>CM055118.1:707973189-709455689 GCA_029206835.1 Rana muscosa
TTACCACATACCACCAAAATAAAACTTTTTTTATTTTTTTTTAAAATATATACATTTTGTTTGGGTACAGTCTTGCATAGCCGCGCAATTGCCAGTTAAAGTAGCACAGTGCTGAATGGCAAAAAATGGTGTGGTCATGAAGGCGGCAAAATCTTCTACAGCTGCAGTTGGTAATGAGATCAAATTGTAAACAAGACTTGCTGAATATTTAATGCTTTTAAACTTCATCTTAATTGGTGTTGTTGTGAACTTTACTTTGGCATTTACTTGTAAATTTGTGGTACGTACATTGAAAAAGGAATAATGAATGAACTATTCATTTGATGTGTGCTTCTACAATATCAAAACCGTGCCATGGTATTTTGTATGTGGGCTTTGTATAATGTTCAGTTGTTGAAGTGGGAAGAGCCTGGAGATTATGAAGTCTTCCTACACTTGACTATCTTCCATTTGTATGGTTTCTGCATGCCTGCATATTAACCCTAGCCTGTGACCCTCTTGTACGTCTGCTGGGTCAAATGCCTCACACCATAACACCATTATGATTTGTTATTTATTTTCATGTGTGCAG
This sequence comes from Rana muscosa, assembly GCA_029206835.1. Lineage (NCBI taxonomy): Eukaryota > Metazoa > Chordata > Amphibia > Anura > Ranidae > Rana > Rana muscosa. The sequence continues at coordinate 707,973,761 of CM055118.1, forward strand.
GCCTAATTTGGCCATTTTGCTTAGTTGCCAAAGGTCTGGTGTGTTTAAAGCTGCAGTTTTGGTGTGTGTGTGTGTGTGTTTGTTTCTCCCCCAAACACATTTATTCGAGCTGCAAGATTAATTGTTCGTAATCGCGATTCAACCCCCCTCATCATCTTAATACAGCATTTCCCCAATTCATGTTAAACAAGTGCAGAGCCATTCTCTGCTTAGAGCTGTCAAAAGGGGGGAAAAAAAACCCTCAGCCACAGCGCTAAAGAGAAACCACGTATCTCTTGGTTCTTTTAGATCAAAGGTGTGAACTTCGGACCGTAAATGAGGCCAGTTTAACCACTTAAAGGGAAGTTCCACCCTAAAGTGGAACTTCCGCTCATCTGATTCCCCCCCCCTCTCCGGTGCCACAATTGGCACCTTTCGGGAGAGGGGGGGACAGGATACCTGTCTTTGACAGGTATCCTTTCCCACTTCTGGGAGTCCGAGCCGCAGCCAGTGACGTCACCGCGGGGCTCCCTCCCCCGGCCGCCAGGCCAATGGAGAGGAGCGGGGCCTCGCGCATGCGGCGGCAGCACCCAACAGCTGATGGAAAACATCAGCTGCGGTGCCGACATTGAGGGACTCCAGGACAGGCAGGTGTCCTATTATTAAAACCCAGCAGCTGCAGTATGTGTAGCTGCTGGCTTAAATGTTTTTATTTTTCTTTGGTCGGAATACCGCTTTAAAGGCTAAACCTTTTTTGACACTTGTTGCTTACAAGATGAAACCTGTATTTTTTGCTAGAAAATTACTTGGAACCCCAAACATTATATATTTTATTTAGCTGAGACCCTAGAGAATAAAATGGAGATCTTTGCACTATTTTATGTCGCACTGTATTTGCGCAGCGATCTCGCAGCTTTAACATTTATTATTGTAATAGTGTGTATCCCATTACCTGGGGCCTCCTTCATAACTGATGGATAATGCCCTGAGCAAAGTTACACTGCTTGCCTGCCTCCTTCTGTCCCATCTGCCATTCAGCCTTATTAGGTGTGTTATTCTCCCATAATGCATCATGTGTTCTCCCGGCGGGGGAATCCCACCTGGGAGGCCACTGTGTTCTCCCGGCGGGGGAATCCCACCTGGGAGGCCACTGTGTTCTCCCGGCGGGGGAATCCCACCTGGGAGGCCACTGTGTTCTCCCGGCGGGGGAAGCCCACCTGGGAGGCCACTGTGTTCTCCCGGCGGGGGAAGCCCACCTGGGAGGCCACTGTGTTCTCCCGGCGGGGGAAGCCCACCTGGGAGGCCACTGTGTTCTCCCGGCGGGGATAGCCCACCTGGGAGGCCACTGTGTTCTCCCGGCGGGGGAAGCCGCACAGTGATTACTGCTAGTGGTTATAACAACTGTTAGCAATAACTGCATGTAAAATCTCACAGGCTGGCTGTACTCAAGTTGATCGATCAATCAACTTCTGTACATTCAGCCTACCAATACATGGGCCAAGATTTGAACAGTCTATGGCTGGCTTTAATGACTTTCATCAGTATATTCCTCTTCAGCACCATACTCCTCTTACCATACTCATTTAAGGCATATACAGCATTTAAGGAGAAAGGCATGTGCATTACTGATTTGCCATTTGTTGACTTTTTTTTTTTTTTTTTTTTTTTCCTTTTTGTAGACTATTAACTCAGCTGTTGTCCAACTTTTTGTCTCGGATCGCAATTCCTCGTGGTTAAAGAAATGTTGTGGAGTAGTGTGCTTGGTAAAGGACAATCCACAGAGATCCTACTTCATTAGAATATATGACATAAAGGTAAGATGCTTCTGATGAATGTTCTGTAACCAGCAATATATTTTGCTTGCTGTGGTTAACGCACTCGATTTTGATTTACATGTGCCCAGAATAGGCCAACTTAAGCATTTCAGCTGAATTCTTCAGCTTAGTCAGAGGATTGTCTGCCCACTGTGTAGCCTTTAAAAAATATGTTGGCAGTACAAAAAGACATTAGAGTTTATTTCCATGTGCAAGCTTTTTAATTCTCATTTCTTAAAAGAAAAAAAAAATATAGAAGCATGGCTTGGTGAAGGTTATTAACCCATAGTAACTAATGTAGCAGTTTACTGGAGTCACCTGGGAAAGATAAGTTGTGGTTGCTATGGGTTACTTCTCATATTATCATTGTTCTTTCATAAGCTATCTTATAACTATTCTTTGATATATACCGGTAAAAAAAAAAAAAAAATATTTAATTTTTTTTGCAAAACTGGCAAAATATGTGTGACTGTTTTTGGCTTTTTTTTTTTTTTTTTTTTTTTTTTTTTAACATCAAGCTGAAATTAGACATGGTAGAAGACAAAAAGCTAATGATCATATAGTCACATGAAAATTGGGTAATGTTTCATTGTTGCAGTGGGCTCTGAGAGCGGTATGGTGACACATAAACTATAGTTAGGACACCTCTGAAATAGGGCAGTGATTATCCGAGATGAGTAGATTAGTGTTTGGATCATGATTATTATCTGATTTCATAAGCGGACTGTCATGCATAATTCCATATGATGTTCATGGGTATCTGACTTTCATTTTAGTAGGAATTTAACCATTAGGATGAATTCACTACTCACTGTAATGACCAAAATAGTAGTTTTTGTCACGAGACCTCTTGAAATTGCTAGAAGCTTGATTTTTCTTATTTTTTTTCTTTTAACAAATGCATGTATGTGTCTTTCCAGGATGGTCGGCAACTCTATGAGCAAGAGCTTTATTATAATTTTGTATATAATAGCCCAAGATCCTATTTCCACACGTTTTCTGGTGATGTAAGTATGGAAGTTAAGAAGCACTGCAATTGTGTCCAAAGTAATTTTTTAGACTGTGTGAAAGGGAAATCTGAAAATAAACTAATGTCAGCAACATGTCTCAAAAGTTGGGACAGGGCCATGTTAACAATGGTGTTTCTTCCTCTCTTCTTTTAACACTCTGTAAACATCTGAGAACTGAGACCAGTTGCTGAAGTTTTGGGAGAGGAATGTTGTCCCATTCTTGCCTGATATAGGATTTTAACTGCCCAACCGTTCTGGGTCCTCTTTGTCATATTTTTCATTTCAAGATGCAGCATATATTTCTCCTGTCGTCCATGGACTGACACAGCTCTCATACTGTTTACGTGTGGGTATATGTCCCTGCTTGCAGGAGAAGACCTAGGCAGAATGTTAGATGTTAAAACATTCTAGAACAACCCAGAGCTGAACAGCCCCGCCCAGGGGGGCGGTCCCTCCGGACATTACCCTCCCACCTGCAGCCTCAGTTTTTTTTCTGCCTAGCAGAAGGAGAAGACGTGGCTCTCTCAGGAGCCAGTCTCCTGGAAGATTTTACTTTTAAATTTTATTCCTTTTGGGAATTTTATTTTTGAGACCTTCAATCAACTGTCGGCTGGGCAACAGGTTGGGTACACTGGTATCCTCGTAGTCTTCCCTGTCCGATCATCGAGCGTGCTGATCCTTGCCTTGTGTGCGTGAGACTCAGTTCACGACATACCCCATGACTCCAGGGGTGGCCGGGTTGCTTTCATGCTCCCGCGGTCCTCTCAAGATTGAACAGTACCTTACTGACTGTATCTCTCGCGGTGGACCGGGCCGACAGCTACGCAGTACTACTCTGTGATAGGTCTGTCTGAAACAAGCCAGTGGGTCCCTGAAATGGATGGGTAAGTAGTCTCTCCTACTGCAGGTGAGTACATGCCGGCTGTGTTTCTTTATGTGGGGGGTTCTCCCTGTCTCCCCCCTGTTATGCTGCTCTCTGCACCCTGTACTGGTGCTGTGCTGTGTGGGGGTGCTTGGGGGTCACTCTGGCCTGACTGGGGGCGCTCATGTCTGTTTTAATGGCCCTGGGAGAGGTGCAGTGTTCTGGTGTGAGTACTGTTGTGGAGTAGTGGTTTACATGCATGCTTAGCAAAGCTAAGCTTCACAGAATCAGTTCCTGAGTGGGGCTGTTTGTGTTCAAACTGCCGCCCCAGCGCTTGCCGTGCCACTAAACGTGCGCCATTAGCGCTGTGAGGTATTTAAAAAAAAAAAACTCGCTAGGCGGCCATTTTGCCGCGGAACGATGGCGCAGTAATGTATGCGGCCGGCGACCATTTTCTTGAAGCCGCAGCGTTTTTGCTTTCGGTTTCGGCCTCTATTGGCCGCTGCTGTGGCACGATTCTCAAATCTCCTCACAGTTCAGTCTCCTCATTCTCCCCAGGCTTCACTCGCGCAGCAGTGTGGTTTCATACAGCGGAATGAGCGGTCCTTACAGGGGTTGGTGAGTACTCTGGGTATCCCCTCCTCAGCTTCAGCATAGCCAGTGGGTGGACTGTGTTGCTCACTATGAGTGTTTAAAAGTCTCAGAGGGTGGCAGTATGGAGTTTAGTTCACCTGCTTCTCCACACTTGTCTGAGGCAACTGGCAGTTGCGGCCCCTAGCGACTAGTTGTCGGCAGTCCTGGAATCATCCTTGTCAGGATGGAAGAGGTGTGCGAGCGCAAGGGAGCTGTAAAGCGCCCCCTCCCCACACATCCTCCTGTAGGGGAGTGCTCTGTCTCAGATATGGGCCTAACTATTGCTGCTCGGGACCCTAGCTCTGAGGATTTTCAGTTTTTTAAACAGGATATTCCCTGTGAGGAAGACCCCAGTTCTGAAAAACTGACCGGGTGCTTGTAAGTGAACTCATTGATGCTGTGAGGAACACTCTAAAGCTGAATGTTGAGGCGGAGGAACCTCGGGTAGAAGCGGTCTCCTTTGGTTCCTTTAAAGCCGTTTATTCAAAAAGTTTTTTTTACATATGTGCCTTTTTTTGATACATTCATTGACTAAGTCTGGGATAAGCCGCAGAAGACTTTGACGGTCCCGCTGCGCCTAGCCATGAGGTACCCCTTTAAGGAGGACCTGGTTAAGAAGGGGCTCTCCCCCCAGTGGTCTACCCCCCCCGGGTCGCCCGTTTGAATAAGGCTACCACGCTCCCAATGGAAGTGACTCCTGCATTTAAGGATCCCACTGACAGGAGGTTTAGAAGTGGTGAGTAGAACTATGTTTACCTTATTGGGGTCTGCCTTACGCCCTATAGGGGCGGCGACACTTGTGTCTCAAGACACTCACAGGATGGGCAAAGATTTTTCACCAGACAGTTCAGGAGCATAATCTCCCTCCTGAGACCATTACCCTGGCTCACCAACTGGCGCAGGGTTTAGTCTGTGTGATGCCACTTTGGATGCGGCCCCTTTAATTTCTGGGGCCTCTATCTGCTGTGGTGCTGCGTCGCCTTATCTGGCTGAAATGCTGGTTGGCCGACCTAGCTTCCAAATAGCTCCTGGCTGACTTGCCCTTTAAGGGCGGTAGACTGTTTGGGGCCGCCCTGGATGCCATTATTATGGATGTCACAAGGGGTAAGAGCACCTTTCTTCCTCAGTCTGGTACGGAAAAAGGAGCCCCACCGTAGGCCGGGCCCTTCCTTTCCGGCAGAGAATGAGTTTCTTCTCGTCAGTCAGAATCTACGGGTAAGCCCTCCCAGACTGGAAAAAGTGCGGCTGGGGGACATAAGCGTCCCTGGGTGCGTAAGCCTACCAAGCAAGCTCCCAAGCTCACCGCCGCATGGAGTCTTGCCCCCTGCCCGACTCTGGGGTGGGGGGACGTCCTTGCAGGTTCACGGTTCGGTGGACCTCCCGGATCTCCGACCGGTGGGTGTGCGAGGTGGTCACCTCAGGATACATGATAGAATTCCGTTCCTGGCCCCCAGACAGATTCTTTCCCTCAATTCTCCCTTTCCTTCCTGCCCGTCGGGCGGCCCTCTTAAGGGCCGTACAGGATTGATCAGGTCCGGAGTGATTGTGCCGATTCCGTCACAGGAGAGGTTGTTCAGGGTTTCTACTCGAATCTGTTTGTAGTCCCAAAAGGTGGACGAGGGTTCGGCCAATCCTGGGCCTCAAGGCCTGACTGCCTTTGTGATGGTGCAAAAGTTCCGCATGGAATCCATTTGCGCGGTGTTCGCTACACTCCATCAAGGGGATTTTCTGGCATCCTTGGACATCAAGGCCGCCTACTTGCATGTTCTGATCTGTGCACGTCAACAGTAGTTTCTGCGCTTGCGATTGGCGAAGACCACTATCAATTGTGGCTCTTCCCTTCGGCCTAGCCTCGGCACCAAAGGTTTTTTACCAAGGTGCTTGCTCCGGTTCTAGCCTTGCTGAGACAGCGAGGCATTGCTATTATGGGCTATCTGGACGATCTTCTAAGAGCAGACAATGGCTCAGAATTAGAAGAAGTGTGACTATTGTCAGTCAGACCCTTAGGGACTTTGGGTGGCTCCCGAACATTCAGAAGTTGGTCCTGGTCCCGGCTCAGCATTTGGAGTATCTCGGTCTTCTCCTGGACTCCATGGAGGCGTAGGTATTCCTAACCCTGGAGAAGTTACTGACTTTTCAGTCTGTAGTGCGGGTCTTGACGTCTCGGAAATGGTCGTCAACCCGTTTTTTGCATGAGAGTCCTGGGACTCATGAGGGCCTCGTTCGAGGCTGTTCCATATGCCCAATCACACACATGGGCATTACAGTAAGAGATGTTCAGGGCACGGAAGTCTTCCGCTTGAAAGATATATCACCGTACTCGGGAAGCTTACATCGCTATGTGCAATGAGCTGGACTAGCGTCCACGGACGTATTCCGTCCCCAGTATCCTGCGGTCCTTGCAGCGTGGTGTGACCCAAATGCTTGCTTTGAGTACCATTAGGGGTCGGTTTTCGGCCTTGGCCGTCTTCCTTCAGCAACCGCTAGCGGGTCATTCCTTGGTAGCACCTTTTGTGCAGGGGGTTCGCCATGTGCTCCCTCCTGTTGAAACCTACTCTCCCACCTCGGGATTTGAATTTGGTGCTCTCTGTTCTCCAGGAACCTCACTTTGAAAATATCAGAGATATTCCCCTCTTGACCTTGTCTCAGGAGGTGGCCTTCTTGGTGGCCATTACTTCTGTCAGACGGGTGTCTGAGTTGGCGGCCTTGTCCTGCAAGTCGCCCTATTTGGTCATCCATAAGGTGTTGCGTCCTTGACCTTCCTTTTGCAAAAGGTGGTCTCGGCTTTTCACCTACATGTGGACATTGTCCTCCCGTCCTTGTGTCCTCACACATCGCGTTCCAGAGGGTTTGCGCTTCACACATTTTATGGGGTACGTGATATGACTCACTAGTTGTGTCTGTCTCTGATCCGAACAGGGCCGAGCGGTGTCGTCTGCCACCTTTTCTAGATGGATCAGACAGACTGTTAAACAGGCCTATGCCATTAAGGGGGTGGCCCCTGCCTTTCCGGTTACGGCGCATGCCACCAGGGCAATTGGTGCTTCCTGGGCTTTCCGACATCAAGCATCGGTTGCACAAGTGTGCAAGGCAGCGACCTGGTCGTCCGTTCATGCCTTTTCAAAAATTTTATAAGGTTGATGTGGCTGCATCTTCGGATGCTTCCTTCGGCCGCAAAGTGTTGCAGGCCGCTGTTTAATGTTGCAACTCCTCCGTTGAGGAGCTCTGCTGGTTTGGAGTGAAGTTTTGGTTGTTCCTTTACTATTTTTTGCTCCCACCCTTTTCTTTTACTGCTTTGGGACGTCCCACAGGTAAACAGTATGAGAGCTGTGTCAGTCCATGGACGATAAGAGAAAATAGGATTTTTGTACTCACCGTAAAATCAGTTTCTCTGACGTCTATGGACTGACACAGCACCCACCCTTCCTTTTTAAGGTTTGTACTGCTTTGTTACGAACTGAGGCTGCTAGCTGCAGGTGGGAGGGTAATGTCCGGAGGGACCGCCCCCCTGGGCTGGGCTGTTCAGCTCTGGTTTGTTCTAGAATGTTTTAACATCTAACATTCTGCCTAGGTCTTCTCCTGCAAGCAGGGACATATACCCACACGTAAACAGTATGAGAGCTGTGTCAGTCCATGGACGTCAGGGAAACGGATTTTACGGTGAGTACAAAAATCCTATTTTTTTTCAATTGGTGAAAGGTCTGCACTGCAGGCATGCCGGTTGAGCACACAGACCCTTCTACTACAAAGCCATGCTGTTGTATGTGGTTTAGCATTTTCCTGCTGAAATAGACCTTCCCTGAAAAAGATGTTGTCTGATTTCTGAGCCCATGCAGTAATGCCCATAACAGAACCATGCTTGTTTGTAACACAGTGCTGTCTGAGGGCCCGAAGATCCCAGGCATCCAATATTGCATTTCAGCCTTGTCCCTTGTGTACAGAGATTGCTCCAGATTCTCTAAGTCTCTTGATATTCTTTACTGTAGGCGATGATATATTCAAAGCCTTTGCAATATATATTACATTGAGCATTATTCTGAAACTGTTTTACAATTTTTAGATGCAGCTTTTCACAGAACCTCTGCCCATCTTTACTTCTGAGACACTCTGATTCTCTAAGATGCCCTTTTTATACCCAGTCATGTTACTGACTTGTTGCAAGTTAACCTAACCTAAAATGTTCTTCCACCTCTTCCTTGTTGTTACCAAGTTTTTTGAGACCTGTTGCTGCCAATATATCAAAATGACCCTAATTTTTTTTACTTAACAACTTAAGCCCCGGACCATTTTGTAGCTAAAGGACCAGGCCACTTTTTGCGATTCGGCACTGCGTCGCTTTAACTGACAATTGCGCGGTCGTGCGACGTGGCTCCCAAACAAAATTGGCGTCCTTTTTTTCACACAGATAGAGCTTTCTTTTGGTGGTATTTGATCACCTCTGCGTTTTTTATTTTTTGCGCTATAAACAAGAATAGAGCGACAATTTAAAAAAAAATGCAATATTTACTTTTTGCTATAATAAGTATCCCCAAAAAAATATATAAAAAAAAAAACATTTTTTTTCCTCAGTTTAGGCCGATACGTATTCTTCTACACATTTTTGGTAAAAAAATCGCAATAAGCGTTTGGTTTGCGCAAAAGTTATAGCGTCTACAAAATAGGGGATAGTTTTATGGCATTTTTATTGCATTTTTTTTACTAGTAATGGAGGCGATCAGCAATTTTTATCGTGACTGCGACATTATGGCGGACACATCGGACACTTTTGACACTATTTTGGGACCATTGTCATTTTTACAGCGATCAGTGCTATAAAAATGCACTGATTACTGTGAAAATGACACTGGCAGTGAAGGGGTTAACCTGTAGGGGGCACTGAAGGGGGTTAATGGTGACCTAATGTGATTCTTACTGTGTGGGGGCGTGGCTTGGCGTGTGACATCACTGATCGTCGTTCCCTATGACAGGGAACAGACGATCAGTGACAGTCTCAAACAAAAACAGAAACCGCTCAGGTGTGGACGTCCTCCAGGTGACTATCTCCTCCCAACAGCCAAGGGTGCAGGCAATGCAATTTCAGGCAAAACAAAAGATCAAGTCTTCTGGACAGCAGCACTCCAATAAAAAGCCTTTATTATGTAAAATCTTCAAAAATCCAAATACAGCACAGCAAGTCACAAAATTCTGGTTAGAGCTGACTAGTTTCACACTTTCTTAGTGTTTAATCACTAGGGCTATGATTAAACACTAAGAGTGTGAAACTAGTCAGCTCTAACCAGAATTTTGTGACTTGCTGTGCTGTATTTGGATTTTTGAAGATTTTACATAATAAAGGCTTTTTATTGGAGTGCTGCTGTCCAGAAGACTTGATCTTTTGTTTTGCCAGTGACAGTCTCACTAGGAAGCACGGGGAGAGGTTTGTTTACACTTGCCTCTCCCCGTTCTTCAGCTCTGTGACCCGATCGCAGGTCCCGCGTGCGCACGGTCACGGAGCTCAGGACCGGGTCGTGAGCTCGTTGCCGGCGGTGCGTGCAACCCACGGCTGGGCGTCTTAAAGAGGACGTACCTGTACGTGCTTGTGCCCAGCCGTGCCATTCTGCCGACGTATATGTACAGGCGGGGGTCCTTAAGTGGTTAAAATGTAAACATTTGCTAAGTTTTTTCTATTGTGAATAAAATATGGGTTCATGAGATTTGCAAATCATTGCATTTTGTTTTTATGTAGTTTTTACACTGCATCCCAACCTGTTTGGAATTGTAAATCATCTTGACCTGACTACTTTGACTTGGGAAAACGGCGCTGAAACACCATATAGTATGTTGACTGTATCCAATTCCAAAAGCACCTATTTCTTTAAAGGAGCTTGGCCATTCAGCCATTGCTCCAATTTATTTAATCAGGGATACCAGAGACTTTGATGAACCTGCTTTGTCTGGTTCGGTGTACGCTAAGCAACTGTTTGTTCTGTAAATTGAACAAAACATGCACTGAATTGCTGCTTAATCTGTCAAATCTACCAAAGTGTACTTCACCTCCCTTAGATTGTAAGCCATGGTTTAGTGTGTTATGCTGACTACTAGTAGCTTGACGCATCTGGTTTTCTTTGGTTTGATGGGTACATTACATTGCTTTGCCTAGTTAAGACCCATTCTAAATGAGTGGCAGCCATGCTAAGGGTCCAGAGCTCCTTCACATCTCTGGACAGTCAGTCATGTAGTTTGGCTTCTTGCTGTAGACCTGGTGAGGGCTTGAACCATTAATGCCACCTTTTCAGAGGACCAAAAAAGGTATTGCTTGCTTTCATGTTAGGTCCTTCTTTGACTTAAAGAAGTACAGACAAAGCTTGTTTGGTTCTACTTCTCCGGTGGATCACAGAAGTGCAGTACCTTTTGCACTCCTGTGACACATTTTTAGCAGAGCGTGGGCTGATGTCTGCGCTCTGCTGACGTCAGTCGGTCCAGGCTCTGGAATCATCATGACCATAGAGTTTGGATCTGCCCAGATCCCTGGATCGGCACCCGGCTCATCCTCTCAGCGAGCTGGCTGCTCCCACCCCCTCCACAGCCTAGTGCTTTAGTGAGCACAGGGGGTAGAGCAGAGACCCGCTCTCTACTCACAAAGCTGTGAGAAGCAAACGATCGGTGGTGTTCGATCGCACGGTTCTCAGTGTTAGAGATGCCAGGGGACAGATGCAGCATTGAACTGATGCTGATTGCACCTAGGTAAGTATGATTAAAAAAAAAAACTTTTAAATTCTCATGAACACACTGTGCTTGGTCCACAATGTTATGTCACCACCTACCTTACTCCACAATTGTTTATTGAAAATGAATCCTTATAAAAATGGATACCGGTGGCCCCTTGTACTTCAGGTAGAGTAAACACAAATACGGGGAAGATACTATTTGGCAAACGTTTTTCTAGTATATGTGTCTACTGTTTTATGTGAATTAAGTGTACTGTGCTGTTCTGGGTGGGGGAACCATTTAGGTAGAAACCAAAGCTACTTCATAACAGGAAATTTTTTGACAAAGTTTTGTCTTTATTAGAATGCTGACCTCTGCTACATACATTGTATTCATAAAGTATTCAGAAGCCCTTTCCTTTTTTTTTCTTTGTTGCAGCCTGATACAGTTGTTTAAATTCACTCAGTACCCCATAATTGCAAAGTGAAAACAGAATTTTGGAAATGTTTGCATTTAATACAAAGAAATGCTGAAATTTCACATGTACTTGATTGTTCAGAACCTTACCTCGCTACTTTGTCGAAGCACCTTTGGTAGCAATTTCAGCCTCAAGTCTTTTTGGGGAGGACACGACAAGCTTTGTACGCCTGGATTATGGTATTTTTTTGTCATTCTTCTTTGAAAATTCTCTCAAGCTCGTTCAGGTTGGATGGGGACCATTGGTGGACAGCTATTTTCAGATCTCGCCAGAGATGTTTGATTCAGGGCTCTGGCTGGGCCACTCTGACATTCACAGAGTTGTCCCTAAGCCACTCCTGTGTTGTCTTGGCTGTGTGCTTAGAATCGTCATGTTGGAAGGTGAGCTGAAGGTGAGCAGTCTGAGGTCCTGAGCCTTGTGGAACAGATTTTCATGAAGGATATCTGTACTTTGCTCCATTTGGCTTTTCCTCAAACCTGACCAGTCTTTCAGTCCCTGCTGTTGAAAAACATCCCCACAGCATGATGCTGCTACCAGCATGCTTTACTGTTGGGATGGTATTGGACAAAAAAATATATATTTTCTGCGATTAGGACGTATCTAATAAAATAGAAAAAAAAAAATTCTTCATGAATTTAGGCCAAATGTATTCTGCCACGTGTGTGTGTGTATATATGTGTGTGTATATATATATATATATATATATATGTGTGTATATATATATATATATATATATATTATATATAAATCCCAATAAGTTTGTATTTGTTTTGCGGGAAAGTTTTATAGATGCTGGATTTTTTTTCTTTATACTAGTAATGGCGGTGATCGGTGACTTATAGTGGGACTGTTATAGTATGGCGGGCAATCTGACACCTGCTGATGCTGGCTGGGGGGTACGCTAACTAATATATCAATAGTGACACTAAGCCCTGGTTCACACTGGTGCGTTTTGACATGCGATTTGACATGTCAAAACGCCGGTATTTGCCGCAAATTGCCGGCAATGGCACCGTCCTAATCGGTGCGACGCAGCGTCTGCGGTGCTGCGCCGATTTCAAAAAGTAGTTTCTGTACTACTTTTTGCGATTACGGACACGATTTACATTGACATCTGTGTCAGATGTCTTTGTAATCGCGGCTGAAATCGGGACTGCCAGCGGGAGTGAAAGCGTGTGAGTTCAGCTGAACTCGCACGGCTTCACTCCCGCAGCCCAGTGTGAACCTGGGCTTATACAGTGATCAGTGCTAATACTGTACACTCACTGTACGGGAAGGGGTTAACATCTAGGGCCGATCAAGGGGTTAAATGTGTGCCTAACTATGTATAATGTGTGTTATGTGGTGCTTTTACCAAGAGATCTTGCTGTCCCCCCCCCCCCCCCCCTGGCAAAATTGCCTGGCAGTGTTTGGAGCTCTGTGTTTACATTGCAGAGCTCCCTTCCCTGAAGTGTAAGAGCTGATAAGCAGGTGCCGGCAATCATTCATTGGCTGGCACCCACTGATCGGCTTCTGCTTTGAAAAAGAAGTGCTGGATCACTTATCAGATACGTTTTATTCAGCGCAGAGCGGCCGCCCTGCCGCAGTATAACTGCGCTGGGCGGTCGGCAAGTGGATAGAGAGGTGTGTGTGCCTTTTGAAATGGTGTCAATTCGTTTACATAATTTACCACAGGTGGACTGGACTCCTCAGGCTGGGTTCACACTGGTCCGACAAACGCTCCGACATTGGGAGCTCATGTCGCATGACGTGAAAATCAATGTTTCCCTATGAGAGTAGTCTTAACTGGTCCGACACAAGTCGGTCCGACTTTGAAAATGCTCCCTGTACTGCTTTGGTCCGACTTTGATCCTACTTCAGCGCATTGAATATCATTGAAGTCGGATCAAAGTAGGATCCTTGTCCTAACCATCCGACATTTGACATCCGACATGGTGATTACAGCAGCAGTAAAAGGAATTTATCTCACCCTGGGATTGTTTTGATTGGTCAAAGGACAAGTCGACTATCACAAAGTCGGATCAAAGTAGTATCCGGTTCATGAAAGTCTGATGGATGTCGGACCAATGTAGAATCAATGTAGGACTGATGTCGCAGAGCAAAGTAGGATGAAAGTTGTATGACTGTCGTGTAGTATCAGTGTGAACCCAGCCTTAGGCTGGGTTCACACTGATACGACACGACATTCATCCGACTTTCATCCTACTTTGCTCTGCGACATCAGTCCTACATTGATTCTACGTTGGTCCGACATCCATCAGACTTTCATGAACCGGATACTACTTTGATCCGACTTTGTGATAGTCTGACTTGTCCTTTGACCAATCAAAACAATCCCAGGGTGAGATAAATTCCTTTCTTTCTCGTACATCACGGGACACAGAGCGACATAGTCATTACTAATGGGTTATATAGATACCTTCAGGTGCTGGCACTGGCAACTTCCAAAACTGGAAGTACCCTCCCCTATATAAGCCCCTCCCATCCGGGAGCACCTCAGTTTTTTTGCCAGTGTCTAAGGTGTTGGCCAAGAAGTAACATGTGTTTTTCACTGAGCTTGCGTACAGGTTCTTTTGGGCCTCAGTAAGCTATTCCGGATCCGACCAAAAAAGCTTCATAGCTAAACGGTCGGTACCCGGGCCTTGCAAGAGAAGAGCAAGGTTTTGCCTGTAATGCCTCTCTTAGGAGGGCTGGACCCTGGGATCCAGAGCTCTGGTCATACCCACGGCCAAGATGTTTTCTGTGCAGGGTGCTATACAGGTCCAGGGGAGTGGAATCCTTGGGAACCCGGTCCCTGAAGGTTTAATTACAATGCCTGCCGTGATAGGTGAAGTTTGGGCTTCTGTGGACCAAACAGAGTCCTGCGGCGAGGAAAAGGTAAGTGGGGGCCCCTCGGGAACTTGGTTCTATTGAGGGACCCCCAAGCCTATTTTGTCTTTCTGCCTGTTACCTAAGGTATTCCCGCTAATATTCTGTGTATGCCTGTTACTACTGAGAAAATGTAAAAATTTTAATAGTAGGCAAGAAAAAAAAAAAAAAAAAAAATGTAAAACCGCGGTACCTGTGTTAGACACTAGAGGCCGCTATGGTTCTTTTTCTTGTAATGTGGATTTTTTTCTTCCAAAATCAAATCCAGGCAGTTGGTAAGTTCTCTGCTGGGAAGCTGTCTCCTCTGCCCTGTTGCTGCGCTCATCCATCCCCGGGCCCTGCGGCAGGGACCCTGGCTCCCATCTAGCTCCTTATTTTTTTCAAAAAAGGCGCCGAAGGCGCACGTGCCCGTGCGCGTGCACGCGCCTCTATATATAGAGGCGATCTGGAAAAAGGGGCGGAGCGGGTGGATGACGCTCGGTGTGCGCCGCGGCGCTACTGTGCATGTGTTGGCGTCCAGCGTGTTTTAAAGCACAATCATAGCTGGCTATTGAAGTGCACAGACAGAGCTAGCAACAGTATAAAGGCACACAGAGGCGGTTGATGCAGGCATCCCCTAGAAAGGCACTTTAGTAGACACCAACTGTTATATAGCAGCAATTGTGCTAGACTATTCTCAGTAAAAGTGGTGTATTACGGCTGGAATACCTCAGCTTTAGGCTTAGGAATATGCCGTCCAGAAGCTCCGGAACTGAATCTTCCAGGAAGCGAAGGGGGTCTCATCGGGCTCTGAGGATCTTGGGCATGCTTCTGCTGCACCAGTCTCCCCTGAAGTTCAGAGGTAAGTGACCGTAGAGACCCCGCAGGGGTACTTGGTACTGTGGCTGTCCTCAGTTCACCTGCTCCTGTGTATGTAACAGAGGAGGTTTTTTCCTCAGCTCTGGGAGGATTAGAGAGAGATTGTCAACATTGATCACTGCCTCCCTGTCAGGGAAAGCACGCTCGATCTCCGTCTCCTCCTTCAGAGTGCCTGTTAGCAGAGCAACAGTCCCATACAGGGATCGACCTGCCTGAAGGGGATCAGGATGAGGTTGATTCTGTTATAGAGGAATCAACAGTGGGGGAACCTTTTCTCAGCATCTCAAGCTGAAAGATTATGGGTTCAGTCTCTGACTAACATGGTCCGATCAGCATTTAAAAATGCACCTTGCGGAACCATCAACCACTACTGTATCCTCGTTGGGGTCGCTAGAAGCCCCCAGACTGTCTGTTGTTTTCCACTTCACCCTTTACTGAAAGGGCTCATTTACCAGGATTGGGAACATCCTGAGAAAATTTTTATTCCCCCCAAGAGATTTCCGGTGGTCTATCCCATGGAGGATAAGTTCATCAAAAAATGGAAGGTCCCTACAGTGGACGCAGCCAACTCTTGTGTGTATAAATCACTGACATGTCCAGTGGATAATGTCCAAATGTTCAAGAACCCAATAGATAAAAGATTGGAGTCCTTATGAAAGTCTGCTTCTTTCTACAGCAAGCTTGGTGACACAACCAGCAGTGGGGTCTGCTAAGCAGTGAAGGATCAGTTGAAACAGGTCTTGAGGGACTTGACAGATCAGCAGGCCCTTGCCCTAGCTGATCTACCTAGAGCCTTAGGCTTTGCGGTTGACGCCATAAAGGATTCAATCCATCAGGCCTCCCGCCTTACGCTGTCTGTAGTACATATGCGTAGGCTTCTATGGCTCAAAAACTGGTCTGCTGAAGCTCCCTGTAAAGAATGGCTGGTTAGCGTCCCATTTCATGGTGAACGCTTGTTCAGGGAAGACCTGGACAAATATATCCAGAAAATTTCCAGCGGTAAAAATACACTCTTGCCGGTTAAAAACAGAGTTAGAGGTCCCTCTTTAAGAGGCCTGCTTCTCCAGTCCCTGGGGCATCGGCTGTGTAACAGTTCCGACGGCCTCCTCTGTCAATTCCCGGGGGTAAAAAACAGGGACAATCGCAGGGTAATGAGAAACCCTGGGTCAGGGGAAGGTACAAAACCTCCCCCAAAGTTAAATTCATTGAAGGGTTGCCCCCACTCAGTCGGGTGGGGGGAGGTCTCCAGTTGTTCGCAAGAGACCTGGCGGGACACGATCAAAACAGATAGGTGCTCTCCGCAGTATGTTTGGGATACAGATTGGAGTTAAAAGACTCTCCTCCTTCCCATTTTTGAGGTCAAACGTGCCAAGGGATCCCCGGAAGAGAGAGTCCCTCCTGTTGGCACTAGAACAACTATTGCTCCAAGGAGTAATTATGGAGGTTCCCCTGGAAGAATGGGGGTTCGGGTTTTACTCAAACCTCTTTACAGTCCCGACGCAAACGGGGACGGGAGGCCCATATTAATTCTAAAAGGGCTAAACAAATTTCTGTATATCAGGACTTTCCGATGGAGTCGATCCGATCGGTGGCCACTGCCCTACAAGGGGAGGATTGGTTAGCCGCGATCGACATCAAAGATGCTTATTTGCACATTCCCATCTTTCCAGTCCACCAAAAATTTCTACGCTTTGCAGTAGAAGGGCGCCATTTTCAGTTCAGAGCCTTACCCTTCGGTCTGGCCACAGCACCACGAGTGTTTACAAAAATTCTGGCCCTTTATTGGCCAATCTAAGAACACAAGGTGTAATGATAATGGCATATCTAGATGACTTGTTGCTGATAGACCACTCAGTGAAAAAACTAGACGTGGTCGTTCACAAGACAATCAAGTATCTGGAATCTCACGGTTGGATTATCAACCGAGACAAGTCAGCCCTAAAAACCAGTCAAAAGTCTGGAATACTTGGGGCTAAGGTTGGATTCAGGCCAGAGAAAAATATTCTTGCCTCGAGGAAAGGTGTTGTCTTTGAAAGATTTGATCCACTTAGTGGGTACAAAAAAGACAGCCGTCCATACGCCTGTGCATGAGGCTGCTGGGAAAAATGGTGGCATCATTCGAAGCAGTACCCTACGGTCAATTCCATTCAAGGAATTTGCAAGGGGCCATACTGTCAGCCTGGAACAAAAAAGTTCAGGCCCTAGACTTACAATGTCCTTGTCCCCTTCCGTTCGCAAGAGCCTCCGTTGGTGGTCGGTTCCCCAGAAATCTGGAAAAAGGGAAATCCTTCAGTCCGATTTCTTGGAAGGTGGTCACTACAGATGCCAGCCTTATAGGCTGGGGAGCAGTACTGGAGCAATGGTCTCTCCAGGGCAGATGGTCGGATGCAGAAAAGGCCCTGCCCATCAATCTCTTAGAGATACGAGCAGCCCGGTATGCCCTAGTAGTATGGACATCCAAACTCCAAGGGTCCCCTGTCAGAATTCAATCAGACAATGCCACAGCAGTGGCATATATCAATCATCAGGGGGGCACCAGGAGTCGTGCAGCCCAGAGGGAAGTAAATTACATCCTGAAATGGGCAGAAAGATATGTCCCAGCCATATCTGCGGTATTCATTCCAGGAGTGGAGAATTGGAAGGCGGATTTTCTAAGTCGCCAGCAATTATGCCCAGAGGAATGGTCCCTTCACCCCGAGGTTTTCTGGACAATATGTCAGCGGTGGGGAACACCGGATGTAGATCTTCTAGCATCCAGATTCAACGCAAAGGTGGACAGGTTTGTCTCTCGGACAAGGGATCCCCTAGCTTGCGGCTCGGATGCCCTAGTGTTCCCTTGGGATCAGTTCAAGCTGATATATGCATTCCCACCGCCACAATTGTTACCTCGATTACTCCGCAGAATCAGGATAGAAAAGAAACCAGTGATTCTGGTGGCTCCAGCGTGGCCCCGAAGAGCATGGTACGCGGAGATTGTAAAATGTCAGTGGGGAGTCCTTGGACTCTCCCACGTCATCCGGACCTGCTTTCGCAAGGACCGATATACCACCCTTCCTTACCAGCCCTAGGTTTGACGGCCTGGCTATTGAAGCCCACATTCTAAAAAAGAGAGGGCTCTCTAATCCTGTGGTATCTACCATGATCAATGCCAGGAAGCCGGTATCCAGGCAGATCTACTATAGAATCTGGAAGGCGTACATCGCGTGGTGTGAGGCCAAGAAATGGCATCCACATAAGTACGTAATAGGTAGGAGTCTGGACTTCCTACAGTGGGCTGTAGATAGGAAGCTTGCCTTGAGTACTATCAAAGGTCAGTTTTCGGCCTTGTCAATATTTTTTCAAAGGCCCTTGGCTTCGCATTCACTAGTCAAAGCCTTTAGATAAGGAGTGATGCGTATTAGTCCTCCGGTTAATATTCCCATATGTCCATGGGATCTAAACCTGGTTCTGTCGGTTCTACAGAAACAACCATTTGAACCATTACAGCATATTTCTTTGGTTCTTCTCACCAGGAAATTGATTTTTCTAGTAGCCATTTGTTCGGCTAAAAGAGTGTCGGAATTAGCAGCTATGTCCTGTAAAGAGCCATATCTGGTTATCCATAAGGACAGAGTAGTGTTACGTCCTCATCCAGCCTTTCTTCCTAAGGTGGTATTGAGGTTTCATTTGAACCAAGATGTGGTTCTTCCTTCTTTTTTCCCCAAACCTACTTCGGTAGAGGAAAAGTTATTGCATTCTTTGGATGTAGTAAGAGCAGTTAAAGCTTATCTAAAAGCCACTGCTCAGATTCGCAGAACGGATACTTTGTTTATTCTGCTGGAAGGCCCCAGAAAGGGTCAGGCAGCGTCAAAATCTACTTTAGCCAAGTGGATTCGACAGGTCATAATGCAAGCCTATGGCTTGAGAAGGAGACCGCCTCCGTTCAAAGTTAGAGCGCACTCCACGAGAGCAGTTGGAACTTCATGGGCAGCGCATCACCAGGCCTCCCTGGCTCAAATCTGTAAGGCCGCAACATGGTCTTCAGTACACACGTTTACTAGGTTCTACCAGGTGGACGTTAGAAGTCAGGAGGATGTCGCCTTTGGGCGCAGTGTGTTGCAGGCCGCAAAAGATCCTCATGTCTGATAGCGCTCAGCTTATGTATGGTGTATCCCCCCCCTCATTGGGCATTGCTTTAGGACATCCCATTAGTAATGACTATGTCGCTCTGTGTCCCGTGATGTACGAGAAAGAAAATAGGATTTTTATAACAGCTTACCTGTAAAATCCTTTTCTTGGAGTACATCACGGGACACAGAGCTCCCACCCCTCTTTAGGGACACTTATTGCTTTGCTACAAAACTGAGGTGCTCCCGGATGGGAGGGGCTTATATAGGGGAGGGTACTTCCGGTTTTGGAAGTTGCCAGTGCCAGCACCTGAAGGTATCTATATAACCCATTAGTAATGACTATGTCGCTCTGTGTCCCGTGATGTACTCCAAGAAAAGGATTTTACAGGTAAGCTGTTATAAAAATCCTATTTTTACTACTGCTGTAATCACATGTCTGATGTCAAATGTCAGATGGTTAGGACAAGGATCCTACTTTGATCCGACTTCAATAATATTCAATGGGCTGAAGTCGGATCAAAGTCGGACCAAAGTAGTACAGGGAGCATTTTCAAAGTCGGACCGACTTGTGTCGGACCAGTTAAGACGGCTCTCATAGGGAAACATTGATTTTCACACGTCATGCGACATGAGCTCCTAATGTCGGAGCGTTTGTCAGACCAGTGTGAACCAGGCCTCAAGGTGTAGAAACATCTCGGCAACGATCAAGAGAAATGGGAGGCACCTGAGCTAAATTTCAAGTGTTGTTGCAAAGAGTCACTTGTGCCAATGTGAGATTTCAGTTTTTCCTTTCATACATTTGCATACCTTTCTAAAATTCTGTTTTCACTTTGTCATTATAGGGTAATGAGTGTAGATTAATGAGAACAAAAATGTATTTAAACTGGATGCAACATAACAAAATTGATGACAGTGAAGGAGGTCTGAATACTATATTAATGCATTGTAAATAAGGGAGAGATCTAGGTATGTTTGTTCTTGTATATATGCAAAATTGTGTGTTTTTTTATATTGCAGGCATGTCAACTTGGTCTTAATTTTGCAAGTGAAGAAGAAGCAAGAAGATTCAGAAAAGCAGTAACTGAATTACTTGGGAGAAGACCTAAGAAACCTGGTAAGTGTGTCTCTTTGCAAAATAGTGTGTTTTTCTCTTAACTTTGGATAGAGGGGGCAAGGATGAGACCTTCTTTCACGTTTTTTGTTGCTCTATGTATTATTGGGGAGATTCAACACTCTGTCCTGATGGATATCTGTCCTGATGGATATCTGTCCTGATGGATATCTGTCCTGATGGATATCTGTCCTGATGGATATCTGTCCTTGAATCAAAAAATAATGGGAAATTAAAAGTTAGTTTTTCTCAGAACAAAAGGCAAGGAGAAAGCTTCCTATGGAAACACCTGTCACAACTGTCTTAAGCTGGTAATCCCCCCACACTTTGTGTGATTTCCCTCTATTGTCCTGTTACGCCTCTGGCTTGCAAAGTAAAGGTAAACTTTTCTATACAGCAAAGAATTAATTACCTCTTCGTTCCTTTAAACCTTCCCTACTTCAATACAAAAATTTGTCTATATATAAACTTTGAGCCGCTTTCCCTTAGACGTCCTTGACTTTAAGTGAAGATATCCAGATCATGCCTGCAGCTAAACGCATCATCCAGATATAGATAGATATTATATAGATGTATATAAATTTTATTAAAAAAATTTTCAGCCAGCGATTCCCTCCTGTAGTAAAAGCCATCCTAGCGGCAGTTTCGCCGCTGGATTGCCTTTTACAGGCAACGATAGGGGAAGTCCCCCCACCTCTCCGGGCTCTCCTGTGCGATCGGGGAGCCGGAGATCCAGCGGCGGTTTACCATAGAGCTGGCCGGGGACCAGCTAGTCCAACCCCACTAAGCAGAAGCTGGAAAGCCTGAGATCATTTTTTTTATTTTTTATTTTTTCTTATCTCGTGCTTTCCAGCATAGAGGAGAGATGGTGTTTTTTTTGTGTTTTTTTTTTTTAGACTCCTGATCTCTCTATAAAGAGGACCTGTCATGCCATATTCCTATTACAAGGTATGTTTACATTCCTTGTAATAAGAATAAAAGTGATCAAAAACTAAAAAGGGAAAGTGTAGAAATAAAATAAATATAGCTGTTAAAGTGTTACTAAACCCAGGACCCTGCATTCACTATATCTGGTCTCCCACAGTACACAGAACATGGAAATGCCATTATTTTAGTAAATATAAACTGCTAAATACCTTTTTCTTAGAAGTCACAAAACTGCTATATACTGCTATCGGTGTCCAGCCAAGCACTGGTTAAAGCTTGTAGGAGGGGTTTTCTGACTGTCCTAGGAGACTGCAAGACCCCCTGACCCTCTGTCTGGACAGTGCTGATTGACTGACTGTTTTCTCCCAAGAAAAAAAAACTCTAGCAATACACACCAAACTGAGCATGTGCAGACTGACTCCATAGACTTTGTTATCAGGAAATTATCAGGGGACAGTGGAAGGAGGGGGGGAGAGATCAGAGAAAACAGAATCAAACAGCCTTTTTACACAATAGCATGCTTTATTGCATATACCGACTAAATTTACTGTAGTGGGTTTAGTAACACTTTAAAGTAAACCTGGCATGGGCACAAAAGTAACAAAGTAATGTATTAAACTCTGTATGAACAGGCATCAAAAGTCAGTGTGCAGATACTATTCTAGTTCTACAGCTCCTGAACAAAGGGGCACAGTTGGAGCTCTGACAGCCATTCACCCCCAATTCAACTATCCTAGCAGTCAACCCAGGGGCTAATGGAGAAGCTCTCATGAATTATGGGATATTGAGAGCGGTGCCAGAGCTGTTTATAGTGCAGTGTGAGTAAACTGAAGGAAATTCTTTAAAGCAATAAAAGTATGTGCAAACACCATTTGTTCTGGTCTTAAGAGGTGATTTTGGTTTATTACTTTTGTGTCTTTCAAGCTCACTTAAAGTGTTACTAAGGGTTACAATTTTTTAGATTAAAATAACAAACCTGTTCTACTCCCTTGCACTGTGTAATAGTATGGCACATAGCGGCCCCGATCCTCCTCTTTTCTGCTCCCCCACTGGGGACCTTGGCGGCTCCTTTTTCTTTCTCGTACATCACGGGACACAGAGCGGCATAGTCATTACTATGCGGGTTATATAGTTTACCTTCAGGTGCTGGCACTGGCAACTTCCAAACTGGAAGTACCCTCCCCTATATAAGCCCCTCCCATCCGGGAGCACCTCAGTTTTTTGCCAGTGTCTAAGGTGTTGGCCAAGAAGTAACATGTGTTTTTCACTAAGCTTGCGTACAGGTTCTTTTGGGCCTCAGTAAGCTATTCCGGATCCGACCAAAAAAGCTTCATAGCTAAACGGTCGGTACCCGGGCCTTGCAGAGAAGAGCAAGGTTTTGCCTGTAATGCTTCTCTTAGGAGAGCTGGACCCTGGGATCCAGAGCTCTGGTCATACCCACGACCAAGATGTTTTCTGTGCAGGGTGCTATACAGGTCCAGGGGAGTGGAATCCTTGGGAACCCGGTCCCTGAAGGTTTAATTACAATGCCTGCCGTGATAGGTGAAGTTTGGGCTTCTGTGGACCAAACAGAGTCCTGCGGCGGGGAAAAGGTAAGTGGGGGCCCCTCAGGAACTTTGTTCTATTGAGGGGACCCCCAAGCCTAATATGTCTTTCTGCCTGTTACCTAACGGTATTCCCGCTAAATATCTGTGCATGCCTGTAACTACTAAAAAATGTAATAATTTTAATAGTGGTCAAGAAAAAAAAAATATATATATATATATATATATATATATATATAGACTGCGGTACCTGTGTTAATCCACTAGAGGCCGCTGTGGAACGTTTCTTGTCATGTGGACTTTTTTCTTTTCATCAGAGCAAGTCCAGGCAGATGGTGAGTTCTCTTGTGGGAAACTGCTTCCTCTGCCATGTTGCAATGTTCATCCATCCCCCGGCCTGCGGCAAACATGGCCCTGTCTCCTGTCCCTAGTTTCCCTTTTCAAAAAAGAGCGCCGAAGGCGCACGTGCGCGTGCCCGCGCCTCTCTATATAGAGGTGAGTGGAAAAGGGGGCGGAGCTTGGTGGATGACGCTCTGTGCGCGCCGCAGCGCTTCTGCGCATGTGCGGGCGTCCCAGCATGTTAAAAGGCACAATTATGTGTTGTGAGCTGGCGTTGGTGCAGAAACAGAGCTGGCAACATTTAAAAGGCCTACAGCAAGCGGTTGATGCAGGCATCCCCATAGAAAGGCACATTAGTAGACACCAACTGTTTATATAGCAGCATTTGTGCTAGACTATTGTCAGTAAGTGGTGTATTTCGGCTGGAATACCTCAGCTTTGGGCTTAGGAATATGCCGTCTAAAAACTCCGGGACTAAGAATCCCAGGAAGCATAGGGGGTCTCCATCGGGCTCTGAGGATCTTGGGCATGCTTCGGCTGCACCAATCTCCCCTGAAAAATCAGAGGTTAGTGACCGTAGAGCACCCTCAGGAGTACCTGGTACTGTGGCTGTCCTCAGTTCACCTGCTCCTGTGTATGTAACAGAGGAGGTTTTTTCCTCAGCACTGGGAGGGCTGGAAGAGAGATTGACAACATTGATTGCTGCTTCCCTGTCAGAGGGAAAGCGCGCCCGATCTCCGTCTCCTCCCTCAGAGTACCTGTTAGCGGAGCAACAGTCCCATACAGGGATCGACCTACCTGAAGGGGATCAGGACGAGGTTGATTCTGTTGTAGAGGAATCAACAGTGGAAGAACCATTCTCAGCATCACATGCTGAAAGATTATGGGTTCAGTCCCTGACTAACATGGTCCGATCAGCATTTAAAATGCCCCTTGCGGAGCCATCATCCACTTCTGTCTCCTCGTTGGGGTCGCTAAAAGCCCCCCAGACTGTTTGTTCCTTTCCAATCCATCCTTTACTGGAAGGGCTCATTTACCAGGATTGGGAACATCCTGATAAAATATTTACTCCTCCCAAGAGATTTCAGGTGGTCTATCCCATGGAGGATAAGTTCATCAAAAAATGGAAGGTCCCTACAGTGGACGCAGCCATCTCTTGTGTGAATAAATCACTGACATGTCCAGTAGATAATGTCCAAATGTTCAAGGACCCAATAGATAAAAAATTGGAGTCCTTATTAAAATCTGCTTTTGCTACAGCAGGCTTGGTGACACAACCAGCAGTGGCAGCTATTGGGGTCTGCCAAGCAGTGAAGGATCAGTTGAAACAGGTCTTAAGGGACTTGCCAGATCAGCAGGCTCTTGCCCTAGCTGATCTACCTAGAGCCTTATGCTTTGCGGTTGACGCTATAAAGGATTCAATCCATCAGGCCTCCCGCCTTACGCTGTCTGTAGTACATATGCGCAGGCTTCTATGGCTCAAAAACTGGTCTGCTGAAGCTCCCTGTAAAAAATTGCTGGTCAGCTTCCCATTTCATGGTGAACGCTTATTAGGGGAAGCCCTGGACAAATATATCCAGAAAATTTCCAGCGGTAAAAGTACACTCTTGCCGGTTAAAAACAGAGTTAGAGGTCCCTCTTTTAGGAGGCCTGCTTCTCCAGTCCCTAGGACATCGGCTGTGAAACAGTTCCGACGGCCTCCTCGGTCAAATCCCGGGGGTAAAAATCAGGGACAATCACAGGGTAACAAGAAACCCTGGGTCAGGAGAGGTACAAAACCTCCCCCAAAGTCAAATGCATGAAGGGTTGCCCCCACTCAATCGGGTGGGGGGAAGACTTCAGTTGTTCGCAGAGACCTGGCGGGACACGATCAGAGACAGATGGGTGCTCTCCGCAGTAAGTCTGGGATACAAATTGGAGTTAAAAGACTCCCCTCCTTCCCATTTTATAAGGTCAAACGTGCCAAGGGATCCCCAGAAGAGAGGATCCCTCCTGTTGGCACTAGAACAATCATTGCTCCAAGCAGTAATTATAGAGGTTCCCCTGGAAGAATGGGGGTTCGGGTTTTACTCAAACCTCTTTACAGTCCCGAAGCCAAACGGGGACTTGAGGTCCATATTAAATCTAAAAGGGCTAAACAAATTCCTACATATCAGGACTTTCCGGATGGAGTCGATCCGATCGGTGGCCACTGCCCTACAAGGGGAGGAATGGTTAGCCTCGATCGACATCAAAGATGCTTATTTGCACATTCCCATCTTTCCAGTCCACCAAAAATTTCTACGCTTTGCAGTAGAAGGGCGCCATTTTCAGTTCAGAGCCTTACCCTTCGGTCTGGCCACAGCACCACGAGTGTTCACAAAAATTCTGGCCCCATTATTGGCCAATCTAAGAACACGAGGTGTAACGATAATGGCATATCTAGACGACTTGTTGCTGATAGACCACTCAGTGGAAAAACTAGAAGTGGTTGTTCACGAGACAATCGAGTATCTGGAATCTCACGGTTGGATTATCAACCGAGACAAGTCAGCCCTAAAACCAGTCAAAAGTCTGGAATACTTCCAGCTAAGGCTGGATTCAGACCAGAGAAAAATTTTCTTGCCTCAAGAAAAGGTGTCGTCTTTGAGAGATTTGATCCACCTAGTGGGTACAAAAAGACAGCCATCCATACGCCTGTGCATGAGGCTGCTGGGAAAAATGGTGGCATCATTCGAAGCAGTACCCTACGGTCAATTCCATTCAAGGAATCTGCAAAGGGCCATACTGTCAGCCTGGAACAAAAGAGTTCAGGCCCTAGATTTACCAATGTCCTTGTCTCCTTCCGTGCGCAAGAGCCTCCGTTGGTGGTTGGTTCCCCAGAATCTGGAAAAAGGGAAATCCTTCAGTCCAATTTCTTGGAAGGTGGTCACTACAGATGCCAGCCTTATAGGCTGGGGAGCAGTACTGGAGCAATGGTCTCTCCAGGGCAGGTGGTCGGATGCAGAAAAGGCCCTGCCCATCAATCTCTTAGAGATACGAGCAGCCCGGTATGCCCTAGTAGCATGGACATCCAAACTCCAAGGGTCCCCTGCCAGAATTCAATCAGACAATGCCACGGCAGTGGCATATATCAATCATCAGGGTGGCACCAGGAGTCGTGCAGCCCAGAGGGAAGTGAATTGCATCCTGAAATGGGCAGAAAGATATGTCCCAGCCATATCCGCAGTATTCATTCCAGGAGTGGAAAATTGGAAGGCGGACTTTCTAAGTCGCCAACAATTATGCCCAGGGGAATGGTCCCTTCACCCCGAGGTTTTCCGGACAATATGTCAGCGGTGGGGAACACCAGATGTAGATCTTCTAGCATCCAGATTCAACGCAAAGATGGACAGGTTTGTCTCTCGGACAAGGGATCCCCTAGCTTGCGGCTTGGATGCCCTAGTGTTCCCTTGGGATCAGTTCAAGCTGATATATGCATTCCCACCGCCACGATTGTTACCTCGATTACTCCGCAGAATCAGGGTAGAAAAGAAACCAGTGATTCTGGTGGCTCCAGCGTGGCCCCGAAGAGCATGGTACGCGGAGATTGTAAAAATGTCTGTGGGGAGTCCTTGGACCCTCCCACATCGTCCGGACCTGCTTTCGCAAGGACCGATATACCACCCTTCCTTACCAGCCCTAGGTTTGACGGCCTGGCTATTGAAGCCCACATTCTAAAAAAGAGAGGGCTCTAATCCTGTGGTATCTACCATGATCAATGCCAGGAAGCCGGTATCCAGGCAGATCTACTATAGAATCTGGAAGGCGTACATCGCCTGGTGTGAGGCCAAGAAATGGCATCCACGTAAGTACGTAATAGGTAGGATTCTGGACTTCCTACAGTGGGCTGTAGATGGGAAGCTTGCCTTGAGTACTATCAAGGGTCAGATTTCGGCCTTGTCAATATTTTTTCAAAGGCCCTTGGCTTCGCATTCACTAGTCAAAGCTTTTATACAAGGAGTGATGCGTATTAGCCCTCCGGTTAATATTCCCATATGTCCATGGGACTTAAACCTGGTTCTGTCGGTTCTACAGAAGCAACCATTTGAACCATTACAGCATATTTCCTTGGTTCTTCTCACCAGGAAATTGATTTTCTTAGTAGCCATTTGTTCGGCTAAAAGAGTGTCGGAATTAGCAGCTATGTCCTGTAAGGAGCCATATCTGGTTATCCATAAGGACAGAGTAGTGTTACGTCCTCATCCAGCCTTTCTTCCTAAGGTGGTATCGAGGTTTCATTTGAACCAAGATGTGGTTCTTCCTTCTTTTTTCCCCAAACCTAGTTCAGTAGAGGAAAAGTTATTGCATTCTTTGGATGTAGTAAGAGCAGTTAAAGCTTATCTAAAAGCCACTGCTCAGATTTGCAGAACGGATACTTTGTTTATTCTGCCGGAAGGCCCCAGAAAGGGTCAGGCAGCGTCAAAATCTACTTTAGCCAAGTGGATTCGGCAGGTCATAATGCAAGCCTATGGCTTGAGAAGGAGACCGCCTCCGTTCAAAGTTAGGGCGCACTCCACGAGCAGTTGGAACTTCATGGGCAGTGCATCACCAGGCCTCCCTGGCTCAAATCTGTAAGGCCGCAAAATGGTCTTCAGTACACACGTTTACTTGGTTCTACCAGGTGGACTTTAGAAGTCAGGAGGATGTCGCCTTTGGGCGCAGTGTGTTGCAGGCCGCAAAAGATCCTCATGTCTGATAGCGCTCAGCTTATGTATGGTGTATCCCCCCCCCCTCATTGGGCATTGCTTTGGGACGTCCCACATAGTAATGACTATGCCGCTCTGTGTCCCGTGATGTACGAGAAAGAGAATAGGATTTTTATAACCGCTTACCTGTAAAATCCTTTTCTTGGAGTACATCACGGGACACAGAGCTCCCACCCCTCTTTTGGGGACACTTATTGCTTTGCTACGAAACTGAGGTGCTCCCGGATGGGAGGGGCTTATATAGGGGAGGGTACTTCTGGTTTGGAA
This sequence comes from Rana muscosa, assembly GCA_029206835.1. Taxonomy (NCBI): domain Eukaryota; kingdom Metazoa; phylum Chordata; class Amphibia; order Anura; family Ranidae; genus Rana; species Rana muscosa. Next base: position 708,001,974 of record CM055118.1, read on the forward strand.
GTTGCCAGTGCCAGCACCTGAAGGTAAACTATATAACCCACATAGTAATGACTATGCTGCTCTGTGTCCCGTGATGTACTCCAAGAAAAGGATTTTACAGGTAAGCTGTTATAAAAATCCTATTTTTTTGTGCGTCTCCATAGCAAGCAGTTTGCTATGAGGGCACGCGGTGCCTGCTTGCTCCAGAGCTGTGTCTCTATGGAGCCACGCTCCACAGACACACACAGAGGGGCTTCCTCTGCTGCTGTTTGCGTTCCTGTGTGAAGATGGAGAGTGCTGCTTGCACTGAGAAGGGAACACCCCGAAAGATTGTCCTGAACATGTAAATGCTAGTGCAATTTGGGTATCACAAGAAGTACTTTTTTCCGGTAATATTATCTTTTATTATATACAGTATATATTTGACATACATATGGAATAAAGGGACTTTTACAGAGTAAAAGGATGTCAATTATTCCAGTGTTGTACAAATCCATTTCACAGTATAAGCAAACAACGAAGACAACACGCGCGCGCACACACACACACACGTATCATAGTTGGAGATGCACTGAATGAAAATTGCCCTGAATATTTGACGCTCACATGCATTAAGGCCTGGTGTACACCACAATGTTGTAATCCAGATGGGTTTCTGCATGTGCATTTTCAATGTGTTCAAGTGCGTCCCCCCCCCCCCCCCCCCTCTTTTTGACAGTTCCCTGTGGTGTGTGTGTGCTTTTTTTTTTCTTGTTTTAACGCGTTCTGGTTTATTTTTGTTGCATTCTAGTGCATCTTGCTGTTCTCAGATGTGTTCTATGCAGCATGTTCTACTTTTGTTTACACTGAAACACACTACACTGGTGTGAACCATTGGAATCCATGTAAACTACTATCCATACTTTTTGATGCAGATTAAACACGCACTGTGCTGCATGAGGTATTATCTGGCCCTAAAGGTTACAAGATATGATGTTCATTTAAAAGAACTTTAAGGAAGAATAGGGCTGATGATCTGGGACTGTATTATTGAGTTAATATAAAAGCGCTGGTTTACCTATACTTATAATACATCCAACCAAACCAGATGTCTTGGAATTTATCCTGTTTATCGCTAATCATATATACACCCATCTCTCTGATTCTATTATTCAGTCTACTTCCTTCTTCCAGTCTTGGATGGTAGGGTAGCTGTCCTGCCTCCAGAACAGGGGTATCAGGTTTTTTCCAGCATTTAGAAGGTGTGGGTTAATGCTTTTTTTGTAGTGATGAGGGGGTGTTATGAAATAGGTTGTGCTGGGGTGTAAATTGTATAGGTCTGATGTTTTTTTTTAATCCATGGTGATACTGCTCTCCAGAATTTGTGTATCATGGTGCAGGACCACCAGAGATGCATAAAAGTGCCCTCTAGTGAGCACTTCTGCCAACATGAGGGTCTTGTACCCCGGAAAGATTTTCAGGGGGGGAAAAGATGTACCTATGACAGGCCTTTTCCTACTGTCATTATTCTATGTTTCTATGTCACTCTATACTTGATACACTGTAAAAACACTTCTTTAGGCTTCATATACACTGCTGCTGGTAAACGAACGTTTAGGAGCAGTTGGGCGTTTCTGGCTGCCCCTGAACTCTCCTCTGTTCTTATCTGTCCATGTACACAGGGACATTTACAGTCGTTTCTAGGCAGTTGAGTTTAGAAGATTTTTTTTAGAAAGCAAAAAAATGCGTTCAGGACTGATGTCCAGAGGCATTTGAAACGCCAAATGCCTGTAGCAGCTTGTAAATGCAGTAACTCACATTTTTAGTCACGTTTTGCTTACAGGCGTTTTTAGTCTAAATGCAAATGCTGCACAACGGACAATTTTAAACGTTGGTTATCTGTCAAATGAAATAGTTAAGGAGAGGTTGTAAAACGTTCCTTGTACATTAAGCCTTACTGGAGGCCTGTGGACAGCCTAGAGCTTCAGTCCTTTTTTTTTTTTTTCTGCAGCCAGACACAGTGGAGGGAGATTTCTGCAGCATATTTGGCAAGTACAGAATCTCAGTATATATAAAATATGCAAAGTGGTTGGAGGGAAGCTTCAGAATGGCAAAGATGTTTTTTATTACAAATTATGTGAGCAGACTGCAGGTTCCTCTTTAAAGTTTTGCAAAAATAGAATATTTTAAATTGAACATTTGAATAAAAAATACTCAATAGGCAGCGGTTGCAATAAAAAACGGCACAAGAACAGTTCGAGAAAGGTTACTGAAATTGCGTAAAAAAATCTTAAAATTCTAAGTTGGCTCTGCTGCTCTCTGATCTCCTTAGCCTCCTCCTTGGTCCTTTTAGGCCCCTTTCACACTGAGGCATTGCAATAATGTGCTAAAAACTATTAGCGTTACTACCGCGTTTTTACCGCGTTAGCGTTAAAAATGGTGCCTATGCATTTTTACAGCGTTGGCGCTATTATTAGCGGTAAAAACGTGGTAAAACCACATAGGTGTTAGCGCTATTTTCTTAATTGGCGCTAACGCCTATGCGTTTTTACAGCGGTACTCATTCATTTCAATGGGGATAGGCGTTTTTACAGCGCTATTTTATGCGCCCTAAAGATGCTCCAAAAAAGCTGGTTGCAGGATTTTTTCCAACGCACAGCCAACACAACGCCTCAGTGTGAAAGTCCTCAGGGTTTTCACATTGAGAATGCTGGGGGAGGATTATTTCAGGCGTTTTTACAGCGCTATTTTTAGCGCTAAAACGCCTGAAAACCGCCTCAGTGTGAAAGGGGCCTTAAAGTGATGGGTAACCTCGCTGACCAGTTGGGAGATTTAAACGTGGAAGGGGTATTGCTAGGGCCAGCTTTTACTGGAAAAGCGGATATTTGCTTTAAGACCGGTTTGGTGTGACAAGTTTAAAGTGGGCATTTCAGTCACTTTGCAAGTCTGCATTAAGAAGTTCCTGATATGTCACGGTTTACAGCAACAAAAAATGTATTTATTAACAGCGGCATCTAATATTATAAGTGACAAACTCTGGTGTAGAGTGGCTACATCCATTCCCCATGGTCTCACTGCATGTAGGAATGGAGCTCTCCCAAGAAGAACCATGTGGCTTGTATTGTGCATAGAGAAGGGTACATGACCTGAAGTAATGTGCACTGCTGATTCCAATCGTACAGAAGATAAGAGAAGGAGAGGTTTGGGAGATCACAAGGAACATAACAGGGAGGCAGAAAAACAGTCCTCAAGAGTTTCATTAAAAATAAATTACAGGACCATTAAGTAGTGGATGCGTATGGATTATTTTTGATGAATAAGGATTTTTTTTTTTTTTTTTTGTCCAGTGACTTGGCCTAGGAAGATGCCATCAGTCCCAAAGTGATCAGACTGCAGCCTAATAATCTTGTGGCTGATCTGCCAGACGTTTGTTTGACTGCACAGGTGCAGAGATTTGTTGTGTTATCTCTGATCCAGCAAGTGGATGCTGACTTGAGATGACGTCTAACAAGTGCTTGCACTGTGATGATGATTTCAAAATGTTTTTTTAATAATTTTTTTTTTTTTTTTAGCTTGCTCGGACCATTTATTTTTTTATTTTTTTAGCATGGCAAAAGGTATAGCATCTACGAAAGACATTGCAGCACAGTTCAATCTTCTCCAAAGATCTTTTTAGTGATTTTCCTTAAAGTGATTCTTTAAAAAAAACAAATATGTTATACTTGCCAGTTCTGTGCAAATGGTTTTGCACCGAGCAGCCCCGATCCTCTTCATTTCGGGTCCCCTGCTGGTGGTCCTGGCTCCTCCTCCCCCCTGCCGAGTGCCCCCAATAGCTAGCCTCTTACTAATGGGGGCAGTCGTGCAGGCTCGCTCCAAGGCCGTGATCTGTGCCTCTATTCACACACACAGCATGCTGTCTTCTCACTGGCTGGGATTGACAATGGCAGTAGCTAGTGGCTCCCGCTGCTGTGTGAGCCTATGAGAAGAGAGACCTGGGCCCTCATGCGATGGTGATGGGGCATGGGTAAGTATAAGAGAGGCTTGGGGAGGGGGGGGGGTGAGCTGCACCCAGAAGGTTTTTCATCGAAATGCATAGAATGCATTTAGGTAAAAACCTTGAGCCTTTAGAACCACTTTAAAGAACATCTGCTTTTTTTTTTTTAACACTATTTAGTTTCTGATTTGAGCACAGTACATGTAGTACAGGGATATACAATTAGTGGACCCCCAGCTATTGCAAAACTACAATACCCATCATGCCTCTACCTCTGGGTGTCATGCTTGTGGCTGTCAGTCTTGCTATACCTCGTGGGACTTGTAGTTCTGCAACAGCTGGAGGTCCACTAATTGCATATCCCTGATGTAGTACTTTATCCCATTTTCATAGGTTCCTTAAAACACAGCGGAACTGTCAGACAGAAGACCACCTCCTTGGTGCACAGCTGCCTGACATCACAATTGGCAAGAAGCTTTGATAGTGTCGGCCTGGCTCCGGCTTCCACCATTGGCCTGAGGCAAGCAACGCCCAAGGAATGCGGTGGGGGGGCGATATGTGTTGGCGCTTACCTTGAGCAAGTGTTTGGAGCTGGAGACAGGCGCTTGCTATCAAAGCAGCTGTCTCCTTACTAGCTGCAGTGTCGGCCGGCTGTGCACCAAGGGTGTGCTTTGTCCCATCATAAACTATATCATGTAAAAAAATTAGTGATAGTCCTTTAATAAAAATAGTTTTGTGTTATACTTTAATGTAGATTTTTAATAATCACAGTAAAGATGGATTTTTTTTTTTTTTTTATTATTATTTTTGCAGATAAAAAGCGAGATCCTCCAAATGGTAAGCTGCAATAAAGTACATATCTTTTTTTTTTTTTTTAACCAGTATGTGCATTAAAGCCCTATGGCATTTTAAGATTTAATCAACTAAATACAATCCAGGTGCATCAAAACTTGGAATACGCAGTGTCTGTCGATCGAAAAACAAAAGTGGCGTCATACTATTGTGTCATCAATGGTTTCGTTTGCCTGATCCAACATGCTGGATTTTGTTTTGAAACTCGTTTGCGACAGGAAAATTGTGTTGCAGCTGGCACACTTGATGTAAAAAACAAACAACCACAAATTTTCGTTCGGTTTTCGACTAGTCTATGGTCTGCTTAAGGCCTTGTTAACATTTTCTCAAAATAGTGACCCTGAACAAACACACTTATACCGTTAATGCACGTTGTGCGGCACGTTTGACAAGCTTTTTAACGTGTGTTAAAAACGTTTCCCAAACGCCCTATACACATTTGGCGTGCGTTAACTCATCCCAAGCAGATGTTTATGGTCCTTTTTTTTTTTTTCCGTTTCATGTGAGCAAGACCTAATGCACGGCAATTGCTTTGATATTGTGTTACTATAGATTTGAATGGAAGAATGTGAGATATTTCAACGCAAACTCAAAATGTAGCTTCATTTTTGGAGCGCAGCAAACGCTTCATGTTTTGATAATGTGAACAGCTCTGTGCGCTGTCCATATTTTTTTATTATTATTCGTAGACTCGCGCCTGCTTTTAATGCCAGTGGGAACAGGGCCTTACAGTTCATGGTTTTTAAATTCAATCATAGCCTAAGTATACAGAAAGGCCCCAGCCAGCATGCTGCAGGGAAGGACCCTACCCTCTGAAAGCAGTGATCTTGATGCAGAGCTGAAAATTATCTGTTTTTCTGAATGTTTCTCATTTTGTACAATTGAGCAACATTAAAAAGTGTGTAAACCAAACAATGAGCCCTGGTTCACACCATTGCGGTTTAGAAATTGCACTGCTTTAGCACAATTTCAAAACTACAGATAAGTGCGATTTGTACCTCCGATTTCATTGCAAATTTGTTTACAAAAGTTTTTGCAAGTCGCAATGAAATCGGGGCGGGGGGGGGGGGGGGAAGTAGTGCGAAAATGTATTTCAAAGTTGCTGCGACATGAGTCACGTCAATTTTGAATGGTTCCGTTTCCGGCAAAGCGGTTCGACTTGTCATGCAATTTGGTAATGTGATATCACTCTGGTGTGAACGAGGACTAAAGGACACAAAAACGCACACATTATGTGAATTCTTATTAAGGAGTTGCATGGCAGATTTCCGTTTTTTATATAGCTGTTAAAAGTAAAGTATTACCAAAGTTAGGAGTACACTTTCATTCTCCTGTGACGGGTGTGTGCAAAATCTGGTACAGCTCTGCATAGAAACCAATCAGTTTCCAGGTTTTATTGCCAAAGCCTAATTGAACAAGCTGAAGTTAGAAGCTGATTGGCTACCATGAACAGCTGCACCAGATTCTGGATGCTCCAGTTTTAATAAATCTCCTCCGATGTGTCAGCTGATAGTGGTCTGTTGCCCGCTATAAGCTAAAGGAAGAGAGCTGCGCTAGACTTTTGGAAGGATCCTGTCAATATTGTCGGGACACGCCCCACTGCTTGACTGACAGCTGGCTCTGCCTTTCAGCGTGTGGCTGAGGGCTGGAGCCAGCTTTGCCTACCCTCTTCCCCCCTCTCCAGCCCAGTGCTCCAGTGAGTGCTGGAGGAGCACAGCAGAGAACAGGGGCTGACATGGGCAGGCTGAGAACTAAAGCTCGCCATACAATTTCCTTTAGATTTACCTTCAACTATGTAGTGTAAGGGCATGCCTGATTGCATACACATTAAAATTGTTTAGGTTTGACCTCATATTATATGGTTTTGGTCAATCTAAAGGAGAATTGAACAAGAAAATTGTATAATGTATGGCCAGCTAAAGTGACCAGCAGACATGTGAGTTCTTGGTCCTAGAGCCGTCATGGAACAGCTGCATGTCGACACTGATGTTGCAGATGGAGGTAAGTTTGTTCTTTTTCATATACAACACGTCTTTTTTTAATTATTTTATTGTGTTGCTTTGCAAAGTATTTTATATTCTGGCAATTCACATTTTCAGGGCCAAGTCTACCTATGGCAACTGTTGATATCAAAAACCCTGAAATTACTAACAGATACAGCCTACAAATGAATAACATTCCCTTTAATAAAGAGAAGAAAAAAGGAAAACCTAAGAAAAAGAAGCTCACTAAAGCAGACATTGGAACACCCAGCAATTTCCAGTAAGTAAATGCAAATATTTATGCTGCCAGTCATTAAAGCGGTATTAACTTATTTATGCCTGAGGTATGAATTTTATGCAAAAAAAAAAAAAAAATCTGTTTCCTAGAGCAGTAGGTTATAATCAACCTGCTGTTCCAATATTGGAACATGAGGCATTAATCGGTTAAACTCAAAACTAAAAATGTAATATTTTGCAGCTTACCAATCATTTAGATGTGGTGGCTGCATTCGTTTTTATTCTTTTAGGCTTTGTTCCCTCTTTTCTCACCTGTTGATCTGGCCAGTAACACACTTCCTGTGTTAGTGTCCCCACTCTGGATGAAAGAGCACAGGGGTCAACTTTGGACAACATTGTCAGTCTCTGAAGTGTGGGGGGTGTTGGATATACTAGGCGATTTAGATACACTAACAAATTGAAGCCGATCTCCAACTAACACTTTCTAAGCAATTAAAACAAATGGTGTTTTTTCTAGTTGGAATAAAAGTATTAAATAAAAAGTGATCATTGTAAGCACCCATACAGTAGTAAATGTCTCTACCCTGTAACCTTGTAATTGTTGTATCTTCAAGACAGCTTGTTCTTTTAAAAAAACTGAATAAATGGTAAGATCACAATTTAAAAATAAAGGAAAGCTAGCCTAAAAAATAAAACTTGGGACCCTTTCACAGTGGCGATCCGCCCGGCGGGCTACTCTTTGCTCAGCGGGTGATCGATCTGCTGATCCCCCGCTGAGCAGGCGGATGACAGGTCGGTCTCCGCTCACTGTGCTGAGACGGACCTGTCAGAGCCCTGCTCTCCTCTATGGAGAGATCGGATGAAAACAGATCGCCTGTTTGTTTTCATCCGATCCGCTAGATGGCTGTAAAATAGGTTTGCCATCTGTATGGATTTCAGGGACAGGATCAGATGGCAGCCGGTGTCAGCGGACATGTTACCGCTGACATCCGCTGCCCCATAGGGGTGAATGGAGCGTCCGATCAGGTCCGCCTGAAGAACTAACAGCGGACCTGATAGGAAAGCCCGTGTGAAAGGGGCCTAATACAGCCGTCGCATCTAAGAATTGGTAAGCTGCAATGTAATAAATGTTTGCCTTTTGGAGTAAACACCACTTTAAAGTTTTTCTGAAATTCGCTCTGGTCATTAACCACTTAACGACCGCCCACTGTAAATATACGTCGGCAGAATGGCACCGACAGGCACAATCACGTATATGTACGTGATCGCCTTTGTATAGTTGGGGGGTCCGATCGGACCCCCCTTCTTTACAGTGAGCGGTGGTTAAGTGTTCGGGAGCGATCCGGGATGAGGGGACGGCCATTCGATTCCGGCCACCCCCTCGCGATCGCTCCCAGCGAATCGAATGCTTCCCCTGCCTGTGTAATGTTTACACAGGCAGAGGAAGTGATGTCATCTCTCCTGCAGCGCTCACATATACCGAGCGCCGCACAAGAGAAGATGCCAGGTTAGTGCACAAAACACTACACTGACACCAGGACACATAGGCACATAAATCGCCCCCCCCCAGATCACCCCCCAGTCAGTGTCACTGATTGCAGTGACAATTTATTTACTGATCACTGCAATCAGTGACATTTGTGACTGTAAAAGTGTCACTAAAGTTAGTTTTAGGTCCAGTGTAGCCCCCTAACCCTCCCCTAATAAAGGTTTAACCCCCTTGATCGCCCCCCAGGTAACCCTTTCACCCCCTATCACCACTGTCGCTAAGCGATCGTTTTTCTGATCGCTGTCTTAGTGTCGGTGATGCCGATAGGTAGCCAGTAATTTTTTTTAGGTTCGCCGTCAGGTTTTTATATAGCGTCAGGTACCCCCATATATTACCTAATAAAGGTTTTAACCCCCTAATTGCCCCTAGTTAACCCTTTCACCAGTGATCACCATATAAGTGTTACGGGTGACGCTGGTTAGTTTGCTTTTTATAGTGTCAGGGCACCCGCCGTATATAACCCAATAAAGGTTTAACCCCCTGATCGCCCAGGGGGTGATATCAATTAGGTTTTAGCGTCAGAGAGGGTCTCCGTCACACCCCAGGCAGCGTCAGGTTAGTGCCAGTAGCGCTAACACCCACTCGTGAAGCATACACCTCCCTTAGTAGTATAGTATCTGAACAGATCAATATCTGATCAGATCACATCTATACTAGCGTCACCAGCAGTTTAGGGTTCCCAAAAACGCAGTGTTAGCGGGATCAGCCCAGATACCTGCTAGCACCTGCGATTTGCCCCTCCGTCCAGCCCAGGCCACCCAAGTGCAGTATCGATCGATCACTGTCACTTGCAAAACACAACACACATAACTGCAGCGTTCGCAGAGACAGGCCTGATCCCTGCGACTCCAGTGCTGTAGGAGGTGATTTCACCACCACAGTTAAAAAAAAAAAAAAAAAGCATATACGCTCGAAGCATTGGGGCAGCTGGGGCGGAGGAGCGATTTTGCTCCTAATGCCGCGTACATACGGTCGAAATTCCGACGGCTTGCCCGTGGAAAAGTATGCCCATGTGTACGCGGCATAACTTTTGCGGGAAAATGCCCCCATGCTTCGGCATATATAAATGGTGCATGTATGCCCATCATTAGAAGTGGGTGGATGAAGGGCGGTATTCTAATGGTGGGCATACCCACCGATCAATCTTTTTTTTTTGTTCAGCCAACAGGTTGCATGAAAAAAAAGATTACAATACATGCATGTCCAACAAGGACCAGCAACGTACTGGTATGTTGCTGGACTTTGAATGTTTATACCAGAATGATGCCTGCGGGTTTAGGTATCATCTTGGTATCATTCTTTTCAGCCAGCGGCCGGCTTTCATGTAAAAGCAATCCTAGTGGCTAATTAGCCTCTGGACTGCTTTTACAAGCAGTGGGAGGGAATGTCCCCCCCCCCCCCCCCCCCGGATATAAAAAGCGCCATTGGGAAAGCATTTTTTCTCTTACCATCCATGGACTGACACGGTGTCTCTTTACACTTTACACGTGGGTTATGTCCCTGCTTGCAGGAGAAGACCTAGGCAGAATGTGAGATGTTATACATACATTCTAAAAGCCAGAGCTGAACAGCCCCACCCAGGGGGCGGTCCCTCCGGACATAACCCTCACACTACAGTCAGCAGACTTCAGTTTTTTTCTGCCTAGCAGAAGGAGAAGACGTGGCTCTCTCAGGAGCCAGTCTCCTGACCTATTTTTATTCCTTTTCTGGAATTATTTTTTATTTTATTTTTGAGAATCTTCTATCAACTGTCGGCTGGGCAACAGGTTGGGTACAAGATATCCTCGTAGTCTTCCCTGTCCAACCATCGAGCGTGCTGATCCTCGCCTTGTGTGCGTGAGATTCAGTTCACGACAGGCCCCATGACTCCAGGGGTGGCCGGGTTTGCTTTCATGCTCCCACGGTCCTCTCAAGACTGAACAGTTCCTGACTGACTGTATCTTTCGCGGTGGACCGGGCCGACAGCTACTCAGTACTGCACTGTGATAGTCCTGTCAGAAACACACCAGTGGGTCCCTCGGGCGACGGGTAAGTAGTCTCTCCTGCCTGCAGGTGAGTACAAAAAGCTGTGTGTTTCTCTGTGGGGGATTTTCCCTGTCTCCCCCTGTATTTGATTGTCACTCTCTGTCACCATTGCTGGCGCTGTGCTGTGTGGGGTGCCTGGGGGTCACACTGTTCTTGGAGGGGCTAATGCTGGTCTGCAGATATGCTTGGGGCCTTTTTTTGTGTGTTTTGGGGCCTGAGCGCCGAGTGGAGCTGTGTGTGTGCTGTTTTTTTCACTTTTGCTGAGTCATGGCGGCCATCTTGCCGCGGATCGCCTCAGTGAAGTGCGGTGGCCATTTTCTTGTAGCCCGCGCGCTCTTCAGCACTAGTTTTGGCCTCTAGCGCTGCTGTAACAGCGCAAATCTCCTCACAATCTCCTCACAGCTCACCAGCGCTGACACAGCGCGGTACAGACAGCGGAACTGAGCGGTCCCTGGTCCGGTTTGGTGAGTCCCCCTGGGCGCCCCCTCAGTCAGCACAGCCTGTGGGTGGACTTTTTATCTGAGGAGTCTCAGAGGGGGGCAATATGGAGTCTCTGTCACCAGCTTCCCCTAAATGTCAGTGGACAACAGGCAGTGCTTCAGCACCTGCGGTCCCTAGGGACCAGTTGTGGGCAGTCCTGGAATCATTTCTGACCAGGATGGGAGCTGTGTGCAAGCGCAAGGGAGCAAAAAAGCGCCCTCTCCCCACTTTACTTCATGAGGGCAGTGCGCTGATTCAGATATGGGCCTAGCCACTACCGCTCAGGACCCTAGTTCTGAATGTATTGGATGGTTTTGAACAGGACATTCCTTATGAGGAAAACTCCAGTTCTGAGTCAGTAAATGACAGGGCGCTTGTTAGTGTACTCATGACTGCGGTGAGGGACACTCTCAAGGTAAAATGCTGCGGATGCAGAACCTCAGGCGGATACACTCTCCTTTGGTTCTTTTAAGGCCAGGCCTTCTAAAGAGGTTTTTCCATATGTACTTTCTTTGACCAGCTCATTGATAAGGTCTGGGAAAAGCCGCAGAAGAATTTTTTTATGGTCCCGCGGCGTTTGTCTATCAGATACCTCTTGAAGATGCCCTACTTAAAAAGTGGGCTTCTCCCCCAGGGTCGACCCTCCAGTCGCCCGGTTGAACAAGGCCATCACTCTCCCGATGGAGGGGACTCCTGCATTTGAGGACCCCACTGACAGGAGGTCAGAAGTGGTGAGCAGAGCCATGTTTGCCTTGTTGGGATCCGCCCTACGGCCTGTGGTAGCGGCGACCCTTGTGTCTTAAACACTTACAGGTTGGGCAAAAATGTTGCACCTAGCTGTACAGGAGCATAATCTTCCTCCAGACACAGTTGCTCTGGCCCACCAACTGGTTCAGGGCCTGGTTTATGTGTGCGACGCCACGTTGGACGCGGCCCCTTTAATATCCAGGGCCTCTGTCTCGGCGGTGGTATTGCGTCGTCTTATCTGGTTGAAGTGCTGGTCTGCTGACTTAGCCTTAGGAAGCTCCTGACGGATCTACCATTTAAAGGTGGTAGACCTTTCGGTGCTGCTCTGGATGACATCGTCATGGATGTCATGGGAGGTAAAAGCACTCTTCTTCCTTAGACTAGCAAGGGTGAGGAGGCCCGCCGCAAACAGGGGCCTTCCTTTCCAGCAAAACGGGGTTTCTTTCTCGTACATCACGGGACACAGAGCGACATAGTCATTACTAATGGGTTATATAGTTACCGTCAGGTGCTGGCACTGGCAACTTCCAAAACCGGAAGTACCCTCCCCTATATAAGCCCCTCCCATCCGGGAGCACCTCAGTTTTTTGCCAGTGTCTAAGGTGTTGGCCAAGAAGAAACATGTGTTTTTCACTGAGCTTGCGTACAGGTTCTTTTGGGCCTCAGTAAGCTATTCCGGATCCGACCAAAAAAGCTTCATAGCTAAACGGTCGGTACCCGGGCCTTGCAGAGAAGAGCAAGGTTCTGCCTGTAATGCTTCTCTTAGGAGAGCTGGACCCTGGGATCCAGAGCTCTGGTCATACCCACGACCAAGATGTTTTCTGTGCAGGGTGCTATACAGGTCCAGGGGAGTGGAATCCTTGGGAACCCGGTCCCTGAAGGTTTGATTACAATGCCTGCCGTGATAGGTGAAGTTTGGGCTTTTGTGGACCAAACAAAGTCCTGCGGCGGGGAACAGGTAAGTGGGGGCCCCCAGGAACTTGGTTCTATTGGGGGACCCCCAAGCCTAATTTGTCTTTCTGTCTGTTACCTAACGGTATTCCCGCTAATATCTGTGCATGCCTGTAACTACTAAAAAAAAAATGTAATAATTTTTAATGGTGGTCAAGAAAAAAAAAAAAAAAAAGAATGTTTTTCTTGTCATATGGACTAGTTTCTTCTCAGAGAGCAAAGTCCAGGCAGCTGGTGAGTTCTCCTACAGGAAACTGTTTCCTCTGCCATGTTGCAGTGTTCGTCTATCCCCCGGCCTGCGGCAAAGGGGGCCCTGGCTCCTGTCCCTGGTTTCCATGTTTGAAAATTAGCGCCGAGGCGCACGTGGCCGCGCGCGTGCGCGTGCACGCGCCTCTATATATAGAGGTGGCCGGAAAAAGGGGCGGGGCCTGGGGGATGACGCTCTGTGCGCGCCGCAGCGCTTCTGCGCATGTGCGGGCGTCCCAGCAGGTTTTTAAAAAGCCACATTATTGCAGTAAGCTGGCTATGAAGTACAGAGACAGAGCTGGCAACATTTAAAGGCATACAGCAAGCGGTTGATACAGGCATCCCCTAGAAAGGCACATTAGTAGACACCAACTGTTTATTATAGCAGCATTTATGCTAGACTATTATCAGTAACTGGTGTATTTTCGGCTGGAATACCTCAGCTTTGTGGCTTAGGAATATGCCGTCTAAAAACTCCGGGACTAGAAATTCCAGGAGGAATAGGGGGTCTCCATCGGGCTCTGAGGATCTTGGGCATGCTTTGGCTGCACCAGTCTCCCCTGAAGAATCAGAGGTTAGTGACCGTAGGGCACCCCCAGGAGTACCTGGTACTGTGGCTGTCCCCAGTTCACCTGCTCCTGTGTATGTAACAGAGGAGGTTTTTTCCTCAGCTCTGGGAGGGCTGGAAGAGAGATTGTCAGCACTAATTGCTGCTTCCCTGTCACAGGAGAAAAGCGCTCGATCTCCGTCTCCTCCCTCAGAGTGCCTGTTAACAGAGCAACAGTCCCATACAGAGAACGACCTACCTGAGGGGGATCAGGATGAGGTTGATTCAGTTGTAGAGGAATCAACAGTGGAGGAGCCGTTCTCAGCATCACATGCTGAGAGGTTATGGGTGCAGTCCCTGACTAATATGGTCCGATCAGCATTTAAAATGCCACTTGCGGAGCCATCCTCCTCTTCTGTCTCCTCGTTGGGGTCGCTAAAAGCTCCCCAGACTGTTTGTTCTTTTCCGATCCATCCTTTACTGGAGGGGCTCATTTACCAGGATTGGGAGCATCCTGACAAAATATTTACTCCCCCCCCAAGAGATTTCCGGTGGTCTATCCTATGGAGGATAAGTTCGTCAGAAAATGGAAGGTCCCTACAGTGGACGCAGCCATCTCTTGTGTGAATAAATCACTGACATGTCCGGTGGAAAATGTCCAAATGTTCAAGGACCCAATAGATAAAAAATTGGAGTCCTTATTGAAATCTGCTTTTTCTACAGCAGGATTGGTGACACAACCAGCAGTGGCAGCTATAGGGGTCTGCCAAGCAGTGAAGGATCAGTTGAAACAGGTCTTAAGGGACGTGCCAGATCAGCAGGCTCTTGCTCTAGCTGATCTACCTAGAGCCTTATGCTTTGCGGTGGACGCTATAAAGGATTCAATCCATCAGGCCTCCCGCCTTACGCTGTCTGTAGTACATATGCGCAGGCTTCTATGGCTCAAAAACTGGTCTGCTGAAGCTCCCTGTAAAAAATTGCTGGTCAGCTTCCCATTTCATGGGGAGCGCTTATTCGGGGAAGACCTGGACAAGTATATCCAGAGAATTTCCAGCGGTAAAAGTACACTCTTGCCGGTCAAAAATAGAGTTAGAGGTCCCTCTTTTAAGAGGCCGGCTTCTCCAGTCCCTAGGACATCGGCTGTGAAACAGTTCCGACGGCCTCCCCGGTCAAATCCCGGAGGTAAAAATCAGGGACAGTTGCAGGGTAACAAGAAGCCCTGGAGCAGGAGAGGTACAAAACCTCCCCCAAAGTCAAATGCATGAAGGGTTGCCCCCACCCAATCGGGTGGGGGGAAGACTTCAGTTGTTCACAGAAACCTGGCGGGACACGATCCGAGACAGATGGGTGCTCTCCGCAGTAAATCTGGGATACAAATTGGAGTTAAAAAACTCCCCTCCTTCCCGCTTTATAAGGTCGAACGTGCCAAGGGATCCCCAGAAGAGAGGATCCCTCCTGTTGGCACTGGAACAATTATTGCTTCAAGCAGTAATTATAGAGGTCCCCCTGGAAGAATGGGGGTTCGGGTTTTACTCAAACCTCTTTACAGTTCCGAAGCCAAACGGGGACGTGAGGCCCATATTAAATCTAAAAGGGCTAAACAAATTCCTACATATCAGGACTTTCCGGATGGAGTCGATCCGATCGGTAGCCACTGCCCTACAAGGGGAGGAATGGTTAGCCTCGATCGACATCAAAGATGCGTATTTGCACATCCCCATCTTTCCAGCCCACCAAAAATTTCTACGCTTTGCGATAGAAGGGCGCCATTTTCAGTTCAGAGCCTTACCCTTCGGTCTGGCCACAGCACCAAGAGTGTTCACAAAAATTCTGGCCCCATTATTGGCCAATCTAAGAACACGAGGTGTAACGATAATGGCATATCTAGACGACTTGTTGCTGATAGACCACTCAGTGGAAAAACTAGAAGTGGTTGTTCACGAGACAATCAAGTATCTGGAATATCACGGTTGGATTATCAACCGAGACAAGTCAGCCCTAAAACCAGTCAAAAGTCTGGAATACTTGGGGCTAAGGCTGGATTCAGACCAGAGAAAAATTTTCTTGCCTCGAGAAAAGGGGTCGTCTTTGAGAGATTTGATCCACTTAGTGGGTTCAAAAAGACAGCCATCCATACGCCTGTGCATGAGGCTGCTGGGAAAAATGGTGGCATCATTCGAAGCAGTACCCTACGGTCAATTCCATTCAAGGAAGTTGCAAAGGGCCATACTGTCAGCCTGGAACAAAAAAGTTCAGGCTCTGGACGTACCAATGTCCTTGTCCCCTTCCGTTCGCAGAAGCCTCCGTTGGTGGTTGGTTCCCCGGAATCTGGAAAAAGGGAAATCCTTCAGTCCGATTTCTTGGAAGGTGGTCACTACAGATGCCAGCCTTTTAGGCTGGGGAGCAGTACTGGAGCAATGGTCTCTCCAGGGCAGATGGTCGGATGCGGAAAAGGCCCTGCCCATCAATCTCTTAGAGATACGAGCAGCCCGGTATGCCCTAGTAGCATGGACATCCAAACTCCAAGGGTCCCCTGTCAGAGTTCAGTCAGACAATGCCACAGCAGTGGCATATATCAATCGTCAGGGGGGCACCAGGAGTCGTGCAGCCCAAAGGGAAGTAAATTACATCCTGAGATGGGCAGAAAGATATGTCCCAGCCATATCTGCGGTATTCATTCCAGGGGTGGAGAATTGGAAGGCGGACTTTCTAAGTCGCCAACAATTATGCCCAGGGGAATGGTCCCTTCATCCCGAGGTTTTCCAGACAATATGTCAGCGGTGGGGAACACCGGATGTAGATCTGCTAGCATCCAGGTTCAACACGAAAGTGGACAGGTTTGTCTCTTGGACAAGGGATCCCCTAGCGTGCGGCTCGGATGCCCTAGTGTTCCCTTGGGATCAGTTCAAGCTGATATATGCATTCCCACCGCCACAATTGTTACCTCGATTACTCCGCAGAATCAGGGTAGAAAAGAAACCAGTGATTCTGGTAGCTCCAGCGTGGCCCCGAAGAGCATGGTACGCGGAGATTGTAAAAATGTCTGTGGGGAGTCCTTGGACCCTCCCACATCGTCCGGACCTGCTTTCGCAGGGACCGATATACCACCCTTCCTTACCAGCCCTAGGT
Source organism: Rana muscosa (assembly GCA_029206835.1). NCBI lineage: Eukaryota > Metazoa > Chordata > Amphibia > Anura > Ranidae > Rana > Rana muscosa. The sequence goes on from CM055118.1 coordinate 708,018,671, forward strand.
TTGACGGCCTGGCTATTGAAGCCCACATTCTAAAAAGGAGAGGGCTCTCTAATGCTGTGGTGTCTACCATGATCAATGCCAGGAAACCGGTATCCAGGCAGATCTACTATAGAATCTGGAAGGCGTACATCGCCTGGTGTGAGGCCAGGAAATGGCATCCACGTAAATACGTAATAGGTAGAATTCTGGACTTCCTACAATGGGCTGTAAGATAGGAAGCTTGCCTTGAGTACTATCAAAGGTCAGATTTCGGCCTTGTCAATATTTTTTCAAAGGCCCTTGGCTTCGCATTCACTAGTCAAAGCCTTTATACAAGGAGTGATGCGTATTAGTCCTCCGGTTAATATTCCCATATGTCCATGGGATCTAAACTTGGTTCTGTCGGTTCTACAGAAACAACCATTTGAACCATTACAGCATATTTCCTTAGTGCTTCTCACCAGGAAATTGATTTTTCTAGTAGCCATTTGTTCGGCTAAAAGAGTATCGGAATTAGCAGCTATGTCCTGTAAGGAGCCATATCTGGTTATCCATAAGGACAGAGTAGTGTTACGTCCTCATCCAGCCTTTCTTCCTAAGGTGGTATCGAGTTTTCATTTGAACCAAGATGTGGTTCTTCCTTCTTTTTTCCCCAAGCCTACTTCGGTAGAGGAAAAGTTATTGCATTCTTTGGATGTAGTAAGAGCAGTTAAAGCTTATCTAAAAGCCACTGCTCAGATTCGCAGAAGGCCCCAGAAAGGGTCAGGCAGCGTCAAAATCTACTTTAGCCAAGTGGATTCGACAGGTCATAATACAAGCCTATAGCTTGAGAAGTAGACCGCCTCCGTTCAAAGTTAGGGCGCACTCCACGAGAGCAGTTGGAACTTCATGGGCAGTGCATCACCAGGCCTCCCTGGCTCAAGTCTGTAAGGCCGCAACATGGTCTTCAGTACACACGTTTACTAGGTTCTACCAGGTGGACGTTAGAAGTCAGGAGGATGTCGCCTTTGGGCGCAGTGTGTTGCAGGCCGCAAAAGATCCTCATGTCTGATAGCGCTCAGCTTATATATGGTGTATCCCCCCCCTCATTTGGCATTGCTTTAGGACATCCCATTAGTAATGACTATGTCGCTCTGTGTCCCGTGATGTACGAGAAAGAAAATAGGATTTTTATAACAGCTTACCTGTAAAATCCTTTTCTTGGAGTACATCACGGGACACAGAGCTCCCGCCCCTCTTTGGGGACACTTATTGCTTTGCTACAAAACTGAGGTGCTCCCGGATGGGAGGGGCTTATATAGGGGAGGGTACTTCCGGTTTTGGAAGTTGCCAGTGCCAGCACCTGACGGTAACTATATAACCCATTAGTAATGACTATGTCGCTCTGTGTCCCGTGATGTACTCCAAGAAAAGGATTTTACAGGTAAGCTGTTATAAAAATCCTATTTTTTTCCGTCAGTCAGAGTCCACGGGTAGGTCCTCTCAGACTGACGGCAGTGCGGCTGGTGGGCACAAGTGCCCCTGGGTGCATAAGCCGAACAAGCGGCTCCCAAGCTCGCCTCCGCGTGAAGTCTTGCCTCCGCCCGACTCTGGGGTGGGGGGACGACTTCGCAGGTCACGAATCGGTGGTCCTCCCGAATCTCCGACTGGTGGGTGTGCGAGGTGGTCACCTCAGGATACAGGATAGTATTCCGATCCTGGCCCCCAGACAGATTCTTTCCCTCGAATCTTCCTCTCCTTCCTACCTGTCGGGCAGCCCTCTTGGGGGCTGTACAGGATTTGATCAGGTCCGGAGTGATTGTGCCGGTTCCGTCACAGGAGAGTTTTCAGGGATTCTACTCGAATCTGTTTGTCGTCCCAAAAATAGGACGTGGTTCGACCTATCCTGGACCTTAAGGCCCTGAATGCCTTCGAGAAGGTGCAGAAATTCCGCATGGTATCCATTCGCATGGTGATCGCTACACTCCACCAAAGGGATTTTCTTCTGGCGTCCTTGGACTTCAAGGACGCCTACTTGCATGTTCAGATCTGCGCAAGTCACCAGAAGTTTCTGCGCTTGCGATCAGCGAAGTCCACTATCGATTGTGGCTCTTCCTTTCGGCCTAGCCTCAGCACCAAGGGTGTTCACCAAGGTGCTTGCTCCGGTTCTAGCCTTCTGTTACAGTGAGGTATTGCTGTCGTGGGCTATCTGGACGATCTTCTGCTAAGAGCAGAAAGTGGCTCAGACTTAGAGGAAAGGTGACTATCGTCAATTAGACCCTCAGGGACTTCGGGTGGTTCCTGAACATTCAGGAGTCAGTCCTGGTCCCGACTCAGTGTCTGGAGTATCTAGTTCTGATTCTGGACTCCTTGGAGGCAAAGGTATCCTACCTCTGGAGAAGTTGCTGACACTTCAGTCTGCGGTGCGGGTGCTGACATCCCGAAAATGGTTGTCAATCCGTTTTTTTGCATGAGAGTCCCGGGACTCGTGGTGGCCTCCTTCGCGGCCGTTCCGTATGCCCAATCACACACCAGGGCATTGCAGAAGGAGATCTTGTCCACCTGGAACAAATCCCCGTTGTCCTTGGATCTTCAGATCCAGGTGATTCACCTGGTCAGGGCGCCCCTGACATGGTGGTTGAGATCCTCGGCTCTTCGGTCCGGAAAGTCGTTCCCCTCCCATCCAATGGACGGTACTCACGACGGACACCAGCCTGACGGGCTGGGGTGGAGTCTGGGGAGTCCTGTCGGCTCAGGGCCTTGGACTCCGGATGAGCCCGTTTACCAATCACTGTTCTGGAAATACGGGCCATCGGACTGTGTCTCTCCTCAGGTCGGAGAGAGTACGGGGTCGCTCCATCAGGAGCCAGTCGGACAACGCCACGGCGGTGGCGTATGTAAACCATCAAGGGGGGACTCGGAGCTCAGCTGCGGCTTCCGAGGTAGTCCGTATCCTGAAGTGGGCCGGAAGAAACGTGTCGGCTCTGTAGGCCATTTACATTCTGGGCATAGACAATGGGCAGGCGGACTATCTGATTCGCCAATCGCCGGACCAAGAAGAGTGGTCCTTGCATATTTCAACTCCTTTGCCGACGGTGGGGCACGCCGGATGTGGACCTGATGGCCTCTCGACTCAATCGCAAGGGTCGAGGTTGTGGCCAGATCCAGGGATCCTTGGGCGATGCCTCGGATGCGTTGGTGGCCCCATAGGGTCCTTATCGCCTGATATAAACTCCGGTGATCCTAATTGTTCCGGATTGGCCTCAGCATCACTGGTACGCTGATCTGGTACGTCTCGTCGCGGACGTTCCCTGGCGGTTGCCGATGAGGGAGGACCTTCAGTCTCAAGGTCCTATGTTTCATCCGGCTTACAGTCTCTGGCTTTAACGGCAGGGCTGTTGAAAGCCAGGTGTTGAGGGACCGAGGTCTCTCGTACTCGGTCATTTTGACCATGTTAAGGACACGGAAGTCTTCCTCCAAGCAGATCTATCACCGTGCCTGGAAAGCTTATATCGCCATATGCGAAGCGCTGGACTGGCGTCCTTGGACGTATTCCGTCCCCAGAATCCTGCGTCCTCTGCAGTGTGGAGTGACCCAAAAGCTTGCTTTGAGTACCATCAAGGATCAGATTTCGGCCTTGGCCGTCTTCTTTCAGCGACCTCTAGCGGGTCATTTCTTGGTTAGCACCTTGTGTTGGGAGTTCGCCATGTGCTCCCTCCTGTCAAGCCTCCTCTCCCACCGTGGGATCTGAAGTTGGTGCTCTCGGTCCTCCAGGAACCTCCTTTTGGGAATATCCGGGATATTCCCCTCTTGTCTTGTCTCAGAAGGTGGCCTTTTAGTGGCAATCACTTCTGTTTGACGGGTGTCTGAGTTGGCGGCTTTGTCCTGCAAGTCGCCATATTTAGTCATCCATAAGGATAAGGCGGTGTTGCATCCGTGACCTTCCTTTTTGCCAAAGGTGGTGTCGACCTTTCACCTACATGAGGACATTGTCCTCCCTTCCTTGTGTCCTCACCCATCGCATCCCAGAGAGTTTGCGCTGCACATATTGGATGTGGTACAAGCCTTACGGGTGTATCTGTCTGCTACTGCTTCTATTCGAAAGTCCGACTCACTGTTTGTGACTGTCTCTGGTCCATAACAGGGCCAAGCGGTTTCGTCTGCCATCATTTCTAGGGGAATCAGACAAACCGTCATTCAAGCCTATGCTCTCAAAGGGCGGGCGCCTCCCTTTCCGGTTACGGCGCATTCCACCAGGGCAATTGGTGCTTCCTGGGTTTTCCGACATCAAGCGTCGGTTGCACAAGTGTGCAAGGCGGCGACCTGGTCGTCTGTTCATGCCTTTTAAGTTTTAGAAGGTTAATGTGGCTGCATCTCCGGATGCTTCCTTCGGCCGCAGGGTGCTGAAGGCGGATGTTTAAAGTTGCGACTCCTCCGTTGAGGAGCTCTGCCTTCTTGGAGTGAAGTTTTTGGTTTTTCCATTTATACTGCTCCCATCCCTCTTGACACTGCTTTGGGACATCCCACGTGTAAAGTGTAAAGAGACACCGTGTCAGTCCATGGATGTCAGAGAAAAGCATTTTACGGTGAGTACAAAAAATCCTATTATCACACCGATCTTGGTGTGGTCAGATGCTTTGAGGGCAGAGGAAAGATCTAGGGTCCAATAGACCCCAGTTTTTTCAAAAAAAAGTACCTGTCACTACCTATTGCTATCATAGGGGATATTTACATTCCCTGAGATAACAAAAATAATATGGAAGCAACAGTTTAAAAATAAAATAAAAAAGCAAAATTAATAATAATAAAAAAAAAAAGCACCCCTGTCCTGCCCTGCTCTTGCCCAATGGTGAACGCAAGCGTCGGTCTGGCGTCATATGTAAACAGCAATTGCACCATGCATGTGAGGTATCACCGCGAAGGTCAGATCGCGGGCAGTAATTTTAGCAGTAGACCTCCTCTGTAAATCTAACGGCGTAACCTGTAAAGGCTTTTAAAAATGTATGTAGTTTGTCGCCAATGCGCGTTTGTGCGAAATTTTAAAGCATGTCGTGTTTGGTATCTATGTACTCGGCCTAAGATCATCTTTTTTTATTTCATCAAACATTTGGGCAATATAGTGTGTTTTAGTGCATTAAAATGAAAAAAAGTGTATTTTTTCCCCCAAAAATGCGTTTGAAAAATCGCTGCGCAAATACTGTGTAGAAAAAAAAAATGCAACACCCACCATTTTAATCTGTAGGGCCTTTGCTTTAAAAAATTTCTTGCAAAAAAAAAAATGTTTTCATGTAAACAAAGTGTCAAAAAGGGCTTTGTCTTCAAGTGGTTAGAAGAGTGGATGTAAGCTTCCTAATGTTGTGTATAAAATGCCAGAACAGTTCAAACCCCCCCCCCCCAAATGACCCAATTTTTGGAAAGTAGACACCCCAAGCTATATACTGAGAGGCATGTCGAGTCCATGGAATATTTTATATGTTGACACAAGTTGCGGAAAAAAGACAATTTATTTTTATTTATTTATTTTTTTGCACAAAGTTGTCACTAAATGATATATTGCTCAAACATGCCATGGGCATATGTGGAATTACACCCCAAAATACATTCTGTTGCTTCTCCTGAGTACGGGGATACCACATGTGTGAGACTTTTTGGGAGCCTAGCCGCGTACGGGACCCCAAAACCAAGCACCGCCTTCAGGCTTTCTAAGGGTGTAAATTTTTGATTTCACATCTCACTGCCTATCACAGTTTCGGAGGCCATGGAATGCCCAAATGGCACAAACCCCCCCCCCCCCCCCAAATGACCCCATTTTGGAAAGTAGACACCCCAAGCTATTTGCTGAGAGGTATGGTGAGTATTTTGCAGATCTCGCTTTTTGTCACAAAGTTTTGAAAATTGAAAAAAAAAAAAAAATATATATATATATATATATATATATATTCTTTCTTCATTTTCAAAAACAAATGAGAGCTGTAAAATACTCACCATGCCTCTCAGCAAATAGCTTGGGGTGTCTACTTTCCAAAATGGGGTCATTTGGGGGGGTTTTGTGCTATTTTGGCATTTTATGGCCTTCGAAACTGTGATAGGTAGTGAGGAGTGAAATCAAAAATTTGTGCCCTTAGAAATCCTTAAGGCGGTGCTTGGTTTTCGGGGGCCCGTACGCGGCTAGGCTCCCAAAAAGTCCCACACATGTGGTATCCCCGTACTCAGGAGAAGCAGCAAAATGTATTTTGGGGTGCAATTCCACATATAACCATGGCATGTGTGAGCAATATATCATTTAGTGACAACTTTTTGTAATTTTTTTTTTTTTTTTTTTTGTCATTATTCAATCACTTGAGACAAAAAAAAAATATTCAATGGGCTCAACATGTCTCTCAGCAATTTCCTTGGGATGTCTACTTTCCGAAATGGGGTCATTTGGGGGGGCTTTGTACTGCCCTGCCATTTTAGCACCTCAAGAAATGAGATAGGCAGTCATAAATTAAAAGCTGTGTAAATTCCAGAAAATGTACCCTAGTTTTTAGACGCTATAACTTTTGCACAAACCAATAAATATACGCTTATTGACATTTTTTTTTACTAAAGACATGTGGCTGAATACATTTTGGCCTAAATGTATGACTAAAATTGAGTTTATTCGATTTTTCTTATAACAAAAAGTAGAAAATATCATTTTTTTTAAAAAAAAAATCGGTCTTTTTCCATTTATATCGCAAAAAATAAAAATCGCAGAGGCAATCAAATACCCTTAAAAGAAAGCTCTATTTGTAGGAAGAAAAGGACGCAAATTTCGTTTGGGTACAACATTGCATGTCCGCACAATTTACAGTTAAAGCAGCGCAGTGCAAAATTCTGAAAACAGCTCTTGTCCTTTTAGCTACAAAATGGTCCGGGGCTTAAGTGGTTAATGGAAGAAATCCCCGCTCTGACATTTTAGAATGGGAATCGGCTAACCAGAAACCTTGATGCAGAATCTTATTAACCAAATATGGATTGTTGCTTTCTCTTCTTAGAAACTCAAACACTCAATTTACTATGTGTTCAAGGCAAGTGTCACCTGAGTCACACAGAAAAGCCTCTGATGTTTCAGCAGGTGCTCCTGATGTTGAATAAAAATGTGATGGGTGAAATGAAATCAAAATAACCAATGTACCAGAAGATTTAAGTGGTATTAAACCCAAAATCAAACCTCATATCTATTGCAGCTTACCAATTCTTAGATGTGACAGTTGCATTAGTTTTCTCTTTCCTTTATTTTCATCTGGTGATCCAGCCAGGCAAGTCTGTTTTTCATGAAAACAGAATTTAAACCTAAAAACACACAAGTGAAAAATAGGAAAAAATGTAGCGCTAATAAATGTAAATCACTAAACTAATATAATGGCATTCACTAGTGACACTGTGATAATCAAATTTTACCCCACGTGACGTGATAAAATTCAAAAACAATAGTCCATAAAGTGAAATAATGTTCCAAAGAAGAAAGAAATATTCCAAAAAGAAAGATGTAGTCTTCTTAATAGAGAATATCCTCCACCACACCGTGCACGTATCAGCTCCCCTTTGAAAATGCACTCACCAGCTGTATTTGCCTCCCACTCTCGTGTTCGGCTCAAAGGCTTGCTAGTTAACCACTAGAGTGTGAATGACCATCAATTGAAAGCTTGTGTATCAACACAGGATATTCCATACATGTAAAAATGAAAAGGTGCTCCAATAGTGTAAAATAGTAACAACCAAATTTATTAAAATATACAACCACACTTCAAATATTGCACTCACATGATATGAAAAAAAAAAACAGCCTTAAATCAATCACAGCAAGCAAAAAAAAGTGTAAGATGGCACTGCAGTGATTTGCGGTCACGGCGGACCCAAGGTGTACGCTCGGTGTAGGTCTCTCACCCCCTCCTGAGCTCCGGGTCACAGCAGCCGTGTAGCGTTCTTAGCCTCAGCGTGTCACGATAGTGTCAATGATAATGCAGCCATGTACCCGATGTTTCGTCACTTTGACTTATTCGTGGGATTGGCTGCTCATTCCCTCACAACTTCCCTTTATGCTTTCCCACCTGCCTCTCACCAAACGCTTCAATCCTGCACCTGCACACATTCTGTGTCCCCATAACCGCAAAGCACTGACATGCCGATGCCCGGTGACACACAGACCTAACAGCTCGCGCTTGTTAGTGTGTTAAAAATGCAAAACAATTGTTTAAATGATTTAAAGCCTCACTGTTGAGAGTATGGTGTGCAGCAAACTAATAATAATAAAAATTAAAGAGAACACAAATCCATTTCAAATTTAAAATTATACCTGAAAAGAGAACCACTATAATTTGGTATAATAATTAATGGGGCTTACGAAGCATCTATTCAGCAGGTCATAATGATTGCTAAAAACTAATTTAACTGTATCAAAGATACAGGAAAATAATTAAATGTATATGTATATAATAATTATTTTCCTGTATCTTACACTTTGCTTGCTGTGATTGATTTAAGGCTGGTTTTATTTTCATATCATGTGAGTGCAATATTTGAAGTGTGGTTGTGTATTTTAATAAATTTGGTCGTTGCTATTTTACACTATTGGAGCACCTTTTCATTTTTACATGTATGGAATATCCTGTGTTGATACACAAGCTTTCAATTGATGGTCGTTCACCCTCTAGTGGTAAACTAGCAAGCCTTTGAGCCGAACACGAGAGTGGGAGGCATATACAGCTGGTGAGTGCATTTTCAAAGGGGAGCTGATACGTGCACGGTGTGGTGGAGGATATTCTCTATTAAGAAGACTACATCTTTCTTTTTGGAATATTTCTTTCTTCTTTGGAACATTATTTCACTTTATGGACTATTGTTTTTGAATTTTATCACATGTCACGTGGGGTACAATTTGATTATCACAGTGTCACTAGTGAATGCCATTATATTAGTTTAGTGATTTACGTTTATTAGCGCTACATTTTTTCCTGTTCACTTATGTGTGTTTAGGTTTAAATTCTGTTTTCATATTCATCATTTTAAGTGGCAGCTTTAGTTTAATATATTTTTATTCACATTTTTTTGCATTGGCGCAGTGGTGGTACAAGATATTAGGAGCGGTTATATTTTGATACCTATTTTTATTGTAAGTCTGTTTTTCAACAGAACAAGCTCTCCTTCAAATCATCCAGTTAGTGTTGAGACAAACCATTTACCACTGCCAAGGGTGCTTACAACAATCAACTTTTATTTTGTTATCTAAAACCTCTATTCCAAAAGAAAAAACACTGTTGCTGTAACTGCAGTGTAAGCTCTAATTTGGCTTCAATTTATCATTGTATCTAAATCTGCTAGTCCATCTAACACACCCGTCCCCGCAGACTAACAATACTGCTGTCCAAAGGTACCCCCTAAGCTCTTTCTTCCGGAGTGGAGACACCCTAATACAAGAGGTGTGTTACTGCCCAGATCACCAGGTGAAAACAGAGGGGGAAAAAGCCCCCCAAAAAAACCTAATGCAGCCACCACATTTAATGAACGGTAAGCCGCTATATATTATATTTAGGGTTTTAAAGCGGTGTTCCACCCAAAAGTGGAAGGTACCAATCCCAACTTCCGGGAGGCGGCGCCGTCCTTTGGAAGTTCAGCCCCCTTCCTCCGCCGCTGGGCCAGTTATCGCATCGCATGTGCAGTAGGGAACCGGCTGTGAAGCCAAACGCCTTCACTGCCAGTTTCCCTTCCCACGAATGGCAGCACCTGAGAGCCCATCCGAAAATCGGCTGGGGTGCTGACATTACTGGCTCCCTGGACAGGTGAGTGTCCTTATATTAAAAGTCAGCTAAATTTTTTTCCCCCAGGCTTGAACACCACTTTTATACCGGTTTAACACCATTGCTTCTTTTTTTACACATTAAGTAGTATTCTTCTGCGAGGTATACACAACTTTCATGCCCCCTAGACTTTCTTCTGACTTTAGAAGTTCCTACTTTAAAGCCGAGTTCCACCCAAAAGTGGACCTTCCACTCATTTGTCTCCTCTCCCCCTCCGGTGCCAAAATTGGCACCTTTTGGGGGGGGGGGGGGGACAGGATACCTGTCTTTGAAAGGTATCCTGTTCCCACTTCCGGGAGTCCAGGCCGTGGCCTGTGACATCACAGCGGGGCTCCCTCCTCCTCTCCCTGTCGCCGGGCCAGTAGGGGAGAGGCGCGGGGCCTCGTGCATGCACAGTAGGGTTCCCAGCGTGAAGCCGTAGGGCTACACTGTCGGGTTCCCATACCTGTCATGGCGGCCGCAGCAACCGACAGCTGATGGAAATATCAGCTGATGTGCCGATATCTCTTGACTTCAGGACAGGTAAGAGTCCTAATTATTAAAAGTCAGCAGCTGCTGTATGTATAGCTGCTGGCTTTTAATTTTTTTTTTTTTGGGCGGACCTCCGCTTTAAAGCAGGTTTAGACGTGTTTACAGTGCCTTGCGAAAGTCGGCCCCCTTGAACTTTTCATCATTTTGCCACATTTCAGGCTTCAAACATAAAGATATAAAATTTAAATTTTTTGTGAAGAATCACCAACAAGTGGGACACAATTGTGAAGTGGAACGAAATCTATTGGATATTTTAAACTTTTTTAGCAAATAAAAAACTGAAAAGTGGTGCGTGCAAAATTATTCGGCCCCTTTACTTTCAGTGCAGCAAACTCACTCCAGAAGTTCAGCGAGGATCTCTTAATGATCCAATGTTGTCCTAAATGACTGATGGTGATAAATAGAATCCACCTGTGTGTAATCAAGTCTCTGTATAAATGCACCTGCTCTGTGATAGTCTCAGGGTTCTGTTGAAAGCGCAGAGAGCATCATGAAGACCAAGGAACACACCAGGCAGGTCCGTAATACTGTTGTGGAGAAGTTTAAAGCCGGATTTGGATACAAAAAGATTTCCCAAGCTTTAAACATCCCAAGGAGCACTGTGCAAGCGATCATTTTGAAATGGAAGGAGTATCAGACCACTGCAAATCTACCAAGACCTGGCTGTCCCTCTAAACTTTCAGCTCAGACAAGGAGAAGACTGATCAGAGATGCAGCCAAGAGGCCCATGATCACTCTGGATGAACTGCAGAGAACTTCAGCTGAGGTGGGAGAGTCTGTCCACAGGACAACAATCAGTCGTACACTGCACAAATCTGGCCTTTATGGAAGAGTGGCAAGAAGAAAGCCATTTCTCAAAGATATCCATAAAAAGTCTCGTCTAAAGTTTGCCACAAGCCACCTGGGAGACACACCAAACATGTGGAAGAAGGTGCTCTGGTCCGATGAAACCAAAATCTAACTTTTTGGCCACAATGCAAAATGATATGTTTGGCGTAAAAGCAACACAGCTCATCACCCTCAACACACCATCCCCACTGTCAAACATGGTGGTGGCAGCATCATGGTTTGGGCCTGCTTTTCTTCAGCAGGGACAGGGAAGATGGTTAAAATTGAGGGGAAGATGGATTCAGCCAAATACAGGACCATTCTGGATGAAAACCTGTTGGGGTCTGCAAAAGACCTGAGACTGGGACGGAGATTTATCTTCCAACAAGACAATGATCCCAAACATACAGCAAAATCTACAAAGGAATGGTTCACAAATAAACGTATCCAGGTGTTAGAATGGCCAAGTCAAAGTCCAGACCTGAATCCAATCGAGAATCTGTGCAAAGAGCTGAAAACTGCTGTTCACAAACGCTCTCCATCCAACCTCACTGAGCTCTAGCTGTTTTGCAAGGAAGAATGGGCAAGAATTTCAGTCTCTCGATGTGCAAAACTGATGGAGACATACCCCAAGTGACTTGCAGCTGTAATCGCAGCAAAAGGTGGCTCTACAAAGTATTAACGCAAGGGGGCCGAATAATTTTGCACGCCCCACTTTTCATTTTTTTCTTAGTTAAAAAAGTTTAAAATATCCAATAGATTTCGTTCCACTTCACAATTGTGTCCCACTTGTTGGTGATTCTTCACAAAAAATTTAACTTTCATATCTTTATGTTTGAAGCCTGAAATGTGGCAAAAGGATGAAAAGTTCAAGGGGGCCGAATACTTTCGCAAGGCACTGTACATGTGTTTTTAGACACTTTTATAGTCTGTAATCATATTCTGGAGGCACTGAATTCTATTTCTCCAAACACAGCTAAACAGAATGCGCCTAAATGCAGGTAAATGCTCAGAGTGGATGACACATAAAAAACCATTACATGTACAGTGCCTTGAAAAAGTATTCATACCCCTTGAAATTTTTCACATTTTGTCATGTTACAACCGTAAATGTATTTTATTGGGATTTTATGTGATAAACCAACACAAAGTAGCACATAATTGTGAAGTGGAAGGAAAATTATATATGGTTTTCAACATTTTTTTACAAATATGTGAAAAGTTTGTGCATTTATATTCAGCCCCCTTTACTCTTGATACACCTAAGTAAGATCTAGTGGAACCAATTGCCTTCAGAAGTCCCCTAATTAGTAAATGGAGTCCACCTATGTGTAATTTAATCTCAGTATAAATTAGGGCTGCAACTAACGATTATTTTCATAATCGATTAGTTGGCCGATTTATTGTTTCGATTAATCGATGAATCGGTTAATAACCGTAACAAAAAAAAAAGGTAATTTTGCTTCGTTTTTACATTTATTTTTTTTTGGCCAATTTGTCGATGGGCAGACTAAAAAACACAAATTGCCGCAAAAACACATTATAACATGCTTTTCTGCAGCTTCTCTATTGAGGTATATTGAACCAAAATAGCACCGTTTTGCGTTAAAAAAAAGTACTTGCCCTTTCCAAATACGCAGCAGCTGAAAAAATCATGGATGTGAACGTGTCCCATGTAAACCGTGTGACCCAGGCCTGAGATGTTTAGTAACATAATGGTGTTAAAAAAAATAAAATTAGTACAAAAAGAGCAAATAATCGCTGTAAGGGGTTCATTTTTTACTGTGGGACAGTGAAAGTAATATTTACAGTAGCGATTTCCTCTATACTGTAAAGGGCTAATTTTTTTTTTAAAACTCCATTATGTTACTGGCCGATTAATCGATTATGAAAATGGTAATCGATTAATTTCATAATCGATTAGTTGTTTCGGCCCTAGTATAAATACAGCTGTTCTGTAAAGCCCTCAGAGGTTTGTTAGAGAACCTTGGTGAACAAACAGCATCATGAAGGCCAAGGAACACACCAGACAGGTCAGGGATAAAGTTGGGGAGAAGTTTAAAGCAGGGTTAGATTATAAAAAATTATCCCAAGCTTTGAACATCTCACGAAACACTGTTCAATCCATCATCCGAAAATGGAAAGAGTATGGCACAAATGCAAACCTACCGAGACATGGCCTTCCACCTAAACTGACTGGCTGGGCAAGGAGAGCATTAATCAGAGAAGCAGCCAAGAGGCCCCATGGTAACTCTGGAGGAGCTACAGAGATCCACAGCTCAGGTGGGAGAATGTGTCCACAGGACAACTATTAGTCATGCACTCCACAAATCTGGCCTTTATGGAAGAATGGCAGAAAGAAAGCCGTAAGAAGTCCCGTTTACAGTTTGTGAGAAGCCATGTGCGGGACACAGCAAATACAATTGTGCTCATCATCATCTGAGAAGATAAAGAGCCTCATCCACAAATGCCACAAAAGACTTCAAGCTGTCATTGATGTTTAAAGGGGGTATTAAGAACTGGGGTATGTAAACTTTTGACCAGGGTTATTTGGGTAGTTTCTGTTGTAATTATGATTCAAAAAGAGTAAACGCAGTTGATTGATAAATGGCTTCAGCCAAAAACTAACCATGAGTGAAAGATAAGGTTTCTGTGTTGTCATTCATATTCTTTGAAAAATAGCCAAGAAATTATAAATTCTGCCAGGGTATGTAAACTTATGAGCACAACTGTATGTGGAAGAATGTGCTCTGGTCAGATAAGACCAAAATTTTACTTTTTGGCCTAAAAAAACCCCGCTATATGTGGCAGAAAACGTACTCTGCACATCACCCTGACACCCCATCCCCACCGTGATACATGGTGGCAGCATCATGTTGTGGGGATGCTTTTCTTCAGTAGGGACAGGGAAGCTGGTCAGAGTTGATGTGAAAATGGAGGGAGCCAAATACAGGGCAATCTTAGAAGAAAACCTGTTTGAGTCTCCAAAAGTCTTGAGAGTGGGGCAGAGGTTCACCAATGGAATGGATTAGATTAAAGCATATTCATATGTTTGAATGGTCCAGTCAAAGTCCAGACCTAAATCCAATTGAGAATCTGTGGCAAGTCTTGAAAATTGCTGTTCAGACGCTCTCCCTCCAATCTGACAGAGCTTGAGCTATTTTGCAAAGAAGAATGGGCAAAAATGTCACTCTCTAGATGTGCAAAGCTGGTAGAGACATCCCCAAAAAGACTTGCAGCTGTAATTGCAGCGAAAGGTGGTTCTATAAATTGACTCAGGGGGGCGGAATACAAATGCACGCCACACTTTTCAGATATTTATCTGTAAAAAAAATTTTAAAACCATTTCATTTCCCTTCCACTTCACAAGTATGTGCCACTTCGTGTTGGTTTATCACATAAAATCCCCCAAAAATGTATTTGTTTTTTGTTGTAACATGACAAAATGTGGAAAATTTCATGAGGTATGAATACTTTTTCAAGGCACTATTTATATGCTTTTAGAAATGTCTTAAAGGCATATAAACACAGGTTTGACACAGCCATTGTGACTAAAGCCTATGCTTCTCCCTTTGTGAAATTCTTTCGACATCATTCTAGAGTTTGAACAAAAGCACAGTCTCGCTAGTAAAAATTCTCCCCAAGTCCCAATTCATACCCGTGCATTGTGTTTTTAGTTGCGATACCATTTAAGCTCTATATAACATGCATTTTAATTAAACTGAAGCAAAGAATAATTTTTTTCTTGCTGCACCTAAAAAAACACAGGTGAGAACTGGGCCCTATGGTGATTGCAGCAATGAAAGGTCTGTATCCCAGAAAATGCAGATTTGAATTTTTGCAGCATTTGGGGTTAGCTGCTTTATTGCTTCAGCAGCGCTTCATGTTTTTCAGACGCTGAACAAAGCATCCCAGACAGTCGTAGCTGCTGCAAATACGTTAAAATGTTCCTTGTGTGGCATTGTCTTTACAGGGGGGCAATTCACAATCTATCCAATTTTTATTCTTTATGCATAGATTAAAAATGGTCATGCAGTAGTTGTTAGGTAAAAAGAGAGATGTATTATTGGGATTGTAATCCATTATTGCTAAAGAAGGAAACGCATGCATCATCTAGTTTGTAAGCTCTAACGATTGGGCCCTCTGATTCCTCCTGTATTAAATTGTTTTGTAACTGTACTGTCTGTCCTCATGTAAATTGCTGCGCAAACTTTTGGCACTATATAAATCCTGTATAATAAGAATAATCTTTTTGGTACGCCTCATCTGCATGTGTGTTTGGGGCAGACAACAATTCCCTGTCCTATTCAAAGCAGCATAGTGCCAGCAGGTGTTGGCATGTAAGCAGGCATGCAGTAATTACTTGTGGAAGATCTGTCCTGGACACAGTCTTTGTCCAGGGCCCATCATCTTAATCCCATCATCTTAATCCCATCATCTTAATTGATACATTTGTGATTACATTCTAACAGCCATGAATGGCTGCTGACAGTCATCTTCACCTTGCTTTGAATGGAGCTTTCCACTGGCAACTGTTCACAAAAAATCCTCTGCCCATACTCCTGTGAATGAGGCCTAAATCCCCCCCCCGACATTTAAATAGTGGTATGTATACCGTGTAATACTGCATGCTTGTCAGGTTTAAAATTTTACTTCATATGGTTATTTTTTTCTCTTTAGGCACATTGGACATGTGGGCTGGGATCCAAACACTGGGTTTGATGTAAGTTTAAATAGGAATCTAAATTTAAATGCTTTTCAATAATGTGCTGAATTTTTTTATTGTGTAAAATACATTAAACAAATAAGCCATTGAATTTTCTATCTATATGTTCTGTATTACTGCATTTAAAGTGGATGTAAACCCACTCTCATTCTTTCTAAACTACTGCCATAGTGCTGATCTATAAGGATATAGATGCCTCCTGCATGTATCCTTATCTGTCAAATGTCTCCCCTCTGTCTGTTATAAGAACTGAAAAACTGCAGATTCTGTGGGTGGATCTGTTGTCTGGAGCTCAGTGGGTGGAGTCGTGATGTCAGTAGACTCCCCGGCCACCTCTACACTCCCCTTGTCAACATGCATTTTCTCCTGTGTATTCCTTCTGCTATGATCACTAACATCCAGTCAAAATCCAGAAAAGTAACCACATGACTTCAGAAAAGGAGTGGGGGTGGGAATTAAAAAATAATGCCTCTCTAAAGCTAGTGCACGAGATATGTAAATAACCTGTCGCTCAAAGCAAGGGGGCGGAACAGACCAAGGTAATTTTGGGTTTACATCCACTAAGTGCCACCTTGTGGTCAAGCGTTAAAAATTTCAATGAGGTCACATGGGCATGGGAATAGTTTGCTCTGTTACTTTGCACTTTATATAGCAGAAGCATTTTTTTCCTTGTGGCAATTTTAATTCAGTATAATGTTTAGGTAATATGGCCTTTATGTATATTTGTGTATTTGACAAGTTTGTTGAACATGTATATTGTATTTCAACATTCACTATTTTATTTAAAGGTAAACAATTTGGATCCAGAATTGAAAAAACTGTTTGACTTGTGTGGTATCTCTGAAGCGCAACTCAAGGATAAGGAAACTTCAAAGGTCATCTATGACTTTATTGAAAAAACAGGAGGTGTTGAAGCTGTAAAAAATGAGTTGCGCAGGCAGGGTAAGTTTCTCCTGAAATTCCCCTTGTCTTTTAATTGAATTGCTTATTCTAAACTTACAAACAGGCAGTGACCAATATTAAGTCACCTGTAAGATTGAATTGAAATACAAACTTACCCCAACTCATACGTTCACATTGGGTGTGTGTGTGTGTGTGTATATGTATATGTGTGTGTATATATATATATATATATATGTGTGTGTGTGTGTGTGTATAATATACCCCTCACATTTTTGTAAATATTTTATTTCTTTTCATGTGACAACATTGAAGAAATGACACTTTAATACAATGTAAATTAGTGAGTGTACAGCTTGTATAATAGTGAAAATTTGCTGTCCCCTCAAAATAACTCAACACCCAGCCATTAATGTCTAAACCGCTGGCAACAAAAGTGTGTGTGTGTAATATATATATATATACACTGCTTAAAAAAATTAAAGGAACACTTTTGAATCAGAACTCCTGGGATATTGATCTGGTCAGTTAAGTAGCAGAGGGGGAGGGGTGTATACAGAGGGGGTTCTTAATCAGTTTCAGCTGCTTTGCTGTTAATTGAAATTAACAGGTGCACTAGATGGGCAACAACGAGACAACCTCCAAAACAGGAATGTTTTTTCAGGTGGAGGTGTCTGACATTTTTTTTTCCCCTACTCATTTTTTCTGTTACAATTTTTGAAAATCCAATAAAATATTGAAACAAGCTGTGGTTTGCCCACGCAGGGGCGACATTGAACAGATAAGTAAAGAAATAGTGCTTGAACGCGTAATTAATAACAGAACCAATCTTTTTTGTCCTGTTTTTCACTAGTTATGCATTTGGCTAGGGTCAGTGTCACTACTGGTAGCACGAGGCGATACTTGGACCCTATAAAGGTTGCACAGGCAGTCCAACTCCTCCAGGATGGCACATAAATACGTGTCATTGCCAGAAGGTTTGCCGTGTCTCCCAACACAGTCTCAAGAGCATGGAGGAGATTCCAGGAGACAGGCAGTTACTCTAGGAGAAGAATAAGTGATAACCTCGCACCAAACACAAAATAATAAAAAATTAAATTATAAAATTTATAATACAGATTAATTATAAAGAAAGCTGCACCCCTAAAAAACTAAATGGATAACCCATAAAGTGCAAGGTGAAATTGGAAGGTAGGGGGCGCTAGTGAGTATGAAAAAATAAAAGCTAAGACTAGCATATATTCAGTCACAATAGGTAATGAACAGTTGCTAAGACAATAATAAAATAAAAGTGCAGTAATTATGTAACTAATAAGGACAACATCAAGTGCTCCTGTGAGTAGCTAATAATAAAACAAAGCATAAGTAATAACAACTGTAGTGAACAAATAGTGTGAACATCCAATCAGTGAAGCTTGACTAATCCAGTAATAAGAAAAAATCCATTTAACAATCACTGCTATATTGCTTCAACTCCTGCCAATTTTTAAATGCACTTTAGGGTATATAGAGTTCTGTTACTCTAATTTTAAAATCAATTATTGTTTTTTTATTTTTATAAATATTTTTTTTATATTTTAGCAATTATTGGTATATTGCTTCAATTCCCGCTAATTTTAAATGTATTTTAGGGTTTATAGAGTAATTTCTGATATTCCCATTCTAAAGTGATATCTGATCTGATTTAAATGTAATTGCTGTACAATCTGTGTCTTGTGGTGGTGCCTGTGACCCGGCACTGAGGCTGACATAATTAGCATTGCAATCTGGCTTGATTGACAGGCATTTAAAAAGACTGCCCATCCAGTGACCCAGTACGCTTCCTGATGACATGGTAAACGAAACGTACGTCGAGGCGGTACTTGGTCACATTTTCTATCTACTTCCGGTCCTGCTGGCTAACCGCTGCAATAGGTGGAACGCACGCCAGATTTTCATACGGACAGACCGAACCATTCGGCTTTTACATGCCTTCCAGCCTCAGTGCCGGGCTAAGGCACCACACAATGTAAGCTGCCGTTTGGCTTTCCTTTTCTATTTTGATTTTAATTTAATAAACAGGATTACACTATTTTGGCATTATTCGTTTTGTCTGCATATTCCAACCGAGCGTACCTTGGGGAGTCAGACGGATCCGGGATTACATTCTCTCTATTGGCAAGTGGCATCTTGCAAATAAGCGCTATCTGACCCCCTTTTAGTTAAGAGGGTCAACATCCTAGGGTAAGCGGCCATCCATCCATAGCACTTCGGGTGATTTATCTGTGTTGGTGAAGATGTCACTTCAAAGAACATACTGGATTTTTTCTATGGACTTATTACTGGATTAGTCAAGCTTCACTGATTGGATGTTCACACTATTTGTTCACTACAGTTGTTATTACTTATGCTTTGTTTTATTAGCTACTCGCAGGAGCACTTGATGTTGTCCTTATTAGTTACATAATTACTGCACTTTTATTTTATTACTGTCTTAGCAACTGTTCATTACCTATTGTGACTGAATATATGCTAGTCTTAGCTTTTATTTTTTCATACTCACTAGCGCCCCCTCCCTTCCAGTTACTCTAGGAGAGCTGGACAGAGCCGTAGAAGGTCCTTAACCCATCAGCAGGACCGGTATCTGCTCCTTTGAGCAAGGAGGAGCAAGATGAGCACTGCCAGAGCCCTACAAAATGACCTCCAGCAGGCCACTGGTGTGAATGTCACTGACCAAACAATCAGAAACAGACTTCATGAGGGTGGCCTGAGGGCCCGATGTTCTCTAGTGGGCTCTGTGCTCACTGCCGGACACTGTGGAGCTCGATTAGCATTTTCCATTGAACACCAGAATTGGCAGGTCCGCCACTGGTGCCCCATGCTTTTCACAGATGAGAGCAGGTTCACCCTGAGCATATGTGACGGACGTGAAAGGGTCTGGAGAAGCCGTGGAGAACTTAATGCTGCCTGTAACATCGTTCAGCATGACCGGTTTGGTGGTGGGTCAGTGATGGTCTGGGGAGGCATATCCATGGAGGGACGCACAGACCTCTACAGGCTACACAATGGCACCCTGACTGCCATTGGGCATCGGGATGAAATCCTTGGACCCATTGTCAGACCCTACACTGGTGCAGTGAGTCCTGGGTTCCTCCTGGTGCACGACAATGCCCGGCCTCATGTGGCGAGTATGCAGCCAGTTCCTGGAGGATGAAGAAATTGATACCATTGAATGGCCCCCACGCTCACCTGACCTAAATCCAAAAGAACACCTCTGGGAGATTATTTTTCTGTCCATCCGGTGCCGCTAGGTTGCACCTCAGTCGGTTCGGGAGCTCAGTGATGCTCTGGTCCAGATCTGGGAGGAAATACCCCTGGACACCATCCGTCGTCTCAGGAGCATGCCCTGATGTTGTCAGGCATGCATACAAGCACTTGGGGGCCATACAAACTACTGAGGACCATTTTGAGTTGTTGCAATGAAATTTCAGCAAAATGGACTAGCTTGCTGCATAATTTTTTCACTTTGATTTTCGGGGTGTCTTTGAATTCAGCCCTCTGTAGGTGGATAATTTTTATTTCCATCAAATGATGTGCCATCATTTCATTCCTAACACATTGCCCAGGTCCATATCAGTATAGATATCCAGCATGAGATTTTGCCCCGTTTGAGATCTGATGTGTTTTCAAAGTGTTACTTTAATTTTTTTGAGCTGTGTGTGTATGTGTGTGTATATATGTATATATGTATGTGTATATATGTATATATATTTATTAGTTACCACAAAACACCCTGCTTGGGGGGGCATTGTAATATTTGTGTTGCATTGTGACCATTGACCATTGTTGCGTCTTGGCATTCAATATATAGTCCCTGGGTTTCAGTCTGTAAGAGCAGTCTAGAGTTTCCTTCACAGAAGGTATATGTGTACAGCCAAAGATCTGTTACGTAGGTTAGGTTTCATCCTTGCTCTCTTAAATTCTTGATGGTTGTAGAGCAAGTATCCACAAGTTTAATTAGAGCTGTCTAGTGGCTTTCATTATGACATTCAGATGATGCTTAGTTGGTATCCTCCTGAACTGTTTACACAAAACAGCTTGGTTTCATGTACCTATCCCTGCCTTCTGAGTGTTGCACCTGAAAGCTAATTGGAGTAGGCAGGAATTTTCTTGTCTTCAGTTATGTTTTGGTTATCCAAAGCAAGTTGTAGCTTCATTTTATTTATTTTTTCCTACTGCTTCCTTTAGCGTTGGATATATTATGTATTCAGAGATGCCTTTCTGCGCTATTGGAAAGAGTAGTTATATGAGCACTTAAATTATACATAATTGCCATTATTTTTCTGTACTCTTATGGCTTGGAAAATGGCATGTTCCATGATGTTCTTGACGTGTACCCAGGTACACTTTACTATCAACACTTAGAGCAAAGTCTGGAGATAATACAGTCAGCAACTAAAACCCATGATGTTGACATTGGGAAGAGGGACATGACCTAAGAATGACCATTGTACTCTGAGCAACACAACAAAAGAAAAAACGAATTTCCTTGAGAATGTTGCAGTATGTTACCTCGTGGCTTTTCGTGCATTTCAATTGGGCTCCCACCACACCATAGGTCTTGCAGCATTTCTATCAGCACAGTGCACCACAGAACTTAGATGGTTCTTATCTGTGAGAATAACAGCGCAAAAACACATGTGCATTGTATATTACTAGGTGCACCAGGATGCCAGTTAAAGTTAATGGCAACTACTGTAACCACATAAGATTCGTGTGTTACTGTGCCCTGACGCTAGAGAGACATATATTAGGATGATTTTTCAGATGTTATTAAGCCAAAACATGTTGTGTAAAGGAGCATTTTCTTCTTTCTCCACAAAAAAAATATTTTTATAGTCCCATTGTGGGACACAGAAATTCTTAAACAGTCTGATTATACTGCCACCTACAGGAGGACAAAAAATGTTGATGCCTGCCCCGTATAGCCCTGCCTGTAATTGCCTCAGTTATTTTCTATTGTCCTAAGAAGTTGAACACTCTTATCTAACCATAATTTTGCTAGCCTTATTCTTGTTTTTTTCTGAATTTTTTTTTTTTTTTCTCTGTGGATTTCAATCAAGATTATTCCTTTGCCCCCCTTCCCCCCACTCTGGGGGAACACTTTTAACAGGGTATTGTTTTGCATGGCAATTGAGTCTTGTACTCTGGAACAGATAGTTCCCAAGTTGTCGAATGATTCTGATGTAGGTTGGGCCTTTAAACTGACCTCCGCTAGGCATCACCTGAATGATGCAGTGCCTTCACCTTTGGCGAGTTAAAGGAAATCTCCCTATGACAAGTTGGCTGACCTGCTTTTGGGCAGCACTGTGTCATTCATGTCAGTCTGGTCTCTTCTGAATTCAGTGCATTGCCTTTAGGGTCCTGACAACTGATGCTCCCTAGATTCAAGAGTGACAGTTCAGCACTTGAGTCTCTTCCTCCTTGGTACAAAGTATCTTTTGCTACAGAGGGTCCTTGAATCCTACAGACAGTCAGCAGAAAGGACACACTGGTACCTTGCAGCAGATTCCACCTAAGAGGGATAACGTAGGTCCAAAGACCTTAATGGGACCAAATCACTAGAATGTTAAAATTTTACGATTTTTATCCCTTTCTACTCAGAGAATGCTGCTCTTTTTAGGGATGAGTTGGGTGATTCATGATTTGTATAGCTGGTAAGTGGTGGTTAGACATGGTGCAGTGTGGCTGTCACACCACAGGAACATTTGAGGATTCATTGGATGGAGCCTTCTAGTTGGGTGTTCTTGCGCACAAGTCAGGGTTAGGAATGTAAAACCTAGCCTCCTTTTGTTGATTAGGTGGGCTTTTTCTTAAATATGCTATGTCTGACCCAACTTCCTTTCCCTTAAGCCAATGGTCAGGTATTCATTTTTTATGCAGATGACAGAATGGTCTTCTGCACATAATAAAATGTTAATCCTAAACTCAAGAGGGCTATTATAATTTGTTTGGTTCAGCAAGGACCGGACGAATTTCAATCAGTGTGTCTGTTCCTGCTCAACAGAAGTAATTTGTTTGGTCAGCTTCTATCAAAGGCACATGCTGGAAAACTTTTGTCGATCAGTGGCTGCACTCGCTGATTAGTGTATTTTTTTTTTTTTTTTTCTGCTATGGAAAAAAGCAAATCCTTTATGGTCAGCTTCAGGCTCATGGTTTTTCACTGAATAGTTCCTACTTCTGCCACTAGAGGGGACAAACTGACAACTTAAGCAGATTTATTGCAGAAAATTTCATATCTTTGTAAATCTTTTGTTTCTTTTTTCTCTCTTTTTTATTTTTTGCACAGTCAGATGTTACACACACTGCACTATTGAGGAGTTCAATAAAAAAAAGGTTTGTTCTTACAAGAGCAGTATAATATACTGCACTGAAACATTGCTTAAGATTCGCAATACAGGGAATACATATAGTGGGGAGGGCAAGGGTTACAGGATAGGACATTTTTTTTCTTCAAACAAAATATAATTATGCCGAGAGATTAGTAATAGACAAAAAATATTACTAATTGGTTGTTTATCTGTGTACAGCAATTACAACCCCAATTCCCAAAAAGTTGGGACGCTGTGTAAAATCTGAATAAAAACAATGCAATGATTTGCAAATCTCATAAACCCATATATTCACAACAGAACACATATCAAATGTTTAAACTGAGAAAATGTTTTAAGAGGAAAAAAAAAGGTAATTTTGAAATTGATGGCAGCAACAAAAAAGTTGGGACAGGGCCATGTATCATCATCCTCTCTTCTTTTTTGTTCAATACATTTTTATTGGAAGGTATTAGACATTTTACAATGAAAGAACATTAAAAGGAGGTAAATTCCCCCCATAAACAGTATACGGTGGTAGGACAGCATGACAAGTGGCAAGAGTCATTTACTGATACATTGAGAAAGAAAATTACATAAGGAGATCATCTGTATTAAAAGCCGGTCATTACATCTGATCCACTCAAAGTCTGTGACCCAAATGTGGAATTGCCATGTGACAAACTTGTGTCCCTTGGGAGCAACATACCTCAACGTAAAAGTACCTTCAAATAACAACAAAAATGAAACTTCTAAAAGAGAAAAAAAAGGAGAGAAAGCAGGGGGGAAGAGGGAAAGGGGAAAAGAGGAGGGGGGGAGGGAAAGGGGGAGTTATCCAGCCCCTACAGGGTGCCAGCATAGAAACCTACCCACTTTTACCAGCTAGCCCTGTTGGGCCATGATATCTGCATATGCTGCCGAGAACTTAAAGGTGAACCAACAGGACCATATCTTGTTAGCTAGGTCAGATTTATTTCTCAACTTGAGTGTGCTATCTTCCATATGGTAAATGCGGCCAACCTCCAAGAGCCATTTTCACCAAATGATTTGGAGCAGTGCACAAAGCAAGGTACCCCTGAGGAAGTCCCGTGACTTGTGACGACACACGTTGGGTGGAGCTGAGTGACTGCTGAAACCAAAAGGGACGCAGGAGCTGCGACCCTGCAGTGTTTTAACACAGACTTGATTACTTTTTTTTTTTTGTAAATAGTATTTTATTTGTGTCAAGCGTAACACAGCAATAAGGTAGTATTTTCATATCAACAACAACTATTATCTGTATAACAAGACAATGCGAGGGTGTTCTTTGCAGATGGAGCAGTCATGGCTCAAGGAATTGTTGCTCCTGAAAAGTTAGCGTCCGCCCGCGGGACGGCCCGAGCCGGCTACAAATTTAGGGGGGGGCGGGGGGAGCCGCGGCAGCCAACCCCAGGGATGACCTTCCCCGAACGCCACACCGAGCGAGGGGGGCCCTTTAGGGCCTCCATCAAACCTCCCCCGGCGCCCCGCCCGGGTCCGCAACTCCCCACCACCCCCACCACGCAACTGCACATCATCGGTGCCACTGTCCAGGGCACTCGTGCGCACAGGCCCGGCCACACCACGAGCAGACACCACAACTGTTTACGGACTGCTACTATCAGTCTCATCCGCCCTAATCATTGTAATAGACAACCATAGAAAAGAGATAGAAAAATTACAGTGGGGAGAAAGAAAATAGAAGTTGACCGAGACAAGGGGATAAGGACCTCAGGTTCCGTCATTAGAGTGGACTCAGGAAAGGAGGGGGGGGGACTGGGATAGAAAATGGGGAGAAGGGGGGAATTCAGTGTCTCACCTTTTTGCGCCCATAGGGTCTACCTTGCCCGCACCGGACCGCTAGCCGCTCGTTCGTCATGTGGTGGAAAAAGCAGGGACCACCGTACAGTGGTTCACTGTCCGTGGCCCATGTCTCCCCCCTTGATGGGTTAGCATCAGGTATTCTTTATCGTCCCACCATGACCCATAGCCGGATCTGCTATTCGTAGAAGAGATTCATCCAGACTGGAGGGGACGTGATTGTGAGCAGAGAAGTGATCTGTCCAGAGAGCCCACCTGGCCGTGTGTTTCTCTCTAGTGCCCCTACAGGTTGCAATCCATTCCTCCGCTACCCTGATCTGATTCGTCCTGCATATCCATTCCTCCCTATTTGGTATCTGCGTTGTCTTCCAGAGAATAGGAAGTAGCCGTCTAGCGGCGTCTAGTAGGTGAGGGAGTGCGGTTTTTTTGTAACGACTCATGGGCATGGAAGGGACGTGCAAGAGAAAGTGGACCGGAGAGAGGGGGATATCTACTCCCAGGACTTCCTTAATCTGATGTTGAATATCCTCCCAGTACGGAGTGATCATGGGGCAGTCCCACCATATGTGTAGGAGGGTTCCCCGGCCTCCGCATCCCCGCCAGCACCGGTCGGAGCTATTGGGGTACATTCTCGCCAAGTCTGCTGGCACTCTGTACCAGCGTGATAACAATTTGTAATTTGTTTCTTGCATTTTGGAGTCTGCAGAGCTAGAGTGTGTCATCTGATACAGGTATGACAATTGGGAACTCGTGAGTTCCTGCCCCAGTTCTCTTTCCCATAGCCGTATGCAGGCGGGTTTGGGGGCCGAGGGCCCCAACAGTTGATACAGTTCCGACACCATCCGCGGGACCGGCTCGTCCGCTACGAACAGGCCCTCGAAAGGTGTGAGTGTCGTGAGGTCTCTCATCGAGCTACTGTTTATCCCGAAAAAGTGGTGCAACTGTCTATATTTCCAGAAGTTCAGTTGTGGTTTCCCCGTTCTGTCTGTCAAGGAGTCGTAGGGTGTCAGTTTGCCGTTCCTCAGTAGTTTCCCACAACTAGCATTCCTATCGTCGACCCATGTACCAAAGAAATCTGCGTTTTCCCCAGGGGGGAACCAAAGGAACCCTCCCAGTGGGGCCAAAGGTGACATAGGGGGGGCTAAGCTTCTCGTTCGGTTAAGTTTGTCCCAAGCCCTGAGTGTCAGAAGTGTCAGAGGGGATGTGTTATCCGATAGCCCCCTGTGCTCCCTCAGGAGCCAGGGTGCATAGGCTAGGTTCCTTCCTGCCATATACTTCTCCATTGTGACCCAAAGTTTGGTTTGGTCATGAAATCGCCAATTAAGCAATCTTTGGAGAATTATAGCCTGGTAGTACCTCTGTAGGTCCGGGACCCCCAAGCCACTGGAGCGCCTTGGGCGTCTCAGAACCCCCATAGCTATACGCGGTTTCTGGGAGTTCCATATGAACTTAGTGAGCATGTGGGATATGTGGTTAAAGAAGGTTTTGGGTAGGAATATAGGGAGCATTTGCATATAGAACAGGATTCTGGGTAAAACATTCATTTTTATCACATTTACTCTCCCTAGCCATGTGAATGCGGTTTTCGTCCAGTGTAGCAAGTCTTGTTTAACCTCCGATATCAACTTGGGGTAGTTCATCGTGTATAGCGTGTCAAAGCTGTCAGTCAATTGTATGCCTAGGTAGCGAAGAGAATTCTTGGCCCATGTAAAGGGAAATTTTGTCTTCAGTATGTCAGTCATGTTCGGGGGCAGTTGTATGGGCAAAATTTCAGACTTTGAATAATTAATTTTGAAATTCGTAATTGTCCCGAAGTGTTGGAGCTCTTTCAACAGGGCGGGTAGTGAGGTCAGGGGGTTTGTCAGGTGGAATAATACATCATCTGCATATGCAGAAAGTTTATGCTCTACCTTCCCTACCGTCAGGCCCGTTATGTCTGGGTTCGTTCTCACTCTACGTAGCAAAGGCTCCAATGCTAGTGCGAAGAGGAGGGGCGACAGCGGGCACCCCTGTCTCGTGCCATTCCTAATCGGAAATGTGGATGAGAGCATGCCGTTTACTTTGACCTGTGCGCTAGGTTTTGTGTACAGGGCCTGTATCCAATGTAACATGTTGGAGCCCAAACCCCATGCAGTGAGAACCGAACGCAGGTAGGACCAATCTATGCGGTCAAATGCTTTCTCGGCATCCGTGGAGAGAATTAAGTAGGGGGGGAGGTTTGCCTGTTTCCTGGCCCAGTGAATGAGGTGGATCGCTCGTATGGAGTTGTCCCTGGCTTCTCTTCCTGTGATAAATCCCGTTTGGTCTAAGTGGACCACTTGGGGTATAAGGTGTTTTAATCGGTTTGCCAGAATCTTTGCCAGTATTTTTACGTCAGTGTTTAGTAATGATATGGGACGATAGCTTTGTGGGGTGGTTGGGTCTTTCCCTTCTTTTGGTATAACCGATATATGCGCTAACAGGGCTTCTGGGGGGATGCAGTTGCCCTTTGTCAGGGAATTGAAATATTTGCACATCTGGCCAGCCAGTATCTGGGAGAATTTTTTATAGTACGCCTTAGTGTAGCCATCCGGGCCTGGGCTTTTGCCGTTGGGGAGTGCCTTTATTGTGGATACTATTTCTTCAACGGTTATGGGGGTATCTAGTTCAGTTTGTCGGTCTATGGTCAGGGGAGGCAACCCATTAGTATGTAAGTATTCATGTATTGTACTTGCTTTGGCCGCATTGTCGGTCGGGGCCACGTCAGCGTTTAGGTTGTATAAGGTTGCGTAATAGTCACGGAACCCTGCAGCAATTTGGGAAGATTTGTACACCAAGTCTCCCGAGGGAGAGCAAAGTTTCTGTACTTGTTTGGGCTCTTTTTTTCCGTAGTGCTCTTGCTAACATGCGGCCACACTTATTACCCTGTTCGTAATATTTGTGTGACAAGTACCTTAACTGCTTCTGTGCCTGTCTTTCCAGTAGACGCGAAAATATGTCCCTAAGCTCTGTCAATTTTTTAAGGGTCTCGAGGTCGCTGTTATGTTTGTGCTTAAGTTCCGCCTGCTGGAGTGCGGTAAGTACTCTATTGAAATCGGCCTGTCGTTCCCGCTTGATTTTGGTGCCCAGGGCAATCAGCGCTCCCCTTACGACTGCCTTGTGGCATTCCCATATTGTTCCCTCTTGCAGGTCTGCAGTGGTATTTTCTAGGAAATAGTGTTGCAAAGTTTCTGCTATCCTCGACTCTACTACAGGGTCGTCCAACAGATTTTCGTTAAGTCGCCATGTCCAGGTCCTGTGGGCACCTGAGGGCAAGTCGAGAGTGAGAATAATCGGGGCATGATCAGATATTGTTATATTACCGATGGACGACCGCTGCAGCAGTTCCAAAGAGGGCCGATCAATATATAACATGTCTATTCTGGTGTAAACGTCGTGGACCTTGGAGTAGTAGCTGTAGTCCCTATCTTTAGGATGGAGTATCCTCCAGCTATCTACCAGACCTGCAGTTTGGAGAGACTTTCGGAAGTGCCTGAGGAAGGCGTTTGTGTGTGAGGGCCGCCCGTGTGATGTATCTAGTAGGGGGTCGGGGCTGATATTAAAGTCGCCACCCAGGACTAGTAGGCCTTCCTTGAATTCCGCCAGGCGTTCCATTACTTTATCCAAAAAGGTCAGTTGGTTTGAGTTAGGGGCATAGATGGTGGCAAAAGTGTATTTCGTACCTGCGATGGTACCTTTTAAGAAAACATACCTTCCTTGAGGGTCTATAAGGGTACCTCCGGGTTGTAGGGGGCAGTGTTTGTGGACAGCAATCGCTGTGCCTCTGGATTTGCTAGTTGGCGATGTGCTTACAAACCACTGGTTATAGAGGTGAGTGGGCAGTTTGGGAACTGATTGATGGGTGAAGTGCGTCTCCTGCAAGAGAACTATCTGGGCCCTCATCTTCTTCAATTCCCACCACAGTTTGCTACGTTTGTTGGGGGAGCAAAGGCCACGGACATTGTATGAGATTACCTTAACCTCTGCCATGGAGTCGTCGTACAGTGTGTTATCTTTTCCCTTGGCGGTGCGGTCCGGCGCGAGCTGCGGCGGTCTACACGGATTCCAACTGAGGGAAAGGCGAGAGAGAGGACAAGAGAAAAAGGGAGAGGGTGGGAAGGAAGAAGAGAGAGGTTAACATCAAGAAGTACAGTGTTAAAATAAACTGTTACAAAAAACCAACTAACTGTTGGAAAAAACTGCAGGTCGAGGCCCGAGGGTGCCCCCAGCATGGGGGACCCACCTGGCCTGGGCCTGTTATCCCAAATGGGATCAATACCCGTATGTGGGGGGCCTACTGGGGGGTCGTGGGCCAGCATGGAGGTAAGTACGGAAAACAAAAACAAAAACAAACAGAAGGGGGGGGGTCCGCTCCGCAACCACCTCGGGAAGGGTGTCCTGAAGTACCGGGTATCTGGGCGTGAGTGCCCATGTAAGAGGGGGTTTCGTGGAGTCGGGTAAGTGCTGCCTATGAGGTACAGGCCATGGGGGGGTGTGCTAGGGCCCTAGGGATAGAGATTAAGCCTGATGAAAATGTTCCCCTCACGGGCTCTTGTCAGGAACTTCGGGCAGTCCTGTAGGCATTGTAGAATAGTTCCTGATGAGGGGGGGAATGTTCAGCACCAATGTTCAGCCCCTGTCATGCCCGGAAGGTGGGTGTTGTTGGGGAGTAAGATAGTTCCAGGTTAGCTGGCAGGATGATTGGCGGCGTCGGCTCTAGCTTGGGACATCAGTCTCTCGAGGCCGAGTGGTCAGGCAATGCATCTCTCCCTTGGCGGTTGTGACTGCGTCTCCTGTTGCGCCTTTGCGGCATCTGCATCCAGGGTTGGGGGGGTCTAGTGGCTGAGAGTCCCATCATCTCGCCGTCTCCGCGCCAGTCCGGAAAGTCCACCAAGCCCAGACCGAGCACCGAAAGGAAGTGTGGGAGGTCATCCTTTGTGCGTAAGGTTACCGTGCGGTCATCTTTAGTCGCTTGTAGATAAAATGGGAAACCCCAGCGGTAGGGCAGGCCTGCGTCTTGTAGAGCCGCCAGTACTGGTTTTAGGGCTCTACGTTGCATGAGGGTGCGTCTCGAAATGTCCTGGTAGAAGAAGAGGTGGGCACCGTCAAAGTCAAAAAAGGGTCTATTGCGCATCTTTTGCATGATGCGATCTTTAAGGGTGTATTTGTGCAATTTGCATATAATGTCTCTGGGGTTATCAGCATTTTGCGAGGGGGGTTTCAGGGCTCGGTGCGCCCGGTCGATCTCGACGGGTACTGTATTAGGGAGATCCAGTATTTCTCTGAATATCCCAACCAGAGAGGGGATTATATCTTTGGGGGCCGTAGCTTCAGGCAGTCCACGTATGCGGATGTTCGCACGCCTGCTGCGATTTTCAAAATCGTCAAGTTGCGACAATAGTGCATCTAGTTTGTGGTCCTGGGCTGTGCATCGCATTTGGAGCTCTGATATGGTGGGAAGGGTTTCATCTAGTCTTTGCTCCAGTGTCTCCACCCTGTTACCCAGGTGTGTTGTGTCTTCTTTAAGCTGAGCTATATCTTCCTTAAAGGCCTTTTCCACCCTGGAAGTGAACCTTTCCAGATCTTCTCTTGTGGGGAGTGACCAGATGTGTCTTTTAATGTCCCCATCTTCCATGAAGTCAGCTATGTCTGATCCCCCTGCCTTGGAAGCTGTGGATCCCGGGGATGCTGGGGGTGCAGAGTCACTCACCATTTCAGGGGATAGCCGTGGGGATGCAGGGGATGCTGCTGGCTGCACAGGCTGCGTCTGTGGTGCTGCATGAGGCTTAGCTGACTTCCCGGCCGGCGCCATCTTAGGTTTCTCGGTCGCCTTCCCTCGGGTCCCGTACAGGTACGAATCCAGCTGCCCCTGTTTGGATTTATTAGCCCCCGGGTCCTGGTTTGTGTTCCGCCGACGTTGGGACATATCCTGAGCCGTTTTCAGGCTCGGATTCTCCGGTATGCTGTGATCTGTGCTGCGGTGGATGCGGAGCTGGGAACAGACACGTCCTCACAGCTCCATGTCCAGGACACGCCCCCCATCCTCTCTTCTTTTAACTCTCTGTAAATGTCTGGGAACTGAGGAGACCAGTTGCTGGAGTTTTGTGAGATTAATGTTGTCCCATTCCTGCCCGATTATAGGATGCTAACTGCTCAACAGTTCTTGGTCGTCTTTGTCATATTTTTCATTTCAAGATGCACCAAACATTTTCAATTGTTTAAAGGTCTGGACTGCAGGCAGGCTAGTTAACCGCTTAAGGACCGCCGCACAAACTTCTACATCGACAGAATGGCACAGCTGGGCAAATGGGCGTACGGGTACGTCCCCTTTAATTTGCCACCACCGGCGTGCTCGGGACCCTGTCCGTGTCCGCGGGAACCGCAGACTCTATGTCCGCCGGTGTCCTGCGATTGGGTCACAGAGCTGAAGAACGGGGAGATGTCAGTGTAAACACATCTCCCCAATGGGGGGCGTGTCGACTTCTGGGATGTGAGCAGTGTTTCTTCTGAGCTCCGGACCGCGATAAAATCCTACACTATCCTGTGCTGCCAAACGCTGCAATTTCTTGCCAAAAAGTGCCTGAGCAAGGAGGGGAACATCCAAGGAGCAGGAAAATGGTCAAATACGGCCCGAGCCTGGACCCGTCACCGGCGGAGAGACTTGCTAGTTTTTCTCACGAGGCCGGCCAAGATGGTGCCCGACAACAGGAGGACAGACAGCGCGCAGCTTCCCTGGACAATCAGCACTGGGCTGAGGGTGAGGTGGAATGGATGGATGCTACTGGCAATTCCGGTCCCACCCTCGGATGAGGAGGCTTCGGTTCTCAGGTAACAGAGCCGTCACTATCGCAAATCGTGGCAACCATTAAAAGCTGCCATGCGTTCCTGTCGACCTAAATTGAAACTATAAGGGTTGACTTTGCACTGCTGAAGGATGATGTACGTAAAGTCAGGGAATGGTTTACCACTGCTGAACAGCGGATTAGTGCAGTGGAAGATGATTTATTCCTGCTCATGATAACAGTTGGGGAGGTGGCGGAGGACCACAAGTCCCAGCAAGCCAAACTCGGGGACATCGAGGACAGACTCCGCAGAAACAACTTGCGTTTCCTAGGATTCCCAGATGGCACAGAGGGGAAACAGCCAGAAGAATTCCTCTTGTCCTGGCTCAAAACTGCATTTGGAGCTGAATCCTTCTCCCACTTATTCGCCATTGAAAGGGCGCACTGTGTGCCATTGAGAGCCCCGCCGCCGGGGAGGTTTCCCAGACCCATGCTGGCTCGCTTCTTGTATTTCCATGATAAAGAAACTATCCTCCGCAAACCTCGCAATATGCAGGAAAACTATTTATAACAATCGCATTTCGATTTTCCCGGACTTCTCGGCCGCAACACAGAAACAGAGCAGCGTTCCAGAGTGTTAAGCAACGCCTGCGGGAAAGGAGCCCGCCTTACAGCATGATGTACCCAGCAAAGCTTAGAGTGGTCCACAAAGGCCAGGTGCAATTCTTCACTTCCCTCAGGGAAGCTAACAGATGGCTGGGCTCCGCTTGACAGATGAAACACTATTTAGTTGACTACCTTAATTGTACCAGATACAAGAGTTTTCAAGATCAATGATGTATCTTGTCTGGAAGTGCTGTTTTGTGGCTGCATAGATGCACTGTGGTATGGCAGCACTGACTAATCCTTTTTCTACTCAGCGGTCCGTCGTTTGCTCTGCAGCTCACTAAGTTATCACCCTCCCCTTGCTATCCGGCTGGATAAGGAAGGGCTCCCCCCGTTAGGGTTAAGTTACGGTTTGGGGGAAAAGCCTGTAGAATGTTGGGGACTGCGTGCAGGGAGGAGGGTGGGGAGTTTGTGCTCCAATGTTCCGGATAACCATTTCTACGGTTGGGGACATCGTTTTTCCTGGTTTTAATTTTTTCAAATTTTTTTTTATTATTTTTTTTATTTTTGGGGACTCAAGATATTATTCCACGTTTACCCATTGACAATTCCTATGATGCGCATAATTTCATGATTAACGTATACTTCTCATCAACAGGGCTGTTCTGGGTGGGAATGTTTGTCCATCTAAGGAACCTTTTGCTATTGTCCTGGTTTACCAGGTCCCATAATGTAATCACCTCTCAGTATGACGTCAGACCAGGCTTAGCACTTTTAAACTTCTCTCCTGGAATGTGAGAGGCCTCAATTCAAAAGTTAAGAGAACACTAGTCTTTAATTATATTCAGAGGCATAAACCCCAAATTATTTTCCTCCCAGTAAACTCATTTGGTAGGCTCTAGCCTTACAGAAGGCGTTTGTAAAACATGCTTTTCATTCTACCTATTCCAACTACGCTAGAGTGTCTGTCTTAATAACTAAATCCCTAATTTGTACTCTGGAAAAGATAGTAACTGACCCCTTTGGCAGATTTGTCATAGTGATTCTCAATATAGATATCACCCCTCATACATTTGTGGCAATTTATATCCCGCCGCTGTTTACTATTGCATTATGGGATACGATAATGGCAAAAGTGCTCCTGGTAGCCAGGGGGCCTATTATTATGGCGGGTGATGTTAACGCTGTACTTTCGCCTGATATGGATAGATTTAAAACTGTCTCCAACTGTACTTCTCCACTGGCTGTATGCATGGATCACTATGGTCTGGTGGAGGTGTGGCGTTGGAAACACGCTGATGTTAGAGAATTTTCATGTTTCTCCTCAACATATAACACATTTTTCAGACTGGATATGTGTTTTGTAACGGGGGAGGTCTTGCAGAGGATGTGCAATACCTTCCTAGGGCTATTTCGGATCAGTCCCCCTTGTTGGTTTTGGTCTCCATGGGTAGGTCTCGGAGTTGCAAGCCTCGGAGGCTGAGCCCAATGTGGCTGGAGGAGGAGTGTTTTGAGAGGGCAACCGCCAAGGACATAGCTAATTTTTGGTTGGAAAATAGGGGGGAAGTGCCACTTGGGACTACCTGGGATGCCTTTTAAAGCCACCCTCAGGAGTTCTATCTCGGGGTTAATTAAACAACTAAGAGCTGATAGGGAATGGAAGGTAAAGGAGTGTGAACAGGTCGCGGCAGAGGTGGAATATATTGCTAATCCTACTCCCCATAACTTTGGGGAATGGAGCGACAGGCAACTGGACTTGGTAGTGGAAAAGACTCAGAAGAAGTTGTTATACCAATCACAGCGTATCCTTGAGTTTGGAGACAAAAATCGTAAATTATTGGCATCTTTTGCCCACTCGCAACAGGCTTCGGCCTCTATTCCTAGGATTTATTATAAGTCCCATTCTTTGTACTGAGCAAGAGGATATAGCTAATGCTTTTTATGGAGTTCTATTCAGACCTCTGAGACTAGGGTTGATTATCTGGAGGAGGTGGTTTGTCAGTTTTTAGCGCCAGTTCCTCTTAATGAGCTGTCTAGAGGGGTGGCAGAGGAATTGGACCTCCCTTTCAGCACTGAAGTCCTGTCTGCAATGCTCTCCATGAACCCTAATAAAATCCCCGGTTTAGATGGGTACCCAGCTGAGTGGTATACCACTTATAAAGAATTTATGGCATCCACTTTGCTGGAGGTATATAAAGACTCTATGAACAGAGAGGTTCTTCCTGATTCCTTGCAGGAGGCATTATTGTACTGCTCCCCAAGCCTGATAAAGACCATGAGCATTGTGAGTCATATAGGCCCATTTCTCTCATTAATGCAGATGCAAACATTTTAGCCAAACTCCTAGCTCAGCGTCTGAATGGGGTAATAGGGGCCATTGTCCACCCAGATCAGACGGGCTTCATCCCAACGAGATCCACGGTCATAAACCTGAGGATAATGGAATTTTTTTGGGACTTGGACTTTTTAGGCACAGTAATATAAAATTGTAGTTAAAGTATAAATTTATTGAGCATAGATATAAACAAACTTGTTAAAAAAGCCCACATCAATAGGTCAATGCAACAATGCCGCCACTATATAAAAGAAACCGTAGCCCTCAGTGGGATGAGGAAGGAATTAAAAATATTCCATATAGTACACATTCCAAGGGATAGATGAGGTAGGAGTAATGCGGTAAGAGTTGAGTATGATGTTGCATTCGCTCGACAAGCTCAGCGTGCAGTCACGCTTCTTCAGGAGCATTGTATGTAGATGTGGATTATGAAGTAGTGTTCCTAAGGTAGTAAACAGCCAGTAATAATATTATAGTAGACACACATGCAGGAGGACAAGAGGTGCCGAACAAAGGGGATAAACAGGTTTTTCCTAATTTGGATGAATTTACATTGCTATGCTTGTTGGCCATAATAGCTCCAGCTGATGTAGCCATATATTGGAGTCCTAGCCAACTCTGGAGTTGATGTAGCGAGGAAAAAATCATCCCATATAGTCCTGTTGGAGTAAGCCAAATGGCTGTGGTAACAGCCAGTCACAAATGTTTGACCTGATAAGATATCCCCGGGTCAGCAGCACTCATGATAATGAACCATCCTGCAGTGGTGGCTGTGACCACACAGGTTAACCCCTTCACTGCCAGTGTCATTTTTACAGTAATCGGTTCATTTTTATAGCACTGATCGTTGTAAAAATGACAATGGTCCCAAAATGGTGTCAAAAGTGTCCGATGTGTCTGCCATAATGTCGCAGTCACGATAAAAATCACTGATCGCCGCCATTACTAGTAAAAAAAAAATTATTGATAAAAATGCCATAAAACTGTCCCCTATTTTGTAGGCGCTATAACTTTTGCGCAAACCAATCAAAGGCTTATTGCGATTATTTTTTTATTTATTTTTTTTACCAAAAATATGTAGAAGAATATGTATCTGCCTAAACTGAGGAAAAATGTATTTTATATATATATATATATATATATATATATATATATATATATATATATATATAATTATAATATAGATTTAGGAGATTTATTATAGCAAAAAGTAAAAAATATTACAAGTTTTTTTTTAAATTGTCGCTCTATTTTAGTTTATAGCGCAAAAAAAAGAAACCGCAGAGGTGATCAAATACCACCAAAAGAAAGCTCTATTTGTGGGGGAAAAAAAGGACGTCAATTTTGTTTGGGAGCCACGTTGCACGACCTTGCAATTGTGAGTTAAAGCGACGCAGTGCCGGATCGCAAAAAGTGGCCTGGTCTTTGGCCAGCCAAATGGTGCGGGGCTGAAATGGTTAAGCACCCAGACCCTTCTAATAGGCAAACAATGCTGTTGGCATAGATGCAGTATGAGGTTTGGCATTGTCCTGCCGAAATATGCAAGGTCTTCCCTGAATAGATGGGAGCACATGCTGCTTGATGGTGCCTTTCCAGATGTGCAAGCTGACCATTCCATATGCACTAATAAACCCCCATGCCATCAAAGATGGAGGCTTTTGAACTGAGCGCTGGTAACAAGCCAGAAGGTCCCTCTCCTCTTTAGTCCGGAAGATGCAGCGCCCATGGTTGCCAAAAAATGTCAAATTGATTTGTCTGAACAGAGGACTTTTTTCCACATTGCAATAGACCATTTTAAATGAGCTTTGGCCCAGACAAGACATTGGCATTTCTGAATCGTGTTCAGATATGGCTTATTTGCATGATAGCGCTTTACCTTGCATGTTTGGATGGCTCAGCGAACTGTGTTCAGACAGGGACTTGTGGAAATATTCCTCAGCTCGTTCAGTGATGATCATCCCAGAATCTTGCCTTTTTTTTTTATTGCAGTGCCATCTGAGGGCCCAAAGTTTACAGGCATCCAATATTGTGTTTTAGCCTTGTTCCTTGTGCACTATGATTTCTCCAGATTCTCTGAATCTTTTCATGATATGTACTGTAGATGATTTAACCGCTTCCGGAACACCCACCACACATTTACTGCTGCAGGGCTTCCCGCCTGCGCTTTACAACGTTCCTGTGCATTGCGCCACCATCCGGATCTTGGGCACACTCCCGCTGTGAGTGGACACAACAGGAGCCAATTAGCGGGTCTGGCAGACCCGATGTTCACCGGCACCCGGCGATCTCTCTGGAGAGAGGCAGAATGGCGGGTCTGCCTATGTAAACAAGGCAGATCACCGTTCTGACAGGGGAGCAGATGGTGCTCTTGTGTTTCTACTAAGCAGGAACGCAGATCTCTCATCCCCCACACAGTTAGCAAGCACTCCCTGATGTTAACCCCTTCCCTGCCAGTGTCATTACAGTAACAGTGCATTTTTTTTAGCACTGGTCCCCAAAAAGTGTCACCTAGTGTCAGATTTGTCCGCCACAATGTTGCAGTCCCGCTAAAAATCGCTGATCGCCGCCCTTACTAGTAAAAATGAAAATGCCATAAATATATCCCATAGTTTGTAGACGCAATAACCTTTGCACAAACCAATCAATATCTGCTTATTGAGATTTTTTTTAACAAAAACATGTTGCATAGAACAGATTTGCCTAAATTGATGAAGAAATTTGATTTTAATTTTTCATTGAATGTTTTTTATAGCGGAAAATAAAAATGATGTATTTTTTTAAATTGACGGTCTATTTTTGTTTATAGCGCAAAAAATAGAATTGCGCCCAAAAGAAAGCTCTATTTGTGGGAAAACAAGGACATAAATTTTTTGTTTGGGCATGGTGTTGTATGACGGCGCAATTAAAGTGGCGCAGTGCCAAATTGCAAAAAATGCTCTGGTCAGGAAGGGGCTGAAGTGGTTAAAGTCTTTGCAATTTTACATTGAAGAACATTAGTCTGAAATTGTTTAATAACTTTTAGAGACAGATTGGTAAATCAGTCAGTCTTTACCTCTGAGACTCTCTGACTCTCGAAGATTTTTTATTTATTTTTTTATTATACCCAATCATGTAACTGACACTTTTCCAACTTTTTGTTGCCCTTTCCTAACTTTTTTAACATGTTGCTATCAAATCCAAAATGACCTTTTTTTTTTTTTCCCTTTTTAAATTGCATATTTTCTCAGTTGAAACATTTGATGTTTTCTGTTGTGAATAAAATATTGGTTTATGAGATTTGCAAATCATTGCATTTAGCTTTCATGTAGATTTTACACAGCATCCCAAATTTTTTTGGAATGGGGTTGGATAAAGAAAAAGACAGCAAAGATGAGAAAAAATAAATCAACTTGCTTCTGTTTTGATACCTGCTAAAACCGTTGGGATGAAAGAAACCTGAGTGATATTGATATGGGAATTCTTGATGGGGAAGAGCTTTCTATAATAAAAAAAAAAATGCACACATACAGGGGGGTCCCCGACTTACGAACGCCTGATTTACGAACCCCTCCTACTTACGAACTGGTCGCTGCGGGGACCCTCTGCCGTTCTGCGCGGTCCATCTGCTGTTCTGCGCATGCGCGGCCAGACGGAGCCTTGAAAATGTCCATAATTGGCCGCGCATGCGCAGAACGGCATTCGACGGAACATCGGAAATGTCTGTAATTGTTGTTCTGCGCATGCGCCGCCGACTTACAAACATTTCCGAAATACAAACAGGAGGAAAGTCTCTAACGGGTTCGTAACCCGGGGACCCCCTGTACACTATAAGAGTGCAGCTTTTAGGCTTGATCTCAACATAAATGCTGCACTGTTTTGTTTGTTTGTTTTTTTGTTTTTTTATATATATATATATATATATATATATATATATATATATATAATTATAATAATAAAAATCTTCCCTTCCAAGAACTTACATAGCAATATCACTCAGGTTTCTTCCATACTCTAGTGGCTTTCGCCGGTATCAGAACTGAGTAAAATTCATAACTTTTTGTTTATTTTTAAGGATTTCCTTTTTTTTTACGCATACACACTCTATTTTTGCACTTTGAACTATTTGACTTTGCTTTCATGAACATATTTTCTAATATAAGTGCAATATAAATGTAGACTAATGTATAGAGTGCTCACATTTGTTCTATAGGTCCTCCACGTTGGATTGGTATGTATGGGACTTTGCATAAAGTGTGAGAAAGTTAAATGCATGGTTTGTGCTGTGTGATTTATTTTTTATTTATTTTCTCCTAAATAGCTTTAAAATTGGATTCTGTAGTAGATCCTAATAAATTGAGCTACGTTGCCAAGATATATTTAGTGTCCATCATTGTGACTTCTAGCATGTGCTTTCTAACAACAAGTGCTTGTACAAAAATGTAAAACCTGCTGACATCGGCCAAAAATAATGGCAAAGCCTTCGGTTGTACTATAAGTTTTATAAGCACTGGTAAAATAACGTGCCGCTCCCCCTTCTGGTAGGAGTTTCACTCCTTTGAGTAACAAGTGTTGAATTTCTTTTACTTATTCAATACCAGGGTTCAACACAAACGCCACATGAGAAAAGCACTTGCATTTGAAGTAGCTAAATCAAAATTACAAACGCCTTGCCAAGCTGAACAATATTGGATTGATTTTCAGTTAATAGCATGTGTTGACCATAGAGTTGGTGTGTCTGTTAGATCTTAGTTTTTTGGGAACAACATGGGTTACTTGACAGTATTTGTAGCCAATTTGTGACCATAAAACCCTCCAATTTATTTAATCTTTCAGAGGGAGCAGTAAAATATTGGTAGTATATCACAGACATGATATACTGTGCTTACAAAGAGGAACTAATATAATAAACAAGCACACCCCCTAAGTGTCAAATATACAGTATTCAGATTAATTGCAGATGTTTAATTGCCACCTCAGTGATCTAGTCTCAATGCAAAATCTGGTATGAACCTCAAAGGGGTCGCCTACTCTGTTTTTGAATCCTGATCTAAAAATATTGTATTTTTTATTTTATTTTTTTAATCCTTTTGTTTGGGTCATAAATCCTTGAAATGCTGAATAACCAAACTTGTAGAGGGTTTTTTAAACAATATAGCAAGGTAAGTGTACCAATTCCAGCGGAACATAAACCTGCATTTTTCAGCAGATTTTCACATGCATTTTACAAGGTGATGATGATCGTTAAATTATTTATTTTAGTATAGATATGGCAATTTAAAGTGTTGTGTGTTTTTGTTTTGTTTTTGTCAGAAAAATTAAGAAAATGTGATGGGAAAATATTTACTGTATAAATGCATTTTATTTTTTAGCTCCACCTCCACCACCACCTTCAAGGGGCGGCCCCCCACCTCCTCCATTACACAGCTCAGGGCCTCCACCACCCCCTCCACCAGCAAGGGGTGGCATCGGTAAACCACCACCACCACCTCCTTCCAGAGCTCCTACAGCTGCACCCCCACCACCTCCACCTCTTCGGCCTGGGGCAGCAGGACCGCCACCCCCTCCACCTAACAGAGTGCATCCTCACTCGTTGCCAGGTCACTCTTCATCTGCACCTTCTAGTCCTCCACCCCCTCCTCCTCCTCCAATGCCAGGATTTGGGGCACCTGTCCCACCCCCTCCACCACCCCCACCAGGTCCTCCACCTCCTCCTGGTCCTCCACCTCTACCTGGATCTGCTGCAGACAGTGACCAACAGATGGCAACTCCTAGTGGCGGAAAAACGGCTCTACTAGAGCAAATTAGGGGAGGAGCACAGCTAAAGAAAGTAGACGGTAAA
Source organism: Rana muscosa (assembly GCA_029206835.1). Taxonomy (NCBI): domain Eukaryota; kingdom Metazoa; phylum Chordata; class Amphibia; order Anura; family Ranidae; genus Rana; species Rana muscosa. Next base: position 708,059,183 of record CM055118.1, read on the forward strand.
GAAAATCGACCTGTGTCTTCCGGTGGACGAGACGCTCTTCTAGACCAAATACGACAGGGTATTGCGTTAAAGCCTGTAAGTATCTACTGTAAATAATTCTCGTTTCATGCGGTAAAATGGCAAAAAGTGCAGAGGTTGACTTACATTTTAAGCACTCCCATCTCAAAGGGAACGTATAGCGGTATTCTTTCTTTTTATGGTAAGACTTAAAAGAATGAAATATACCGTGTTTATCGGCATATAACACGCACTTTTGAAAACGGAGGGTAAACAGTGCCTGCATGTTATATGCCGATATGTTTTTACCAATGGGGGGCGGGGATCGGGCAGTCCGCCCCAGGAGCCACCCATTGGGGGGGGGTGTCAGACCGGCCACCCGCCTCTCCTGGCCCTTGGATAGCTCTGCCTGCATAGTCTAAAGTTGAGAAAAAAATCGCTTGCCAGCTCCTTCTCATACACTGCTCCTCCTCCTGTGTTGGTGTCATTGTAAAACGAAGCTTGTAAATATCTCAATAGCTCAGTTTTTCTGTCTGCTCTCTTCCTTCCACTCCTAGCTTTAGCTGTAGATTGGAGGAGAGCGGTCACATGACCATCTATGTAACGTCAGAGGAGAGCAGTCATGTGACCAGGTCCGTGAAAAAAACGGAGCTATTGGGATATATGGAGGCTTCATTTTACAATAAGTGACACAGGAGGAGCAGTGTGGAAGGGGCTGGCAGTGATTTTTTTCTTAGGGGGGCTGTGTACTGTGCAGGGGGAGGGGGGACTGTACTGTAAAGGGCTGTGAAAAAAAAAATCCTTAAACGTCCCTCTTAAAATTGGGGTGTGTTATATGCCTGTGCGTGTTATACGCCGATAAATACGGTATATTAATATTTTCCATTCCTGTTTGCAGTCCGCAAATGGAGTCCGCAAATGGAGTTTGTATATTTCTCTATACATGTACTACAGCAGTTACCTGCTTGTATTGAAGTTTGTCTGCATTGCAAACAGGTAATCTAACTTGATTGTTTGCACTATTTGCTGATTTTCTGTTAACATTTTCTAGAGGCAAGAGGAAACTGATACTGCTGTACCTTCAACTCCCACGGCCCCTACAGGAATAGTTGGTGCTCTGATGGAAGTGATGCAGAAAAGGAGTAAGGCCATTCATTCTTCAGGTACTGACGGTTCTTTTTACCCCCTTCCAGTTACACATGGTCTATATAATGACACGGTTACAAAATGAAATGCAGCATCAGCATAGGAGTATTCAACTGATGAGATTGCATTACAGACTGAAAAGCTGCCTCCTAAATTGTACACATGATGGATGGGGGTCATTTATTGATTTGTTTGTGACTGCTTTAATGGAAAAACTCATGCACCAATGTTACTATTATGTAACACATAATACAGCTCCTTATGGTTTATGATCGCCCAAATTATGTGTTTTAGCTTGAGCTGTGTTGCACTGTGCAGTTACATACCACAGGAAAGGTATTTAAAATACACAGAAGCATTTACGTTGGACACAGTGGGATGCACTGCATTGTGTTTTTTTTTTTTTTTTTAGAACACTGATATGTTTTATAGAAGGATAATATACCCAGAAATAAACTTTGTGGAATTCTTTAAATACAATGTAACACAATGCTTTACTGAAAGCAGACCTCAATATGGAGAATATTTATAGGTGAATGTGTGACTTTCTTTTACAAAGAATTTTAATAATATCAATAGCAACTTCACAGCTTAACATTGAAAAGGATACATCATGAATGAACATAACAGACAAAAGAATGGAGTAGCATTTTAAGAAGGAAAAAATAAAAATGCTAGTAAATGTACATAAAGGTGATCAAACATACTCCGATCCCAGGAATGCCCGTAGGGCATTGTCCAGTATTTAACAAGTGTTTAAAAGGTCTATCTCAACGGGAGCATAACTGTGAACAGTCCTGGGTATCTAACCATGCAGCCAACACATCCAGGGCTATGGCCACTGACCTGATGAATTATGAGCTGAGTCTGAGAAATAAAAATACTAAGAGAAAGATTTAAAGAGAGACAGAGTCAGAGATTAGCAGAAAAGGAAAGGGTAAAGAGCAAAGGAAAAAAAAAAGGGGGTGGAGGGAGGGGGGGTCCTCGCGGTGGGGGGCCAAGAGCACATCATATCCGAAGAAGGGTGGTGTCAAATCTGGTGGGTTTAGTGTAATCAACCCAGGGTTGGTGAATGTGACTTTCAATTCATTCATTGGTTGTAAATAATCACGGTTATTTAAAACGCATATACCTGTTTCATACTTCATAAATATGCTCCTGTGTTTCCAATGTACTTGAGTTTGCTATAGCTGAAAAACGCAACATGCATTACTGCTCTTTCTGTAAGAATTAACATTAAGGATTCGTCCTTTTAGCCTGTCTACTGCAGCACAATGCAAGAACGGTGAAAGTAATTTTTTTTTTTTTGCAAAACTCGTGCTTGAAGGTCCTACACCAAACATGGGGGCCCTGCATTTACTGATACACTACGAGTTTTAAAAAGGAGGGGGGGGGATTAAATTTTAATGGACTCTGAACATCGCCAAAATATTAAACATGTACTTCAGAAAGAACACTTCTGAAATTCTAGATCGTGTTTTATTATACAAATGGCACATCATTTTAAAACCATTTTATCCCCTTCACGCCTAAGGGTAAAAAAAATAAAAAATCTTAAAGGGGGTGAAAAACCACCTGTGATGAAACAGAGGCCCCCCCCCCCCCCCCTTTACCTAAACCTAGTCTTTCCCGCGGCAAGGACGAGCACACCAGCTCTAGCCAGTGTCTCTGGTCCTGATTGGATAGATTGATGGCAGCACAGCCATTGGCTCCCTCTGCTGTCAATCAAATCCAATAAGGCGGGAGCCAGGGCGGTGCTGAGTCCTGCTGTCTGTGTCAATGGACGCATCAGCAGGACATGGGAGCGCACCCGCACGAGTGCCCCCAGGGAGAGCGGCTCTCCAACAGGGCACTCGAGAAGAGGAGCCAGGAGCACCACTGAGGGACCCCAGAAGAGGAGGATCGGGGCCACTCTGTAAACTAACTGCACAGAGTAGGTAAGTATGACGTGTGTGTTTTTTTTTTTTTTTTACCCGAAGATTTACATATCCTTTATTGCCTAAGCACAATTTTGTTAGTCCGGGGCGCTCGGTGAGACCCCGGTCTCTGTTGGGAGAGCACCGTGCAGCACAAAGGGAGAAACGCACATATGCGGTGGCAGGAAGCAATAGGGTTGTCATACTAGAACAGGAAGTGCTTTAAAAAAACACCTCCTATTTTCCTTATCTTCATAACCTAAGAGAGGTGCTCTGTAGTTCACAGAACTGAGCACTGCTTTCATGAGAGTGCAGTGCATGAATTTATCAGCTAACTAGGTTTCTGGTTGAACTATCTTAACTTAAACATATCAAACAGATAACAGCAAAACCCTTTCAGTGGTAAAATTGACAGCTCAAAAGTAAGCAAATAAAAGTTCATTGTTCGGCTGGTCATACATCATACAATGTTCTTGTACAATTTTCCTTTAGATTTATCGAAACCATATACCGTAATATTTGGTCATTCCTAAACACTTTCAATTTCTATGCCATCATGCTGGCCCTTGCACTACACAGTTGAAGTTAAATCTAAAGGAAATTGAATAAGAAAAAAACATAAGATAATGTATGTAGCTAGGGAACAGAAAGGGGAAAACCATGGGAAAGGATGAGTTGACAAAGGCAAGCCATAGGTGATTCGATTTACTTTCCTGCAACCACGGGTTAGTGTTGATGGGGGGAATCCCTCCCACAGTGCTATTGTGTTTTGCTGGCTGGAGGGCACATAGAGCCTTCCCTGTCGGCAGAACACAATGATTACTGTTAGCGGCTTTAGTTGCTGGCAGTAATCACATGCCAAAAAGCTGACATATACAACCAACCAGCCTGTCCATAGATGGATCGAATCTCAGCTGGTCCCTGCTAAACCGCCCGAGATTCTATCCGTCTATGGCTGTCTTAAGCGGAAAGTTTTTTTCTGGTTACAGTAAAAACAGCTGAGAAAACAAGTGGCTTCGGAGACATTGCAAAGAAATTGATTTTATTTCTGACCTCCCACCTAAAATAATAAAAAAACAACTTTTTTTTTTTTGTGATTAATATTTTTTACTTATTCTGTGCTTTTCTGTTCCCTGATAGACACTGATGAAGATGAGGATGATGATGAAGAATTTGAAGATGATGATGAATGGGAGGATTGATCTACACATTATATAAATATAATATATATTTTTTTTTAAGGTGAATGAATACTAAACACTACTTTCTGTCTACGAATTCTGTAAAATTATCATGTAAATGGTCTACCAATTTGCTGTATATTTTTGTTGCCTTTTTGCTTTTTTAATAATCTGTGCAATACCTCATTGGAGATGCAAAAGTTTGTCATAACACTGCACACACATCTTCCTCCCTCTGTGTGCAAACTCATGTGACTTAGACAATGACATTAGTGAACACATAACATCCAACTGACAAGCTCATGGGGAAGATAAGTGAGGCAGTGACAGAAAACCTTTATTGCAATTGTTATAATTAAAAAAAAAAAAAACTATTTTCTTACCCTGATTTTTCTGTATCTAAATTTCTTAAGGAAATCTAGTATAGCACTACGTTCTTTTTTAAGTGGTGTTGATCTTTGCTAATTAAGCCCCCATCATTTTGAATGCAAAGCTAAATGTATGTTAATTATATATGGGGGTTTTTTTTGGCACAATTTTTTTACACTACAAATCATCAGTTTGTATTCTTGCAGCCGCTACAGGTAATGCATCTGCTATAGGAACAGGAAGAAGCAAGCAATAGCATCTGCTGTTTTTCAGCAATCTTACTTGACTTGGGATTATTATTTTTTTCACTCTGTATCCACAAAATCCGCTTAGTACTCTAATAAGTTACTATAAATGTGATGTTAGGGGTGAGGAGAAATGACTGACACAGTGATTCTACATAACTCTAATTACAAGACAACTCATCATTGTAAAAAACAAACAAAAAAAAAACACTACTGCTGGGTTAGTAAACTGCCCAAGATGACACTCTGAGAACACCAGGCGTTGTAATGTAGCCTGTTTTTGCACTTTTATTGTATCCACTTTGACAGAACCGCTTGTTGCTTGCTTCTCTATCGTTGGGTTAAGTTCCAGAATTGCGTGCAAGTCGCATTGCAGAAGCTCCAAAATACATATAGTGCCGTTTTCTTGTGCTGCATTCTGCTGTATCAAAAAGCAAACCCTAAAACAAAATCATACAAGAAAAAAATCTATCTTGAATGGCATATGAATATTAGTCTATATGGTAAAATAAACACTAATATGTAATGAACCTGCCTATTGCAATATTCTGTTATCTAATGTATAGCTCTGGAGAAGAGAATGGAATGAATGACAAATAAAGAAAGTTCACACAAATTGTATATATAGCTGATATCTTCTTAGTCTTCACATGGTCTTTGTGTAGCACATTATGCAAGAGATTGACACACAGTGTAGGCTTATGAGCCAATCATTCCAATTCGTGACTCAGCAGGCACTTTGCAGTAGTCGGCGAACATGGGCTTCCATTCACACTAGAAAAGGCTTCTAGCTAGCTGTCAACTGTAATTGTTTTAGGCTCATTGACTGGCTGGCTTCTGGGATTTAGGAGCAGTTTTATGTATTTAAGCCTGTGAAGAATCTGACATCTTCTCTAGCTGAGCTATAACAAAAGAAAACATTGCTATTGCTTTGCTTGTTAGTTTTAGCTCTTATTGTAAATGTTAACTGGCTGTTTATGACTTATGAGGTTACAGGCTGGCCCTGTGTAATTTTATATTCTTGAAATCCTACTAAATAATGGACTCTTAAATAATCATGCAATTAAAGTGATCATGTAAACTTTATAGCCTACTTGGTGCATATTGAGCAGTGTGTTTATTATTGCTATCGAAAATATTGAGGAAACCGTGCAAACTGTTTTAGTGTGTTCATATTTCCTGCATCGTGATGGAGAACAACATTTCTGTATTGTTTCCAGTGCTTCGGACACAGCCAAACTTCATGTCTCAAGCTTGTTTTCTCCTTTTGGTAAGTTGAAACCTAGAGAGAATGTCAGTTAACTGCTATTTTGATTTAGATAGCAGGTGTATGTAGTTACAACTTTGTTCTAGATTTCCCTCGAAGCTTTGAAACCCTGCATGCAAGTTTATGCAAATGTTCTTTGGTAGGTTGGCACTTTTGACTGCTTCCCACACGTTGCTCTTGGTCAGTGGGACTATCTATTATAGTTTACCAGTAGTGTGGGGCCTTGAGAGGTTGTGCTAAAGCATCATCATCATTTTTTCTAAAGACCAACCTTACAAAATATAGCATCTGGTTTTTGGAACTTTGGGGCACTCTGGAAGACAGTTATATTTGGAAGTCGCTGTGGTCAAAGTGGCTGTTTTTTTTAACAGCACTGCAGGCATACCTAAAGTGGAAGTCCAGGCTCTAACTGCAGTGCCTTGAAAAAGCATTCATACCCCTTGAAATTTTCCACATTTTGTCATGTTACAACCAAAAACATAAATTTATTTTATTGGGATTTTATGTGATAGACCAACACAAAGTGGCACGTAATTGTGAAGTGGAAGGAAAATAATAAATGGTTTTACAAATATCTGAAAAGTGTGGCGTGCATTTGTATTCAGACCCCCTGAGTTAATACTTTGTAGAACCACCTTTCGCTGCAATTACAGCTACAAGTCTTGTTTTTAGGTATGTCTCTATCAGCTTTGCACATCTAGAGTAAACATTTTTGCCTGTTAGCGCTTGAGCCATTTTGCAAGATATATCAGATTGGATGGAGAGCATCTGTGAACAGCAATTTTCAAGTCTTGCCACAGATTCTTAATTGGATTTAGGTCTGGACTTTGCACCATTTTAACACATCTAAACCATTCCATTGTGGCTCTGGCTGTATGTTTAGGGTGGTTGTCCTGCTGGAAGGTGAACCCCTCTGCCCCAGTCTCAAGTCTTTTGCCGACTCTAACAGGTTTTCTTCTAAGATTGCCCTGTATTTGGCTCCATCAATCTCCCCATGAACTCTGACCATCTTCCCTGACCCTGCTGAAGAAAAGCATCCCCACAACATGATGGTGCCACCGCCATGTTTCACATTTTGATGATGTGTTCAGGGTGATGTGCAGTCTTAGTTTTCTGCCACACGTAGCGTTTCGCTTTTAGGCCAAAATGTTACATTTTGGTCTCATCTGACCAGAGCACCTTCTTCCACGTCTATGCTATGGTCCCCTACATGGCTTCTCGCAAATGGGGACGTCTTATGGCTTTCTTCCTGTCACTCTTCCATAAAGACCAGATTTGTGGAGTGTACGACTAATAGTTGTCCTGTGGACAGATTCTCCCACCAGAGCTGTGGATCTCTGCAGCTCCTCCAGAGTTACCATGGGCCTCTTGGCTGCTTTTCTGATAAATGCTCTCCTTGCCCAGCCTGTCAGTTTAGGTGGACGGCCATGTCTTGATAAGTTTGCAGGTGTACCATACTCTTTCCATTTTCGGATGGATAGAACAGTGCTTTGTGTGTTCAAAGCTTGGGATATTTTTTTTATAACCTAACCCTGCTTTAAACTTCTTCACAATTTTATCCCTGACCTGTCCTGTGTGCCTTGGCTATCATGATGTTTGTGCACTAGGGTTCTCTAATAAACCTCTGAGGGCTTTATATTTATACTGAGATTAAACTACACATGGGTGGTCTCTATTTACTAATTAGGTGACTTCTGAAGGCAATTTGTTCCACTAGATTTTAGTTAGGGGTATCAGAGTAAAGGGGGCTGAATACAAATGCATGGCACACTTTTCAGATATTTATTTGTAAACAATTTTAAAAACAATTTATCATTTTTTCTTTCACTTTACAATTATGTGTCACTTTGTGTTGGTCTATCACATAAAATTCCAATAAAATACATCTATGTTTTGGTTATAACATGTGGAATATTTCAAGGGGTATGAATACTTTTTCAAGGCACTGTAAGCTTACAACAGCTCCCACCCACCAACTCCTACTCTAACTAGGTAGAAGGAAGATGCTTATACTTGCCTGTTCTCAGGGGGGGAGGGGCTCTGGTCATGTGATTGGCTCCTAGTAGGGGCTTCAGGGGAGGGACAACCAACAATGGATGCCTCATAGCCTATAGGAGATGTCATCACACAGACATTTCAACAGTTGCTGGCACTCTCCTCTCCCCTGAAGCCAGCTGCTGGGAGGTGATGTGACCTGACAGAGCACCCTAAGAATAGGTAAGTATAAGCACCTTTCTTCAGGGTAGTTAGACTAAGGGTTAGAAGGGGGCTGAGAGCAGTTTAGGCTTAGAGCCTGTATTTCCACTTTAAAAACAATGGCAAGTATAGTAAAATAATTAAAGTTTTAAAATTACACAATTGATGACACCTCACTTTGACATTAAACACTAGCATTTTATGCATCTGGACATTTAACTGTAGTGCAGTTTGAGAAATACAATTACCATTTAACAATGGTAATAAAAAAAAAAAGCCTTCAACTGTAATTTTAAAGGGGCATGAGTGTGTCACATTTTTTCTGGGTCTCTATTTAGGTGATCAGCTAATTTGCGTATTAGAAGCCCTTATAGCTTCAGAAACGTTTTTTTTTTTTAATAGGTTATGATGGTTCTAAAAGGCCATTTAGGACTATACATTTTTTTTTTTGGTCCCAGCAGTTCTCCTTTTGTAAAGAACTAAACCCTCCTATTCTGTTACAGCCAAGGAAGCTGTCATCCTGGCCTTTAAACTGCTGTTTCCATGGCATTGCACATGTGACCAGTTATGACCCTAGCCATTTGATGACGATAGTTCGGTTTAGAGCAATAGCAACTGTGACCGTTACCATTTATGGTATGCCTTGAATGTAACCGTTTTGGGAAATGGGTAAATCAATGTGTTCCATTTTCAAGAGCAGGAACTTTGTAACTACACTTTTTGTTCCTTTTATCACACTATGACTTTTATGAATTGCTGTTCTAATGTAAGTACAAGTAAGATTTGGAGGGCTGTACACAATCATTTTGATCGCATAAGCCATATAATGTGCCCATGTCATTTGTGTTCATTATGAACTGGTATATAAGGAATTAAATTGTAGTCATAGAGTGGTACAATGGATATAGAAATTAACAGGTACCACATCCTTGGAATCAGTCTAGTATGTGAGTTGTGGAAAATTGTTGACTTTTGAGGCACGTACACTACCAGTACTTTAAAATAATTACATCTTTATTCAATAAAATTGTTCAATATATAAAAAAACTAGTAAAAAAAAAATGCACAATAAAACCAAGGCACCTAACATATTTGATATAAGATTACGTCAATTGTAAAGACAGTTGAAAAATCATAGGAATGTGTAATCATAGTGTTCGTTAAAGCAGAACTCTGGGATTTTCAAAAAAAAAAAATACCCAATTTGTATACCCCTCCAACAAAACACTAAACTGTTTATACATTTGTGTCAGGTATTGTATATGAGAACACCGATCGCTGATGTCCTGCTTCCTGCAGTTATTATGATTGACAGTGCACTGTGCCAATAACAGCGGGAGGTGGGACATCAGCGATCGGTGTTCTCATATACTATACCTGACATCCCCGCTGTGTCATACAAGTGATTTCTGATGATCCCTGCTCTGCTTGAAGATTGCAGGTGGGGGGCGGATTGCTGGCAGGGAGAGGAGGAGGAGGAGGAGGGGGGAGAAGGAGGACACCTCCTCCATGGGCGGCACAGGCTGGAGGGCTGTCAGACCCTCCTGTCCACTACAGGAAACAGAACACCCTTGCTCGCTTTCAGAGGACTTCAACTGGGCTTGTCAGACCACTGGCTGAGCTAATGGGACGACTAGCAGCCAGTGGTCTTACAAACAGGATGTCACCAGTCAATCACTGTTTTCAGCAGCCTATTTCAGAGGAACTACAGAGCTCAGAAGAACATGGATGGCAAAGTTGGTGAAGGTAGGACATGGGGGGAAAAAAAAAAATTTGGCTGGATTTTTGCTTTAAGATGTGAGGTTCCAAATTCCAAAAATTGTACCTCACCTCTATGGTTTTCACAACAGCAGTCCCTTCCTCAGATCTATGGTGTGTCTGCTGGAAAAAACAAATGTATGCATTCAGTAAATACAGTATTTCACAAAAGTGAGTACACCCCTTACATTTTTGTAAATATTTTATTATATCTTTTCATGTGGCAACACTGAAGAAATTACACTTTGCTACATTGTAAAGAAGTGAGTGTACAGCTTGTATAACAGTGAAAATTTGCTGTCCTCTCCAAATAACCCAACACACAGCCATTAATGTCTAAACCGCTGGCAACAAAAGTGAGTATACTCCTAAGAAAAAAAATGTCCAATTAGCCATTTTCTGCTCCCCAGTGTCATGTGACTTGTTAGCTAAATTTGCTAAAATTGTGCTAAATTTGGTGTTCTTGCTCTCACTCTCTCATATTGGTCACTGGAAGTTCAACATGGCAAAGAACTCTCTGAGGATTAAAAAAAAAAAAAGAATTGTTGCTCTACATAAAGATGGCCTAGGCTATAAAAAGATTGCCAAGACCCTGAAACTGAGCTGCAGCATGGTGGCCAAGACCATACAGCGGTTTAACAGGACAGGCTCCACTCAGAACAGGCCTCGTCATAGTCAACCAAAGACGTTTTGTACACGTGCTCAGCGTCATATCCAGAGGTTGTTTTTGAAAAATAGACGTATGAGTGCTGTCAGCATTTCTGCAGAGTAGGGATGAGCCCAACACCTCCCAGTTCGGTTTGCACCAGAACCTGCGAATAGACCGAAAGTTTGCGCAAACTTTAGAACCCTATTAAATACAATGGACGCGAATGTGTGAAATCAAAAGTGCTAATTATAACGGCTAATATGCAAGTTATTGTCCTAATAAGGGCTTGGGGACCCGGGTCCTGCCCCAGGGGACAAGTATCAATGCGAAAAAAAAGTTTTAAAAATGTCAGTTTTATCAGGAGCAGTGATTTCAATGATGCTAAAAGTGAAATATTCCTTTAAATATCGTACCTGGGGGTGTCTAAAGTATGCCTGTGAAGTGGCACATGTGTCATGTGTTTAGAACTGTCCCTGCACAAAATGACATTTATAAAGGAAAAAAAGTCATTTAAAATTGCTTGCGGCTTTAATGTAATGTCTGATCCCGGCAATATGGATGAAAATCATTGAGAAAAATACCCCCCCCCCCAGCCCACTACCAGCTCCTTTGGGTCTTGTATGGATATTAAGGGGAACCCCGCACCCAAATTAAAAAAAGGCCCTATATACGCTGAACAGCAGTATACAGGTGGTGCAAACAAGACAGGGACTGTAGGTTTGTTCTTAAGTAGAATCTGTTTGTAATTTGGAACAGGTACATTTTTTATATGTAGCTCAAGCCAAAAAATCTATTTTTAAGCTTTTTGGAAGGGTTATCACCCCAGTAACATTTGTTTTGCTGTCTGCACCTGTTCAAAACATTTCACCTCACTTTCTGTCCCAATGACCAATGTTTTTAGAAAATTTGGGGTTTTTATTGAAACAAGGATTGGTGATAAAGCATCAGTGGAGAGGGGACACCTTTTTCCCCATATTAACTCTTACAGGAGAAAATTTCCCTTCCTAGGGGTAGATTTTCTCTCACTTCCTGTTGTCTCCCTCCATTTGCAAGTAGGAGTCTTGAAAGTCGGATGTTTGAAAGTAGGGGCCTGCCGTATATACTCGGCAGAAATTTGGCCCTTAGGTGTTGGTGTTGCCACAACACTGTAAGCTCTCACAGTTACTCTTGGTGGGCGCTGGAACGCCCTGCTGTGAACTATTATATCAAGAATTGTAATTACATGCCGTTGTTGAACAGTGGTAGGAAAAATTGGGATTTTGGTGGTGATGGTGTTGCCACAACACTAAGCCCTCACAGTTACTCTTGGTGGGCGCAGGAATGGGCCCTGCTGTGATTAATTAGATCAAGAATTGCAATTACATGCCCCTGTTGAACAGGGGCAGAAAAATTAGGCCTTAGGCACTGGTGCCACGACACTGCAACCCCTCACAGATACTGTAGTTGGAGCGCAGCAATGAGCCCTGCTGCAAAGCATTGCATTAAAAATTGTAAATACACGCCCCTGTTAAACAGGGGCTGAAAAAATTGGGCCTTAGCCACTGGTGGCGGTGCCCAGAACCAAAAATTTTCTTTCAAGCTATCAGCATGATCATTGAGGAGGAAGAGGATAGTCACTCAGCATAACAGAATAGTCACTCAGCATCGGCAGTCTTGAAGGGATCTGACATTTCAAAAAAAAAATTACTCGGTTACATCAGCATCAGGTGCTTGGTAGCTGGTGGTGATCCAAGACTGATTCATTTTTATGACGGTCAGTCGATCGACCCAGTCGGTGGACAGGCGCACCCTGTGATCGGTTACAAAGCCTCCAGCAGCACTGAATGTGAGTTCAGAAAGAACGCTGGATGCAGGACAGGCCAGTACCTCAATTGCATACTGTGCAAGCTCTGGCCAGTGATCCATACTCAAGACCCAGTAACCCAGAGGATTTTCGGTGGGAAAGGTGTCCAAGTCTGATCTTGCCCCTAGGTATTCCTGCACCATGTAAACCAGACACTGGCGATGGTTGCTGGAACCGAACATACCTTGGGGCTGCGGACTAAAAAATTGTCTGAACTCATCGGTCAGACGGCCACCTTCTCCACCGCTCCTTCTTTGACTGACCGAAGCCTCAGCAACACGTTGTCCAGGACCAGGAATTATGTAACCTCCCAGTCTCTGGGAACATGTTGCACAGACCTTTCTGCAAGGCCTCCCGAAGATGCTTCATCCTCTACGACGGCAAGATAAGGTCTGCAGCCTTACCCTTGTAACGAGGATTAAGGAGGATTGCCAGCCAGTAATGATCCCTCTCCTTGATCGCACAAATACGAGGATCCTTCCGCAGGCTTTGCAGGATCAGGGAGGCCACACAGCGTAGGTTTGCTGAGGCATTCGGGCGGAGTCCTCTGGGTCACTGAAGACGACATTATCCGCAGCCACCTCCCAGCCACGTACAAGTCCATGGGTGTCTTGGGACTGTAATTGATCCCTTGAAGACTGCTGCTGATGCTGAGTGCTAGGCTCCACCTCCATGCTGACACAATCCTCCTCCTCCTCTTCCTGTGTGATAGCCGGGCCAGCAGGAACGCTGTCTGGATAAAGGGGGCCTTGAGAGGTAAGAAAGTCCTCCCCTTTCTGCCTCTGTTTGGCCTCAAGTGCCCTGTCCATTATTCCATGCAGTGTGTGCTCCAACAGGTGGACAAGAGGGACAGTGTCACTGATGCATGCACTGTCACTGCTCACCATCCTCGTGGCCTCCTCAAATGGTGCCAGGACAGTGCATGCATCCCTGATCATGGCCCACTGGCGTGGGGAAAAAAATTCAAGCTCCCCTGTCCTGGTGCCATATTGCAACAAATACTCATTGATGGCCCTCTGCTGCTTGTGCAGCCGCTGCGGCATGGCCAACGTAGCGTTCCACCTGGTGGGCATGTCACAGATTAGGCGGTTCCTGGACAGGTTGTAATCCTTTTGCAGGTCAGCCAGCTGAGCACTGGCATTATATGACTGGCGGAAATGCTCAGTTTCCTGGCCTGCTTCAGAACCTCCTGTAAGCCCGGGTACCTGCCCAAGAACCGCTGCACCACCAAGTTAAGGATGTGAGCCAAACAGGGCACATGGATCAGTTGTCGTGTCGGAGGGCAGAGAGAGGTTGGTGCCATTGTCGGAAACCACCTTTCCTGGCTTAAGCTGGCGTGGCGTCAACCACCTCTGAGCCTGCCCCTGCAGAGCTGACAGAATCTCTGCCCCAGTGTTGCTTCTGTCCCTCAAGCACCGCATGGCATCTTTTTGCCTGTGTACTTGCGTAGCCACTTGAACGCCTACGAAGCACCGCTGGTTCCGAGGACAAAGCACAGGTAGAGGCCATGGAGGAAGAAGAGGAGGGGGTGGAGGAGAGAGGTGTGTCAGAATCCCCAGTAGTAACATTTTGGAGGCGTGTTGGCGGAACAACCTCCAACACTACTGCACCTTGTCCTGCATCCTTCCCAGCTGCCAGCAGAGTCATCCAATGCGCTGTGAAAAATAAGTAACGTCCCTGTTCATGCCTGCTGGACCATGAGTCAGCGGTAATATGCACCTTACCGCTGACCGCCCTGTCCAGCGAGGCCAAGACATTGCCTTCCACATGCCGGTAGAGAGACGGAATCGCCTTCCGTGAGAAAAAGTAGCGTTTGGGAACCTGCCACTGAGGAACCGCACATTCCACAAACTCACGGAAGGGGGCAGAGTCTACCAACTGAAAAGGCAGCAGTTGAAGTGCTAGCAATTTAGCTAAGCTAGCATTCAACCGCTGAGCATGTGGATGGCTGGGAGCGAACTTCTTTTGGCGGTGCAGCAGCTGGGACAGGGAAATTTGCCAGGATGTCTGTGTACCGATAGCAGATTGCCCGCAGGTACTTGGCTGTGATGCACCTAATTCTACACCTTCATTCCTCCTTAGTGCAGGTTTCATAGAGGACTGAAGATATAGTGGGGTTGGAGATCCCAGCTGATGAGGAACGAGGAGAGGTCCGCTTTGGTGTGTGTCTTTTAGGTAAGCTTGCCAGCGAACTGCATGGCAGGTCGACATATGTCTGGTCAAGCACGTGGTGCCCAAGCGGCTGATGTTTTGGCCACGCGAGATACGCTTTAGACATAGGTTGCAAATGGCAATGGTGCGATCTGCTGCACATGTCTGAAAAAAGGCCCACACCAAAGAACTTTTGGAATAACGCGCAGAGACAGCAGCGCCCTGTAAATGCGAAGCTCTGCGGTGTGATGCAGTCGGTGTGCTGCCCTTAAGCTGGCTCCTGGAGGGCATCCTGCCTCATTGGAGATGTGCCTCCTCCTCCTCCTCTCTCCTATTAGGCACCCACGTGGAGTCAGTGACCTCATCATCCCCTCCCTCCTCCTCACTGGAGCAAATCTGGCAATATGCTGCAGCTGGGGGAACATGACTGCCAGATAGCTGTCCTTGTTGGACACCCCCTCTCTCTGGGCTCACGTTACTGCCTTCCTCCAGCTGGGTTCCATCATCGGAGCCTTCAAAACGCTGGGCATCCTCCTGGAGCATGTACCCAACACTGTGGTCAAACAGTTCGGGGGACTCCTCAGGAGGACATGGTGGGGCTAGGGAAGGAGTAACTGATGCCATTGAGCCGAGGGAAGAGGTCACTTTGGCAGCTGCTTTGCCAGACAAAGTACCCTAAGCCTGGGTGAGAGAGGATGAGGACGGCTTGGTCATCCACTCTACCAAGTCTTGGGCATGTTGCTGGCTCAACATGGCTAGCTGCCGAAAAGAAGGACAAGCGTGTCCCACGGCCACGTGCTGATGAGGATGCACCGTGTCCACGACCAGCACTGTTGCCTCTAGACACAGAGCCTGCTTGCCCTCTTTTATTGCCTCGTGACTGTCTGCCTCTCATTGTTTGCCTTCCAGACATACTAATGGCCTGCAGTGAGATGTAGCGGCACAAAGGTGGGATGTGTCTATATCTATATCTATATATCTATCTATATATATATATATATATATATATATATATATACATATAATCTGTACTGATAATGCAGCTATCAGAATCAACTGCCTGCTGTGGTATTAGTATGGGAAAAGCAGCAATTGTTTTCAGTTAGTTTTAGGTGAAAACAGTGCAGAGGACAAAGTACACTGAAAATACTTGCAGCTCTCTGCCTGTGCTTTTATTATGAGAACACTACTATAATAGTCACTAACTGTATTCAGGTAAGCTTTAGGTGAACGCTATGCAAAGCACACAGTACACTAAGTGAAACACTGACTGCAGCTAGCACAATCACCTGCCTGTCACAGTATAGAGAATAACCGGAACGGATCTAGCTAAACTGAATACAGTGTATAAATATATAGACAACACATAGGATGCATATATATCCTCTACACACTGTAACTGCAGCTAACTGACTCACCTGCCTGCTCTATCTGATTCAATATAAATGACACTGTCTCTCTATGATATCTGTCTCTTTTAACAACTCCAACACACTACACAAGGCCGCCAAGCCGGCGGCCTTATATAGTGCAGGGCGTGTACTAAACCCCCCTGAGCCATAATTGGCCAAAGCCACCCTGGCTTTGGCCAATTACGGCTCTCCATTTTTTCCGTGCTGTGATTGGCCAAGCATGCGGGTCATAGTGCACGCTTGGCCAATCATCAGCCAGCAATGCACTGCGATGCCGCAGTGAATTATGGGCCGTGACGCGGCACTCTAATTTGACGCGAACGGCCCATAATGTTCGCAATTCGGCGAACAGCCGATGTTCGAGTCGAACATGGGTTCGTCTCAAACACAAAGCTCATCCCTACTGCAGAGGTTGAAGGGGTAGGGGTTCAGCCTGTCAGTGCTAAGACCATACGCTGCACACTGCATCAAATTGGTCTGCATGGCTGTCGTCCCAGAAGGACGCCTCTTCTAAAGATGATGCACAAGAAAGCCTGCAGTTTGTTGAATACAAGCAGACAAAGAACATGGATTACTGGAACCATGTCTTGTGGTCTGATTAGACCAAGATAAACTTATTTGGTTCAGATGGTGTCAAGCGAGTGTGGCGGCAACCAGGTGAGGAGTACAAAGACAAGTGTGTCTTGCCTACAGTCAAGCATGGTGGTGGGAGTGTCATGGTCTGGGATTTCATGAGTGCTGCTGGCATTGGGGTGCTACAGTTCATTGAGGGAACCATGAATTCTAATGGCGCGTACACACGACCGTTTTTAATGTCATTGAAAAAAACGAAGTTTACTCTTTCGTCCATGGACCGACACAGCTTCTCTATTGACAAAGTGGGTATTATCCGTTAATTAGGAGTGACTAGGCAGAAAAACTTGTAAAAAGTGTTGCATCACACCTTCTACAGTACCGCCCAGGGGGCGGACCCTCTGGGTATACCCTCTCAGTCTGCATCTTTGCAGATCAGTTTTTTTCTGTCTAGCAAGGAGTAGGACATGGCTCCCTTCGGGCCCATTGGTCCGGGGAAAAAAGATATATATATATATATATATATTTTATTTTATTTTTTTTGCTACATTTGTTGTTTCCTGCGATCTTCGATCAACTGCCGACTGGGTGACAGGCTGGATCCTCGATCCTTGTAGTCTCCCCAGTTTCGGCCATCGAGCGTGTGCCGACCCTAGCTACGCGCTGGGTTTTCCACGACATGCCCGTCGCTCCACGGGTGGCCGGTGAGCTTACGCTCCAGGGCCTGCATCGGACCGCTCAGCTTCGGCTGACCTTACGGCCGAGTCGCAGCAGCCTGGCCGGTGAGCTTACGCTCCAAGGCTTGCATCGGACCGCTCAGCTTCGGCTGACCTTACGGCCGAGTCGCAGCAGCCTGTCCGGTGAGCGTCATGCTCCAGGGCATACATATGATCGTCCCTTTTGGGTCCAATCACAGCATGCCTGGCCAACAGTCACCTTCCGTGCGCGGACGATGATCTGTTTGGAATGTCTTCCAGCAGAATACATGCAGGATAGGTAAGTAAAACTCCCCTGCCTCGGCTGGGTGATTTAGCTGGACATTCCTGGAGAGATCAAGTAAGTGGTTGTGGCCCCTTTCTTCCCTCTCTCCCTGCCTTTCCCTCCTCCCTGGGCTTCTAGCTAAAGGTTGCTGGGGGTCACCTAGGGGGTCCCACTGGCGCGGGGCTGGCTGTAACTAACATTTAAAAGAAATGTCATTTTTTCTTACCTGTGTTTGTGTCCTTCCTCCTCCATGCTGTCGGCGGCCATTTTGAGGTGGTCCATGCCAAGTTTGGCCTCTTGTGACTGCCCGGCGGCCATCTTCCTGTGGTTCGGCCACACCCACTGGCCCCTATCAGCTGATCGGCGGCCATGTTTGTCCACCCTGTATGCAGATATTGCCGTTCGGCGGCCATCTTTTTGTGGGCTATGGCTGCTTGACCTCTATCTTCTGTCGGCGGCCATTTTCTTAGAGCCCACATTATCTTCCATACAGACGTTTTTGGCAACCATTTTTCGAGAGCCTCCGGCCTCTAGGGTGCATTACACTGGCGCGAAAATTCACACAGGAAGTGCTGATAAAAGAAGCAGACTGACACAGCAGCAGGGGACAGCATCACAGGCGCAGCATAGCAGTACCTATCCAGGGTGGTGAGTCCTCTGGGTGACCCGGCCTCTCTGCAGCACAGGAGGGTGGCCTATTGATATCTTGCCTGGAGCCCTGTGAGTGTCAGCGTGTGGTCAGCATGGCATCTGAGCCAGATGTCTTCTCCCCTGAAACACCAGATTTAGCAGCTGGTGCCCCTGAGGTGTCTATGAACGCTATGACTGCAATCCTAGAGGCGTTTGCTGCCAGGGTGGAAGCAGCACACGGGAATACAGGGGGTAGTAAACGCCCCATCCCCTGCAAGCTTCTGGGGATAATTCTGGTGCAGAACCAGGTCCAGCTACGGCTCGGGGCCCAGATTCTGACGCATCAGAGACTGCAGACCGTGACCGGACAGTGAGAATGACTCAAAGTCCAGGTCAGTACGCGAGACGGCTTTGGTATCTGACCTTATTACTGCAGTGCGGGATATGCTAAAGTTGGAAAATACTGCAGAAGCAGCAGAGACTCCGGTCCACTTGGGTTTCATAGACCTGCCCGCACTGCTAAGGTGTTCCCTTGTGTGTCTTTTGATAAACTCTTATACAAGGAATGGGAGAACCCACTGAGGGTCTTTACAGCCCCAAAGAGGTTTGCGGTACGGTACCCCTTTTGAGGAGAGTTTTCTGAAGAAATGGACCTCTCCCCCCTATAGTGGACCCTCCGGTGTCCAGACTTAATAGAGCCACCACAATTCCTGTAGAAGGGGCTCCTGTTTTCAAGGACCCTGTGGATAAGAAGGCTGAAGCACTCGCTTGCTACCTATACTCAGTGGTAGGCTCGGCAGTACGCCCGGCATTGGCGGGGGCCCTAGTGTCTCACACACTTACTGAATGGGCAAGATTGCTACTCCAGGGGTTAAGGAGCGAGATGCTCCTCCTGATGAGATAACATTGGCCGACCTGTTGGTCCAGGGCCTTAGGTTTGTCTGCGAGTCAGACATGAATACTATTCCCCTGCTGTCTAAAACTTCGGTTTATGCAGTAGCAATACGCCGCCTGATCTGGCTAAAAGGCTGGTCTGCGGACCAGACTTCCAAGAAAGCCCTGTTGGATCTGCCTTTTAAGGGCGACACACTTTTTGGGGCTTCTCTGGATGACATCATCAAGGATGCCACAGGAAGTAAAAGCACTTTGCTTCCCCAAATTAGCAAGGGTAAGGGGCCACGCCAAGGGCAAGGGCCCTCCTTTACTGCACACAAGTGGTTTTTTCGTCCCCCTAGGGCGACAGGGAAAAGACCCCAGGCCGATAAAGCGCCTGCCCAAGGACAAAAGCGTCCCTGGTCCCGCATACCCAATAAGCCTGCGGACAAATTTGCGTCCGCATGAAGGTCCACCCCCACCCAGCTCTCGGGTGGGGAGACGTCTTCGCAAATTCGTGACTCAGTGGACAGCACTAATCTCCGACAGGTGGGTTTGCGAAGTAATCCCCTCAGGCTACAAGATAGAGTTTCTCTCTTGTCCACCGGACAGATTCAACACCTCCAATCTCCAGCTACTACCGACCCGTCGGGAGGCCCTGTATGGGGCGGTCCAGGGTCTACTGGAACGCGGGGTAGTTATTCCAGTTCCAGAACTGGAACGGGGTTTTTACTCAAATCTGTTCATTGTGCCGAAGAAGGAGGGGGTTCGTCCAAGCTTGGATCTCAGAGCCCTCAATTGCTTTGTGAAGGTACAAAGTTTTCGGATGGAGTCGGTTCGATCTGTAGTCACGGCTCTCCATCCGGGGGACTTTCTGGCCTCCTTGGACATCAAGGACGCATACCTGCATGTCCCCATATACTCCAGACACCAGAGGTTTCTGCGATTTGCTATCGGGAAGGACCACTACCAGTTTGTGGCCCTCCCGTTGGGCCTTGCCTCAGCACCCAGGACGTTCACCAAGGTGCTCGCTCCGATTCTGGCACTTCTAAGACAGCGGGGTATCGCTATCACAGGCTACCTATACGACCTTCTGCTGAAGGCCCCTTCAAGCTCAGAATTAGAGGTAAGCGTGTCCATTACCTGTCAGACTCTTCGAGACTGTGGTTGGATACTAAACACGCAAAAGTCAGTATTGGTGCCCACTCAACACCTAGGGTACCTGGGGTTGATTCTGGATTCTTCAGAGGCAAAGGTATTCCTCCCTGTGGAGAAGTTGCAGACCCTCCGGGCTGCAGTACGGCAGCTGACTTCCAGGAATTGGTTGTCACTCCGTTTTTTGCATGCGAGTGTTGGGCCTCAGGGTAGCCTCCTTCGAGGCGGTTCCATATGCTCAATACCACACTCGAGTGTTACAGAAGGAAGTTCTGTCCAGATGGAACAGATGTCCATCATCTCTGGATTATCAAATCCGAGTGAGCCACATAGTCAGGAGATCCCTGGTATGGTGGCTGACAGCACCGGCTCTAATGGCCGGGAAGTCATTTCTTCCGGTTTACTGGATAGTGATCACGACGGACGCCAGCCTTACAGGTTGGGGGGGGAGTCTGGGGTGCTCAGTCGGCGCAAGGTCGCTGGACCCCAGAGGAAGCCCTCCTGCCGATCAATGTCCTGGTAATCCGGGCGATCAGGCTGTGCCTCTTCAAATGGTCTCAGAGGCTGCAAGGGCGTCCAGTCAGGATCCAGTCAGACAACGCCACAGCAGTGGCATATGTCAATCATCAAGGAGGAACAAGAAGCTCAGCTGCAACATCGGAGATCGCTCGCATCCTGAAGTGGGCAGAGAGGAGCGTACCGGCACTGTCGGCCATGTACATTCCGGGTGTGGAAAACTGGCAGGCGGACTACCTGAGCCGCCAGATGCTGGACCAGGGAGAAGGGTCCTTACACCCGGAGGTGTTTCAACTCCTCTGCCAATGATGGGGCACACCAGACGTAGATCTTCTGGCTTCCCGACTCAATCGGAAGGTATTGAGATTTGTGGCCCGATCAAGAGACCCATGGGCAGAAGCAACGGACGCGTTGGTAGCATCGTGGGGTCAGTATCGGCTAATCTATGCCTTCCCTCCCTTAAGGCTTCTTCCTCTTCTGCTCCGCAGAGTGGAGGCAGAGGGAATTCCAATGATCCTAATCGCTCCAGATTGGCCTCAGCGTCCTTGGTACGACGATCTAGTACGTCTGGTAGCAGACGTCCCCTGGCGCCTACCACTACGGAAGGACCGGCTATCGCAAGGTCCCATATTCCATCCTGCTTTACAGTCATTGGCTTTAACGGCATGGCTGTTGAGAACCAGGTACTGAGAGACCGGGGCCTGTCAGACTCAGTAATCTCTACTATGAGAAGTGCTCGAAAACCGTCCTCTAGGAAGGTCTATCACCGCACTTGGAGGGCCTACATCTCCATGTGTGAGGAAATGAAATGGCATCCGCGTACCTATTTGGTTTCCAGAATCCTGCTGTTTTTACAGCATGGGGTGGACCAAGGGCTTGCCCTAAGTACGATTTAAGGGACAGATATCTGCCCTGGCTGTCTTTTTTCAGCGACCCCTGGCGACTCACTCTCTCGTGAGTACATTTGTGCAGGGGGTCCGACATGTGGCCCCTCCGGTCCGTCCCCCGTTACCTCCGTGGGACTTAAACCTGGTGCTCTCGGTGCTTCAGAAGGCACCGTTTGAGAATATTAGAGATATTCCCCTGTTGACACTTTCTCAGAAAGTGGTCTTTTTGGTGGCTGTTACGTCAGTTAGACGAGTCTCTGAGCTGGCAGCCTTGTCCTGCAAGGCTCCCTATTTGATTTTCCACAAGGATAAGGTGGTGCTGCGGCCGCAGCCTTCCCTTCTTCCGAAAGTCGTTTCGGCTTTTCATCTCAACGAAGACATTGTACTTCCATCCTTGTGTCCTCACCTGTCGAATCCTAAGGAGTCGGCGTTGCATTCCTTGGACGTTGTCCGAGCTTTGAGAGTATACCTATCTGCTACTTCCCTGTTCCGGAAGTCAGACTCACTGTTTGTTTCGGTGGCTGGTCCCAAGAAGGGCCAAGCAGTCTCATCGGCCACCATCTCTAGGTGGATCCGACAGATAGTAATCCAGGCTTACGCCTTAAAGGGTCAGGCGCCCCCCTTTCCTGTCACGGCGCATTCGACCAGGGCAATAGGTGCCTCTTGGGCTTTCCGACATCAAGCGTCTGTTTCCCAATTATGTAAAGCGGCGACTTGGTCGTCCGCTCACACTTTCACAAAATTCTACAAAATTGATGTAGGTGCATCTTCGGATGCCTCTTTTGGCCGCAAGGTTTTGCAAGCGGCTGTTTAGAGTTGCAACTCCTCCGTTGGAGGAGTGCTGTTTTGTGTTTGGGGTGAAGTTTATTTTTATGCTGTTACCACCCCTCGTTTTTTCTCTGACACTGCTTTGGGACGTCCCACTTTGTCAATAGAGAAGCTGTGTCGGTCCATGG
The DNA here is from genome assembly GCA_029206835.1 of Rana muscosa. Taxonomy (NCBI): domain Eukaryota; kingdom Metazoa; phylum Chordata; class Amphibia; order Anura; family Ranidae; genus Rana; species Rana muscosa. Next base: position 708,081,884 of record CM055118.1, read on the forward strand.
ACGAAAGAGTAAATAGGATTTTTTACTCACCGTAAAATCCTTTTCTCTGAGTCCATGGACCGACACAGCACCCACCCCTCCTTTTAAGTTTGTACTGCTTTTTGACGAACTGATCTGCAAAGATGCAGACTGAGAGGGTATACCCAGAGGGTCCGCCCCCTGGGCGGTACTGTAGAAGGTGTGATGCAACACTTTTTACAAGTTTTTCTGCCTAGTCACTCCTAATTAACGGATAATACCCACTTTGTCAATAGAGAAGCTGTGTCGGTCCATGGACTCAGAGAAAAGGATTTTACAGTGAGTAAAAAATCCTATTTTTCTCGACGTGATTCTTCTCAAGCCTGCCTTGCCTACACACGATCATGAAAAAAAATGCTTGAGCAAAGCGCGGTGACGTACGAAATGTACAACGGCACTATAAAGGGGAAGTTTCATTCGGATGGCGCCACCCTTTGGGCTGCTTTTGCTGATCCTTGTGTTAGTAAAGTTTGGTGAGAGACGATTCGCACTTTTCAGCCTCGTGCTCTTCAGTCCGTTACAGCATGACGAATGTGCTATCTCCATTACGAACGCTAGTTTTACCAGAACGAGCGCTCCCGCCTCATCACTTGCTTTTGAGCATGCGCGTTTTTTTCATGTCGTTAAAGCCTACACACGGCCGTTTTTCATGACGAGAAAAACGACGCCGTGAAAAACAACGAGAAAAATTAGAGCATGTTCCAAATTTTTAATGGCCATTTTTCACATGGTGAAAAATCCTCAGGAGCCCACACACGATCGTTTTTAATGACCAAATAAAAAAATGGCATTTTTCTCGTCATGAAAAACAGTCGTGTGTACGCGGCATGACATGTACTGTCTGTGACATATTGAAACAGAGCATGAACCCCTCCCTTCGGAGAGTGGGCCGCAGGGCAGTATTCCAACATAACACAACCCCAAACACACCTCCAAGACGACCACTGCCTTGCTAATGAAGCTGAGGGTAAAGGTGATGGACTGGCCAAGCATATCCCCAGACCTAAACCCTTCTGCTCCCACACTTGTCCTACCAGATGGATGTTTAGGCCTTCTCTGATGCCATTTTCCAGTGTAAGGTGCTACTAGCTGCTCTCTGTGTCTGTCAACCTCTTTTTGACCTGTTAGTTACTATTGGTTTTTGTTTACTGTGTTGCCCACCCCAAATTTAGACTGCTTTTGGACATCCCATGGTTAAAGTCTAAAGATCCTGTGTTCTGTACGGTACAGCTAAGAAAATAGAATTTTGATTTATAGTATCAGTCTAATTTGTGTCTTGGAAGACATGTCCCTCCCCTCTGCTCTTTATGAATCCCCCCTTTTTTTTTTTTGCTGTTGACACCCACCGACATTTGATCAAATCCATATGGTGGATCGAACGATAGTCTGATTTAAATAGATGGGTGGTCCGATTACATTCGACCACCCACAGAGGAGAGTGCACTGTATCTGTGTCTGCTCTGCATAAGCAGAGCAGGCATGGACAAGACAGCCACCTGCTCAGCTGGGATCAGTGGACAGATTCCCCGCTGGTCCCCCCCCCCCCCCAAACATGTAAAAGGGGCATTTAAAATGATTGTAAAGCTTTGTTTTATTTTTTTTTAAATATCAAACATTTCATACTTTCCTCTACTGTGCAGTTTGTTTTGCACAAAGTGGCCCTGATCCTCGACTTCTGGGGTCCCCCGGCTGCGCTGGTAGCTCCTCCTCACATCGTATAACCCCCTAGGAAAAGCGCTCTCCCGGGGGGGGGGGGTTGCTTTGCGGGCGTGCTCCTGAGTCCAGCAATTGCATCCATAGATGCGGAATACTGGACTCGGCCCTGCTGCCTGCGTCATTGGATTTAATTGACAGCAGCGGGCGCCAATGGCTGTGCTGCTATCAATCTATCCAATCAAGAGCTGATACAACGGGCAGAGGGGAAGCACGCATCTCTGGTGTGGGAATTGCAGGACTGAGGTGAATAAAACGGGGGGGGGGGCTGGGGGGCCAGTCAGTGACAGAAGTTTTTTCACCTTAATCACTTCAGCCCCGGACCATTTGGGTGGTCAAAGACCAGGCCACTTTTTGTGATTCGGCACTGCGTCGCTTTAACTGACAATTGTGCGGTCGTGCGACTTTGCTCCCAAACAAAATTGACGTCCTTTTTTCCCCACAAATAGAGCTTTCTTTTGGTGGTATTTGATCACCTCTGCGGTTTTTATTTTTTGCGCTATAAACAAAAATAGAGCGTCAATTTTGAAAAAAATGCAATATTTTTTACTTTTTGCTATAATAAATATCCCCCAAAAATATATTTTAAAAAAAAATGTTTTTTCCTCAGTTTAGGTCGATACGTATTCTTCTACATATTTTTGGTGAAAAAAATCGCAATAAGCGTTTGATTGGTTTGCGCAAACATTATAGCGTTTACAAAATAGGGGATAGTTTTATGGCATTTTTATAATTTTTTCTTTTTTTTTTTACTAGTAATGGCGGCGATCGGTGATTTTTTTTCGTGACTGCGACATTACGGCGGACACATCGGACACTTTTGACACATTTTTGGGACCATTGTCATTTTCACAGCGATCAGTGCTATAAAAATGCACTGGTTACTGTGAAAATGACACTGGCAGTGAAGGGGTTAACCACTAGGTGGCGCTGTAGGGGTTAAGCGTTCCCTGCATAGTGTTACTTACTGTAGGGGGGATGGGCTCTGTGTCACATGACACTGATCTCCACTCCAACTACACAGAGCCAAGATCAGTGTCATTGTCACTAGTCAGAGCGGGGAGATGCTTGTTTACACAAGCACCTCCCCACTCTACCTCCGTGAGACGATCGTGGGGGATCCCCACGGCGATCGAGTCCGCGGTACCCGCGGTCCGACTCACGGGGGAAGGCGACAGGGTCACGCGAGACCACACGGCAGGCATTTAAAGGGCCACATACAGGTACGTGATTATGCCTGTCCGTGCCATTGTGCTGACGTATGTGTGTGTGTGTATATATGTGTGTGTATGTACGTACGTATGTATGTATATATATATATATATATATATATTGTGACAGCAGGAAGGTAAAGTCACCTGGTTGCATCCAGGGGGGTAGATATATTTCTCCCAGATTCAGGCTTTATGCCGACTTATACAACTAGGGAGTTGATGAAGCCCAGCTGAGGCTAGTGGGCTCATGAATGACTCATACCTCTAGGGAGAGTGCTGGGCGTCGTGAGGCAGGGAGTTGATGAGACCAGCTGAAGCCTGTCAGTTCGTTTAAGGCCTCTATAAAAACTCCCAGCTTCATTAGATGTTAGCTCATGCCTGGAACCAGACCTGTGTGGACTGTCTAGGGAGAGTGAACCCCTGTGCGGTGAGGCAAAGCCTGTGTGGCTATTTGTTTGGACTTTTACTAAACCAGGGACTTAGGGACTAGGACAGCACCAGGCTGATCCCAGTTGTTAGTTTAGGAAACCTGCATGTTTAGTCAGAGGTCAAACTGACCAGGATTTATTTTGTTTGTTTCTTTTTGGCTTTGCTGTGTTTTTGTCACTGTACATAGAGAAATAAACCGCACCTTTTGATTTTGAAAACCACAACCTCCGTCTGCTGGCCCTGTTTTTGTGTGGGGAGCCCAACCAGGGGGTCACACACACCCGCTACCGAGTTAACCCCCCTCACAGTTGGTGGAGAACCAGTGGCAGTTTTTTTTAAGCCAGCATGGAGGAGATACTGAAACAGCTGGCTCTAGCAAATGCCAATCAACAGCAGACAAATGCAGGTTTGCAAAGGAGCCTTGCAGCCCAGCAGCAAGCTCATCAACAAGCCCAGCAGCAATCTGAGGCCCGCTTCATAGACCTGTTACAGAAGCAAGAGCAGAGACTACAACAAATGGAAGCAGTAATGCAGCAACGTCCGCAGACCAGTGAGGAAAGCCGTCCCACTAATACCGCGTCCTTTGGGGTGAGTCGTTTATTGACAAAAATGACTGGAGAGGATGATCCAGAGGTATTTTTGACCACATTTGAAAGGACTGCTGAAAGAGAAAAGTGGCCTGAGGAGCAGTGGGCTGGACTGGTGGCTCCTCTGTTAACTGGTGAATCGCAGAAGGCTTACTATGACCTAGAGCCTGACCAAGCAAAAGACTATGTGATGCTAAAAGCTGAAATATTGGCAAGGCTGGGTGTCACCCTGGCTGTCCGGGCTCAGCGTGTGCATAACTGGACTTTCCAGCTTGGAAAACCCCCCAGGTCTCAAATGTATGATCTCATTCACCTGAGCAGGAAGTGGCTACAGCCAGAGACTTTGTCCGCACCGGAGATTGTGGAACGTGTTGTGATGGATCGTTTCTTGAGAGCTCTTCCTACCGCCATTCAAAAGTGGGTAAGCCATGGAGACCCAGAAACGGCCGGTAAACTTGTGGATCGTGTAGAGAGATACTTGGCTACAGAGAACCTGACGGCCTCTTCCAGAGACTCTCGGACTTTCCACCCTAAGACCAGACCATCCCCAGGGGCGGATAAGAGGATTCCAAGGGGTGAGGGTGGAGAGAGTGAGAGGGTGGGAGCTCTACCCCAAGTTTGGCGAGAACAGCCTGGGAAATCAGCGGCTCAAGAGGCCGCAAGAAGGATCGTTTGCTACCGCTGCCGGCAAGCGGGACATATTGCAGCAAATTGCCCGGTTGTGGAGGAACCCATGCAATGTGACTTTCTGATGGACAGACGTCAGTCGCTGTGTGCGACAGTCGCATGCACTGCCATTCGGGGAACTGAGAAACATTTATGCAAAATGTGTATTAATGGTAGAAATGTTGTGGTATTACTGGATTCAGGTAGCCTTGTGACCCTGATAAAGGCTGAATTAGTTAAAACAGAGGTCTCTGGGAATAGCAAGGTAGCTGTTATTTGTGTGCATGGGGACACCCGAGAGTATCCAGTGACTACAGTGTGTTTCGAGACCCCCAAAGGTACCCTCTCTCATCCAGTGGGGTTAGTATCTCAATTACCGCATGATGCCATTGTGGGAAGGGATTTTCCGAAGTTCTGGGAACTGTGGGATGATCCTGAGCGCCCCACTGGTGCCCCTATGTACCAGGAATGTGATAGCCAGAACTCCTCTGAGAGTGGTGAGGACTCTCCAGAATTTCCCTTGTCAGTATTGGCAGGGGAGACTCAAGAAACTGGAGAGGAGCCCACCTCCTCAGACGAAAACCTACCGTCTGTGGAGTTTTCTGATCTGGAGGTTCACAGGGAAAATTTTGCCACAGAACAGTTAAAAGACCCCGCCCTAATAAAGGCACGGGAAAACGTAGTGGAAATAGATGGCGAGTTAGTGAACCCAGATAATACCTGCACTTACCCATACTTCAGCGTAGAGAAGGACCTACTGTATCGGGTGGCAAAAAGGGCAGAAGAAATCGTTGAGCAGCTGGTGGTGCCCAAACCTTACAGGAAGTTGGTGTTGGAGTTGGCCCATGGGCACATTCTTGGAGGTCATCTGGGGACAGAGAAAACCCGAGAGAGGGTATTACAGAGATTCTATTGGCCTGGGGTGATGAAGGACATAGAAAATTATTGTTCCTCCTGCCCTGTGTGTCAGAGGTCGGCCCCGATGCCACATTTCCGTAGCCCGCTGGTCCCTCTACCCATCATTGAGGTCCCGTTTGAGAGAATCGCAATGGATTTGGTAGGTCCTATAATCAAGTCCGCTAGGGGGCACCAGTACATATTGGTTATAATGGACTATGCCACCCGTTATCCAGAAGCGATCCCTCTCAGAAATACCTCGGCCAAAACCATAGCCAAAGAGCTATCTCTTGTTTTTAGCCGGGTGGGTATTTGTAAAGAACTGCTTACGGACCAAGGTACACCCTTTATGTCCCGGGTTATGAAAGAGCTGTGTAAATTGTTCAAAGTGACGCAATTGCGTACATCTGTGTATCACCCCCAAACCGATGGGCTGGTTGAAAGATTCAACAAAACCCTAAAACAAATGTTGAAGAAAGTGGTGGATAGAGATGGAAAGGATTGGGACTGTCTACTTCCTTATTTGATGTTTGCTATTAGGGAGGTGCCCCAATCCTCTACGGGATTCTCCCCCTTTGAGTTACTGTATGGGAGACACCCAAGAGGGCTGTTGGATATTGCCAAGGAAACTTGGGAAAGTGAGAGTTCTCCCCACAGGAGTGTGATTGAGCATGTCGCCCTGATGCAAGATCGAATTGCACAGGTAATGCCCATCGTGAAGGAACATTTGGCCCAAGCGCAGTTGGCACAGCAGAGAGTGTACAACCGTGGAGCAAAGACCCGTACCTTTTCCCCGGGGGATAGGATATTGGTACTTGTCCCTACGGTTGAAAGTAAATTCCTTGCCAAATGGCAAGGCCCCTACGAGATAATGGAAAAAGTGAGCGAAGTGAATTACAAGGTCAGACAACCAGGAAGGCGAAAGCCCGAACAGATATATCACGTTAATCTGTTGAAAGCCTGGAGGGATAGAGAGTCCCTAGTCGCAGAAACTTGGTCACCAGCTCAAACTGGTTGCGTGATTCCGGAGGTTGGAATAGCAGCCACCTTGTCACAACCCCAACAACAGGAGGTTAAGGAGTTTGTGCTTCGCAACAAGGAGGTGTTCTCTGAGCTGCCGGGACAAACATCTGGGGTAGAGCATGATATTATTACCCCGCCCGGTGAAAGGGTGAAGTTAAAACCCTATCGGATCCCAGAGGCCCGACGGGAGGCAATACGGGAGGAAGTACAGAAAATGCTGAACTTAGGGGTGATAGAGGAGTCCCAAAGTGATTGGTCTAGTCCCATTGTGTTGGTGCCTAAACCGGATGGGAGCTGGCGATTTTGTAACGATTTTCGTCAGTTGAACAAAGTTACAAAATTTGACACCTACCCCATGCCACGTATAGATGAGTTGATCGACCGGCTGGGAACAGCCCGATACATGACGACTCTTGACCTCACAAAAGGGTATTGGCAAATTCCCCTGGCCAAGTCGGCCAAAGAGAAAACCGCATTTGTAACCCCAGACGGGGCGTTCCAATATAAGAGAATGCCGTTCGGGTTACAGAATGCGCCGGCCACATTCCAGCGGAAAATGGACCAGATGCTGAGGCCCCATCGGAAGTATGCTGCGGCTTACCTGGATGACGTAATTGTCCATAGCACAGATTGGGCCTCACATCTGCCAAAAGTGCAAGCAGTCCTGGACTCTGTTCGGGAAGCGGGGTTTACGGCTAACCCCAAGAAGTGTACCATTGGGCAGGAGGAGGCCAAATATCTTGGGTACACCATTGGCAGGGGAGTAATAAAACCCCAACTCAACAAAGTCGAGGCCATCCAGAGTTGGCCACGTCCCAACAGCAAGAAGCAGGTACGAGCCTTTCTGGGAATCGCGGGTTATTATCGGCGCTTCATTCCCCACTTTGCTTCTAAGGCTGTGCCCCTAACCAACCTGACGAAAGGGAAAGGGTCGGTCATGATTAAATGGACCCCCGAGGCTGAGGCAGCATTCCAATTCTTGAAACAAGCCTTATGTAGCCAGCCAGTGTTGTACTCACCCGACTTCTCTAAAGACTTTGTCGTACAAAGTGATGTGTCAGATGTGGGGTTAGGAGCAGTATTGTCCCAGGTCTGGAACGGGGAAGAGCACCCAGTCATTTACCTCAGCAGGAAGTTGAAGTCCCATGAGGTAAATTACGCCACGGTTGAAAAGGAGTGTTTAGCGGTGAAGTGGGCTCTAGATTCCCTTCGGTACTACCTGCTAGGTAGGCACTTTGACATGGTTACGGATCACGCTCCGTTAAAGTGGATGGCTCAAAACAAGGAAACAAATAGAAGAGTGAATAGGTGGTTCCTGGCCCTCCAGGAATTCAACTTCACAGTAAAGCATCGCCCTGGCGTTCAAATGGGGAATGTGGATGCTTTGTCTCGAGTACATGAATGCCTGATTGCTGGTGTTCCAACCCCGAGGTTAAAACAAGAGGGGGGGGTATGTGACAGCAGGAAGGTAAAGTCACCTGGTTGCATCCAGGGGGGTAGATATATTTCTCCCAGATTCAGGCTTTATGCCGACTTATACAACTAGGGAGTTGATGAAGCCCAGCTGAGGCTAGTGGGCTCATGAATGACTCATACCTCTAGGGAGAGTGCTGGGCGTCGTGAGGCAGGGAGTTGATGAGACCAGCTGAAGCCTGTCAGTTCGTTTAAGGCCTCTATAAAAACTCCCAGCTTCATTAGATGTTAGCTCATGCCTGGAACCAGACCTGTGTGGACTGTCTAGGGAGAGTGAACCCCTGTGCGGTGAGGCAAAGCCTGTGTGGCTATTTGTTTGGACTTTTACTAAACCAGGGACTTAGGGACTAGGACAGCACCAGGCTGATCCCAGTTGTTAGTTTAGGAAACCTGCATGTTTAGTCAGAGGTCAAACTGACCAGGATTTATTTTGTTTGTTTCTTTTTGGCTTTGCTGTGTTTTTGTCACTGTACATAGAGAAATAAACCGCACCTTTTGATTTTGAAAACCACAACCTCCGTCTGCTGGCCCTGTTTTTGTGTGGGGAGCCCAACCAGGGGGTCACACACACCCGCTACCGAGTTAACCCCCCTCACAATATATATATACACACACACAGTGGGTGGTCTTTAAGCGGTTAATGCATCCTATGCATAAAAAAACACGAGAGTTTACAACCCCTTTAAGTTAAAAACCCTTCTTTCTCATTTCCTGATTTATTTGATTGCTGCACTGCATTACTCAGGCTGAGTTTTCCTGACAGTGATAACAGCAGTGTAAAAAAACAAAAAATATTTGGGAACACTGCGCTAGATAGTGAGCAACACAAAGTAAAAAATATATAAAAAACAACCGTGAGGTGAAAGAAAAGCTGCCAGTACAAAAATTCAGACACAGAATTTAAAACACAGAAAATAAAAATAAAGTACAGCGCTGATAAATGAACATCAACCTTGTGTGATGAGGTATATGATAAAAATAACCAATAAAACTTGATTACTAAAGTGCATAAATGATGTGATAAAAACACAAACTAATATAAGGAAAAACACCTAAGAAAAAATATAAAATAAGTGTCCCAATCATAATAGTGAAAACACAAATTACTGTGAAAAAACCATCTGAAAGGAGAAAAATAGTCCCAATCACAATAGTGAAATCAGTGTAACTTGCTGACTAGGGATGAGCCGAACACCCCCGGGTTCGGTTCACACCAGAACCCGCGAACGGACTGAAAGTTCGTACGAACATTAGAACCCTATTAAATACAATGGATGCGAACGTTCAAAATCTAAAGTGCTAATTATAACGACTAATATGCATGTTATTGTCCTAAAAAGGGTTTGGGAACCCGGGTTCTGCACCAGGGGACATGTATCAATGCAAAAAGAAGTTTTAAAAACAGCAGTTTTTCGGGAGCAGTCATTTTAATGATGCATAAAGTGAAAAAAAAAGTCAAATATTCCTTTAAATATCGTACCTGGGGGGTGTCTAAAGTATGCCTGTGAAGTGCCACGTGTTTCCCGTGTTTAGAACTGTCCCTGCACAAAATGACATTTCTAAAGGAAAAAAAAGCCATTTAAAACTGCTTGCGGCTTTAATGTAATGTCTGGTCCCGGTAATATGGATGAAAATCTTTGAGAAAAATGGCATAGCTACCTCATCACCCCCCCCCCCCCCCACCCCAGCCCATTACCAGCCCCTTTGGGTCTTGTATGGATATTAAGGGGAACTCCGCACACAAAATAAAAAAAGGCCCTATGTACTCTGAACAGCCATATACAGGCGGTGCATACAAGACAGGGACTGTAGGTTTGTTCTTATGTAGAATCTGTTTGTAATTTTGAACAGGTACATTGTTTAAGTGTAGCTCCAGGCAAAAAAATCTATATTTAAGCTTTTTGGAAAACATAGGGAAGGGTTATCACCCCTGTAACATTTGTTTTGCTGTCTGTGCCCCTGTTCAGAACATTTCACCTCACTTTCCGTCCCAATGACAAATGTTTTTGAAAAGTGTGTTTTTTATTGAAACAAGGATTGGTGATAAAGCATCAGTAGAGAGGAGACACCTTTTTCCCATATTAACTCTTACAGGAGAGAATTTCCCTTCCTAGGGGTAGATTTCCTCTCACTTCCTGTTGTCTCCTTTCGTTTGCAAGTAGGAGTCGTTTGTAAGTTGGATGCTTGAAAGTAGGGGCCTGCCGTATATACTCTGCTGAAATTTGCCCCTTACATGTTGGTGTTGCCACAACACTGTAAGCCCTCACAGTTACTCTTGGTGGGCGCATGAATGGGCCCTGCTGTGAATTATTAGATCAAGAATTGTAATTGCCTGCCCCTGTTGAACAGGGGACGAAAAATTGGGCCTTTGGTGGTGTTGACACAACACTGTAAGGCCTCACAGTTACTCTTGGTGGGCGCAGGAATGGGCCCTGCTGTGAATTATTAGATCGAGAATTGTAATTACATGCCCCTGTTAAACAGGGGCAGAAAAATTGGGCCTTAGGCACTGGTGGCACAACACTGCAACCCCTCACAGATACTGTACTTGGAGCACAGCAATGAGCCCTGTTACAAAGTATTGCATCAAAAATTGTAATTACACGCCCCTGTTAAACAGGGGCTGAAAAATTGGGCCTTAGGCACTGGTGCCACGACACTGCAACCTCTCCCAGATACTCTAGTTGGAGTGCAGGAATGAGCCCTGCTGCAAAACATTGCATAAAAAAATTGTAATTACATGCCCCTGTTAAACAGGGGCTGAAAAATTGGGCCTTAGGCACTGGTGCTGGTGCCACGACACTGCAACCTCTCCCAGATACTCTAGTTGGAGTGCAGGAATGAGCCCTGCTGCAAAGCATTGCATAAAAAATTGTAATTACATGCCCCTGTTAAACAGGGGCTGAAAAATTGGGCCTTAGCCACTGGTATAGGCACCCAGAAACAAAAATGTTCTTTCAAGCTATCATCATCAATCGGATCATTGAGGAGGAGGAGGATAGTCAGTCAACATAACAGGACAGTCACTCAGCATCAGTCTTGAAGGGATGTGACATTTGAAAATAAATTAGTCTGTTATATCAGCTTCAGGTGTTTGGTAGCTGGTGGTGATCCAAGACTGGTTCATCTTTATGAAGGTCAGTCGATCAACCGAGTCGGTGGACAGGCGCACCCTGTGATCCGTGACAAATCCTCCAGCAGCACTGAAAGAACGCTGGATGCAGGACAGGCCAGTAGCTCAATTGCATACTGTGCAAGCTCTGGCCAGTGATCCATCCTCAAGACCCAGTAAGCCAGAGGATTTTTGGTGGGGAAGGTGTATATCAGACGCTGGCGATGGTTGCTGGAACCGATCATACCTTGGGGCTGCGGACTAAAGAATTGTCTGAACGCATCGGTCAGACGGCCACCTTCCCCACCGCTCCTTCTTTGACTGACCGAAGCCTCAGCAACTCATTGTCCAGGACCAGGAGTTTGTAACCTCCCAGTCTCTGTGAACGCGTTGCACAGACCTTTCTGCAAGGCCTCCCGGAGTTGTCTCATCCTCTGCGACGGTAAGATAAGGTCCGCAACCTTACCCTTGTACCGTGGATCAAGGAGAGTGGCCAGCCAGTAATGGTCCCTCTCCTTGACCTGAAAAATACGAGGATCCTTCCGCAGACTTTGCAGGATCAGGGAGGCCATACAGCGTAGGTTAGCTGAGGCATTCGGTCCGGAGTCCTCTGAGTCACTAAGGATGACATGATCCGCAGCCACCTCCTCCCAGCCACATACAAGTCCACGGGTTTCTTGGGACTGTAAATCATCCCTAAAAGACTGCTGCTGATGATGCTGAGTGCCAGGCTCCACCTCCATGCTGACACAATCCTCCTCCTCCTCCTCTTCCTGTGCAATGGGTGGGACAGAAGGAACACTGTCTGTGTAAAGGGGGCCTTGAGAGGCAAGGAAGTCCTCCTCTTCCTGCCTCTGTTCTGCCTCAAGTGCCCTGTCCATTATTCCACGCAGCGTATGTTCCAACAGGTGGACAAGAGGTACAGTGTCACTGATGCATGCACTGTCACAGCTCACCATCCTCGTGGCCTCCTCAAATGTTGCCAGGACAGTGCATGCATCCCTGATCATGCTCCACTGGCGTGGTGAAAAAAAACAGAGCTCCCCTGACCCTGTCCTGGTGCCGTAGTCGCACAGGTACTCATTGATGGCCCTCTGCTGCGTGTGCAGCCGCTGCAGCATGGCCAACGTTGAGTTCCACCTGGTGGGCATGTCACATATAAGGTGGTTCTTGGGCAGGTTCAACTCCTTTTGCAGCTCAGCCAGGTGAGCACTGGCATTATAAGATCTGCGGAAATGCACACAGACTTTCCTGGCTTGCCTCAGGACATCCTGTAAGCCCGGGTACCTGCCCAAGAACCGCTGCACCTCCAGGTTAAGGACGAGAGCCACACAGGGCACATGGGTCAGTTGTCCCTGTCGGAGGGCGGAGAGGAGGTTGGTGCCATTGTCGCAAACCACCATTCCTGGCTTAAGCTGGCGTGGCGTCAACCACCTCTCGGCCTGCCCCTGCAGAGCAGACAGAACCTCTGCCCCAGTGTGGCTCCTGTCCCCCAAACACACCAGCGCAAGCACGGCATGGCATCTTTTTGCCTGCGTACTTGCGTAGCCCCTTGAATGCCTACGGAGCACCGCTGGTTCCGAGGACAAAGCACAGGAAGAGGCCATGGAGGAAGAAGAAGAGGAGGGGGTGGAGGAGAGAGGTGTGTCACAACCAGTAGTAGCATTTTGGAGGCGTGGCGGCGGAACAACCTCCAACACTACTGCACCTTGTCCTGCATCCTTCCCAGCTGCCAAAAGAGTGACCCAATGGGCCGTGAAAGAAAGGTAACGTCCCTGTCCATGCCTGCTGGACCATGAGTCAGCGGTAATATGCACCTTACCGCTGACCGCCCTGTCCAGCGAGGCCAAGACATTGCCTTCCACATGCCGGTAGAGAGCCGGAATCGCCTTCCGTGAGAAAAAGTGACGTTTGGGAACCTGCCACTGAGGAACCGCACATGGCACAAACTCACGGAAGGGGGCCGAGTCTACCAACTGAAAAGGCAGCAGTTGAAGCGCTAGCAATTTAGCCAAGCTAGCATTCAACCGCTGGGCATGTGGATGGTTGGGAGTGAACTTCTTTCGACGGTCCAGCAGCTGGGGCAGGGAAATTTGCCTGCTAGAATCGGACGTCGGTGTACTGCTAGCAGAGTGCCGGCAAGTACTTGGCTGTGACACACCTAATTCTACACCTTCATTCCTCTCAGTGCAGGTTTCAGAGAGGACTGAAGGTATAGTGGGGTTGGAGATCCCAGCTGATGCGGTGCAAGGAGAAGTCCGCTTTGTTCTTTAGTGTGGGTCTTTAAGGTAGGCTTGCCAACGAGCTGCATGCCAGGTCAACATATGTCTGGTCAAGCATGTGGTGCCCAAGCGGCTGATGTTTTGGCCACGCGATATACGCTTGAGACATATGTTGCAAACAGCAGCTGTGCGATCTGATGCACTCGACTCAAAAAAGGCCCACACCAAAGAACTTTTTGAATAACGGGCAGAGGCAGCGCCCTGCACAGGCGGAGCTCTGCGGTGTGATTCAGTCGGTGTGCTGCCCTTACGCTGGCCCCCCGAGGGAATCCTGCCTCGTTGGAGATGTGCCTCCTCCTCATCCTCCTCCTCTCTCCTATTAGGCACCCACGTGGAGTCAGTGACCTCATCATCCCCTCCCTCCTCATCACTGGAGCCAATCTGGCAGTATGCTGCAGCTGCTGGAACATGACTGCCAGATTGGTGTCCTTCTTGAGCATCCCCTCTCTCTGCTCTCTCGCTACTGCCTTCCTCTAGCTGGGTATCATCATCAGACCCTTTGAAACGCTGGGCATCCTCCTGGAGCATGTACCCAACACTGTGCTCAAACAGTTCAGGGGACTCCTCAGGAGGACATGGTGGGTCAAGGGAAGGAGTGACTGATGATGACATTGATACCAGGGAAGAGGACGCTTTGGCAGCTGCTTTTCAGTACCCTGAGCCTGGGTGAGAGAGGATGAGGAGGATGAGGAGGGCTTGGTCATCCACTCTACCAAGTCTTCGGCATGATGCGGCTCAACACGTCCAGCTGCCGAAAATAAGGACAAGCGTGTCCCATGGCCACGTGCTTATGACGATGCACCGCGTCCACGACCAGCACTGTTGTCTCTAGACACAGAGCCTGTTTGCCCTCTTTTATTGGCTCCTGACTGTCTGCCTCTCCTTGTTTGCCTTCCAGACATTCTAATGGCCTGCAGGGAGATGGGAAAACCAGCAATACGGGCTAGCTTCAGGTGTATATTTTTCAGGAAGCACACTACGCCCGCTGTAAGTGCTGCAGATGACTGCCTGTGTTACACAACAGGAAAAAACAGCAATAAGGGCTAGCTTCAGGTGTTTATTTTGCAGGAAGCACACTCCGCCCGCTGTAAGTGCTGCAAATGCCTGTTAGTGTAACACAAAAGAAAAAAAAGCTCCAGCAATAAGGGCTAGCTTCAGGTGTATAATGTGCAGGAGGCACACTCCGCCCGCTGTAAGTGCTGCAAATGCCTGTTAGTGTAACACACCAGGAAAACACAGCAATACGAGCTAGCTTCAGGTGTATATTTAGCAGGAAGCACACTCTGCCCGCTGTAAGTGCTGCAAATGCCTGTTAGTGTAACACACCAGGAAAACACAGCAATACGGGCTAGCTTCAGGTGTATATTTAGCAGGAAGCACACTCCGCCCGCTGTAAGTGCTGCAAATGCCTGTTAGTGTAACACACCAGGAAAACACAGCAATACGGGCTAGCTTCAGGTGTATAATGTGCAGGAGGCACACTCCGCCCGCTGTAAGTGCTGCAAATGCCTGTTAGTCTAACACACCAGGAAAACACAGCAATACGGGCTAGCTTCAGGTGTATAATGTGCAGGAGGCACACTCCGCCCGCTGTAAGTGCTGCAAATGCCTGTTAGTGTAACACACCAGGAAAACACAGCAATACGGGCTAGCTTCAGGTGTATATTTTGAAGGAAGCACACTACGCCCGCTGTAAGTGCTGCAGATGACTGCCTGTGTTACACAACAGGAAAAAACAGCAATAAGAGCTAGCTTCAGGTGTTTATTTTGCAGGAAGCACACTCCGCCCGCTGTAAGTGCTGCAAATGCCTGTTAGTGTAACACAAAAGAAAAAAAGCTCCAGCAATAAGGGCTAGCTTCGGGTGTATAATGTGCAGGAGGCACACTCCGCCCGCTGTAAGTGCTGCAAATGCCTGTTAGTGTAACACACAAGGAAAACACAGCAATACGGGCTAGCTTCAGGTGTATACTGTGCAGGAGGCTTAGCAACAATGACACTGACACTGTCCCCTGCCTATCCTTCTCTCTCCCTGCACACAAGGTTTATCAAAGAATATGACACTGACACTCTCCCTGCCTATCCTTCTCTCTCCCTGCACACAAGGTTTAGCAAAGAATATGACACTGACACTCTCCCTGCCTGTCCTTCTCTCTCCCTGCACACAAGGTTTAGCAAAGAATATGACACTGACACTGTCCCCTGCCTATCCTTCTCTCTCCCTGCACACAAGGTTTAGCAAAGAATATGACACTGACACTCTCCCTGCCTATTCTTCTCTCTCCCTACACACAAGAATAGCACAAAGAATAGCACAATGACACTGTCCCTGCCTATCCTTCTCTTTCCCTGCGCCGGAACACACTACACAAGGCCGCCGCGCTGGCGGCCTTTTATAGTGTGGGGCGTGTGCTAAACCCTCTGAGCTATAATTGGCCACAGGCAACCTGACTGTGGCCAATTATGGTTCTCCTAGCTGCCGGCTCTGTGATTGGCCAAGCATGCGGGGTCACAGTGCATGCTTGGCCAATCACAGCGCCGGGATTGCACTGCGATGGCGCAGTGTATTGTGGGCCGTTCGCGTCACTCGAATTTGGCGCGAACGGCCCAAATAGTTTGATCTTCGTCGATTGATCGAACAGCCGATGTTCGAGTCGAACGTATGTTCGACTCGAACACCGAGCTGATCCCTATTGCTGACAGTCAGCAATGGATAAAGGAAATCCTTAAGACAGGGTATCTTGATATGAAGAGATATGAAAGCAAACTTAGAACAGGAAAAGAACTCCATCCACCATTAGAGACACCGCAGGAGGTGATATCAAAATCTTACCAGATGGAATGGACCACTATTACGGCGGTCACTGTGAGCATACGGATTTTTGGTCTCCCTTCAAACCCACTGCCGGTATCAGGATACAGATATGGACCGTGGTTGGTATCTCAGAGGGAAAGAAAGAGCTCCATAGTGTGATATTGTATACAAATTTAATGTATAAATAAAACGTATTGCACTTACAGTGAGTTGGCAAGTATAGGGCGGTTTTGTATACAGACAGGGTACGCTATCTCGCGGCGTCTCTTCCGGGCTTCCTCCGCTTCTATGCACTTGTTCGCACTCGTATCACTCCTGTGGAGATGGCGTAATGACGTTGGTAACACAGGCCACATCTACGCGTTTCGTCACTAGCGGACGTCGTCTGGGATTGGCTGCTGGACACGCGTCATTACGTGTGCCCTTATATAATGCCGCAACACCATCTTGACTGAGGGCAGAGGCGGAAGGGCTGGAGGAACGAACGAAGCGCCACCATAATGACTGGTGGACAACGGAAAACAAGTGCTGGAAGACTCTAAATCTGGGGTCTCAAACTGGCGGCCCTCCAGCTGTTGCAAAACTACAAGTCCCATGAGGCATTGCATTGCTGACAGTTACAAGCCTGACTCTTACAGGCAGAGGCATGATGGGACTTGTAGTTTCGCAACAGCTGGAGGGCCACCAGTTTGAGACCCCTGCTCTAAATAGTATGTCTGCCATCTTGTGGTCAAAAAAAATAAATAAATAAATAAATGGCGATGGAACTGGAAATGAGTGTCGAAACAGGAGCACCAAAACAGAGAGAAGCCATGAAAAGAGACGCCTAGAGATCAAAACGGCCCAAATAAAATTAGAAAACCTTAAGCCAAGAAATTTATATACAAGCCATACAATAATACGCATACTGAATAAAAATTAATATTATAAAAATTAGGAAGTTAATAATGCTAAAAAGAGTTAAAATTTAAAAACTGTAAAAAAGGGACAGAAAAGAACTAGGCATTGTTGATAAAGCAATTGATGTCCCAATCAACGTTTAACCCATACAGTAAATAAGATTTCATGTCAAATATCCACTTCGTTTCTAACTTGGATATAGAGCGAACCCTATTAGTACCCCTCCAGTGTGGGAGGAGTTTTTCAATCGGAACAAAAAGGGTGCCATTTAATTGCTGGTTGTGGTGGAGAGCATAGTGCTTGGATAAATTATGCTTAGGGAATCCACGCTTAATGTTCCTTACATGTTCTTCCAATCTAACATGAAGGGCTCTTTTTGTTCGTCCAATGTACTGCTTTGAACATGGACACTGGACGAGATATACTACACATTCACTAGAACAGGTGATGAATGAATCAATGTTATAAATCTTATTCGTCTGTGTAGATTGAAAGGATTCAAGCTTACGACCCTGAAATGAATTAACTTGACAGATTTTGCATTTCCTACATAGGAAGAAGCCTTTCATAGTCTGAAAAAAAGACACAACTTTGGGGGGATCTAGAACATTAGGGGCTACCTTATGACGTAAAGAGGATGCTGGGCAATCAAAAAGAAAAAAATCCTGGACTGCCGCACTCTGTGAAAGATGCTCTTTTTTATTGTATAAAATCCAAAACACAGCACAGCATACAAACTTGAAATGAAGACAGGGACAAGGCTAACACGTTTCACATCATATGATGCTTACTCATAGCTAAATGAACAGAAAATTCAATTGTGTATAAGAGGAAAGTGAGATAAATTTAATTTACTTTGCAAACAAGAGGTTCGGTGGATTTTTCTTCTAGATACCAGACGTCCTTCGGGACTTAATTTCGAATGGGATGTGTCCCGATTTTATTAATAGTGGTAATTATATGAAAACCACCTATATACCCATCATTATTAACCATTGCCGGGTGTTGCTACAATTAATATCCAGCACCCGGCTGTATGCTAGGTGATGTTTGTGTGCACATCGCAAGCTTGTCTGCACATAGAGTTTATGTTTAAGAGTTAAATTTCAAATGCTAAGTGACGCTTGTGTGCACATCATAAGTTTGTGTGCACATAGAGGTTATGTTCAAGGGTTGAATTTCAACGCTTGCATTTTTTATATGTACTTGAACCCTGTATTGGGCTTCTCCACAAAAATGAATGTGTTTCTCTTCATACACATGTATTTATTTATATATATATATATACATCTTTTACATTTTTGAAGAACGTTCTTTTCTTCGTGGATCTGTGTGTTTTTTCCAGTTTATAACGGTAACTATATGAAAACCACCTACATACCCATCATCATTAACCATTGCCGGGCATTGCCACAATTAACATCCAGCACCCGACTGTATGCTAGGTGATGTTTGTGTGTACAACGCAAGCTTGTTTGCACATAGAGTTCATGTTTAAGAGTTAAATTTCAAATGCTAAGTAACGCTTGTGTGCATATCGCAAGCTTGTGTGCACATAGAGGTTATGTTCAAGGGTTAAATTTCAACGCTTGCATTTTTTCTACGTATTTGAACCATGCATTGGGCTTCTCCACAAAAATGCATGTGGTTCCCTGCATATACATGTATTTATATATATATATATATACATCTTTTACACTTTTGAAGAACGTTCTTTTCCTCGTGGATCTGTGTGTTTTTCCAGTTTAATGTTTATGATTGTCCAGTTCTTCAAGAGTTGGGGAGGGCATGCAGCGTGTAGCATTTCTGTTAATAAATATACATGATTTTTCGGTATTATCAGTATCATTATTGTTACATGAGTGTACACACTGCTTTGCCTTCCTTTCACTTTTTCCTTCTCTTCCTTTTTTCCTTTTCCTTTCCTCCTTTCTTTTCATCCATTCTTCTCCTCCCCCCCCTTTCCTTCCCCCGCTCCTCCAATTCCACCCCCCCCCCCCCTCGTTCTTTCCTGCTGTTGTATACACTTTTTCCCTATAACATTGGACATACTCATTCATTTATTTATTCACTATAGTGATGGAATTTCGGCTAAAAGTTCTTTCCTTTCTTTTTCTTTTCATTTCCTCATCCTTTTTCTCGTTCTTCCTTTTTTTTTCTTTTTTTTTGTCCCTTGTTGCTTTGTTTCTTTTCTTTTCCCTCTTCCTTTCTTCTTCTTCGGTTTCTAATGCCGCCTATGCAGGTATTTAAAGGTCCTTCTGTATAGATATAACGTCCATAATATAAAATCTTATCCTCTATTTGACAATAATAAATCTCTTTTCTGAGTTGGACCAACTGTTTTTGTTATTAGTTTAGGCGGCAGGTAAATGCCGAGAAGTAATTATGCATATATATTTTTATATATATTGTTACATATCTTCTCCCCCCCTTTTTTTCTTCTTTTTTTGAATAATCGGCATTCCATAAAGAGAAACCCCTCCCCATTCTGTCCTTTTTGACACATATAACAATATATATCTTTTTAGACCTCATAACTTGTTCTTATACAAGTTTTATTTTTGTTTTTAATATTTCATATATACATGCATATGCACACATCTATGTGCGCATGTATATGTGTACGAGGTTATTATTTTTTCACTATGCATATGCATACAATCTTAGATATATATGTTTAATATTGTCACTACTTTTTCATTGTGGGTTCTTTATTTTCATTTTCATTTTTATTTTTACTTTTATTTTTATTTTTATTTTTATATATATTATTTTATTATCATTATTATTATTATTTCCATTTTTTCTTCTTTCTTTCCCTCTCTTCTTCACTTCACTTTCTAAAGGTTTCTTCACACTCACACACACTTTATGTTTATTTTTTCAGATAACTTCAGCAGCTTCACTTTTAATTAATTAACTCTTGATATATATATTTATATTTGACCATATTCACTTATATAATAGTTAATTACCCTGACTGCTGTTATATGTCTCCTCATTCACAGGTGTGTGCTCCTTGCGTGTGTTTTGACCACACTAGATTCAATTATGTGTTAAATAATTTTCACCTGATTTTGCACGTTCTTCATTGGAGGGTGGTTTATCTCACTTTCTTCTTATACACAATTGAATTTTCTGGTCATTTAGCTATAAGTAAGCATCATATGATGTGAAACGCGTTAGCCTTGTCCCTGTCTTCATTTCCAGTTTGTATGCTGTGCTGTGTTTTGGATTTTATACAATAAAAAAGAGCATCTTTCACAGAGTGCGGCAGTCCAGGATTTTTTTCTTTTTGATTGCCCACATTGTGCAGAGCCAGCACCTGTGAGTTTAGAGTGGGGCAGAAGCATTTCATGGATCCGAAGGCTTGAGAGCGGTAAACTTTTTCTCCGTAAAGAGGATGCTCCTCTGAAAATCACGAATGGCTTATCTGGAATGATAGGCCCCAGAACTTTCTCATTTTTGAGAATCTTCCAATGTTTATTGAGAATTCTTTTAACCGAAAAGTGATTATCAGAATACCCTGTAAACATTGCACACCCAAATTTATTATCTGTTGTGTGCTTGGTTCGGTTAGAACCACTAAGCATACTCTATTCATGTTGTGGACATTAACAATGGTAGCATCAATGTCCACCTCAATATATCCCTTAATCCCTTAATCCTTCTTAATCTTTGAAATTGGCCTTTTGGGACTGCACTCAGCCAAGAGGGATGATGGCAACTAGTCAGAGGAATAAAGGAATTCCGATCCGTTTCTTCAAAATGCGTGGTGGTGATTAATTTATCCTCTCTCACCAAAATATTTAAATCCAGAAAATTAATTTTTTTTTTTTTTTTTTAATTCCTTTATTTAAATAGAAAGTGTGTTCAACAATTAGCATATATAGCGGAGATACATAATAAAAATCAGATAATAAGATCAATCGTGGTCAGGAAATGAGGTAAATATATCAGACACCCCGGCTTTACACGGTAAGTAAAGCACATGAAGAAAGTACGGAATAGGGATAAAGTTGGTGTGCGAAGCCGGGGAGGCAATCTATCAAATACTTGTGCGTCCTGGAGCCGATAATAACATATGCCAAGCTATATAATACATAATACAGTAACATTTTTTAAAGTTTTAACAGTTGTTTGGGATGCGAAACAACCCAATGGCCAGATGGGCCCAAGCACGGGACACATAGAATAGGTAATGCACCATAGGATATTCACAGTATCTGATCACGATAGCCCGTGATTGGGTAAGAGGTAAGGGGAGGGGGTAAATACCAAAAGGGGAAAAGGGAGAGGAGAAATGGAGGCTTAGTAGAATATAAGAGCAGAAAATAGAAGAGTAGAGTAAAGAGGGGTAGCGCCCCCCGACTGGAAGGCGGGACAAGCCCAATGGGTTAGTCAGACTGCGCAACCTCACGGAGATAAGCGTCTGTGTATATAAAGTGTTGCCAGGGTCTCCAGGTCTCCCGGAAGGTCTCCTCCCTGTTGTGCAAGGTGGCGGTAAGATCCTCCATGTCTCTTATTTCGTTCACTTTAGAAAACCATAGGGACTTCGCCGGCGGGTTCCCCGACCTCCAACAGAGGGGTATGCAGGCCTTGGCAGCATTCAGTAGCTGAATGGTAAGAGAGGCCTTGTATTTCTTGATGGGTCGTTCTGTAAGGTGGAGCAGGCAGGCAGCGGGGTTCCCCTCCAGGGAGACACCAGTCAGGTGGTTGATCGTGCGAGCCACCTCGAACCAAAAAGGAGAGAGTGTGGGACAGGCCCAAAAAACATGCAGCATAGTTCCCTCTGCAGTGCCACAACGCCAACAAAGGTTGGAGACCTGCGGAAAGAAATGGTGCAGAGTGGTGGGTACCCTATACCATCGGGTCATAATTTTGTAGCATGTCTCTTGAACTCTGGTGGCTATCGAGGATTTCTGAGCAAAGTAGAGAATCTTCTCTCTCTGGGGGTCGGTGAATTGAATGCCGAGTTCCGCTTCCCACTTAGAGAGGAATGGGGGAACGAACCCCTCCGCTGGTCGAATCAAGGAGGAGTAGATAAGCGAGAGACTGTGCCGCACTGGCTCCCCGCGACGGCATATGTTTTCAAATTCAGTAAGTTGACGAGAGATGCCCGGCGTCCGCAGGCATCTGCGCAAAAAATTGCGCAGCTGTAGACCGCACCAGAAGTCTAAAGGGGGATCTGTAGCAGACACCCCGGCTTCAGGGGAGAGTTGGCCGTTAAGCCCCAAAAAGTCACAGAAACTGAGCCGTCCGCCTGCCACCAATCGCTTGAAATGAGGACTCTGAAAGCCAGGTGTAAATTCTGGATTACCCAAAACCGGCACCATAGGGGAGGGTAGTGGGGACACAGAGGAGTGCCGAAAGGCATCTCTGGCCACAGACAGTGTGCTGCCTAGTGTAGGATGATCAGCGATGTCCCTCGGCAGAGGTGTGGTGATCCAAGGCCAGCTCTTGGCCGTGTCTCTGGAATCCTCCATTTCCATGGTCACCCAGTGCTTTGCCTCTGCGTGGCAATGCCAGTCCACCAACCTGGTGAGATGAGCCGCCCTGTAATAGGCTTTCATGTCCGGAAGGCCCAGAAAATTAATTTCTGACTGACTAGTTTCGTACTTCAAACTGATGCCTCTATTATTAACATTGAGCTTGGTAAAAAAAAATTGAAGTGAAGGGAGGTGAAGGGAGGTCACCTTCCCAGAGGAGTAAAATATCATCAATATACCTCTTCCAGAGGTGTAATTCACTCGGGGGATTGATGTCAATGACCTCCCTTTCCCAATGAGCCATAAAGAGATTGGCGAGGCTGGGGGAAAACTTAGCCCCCATAGCCACACCGCATTTTTGTAGAAAAAATTCTCCACCAAACCAAAAATAATTATGGCTTGTTGCAAAAATAAGCAAATTGATAATAAAATCCTTCTGGATCAGAGAAAGGGTGGAATCCTGACTAAGCTAGTGATTAACTGCCTCAAGACCCTGCTCGTGACAGCAGACCATGCCGGCGTAACGTATGTTGAAACAGCCACTTCTAGTCTCCATTGAAAGGTTGACAAAGCATTGGCTCTTCTGGCTGTGCAAAGTTGAATTTACAAGAAAGTCTAAGCACCGGAGTGCTTCTGTAGAATAGTAGCAAGTATTGAAAATTGACCAGCAAATAACTTTTCATCTTGGATAAAAGAATGCAGTCAATAATACAGTTAAGTTGCAAGACAAAGTAAGCATATTTGAAGTGGCTGGCAATGAACAGTAAAAATATAAGGTGCAGTATTTTGTAATGTCATACTGCCAAATACTGACGCCTAGCTTTTATAAATAACAAGGAGTCGTTATTTTTTTCTGTAAAAGTACGACCAGCACAACAAAACACTTGCTGACTCGTGCATGCGCAGTAAGGGACCAGGAAGTGAATCCGCAAGGCTTCACTTCCTGATTCCCTTACCGAAGATGGTGGCGGCAGCACCCGAGAGCCGAGGGACAGATTGGCTTCGGTTGTCGACATCGCGGGCGCCCTGGACAGGTACCGTATATACTCGAGTATAAGCTGAGTTTTTCAACACATTTTTTTTGTGCTGAAAATGCTCCCCTCGGCTTATACCCGAGTCACCTTTTTGCGCCTGATCTCCCGGACTTTGGGGACAAGGTACCAGCCGGCCGTAGGTCCCCTGGACCCCAAACATGGCACACATGTAGCCCTAGTTCTTCTCTACAAGTGTGCAAAGTTTGCTGTTTAGGGGACCTGCGGCCGGGGAGCACCGATTTTTCAAAGCCGGGCACCCCTTCCATAGACTTCCATGTTAAACGGTAATTTCTCCGGTAACTTTGGGGACCCGGTACCGGCCAGCTGTACATCCCCTGGACCCGAAACTTGGCACACATGTAGCCCCAGTTCTCCTCTACAAGTGTGCAAAGGGACCTAAGGCCAGGGAGCACTGATTTTTCAAAGCCGGGCACCCCTTCCATATACTCCCATGTTAAACGTAAGTCTAGTCATGGGCACAGTGAGGCATGGACACAGTGAGGCATGAGCACAGTGAGGTATGCACATGGACACAGTGAGGCAAAGTGAGGCAAAGTGAGGCATGCAGATGGACACCCTAGGCTTATACTCGAATCAATACGTTTTCCCATTTTTTTGCGGTAAAATTAGGTGCCTCGGCTTATATTCGGGTCAGCATATTTTAAAAGTAAGCACCTGCTGTATTTGTAGCTGCTGACTTTAAAAAAAAAACAATTTCGGCAGAACTCCCGCTTTAAGCTATAAACATTCTTGTTTTTTTATTAACCACTTTTGCTGTTTATCTACGTTTTCTTCCACTTGTCTACTGATGGGGGTACTGGGTTTTCCTCCTCTTTGATGTTGAAGTCCATTACCCTTTCAGATAGCAGTCTCTCCCCCTACTGGTGCTAACTGTTCTGTTCTGGAACACTGGATTTATTATTGGTGTCTTGGTGTAATTTCCACATTGCTCCTTCATATGTTTATTGATCCTTCAGCAAGTTGTTACTTTGGAGATTCTTTTAGTCATATTCCAACATCCATTGGATATCTCAGTGCCTGTTGCCCACTCCTCATTTGCACTGCTTTTGGATGTCTCACACATCTATATTTTACTATATCCACAGGTCTCTCAATGGACAATAAAGAAAATACAGTACAAATTTTTTACTGTCGGTAAAAATATTTTTCTTGTAGTCCGTTGAAGGACATAGATCTCATCCCATTGTGTCTTGGTCCTCTGTACTGCTTTCTCACAAAACTGAGGCATAACTGATAGGGGCTGCCTCATAGTGGATGGTCCTTCAACCCCTTTTCTGAAGGCAGCTGCATAAAAACCCACATCAATGATTTACTATATCCCTGTGTCCCTCTATGGACTCAAAGAAAACTATTTTACAGTATGTACAAACATTTTATTGTATTCATTTATGTAAAACTTTTATCCCAAAAGGAAAAAAAAACTGTTGTAACTGCCTAAAAAGTTTTAGCTGGAGTTTGTCTTTAACCACTTAAGCCCCGGACCATTTGGTAGCTAAAGGACCAAAGGTGATTTCAGAATTTTGCACTGCGCTGCTTTAACTGTAAATTGTGCGGACATGCAATGTTGTACCCAAACGAAATTTGCTTCCTTTTCTTCCCACAAATAGAGCTTTCTTTTAATGGTATTTGATTGCCTCTGCAATTTTTATTTTTTGCGATATAAACGGAAAAAGACCGAAAATTTTGAAAAAAAAATGATATTTTCTACTTTTTGTTATAAAAAAAATCGAATAAACTCAATTTTAGTCATACATTTAGGCCAAAATGTATTCAGCCACATGTCTTTAGCAAAAAAAATGTCAATAAGCGTATATTTAATGGTTTGCGCAAAAGTTATAACGTTTACAAACTAGGGTACATTTTCTGGAATTTACACAGCTTTAAATTTATGACTGCCTATCTCATTTCTTGAGGTGCTAAAATGGCAGGGCAGTACAAACCCCCCCCAAATGACCCCATTTTGAAAGGAGACACCCCAAGGAAATTGCTGAGAGGCATGTTGAGCCCATTGAATATTTTTTTTTTGTCCCAAGTGATTGAATAATGACACAAAAAAAAAAATTACAAAAAGTTGTCACTAAATGATATATTGCTCACACATGCCATGGTTATATGTGGAATTGCACCCCAAAATACATTCTGCTGTTTCTCCTGAGTACGGGGATACCACATGTGTGGGACTTTTTAGGAGCCTAGCCACGTACGGGACCCTGGAAACCAAGCACCGCCTTCAGGATTTCTAAGGGCGCAAATTTTTGATTTCACTCCTCACTACCTATCACAGTTTTGAAGGCCATAAAATGCCAAAATAGCACAAAACCCCCCCAAATGACCCCATTTTAGAAAGTAGACACCCCAAGGAAATTGCTGAGAGGCCTGTTGAGCCCATTGAATATTTTTTTTTGTCCCAAGTGATTGAATAATGACAAAAAAAAATAAAAATTACAAAAAGTTGTCACTAAATGATATATTGCTCACACATGCCATGGTTATATATGGAATTACACCCCAAAATACATTTGGCTGCTTCTCCTGAGTACGGGGATACCACATGTGTGGGACTTTTTAGGAGCCTAGCCGCGTACGGGACCCCGAAAACCAAGCACCGCCTTCAGGATTTCTAGGCACAAATTTTTGATTTGACTCCTCACTACCTATCACAGTTTCGAAGGCCATAAAATGCCAAAATAGCACAAAACCCCCCCAAATGACCCCATTTTGGAAAGTAGACACTCCAAGCTGTTTGCTGAGAGGCATGGTGAGTATTTTACAGCTCTCATTTGTTTTTGAAAATGAAGAAAGAAAATTATTTTTTTTCTTATTCTTTTTCAATTTTCAAAACTTTGTGACAAAAAGCGAGATCTGCAAAATACTCACAATACCTCTCAGCAAATAGCTTGGGGTGTCTACTTTCCAAAATGGGGTCATTTGGGGGGGTTTTGTGCCATCTGGGCATTCCATGGCCTCCGAAACTGTGATAGGCAGTGAGAAGTGAAATCAAAAATTTACACCCTTAGAAAGCCTGAAGGCGGTGATTGGTTTTTGGGGTCCCATACGCGGCTAGGCTCCCAAAAAGTCTCACACATGTGGTATCCCCGTACTCAGGAGAAGCAACAGAATGTATTTTGGGGTGTAATTCCACATATGCCCATGGCATGTTTGAGCAATATATCATTTAGTGACAACTTTGTGCAATAAAAAAATAAAAAACACTTTTTTTCATTTTAATGCACTAAAACACACTATATTGCCCAAATGTTTGATGAAATAAAAAAGATGATCTTAGGCCGAGTACATAGATACCAAACACGACATGCTTTAAAATTTCGCACAAACGCGCATTGGCGACAAACTACATACATTTTTAAAAGCCTTTAAAAGCCTTTACAGGTTACCCCGTTAGATTTACAGAGGAGGTCTACTGCTAAAATGACTGCCCTCGATCTGACCTTCGCGGTGATACCTCACATGCATGGTGCAATTGCTGTTTACATATGACGCCAGACCGACGCTTGCGTTCGCCATTGGGCAAGAGCAGGACAGGGGTGCTTTTTTTTTTTATTATTAATTTTGCTTTTTTATTTTATTTTAAAATTGTTCCTTCCATATTTATTTTTTTTAGCATTTTTATTGTTATCTCAGGGAATGTAAATATCCCCATGATAGCAATAGGTAGTGACAGGTACTATTTTTTTGAAAAAACTGGGGTCTAGACCCTAGATCTTTCCTCTGCCCTCAAAGCATCTGACCACACCAAGATCGGTGTGATAAAATGCTTTCCCAATTTCCCAATGGCGCTTTTTATATCCGGAGGGGACATTCCCTCCCACTGCTTGTAAAAGCAGTCCAGAGGCTAATTAGCCACTAGGATTGCTTTTACATGAAAGCCGGCCGCTGGCTGAAAAGAATGATACCAAGATGATACCTAAACCCGCAGGCATCAATCTGGTATAACCATTCAAAGTCCAGCAACATACCAGTACGTTGCTGGTCCTTGTTGGGCATGTATTGTAATCTTTTTTTTCATGCAGCCAGTTGGCTGAATGAAAAAAGAGATTGATCGGTGGGTATGCCCACCATTAGAATACCGCCCTTCATCCACCCTCTTCTAATGATGGGCATACATGCACCATTTATATATGCCGAAGCATGGGGGCATCCTCCCGCAAAAAAGTTATGCCGCACACACATGGTCGGACTTTTCCACGGGCAAGCCTCCGTCGGAATTTCGACCGTATGTACGCGGCATTAGGAGCAAAATCACTCCTCCGCCCCTGCTGCCCCAATGCTTCGGCATATTTTCTTTTTTTTTTAACTGTGGTGGTGAAATCACCTCCTACAGCACTGGAGTCGCAGGGATCAGGCCTGTCTCTGCGAACGCTGCAGTTATGTGTGTTGTGTTTTGTAAGTGACAGTGATCGATCGATACTGCACTTGGGTGGCCTGGGCTGGACGGAGGGGCAAAACGCAGGTGCTAGCAGGTATCTGGGCTGATCCCGCTAACACTGCGTTTTTGGGAACCCTAAACTGCTGGAGACGCTAGTATAGATCTGATCAGATCAGATATTGATCTGTTCAGATACTATACCACTAAGGGAGGTGTATGCTTCACGCGTGGGTGTTAGCGTTACTGGCACTAACCTGACGCTGCCTGGGGTGTGACGCAGACCCTCTCTGATGCTAAAACCTAATTGATATCACCCGCCGGGCGATCAGGGGGTTAAACCTTTATTGGGTTATATACGGCGGGTGCCCTGACACTATAAAAAGCAAACTAACTAACCAGCGTCACCCGTAACACTTATATTATGATCACTGGTGAAAGGGTTAACTAGGGGCAATTAGGGGGTTAAAACCTTTATTAGATAATATATGGGGGTACCTGACGCTATAAAAACCTGCGGCGAACCTAAAAAAAAATACTGGCTACCGATCTGCATTACCGACGCTAAGACAGCGATCAGAAAAATGATCGCTTAGCGACAGTGGTGATAGGGGGTGAAAGGGTTACCTGGGGGGCGATCAAGGGGGTTAAACCTTTATTAGATAATTTATGGGGGTACCTGACGCTATAAAAACCTGCGGCGAACCTAAAAAAAATTACTGGCTACCGATCTGAATCACCGACGCTAAGACAGCGATCAGAAAAATGATCGCTTAGCGACAGTGGTGATAGGGGGTGAAAGGGTTACCTGGGGGGCGATCAAGGGGGTTAAACCTTTATTAGATAATTTATGGGGGTACCTGACGCTATAAAAACCTGCGGCGAACCTAAAAAAAAATACTGGCTACCGATCTGCATCACCGACGCTAAGACATCGATCAGAAAAATGATCGCTTAGCGACAGTGGTGATAGGGGGTGAAAGGGTTACCTGGGGGGCGATCAAGGGGGTTAAACCTTTATTAGATAATTTATGGGGGTACCTGACGCTATAAAAACCTGCGGCGAACCTAAAAAAAATTACTGGCTACCGATCTGCATCACCGACGCTAAGACAGCGATCAGAAAAATGATCGCTTAGCGACGGCGGTGCTAGGGGGTGAAAGGGTTATCTGGGGGGTGATCAAGGGGTTAAACCTTTATTAGGGGGGGTTAGGGGGCTACACTGGACCTAAAACTAAACTGTAGTGACACTTTTACAGTCACAAATGTCACTGATTGCAGTGATCAGTAAATAAATGGTCACAGCAATCAGTGACACTGTGATTGGGGGCTGGGGGGTGATCTGGGGGGGCCTGGGGGGGCGATTTATGTGCCTATGTGTGCTGGTGTTAGTGTAGTGTTTGTGCACTAACCTTGATGTCTTCTCTTGTACGGCGCTCGGTATATGTGAGCGCCGCACAAGAGATGACATCACTTCCTCCTGCTTCCTCTGTCTGTGTGTACATTACACAGACAGAGGGGGCATTTCCATTCGCCGGGAGCGATCGCGGGGGGGGTGGCCGGAATCGAACGGCCGTCCCCTCATGTCGGATCGCTCCCAGACGAATTCCGACCGCTCACTGTACAGAAGGGGGGTCCGATTGCCAACTGTACAAAGGCAATCACGTACACTGTACGTGATTGTGCCTGTCGGTGCCATTGTGCCGACGTATATATACAGTGAGCGGTCAATAAGTGGTTAATTTATTAGTCAAGTGCATCTAAATGTGCTTGTACACCTAATACTACTCTCCACATGTTGACATTTCTTCTGTTCCAATGGTGGCTCAGTTGCTCCTCCATAGAGTGGAGCCACCTTAATATAGGAATTGTGGGGTTGATTTACTAAAACTGGAAAGTGCAAAATCTGGTGCAGCTATCATTTTGACAAAATAAACTGGAAGCTGATTGGTTTTTATGCAGAGCTGCACCAGATTTTGCACTCTCCAGGTATAGTAAAGCAACCCCTGTGTTACTGGCTGAATCACCAGGTGAAAAAGAGAAGATTAATGCAGCAATAGAGCTCACTGAGAGCCTCATACTTGTAAATAATTTTCTTTAAAACCAGAGTTTGGTGGTTTAGTCCCACTATAAAGTGGTTGTAAATCCTTACATATACCCAGTGAAGCGACTCTTCTCGGGTGATACACAGAGGTGAAACAAATCCTCCTACATAAGTTGTATCTGTGTATCTGCAGTCTTCTCTTCTCTACATCCGTTCAAAGTGCATAATTATTAAGTTTGTCTGAGAGTTCAGAAAAAAAAGGGGGCAGAGAGCCGAAGTAACTTTGCAGAGCTTAGTGAGGAGAGCTCTGAGAGCTGATTGGAGGGAAGGGACACACCTCTTCTTCACAAAGGAACACAGCTGAGGCTGTCAATCTGCTGAAGGTCCCTCCCCGTCACATTTTTTTTCTATTGGTGTCAGGAAAACTTTTCAGAAGTGACTCATGCTGATAGCAGAGGAATATAGTAGCAGACAGAAATGACACTTAGTGCTTTTAATTGAGACAAGTACACACTACCACCTTAAGGCTGGCCATGCACTAAGCAATTTTGTATGAATTTCTACCAGCTTTGGATCACAATAATGATTGTGTAGACCAAGCATCTCCAAACTACGGCCCTCCAGCTGTTGCGTAACTACATGTCCCATGAGGCATTGTAAAACTCTGACATTCATAGACATGACTAGGCATGATGGGAATTGTAGTTCCTGAATCGGGATGAGCCGGGTGTTCGCCGAATAGCGAACAATTTGGGGTATTCGCTGCAAATTCGGAACACCCTTTAAAAGTCTATGGGAGAAATCAAAAGTGCTCATTTTAAAAGTTAATATGCAAGTAATTGTCATAAAAACTGTTTGAGGGCCCGGGTCCTGCCCCAGGGGACATGTATCAATGCAAAAAAAAGTTTTAAAAACTGACGTTTTTTTGGGAGCAGAGATTTTAATAATGCTTAAAGTGAAACAATAAAAGTGAAATATTCCTTTAAATTACGTACCTAGGTTGTGTCTATAGTAATTTAAAACTACTTGTGGCTATAATGAGCTGTCAGGTCCCGGCAATACAGATAAAAGTCATTGAAAGAAACGGCATGGGTCCCCACCAAGTCCATTACCAGGCTCTTTGGGTCTGGTATGAATATTAAGGGGAACCCCGAACCAAAAAAAAAAAACATGCGTGGGGGTCCCCCCAAATTCCATACCAGGCCCTTCAGGTCTGGTATGGATATTAAGGGGAACCATGCGCCAATTTTATTTAAAAAATGGCATTGGGGTCCCCCTCAAAATCCACACCAGACCCTTCAGGTCTGGTATGGATTTTAAGGGGAACCCAGTGCCAAAATGTAAAAAAAAAATGACGTGGGGTTCCCCCCAAAAATTCATTCCAGACCCCTATCCGAGCACGCAACCTGACAGGCCGCAGGAAAAGAGGGGGGGACGAGAGAGCGCCTCCCTCCTGAACCAAACCAGGCCACATTCCCTCAACATGGGGAGGATGTCCCCATGTTGATGGGGACAAGGGCCTCATCCCCACAACCCTTGCCCGGTGGTTGTGGGGGTCTGTGGGCGGGGGGCTTATCAGAATCTGAAAGCCCCCTTTAAAAAAGGGGACCCCCAGATCCCGGCCCCCCTCATGTGAATTGGTAACGGGGTACATTGTACCCCTACCATTTCACCCCAAAAAGTGACAAAAATTGTAAAAAAACACACACAGCTTGGGACAAGTCCTTTAATAAAAAGAAAAAAAATTCCAACGATGTAATCCTTCCATGACCCGACGATACATGCCGCCACAATTGATTCTGCCTCCATGGGAGTTGCCCGCCAAATGACGCGAGACTCGCCGTGACACCCCTAAATAGCCGAGGGCGGGGCCACCTGTGATGTGTGCGTGTGACCCCGCCCCCTTTGACGCAACGGGGGTTTCCGGCAGTTTCCCCGTGGCGTCACGGGAGACTCCGCCCCCCCTCTGAAGCAACAGGGGTTTCCGGCAGTTTCTCTGTGGCGTCACGGGTGACTCCGCCCCCCCTCTGACGCAACGGTTCCCATGCTGTTTTTTTCAATGACTTTTATCTGTATTGCCGGTACCCGACAATTCATTATAGCCGCGAGTAGTTTTAAATTACTTTTTTTCCTTTAGAAATGTCATTTTGTGCAGGGACTGTTCTAAACATGGGAAAAATGCGCCACTTTACAGGCATACTATAGACACCCCCCAGGTACGAAATTTAAAGGAATATTTCACATTCATTGTTTCACTTTAAGCATTATTAAAATCACTGCTCCCGAAAAACCTTTTTTTTTGCATAGAAACATGTCCCCTGGGGCAGGACCCAGGACCCCAAACACTTTTTATGACAATAACTTGCATATTATCCTTTAAAATTAGCACTTTTGATTTTTCACGTTCGTGTCCCATAGACTTTAACGGTGTTCGCGTGTTCAAACAAATTTTTTGCCTGTTCGCATGTTCTGCTGCAAACCGAACTGGGGGGGGGGGGGGGAGGGGTGTTCAGCTCATCCCTATTTCTGAACAACTGGAGGTCCAAAGTTTGGAGACCACTGGTGTAGACCAAGGCATTCTACCACCAAAAATTTCAATTTTTTTGGTAGTGGGTAAATGTTAGATTTATCTTTATTCTCTGCACTTTTCTGTCTTGGAGATCACATGGCTGCTCTTAGTTAGACTGACTGCAAAATTTGCTCCACAGTTATTGCTGTCGACAATAGTTCAAGCTGCAATTGGAAATGAACTAATGTGCTAATTCAGTAAACTGTACCTTGAATTAATGTTAATCTATGCTATTACTTATTATTAAGGACTACTCCGATGGCTCAAATTTCATTTTAACGGTCATAGTTGAATCGACCGATATGGAGAGTCACTTCTCTAGAGGAACAGGATGTGTTTGAAAACAATCTGTATCTTATCTCTGTTAAATTCTTAGGATACTCTACCGTGGTTATGTTTCTAAATAAAAACTGCAGAGATAAGCCTGGCAACTATGTATATTCTCTCCAGCACTGTGATGACAAGTTATTTCAACTGGATTATGACTGATGTTTTTGTTACTAAAACCTCAATGGCAAGTATGATTATTGAAATAACTGGTATTTTTTAAGTTAATGTTCAGCATATATATTTTTTCATATGGGGGGATACTACATCATACACATTAGTTATATGGCTGCAGATAATTGGACACCTACCATTACACATACAGAATGTAGGCAGGTTGAAAAATGTACACGGTTAGCTATCCAGCAGCCCCTCCAGGCTGGGGAAAGGGTTAAGTGTTTCTTGCTTAGTTCCCGGGCTTTTGGTCCTAGCCAGCCCACCTGTGCTATAAAAAGGGGGACAGCTAAGGTCCAAAAAGGCGGTTGCGGTAAGTCCAGGAGCTACAGCATCACCTGTGAGCGTGGTCATTGGTTCTACTGAAGGACCGGGACTTACAAAGGACATCCAGTCATGGACAGTGCTGTAATAGACTCTCACCTCATAGAGGTATGCCTTTGCCACTACATTACTCTAGTTAGGATTAGGGACAGGAAATTGTTCATACTGAACTGTATGCCACATCATTTTCAGTAAAAGTTATATTAACCATTTTGAGCTTGGTCTGAAGTTACTTAAAGGGGTGTATGTTGGTTCCATCGTATTCCTAAAGAACCTGGGTCTGTAAAGCACGGTGGGGTATGAAGTAACACTGCTATAGAGGGTTAACTTGGCAAGCACAAGAAGAGGAGTGTAGTTGCTATGGGTAACCAAGTGAAGGAACAAGCTATGGGCAACCAGTCGTTAAGCGTGGTACCTACTAAAGTGACAGGTCCTCCAGTAGCGAGGGGGTCGATGTTTTAGCTCCTTCCCTAGTGGTCGCTATCCAGTGCCAACTAGATCCAAACCTGTGTTACAGAGATCTATGGCCTGGTCACAAGGTACGGGAAGGGAACAATTAAGTGAGAGCAAGCATGTGGTCTGCGCTATGTGCTCGGCGGGACCCAATACAAGTCAGTGTGTAGTGACATGGGACAATTCACTTTTCAGAGGAACTCTGCACTTTATTACTGCACACAGTGAAGGTTGATCTCTAAGTCAGGGATCTGCCTTAATGTTAGATTCTTCATACAGTATATGCTTATGAAGTGCCAGCACTGTGAATAGTTAATACTATTATCAGAAGTCTAATTAGTGCATAAACCTAAACATAAAATGTCAGATCTACAGTATGTGTGAATGTGTTATATAAATTTATTGCAAATGGGTGCATGAACCTAAGTGGTATGTTACATCTGTGTGTGAACGTGGTTTTAAATCTATTATAAATTAATATGGTGTAAAAATGTATAAATTAATAAGCCTCTATAAATCTATCACATTGATAAAGTACCATCATGCTGTGCAACAAAAATTCACAAGTGACGTGCAATGTTATAAACCATAAACCATAGTGCTAATGTAGTAAAAAAAGAAAAAAAAAAAGTATCACAACCAAACAATTTCAAACAGTCCCAAAGAATTCTCCTTATCAAAGGTAATATGTGTAGTCCGTGTAAACAACACTATTTCTTCATTTCTTCAATCAAGCCGATTTTTTTCTTGTATTACTTCCACCACACCTTCGTGAGAAAATCCACCACCACAAAAACTACTCACCAAATTGCAATGTAAGCAGCGCATTACATTTATGTAGTAGTCCTCTGCAGAGACCTAAGACATAGGATCAAACTGATATTTTGGATATTTCGGATCCTCAGGAGCCCAATGTTCAAAGGTAAGGGAAAAGATTTCACATAGTGTGAATTCCTTTAAAACAGCTGAAAATATATTTAAAAATCGGTGCACTCACATTTAGACCTCATGCACTCTGGACGTTTTTGGATATTTTTACAGCTGCTGTTTTTGGCTTCAGATGTGTTTTTCTACAGTCAATAAACTCTTCAGCATGTTATCCTATGTGTCCATGCACACATAGGCTACTATCAACTGTTTTTGGCTGGGGTGTTTTTTGGCTGTAAAAAATAAATAAAATGGTGGGTTCTGAGAGGACAAAAAGGACATGCTGTGATGCAATCTGTCAATAGTATTGACACAACAGTTTTTTTGTTTTGCTGAGAAATTAGCATCCCATAACATTTCTAGCCATGAGCATCTTGAGTAAGGGCAGATAATTCATGTAGCATTTACATCCTGGAATCCATCTGGCGTTAGCTGAGGCATTCAGGCAGGAGGGTGGCTTACCTGAGAAAGCCCTTTTTGTCCTCCAGATAAAAAAAATGTCCATGAAGATTCCTGAGATATATGACATAATTTTGGTCTAGGCCAGAGACTAGGAAGCAACTGAAGAAATGAAAAAAATAAGTATAAAAGTAAATGTATATTCCTGCAAAGGCAAAATGACTTGTCTCCTATGTGCCTGGTTTACACCTCTGAGCATGCAGGTGCATTAAAAAAAAATAAAAAAATGCAGGCTGTTCTTTCTTTTAACAAAGCGCAGTGTGAGGCAATCCACTGCCTCACACTTTGCAAAGGCCAATAGAACTTTATGAAACGTCATCGTGTGACATTTCTATAAAGCTTGTTACAAAAAAATAAAATAAATAGTTCAAAGTGCTGGGAATGGCGCATCAGCACTGCAGTTTGCTGCATCACATTGTACACCAGTCACTGCATTGTGGCTGGTGTGTTTCCCCCTAACCCCTTCAGGACCAAAGTCAAAACAAACCTTAATGCCCAAACCCAATTTTGCCACTTTGACATGTGTTAGTAAAACTGCACATATCATTGCAACTTAACTGATAATGTCCCCTTCCCAGCCACTGTCTTTAGTACAGTGACAGTCCATATTTTTTAGTACTGATCACAGTATTAGTGTCACTGGTCCCCAAAAAGTGTCAATTAGGCTTCTTTCACACTGGGGCAGTTTTAGCGTCGCTTTCGGCCGCTAGCGGGGCACTTTAAACCCCCACTAGCGACCGAAGAAGGGGTTAATAACGCCTGTGTAGCACCGCTGCTGAAACGCTTTGCAGGCGCTTCTGCAGCAGTGCCCATTCATTTCAATGGGCAGGGCGTTGGAGGAGCGGTGTATACACCGCTCCTCCACCGCCCCAAAGATGCTGCTTGCAGGACTTCTTTTAGTGTCCTGCAAGCCCACCGCTCCAGTGTGAAAGCATTTAGGCTTTCACACTGGAATGACATTTTTTTTTTTTACCAAATATATGTAGCAGAATACATATTGGCCTAAAAAATTTTTACTGGATAGATTTTATAGCAGGAAGTAAAAAATTATATATTTTTTCAAAATTGTCGGTCTTTTTTGTTTATAGCGCACAAAAAAAAGAAAATGCAGAGGTGATCAAATACCACCAAAAGAAAGCTCTATTTGTGGGGAAAAAAGGACATATATTTTATTTGGGTACATTGTCGCACGATCACGCAGTTTTCGGCTAACCACTTCAATACAGGGCACTTACACCTCCTTCCTGCCCAGACCAAGTTTCAGCTTTCAGTAATTACTCAGTCAACACTGTACCCCAAAAAAAATTGTATATTTTTTTTCACACAAATAGAGCTTTCTTTTGGTGGCATTTAATTACCACTTTTTTTTAGTTTCTATTATAAACGTTTGCAAATAAAGGGATTTTGATAACAGCTTACCTGTAAAATCCTTTTCTTGGAGTACATCACGGGACACAGAGCGACTTAGTCATTACTAATGGGATTATATAGATTACCTTCAGGTGCTGGCACTGGCAACTTCCAAACCGGAAGTACCCTCCCCTATATAAGCCCCTCCCATCCGGGAGCACCTCAGTTTTGTAGCAAAGCAATAAGTGTCCCCAAAAGAGGGGTGGGAGCTCTGTGTCCCGTGATGTACTCCAAGAAAAGGATTTTACAGGTAAGCTGTTATAAAAATCCCTTTTTCTTTTTCGTACATCACGGGACACAGAGCGACTTAGTCATTACTAATGGGACGTCCCAAAGCAATGCCAAATGAGGGGGGGGGATACACTATACATAAGCTGGGCGCCATCAGGCATGAGGATCTTTTGCGGCCTGCAACACACTGCGCCCAAAGGCGACATCCTCCTGACTTCTAACGTCCACCTGGTAGAACCTAGTAAACTTGTGTACTGAAGACCATGTTGCGGCCTTACAGATTTGAGCCAGGGAGGCCTGGTGATGCACTACCCATGAAGTTCCAACTGCTCTTGTGGAGTGCGCCCTAACTTTGAACGGAGGCGGTCTCCTTTTCAAGCCATAGGCTTGTATTATGACCTGTCGAATCCACTTGGCTAAAGTAGATTTTGATGCTGCCTGACCTTTTCTGGGGCCCTCCGGCAGAACAAACAAAGTATCCATTCTACGAATCTGAGCAGTGGCTTTTAGATAAACTTTAACTGCTCTTACTACATCCAAAGAATGCAATAACTTTTCCTCTACCGAGGTAGGTTTGAGAAAAAAAGAAGGAAGAACCACATCTTGGTTCAAATGAAACCTCGATACCACCTTAGGAAGAAAGGCTGGATGAGGACGTAATACTACTCTGTCCTTATGGATAACCAGATATGGCTCCTTACAGGACATGGCGGCTAATTCCGATACTCTTTTAGCCGAACAAATGGCTACTAAAAAAATCAATTTCCTGGTGAGAAGAACCAAGGAAATGTGCTGCAATGGTTCAAATGGTTGTTTCTGTAGAACCGACAGAACCAGGTTTAAGTCCCATGGACATATGGGAATACTAACTGGAGGGCTAATACGCATCACTCCTTGTATGAAAGCTTTGACTAATGAATGCAAAGCCAAGGGCCTTTGAAAAAATATTGACAAGGCCGAAATCTGACCCTTGATAGTACTCAAGGCAAACTTCCTATCCACAGCCCACTGTAGGAAGTCCAGAATCCTACCTATTACGTACTTACGCGGATGCCATTTCTTGGCCTCACACCACACGATGTACGCCTTCCAGATCCTATAATAGATCTGCCTGGATACCGGCTTCCTGGCATTGATCATGGTAGATACCACCGGATTAGAGAGACCTCTCTTTTTTAGAATGTGGGCTACAATAGCCAGGCCGTCAAACCTAGGGCTGGTAAGGAAGGGTGGTATATCGGTCCTTGCGAAAGCAGGTCCGGATGATGTGGAAGGGTCCAAGGACTCCCCACTGACATCTTTACGATCTCCGCGTACCATGCTCTTCGGGGTCACGCTGGAGCCACCGGAATCACCGGTTTCTTTTCTACCCGGATTCTGCGGATTAATCGTGGTAACAATTGTGGCGGTGGGAATGCATATATCAGCTTGAACTGATCCCAAGGGAACACTAGGGCATCCGAGCCACAAGCTAGGGGATCCCTTGTGCGAGACACAAATCTGTCCACCTTTGCGTTGAATCTTGATGCTAGCAGATCTACATCCGGTGTTCCCCACCGCTGGCATATTGCCTGGAAAACCTCGGGGTGAAGAGACCATTCCCCCGGGAATAATTGCTGGCGACTTAGAAAGTCCGCTCTCCAATTTTCCACCCCTGGGATGAAAACCGCGGATATGGCTGGGACATATCTTTCTGCCCATTTCAGGATGCAATTCGCTTCCCTCTGGGCTGCACGACTCCTGGTGCCACCCTGGTGATTGATATATGCCACTGCTGTGGCATTGTCTGATTGAATTCTGACAGGGGACCCTTGGAGTTTGGATGTCCATGCTACTAGGGCATACCGGGCTGCTCGTATCTCTAAGAGATTGATGGGCAGGGCCTTCTCTGCTTCTGACCACTTGCCCTGTAGAGACCATTGCTCCAGTACTGCCCCCCAGCCTATGAGGCTGGCATCTGTAGTGACCACCTTCCAAGAAACCGGACTGAAGGGTTTCCCTTTTTCCAGATTCTGGGGCACCAACCACCAATGGAGGCTCTTGCGAACGGAAGGGGACAGGGACATTGGTAAGTCTAAAGCCTGAACTTTTTTGTTCCAGGCTGACAGTATGGCCCTCTGCAAGTTCCTTGAATGGAATTGACCGTAGGGTACTGCTTCGAATGAAGCCACCATTTTTCCCAGCAGCCTCATGCACAGGCGTATGGATGGTTTTCTTTTTGTACCCACTAAGTGGGTCAAATCTTTCAAAGACGACACCTTCTCTGGAGGTAAGAAAATCTTTCTCTGATTTGAATCCAGCCTTAGCCCCAAGTATTCCAGACTTTTGACTGGTCTTAGAGCTGACTTGTCTCGGCTGATAATCCAACCGTGATATTCCAGATACTTGATTGTCTCGTGAATAGCTACTTCCAGTTTTTCCACTGAGTGGTCTATTAGTAGCAGGTCGTCTAAATATGCCATTATCGTTACACCCCGTGTTCTTAGATTGGCCAATAGTGGGGCCAGAATTTTTGTGAACACTCGTGGTGCTGTGGCCAGACCGAAAGGTAAGGCTCTGAACTGAAAATGGCGCCCTTCTACTGCAAAGCGTAGAAATTTCTGGTGGGCCGGAAAGATGGGAACATGCAGATAAGCATCCTTTATGTCGATCGAGGCTAACCATTCCTGCCCTTGTAGGGCGGTGGCCACCGATCGGATCGACTCCATCCGAAAAGTCCTGATATGTAGGAATTTGTTTAGCCCTTTTAGATTTAATATGGGCCTCATGTCCCCATTTGGTTTGGGGACTGTGAAGAGGTTTGAGTAAAACCCGAACCCGCATTCCTCCAAGGGAACCTTCCTGATTACACCTTGGAGCAATAGTTGTTCTAGTGCCAGAAGAAGGGATCCTCTCTTCTGGGGATCGCTTGGCACATTTGACCTCATAAAATGGGCAGGAGGAGTGTCTTTTAACTCCAGCTTGTATCCCAGACTTACTGCGGAGATCACCCATCTGTCTCTGATGGTGTCCTGCCAGGTCTCTGTGAACAACTGAAGTCTTCCCCCCACCCGATTGAGTGGGGGCAACCCTTCATGACTTGGGGGGAGGTTTCGTACCTCTCTTGACCCAGGGTTTCTTGTTACCCTGTGATTGTCCCTGATTTCTGCCCCCAGGATTTGACCGCGGAGGCCGTCGGAACTGTTCACAGCCGATGTGCCAGGGACTGGAGAAGTAGGCTTCTTAAAAGAAGGACTTCTAACTTTGTTCTTAACCGGCAAGAGTGTACTTTTACCGGCAGAAATTTTCTGGATATACTTGTCCAGATCTTCTCCAAATAAGCGTTCTCCATGAAATGGGAAGCTAATCAGCAATTTCTTACAGGGAGCCTCAGCAGACCAGTTTTTGAGCCATAGAAGCCTACGCATATGTACTACAGACAGCGTAAAGCGGGAGGCCTGTTGGATTGTATCCTTTATGGCGTCCACCGCAAAACATAAGGCTCTAGGTAGGTCAGCTAAGGCAAGAGCCTGCTGATCTGGTAAGTCCCTTAAGACTTGTTTTAACTGATCCTTCACTGCTTGGCAGACCCCAATAGCTGCTACTGCAGGTTGTGTCACCATGCTTGCTGTAGAGAAAGCAGATTTTAGTAAAGACTCCAATTTTTTATCTATTGGGTCTTTGAACATTGGAACATTATCTACTGGACATGTCAGTGATTTATTCACATAAGAGATGGCTGCGTCCACTGTGGGCACCTTCCATTTTTGTATGAACTTATCCTCCATGGGATAGATCACCGGAAATCTCTTGGGGGGAGTAAATATTTTATCAGGATGCTCCCAATCCTGGTAAATAAGCCCTTCCAATAAGGGGTGGATTGGGAAGGAACAGACAGTCTGGGGAGCTTTTAGCGACCCCAGCGAGGAGACAGTAGTGGTTGATGGCTCCGCAAGAGGCATTTTAAATGCTGATCGGACCATGTTAGTCAGAGACTGAACCCATAATCTTTCTTCCACTGTTGATTCCTCTATAACCGAATCAACCTCATCCTGATCCCCTTCAGGTAGGTCGATCTCTGTGTGGGGCTGTTCCTCCACTAACAGGCACTCTGAAGGAGGAGACGGAGATCGGACGCGCTTTCCCTGTGACAGGGAAGCAGCGATCAATGCTGTTAATCTCTCTTCCAATCCTCCCAGAGTTGAGGAAAAAACCTCCTCTGTTATATATACAGGAGCAGGTGGACTGGGGGCAGCCAC
This sequence comes from Rana muscosa, assembly GCA_029206835.1. Taxonomy (NCBI): domain Eukaryota; kingdom Metazoa; phylum Chordata; class Amphibia; order Anura; family Ranidae; genus Rana; species Rana muscosa. The sequence goes on from CM055118.1 coordinate 708,123,096, forward strand.
AGCACCAGGTACTCCTGCGGGGTTCCTATGGCTACTAACCTCTGAAATTTCAGGGGAGATTGGTGCAGTACAAGCATGCCCAAAATCCTCAGAGCCCGATGGAGACCCCTTTCGCTTCTTGGAAGATTTATTTCCAGAGCGTCTGGATGACATATCCTTTAAGCACAAAGCTGAGGTATTCCCGTCGTCATACACCACTTTTACTGGGAATAGTCTAACACAGTTGCTGCTACATACCAGTTGGTGTCCACTAAAGTGCCTTTCTATGGGGATGCCTGCATCAACCGCCTCTGTGTGCCACCGTTTTGTTGCTAGCTCTGTTTGCATCCAGCTGACACTTGTACTGTGTCTTTTATCCATGCTGGGACGCCTGCACATGCGCAGAAGCGCCGCGGCGCGCATCGAGCGTCATCCACCAGCCCCGCCCTTTTTTTCGCTCATCTCTATATAGGAGGCACGTGCACGCGCGCGCGCCCGTGCGCCTTCGGCGCTTTTTTTGAAAAAATAAGCAGGGACTAGGAGCCAGGGCCCTTTTTGCCAGAGGGCCTGTGCGGTGGATGAGTGCAGCAACAGGGCAGAGGAAGTGGATTCCCACAGAGAACTTACCAACTGCCTGGATCTTTTGACTTGAAAAGACAAAGATCCACATGACAAGAAAAAATGGACCACAGCGGCCTCTAGTGGTTTAACACAGGTACCGCGGTCCCCCTTTTTTTTTTTTTTGACTACTATTAAAATTTTTAATTTTTCAGTAGTTACAGGCATGCACAGATATTTAGCGGGAATACCGTTAGGTAACAGACAGAAAGACAAATTAGGCTTGGGGGTCCCCCAATAGAACCAAGTTCCTGGGGGCCCCCACTTACCTCTTCCCCGCCGCAGGACTCTGTTTGGTCCACAGAAGCCCAAACTTCACCTATCACGGCAGGCATTGTAATTAAACCTTCAGGGACCGGGTTCCCAAAGATTCCACTCCCCTGGACCTGTATAGCACCCTGCACAGAAAACATCTTGGTCGTGGGTATGACCAGAGCTCTGGATCCCAGGGTCCAGCCCTCCTAAGAGAGGCATTACAGGCAAAACCTTGCTCTTCTGTTGCAAGGCCCGGGTACCGACCGTTTAGCTATGAAGCTTTTTTGGTCGGATCCGGAACAGCTTACTGAGGCCCATAAAAGAACCTGTACGCAAGCCCAGTGAAAACACATGTTACTCTTTGGCCAACACCTTAGACACTGGCAAAAAACTGAGGTGCTCCCGGATGGGAGGGGCTTATATAGGGGAGGTTACTTCCGGTTTGGAAGTTGCCACTGCCAGCACCTGAAGGTAATCTATATAATCCCATTAGTAATGACTAAGTCGCTCTGTGTCCCGTGATGTACGAAAAAGAAAAGTATTTTTTGTTCATAAATTTGGGCCAAATTTTATACTGCTACACATCTTTAGTAAAAATTACCCAATTTAGTGGATATTATTTATCGGTAGGTCCTCAGGTAATCTGATGGGCTGGAGACAGGTACTCTGGTACTTTGATGGGCTGTAGATAGGTACTCAGGTACTCTGTCACCAGATCAGTGGAGCTAGTCAAAGTGTCCTTAATCATCGCCACACCGGTCCCAGTGTCACCATAAGGCCTTGTTCATATGTGCGGTGCTCTCTGAAAAGCAAGCAATGTTTGGAATGCTCTTTAGATAGCATTAGGCAAGTGGTGATGAGGCATTGTATTGCCTCCTCAACACCTGTTTTAACCCTTTGGACCCAGTACAAGTGTCCCATTCACTTGGATCACTATGCCCGCCAAATGTGACAGGGGTATAACTCCTGCCACGACTGCGAAGCAAAGCATCACAGCTGAGGCATGTGTACACCCTCAGCTGCTGCCTTTTCAACTAAAGGGGGTATCGGTTGGGGATTGGTAAAACCGGGGCTCAACTGCAAGGTTTTAATGTCCCACAACCTCACATGTGAAGGAGCCCTAAGGTCTCCTTTACACAGCTGTCTGGATGCAGCCACTGGATTCCAACAGTAAGAATCAGCAATTTCTTGCAGCTAGAATGGCCATTAAATGCAAATAGCAGCAGCCGCTTAGGCTCAGATGCTGATTCTGTTATCATGTAGGGATGCCCAGATCACAGTTTATATCAAGAAAAAGTGTGAACACCCTAAAATATAGACAAAAGTTTTTGACAATTCCTTTATTAAAATATAAAATAACTGTCCTCCACATGCATCGGTCGGTAACGTCACAAGGGGGCGATGCTCCACCCCATAACTATTTAAGAAATGTCACACGGCGGGGCAGCCAGACCATGGGAGTGTTTGTGGCGAGCTGAGCTCTTTCTTTTTCTTTTTTTGTTCCAACGTTGGTGTTGGCGTCGTGATCAGTTCAAAGCACGGTTGATCCTGTTCAATTTCCCCAAAACCCCCACAACCACAGCCCAGGGTCGAGGGGAAGAATCCCTTATCCCCATCAACATGATGAAAAACTTATCATGAGAGAAGAATATAGGTGGGCATTCCTGATTGGCGACCACCTCCTCAAAATACTAGTTGGCTGGCTTCAGTACTTTGAGTAGCTGGTCTTGAGAAAGTGTACAAATCAGCAGTGGCTGCCTGCATATTTCTAAATACAGTATCAGCATTCCTTTAATGGAATATAGCACTAAAACCAGCTTTGATGATGATGCATAAAATTTCAGTATGGATTAGGTTCACAATGATCATAATTGATGCTCAAAATGAAAATACTGAAGGTTACTGCAACTGGTCGGAGGAGTTACATTACCAGGTTTCACCAGAAGGTTGCACTGCAGCTGAACTACGTTGCTGTGGGCGGTGCAGACACATTTCAACTAGAATTCCTTACTGCATAAAAATAAAGAAGGTGCTAGCCCTTAAAAATGTGACTAACGAAATAAATGTGTTACAATACGTGCCAAAACAATATATGATACAAAATTAAACAATAAAGCCAATGGCCTCATTTAATAGTGACCCAAAACCAGTGTCCATATACTATAAAAAGTAATTTTTATCTTCTTCAAACTCCACACAAAGTGCTCCGCCGCATGCAAATCTTTCCACACTCACCAGAAAGCTTTGGCCAACAAAGCAGCCAGCCAACGCTCAAACAGCTAGATCCAGGCCATGAGGACCCTTGAAGTGATCTTCATCCTAGGGTTTGCCAATTTCTCTCATACACCAACTTGCCACAAACCAGAGAGAACCAAAGGGGGGAGTATATAGTGTAGTATTTTTATTCAATATCCATACAGTATCTCACAAAAGGGTAAATATGATGGACTGCTCAAGCATGTCTCCAGACCTAAACCCTATTGAGCATCTGTGGGAAGGTGGAGGAGCGCAAGGTCTCTAACATCCACCAGCTCTGTGATGTCGTCATGGAGGAGTGGAAGAGGACACCAGTGGCAACCTGTGAAGCTCTGGTGAACTCCATGCCCAAGAGGGTTGCTTTTGTATTTTTTTTAACTCTCTTCTACTATTGCCCAAGAGGGTTAAGGACAGTGCTGGAAAATAATGGCGACCACACAAAATATTGACACTTTGGGCCCAATTTGGACATTTTCACTTAGGGTTGTGCTCACTTGTGTTGCCAGTGGTTTTGTTAAAGCGGAGTTCCACCCAAAAATGAAACTTCCGCTTTTCGGAAACCCTCCCCCCCTTCCGGTGTTACATTTGGCACCTTTCAGGGGGGAGGGGGGTGCAGATACCTGTCTAAGACAGGTATCTGCACCCACTTTCGGGAACAGACTCGTGCGGGGGTCACGCCCCTACCCGCACCCCCACTGTCTTCTGGGAAACACACTGTTCCCAGGAGAGAACGGGGAACCAGTGATGGCGCGCCGCGCTACTCGGGCATGTGCAGTAGGGAACCAGGCAATGAAGCCGCAACGCTTCACTTCCCGATTCCCTCACCGAGGATGGTGGCGGGTGCAGCCGAGGGACGAGCGATTGCTCGACCTCGGCTGCCGACATCGCGGGCGCGCTGGACAGGTAAGTGTCCATATTTTAAAAGTCATCAGCTGCAGTGTTTGTATCTGCTGGCTTTTAAAAAAAAAAATTTTTGCCAGAACCTCCGCTTTAAATGGCTGTGTGTTGAGTTATTTTGAGGGGACAGCAAATTTACACTGTTATACAAGCTGTACACTCACTTTACATTGTAGCAAAGTGTAATTTCTTCAGTGTTGTCACATGTAAAGATATGATAAAACATTTACAAAAATGTGAGGGGCACACTTTTGTGAGATACTATAAATAAAAATGATATAATGCAATGCACTTACATAGAATTGTGCCACATAAAGGCACTGACATATGCAACTCACTTGTCACAGCGCTCTCTCCAGCTCTACCGCTCATATCCTCAGAGCCAGATATTCTTTTTATACCATATGGACACTGTTTTTGGGTCACTATTAATTGAGGCCATAAGACTTTATTGTTTAAAGCGGAGGTTCACCCTAAATACAGACATTAGCTTATCCTGATCTTGCTAGCAGATACTTATGCATATGGCTAGTGTTTTTTTTCTTGCGGTTGTACTTACCGTGAATAAGAAGTTTTTAATGTGGACTTCCGGGTATTCCTCCCGCGGGAGTGGGCGTATCTGTTTCTTTCCCCGACGTCCTGTTGTTTTCTGGGAGGTGTCCGCAATGTCTCCTGGGAGCACAGTGTAATGATTCCCAAGGAAACAATGCGGAACGCCAACCATCGTAATCTCGCGGTATTTCACCACATTCACCGCATCCCGGAAGTCTCTGCTTGTGGGCTTCACAATGCCCACAAGAAAAATGGAAAAGACTGATCGATTTTTAAAAGTTATTATTTACAACTGAAATAGATGGGGGATGGTTCTATTTGCAAGACAAGTGAGTAACTAACGTGGTATCTGTAACCCCATTAGATGCAACTAGAAAAACAAAAACGAGGGACCGCGGAACCTCCGCTTTAAGTTTGGATTGATCATATATTGCTTTGGCACGTATTGAAACACATTTATTTAATTTGTCACATCTTAAATGTCTAGCACCTTCTTTCATTTTATGCTGAATATATAGTGTTTTTTTACGCTTAAAGGGGCAGCTGCCTTGATGATATTTATATGGTTGGGGTAGGTGCCCTCCTATAATATTTTCTGGAATACCCTACTAAACGTACAGCATAACATTGGCAAACGACTATGTACATTCTGTGCAGTGTAGTAATGAGCTATGTCCAAATAATGTGCTCATGGGAGAAACTGTTGTCCAAATTATTGTTTCTGTATTAAATGAGATCATCTACAGGTCCTTCTCAAAAAATTAGCATATTGTGATAAAGTTCATTATTTTCTGTAATGTACTGATAAACATTAGACTTTCATATATTTTAGATTCATTACACACAACTGAAGTAGTTCAAGCCTTTTCTTGTTTTAATATTGATGATTTTGGCATACAGCTCATGACAACCCAAAAATCCTATCTCAAAAAATTAGCATATTTCATCCGACCAATGAAAGAAAAGTGTTTTTAATACAAAAAAAGTCAACCTTCAAATAATTATGTTCAGTTATGCACTCAATACTTGGTCGGGAATCCTTTTGCAGAAATGACTGCTTCAATGCGGCGTGGCATGGAGGCAACCAGCCTGTGGCACTGCTGAGGTGTTATGGAGGCCCAGGATGCTTCGATAGCGGCCTTAAGCTCATCCAGAGTGTTGGGTCTTGCGTCTCTCAACTTTCTCTTCCCAATATCCCACAGATTCTCTATGGGGTTCAGGTCAGGAGAGTTGGCAGGCCAATTGAGCACAGTAATACCATGGTCAGTAAACCATTTACCAGTGGTTTTGGCACTGTGAGCAGGTGCCAGGTCGTGCTGAAAAATGAAATCTTCATCTCCATAAAGCTTTTCAGCAGATGGAAGCATGAAGTGCTCCAAAATCTCCTGATAGCTAGCTGCATTGACCCTGCCCTTGATAAAACACAGTGGACCAACACCAGCAGCTGACATGGCACCCCAGACCATCACTGACTGTGGGTACTTGACACTGGACTTCAGGCATTTTGGCATTTCCCTCTCCCCAGTCTTCCTCCAGACTCTGGCACCTTGATTTCCGAGTGACATTCAAAATTTGCTTTCATCCGAAAAAAGTACTTTGGACCACTGAGCAACAGTCCAGTGCTGCTTCTCTGTAGCCCAGGTCAGGCGCTTCTGCCGCTGTTTCTGGTTCAAAAGTGATTTGACCTGGGAAATGCGGCACCTGTAGCCCATTTCCTGCACACGCCTGTTCACGGTGGCTCTGGATGTTTCTACTCCAGACTCAGTCCACTGCTTCCGCAGGTCCTCCAAGGTCTGGAATCGGTCCTTCTCCACAATCTTCTTCAGGGTCCGGTCACCTCTTCTCATTGTGCAGCGTTTTCTGCCACACTTTTTCCTTCCCACAGACTTCCCACTGAGGTGCCTTGATACAGCACTCTGGGAACAGCCTATTCGTTCAGAAATTTCTTTCTGTGTCTTACCCTCTTGCTTGAGGGTGTCAATGATGGCCTTCTGGACAGCAGTCAGGTCGGCAGTCTTACCCATGATTGCGGTTTTGAGTAATGAACCAGGCTGGGAGTTTTTAAAAGCCTCAGGAATCTTTTGCAGGTGTTTAGAGTTAATTAGTTGATTCAGATGATTAGGTTAATAGCTCGTTTAGAGAACCTTTTCATGATATGCTAATTTTTTGAGATAGGATTTTTGGGTTTTCATGAGCTGTATGCCAAAATCATCAATATTAAAACAAGAAAAGGCTTGAACTACTTCAGTTGTGTGTAATGAATCTAAAATATATGAAAGTCTAATGTTTATCAGTACATTACAGAAAATAATGAACTTTATCACAATATGCAATTTTTTTGAGAAGGACCTGTATATATAGCTTCTGTCTGAGATTAAGAAGTAGCAGCAGACATATCTCCAGAGAATACAAGATATCTTGTTACCTTGGATGCTTTCCAGGGTACCAAAGATCAGTCTTAAAATGCTTGTAAAGCCTCCCATACTGCAGCTATGCCGTGTGCACTTTTCATTTGGCAGCAATATGTAAAGTGGGATATAAAATAAATTTTGCTACAGTGGGCCTCACATATCAGAATGTCTGATATAAGTACTGAAGGTATTGCTTCTTCGCTGTAAAATACATTTTAAATGCTACATTTGTTTGCAAATGAAAAATCTGCATGCTAAGGGCAACATTATTTCAGGCTTGAGATTTATTGCAAGCATTTACAGTAATAAAAAATGAAAATGACCAAAACCCTTCCAAAAAAGAAGATTGCATCTAATACCCTGATCTGACTTTACTATTCAGCATTCCAGTATATTGCAATCATGATACAGAACCTCCGAGATACTGTGTGCAGTTTTAGGCTGCGCACAAGAGTCCTTCAATGCATTTTTAGGGTCCACGGGTTATTAGCAGATATTTCGTTTATTAATTATATTTTATAACATTTTCCATTTACAATAAAAAACATATCACACACATCTCTGTGAGAGATTAGCACAGTGGCGGAATTTTCAGGGTCGCAGCAGTCGCAGCTGCGACTGGGCCCTGTAGTTCCGTGAAGTCCGGGGGGCCCGCCCGCCGCCCGCGTGAGGGGCCCGCCCACCGCCCACCGCCCACCGCCCACCGCCCGCCAGTATGAGGAGCCGTTCCGCCGCAGGGATCGGGTGCTGACAAGGCAGTGGATGCAGCGGCGGCACCGCGGCAACCCCCCAAGACTCCCAAGACATCTCCCCTGCCTGCACCTCTGGCTGGCCGTTTAGAGTGCAGTGGGGAGATGTGGGAGGAGGTGGAAGGCGGCGATCGGCAGCTCTATGGTGCCTGTGTGGGCAGCAAGATCTCCCTGGGGCTTGTAGTACTCGAGTGTCAGTGTGTATACAGAGGAGAGGGGAGGGGAGGGGCCTCTGACCCGGGCAGGTATTAGTTTCACTTTCACTCTGCTTGCACAATGTTGCTGATGCCCGGGTCAGAGGCCCCTCCCCCCTCACATGGTTCGAATATAGAACTACTAGCCCCAGCAAGACCCCCCTGCCTGTGGACACCATGGAGCTGCCAATCGCCACCTCCCACCTCCACCAGCCAGGTACAGGGGAACCCCTGCAAGGGGGAGTCAGCTGTTTGGGGACCCTGATGTAAGAAGGGGGGGGGGGGTTCTGGGGACACTAATGTAAGGAAGGGGGCCTCTGGGGACACTAATGTTAGGGGGGGGGGCTCTGGGGACACTAATGTTAGGGGGGGCTCTGGGGACACTAATGTTTGGGGGGGGGCTCTCTGGTGATCCTGGTGTAAGGGGGGGGGCTCTCTGGGGACCCAGGTGTAAGGGGGAGCTCTATGTGGACCCTGGTGTAAGGGGGGCTCTCTGGGGACCCTGGTGTAAGGGGGGGCTCTCTGGGGATCTTGGTGTAAGGGGGGCTCTCTGAGGACCCTGGTGTAAGGGGGGGGCTCTATGGGGACCCTGGTGTAAGGGGGGCTCTATGGGGACCCTGGTGTAACGGGGGGCTCTATGGGGACCCTGGTGTAACGGGGGCTCTCTGGGGACCCTGGTGTAACGGGGGGCTCTATGGGGACCCTGGTGTAATGGGGGGCTCTATGGGGACCCTGGTGTAACGGGGGCTCTATGGGGACCCTGGTGTAACGGGGGGCTCTATGGGGACCCTGGTGTAACGGGGGGGCTCTATGGGGACCCTGGTGTAAGGGGGGCTCTCTGGGGACCCTGGTGTAATGGGGGGCTCTCTGGGGACTCTGGTGTAACGGGGGGGTCTATGGGGACCCTGGTGTAACGGGGGGCTCTATGGGGACCCTGGTGTAACGGGGGGCTCTATGGGGACCCTGGTGTAACGGGGGGCTCTCTGGGGACCCTGATGTAAGGAGTGGCTCTCTGGGGACCCTGGTGTAAGGGGGTGGCTCTCTGAGGACCCTGGTGTAAGGGGGGCTTTCTGGGGACCCTGGTATAAGGGGGGCTCTCTGGGGACCCTGATGTAAGGGGAGGCTCTCTGGGGACCCTGGTGTAAGGGGAGGCTCTCCGGGGACCCTGGTGTAAGGGGGGGCTCTCTGAGGAACCTGGTGTAACGAGGGACTCTATGTGGACCCTGGTGTAAGGGGGGGCTCTCTGGGGACCCTGGTGTAAGGGGGGCTCTCTGAGGACCCTGATGTAAGGGGGAGGCTCTCTGGGGACCCTGGTGTAAGGGGAGCTCTCTGGGGACCCTGGTGTAAGGGGGGGGGCTCTCTGGGGACCCTGGTGTAAGGGGAGGCTCTCTGGGGACCCTGATGTAAGTAGGGAGGCTCTCTGGGGACCCCGATATAAGGGGAGGCTCTCTGGGGACCCTGATGTAAATAGGGAGGCTCTCTGGGGACCCTGATGTAAGGGGAGGCTCTCTGGGGACCCTGATGTAAGGGGGAGGCTCTCTGGGGACCCTGATGTAAGGGGGAGGCTCTCTGGGGACCCTGATGTAAGGGGGAGGCTCTCTGGGGACCCTGATGTAAGGGGGAGGCTCTCTGGGGACCCTGATGTAAGGGGGAGGCTCTCTGGGGACCCTGGTGTAAGGGGAGCTCTCTGGGCACCCTGGTGTAAGGGGGGGGCTCTCTGGGGACCCTGGTGTAAGGGGAGGCTCTCTGGGGACCCTGGTGTAAGGGGAGGCTCTCTGGGGACCCTGGTGTAAGGGGAGGCTCTCTGGCGACCCTGATGTAAGAAGGGTCTCTCTGGGGACCCTGATGTAAGGAGGGGCTCTCTGGGGACACTAATGTAAGAGGGGAGGCTCTCTGGGGACACTAATGTAAGAGGGGAGGCTCTCTGGGGACCCCGATATAAGGGGAGGCTCTCTGGGGACCCTGATGTAAGTGGGGAGGCTCTCTGGGGACCCTGATGTAAGTAGGGAGGCTCTCTGGGGACCCCAATATAAGGGGAGGCTCTCTGGGGACCCTGATGTAAATAGGGAGGCTCTCTGGGGACCCTGATGTAAGTAGGGAGGCTCTCTGGGGACCCTGATGTAAGGAGGGGCTCTCTGGGGACACTAATGTAGGAAGGGAGGCTCTCTGGGGCCACTAATGTAGGAGGGGAGGCTCTCTGGGGACACTAATGTAAGGGGGGGCTCTCTGGGGACCCTGATGTAAGTAGGGAGGCTCTCTGGGGACCCTGATGTAAGGGGAGGTTCTCTGGGGACCGTGATGTAAGGGGAGGTTCTCTAGGGACCCTAATGTAGGAGGAGGCTCTCTAGGGACCCTGATGTAAATAGGGAGGCTCTCTGGGGACCCTGATGTAAGGAGGGGCTCTCTGGGGACCCTGATGTAGGAAGGGAGGCTCTCTGGGGCCACTAATGTAGGAGGGGAGGCTCTCTGGGGACACTAATGTAAGGGGGGGCTCTCTGGGGACCCTGATGTAAGTAGGGAGGCTCTCTGGGGACCCTGATGTAAGGGGAGGTTCTCTAGGGACCCTGATGTAAGGGAAGGTTCTCTGGGGACTCTGATGTAAGGGGAGGTTCTCTGGGGACCCTAATGTAGGAGGAGGCTCTCTAGGGACCCTGATGTAAGTACGGAGGCTCTGTGGGGTCCCTGATGTAAGGGGGCCCCTCTGGGGAGTCCCCCTATGTGATGGTGTGTGTGGGGGGGGCGGTATTGAAGGACCTGGCCTTGGGGCGGCAAAGGGAGTAAATCTGGGCCTGGGCAGACCTGCTGACACCAATGAGAGAAGGCGAGGGAGGAGCTTTCCTCTCTGCGTGGAATACCTATACGGTCTACCCATGAGGCAAGAAGGCATCCTGGCGGGAGATTAGAAGGCACCGTGACCGTGACCGATCGAACGGAATTCCCGGGGAATCGATTGATTGACGGTAAGTGACATTTTGCAGAGCTAAGCAATCGATGCCAACCTCCACCACCTGTGCCTCTTACTGATCCCATCCCCCCACCACTCATCTCATCCCTATCCCCCCATTACTTCTACAACAGAGGTGATGGGGGGGATAGGGATGAGATCAGTGGTGGGAGGATGGGATCAGTAAGAGGCACAGGTGGTGGTGGGAGAGGATGGCACCACCACTGCCACTGCAGCCACCCCCCCTCAAGTACCACCACTGCCACCCCCCTCAAGTACCACAGCTGCCATCCCCCCTCAACTACCGCCGTTGCAACCCACCTCAAAAAAAAGTATCAAAATCATGCTTTTCCGAGGGGGGGCCCTTTGTGATTTCTTGCACCGGGGCCCAGAGGTTTCTAGTTACGCCTCTGGATTAGCAGATATTTTAAATTAAACATTTGAATGAGCGTGACTATTGCACACACAGCCTCACCATCATTCATTCAGAAATACAGCTTTAGACATTTAAATATTATTTTTATGAAAGAAAAAATGGTGCAAGGAAATATTTACCGAAGCATACTACTAAACATACAATTTGCAACAGTAAAATAAAAAAGGGATTAAAAGTGAAAATTTCGTAGCTTATTGGTGTACAGAAGGGTTTAGTGGTGTAGGAACTAAGGGGGTTATTTACGAAAGGCAAATCTACTTTGCACTACAAGTGCAAAGGGCACTTAAAATTGCACTGAAAGTGCACTTGGAAGTGCAGTCGCTGTAGATCTGAGGGGGACATGCGAGGAAAATAAAAAACAGCATTTTAGCTTGCACATGATTGGATGATAAAAATCAGCAGAGCTTCCCCTCATTTCAGATCCACCCCTCAGATTTACAGCGACTGCACTTCCAAGTGCACTTTGCCATTGTAGTTTACACTTGTAGTGCAAAGTGGATTTGCCTTTCGTAAATAACCCCCTATGTGCATAGAAGGGTGAACAAGGAAGATAAAAGCAATGGAAAATATCATTGCTAACGGTCACATTCTGGTGTCACTCAACATGATGAGTACCTTGTCAATGAGAACATTTAAGGGTGGCCTGGAGAGCACCTGCAGGGCAAACTGGATCAGTTCAGGCCACTAGTCTGGTCTGTAGAATTAGTAATTTATGGGATCCATCAGTTATGTTGTAATACTTTTGAACTTTATTATTGCCTTTCACAAAAAATGTAATGTTCTATGGGAATGTTTGACCATTCTTCCAGAAGCGCATTTGTGAGGTCAGGCACTGATGTTGCAGAGAAGGCCTGGCTCGCAGTCTCTGCTCAAATCCATCCAAAAGGTGTTCTATCAGGTTAAGGTCAGGACTCTGTGTAGGCCAGTCAAGTTCCACCACCCTAAACTTGCTCATCCATGTCTTTATGGACCTTGCTTTGTGCACTGGTGTGCAGTAATGTTGGAACAGGAAGAGGTCATCCCCAAATTTTTCTCACAAAGTTGGGAGAATTAAATTGTCCAAAATGTCTTGGTATGCTGACGCCTTAAGAGTTCTCTTCACTGGAACTAAGGGGCCAAGCCCAACCCCTGAAAAACAACCCCACACCCTAATCCCCCCTCCATCAAATGATTTGTACCAGTGCACAAAGCAAGGTCCATAAAGACATGGATGAGCGAGTTTGGGGTGGAGGAACTTGACTGGCCTGCACAGAGTCCTGACCTGAACCCGATAGAACACCTTTGGGATGAATAAGAGTGGAGACTGCGAACCAGGCTTTCTCTGCAACATCATGCTTGATCTCACAAATGCGCTTCTGGAAGAATGGTTAAACATTCCCATAGACACACTCCTAAACCTTGTGGACAGCCTTCCCAGAATAGTTTAAGCTGTTATAGCTGCAAAGGGTGGGCCAACTCAATATTGAACTCTACGGACTAAGACTGGGATGCCATTAAAGTTCATGTAAAGGCAGGCGTCACAATACTTTTGGTAATATAGTGTATATACACACGACATGCCAATCCTTAGAGGGAGCATTGCTTAGTAGTTCCAATGATAATTATTCTAGTGTATCCTGGACTATTCTAGGCCTACATCTTACTGCCTAACTCAAAGGTTTCACTGGTAATTTACTCAAAGGGGGGGGGGGGGGGGGGTGCCATACTGTCTTTGCCTTCTTTGCCGTGCCCATGCTAACCTCCATAAAACTTTTATGGTGACATGCCTGCTGAAAGGAATGGAGCTTAATGGTAGGAGAAAAAAGGTTTAACATTATACACAAAAATACGCCTAATGCCACGTACACACGACCGTTTTTCATGACGAGAAAAATGCAATTTTTTAAATTGGTCATTAAAAATGATCGTGTGTAGGCTCCAGAGCATTTTTCACAATGTGAAAAATGGGCATTAAAAATTTGGAACATGCTCTAATTTTTCTCTTCGTTTTTCACGTCGTCGTTTTTCTCGTCATGAAAAACGCCCGTGTGTAGGCTTTAACGACGTGAAAAAAACGCGCATGCTCAGAAGCAAGTTATGAGACGAGAGCGCTCATTCTGGTAAAACTAGCGTTCGTAATGGAGATAGCACATTCGTCACGCTGTAACGGACTGAAAAGCACGAGGCTGAAAAGCGCGAATCGCCGCTCAACAAACTTTTACTAACACGAAGGGTGGCGCCATCCGAATGGAACTTCCCCTTTATAGTGCCGTCGTACGTTTCGTACGTCACCGCGCTTTACTCAAGTATTTTTTTCCATGATAGTGTGTAGGCAAGGCAGGCTTGAGAAGAATCACGTCGAGAAAAACTTAGTTTTTTTCAATGACATTAAAAACGGTCGTGTGTACGCGGCATTACTGGAAAAAATTGTTACAGTGCCAAACTTTATTTTCCTCCTTTATATTGTTTGCTTCAAACTATAAGTATTCTATAAACAATAAGTGTAAGTAACCTGCAGAGATAAAGCTTCCCAAAAAGGCAATAACAGGAAATTAGGCTATTGGGCAAAACTGATCTCATTAAATTTTAAGGCAGTGGCATCTGTCTTTCCCAGTGGCTTAATTATGCGTAACCAGTAAACTTTATGAGAAACTTGAAACTAGGTCTCTCGTGCTCAGAGGCGTTGCTAGGGGGGTGCGGGGGGTGCGGTCCGCCCCCGGGTGACACCCGCTAGAGGGGTGACACCCTCCCTTTTTTTTTTTTTTTTTTTTACAGCTGACCCATTCATTGATTCATTTCACCCCGCTGGGCTGGAAGCCTGGAACAACACCTCCAGCGCCGCGGCCGCGCCTGGTGTGTGTCCTCCGGCTCCTTATTCTTCCTATTCCTAAATTCCAATCCTCCTCCCTACCCTACAGAGCCAGCGAGCGACTCAGCCTGTCACATCATCACACTGCACTGTGATGATGTGACGACACGCACTAGCGTTGCTAGCCAGGTGCGGGGGGGGCGGGCCGCACCCGGGTGACACCCACCAGAGGGGTGACACCCGTGGGTAGCGCAGCGGCCACACTGACATCGCCCGCCCGCTGCCCTGTGCCTTAGGCTCACGCTGCGGCTGTGTCCCTCAGCGGAGCGGAAGGAAGCCGCCGCCCCCTCTGCCTCCTCTCTGTTTACATCCACAGAGGAGGAGGAGGAGCCCGCGCTCGAGAGACACACCGCTGTGTGTATCTGCCGCTCTGTTCTGAGGTCTGTAAGGTAAGGGGGGCATCTTTACTGATGGGGGGAGGGGGTGTCTGTACTGCTGGGGTCTGCACTAGGGGGAGTTTGCACCAGGGGGGCTGTAACTGAGGGGGTGTCTGTACTGAGGGGGGTCTGGTACCAAGGGGGTGTCTGTACTGAGGGGGGTGTCTGTACTGAGGGGGGTGTCTGTAACTGAGGGGGTGTCTGTACGAGGGGTGTCTGGTACTGTGGGGGGTGTCTGTAACTGAGCAGGGTGTCTGTAACTGAGGAGGTCTGCACTGCGGTGGGGGTGTCTGTACTGATGGAGCGGTCTGTACTGAGGTGGGGGTGTCTGTACTGAGGGGGTGTCTGTACTGAGGGGGGTGTATGTACTGAGGGGGGTGTCTGTAACTGAGGGGGGTGTCTGTAACTGAGGGGGGGTCTTTAACTGAGGGGGGGTCTTTAACTGAGGGTGTGTCTGTAACTGAGGGGGTGTCTGTAACTGAGGGGTGGTCTGTACGAGGGGGAGTCTGTACGAGGGGTGTCTGTAACTGAGGGGGTGTCTGTAACTGAGGGGTGGTCTGTACGAGGGGGAGTCTGTACGAGGGGGAGTCTGTACGAGGGGGTGTCTGTTACTGAGGGGGGTGTCTGTACTGAGGGGGGTGTCTGTACGAGGGGTGTCTGTAACTGAGGGGGGGTGTCTGTAACTGAGGGGGTCTGCACTGAGGTGGGGGTGTCTGTACTGATGGAGCGGTCTGCACTGAGGTGGGGGTTCATACTGAGGGAGGCGGGTCTATATTGATGGCGGAGAGTCTGTACTTAGTGGAGCGGGTTTGTACTGAGGGAAGGGATCTATACTGTGGGAGTGGGGTCTGTAGTTAGTGGAGGGGGTCTGTACTGAGGGGGGACTATAGTTGTTGGGGGGTGACACCATTTTTTTTCGCACCGGGTGACACCAACCCTAGTGACGCCACTGCTCGTGCTGCAGGTCAGAAACAAGAAATGATAAGATCAGTATCATTTATCCAGCACCGCTTCAGCCAATTTCCCATCTAAACACTGTACCGGGTAAAGTTTCCCTTGATATTAACAGATGACGGGAATTTGCAGCTGCTGTTGGCACTTTCTAATCATTCATTTCAAACATGACAGATTATTTTGGTTGCTGTTTGAACAAACAGGACAGTGGACCACAACAAGGAATAGTTAAAGTGAGCCTGTCACCCAAAACAAACTGCCACAAAATCTTGTTCCATGAAGAACAGGATCCCTCACACTCAGCCACTGCCAAAGGTCTTCAGCTCTGACATGCCACTAACCAAAAGGGCACTTTTTATTGACTGTTGATCTGCTGAAAAAGTCTGGAGTTTTATGACAGCTAAAGGTACATGTGGTAGTTTTGAGAATCCCAAGCCACAAGGAGAAACATTTTGTGGCAGCTAGTAGTACTATGCAGGCACATTTTATGTTCTATTATTAGTTTGATTTAAACTTTGTGATAAGCGAGTATTTTTTATTAACCACTTAAGCCCCGGACCAATACGCAGCATAAAGACCAGGCCCCTTTTTGCGATTTGGCACTGCGTCGCTTTAACTGACAATTGCGCGGTCGTGCGACGTGGCTCCCAAACAAAATTGGCGTCCTTTTTGTCCCACAAATAGAGCTTTCTTTTGGTGGTATTTGATCACCTCTGCGGTTTTTATTTTTTTGCGCTATAAACAAAAATAGAGCGACAATTTTGAAAAAAATGACATATTTTTTACTTTTTGCTATAATAAATATTCCCAAAAAATATATAAAAAAACATATTTTTTCCTCAGTTTAGGCCGATACGTATTCTTCTACATATTTTTGGTAAAAAAAATCGCAATCAGGGTTTATTGATTGGTTTGTGCAAAAATTATAGCGTTTACAAAATAGGGGATAGTTTTAAGGCATTTTTATAATTGTTTTTTTTTTTTACTAGTAATTGTGGCGATCAGCGATTTTTTTCATGACTGCAACATTTTGGTGGACACATCGGACACTTTTGACACATTTTTGGGACCATTGTCATTTTTACAGCGATCAGTGCAATAAAAATGCACTGGTTACTGTAAAAATGACACTGGCAGTGAAGGGGTTAACCACTAGGGGCGCTGGAGGGGTTAAGTGTGCCTAGGGGCGTGTTTCTAACTGAGGGGGGGGGGCGTGACTACTAGTGAAACGTCACCGATCTCCGCTCTGATTACACAGAGCGGAGATCACTGACATTGTCAGTAGGGGAGCAGGGAGATGTTGTGTTTACACTAACATCTCCCCGCTCCATGCCTCCGTGAGATGATCGCGGGGATACCCGCGGCGATCGAGTCTGCAGGACCCGCGATCCAACTCACGGGGAAGGCAGGGGTATCGCGAGCGCGCCGCCAGTTAAAGGGCCACATACAGGTACATGATTGTGCCTGTACGAGCCATTCTGCCGACGTATATATACAGTGAGGGGTCTTTAAGTGGTTAAGGATAAAATAATCATTTTTGTCCTTTTCACTAATATATGATCACCAGTTGTGGAAGAACATGCTAGTGGTAGCTAACGAATATTTGCTCTGCAATGGCATTGGAGCTTTAGGGCCCATTCCCACTGTCCTGACAACCGCCACACAATAAACCACAGTAGTTCAATGGTTTCGTTTAGTATGTGACAGCTGTCCTTTCTGATTGCAGTGACCCAGCAGTAGGGGGCAGTGTGATGCATGTTTTAGCACACCACACTTTTCCCCTTATTTAACCTAAAGCGGAGTTCCACCCTAAAGTGGAACTTCCACTCGTCGGATTCCTCCCCCCCTCCGGTGCCACAATTGGCACCTTGTGGGGGGGAGGGGGGACAGGATACCTGTCAAAAACCTGGAGTTCGGCCGCGGCCGTGACGTCACCGCAGGGCTCCCTCCACCTCCCCCCCTGGCCGCTGGGCTAATAGGAGACAGGAGCGGGCCTTGCACATGCGCAGTAGAGTTCCCGGCGTGAAGCCGAAAGGCTTCACTGCCGGGTTCCCTTACCCGCAATGGCGACGGCAGCACCCGACAGCTGATGTGAAACATCAGCTACGGTGCCGACATCGAGGGACACCAGGACAGGTAAGTCTTCATTTATTAAAAGCCAGCAGCTGCAGTATGTGTAGCTGCTGGCTTTTAATTATTATTTTTTTGCCCGGGGTTGCCTGGAACACCCCTTTAAAGGGGAGTTCCAACTGTATATATATATTTTTTTTTACAATGAATATCTTTTGATTATAACTGTTATATATAGAACTCACATTTTTAGTATAAATCGCCGCTCGATTTCCGATTTCTAACCAAAAGATAACTTTGAGGCTCCCAGCAGGGGTCCAGTGCGTCCTGGTTCACCATTTCAGGTCCGATTTCAGCCTGAATTTTGGGCTGAATTCGGACCTAAAACGGACCAAATTTGCACCGGAGCCGCATCGGAGATATGTAAACCAGCGCCATAGAGAGCCATTCACATTCTCCTGCTATTGCAAATTGGATGCGGGGATTCAACATCCAATTCGCAATAGTGTGAACCCGGCCTTATTCTTCTTTCCCGGCATTTCCCATATTGCTTGTGGGCATGTGAAGCCCACAACCAATATCTTCCGGGATATGGTGCAGCTGAGCGACCAGCATGCACCGCCCGTTCTCGCGCATGTTCAGGCTCGCATCGCCGTAAACTTCTGACGTTGCCATCACAATGAGCGGCGGTGTCGGAAGTGCCCGCCCTGTTGTGATGGCAGCAAAGATATCTCGCGATGCTGAGCGGCGGCGATCCACACTGACTCTTTGGAATTATGACACCAAGCTCCTAGGAGACAGTGAGCCACCAGAAAATTACGTTATTAGCCGTGGGTGGGAGAAGGAGGAAGTGAAATGGAACACCATTGAAACATGGTAAGCTGATGAAAAAAGAAAAAAAAGATCAACGAGGAAATGATTGCCATTGATAGATTGAATAAGATAAAGTTAAAAAAGTGGGTGGAACTCCGCTTTAACTTTATTTGAAATGTACAAAGTGATACTTCATTCATGTCACTGTACAGCAGCACATTGCGATGCTGTACAGTGAAATGCAATCCCATCCTGTGCACTCTGATAAAATACAGCATGTCTGCATTTTATTGCAGCTTATTATAGTGCAACTCTGGGCTGCATTGCAGAGTGAATAGGACACATAGAAAAAAAAATTCTGTGTGTCCTAACAGTGACTGCCGTTCTTCCAGTGGGGAAAAAAGGCAGTCATCTCACTATATGTGAATTGGCCCTAAGTCTCAGCTTCAGCCAAAACTGTTTTTTCTTTTTTGGATAGAATGAAGACCAGTCAGAAACTCTGTCATATTTTTCTTGCTATCACACACAGGGTGTCACCAGAACAGGAAGTGAGCGGAAATCTTATTTGACATAAAAGCATTAAATAGACTCTAAAGCCCTGTACACACGATCGGATTTCCTATGGATTCTAATCCGATGGATTTTTCCATCGAAATCCGATGAAGCTGACTTCCATCAGTCTTGCCTACACACCATCAGTCAAAAATCCGACCGTCCCAAACGCTGTGACCTAAAACACTCCGACAAGCCGAGAAAAATTAAGTTCAATGCTTCTGAGCATGCGTCGACTTGATTCTGAGCATGCGTGGGTTTTTTGTCCGATGGAGTTCCACAAAGACGATCTGAATTTTCTATCGGTTTTTCTCCCATCGGATAAATTTAAAACATGTTCTATTTTTTCTCACCGATGGAAAAAAGACCAATGGGGCCCATACACGATCGGTTTGTCCGATGAGAAAAGTTCATCGGTAAAACCGATCGTGTGTACACGGCATAAGAGATTCAAATTTTTCTTCATTCTTCTAAAAATAGGGTTATTGAAGCCTGCAAAGATTTCTCCCTGACACGTCCCATGTGAGTGACAGGAAAACAATGAAAAATAGAGGGAAAGCACTTCTATGGCCACATCCATATGAAAGTATTGTATAAAGAAAAAAAGGGCAAAAATAACCCAATGTCGGACTTTAAAGGCACGATGAACAGTGGAGAATATACAGACTTGTTAGAGAAATATTTATTAAATACAGTACAAAGTACAAAAAAACATATAGAGAATTAAAAAGGGTATATATAAAATAAACGATAAGAAGTGAGCCCCTGTGCATCAACGCGTTTCACCGTTAAGCTTCGTCAGGACACATTCAGGGATCACTGGAAATGGAAAACAGTTCTCACTGTCTTGTGGCAGAGAGAAGTCCACGGGGGATAGACTTACCCATAGAATTTAGAAGGTATATCAAATATTCTGGGTGTTCAAGGAGCCAGCTATTAGCTCAGACACCCCATATAACAAAATTATGTTGTTAAGGTTATTCCAAAATGATGAAAAGCAGGGGGGAGGAAACACTAGTTTGAAAATCAGAATATATCTCCTTACAGGTTGATATGTCTATTGCCTTTCAGTCAGTACCGTATATGTAGTCACTGACACCAAAAAACATTACACTGTAATCAAGCAGAGAACTGATGCGTATTCCAAGAAGGGAATATGAACCCTTGTGACCATATTGTTTTACAAACCTATGGAATGGCCCCCCTGGGAGAAGACGCATGCTCATCCCAGGAAAACAAGAAATGAGTGTTAGGCTGGGTTCACACCATTGTGAATTGGATGTGTGTTCCACGCATCCAATCTGCAATAGCAGGAGATTTTGACCGCCTCTCTATAGAGCTGGTTCACATATCTCCGCAGCAGGTCCGGTGCGTTTTGCAAAAAAATGCTGTGCGTCTTTTGGTCCATTTCAGGTCTGAATTCAGCCCAAAATTCAGGCTAAAATCGGACATGGATGAAGGGTGTGTAAGATTCCGTGCAAAGGAAAAAAATACCAGCAGGGGGGAAAATATATAACATAATATGGTGAATCAAGAGAATTGCTGCCTCTAAAGATTACTACCACCTAGGGGGAGTAAATGAATGAAGGAGAAAAATAAGTAGGTGTGGCGCTGTTCAATGGATTATAATTGACTCTCAATGTGGTGGTGATGTAATGTGGGTGTGAATGTAACACCAGTAAAAAAAAAAAAAAAAATTATGACAAATAAATTATAAGTGAACATAAACATGTGCATGTAAAAAAGCAATAAATAAATGAATACAAAATTTAAAAAGTTAAACTCCTATTGAGCATTCAAATCAGTCCAGAAAAGATACTAATTAGATATTCAAAAAGTACTAATTAGATATTCAAAAAAGTCCAAAAAGTGCTTGTGCTGGTGAAAAGTGATCTCTAATGTAAATGATCTCTGGATAAAATAAATTCAATAAATAGAGCATTCAAAACAGTTCAAGAAAGTGCTTGTGCTGGTTAAAAGTAATCACTGTTCGTTAGGGCGGAGTCAACGTGCGTCCTTGCATCACTTCCGGGCAGCGGCGTTAGTGAATATCTAATTAGTATCTTTTCTGGACTGATTTGAATGCTCAATAGGAGTTTAACTTTTTTAATTTTGTATTCATTTATTTATTGCTTATTTACATGCACATGTTTACGTTCACTTATAATTTATTTGTCATAATTTTGATTTTTTTTTTTACTGGTGTTACATTCACACCCAAATTACATCACCACCACATTGAGAGTCAATTATAATCCATTGAACAGCGCCACAATTACTTATTTTTCTCCTGAAATCGGACATGTGAAGCCAACCTTCATTTTTCAATTGGGGGCACAAACAGCAATAAGAGAGTTCTAAATCTTTATTTGTCAATGACATGCTAGGTAGTCCCAGTTTAGTCATTTTTGAGTTGATGTTCTCCAATGCCCAGTATGCTATGAATAATTCCAACTGATTTAGTAAATTAGCATTTCAAAAGCTACCTTTCCTACTAAAACCTTACAATTGCTTTCTCTCGTCAACCACAGATGGGCGTCTTCCGCACCAGCATGGCCCCAGAAGTTGATGTGAGACAGAGAGGTACTACTGATGTCAATCAAGTCTTCTGGTGGTATATTGTTGCAAGTTCTCTACCGTTTGTAAGGCATTATTGTTACTGACATAACACTGATATTGACTTGTTCAACTTTTATTGGAGTCATAAAAAATACAAACCAAAGAAACAAAACATTTCAGTGCAAAACACAAGGCTCATTGTGATCATCTTTAGATGTAGATACATATACCTTTATACTATAGAAAAAAAAAAAAAAAAAAAAATAAAAGTTTATCAGTATTTACATATAATTTATTTTTCCTTGCAGTTGCTTAGGGTTAAAACGTTTCAGCTTCTTGAGGAGTGCACTTTGCTTGCTTACACATGTTTAACAAACAGCAGATAATTCGGCAAAGCTTCTTGTGTTCAGCTTTTACAGCAAACATGGACTTTACCGAAGTGTTCCAGGTATATCCACCTGTAAAATAAACAAGCAGTTATTACACTGACTGTTAAAAAGCTATCTGGGATAGTTCTGCTGAGAAATACTCAACGGAAGGCCCCACATGAAAGGATAGAAGTTTTCCTATCACACCTTTTCATATATAGGCCTCATGCGCACAGAACCTTTAAAGAACGCCAGCGCTGCTGCCAGAAAAAGCAGCTTTAAAAACGCGCTGTTAGCCGCATTTTTGAATAGCGTTTATGAGCGTTTTTCTGCGTTAGCGTTTTTGTTCGTTTTTTCAGTAAAAACACTCGCTATAATGTAAAAACGCCTAAAAACGCCGAACGTTTAGCCGTGTTTTTTTGGCATTTTTTGTTTTTACAGCTCAACAGCCTCTGCTCCTGGACGCACAGGCTGTCGTTTTTTTCTACTGACTCTAAACGCTTATGCTTCTGAAAGTTTACGTGTGCATGGACACATAGGCTAACATGGAGGGGCGTTCAGAGGCAGTTAAAATAAACGTCAGGTGCCTCTAACAGCAGCTGTAAAAATGTCCTGTGTGCATGAGCCCTATAAGTATAATACAGTATTTCAGAAAAAAATATCCTGTAAGGTACATTTAAACTGTCTTATTTAAATTGCATAGCATGTTTAATACCTTTAGAACAAGTTTGAAAGCTATACTATTTTTGTTCCACTGTTTCCACTTTGAGGGGAAAATTATTTACATGCATAGCTACTGCCTGGAGCACATCTATGAATTTTTGAAAGACGAGTAGAAGATGATGGAGCCACCTGCATGCCAACGCGCTGTGAGATGCACACAGCTGCCAAACTACATTTCCCATGACCGCTGGCATGTATGGAAATAAGTACGGATTATGATTTTTGCTATTTTGCCCACACATACATTGCATTCTTAGGACAGGCAGACAGGCAGGCAGTAGTTGTCTATCCATTCACTCAGCAGATGCTTTCATAGTCACATAGATGAATGCTATTCCTAAGATTCTTTCCAAAACCACATACATTTGCTATGACTAGTTTTCACAAATGCTAAAATGAAATGCGTTCTATGACTGAAGTAAAAATACAAGCTGTCAATATGTCAACACAGTTTCTGTCTTAAATTACATTAAATTGCATCTGTCATGAGAGAAATATGGGGGCTGCTGGCACTGGCCTTCTGAAAATGTTAGTTGCCTGGCTGGTCTACTATTTCACATGTCGCTCGAGGTGAGATCATGCTCCGCATGCCACATTCACATCTCAGGTGCTGGCTCAGCTCAGCTCCACCGAAATAATCAGGAATGCCTTAAACCAAGATGCAAAATAATTTTCCTTTATTACAATAGCCAGCAGGGACAAGTTCTAGTCTGACATGTTTAATGCTAGGCACAGCGTTTTGTCAAAGAATCTTTTAGTGAGAAAGTGCTGTGCCTAGCGCAGACCATGTCAGACTAGAACTCATGACACTCCTGTTGACTATTTTAATAAAGGAAGATTATTTTGCATCTGGGTGTGTAGCATTCCTGTTGCTGGTACAATTGCCTGGCTGGTCTGACTGACTTAAGGTAGGTCTAAAAGCTAAATAATTACACTTCGTTTGTTAAAGAGGAGCTTCAGTCTCCCCCCAGAAAATTCTAAGTCAGCAGCTACAAATACAAATACATCTCCTTGCTCCCGTTTACGTCAAAACTTTTAGAACGCTTAGTCTTACAACTGTCTTGGCTCCTACCTAGCTGACAACAACCTTCTTGATCCCTTACAGTCTGGCTTTCGCTAGCTACACTCCACTGAAACTGCCCTACTGAAACTCACTAATGACCTACTAACTGCTAAATCCAATGACCACTACTCCATACTCATACTACTCGACCTCTCTGCAGCCTTTGATACTGTTGACCATCCTCTCAAAAAACTCCACTTTCTTGGGCTTCAAGACTCTGCTCTCTCCTGGCTCTCCTCCTACCTATCACAGCGCTCCTTCAGTGTGACCTTTAACTCTGTTTCCTCCTCTCCACTTCCTCTTTCTGTAGGGGTTCCTCAAGCCTCTGTCCTCTGACCCCTTCTGTTCTCCATATACACCTCCTCCCTTGGTCTGTTAATAAACTCCCATGGCTTCAAGTATCACCTCTATGCTGACGACACACAAATATATCTCTCTACTCCTCACCTCACTCCTTCAGTTTCCTCTCTCATTACTAACTTACTAACTGACATATCAACATGGATGTCACACCACTTCCTCAAACTCAATCTTTCTAAAACCAAGCTCATAATTTTTCCTCCAGCCCATCACCCAGCTCCCTGACTTCTCCATCAAGATCAATAATACAAGTATCAGTCTCTCCCCCCTCATGCCAAGGTACTAGGTGTAATCCTAGACTCTGACCAGTCTATTCAGCCCCAAATCCAATCACTGTCCAAATCGTCCAGACTTCACCTCTGAAACATCTCCAAAATACGCCCCTTTTCTAACCGTTGACACCACTAAGCAACTTATTCACTCCCTCGTTATCTCTCGCCTTGACTATTGTAACTCCCTCCTCATTGGCCTACCACTCCGCAAGCTATCCCCTCTTCAGTCTATCATGAATGCCGCTGTCTGACTCATTCACCTTACCAACTGTTCAGTGTCTGCCACTCCTCTCTGCCACTGGCTTCCCAATTACCCAACGAATAAAATTCCAAAGAGTAACAATAACATACAAAGCCATTCACAATTCTGCCCCAAGCTACATCACCAATCTTATCTCTAAATATCACCCAAACCATCCTCTCCACTCCTCCCAAGACCTTCTGCTCTCTAGCTCCCTTGTCTCCTCCTTCCATGCTCCTCTCCAGGACTTCTCAAGAGCCTCTCCCATCCTCTGGAACTCACTACCCCATCTGTCTGGTTATCACCTACTCGGTCCACTTTTAGGCGATCCCCGAAAACTCATCTCTTCAGGGAAGCCTATCCTACCTCCAGCTAACAACCAAATCCTCTACTCCCCTCATCAGTTCATCCCTCACAGTCCCTACCTTTTGTTTCACCAGCCTCTACCTTTTAGATTGTAAGCTTGCAGGAGCAGGGCTCCTCTAACCCTCTTGTTTTGAATTGTACTATTGGTGTAGTGTCTCCCTTTACATTGTAAAGCACTGTGCAAACTGTTGGCGCTATATAAATCCTGAATAACAATAATAATACAGTGGCCTACTATAGGATAGTAAACAAAGTTATAGCTTACAACACAGCAAAAAGAAGATTTGATGTTGCAGAATGTCTTTATATTTACTCCAAAGAAGAATAGTCAGTAGAAGCACTTATGTGCTGGCATGGTAAAGGCACTTGCATGCCAGGCCACAGTTGATGGGTGTGTGTCTATTTGTGTGTGCATATTCAGACGAGCATGCCATGAAACACCCTAACACATCAGACTATTTAAACTCACAACTGCCCCCACAAATGATCTTCAACTATCCTGTTTCCTATTAATCTTTTGATCTGGTTACCTGACCCAGACTGCCCTGATCTGACCATGATGTTACTCCTGGTTCTGAACTGGCAGTTCCTCTATGCACCTGATTACATTCTTCTTGCTGTCTTGGCTTCAAACTAATCTTAACCTGTCTTTCATCCCTGCTATTCCAGTCTACCATATGCTGACTACGCAATGGCTCATACAACATTCCCTGAAGCCAACCTCAACCTGATTCTAGCCATTATTACAGTCACCTACCTGGTACCATACCTACATTTTCTCTCCCTCTATTTCCTGTATCAGTAATCACATTCCTACTTCTTAGGTTAGGTTCAAATATGTGAGTATGCACACGCACATTGTGGGTACAGAAGCCCAATAATTTGAATAGGCCGGTGTACCCATGATAATTGCAGAGAAAAAAGTTCCTGACCCGCACAGAACTGCATGGTGCCAAAACATGCGTGGGTGCCGATGCATGGGGGTCCCACTAAGAATCAACGGCACCCCTGCGCGTCTGCTAAAAAGCCATATGCTTCTGTTTGGGTCAGGAACACGTGCAATTATGCACATATGTGAACCTAGTATAAGACAAGTTTAGATCTGATTGGTGGTCGGATGTAACTTGTAATTTTACAAACAGCCTAATGATCTTCATCCAACAACTGTAATATTATAAAGTCAAAAGAATAACTTTTAAAGTAAATTGCAGCTCTGCTTTATATTTAAAGGAATTAAATATGTGCATTTCTTTAGCTTTACTGAGCTGACTTCATTAATTGGCAAGCATAACTTCAGTATATAAGTATTTGCTTTGGCTTTATTGATTTTTGAGAATTACATTGTTGATCGTTACATAATTATTAGTGTAATCCTATATACACTTATTTAATAAGTTTTTTTAACAATTCTAGATCATTCTGCAAAAACGGTCCAGTATGGCTAGCAGTAGCAATTTCAAAGCCAGAAAAGCAGTTAACAGGAAAAAATGCAAGTACCAGGACAAATACTTTAAATCTTTTTTTGAAATATTATTAGACATACTGTACCTTCTTCAACTGTCTCATACTGCTTCCTCTGATAGCTTCCATAAGGTCATCACGTGCCGATTTTTGGGGTGTAGATGGCCTAGAACCCTCTTCTACTTTCTTTTCTGAAATTGATCTTAGAGAATTTTTTATTTCTTTTAGTATATTGTTTTGCTCTTTTTTACTCTTTTTGCCTTTTGTTTTTATCTGTCCATTTTGAATTTTCTTTGCTGATCTTTCATGCTGCTTAATGACTTCAGCAATATTCCTTGTGGGAGCCTTTTTTTCCTGAACAACTTGCAATAATGGAGGGGCAGGTGGAGGAGGTGGTGGAGGCGGTGGAGGAGGTGGAGGAGGGGCTAAAGTTATGGTAGCCTGAACTTTTCTAGTTGTTTTTGGTGATGACCATGGTGAAGTCTTGGGAGAAGGACAAGGTGAAGCCCCTGGAGTTCCTCTCTGCAATGTCTTGGTCCTTAAGTTAGATGAAGGATCATAACCAGATTCCTTTTGTTCCTGCATTCTTTTCTGTCTCTGTTTGTCCATGTTTCTAGTAAGTATGCTTGTCATAGACATACGTGGTCCTGGAAGCTCAAAGTGATAACCTAGTTTGACAATACTTGTATTATCTTTTAGTAATTTCACTGTTTCCATTTCCACTTGACTTCCCATGATGTGCCTTTGATTGTGAAATCTTAGTTCTGTCAAGATATTGTTGGAATACTGAAGAGCTCTCATAATGGCCAATATTCCTTTCCCTGTGATAAAGTTTGATTCGATGTTTAAACACGTGATACTTCTATTAACCCTCAACATGTTAGCGATAGCTGATGCCACATTGTCATCAGCATGAGTGTTTGCTAAACTAAATATTTTAACACTGGTATTATTTTTCAGAGCTTCTGCAAATGCAATTAAAGTATCAGCTGTTGTATTCTCAATGTTATTGAGGTTTATTTCAGTAGTGTCAGGATCATTGATTTTAATATTTTCAAGTGCTTCCTCAATAACGGTTGGGTTTGAGAGGACAGGGCCAGGCAATGCTTTACTGTTACCAGTATGTTCTGTGTGTCTGCTGTATTTGTCACCACTTCCACTGAATCCATTGCAAGTTGGTTTTTCCAAAGAAACTCCATTGCATTTTATAGCGGGCGTTTTTATGGGAATTTGTATGGCTTGCTGCTGTTCATTTTTGCTACACACCACCTCTTCTTTAATATACTTGTCACTCTCTTCGAGGTCACTTTCAGCTTCTTCCTTTTTGTCCTCTTCTTCTTCTTCTACTTCTCCTTCTTCTTCTTCTACTTCTCCTTCTTCTTCTTCTACTTCTACTTCTTCTTCTTCTTCTTCTTCTTCTTCTCTATCTACTTCCTCATCCTCATCTTCTTCTGTATAAACCTCCTCTGATACTTCACTGTTGCTTCCTGTAAAGTCATCTTCTTCAATTTCATCTTCATCCTCCTCCTTAGGATTCTGTAAAAACAAATACAATTCAGTTAAATGGTTTTAGTTTTTACGCTCTGTCAAGGGTAAGGAAATCTCATTATAGTTAAATGATCTATCCATCCACTTTTTGTAGAAACACGAGTATGCATATTTTTCTACATTTATATAATGGCTTTGTACATATTTTTTTAGTTTGTTTTATATGGTCCAGACTAAAACATATTGAAACCAGTTTTTCTTTTTTTTTTGTTAGGTAAATCTGCAATAATGCATGGGAATAGTATATAGCCTTCTATCCAACAATTGCATAAAGCTCAAGCTACACTATATTACCAAATATATTGGGATGCCAGCCTTTACACGTGCATACATTTTAATGACATTCCAGTCATAGTCCATAAGGTTCAATATTGAGTTGGCCCATCCTTTGCAGCTATAACAGCTTCTACTCTTCTGGGAAGGCTGTCCACAAGGTTTAGGCGTGTGTCTATGGGAATGTATGACCATTCTTCCAGAATTTGTGAGGTCAGGCAACGATGTGGACGAGAAGGCCTGTCTCGCTGTCTCTGCTCTAATTCATTCCCAAGGTGTTCTATCGGGATGAGGTCCGGACTCTGTGCAGGTCAGTCAAGTTCCTCCACCCCAAACTCATTCATCCATGTCTTTATGTATCCATGTCTGGTGCACAGTCATGTTGGAACAGGAAGGGGCCATCCCCAAACTGTTCCCACAAAGTTAGGAGCATGAAATTGTCCAAAATGTCCTGGTATGCTGACGCCCTAAGAGTTCCCTTCACTAAAACTAAGGGCCAAACCCAACCCCTGAAAAACAACCCCACACCATAATCCTCCCTCCACCAAATGATTTGGAGCCTGCAAGCCAAGTCTTCTTGTCCACATCAGTGCCTGACCTCACAAATGCGCTTCTGGAAGAATGGTCAAACATTCCCATGGACACACTCCTAAACCTTGTGGACAGCCTTACCAGAAAAGTTGAAGCTGTTATAGCTGCAAAGGGTGGGCCAACCTAATATTGAACCCTATGGACTAAGACTGGGATGCCAGTAAAGTTCATGTGCGTGTAAATGCAGGCATCCCAATACTTTTGGTAATATAATGTATGTCGAGGCTTGGTTCACACTAGTGCAACTTCTGATGTGACTTGAGTCACACAGAATCGCCTGAAAATGGAAATCACATTGTTTCCAATGGTGCCCATTCGATCAGTGCGACTCAGCACAGAGTGATTTTGGAATAGGTTCCTGTGCTACTTTGGTGCGATTCCAGCGAGATCTTGGCCCCATAGACTTAAATGGAAAATAACAGAAATCGCAAGTACATGCAATTCTGATGCAATTTGGAAAGTGATTTCATGTTTTTTTTTTATCCCTGAACTTTTCTCCCAGGCAAATCCTTGGTTCCTCAAAAGTAGCGGTAGTAGTTGTAAAACACACAACCATAAAATCACACTAAATAGGCTTATAATTGTGTTAAAATTGCCTCAAAAAAGGTATAAAAAGATATAGAACAACAGTTTAAAAATGTATAAAGCCGAAGAATAAAAAAAATAAAATTAAACCACAAGAACAAATATAATTCTGTTAAATGATTTTAGTTTTCACGGTCTGTCAAGGGTAAAGAAATCCCATTGTAGTTAAATGTTCTATCCATCCACACTTTACTTTATTTATTTATTTATTTACTTACTTACTTAAATATTGGATCAACAAACAAAGGAATAACCCAGTTGTATAATAATCAATTTTTTATTTTGATTTGTAGAATTACAAGTATGGACTCATCCCTTATCAGACAGAGAAGTCTAACATTTCTATTAGACAAAGGGAGCTACAAAACAAGCTGCTCTATTATCTGTTTCTTTAAATAACTCATACTGCTTTGGAAACCATGTCACTTATTAAATGTGCATTATTGTATATAGGTATAAAAAGATGTAGAACAACAGTTTAAAAATGTACAACACCAAAGTATAAAAATAAAATTGATCCAAAACTATTATATTTTAATTTACATTACAACCAATTCCTGAGTACATGTTTTTTGAAATGCAAAACTAAAAACAGATTCTGTAGTTTTTGTAATATTTTGCTGCTGTATCCAACCAATAAAAACCTGGCTTAGTCTCCCTACTACATCGTATCTACTCAATATGTAATATGAATAATTTGTTAAAACATGTTTGGAAACAATCCAGTGACACCATACAATAATTACAAAATTCTATTACACATTTATTAAAGCCATAAAGAAATCAAAAGAAACATATATATAAAACAATAAAAACACCAATGTTGGCCAATGGATACAAGCAACTGGGCGAGACTTATGCTCTCTAGATGTTGGATGTTACGATATATCATAACAGGTACCCATTGTATCCAGTATTGAATAAAAGTCTTTAAGAATATAATATATACTGGGTCCCAATGTCCATTGGATCATATGGAAATGGATAAATCCCCCTATAACAGCATAAATATCCAAAATTCAGTAGTTGTTGCAAATGAATCGAGGGATTGGTGTAAAAAATCCCTTTAAAAGTCCATGCGTTATGGGAACAAGACTGGCTTCAGTAAGAATTAATGAGATGCGTGTGAAACATGTATTGTTTACAACAACTTTTTTCAGGTGCCCACCAGGACTCAGTGAATACCACCTCAAACCAAAGAATATGTAACCCCAGCACAGGGAATAATGTTGTTGTAAATTGGGTGTTCACCGAAAGGCTGGTAAATCCAACAAAGGAAATGGTAATATTAGCATTGTCCATGCATAACATCAACTCCACACAAACATAGAAGGAGAGGTAAACAACAATGCCCCATTCAGATGGAGTAAGGGATGAATTTCAATGTAGGAGATGCAGGACAAAATATCTTCCTTATTCCTCAATTCAGGCATGCCTTTGGTCAACTGTTTGATCAGCATACTCCATCCAAGGCCCCATTTAAGAGGGGCAGCATAATTGGACTGAACACTCATGCCAGTACCCATAGATGAGAGGCATGTCTCAGATGCAGCCCACTTGACCAGCGAAACCGGACAGACTAGTCTCTGTACCTGGCCTCTGCTCTTAATCGGTGTACAGCCAAGACTGAGACTGATAGGTATTTAACATTTCATCAGCTATGGATACTGGTATGGGTGTTGGACACATTGGGTTTCTGTCATGATATATTGTAACACCAAACATCTAGAGAGCAGAAACCTCGCCCTGTTGCTTTCATCAACTGGCCAATATGTGTGTTTTTATTGTTTTACATACTGTATGTTTCTTCGGATTTCTTTATGGCTTTGAATAAATATGTTATATAATTTTGTAATTATTGTATGGTGTCAATGGATTGTTCCTGAACATGTTTAAAGGGGTTGTAAACCTTCATGTTTTTTCACCTTAATGCATCCTAAGCATTAACCTCCCTGGCAGTATTCCCGAGTCTGGCTTGGGGTGAAATTTCAGTACCATTAGCGGTAACCCCGAGCCTGACTCGGGATCGCATTGCAGGATACAGGGAGTTACTTACCTTGTCCCCTGGATCCTGCA
Source organism: Rana muscosa (assembly GCA_029206835.1). Taxonomy (NCBI): domain Eukaryota; kingdom Metazoa; phylum Chordata; class Amphibia; order Anura; family Ranidae; genus Rana; species Rana muscosa. Next base: position 708,154,487 of record CM055118.1, read on the forward strand.
ATGTCTCCCCGCAGTGTGTGCGAGCTGTCTCCTCGCTCGATTCACACAGTGTCCGAGTGCCACCGAGCTCCATTCCCTGTGACGTTGTGACGCACGGGGGCGGAGATCGGCGCCAAATTCAAAAAAGTAAAAACACACAATACATACAGTACACTGTAATATTACAGATTACAATACTGATTAAAATAATTACACATCCCCTTTGTCCCTAGTGGTCTGTCCAGTGCCCTGCATGCACTTTTATATTATAAATACTGTTTTTTCTGCCTGGAAACTGGAGATTGTCCATTGCAACCAAAAAGTGTCCCTTTATGTCAAAAGTGGTTTTAGACCAGCTAGAAAACAGCGATAATAAATTAGAATCACTTGCAGAATTGAGCGATAGCGATTTGTGGGGAAATTCCTCATCAAACACTGAAAGTAATGACAGCGACAATTCTGCAACTGAGCAAATTTCTGTGTTTTTGATTTGATTACATTATTGAATAGTTTTTTATTATTATTATATTATTATTTGTTATAATTATTTATAGTTATTTATTATATTATAATTTATGATTTTGTGTTTCAAACTTTATCATACCCGGGATGTCTAGTAGACTCTTGTTTGGACAGATTTAAGTGAGTTATTCCTAAGAATTACACGCCTACAATATAAAACGCCAAATTTCCATGCAAAATGATTGTACCGCTTTCAGCACCTAAAATCTGAAATAATCATATCGCCAGGGAGGTTAAGGTGAAAAAACATCCACAACTTACCGGCCCACCAGAGCCCCCTTACCTGAGCCCTCGAAAGTCCCGCTTTGAGAACGTGCTTGCTTCTTGGCTCTTCTCAGCCCGCTCTTCATTGGATAGATTGATAGCAGCGCAGCCATCCGCTCGCGCTGCTGTCAATCAACTCCAATGACGTGTGGGACAGGGGGTGGGGCCGAGTCCTGTAGTCAACGGCTATGGACGCCAGATACAGGACTCGGGAGCGCGCCCACAAGGTAACCCCCTTGGGAAAGCGCTTCCCAGGGGGGTTAGCTGATGCGGGGAGGAGCCGAGACAGCCGCCGAGGGACCCCAGAAGACGTGGATCGGGGCCACTCTGTGCAAAACGAGCTGCACAGTGGAGGTAAGTATAACATGTTTGTTATTTAAAAAAAAAACAAAAAAAAACGAACCCATACAACCCCTTTTAACCATTCCAAAAAGTTTTACCCCCTTCATGACCAGGCCATTTTTTGCTATTCAGCACTGCACTACTTTAACTGGTAATTGCACCGGCATGCAACGCTGTACCCAAACAAAATTTATATAATTTATTTAACACAAGTAGAGCCTTCTTTTGGAGGTATTTGATCACCAATGGGCATACGCACGCCCTAAACGGGAGGCAGGCAGCAATGTACCAGTACATCACTTTGGCTGCACGGGCTGCCTGTCCGCAGTATATTCTTAGGTGGTTAAATAATTGTTTTAATATTACATGTTGAGTGGATACAGTGAAGTAAATTCCATACTAGGTTTTTATTGGTTGGCTATTGCATGTTTATTGATAATACCAGCGACTACTATTTTCTAATCTATTAATATAAGATTATATGTTAATAGGGACTAGTTTCAAAATATTTGAATGTTTTTTATTGCTGCATGTGAAAACTGTAATGACCGTTCAGAAGTGCTAGTAAAATAATAATATAACATTACTAAAAATGTACAGATCTAAGAGCAATCAGGTTGTCTTTAGTGCAGATTCACAAATTTTGGACAATCTTTGCACTTTTTTCACTCACAAAAGCACTACTCATACTCATACCCATATTTTTTATCAAACTATCTTAAACGAATTTTTTTAGATGATTTTGCTACAATCTTTAATGTATAATATATATGTGAACATCGTTTGGAATTTTTGGCTAGTGAATGAATCTGAAAACAATTTGTCAAGGACGCTGTAGACTTGATGACTAATGTAGCAAGCAGCAAACAACATATTATCATACCCCCAAGCCTGAACTGAGATTAAATGGTGGTTATATATAGAAGCAATATAATAAGCGCTGATAACTACCATGTTTGGAAAATAATTAAATACCAGAGACAAGTGCAGGGCTTTGTCTGAGCACAAGAAATCCACTTGGGTCAGCTGTGGACTTTCTTTACAAAAAAAAAAGGTTCAACTTATCAGATGTTTTAAAACAGTTAACATACATATTTTAATTGGGATACTGCTAACAATTTTATTTAATGTAGGATATATAATTTATTTGTGAACAACTAATAATGCAATGGTTAGATGCATAAGATAGATGTGTTAGGGCGTATTGGACTACATATTAGTCGTTCTACAATTGAATAGAGTGAAGATAAATGCTTACCGGACTCTATTTAGGGATTTTAACTTATTACTTTAAAACAATATTCTGCTTTTTCAGTTTGAGCATTTCTATTTGAAAAAAAAATATTGGAATTCATTGTTTTGGAGATGATGGTGACTGTAAATCTCTATACTTGAATGACAACTTGAAGAAGAACCTTGGTCTAAACAATTGTTTTAAATGACACATTTATTAGAGCATAGAGTCAGATCACCAAGTATCAAACAAAATTGTTTCTAAAGCTGCGAGGGCTATAAAAATGCAAATTAGCTGACCTGGCTTTTCCCAAAACCAGTAGCTTCATGGTAGTTGTGTGTACTAACATTTCCGCTGATATCAAAAAGTTGTGGCAACTCTGGGACCCATATAGCTCCCAATGTAGTAGATTAATGCAGTGTTTCTCAACTCCAGTCCTCATGGCGCCCCAACAGGTCATGTTTTCAGGAATTCCCTCAGATAAAACGGCTGTGGTAATTACTAAGGCAGTGAAACTGATCAAATCACCTGTGCAAATTAATGGGAAGGCTGAAAACATGACCTGTTGGGGCGCCTTGAGGACTGGAGTTGAGAAACATTGGATTAATGTGTCCCTGTGCACCACAACCTAACAACTTTTTTTTCTTGGTGTTTATTCATACATTATATCCTTTTGAAAACCCTAAAAAAATAAAAAAAATAAACAAATTACCCAATCTGATTTAAAAAAACAAACAAATGTATTAACCCACTTTTAGGAAACATTTGTAAACCGTATACTGCCAAGCACCTATGCCCTGCATATTTTTTTTACCTTTTTTTCCTGAAGCGCATATTTTTGTGTTTATCAAAACTGGAGCAACCAGAATCTGGAGGAGCTCTGCATGGCAACCAATCAGCTTCTATTTTTTATTTTCAAAACTTAACAAGCTAAAGGTAGAAGCTAACACCCCCCACCCACCAAATTGTTTTGTTGGGTTAATAGTAAAAACTAGACATAATACACATAAAATATAAAGCATATACTGGGCAACACCTCTACCCCGCATATTTTTCTTTTCTTTTTGAAGCACATATTCTTAACAAAGAATTCAATACTTAAATATTTTGTGAGGTTAATAGTAAAACTAAATGTATTTTGTAATATACCAAAAAATGCATTTATGGTAAGTAGTAAAAAGAGCTAGGAATACTTTTCATACAGTTCTTTCCTTATTTATGTGAATTGTATTACCACCCTGCTCTAAACTGAGTAAATGTGAAATTTGGTTGGCTGTTATAGGTTATAGCTATTTTCCCATGATTGGTGTTCTTTATATTCTTTCTAAAATAAGCCTGTGTGTTATAAACACCCTCATATTCCCTTTTTAATGACAGACAAATAAATAATGGATGTTTATAGTACTATTTGCTGCATAAAAGATGAAAACATGCATACATTCAACTTTTTAACCAAGTTGGCACAATAAAATGAGAATGGAAACTTACCTGAGCACATGCGCCAATTTCTTTTTCTAGTAACTTTTTTGTCTCCTTTTCCCAATAAGCCATTAGGGCTTCTCTGCTGAAGTTCACTGTTGGAGACTTTTCCGTTAAACTTTTTTGCCTCATTCCAACAGGAAGGTTATGATCTGGTTCGATATCATCCAATTCCCTTTCCAGTTCCTGAAGCTCCTCTGGTGAGAGAGAAGCCAGCAGCTCATCTTCATCAATATCTTCATATTTACTGATCTCTCGCCTGTATCCAAAGGTAGACATGGTCCCCTCAGGAGCTTTTGTGTTCTAAAGCCAATCAACTTTAGTATGTAGATACAGAAAACAAATGGAGAATGAGCAGATAGCTGTCCTGTATCTGCTGTACCTTGTGTGAGCTGCAACTGACACTTTAGATGAGAAGAAGCACAGCCTTTTAAGAAAGGCTAAATGGGTGTTCCCATTGTACAAAGGGGGGTGAAAGCATACTCTATTTCAGCCTCCGATGTCAGCTGGATGCAGAGACAGACACAAAGTGACATCACAAGTGAATGTCAGCCTTTCAGGCTCAGGGATTTATTGCACACTAGATCTTTCCACATAAAGTTTACACTGATGACCTAAGGATTTCCACACAATTAATTAGTGAATTTGGTTCAATAACTTGTTTCTCGTGAAATGCACTCATAGGTGGTCAGAATGAATAATTTTATTCTATCAGTGTTATTCTATCAGTGTTACTACGGAGCAAGAATATTGGATTTCCATGAGAGCTCCCTTCCTACAAATGGTGTACTAGTGCTCCATATGTTCATTAAGATTTCCACTGCACACACTAGATATTGGGGTTGAAGTATCTTAAACTAGAAGAAATTAAACTATATTAGATATTTTTATACAAAACCAGAGTATTTTCTAACTAGATCATTTGGTTTAGCGATCGGCTGATTGCAAAATCATCTTATTTGAGTGAGGAACCATTCAGGGCACACACGCTGAACCCAGAAAAAGGCCCTATATTCTCTGAACAGCAGTATACAGGCGGTGCAAACAAGACAGGGACTGTAGGTTTGTTCTTAAGTAGAATCTGTTTGTAATTTGGAACAGGTACATTTTTAAAGTGTAGCTCCAGCCAACAAATCTATTTTTAATCTTTTTGGAAAACATAGGGAAGGGTTATCACCCCTGTAACATTTGTTTTGCTGTCTGTGCACCTGTTCAGCACATTTCACCTCACTTTCCGTCCCAATGGCGAATGTTTTTTGAATTATTTTTTTTTTTATTGAAACAAGAATTGGTGATAAAGCATCAGTGGAGAGGAGACACCTCTTTCCCATATTAACTCTTACAGGAGAGAATTTCCCTTCCTAGGGGTAGATTTCCTCTCTCTTCCTGTTGTCTCCTTCCGTTTGCAAGTAGGAGTCGTTTGTCAGTTGGATGTTTGAAAGTAGGGGCCTGCCGTATATACTCTGCAGAAACTTGGCCCTTAGGTGTTGGTGTTGCCACAACACTGTAAGCCCTCACAGTTACTCTTGGTGGGCGCAGGAATGGGCCCAGCTGCTAAATATTAGATCAAGAATTGTAATTACATGCCCCTGTTGAACAGTGGTAGGAAAAATATGGCCTTTGGTGGTGGTGGTGGTGCTGGTGCCACAACACTGTAAGCCCTCACAGTTACTCTTGGTGGGCGCAGGAATGGGCCCTGCTGTGAATTATTAGATCAAAAATTGTAATTACATGCCCCTGTTGAACAGGGGCAGAAAAATTGTGCCTTAGGCACTGGTGCCACAACACTGCAACCCCTCACAGATACAGTACTTGGAGCGCAGCAATGAGCCCTGTTGCAAAGTATTGCATCAAAAATTTTAATTACACGCCCCTGTTAAACAGGGGCAGAAAAATTGGGCCTTAGGCACTGGTGCTGGTGCCACAACACTGCAACCCCTCACAGATACAGTACTTGGAGCGCAGCAATGAGCCCTGTTGCAAAGTATTGCATAAAATGTTTTAATTACATGCCCCTGTTAAACAGGGGCAGAAAAATTGGGCCTTAGGCACTGGTGCTGGTGCCACAACACTGCAACCCCTGACAGATACTGTAGTTGGAGCACAGCAATGAGCCCTGCTGCAAAGCATTGCATCAAAAATTTGAATTACACGCCCCTGTTAAACAGGGGCTGAAAAATTGGGCCTTAGCCACTGGTGGCGGTGCCCAGAACAAAAAATGTTCTTTCAAGCTATCAGCATGTTTATTGAGGAGGAAGAGGATAGTCACTCAGCATAACAGAATAGTCACTCAGCATCAGCATAGGCAGTCTTGAAGGGATCTGACATTTCCAAAAAAATTATTCAGTTACATCAGCATCAGGTGCTTTGTAGCTGGTGGTGATCCAAGACTGATTCATTTTTATGAAGGTCAGTCGATCTACCTAGTCGGTGGAAAAGCGCACCCTGTGATCGGTTACAAAGCCTCCAGCAGCACTGAATGTGCGTTCCGAAAGAATGCTGGATGCAGGACAGGCTAGTACCTCAATTGCATACTGTGCAAGCTCTGGCCAGTGATCCATCCTCAAGACCCAGTAACCCAGAGGATTTTAGGTGGGAAAGGTGTCCAAGTCTGATCTTGCCCTTAGGTATTCCTTCACCATGTAAACCAGACGCTGGCGATGGTTGCTGGAAGCGATCATACCTTGGGGCTGCGTACTAAAAAATTGTCTGAACGCATCGGTCAGACGGCCACCTTCTCCGCCGCTCCTTCTTTGACTGACTGGAGCCTCAGCAACACGTTGTCCAGGACAAGGAATTTGTAACCTCCCAGTCTCTGGGAACGCATTGCACAGACCTTTCTGCAAGGCCTCCCGAAGATGCTTCATCCTCTGCTCCCTCTGTGATGGCAAGATAAGGTCCACAACCTTACCCTTGTAACGTGGATCAAGGAGGGTTGCCAGCCAGTAATGATCCCTCTCCTTGATCGCACGAATACGAGGATCCGTGCGCAGGCTTTGCAGGATCAGGGAGGCCATGCAGCGTAGGTTTGCTGAGGCATTCGGTGCAGAGTCCTCTGGGTCACTGAAGACGACATGATCCGCAGCCACCTCCTCCCAGCCACGTACAAGTCCATGGGTGTCTTTGATCCCTTGAAGACTGCTGCTGATGCTGAGTGCTAGGCTCCACCTCCATGCTGACACAATAATCCTCCTCCTCCTCCTCGTCCTCTTCCTGTGTGATAGCCGGGCCAGCAGGAACACTGTCTGGATAAAGGGGGCCTTGATAGGTAAGGAAGTCCTCCTCTTCCTGCCTCTGTTCTGCCTCAAGGGCCCTGTCCATTATTCCACGCAGCGTGTGCTCCAACAGGTGGACAAGAGGGACAGTGTCACTGATGCATGCACTGTCACTGCTCACCATCCTTGTGGCCTCACCAAATGGTGCCAGGACAGTGCATGCGTCCCTGATCATGGCCCACTGGCGGGGGGAAAAATCCAAGCTCCATTGACACTGTCCTGGTGCCATATTGCAACAGATACTCATTGATGGCCCTCTGCTGCTTGTGCAGCCGCTGCAGCATGGCCAACGTAGAGTGGGCATGTCACAGATTAGGCGGTTCTTGGGCAGGTTTTAATCCTTTTGCAGGTCAGCCAGCCAAGCTCTGGCATTATATGACCGGCGGAAATGCCCACAGAGTTTCCTGGCCTGCTTCAGGACCTCCTGTAAGCCCGGGTAACTGCCCAAGAACCGCTGCACCACCAAGTTAAGGACGTGAGCCAAACAGGGCACATGGGTCAGTTGTCCCTGTCGGAGGGCGGAGAGGAGGTTGCTGCCATTGTCGAAAACCACCTTTCCTGGCTTAAGCTGGCGTGGCGTCAACCACCTCTGAGCCTGCCCCTGCAGAGCTGACAGAATCTCTGCCTCAGTGTGGCTCCTGTCCCCCAAGCACACCAGCTCAAGCACCGCATGGCATCTTTTTGCCTGCGTACTTGCGTAGCCCCTTGAACGCCTACCGATTTGGTACACCTGTTCAATTGCTTGGTAACACAAATTGCTAATCAGCCAATCACATGGCAGCAACTCCATGTATTTAGGCATCCAGATGTGGTGAAGACGACTTGCTGTTTAAACCGAGCATCAGAATGGGAAAGAAAGGGGATTTAGGTGACTTTGAACGTAGCATGATTGTTGGTGCCAGACAGCTGGTCTGAGTATTTCAAAAACTGCTGATCTACTGGAATTTTCATGCACAACCATCTCTAGGGTTTGCAGAGAATGGTCCGAAAAAGAGAAAATATCCAGTGAGTGGCGGTTGTGTGGACAAAAATGCCTTGTTGATGTCAGAGATCAGAGGAGAATAAGCAGATTGGTTTGAGATGACAGAAAGGCAGCAGTAACTCAAATAACCACTCGTTACATCCAAGGTATGCAGAATATCATCTCTGAATCCACAACACCTTGAACCTTGAAGCAGATGGGCTACAGCAGCAGAAGACCACACCAGGTGCGACTCCTGTCAGCAAAAAACAAGAAACTAACATTGAGTTCACTGTACTCCAATGGCCTCCACAGTCACTAGATCTCAATCCAATAGAGCACCTTTGGGATGTGTTGAAATGGGAGATTTGCATCATGGATGTACAGTAGACATATCTGCAGCAACTGCGTGATGCTATCATGTCAATATGGAAAAAAATCTCTGAGGAATGTTTCCAACACCTTGTTGAATCTATGTCACAAAGAATGAAGGCAGCTCTGAAGGCAAAAGGGATCCTACCCAGTACTAGCAAGGTGTACCTAATAAAGTGGCCGGTGGAGTGTAAACACACATTCTCTTTTGGTTCCAATATAACAAGAAGCATTGCAATAAAAAAGAGAATTACAATGTAACTACATGCAGACAGTGTCCTGTTCTGACTTGCATTCAGGAATCAAGTGCTAAAAGATGAATTATTGAATTATTTGGGTAATCTTTAGACACAAGACAGACATCATGGTGCAGAAAAACAGAAGTCAATGAAAAGGAGACTTTAAGAATTGACAATTCTTTCACTGCAATCTAATAAAGGTAATAACTAATAATATATTCATGTAGCACACAGACCCCTATTACTTACCTTTGGCTCACTCGCTAGGAAAAGGGGCACACCATGCCACATGCCTGTACCCTCCTGTGTGAAGAGGTTGAGCGGTGTAATGTACCTGGGTCTCTATGGTTGGGTTCTCCAGAGAATGGTTCCCATCTTCACTGCAATAAAGACAAGTCTCTATCCCCCAATAACTCCAAGGTCCACACCAATTGCAACTCCAGCGCAGAGTTTATTTTCTCATATGCATAGTCATTAAATAGGAAAGGATGGATGGAGAACAGGACAGCAAAAGGTGTTGGAGTAGGTCCAAGCACAAACAAATACACATTCACTACCCATATCTTCAGGTAGCCTCAGTTCATCCGGATAGTCTCCCATTAGAGTGGATCCTAGCAGCCGGAGTGATGCTCGAATTAGATTACACACAGTCTCTGCACAAACTCTGCCACAGATCTGGTGAACGTTGGGTCTCTGTCGCAGACCTGGTGAACGTTAGGTCTCTGCCACAGACCTGGTTAACCTTGGTTCCGGTATTAGGCCTCTATCAGGAAGATTACATCCCTCCAGAGAGTTTCCGGGCCCCTTCCTTCACTGTGATCTCTCACCAGTCTCTCGGAACGGTCCTCCCCCGGCCTCCTCTTCTAGATACGGGTCTCCTCGCAAGGCGGCACCCTGGAATTCCTCCTCCCTCTGTGGGCTCCAGCCGAAGGTGCTGGACCCAAGGCCTTCAGTTGCAGCCCCAGGGCTAAAGGTGCCTGGGACTGATCCGCCAGTGTACCGGGCCAGGAACCCCACCCCAGGGCTAAAGGTGCCTGGGGTGGCCACAAACAGAACCACACACTCCCGGGGTTGGACCCCCGGGATAGAACCCCCGAGATAGAACCCCCTACAGACAGGGTCTGCCCCTTTTATATCCTCTCCCGGCATGCACAGCAGGCTGACACGCCCACCATACCACCGCCGAGAGGGGACATCCAAGGCACAGCACTGTACCAGCGGTTCAACCCCAGCCTCCGATGGAAGCGCCATCAACAGGCCACAGGGAACTATACACCAGCAACCCACCTGTAGTATAAAAATGGTTTTACAGAACCCTATCAAATAGTGTGTTTGAGTACAACTACCACTCAAACATTCCCTTAGATTTAAAGACCCCGCTACATAAATTTTACCCTGTATTTCATAACCCACCAGAACTGGGCTCTGTTCTGCTGCTTCCTATAGAATTTATACAGTCTCCTACAGCTACAGTTAAGGCTCTGTTTTCCAAAAACATTTGGTGCTTCTTTAGTTATCTGTAATTTTATTTAAATAATATTAAAAATGAAACCATCATCTAGGTATGGACTCTATTCCACAACTGCCTAAAGCAAACCTGTATTTAATACAAAATTCTGAAACTAAAAGTAATTACCAACTTTTGTGGGGCCAGGGGAGAATAGGTATATAGTTCATGGTGCCTGAGTGACCTATCATCTTCACCAAACCCAAATACTGACATATGGAGGGCATGGGAATGCTTAGGTCTATGCATACAGTAGGGTGAACAGACATCCCCGGTTCTCGGGGACAATCCCCGGATTGAGGACACTGTCCCCGGAGCCCGTCTGTCCCCGGTTTTGTCCCCGGATTCAGGGACGATCGCGGGTGGGTGCTCCGCAAGCTGGTGCAGAGCGGGGTGCCCAGGGCCAGCCCTATCATGGGTCCTGCTGGGGTGTCTCGGACAGGGAGGGGGCAAGCGCCTCCGGATTATACAGAGCGGGGATCTCCCGCTTACTCAGCTGTTGGACAAAGTCCCACCTCCTGGGCTGGCTCCTGTGATAGGCAGAACACTGGTGACATCTATCATATGAGGTGGGACTTCGTCTAAGTGACAGCGGCCACGTGGGGTATACAGGACATAAATGGTACACTGTGGTTGACCCTCCTAATTGCTTTCTTGGGGCATCTCTTTTCCCCAACCCCCCAAATTTTCTACTGTGATCATTAAGCCTGGGAGGTATCCAGTCCCATAGGACAAACCATTAACCATTTTTCTTTTAGTGATTGAGTGGACTCATCACTAAGCCAATTGGATTCAGGTTTTCTTTTATCGCTAAACAGGAGATCCCCGCTCTGTATAATCCGTCTCCTCTCCTCGCTCGCTATGCACTGATCACAGGTAAGGCTGGGCTGCTAGGCACTGAACAGGCTGGGCTGCTGGGCACTGAACAGGCTGGGTTGCTGGGCACTCTTCATATGTGCTTTAAGATGCATGGTTTTCCCTTTTATGAACAAGAAAATAATGACGTTATGCGGTTGGGCTGGTATAATAACGCTATGGGGCTGGTATGAAATGATTTTCAGAAATAACGTACAGTCAGGTCCATAAATATTGAGACATCAACACAATTCTAATCACTTTGGCTCTATACACCACCACAATGGATTTGAAATGAAACGAACAAGATGTGCTTTAACTGCAGACTTTCAGCTTTAATTTAAGGGTGTTTACATCCAAATCAGGTGAGCGGTGTAGGAATTACAACAGTTTGTGTATGTGCCTCCCACTTTTTAAGGGACCAAAAGTAATGGGACAATTGGCTGCTCAGCTGTTCCATGGCCAGGTGTGTGTTATTTCCTCATTATCCCATTTACAAGGAGCAGATAAAAGGTCCAGAGTTCATTTCAAGTGTGCTATTTGCATTTGGAATCTGTTGCTGTCAACTTTCAATATGAGATCCAAACAGCTGTCACTATCAGCAAGCCATCATTAGGCTGAAAAAACAAAACAAACCCATCAGAGAGATAGCAAAAACATTAGGTGTGGCCAAATCAACTGTTTGGAACATACTTAAAAAGAAGGAATGCGCCGGTTAGCTCAGCAACACCAAAAGACCCGGAAGACCACGGAAAACAACTGTGGTGGATGACAGAAGAATTATTTCCCTGGTGAAGAAAACACCCTTCACAACAGTTGGCCAGATCAAGAACACTCTCCAGGAGGTAGGTGTATGTGTGTCAAACTCTACAATCAAGAGAAGACTTCACCAGAGTGAATACAGAGGGTTCACCACAAGATGTAAACCATTGGTGAGCCTCAAAAACAGGATGGCCAGATTAGAGTTTGCCAAACAACATCTAAAAAAGCCTTCACAGTTCTGGAACAACATCCTATGGACAGATGAGACCAAGATCAACTTGTACCAGAGTGATGGGAAGAGAAGAGTATGGAGAAGGAAAGGAACTGCTCATGATCCAAAGCATACCACCTCATCAGTGAATCATGGTGGTGGTAGTGTCATGGCGTGGGCATGTATGGCTGCCAATGGAACTGGTTCTCTTGTATTTATTGATGATGTGACTGCTGACAAAAGCAGCAGGATGAATTCTGAAGTATTTCGGGCAATATTATCTGCTCATATTCAGCCAAATGCTTCAGAAATCATTGGACGGCGCTTCACAGTGCAGATGGACAATGACCCGAAGCATACTGCGAAAGCAACCAAAGAGTTTAAGGGAAAGAAGTGGAATGTTATGCAATGGCCAAGTCAATCACCTGACCTGAATCCGATTGAGCATACATTTCACTTGCTGAAGACAAAACTGAAGGGAAAATGCCCCAAGAACAAGCAGGAACTGAAGACAGTTGCAGTAGAGGCCTGGCAGAGAATCACCAGGGATGAAACCCAGCGTCTGGTGATGTCTATGCATTCCAGACTTCAGGTTGTAATTGACTGCAAAGGATTTACAACCAAGTATTAAAAAGTAAAAGTTTGATTTATGATTGTTAATCTGTCCCATTACTTTTGGTCCCTTAAAAAGTGGGAGGCACATATACAAACTGTTGTAATTCCTACACAATTCACCTGATTTGGATGTAAATATCCTCAAATTAAAGCTGAAAGTCTGCAGTTAAAGCACATCTTGTTAGAGCCGGTTCACACCAGGGCGACTCAGGATCCGACTTCAGGTCGCCCCGAGACGCCCCAAGTCGCGCTGTAATGTTAGTCTATGGAGCCATCTTTATGCACACTACAGAAGTCGCTCCGACTTCAAAAAAGGTTCCTGTACTACTTGAAAACGACTTCTAGGCGACTTGTACCCATTGATTTCAATGGAAGTCGCCTCCAAAGTCGGATCAGTGTCTTAACTGAAGCAACTTTACAGGAAGAGAAAATAGTTTTCTCAGGCAAACCCCTCCCTTCCACAGAGCTGATTATTGTTTGATTGGCCACTGGCAAAGTCGCCTGACCTGGAGGAAACTTGAAGTTGCCTCAAAGTTGCCTTGAAATTGCCTTGAAGTTGCCTTGTAAAGTCGCGCTGGAAGTCGTGTTTCCCCAGTGTGAACCGGCTCTTAGTTTCATTTCAAATCCATTGTGGTGGTGTATAGAGCCAAAAAGATTAGAATTGTGTCGATGCCCCAATGTTTATGGACCTGACTGTATATATCATACAATCATTCCATAAACACATACCACATACACTGCATATGTCATTTGAGGAAAATATGCTTATAAAATAGTTTACCATTTGACAATTAAAAAAAAAAAAAAATGTCCCTGGATTTCATTTTAAAAATCTGGTCACCTTAGCATACAGTATACGATGTTTTAGAAAGCTGTTATTTCTATAGCATATCAGATACTCCAGGAGATGGTTTGAATTTTTTTTTCAGCAATACTGAATAACAACATTCTATATTGCATTTTATACAGCCTCACTTTTAGTTTTAACAATTTGCCTTGAGTGCAACTGCATAGTAAAGTTCTCAGAGAATACAATGTTCTGTGTTTTATTCTCAGTAGCTGATGTACATTGAGGAAGAACACCATGCTCGCCTTCATTGTTAAAGTACATTTGTAGAACACAAAGGTCTCAAATGGCTTTAGATGGTTTAATAATGCATTACCGCTTTGGAGCTCTCTGAAAAAGTGTCTGATTTCTGGAAACCGACTTAAGAATTTATAGCATCTTCTGATATGATCACAGTGATGTCAGTGACACGGAAACACACCAGGCAGAAGACCAGACAAGCTTTGAATTTCTTAGTAAAATTCTTTGCAATCGGCCAGGTTAGATGCAACAAGCTAAAAGTGTCCTTAAACATTGCTTCACTAAACTGTACTTTATAATAGCATATCAATAGTTAAATAGTTTAATGTGCTTCTATGTGCTGGTAGAAATATGGCCACTCATTAAAATTATAAGTGCATCTGCACTGTTTAGCCTTAGTCCCCATGCAAAGTTTCACAAATATGATCTGCTCCAGTTTGAACGCAATGTAACTCGTACTAGGAACAGATGGTTGGCTGGTTGACGCGTTTCGGGGGTCATGCTCCTTTCCTCAGAGCTTTCCTCAGGTCATGCTCCTTTCCTCAAATGTTTTCATTGTCATGTGAGTATCCATTTGTCAATGTGGATTTGATAACATTTATCAATGGTAATACACAAGGTGGTTGCGCCCTCCTATATGTTTTTTGCAGTTCGTTTGGAAGACTTCCCGGTCGGTGGTGGGCTGCACCCTTGATGGGCATTGTGAAATGAAGTTGGATTAAAGATTCCCCTTGGGTTTAGCGCTAAGTGTTTTTTTGGACTACAAAGTCTCACAAATACCTGCTAAAACTATACTCTGGAATAAGATAATATTGTCTAATATCAAGAGGCATGTGCATTCTTACTTGAATCTTGGTGTGCTTTGTCTAATTCTTTCAGATATGTGCAGTAGTTTATTGTGCCTCTGTGCAGGAGCCTCCTGTAATAAAGACCAGTCACTGCTGCTCTCTCTCTTTGTGCAGGCTGATTGGTCTTGTACTTGCCCCCTCCAGTAGAAATCTGCAGGCACCTGTAGTGGGTGGTCCTGCTGGGTGCTTCCCACAACTCTGCCCCCTATTCAGCTATGTACAGCCCAGTGATGATGTCACTGCTTCTTTTACAAAGTAATAGCTGGGTTTTCAAAAGCATTTGGTACACACAAAATTGATTTATAATCTTTGTGGCTATTAGGAAATATATTTGAATGAATGTTTTTGTGTCTGGAGTTCAGCTTTATTTTTTGCCAGTGAAGTTCACCTAATGCAGATTCCTGTGATGGAAGGGTAGGTGGCGGCAACACTGCTGTTCTGCTACTGAATTCAAAGCAGTGAGTGGCGTGATAAGATGTTGCAGGTGGTGCGGTTATCAACATTGTCCCTGCTATTTCGTAGCTTGTTAACAATCAGTTGGGTACACTTAGCCCTGCCTACTGCTTTCTGGATTGGCAGAACTGACTGCCCTGTTGAAACCCTCCCACTTCTATCACCAGTGTATGGGAGAGGGACATATAAGGCACAAATGAAGGAGGATTTGGGAGGTAAATTAAAGTGGAGTTCCACCCTGAAAAAAATTTTTTTGCCCAAAATAAAAAAAAAAAATGAAAAAAAGAGATTGAAAAAAAAAAATGTTTTACTTACCAGAAATAGCGGTTGTTATGCGGAAGTCCCTAATCTGCCTCTTCATCGTCCGCGGCAGGTCTACTTTCTCCGTCCTACTCGCAGTGTCTCCTGGTGAATGGGGCGCGCTGCCTTCTGGGAACTGTGTGTATCCCAGAGAGCAGCTGGCCCATTCACAAAGCGCTGTGCGGCTCGCGCATGCGCAGTAGGAAACGGGCAGTGAAGCCGCACGGCTTCACTGCCTGTTTCCCTTACTGAGGATGGCGGCGCCGGGAGCTGGCAGGATCGAGGGGTCGGCCTCGGCGGGCCGACATCGCAGACGAGTAGGAAAGGTAAGTGTCCTTAACCACTTAATGACCGCCCACTGTAAATATACGTCAGCAGAATGGCACCGACAGGCAGAATCACGTACATATACGTGATTGCCTTTGTATAGTTGGGGGGTCCGATCGGACCCCCTTCTTTACAGTGGGTGGTCGTTTTACCTTCGGGAGCGATCCGGCATGAGGGGACGGCCGTTCGATTCCGGCCACCCCCTCTCGATCGCTCCCGGCGAATGAGAGAGCTTCCCCTGCCTGCCAGGAAGGAGGAAGTGATGTCATCTCTCCTGGGGCGCTCACATATACCGAGCGCCGTACAGGAGAAGATGCCAGGTTAGTACACACAACACTACACTGACACCAGGACACATAGGCACATAAATCGCCCCCCCAGGCCCCCCCAGACACCCCCAGATCACCCCCCAGCCCCCAGTCACAGTGTCACTGATTGCAGTGACCATTTATTTAGTGATCACTGCAATCAGTGACATTTGTGACTGTAAAAGTGTCACTACATTTAGTGTTAGGTCCAGTGTAGCCCCCTAACCCCCCCTAATAAAGGTTTAACCCCCTGATCACCCCCCAGATAACCCTTTCACCCCCTAGCACCGCCGTCACTAAGCAATAATTTTTCTGATCGATGTCTTAGCGTCGGTGATGCTGATCGGTAGCCAGTAATTTTTTTTAGGTTCGCCGCAGGTTTTTATAGCGTCGGGTACCCCCATATATTACCTAATGAAGGTTTAACCCCCTTGATCGCCCCCCCAGTTAACCCTTTCACCCCCTATCACCACTGTCACTAAGTTATAATTTTTCTGATCGATGTCTTAGCGTCGGCGATGCTGATCGGTAGCCAGTAATTTTTTTTAGGTTCGCCGCAGGTTTTTATAGCGTCGGGTACCCCCATATATTACCTAATAAAGGTTTAACCCCCTTGATCACCCCCCAGGTAACCCTTTCACCCCCTATCACCGCCGTCGCTATGCGATCATTTTTCTGATCGATGTCTTAGCGTCGGTGATGCTGATCGGTAGCCAGTAATTTTTTTTAGGTTCGCCGCAGGTTTTTATAGCGTCGGGTACCCCCATATATTACCTAATAAAGGTTTAACCCCCTTGATCGCCCCCCCCAGGTAACCCTTTCACCCCCTATCACCACTGTCACTAAGCGATAATTTTTCTGATCGATGTCTTAGCGTCAGCGATGCTGATCGGTAGCCAGTAATTTTTTTTAGGTTCGCCGCAGGTTTTTATAGCGTCGGGTACCCCCATATATTACCTAATAAAGGTGTAACCCCCTTGATCACCCCCCAGGTAACCCTTTCACCCCCTAGCACCGCCGTCACTATGCGATCATTTTTCTGATCGATGTCTTAGCGTCGGTGATGCTGATCGGTAGCCAGTAATTTTTTTTAGGTTCGCCGCAGGTTTTTATAGCGTCGGGTACCCCCATATATTACCTAATGAAGGTTTAACCCCCTTGATCGCCCCCCCAGTTAACCCTTTCACCCCCTATCACCACTGTCACTAAGTTATAATTTTTCTGATCGATGTCTTAGCGTCGGCGATGCTGATCGGTAGCCAGTAATTTTTTTTAGGTTCGCCGCAGGTTTTTATAGCGTCGGGTACCCCCATATATTACCTAATAAAGGTTTAACCCCCTTGATCACCCCCCAGGTAACCCTTTCACCCCCTATCACCGCCGTCGCTATGCGATCATTTTTCTGATCGATGTCTTAGCGTCGGTGATGCTGATCGGTAGCCAGTAATTTTTTTTAGGTTCGCCGCAGGTTTTTATAGCGTCGGGTACCCCCATATATTACCTAATAAAGGTTTAACCCCCTTGATCGCCCCCCCCAGGTAACCCTTTCACCCCCTATCACCACTGTCACTAAGCGATAATTTTTCTGATCGATGTCTTAGCGTCAGCGATGCTGATCGGTAGCCAGTAATTTTTTTTAGGTTCGCCGCAGGTTTTTATAGCGTCGGGTACCCCCATATATTACCTAATAAAGGTGTAACCCCCTTGATCACCCCCCAGGTAACCCTTTCACCCCCTAGCACCGCCGTCACTATGCGATCATTTTTCTGATCGATGTCTTAGCGTCGGTGATGCTGATCGGTAGCCAGTAATTTTTTTTAGGTTCGCCGCAGGTTTTTATAGCGTCAGGTACCCCCATATATTATCTAATAAAGGTTTAACCCCCTGATCGCCCCCCAGGTAACCCTTTCACCCCCTATCACCACTGTCGCTAAGCAATCGTTTTTATGATCGTTGTCTTAGTGTCGGTGATGCCGATAGGTAGCCAGTAATTTTTTTTTAGGTTCGCCGTCAGGTTTTTATATAGTGTCAGGTACCCCCATATATTACCTAATAAAGGTTTTAACCCCCTAATTGCCCCTAGTTAACCCTTTCACCAGTGATCATCATATAAGTGTTACGGGTGATGCTGGTTAGTTAGTTTGCTTTTTATAGTGTCAGGGCACCCGCCGTATATAACCCAATAAAGGTTTAACCCCCTGATCGCCCGGAGGGTGATATCAGTTAGGTTTTAGCGTCAGAGAGGGTCTGCGTCACACCCCAGGCAGCATCAGGTTAGTGCCAGTAGCGCTAACACCCACACGTGAAGCATACACCCCCCTTAGTGGTATAGTATCTGATCAGCTCAATATCTGATCTGATCAGATCTATACTAGCGTCCCCAGCAGTTTAGGGTTCCCAAAAACACACTGTTAGTGGGATCAGCCCAGATACCTGCTAGCACCTGCGTTTTGCCCCTCCGTCCAGCCCAGGCCACCCAAGTGCAGTATCGATCGATCACTGTCACTTGCAAAACACAACACACATAACTGCAGCGTTCGCAGAGACAGGCCTGATCCCTGCGACTCCAGTGCTGTAGGAGATGATTTCACCACCACAGTTAAAAAAAAAAAAGCATATATGCTGAAGCATTGGGGCAGCAGGGGCGGAGGAGCGATTTTGCTCCTAATGCCGCGTATATACGGTCGAAATTCCGACGGAGGCTTGCCCGTGGAAAAGTCTGACCATGTGTACGCGGCATAACTTTTGCGAGAAGATGCCCCCATGCTTCGGCATATATAAATGGTGCGTGTATGCCCATCATTAGAAGTGGGTGGATGAAGGGCGGTATTCTAATGGTGGGCATACCCACCGATCAATCTTTTTTTTTCGTTCAGCCAACTGGCTGCATGAAAAAAAAGATTACAATACATGTCCAACAAGGACCAGCAACGTACTGGTATGTTGCTGGACTTTGAATGTTTATACCAGAATGATGCCTGCGGGTTTAGGTATCATCTTGGTATCATTCTTTTCAGCCAGCGGCCGGCTTTCATGTAAAAGCAATCCTAGTGGCTAATTAGCCTCTGGACTGCTTTTACAAGCAGTGGGAGGGAATGTCCCCCCCCCCGGATATAAAAAGCGCCATTGGGAAATTGGGAAAGCATTTTATCACACCGATCTTGGTGTGGTCAGATGCTTTGAGGGCAGAGGAAAGATCTAGGGTCCAATAGACCCCAGTTTTTTCTAAAAAGAGTACCTGTCATTACCTATTGCTATCATAGGGGATATTTACATTCCCTGAGATAACAATAAAAGTGATCAAAATAAATAAATATGGAAGCAACAGTTTAAAAATAAAAGAAAAAAGCAAAATTAATAATAAAAAAAAAAAAAAAAAAAAAAAAGCACCCCTGTCCTGCCCTGCTCTTGCCCAATGGCGAACGCAAGCGTCGGTCTGGCGTCATATGTAAACAGCAATTGCACCATGCATGTGAGGTATCACCGCGAAGGTCAGATCGAGGGCAGGAATTTTAGCAGTAGACCTCCTCTGTAAATCTAACGGGGTAACCTGTAAATGCTTTTAAAGGCTTTTAAAAATGTATGTAGTTTGTCGCCAATGCGCGTTTGTGCGAAATTTTAAAGCATGTCGTGTTTGGTATCTATGTACTCGGCCTAAGATCATCTTTTTTATTTCATCAAACATTTGGGCAATATAGTGTGTTTTAGTGCATTAAAATTAAAAAAAGTGTATTTTTTCCCAAAAAAATGCGTTTGAAAAATCGCTGCGCAAATACTGTGTAGAAAAAAAAAATGCAACACCCACCATTTTATTCTGTAGGGCCTTTGCTTTAAAAATATATATAATGTTTGGGGGTTCAACATAATTTTCTTGCAAAAAAAAATATGTTTTCATGTAAACAAAAAGTGTCAAAAAGGGCTTTGTCTTCAAGTGGTTAGAAGAGTGGATGTAAGCTTCCTAATGTTGTGTATAAAATGCCAGAACAGTTCAAAACCCCCCCAAATGACCCCATTTTGGAAAGTAGACACCCCAAGCTATATACTGAGAGGCATGTCGAGTCCATGGAATATTTTATATGTTGACACAAGTTGCGGAAAAAATTATAATTTTTTTTTTTTTGCACAAAGTTGTCACTAAATGATATATTGCTCAAACATGCCATGGGCATATGTGGAATTACACCCCAAAATACATTCTGTTGCTTCTCCTGAGTACGGGGATACCACATGTGTGAGACTTTTTGGGAGCCTAGCCGCGTACGGGACCCCAAAAACCAAGCACCGCCTTCAGGCTTTCTAAGGGTGTAAATTTTTGATTTCACTTCTCACTGCCTATCACAGTTTCGGAGGCCATGGAATGCCCAGATGGCACAAAACCCCCCCAAATGACCCCATTTTGGAAAGTAGACACCCCAAGCTATTTGCTGAGAGGTATTGTGAGTATTTTGCAGATCTCGCTTTTTGTCACAAAGTTTTGAAAATTGAAAAAGAAAAGAAAAAAAAAAAAAATGTTCTTTCTTCATTTTCAAAAACAAATGAGAGCTGTAAAATACTCACCATGCCTCTCAGCAAACAGCTTGGGGTGTCTACTTTCCAAAATGGGGTCATTTGGGGGGGTTTTGTGCTATTTTGGCATTTTATGGCCTTCAAAACTGTGATAGGTAGTGAGGAGTGAAATCAAAAATTTGCGCCCTTAGAAATCCTGAAGGCGGTGCTTGGTTTCCGGGGTCCCGTACGTGGCTAGGCTCCTAAAAAGTCCCACACATGTGGTATCCCCGTACTCAGGAGAAGCAGCAAAATGTATTTTGGGGTGCAATTCCACATATAACCATGGCATGTGTGAGCAATATATCATTTAGTGACAACTTTTTGTAATTTTTTTTTTTTTTTTTTGTCATTATTCAATCACTTGGGACAAAAAATAAAAATATTCAATGGGCTCAACATGCCTCTCAGCAATTTCCTTGGGGTGTCTACTTTCTAAAATGGGGTCATTTGGGGGGGTTTTGTACTGCCCTGTCATTTTAGCACCTCAAGAAATGAGATAGGCAGTCATAAATTAAAAGCTGTGTAAATTCCAGAAAATGTACCCTAGTTTGTAAACGCTATAACTTTTGCGCAAACCGATAAATATACGCTTATTGACATTTTTTTTACTAAAGACATGTGGCTGAATACATTTTGGCCTAAATGTATGACTAAAATTGAGTTTATTCGATTTTTCTTATAACAAAAAGTAAAAAATATCATTTTTTTTCAAAATTTTCGGTCTTTTTCCGTTTATATCGCAAAAAATAAAAATCGCAGAGGCAATCAAATACCATTAAAAGAAAGCTCTATTTGTGGGAAGAAAAGGACGCAAATTTCGTTTGGGTACAACATTGCATGTCCGCACAATTTACAGTTAAAGCAGCGCAGTGCAAAATTCTGAATTCACCTCTGGTCCTTTAGCTACCAAATGGTCCGGGGCTTAAGTGGTTAATAAAAGTCAGCCGCTACAGTGTTTGTAGCTGCTACTTTAAAAAAAAAAAAAACACGAGTGGAACCCCGCTTGAAGTATTTTTTTAATATATGAGTCTCTTGTATCACATAGTTACTAATTCTGGGACTTGTTTAGATTGACACACAAGGCTTAAATTTACTTTAAAGTGGAGCTCCACCCTAAAGTGGAACTTCCGCTCATCGGAACCCCCCCCCCTCCGGTGTCATATTTGTCACCTTTCAGGGGGGGGAAGGGTGCAGATACCTGTCTTCTCGGGGCGGGTAGTACGTCACTTTCCGCAGAATACCCGTTGTGTTCTGGAAGAAACTTGGCTCCCAGAACACAACAGGGACCAGTGAGAACGGCGCAGCGCGACTCGTGCATGCGCCGTAGGGAACCGGGCAGTGAAGCCGCAAGGCTTCACTTCCTGGTTGTCTTCTGCGATTGCGATTGCTCGTCTTCTGCTGCCGACGCCGCTGGACTCCAGGACAGGTACGTGTCCTAATATTAAAAGTCAGCAGCTGCAGTATTTGTAGCTGCTGGCTTTTAATATATTTTTTTTCAGCGGAGCTCCGCTTTAACCACTTAAGGCCCGGAATGATTTGCCCCCTTAATGACCAGGCCATTTTTTTGCAATACGGCACTGTGTCGCTTTAACTGACAATTGCGCGGTTGTGCGATGTTGTACCCAAACAAATGTTATGTCCTTTTTTCCCCACAAATAGAGCTTTCTTTTGGTGGTATTTGATCACCTCTGCGGTTTTATTTTTTGTGCTATAATCAAAAGAAGGGCCAATATGTATTCTTCTACATATTTTTGGTAAAAAAAAAATCGCAATACGCATATATTAATTGGTTTGCGCAAAAGTTATAGTGTCTACAAAATAGGGGATAGATTTATGTCATTTTTATTATTTATTTATTTTTTACTAGTAATTGCAGCGATCTGCGATTTTTAGCAGGACTGCGACATTGCGGTGGACAGATCGGACACCTTTGACACTTTTTTGAGACCAGTGACATTTATAAAGCGATCAGAGCTAAAAATAGCCACTGTTTACTGTAGTTTAAATGTCACTAGCAGGGAAGGGGTTAACACTAGGGGCGATTAAGGGGTTAAGTGTTCCTTAGGGAGGTGTTTCTAACTGTAGGGGCAGTGTACTGACTAGAGGAGGAGAGAAATCGCTGTTCCTGATCACTAGGAACAGCAGATCTCTCTCTACTCCCCTGTCAGATCTGTCTGTTTACATTGACAGATCCCCGTTCTGGCTCTCTGAGGATCAATTGCAGGTGGCCCGTCGACATCGCGGCAGCCGGCCACGCGCATCAGCTCAGACGGCACACGTACACCGCCCAAAGGCTTCTTAAAGCGGCCAACGTACAATGACGCCAATTCGTGCAGCCTTGCCAACCTGCTGCAGTTCAACTATGGCGGCTGGTTGGCAAGTAGCTAAGGTTGTATAAAATAAAAACAATTGTTTTAAAGTGCTAAGCATTAAAATGGTCAGGACGGCTCAAAGCGATAGTCATTAGCCCACTCACACCATGATGTCATCAGCCTCTGGGCTGTGTACTGAAATGTTCAAATTCCCAGACCACTACACCAGCTGTGTGGGCAGCAGAAGATAATCAAGGAAGGAGATAAGTGCAGCAGGACCAGATGTGTAGAGAAACTGTAGTGATTTCGTTCACCTTTTCATCTTTGTGAAAAGGTGAACTAACCCTTTAATAGTGTAGCGGGGTGTTCCCCTTTAATCAGAGACAGGAAATTCCAGAGAGAGAGGAGTCGGGGGGAAGGAATATAAGGAGGGGGCGAGGCCTAACTCTTTCTCTTTGGACACGGGGAGGCAGAGAGAGAGATACACCTGTGCGGATCTGTGCTGTTCCAGGCCTGAAGCCTGGGGCCTGTGGAGCGAACCAAAGAGTCTTCCACCCCCTTTGCGAGCCTGGGTGGCATCCAGACTCATCTCTTCTGAAGTTATCTGGATCGGGGATCCGATCGCAGAAGCCGCTGTGGACGAGAACCGACACAGCCGGTGGAAGTTCCGGACTGAGGGAAGTTCCGGACTGAGGGAAGTGTTCCGGAGTGGTGAGCGAGCGAAAGCTCATCTTTAAACTGTTACTTTTATACTTTGTGCCTACTAGACTTCCGAGGCCTAACACCTCCGGTGAGGGAGAATTACCCCCCCCCCCTATTGGATTACAAATACATGGTTTTAAATACTTCAAGTGCACCACCTTTACAGATCCTGTGCCGGTGAAGATTTGTGTTTCTTCTAAGACTGAGTTTCATGGTTAGGGATCAGGCCTGATCCGTTAGATAGTTATAAGTTAGTTATCACACCACAGGGTGTTTGGGTAACGGTCGCCCCACGTGGCGTTCCGTCCCCTTTCCATTGCTGGTACACACGCACACAGTATTGTGATTTATAACTGCAGGGACCTGCTTATGTGTTGTGAACCAAATGTTACATGCATGTTATCCCCTTTATCTTACCACTAGCAGTAAAGTCAGTTATTATTTACAACATTGTCTATGAGTCTGAGTTATCAATCCACACACCCACATTTAAAGCATAAGTGATTGTTTATGTGAAATTGCTGTGGGTTAACTGTGCCAGAGCAGGTAGAGCAGATTGCCGGGGGGTTGGGGAAGCTGTACTCAGGGCCCAAATCAAAACTTGCGGCTCTCTTAAGTTGAGGGTATCGCTACACGTGGGGGCTCGTAAATCCGGGATTACTGAGACAGCGGCGAGAGCCCGCCAAGACTTACCGGCATGGACCCGAAAGACATCAGAACGTGGTGTGAAGTAACTAAGACAGATCCAAGCCAGTCAGTGGTCATTAACATTCCGGGTCAGGAATGGTCGACCGAAACGGTGGAAGGGTTAATGAAGTCAGACCCAGGCACCTCACACCAGTATACGCTAGTGGAATATTCAGATGGGAAGCCAGAGGCTTGTAAATGCAAATATGCGCAGATGCCGGATAACAGATCTTATAGTCTGGCGCACGCTACTAAGAAAGAGCTATCACCAACGGGATCACCGCAAGTTGCGGCCCGTACCCCGCCAGAGAGGAAAGACGGAGCGAAACCTCCGGTGACGCCTGCACCTGCCACGGCCATATCACCCGAACTGATAAAGGCGTTAGGGGATCTACTAACAAACTGTCAGAAGACAAGCACAGTGCACGTAGAGACTAGCTACCGGAGACTAAAAACATTCTCGGGGGAGCTCCCCGTCCCTGCGGGAGAGGAAGATTTTGACACTTGGGTGGAACAGGCATTACAAGCAGTAGAGGCATGGGAGGTGCCTGAAGCACAGAAAAGACAACGAGTTTTAGAAAGTTTGAAAGGTGCCGCGGCAGAAGCGGTGAAGAGCTTCCGTTTTGGAAATGCAAACTGTACAGCTCAAGATTGTCTGGCCATGCTGCAGGAAGAGTTTGGACAGCTGGAGAAGGTGACAGAGATGGTCTACCAATTTGAACATACTTTCCAGCAGTCGAATGAGAAACTGTCAGAGTATGTTAGAAGGTTGAACAGGCTGTTATGCAAGATCGTCCTGAAGAAGGGAATGCTGCCTAAAGATGCAGATGAAGCACGAATGAAGCAGATCATGAGGGGAGCGCGGCGCTCAGACCCAGTCTGGCTGCACCTGAAAACCTCAGGAGGAGGAATGTCACTAACCTACTCTGATCTAATAAAAATTATTAGGGACGAAGAGGCGCTGCAGAGAGATCAGCAGGTGGCCAGGGTGAAGGTCACCCCTGTACCAGTGTTGGTCAGTTCAGTCAAGAGCCCGGAAAGAGATGCAGAAGTCGACACTTTGAAATCACAAATGTCCCAAGTGTTGAAGATGCTGACCTCTTTGATGGAGAAAGATCAAAGAAGAGCAGAGAAACCAAGTCCAAGAAAGGAGTTGTTCCCGAATACCTCAGAACCAGCCTCCATTCAGGACCGAGAAGAGATGCTATGCTACAACTGCGGGGGCAGTGGCCACTTTGCCAGTAGGTGTTCCAGTCCCAAGAAGAAGAAAATGGATAATCGCCAGCCGGCGGGAAACTCCAGAGGGCCCCGGTGAGGGAGTCAACCGGGTGCCCATCTCTTTCAGTGAGCTCCAAACTGAATGGAAGGAAGCAAAAGAGAGGGGACAAGACCCCTCAGAAGGAATCTAGGGTCTCTCAACCAAGATACACACCAGAGAAAGGGGACAAGACCCCTCAGAAGAAATTTAGCACTCCCAAGAAGGAATGTCTACAACCAAGAGACAATAACATCCCTCAGCGGGTTTGTACTCCCATTAGGGTGGGGAGGGTCAATGCATACCAGGCTCAAGAGAGAATAAAGTCAAAAACAAACTGGATGAAGACAAGTCCTCAGAAGAAAGTGACCTCAACCCGGCCGTACCCAGAAGAATTGGTCGGCCCGTCCCCCACTGTATCTATCCAGGTGGAAGAAGTATATACAAAGGCCCTCCTGGACACTGGAGCTCAAGTGACTTTGTTGTACAGAGACTTCTACGATAGGCACTTAAGCCATTTGCCTATACAGAAGATAGAAGAACTGGAGTGGCTATGGCCTTCCCCAACCCCGGAAAATCCCACCATAGACCTTCCACCCACTGAGGATATGCAGGATGGGACCCTGAACCCAGAAGCTACAGAGTTCATTCCATCCAGTGGCGTGCCTGAATGCTGGGAAGATATTCCGGGCCTGTACTCAGATGAAGAAGAGACAGAGGCCCCAGAACCAGTGACGATGTCAGAAAGTGTTCCTGAAACAGAGCCTGTGGCACCAGAGCCTGAAGTCCCAAGGGAGCAGAGAGCTCGCAGAGTCGTGAGGCCTCCCATGAAGTTAACCTACCCTCAATTGGGAAAGAGCTCAGAGGACTCTGTTACCACCGCTAGAAGAAGTACCGAGTGCTCCAATCCTTCCACTGTTCATTTGGTGGAGGGCAACCCCAGCTCACTCTCTGGCACAGTTAGGCAGGCCACTCATGCCAGTGTGACCTGTGGGACAGGGAATCCCACCTCTGAGTTTTGGTGGCAATTCCCTGTACCAACATCATACTCCGCACTCTCTAAAATGGTTCAGGAATTTTGTTGAAATGTTTATCTTTGGGGACCAAAGAGTTTTAGTGGGGGGAGTGTGTAGCGGGGTGTTCCCCTTTAATCAGAGACAGGAAATTCCAGAGAGAGAGGAGTCGGGGGGAAGGAATATAAGGAGGGGGCGAGGCCTAACTCTTTCTCTTTGGACACGGGGAGGCAGAGAGAGAGATACACCTGTGCGGATCTGTGCTGTTCCAGGCCTGAAGCCTGGGGCCTGTGGAGCGAACCAAAGAGCCTTCCACCCCCTTTGCGAGCCTGGGTGGCATCCAGACTCATCTCTTCTGAAGTTATCTGGATCGAGGATCCGATCGCAGAAGCCGCTGTGGACGAGAACCGACACAGCCGGTGGAAGTTCCGGACTGAGGGAAGTTCCGGACTGAGGGAAGTGTTCCGGAGTGGTGAGCGAGCAAAAGCTCATCTTTAAACTGTTACTTTTATACTTTGTGCCTACTAGACTTCCGAGGCCTAACACCTCCGGTGAGGGAGAATTACCCCCCCCCTATTGGATTACAAATACATGGTTTTAAATACTTCAAGTGCACCACCTTTACAGATCCTGTGCCGGTGAAGATTTGTGTTTCTTCTAAGACTGAGTTTCATGGTTAGGGATCAGGCCTGATCCGTTAGATAGTTATAAGTTAGTTATCACACCACAGGGTGTTTGGGTAACGGTCGCCCCACGTGGCGTTCCGTCCCCTTTCCATTGCTGGTACACACGCACACAGTATTGTGATTTATAACTGCAGGGACCTGCTTATGTGTTGTGAACCAAATGTTACATGCATGTTATCCCCTTTATCTTACCACTAGCAGTAAAGTCAGTTATTATTTACAACATTGTCTATGAGTCTGAGTTATCAATCCACACACCCACATTTAAAGCATAAGTGATTGTTTATGTGAAATTGCTGTGGGTTAACTGTGCCAGAGCAGGTAGAGCAGATTGCCGGGGGGTTGGGGAAGCTGTACTCAGGGCCCAAATCAAAACTTGCGGCTCTCTTAAGTTGAGGGTATCGCTACAATAGCAATGTATTATTATTGTACCAGATTTAAATAATGACAACAGTTTGCACAGTGCTTTCCAAAATGGAGGGAGACAGTCCAGTTACAATACAATTCAATACAGGAGGAATCAGAAAGTCCTGCTCATTAGAGCTTACAATCTAAATGGAAGTGATACAAAAGGTAATAACTGGAGGGGAAGAGCTGATGAAGAAAGTAAAAGTACAGTTTATCCTGCTGAAAAGGATGGGTTTTCAGGGATGGACTAAAGGTGGCTAGAGTAGGAGATAGTAGGACAGATCAGGGTAAGGAGTGCTAGAGGATGGGAGATGCTCTAAAGAAGTCCTGGAAGTGAGCACAGGAGGAGGTGAAATAGGAAGCTAGAGAGTTTAAAGTCTTGGGAGAAGTGAAGAGAACAGCTTGTTTAGTATTGTGAGATGAGTTTGGTGATGTTGTTTTTGGATGCCAAAAATATGAATACAATCTACTCACTGGGGGGAGAACCTCTGGGGGAATCTAGGATGGAAAAGGACCTGGGGTCCTAGTAGATGACAGGCTCAGCAATGGCATGCAATGCCAAGCTGCTGCAAGCAAAGCCAACAGAATATTGGCATGCATTAAAAAAGGGATTCACTCCAGAGATAAAACGATAATTCTCCCACTCTACAAGACTCTGGTCCAGCTGCACCAGGAGTATGCCGTCCAATTCTGGGAAGCAGTCCTCAGGAAGGATGTGCTGGAACTAAAGAGAGTCAAGAGAAGTGCGACAAAGCTAATAAAGGGACTGGAGGATCTCAGCTATGGGGAATGACTATAAGCATTGAACTTTCTCTCTCTGGAGAAGAGACGCTTGAGAGGAGATAGGATTTCAATGTACAAATACCATTCTGGTGGCCCTAGCATAGGGAAAAAACTTTTCAGCGAAAGGGAATTTAATAAGAAACGCGGTCATTTACTGAAATTAGAAGAGGAGCAGTTTAACCTTAAACTGCGTAAAGGGTTCTTTACTGTAAGAGCAGTAAGGATGTAGAATTCTCTTCCACAAGCAGTGGTTTCAGCGGGGAGCATAGATCATTTAAAAAAACTATTAGATGGGCGCCTTAATGATCACAACATACAGGGATATACAATATACTATTAACATATAAGCACACAAACACAGGTTGAACTGGATGGACTTTTTTGTCTTTTTTCA
The DNA here is from genome assembly GCA_029206835.1 of Rana muscosa. Classification (NCBI taxonomy): domain Eukaryota; kingdom Metazoa; phylum Chordata; class Amphibia; order Anura; family Ranidae; genus Rana; species Rana muscosa. The sequence continues at coordinate 708,183,215 of CM055118.1, forward strand.
ACCTCACCAACTATGTAACTATGTAGCTGGGGGTAGAGTTGTGGATGGCTTCGTAGGTTGTTTTTAGTATTTTGAATTTTATTTGTTGGGTGGGTGGAAGCCAGTGGAGGGATTGGCAGAAAGAGGTAGCAGAAACTGAATGATTGGTGATGTGGATAAGTCTGGCAGCAGCATTCATGATGAACTTGAGGGGAATAGCCTGTAAAGCATGTATTGTAACTTGTCTCATTGTGATTATTTCATGTTACTTCTGCTATAGATACTGTATGTGCACTGCCGAAAAATTTGGTTGCTTTCGTTTCATTTGTTTTTTTTTTTTGTTTTTTTTTTTGTTTTTCGGGTCATTTGTAAATTTTAAAATTCGTACATTTTAAAATCCGTAAATTTTTAAATTCGTAAATTTAAAAACCCGAAAATTAGAAAATTTTAATATTCGAAAACTCGTAAATTAGAAAATCCGTAAATTTGTAAATGTGAATATTTGAAATGCGAATATTCGAAAATTCGTAAATCCGGAAATTCGTAAATGCGAAAATTCGAAAAAACGAAAATCTGAAAATTCTAAATAATAACTAACTAATAAATTATAGGTATGGGAATTTAATTTCAAATTTGGCTGTTAGTAGATGAATACGAATTTATCCGAAGTTACAAATGATCCGAAATAACGAATGCCGCATCTAAACAAATGGAACAGAATGAATTAATAACAAATAATAATACTAATAAAAAGTTTTATTATTATTTTTATTTATTATTATTAATTAGTTACGTCCATTCATTTAGATGCAGCATTCGTAACTATGGATACATTTGTATTTGTTACGTTCACTAACAGCCAAATTTGAAAGAAAATTTCAATACCTATAATTTAATAGTTAGTAATAGTTAAGTTATTATTAGTTAGTTATTATTTCAGATCTTCGAATTTTTTGATTTTTACATTTTCTGTAAAATCATTGCTAAAAATGTGGGTTTTTTTTCTAAAAAATCAAATTTAAGGCGCCCTGTATGCTATTTACATATTTTCACTACAGCCTGCAGTCACTGAAACAATTTAACCAAGTACCTAGGGAGCCAGAGGGAGCTGCTGCAATGGTACCTGCATTTGGTCAAGTCTGGCATAGGCATTAGTGTGCCAGTGCAGCGATATCCTCTGCCTTACTGGGAAAACCAAGGCATTATTTTCAAATCAAAGCACCCTGGAGGAAACATTTTTTAAAACAGAACAGTTATAAATGCTCTGTCTCAAGGACATATAGTTTAAACCTTCTTGCCCCATAAACTTCAGATACCATATTTCTTTGATCTCAACTTTATTAGAACAAGCCAGGTGAATCTACAAATAACAAAAATAAACTTCAATAAGTACAAGATCTCATACAATACAGCACACATTGCAGAAACAACAATACACACTACAAGATGAGATAGAGGAAACATACTTTTTAAGTTCTCTAAGGGATGATGGTGATAGATTGAACAAGACATGTCTTCTCAAAGCATTGCGAATCTGTTTTACTTCCTGTGAAGATTCTACCCAGAATACCTTGCGTACTAACTACTTCCTGGGTTACACATACAATACATGAGATAATAAAAAACTGAAGCAGTACCAAAAAAGGACGCTAGATGGCACCTGCGCTCTGCATATAATTGTCTATGTAAATTACAACTTTAAATGACATTTTAATCACACAAATGCAGATAATCAGAATATAGACATCTGATGGACAGAACAATAAATGTCAAAATAAAGAAGTACCGCATAAATGTGATATTGATAAAATATTATGCTTCTTCAAGATTGTATGAAGTTTTATTTATAAAATTGTAATATAGTAAGCATACACAATTCTAGAAAACTTTATAAGTCATAAAAATATAGATATGATGACCAGGTAATTTGAATATATTTTTTCTCTTATGAATAAATAAAGTGATATTCTGGAGTATCGCGGTGTGGCCCAGGTACAGGGTCCCCAGGCTATGTAATCTCCATCTTTAAAGCTTTCCCAGCAATAAAAAATATGCCATTTTAGGCAAGTATCTAACATTTGGCCTCATTCTCTAAAAAATTCTAAGTCTGAGGTACAGTAGCTCTAGCAGCCAATCACAATCTGTCTTGAATTGGTTTGACTACAGCAGAATGAATTCATATCAGTTGCTATGGGTTATTGCGCTTACATATAAGAGCTCTTTATTGATAGAATCAAGGTGTTTGAGCTCCATATAGATATTTTTATATAAATACATATGTCATTGTTCCCTTGGTAGATTGTTACACAGCCAGGAAATCCTGGGGCCCTTTACCCTTAGGCATCATAGCAATCACATGGTCCGCTTTTTCTACCAGACTTTATCTTTTAAATTTCTCATTGTAAAGTATGAATTTACATTTTCATTAATAATTACACATACTATCATGTGTCAAACTGCAGCCCCTTCCCATATAAATCATACTCTTTATATAACAAATATGATTTAAGAAGTGGTGGTAATAGAAATCTCTTCATTGATGATTGACTCTGCAATGTCTCCAACCCAACAAGTTTGCGAATCTTAAGGCGGCACAAGTGCTTCAGTGGACGTGGATTTCCTACAGACATAGGATATTATGAAAAACAAAAGGAATAAGCATATGCTTTGGTTGTAAAATATGTAGGATATTTAGCCCTACTTTACAGTGGTTGTAAACCGAATCCCCCCCCCCCCCCCAAAAAAAAAAAAAAAAACCCTGTAAGTCAAAGGCATAATGAGCTAGTATGCATCTCATACTTACCTTAGATGGAAGCTGTTGCAGCGGTCCTCGCACACCGCTGTGACCGGTGACATGTCTCCTGGAGTCTTTTCCAGGTTCGTGTGCTCCGGTGGTGTGATTGGCCGGAGCTGCGATGATGTCACTCCCGCACATGTGCACGGGAGCCGCCAGTCACGACACCGGCCTTGAAGAAATGGCACAAGCCGGCAGTTTCTTCAGTGAGCATGCGCCGATGACATCGGCGCAGGCGTATATGGTAATTATCTCCTAAACCAGGTTTAGGAAATATTTACAGTACCTACAGATAAGCCTTATTATAGGCTTAAGCCCTGTACACACGATCGGTTTTACCGATGAAAACAGTTCGATGGATTTTTTTCATCGGACAAACCGATTGTGTATGGGACCCATCTGTCTTTTTTCCATCGGTTTTAAAAAATAGAACATGTTTTAAATTTTTCCGATGGATCAAAAAACAATAGAAAATTCCAATCGTCTATGGGCAAGTCCATCGAATAAAAAACCCACGCATGCTCAGAATCAAGTCGACGCATCCTCAGAAGCATTGAACTTAATTTTTCTTGGCTCATCGGAGTGTTTTACGTCACTGCGTTTGGAACGGTCGGTTTTTTGACTGATGGTGTGTAGGGAAGACTGATGGAAGTCAGCTTCATCGGATTTCCGATGGACAAAACCATCGGATTAGAATCCATAGGATATCCGATCATGTGTACGAGGCTTTACCCGTAGGTACAAGTGGCGTAACTATGTTTACTACCACTTTAAGGCTGGGTTCACATCTCCGTGCGAAGTGGCTCACAGCAGTGATCCGGTGCGTCCCTGTTCACCGTTTCAGGTCTGACTTTTGGCTGAATTCGGACCTGAAACAGACCAGAAGAAGCACAGGACTCCTGTGCAATTCACTCCGCAGCCGTCCCGGAGCTGTGTGAACGGGCTCCATTGAGTGCCGGTCACAGGCTCCTGACATGCAAATTGGATGCGGGGAAAACCGCATCCAATTCGCATAAGTGTGAACCCAGCCTTAATGATTCTTTCATGTATACCAGGGGTGTCCAGCCTTTTGACCTTCCTGTGCCACATTGGAAGAAGAGGAATTGTCTTGGACCACACATAAAATACACTAACAATAAGGATAGCTGATAAGCAGAAAAAGGCTGGCACATCACAAGTTAACGACCACTGATATAGATAATGTACCTATCTGAGTAATACAACTTTATTTATTTATAATGTTTTTTATTGTATAAGTACTGTAAAAGAGGCCAACATAAAATTAGTGCGATATGTGACACTGTTCACTAACTAACTAACTAACACATCCATATCTGCGTCGATGGATATAGAAAAAATTCCAAAGAATTCTCAAGGTGCTCATCAGATTATTTTGGTTCTAATTTTGCCCTTTGTGCGTTTCATCTTTGAAAATAGTTGGTCACAAATATAGGTGCTGCTGAATAGGACGTGATTGTGAAGAGTAGGGTATTTTTATTTGGGAGGATAAAACGTAAAAGTACAGTAAAGAGACACTGTCATCATTTTCTTTGGCCGCATGTGTTCACTTAGTGTAAACGCATTTTTACAAAAAATTCCCCCAAAGGATCAACATTTTTAAGTAAATTTATAATTTTGTGTTGGGCCGCATTCAAAGCTTGGACACCCCTGACATACAGTATACAGAGGTGCATATATAACACTTCTAGTATTATCTTACCTATAATCTCTTGGATCTCCATCCACTCCTTCTGGGTTTCAAGCGTGGCTTTCATTTTTGTGCATATTGGAACATAATCCATATAGTCTACTAACATCTTAATAACTTTTCCGACCAAATGCTTCATCCAGGACACAGTAATAAAATCACAGAACTGAAAGAGACAGAGGATCAGGTACATAAAATTACATTAAACATTACAGTATATGTTTTCTTTATAAATATTTTTATTTGACACTCATGTTTTACCCCATTATCTGTGTCTAAAGAGTAATGTGGCATTTCTAATGTATTTCATATACTATGGGGTTGATATACTAAAACTGAAGAGTACAAAATAGGATGCAGCTCTGCAGAGCTGCACCAGATTTTGTACTCTCCAGTTTTAGGAAATCGACCCTGTATGTTTAAGAAAATGTATTGTATTCATTGATCTTTGGTATACTCTATTTGAAAACTGTATTTACAAGAAGCATTTTACAGAAGGGGAAGTAAATTGCCCGTGATGCCCATAGCAGGCAATCAGACATCTGCTTGCAGCAACAAATACATCAACAGGAAGTGATTGAGGATGATGGAGATCAGCAGTACTGAGAAGCAACAAAGGATTAAAAAATATGTAAACAATAGTTTATTTTCTAAAAAAAATGGAAATAGTTTCTTATGCATAGTGCTTTAGAAAACTAACTGTCACTCAGTTAAGCCCTGTACACCTGATCAGAATATCGTACAAAAAATACCGCTTTTTCGAAGCGATTGTACAATAATAGGATTTTTAGTACACAGCTTTTGTCCGAAATTTTCAGAAGGGACAAACACGAAAAATTTCTTTGTACGATACCAAATCGGACGATTTTTCTTTATTCAGAACAGTTTTTGTCTGAAAATACAATACAAATACATTACATCACTTCAGAATTTTTATTCTGTTGTATGAGAATTTTCAGACTTTAGTAACCTATTCGTTTTCGATATGGAGTCTAGCATGCAAAAAAAAAAAATGGACGATCATTCGTCCAATAATCTCATTATGTGTACTAGACTTTAGGATTTCAACTACTTTTTTTTTTTTTTTTTTTACAGTAAATAAGGGTTTCAACTACTTTACAATTACTTTATGTACAAGGTAAAAGGTAAAAACAGCTGAAAACTGATTGCTTGTTGTGATTGTTTAAAGGTTTTATTCTTTCCACACAACGTGTACTGGAAATGGAGCGAGTACAAAGAAGGGCAACAAAGCTAATACAGGGTCTGGAAGATATTAGTTATGAGGAAAGGTTGCGAGCACTGAACTTATTCTCTCTGGAGAAGAGACGCTTGAGAGGGGATATGATTTCAATTTACAAATACCGTACTGGTGACCCCACAATAGGGATAAAACTTTTTTATGGAAGGAAGTTTAACAAAAGACATGGCCACTCATTAAAATTAGAAGAAAACAACATAGTGGGTTCTTTACTGTAAGAGCGGCAATGATGTGGAATTCCCTTCCACAGGCGGTGGTCTCAGCGAGGGGCATCGATAGTTTCAAGAAACTATTAGATAAGCACCTGAACGATCACAACGTGCAGGGATATACAAGATAATACTGACATATAATTACACACATAGGTTGGACTTGATGGACTTGTGTCTTTTTTCAACCTTACCTACTATGTAACTATGTAACTATAATCCGCCCATGATTTAATTGCATTGTTTACACCTACTCACATGGCTGTCTGTTATGACGCACGATGTCCAGCCTGGTAGCACTTCTTCATCAGAGACTGACCATATATACGAGCTACCATAAATGTCCCCATGCATACAATCAAAGCACTTCTCAACCTGATATCCATTATTTAACAACAATCGTAGCATGATCTCATCACTGAGGGCATACTGTATTGCACTAGGAAAATGAGTGTCATTTACAGTTGTGAAATAACAGTTGACATCAGCCTGATGAGCTAAGAGCAGCCTCACTATTTCATGGTTTCCAGAACGCACAGCAACTAACAAGCAGTTTAAAGGGTCTACATTTGGATCTGCACCAGCCTTCAATAGCATTTCTGTGCACAAAACATCTTTGTTGGATACTGCAAAAAATAATGCGGTTTTCCTTTTATCTTCATAATTATCAGATATGTGTTCAGCCAAAAGTTCGTTGACATCAAAGCCATTTTCAATAAGTAGCTCCAGACACTGCACACTCTGGCCATCCGTAGCTGAATGAATGGGACTTAGACCACTTTTTTTTATTGCATGTGGCGATGTCACAGGAATAAGGTACTTTAGTGCTCTAGGAGAAAGAATGTAAAAAGTTTATGTTTCAAAATATGCAAATGAATGCATACATATGCTTAAAAGAGTTCAAAGGGCTATTGTCTTTATATTTCATGTACACCACACAAGCTAATTAATTACATCAAAAACACAAACCATCTACCTATTATTAGAATTACCAAGAAGAGGCTTCAACTTATGTAAAAGGAATCACTCCGGGAGTTACTGAGAGAGTGACAACTTGTAGGATCGGCTAGTGAAGAAGAGACTCCATAGCAAAAGATAAGTGCTCTGTTAGCAATCCTGCTGCTAGAAAATTGTTGACAGCGACAGGATCACTGTGTGAAATGGGCCTTAAAGTTATTTTAGTCAGGGTTACACCAAGCAATGCAACCTTCAGTAAATAAGATCCAGAGCTAATTTAGAGTGGATTGGCCTAAATATATTGGCCTAAATGATCTCTTTTAGGATGAGGAGTCTTGGCTGTTCTTGGCATCTTTAGTTAGACTAGGAGCACAGGGCTTTGGGAGGTCTAGCCTACTTGTTCTAAAATAATTTTTGGTGTATATGTGGCTACCATGCATCAAAAGTGACTAGCAGGGGTCTACATCAAGTAGATTATTTTATATACCCACAAAAAAAATCAACTTGAATCTCACTGGTTATTTTTGGTTTTAAAAATATTTGAGACATTTTATGAAAAAAAGCCTTTAGTACATGCAAAATGTTATATAATATACACTGAGCAAAATTATAAACGCAACACTTTTGTGTTTACCCCTATTTATCATGAGCTGAACTTAAAGATCTACGACATTTTCTATGTACCCAAAAGGCCTATTTTGTGTACTCTGGATCAGCAAATATGACAGCGTGTTCCAGTTCCTGCCAATATCCAGCAACTTCGCACAGCCATTAAAGAGGAATGGACCAACATTCCACAGGCCACAATCAACAACCTGATCAACTCTATGCGAAGGAGATGTGCTGCGTGAGGCAAGTGGTGGTCACACCAGATCCTGACTGGTTTTCGGACCCCCCCAATACAGTAAAACTGCACATTTTGGAGTGAACCTTTATTGTGGTCAGCCTAAGGCACACCTGTGCAATAATCTTGGAGGTGAAGATGCTGGATGTGGATGGAGGTCCTGGGCTGGCGTGGTTACACATGGTCTGCGGTTGTGAGGCCAGTTGGATGAACTGCCAAATTCTCTGAAACGCCTTTGGAGATGGCTTATGGTAGAGAAATGAACATTCAATTCAAGAGCAACAGCTCTGATGGACATTCGTGCAGTTAGCATGCCATCTGCATACTCCCTCAAAACTTGCGACTGTGGCATTGTGCTGTGTGATAAAACTGCACATTTTAGAGTGACCTTTTATTGTGGTCTGCCTAAGGCACACCTGTGCAATAATCATGCTGTCTAATCAGCATCTTGATATGCCACACCTGTGAGGTAGATGGATTATCTCGGCAAAGGAGAAGTGCTCACTAACACAGATTAAGCCCAGGTTCACACTGGGCTGCAGGAGTGAAGCCGTGCAATTCAGCTGAACTCGCACATTTCACTCCCGCTGGCAGTCACGATTTCAGGCGTGATTACAAAGACATCTGACACAGATGTCAATGTAAATCACGGCCGAAATCGCAAAAAGTAGTACAGAAACTACTTTTTGAAATCGGTGCAGTGCCGCAGATGCGGTGTCGCACCGATTAGGATGGTGCCATTGCCAGCAATTTGTGGCAAATATCGCCGATTTGACATGCGATTTGACATGTCAAATCGCATGTCAAATCGCACCAGTGTGAACCAGGGCTTAGACAGATTTGTGAACAATATTTGAGAGGAATAGGCCTTTTGTGTACATAGAAAAAGTCGTAGATCTTTGCGTTCAGCTCATGATAAATAGGGGCAAACACAAAAGTGTTGCGTTTATAATTTTGGTCAGTATATATATATATATATATATATATATATATATATTAATATAAAATAGATATAAAAATGCAATTCTCACAGATAATGTCCTTTATAGGCTGCTTTGTGTACAGGGAGATATCCTTCTTTATCTGGCACATTTCCACTTGCTCCATATTCCAAAAGAAGTGTCACACAGTCTGGGTTTCCTCCTTCAGCTGCATCAGACAGCACTGTAGAGCCATCATCTGCTTCCAAGTTAATATCACCACCTAAAAACAAAATTATTTCTCTTAGATAATGGAGTGAATGTAGGTGACAAGGGCATGAACATTAAGCTAAAAATAAACAGTGAAATTTGCACAAAAGGGTTGAGAAGTTTTATAATATACATTCTATTTTGATATTAGAGATTTCAAAATGAAATAAACACTGCATACCAGCATAGGAAGTCATTTTCTGGTACTTGCATTGTAATGTAAGTGTAACCTGGACTGTAGCTGATAACTGCTGTGGGACTTTTTCCTTTGTTGCTGCTGTATTATCCTTCTGCAGTGTGGACAGGGTTAAACTGAATGTTTATTAATGCAGACGTGCAGCAGCCATCTTTGAAGTGGAACTATACTCACCTTCTATCCAGCTCTGTGCAGTCCCAGAGCTCACTACCGGCTGCAGTCATCTTCAGCCGGATTGGCTTCCAAGTTCCCGATCTTCGGCCATATTCATTGGCCCAGCCGATATGGCATCACTCTCGCACATGCGCAGGATTTCATTGATCTGAGCTTTGCCAAATAGTGTACCGTTGGCTGCACGTGCGCAACTCAGTGTAAAGAGCACACAGGCAGGTGAAGAACATTAATCCCAGAGAGATATAGTACAGTGCCTTAAAAAAGTATTCATACCCCTTGAAATTTTCCACATAATGGCATTTTACAACCAGAATAGTAAATGTATTTTATTGGGATTTTATGTGATAGACCAACACAAAGTGGCACATAATTGTGAAGTGGAAGGAAAATGATATATGGTTTTCAATTTTTTTTTTACAAATAAATATGTGAAAAGTGTGGCGTGCATTTGTATTCAGCCCCCTTTACTCTGATACCCCTAACTAAAATCTAATGGAATCAATTGCCTTCAGAAGTCACCTAATTAGTAAATAGGGTCCACCTGGGGTAATAGGGTAATTTAATCTCAGTAAAAATACAGCTGTTCTGTGAAGCTCTTAGAGGTTTGTTAGAGAACCTTAGTGAACAAACAGCATCATGAAGGCCAAGGAACACACCAGATAGGTCAGGAATAAAGTTGTGGAGAAGTTTAAAGCAGGGTTATGTTATTAAAAAAATATCCCAAGCTTTGAACATCTCACAGAGCACTGTTCAATTCATCATCCGAAAATGGAAAGAGTATGGCACAACTGCAAATCTACCAAGACATGGCCATTTACCTAAACTGACTGGCCAGGCAAGGAGAGCATTAATCAGAGAAGCAGCCAAGAGGCCCCATGGTAACTCTGGAGGAGCTGCAGAGACCCACAGCTCAGACGGGAGAACCTGTTCACAGGACAACTTCTAGTTGTGCAGTCCACATATCTGGCCTTTATGGAAGAGTGGCAAGAAGAATGCCGTTGTTGAAAGAAAGCCAGAAGTCCCATTTGAAGTTTGCGAGAAGCCATGTGAGGGACACAGCAAACATGTGGAAGAAGGTGCTCTGGTCAGATGAGACCAAAATTAAACTTTCTGGCCTAAAAGCAAAATGCTATGTGTGTCAGAAAACGAAAACTGCACATCACCCTAAACAAACCATCCCCACCATGAAACATGGTGGTGGCATCATCATGTTGTGGGGATGCTTTTCTTTAGTAGGGACATGGAAGCTGGTCAGAGTTGATAGGAAGATGGATGGAGCCAGGGCAATCTTGGAAGAAAACCTGTCAAGCCCTGTACACACGACCGGGATTCCCGTCAGAAAAAAAAACTTTGGTTTTCCCGACGGGATTCCTGCCAAGCTTGACGGGATTTTGCCAAGCTTGTCTTGCGTATAGACTGACATTCAAAATCCCGTCGTTCTAAAGCGCGGTGACGTACAACACATACGACGGCACTATGAAGGGGAAGTTCCATTCCAATGGCGCCACCCTTTGGGCTTGCTTTTGCTGATCTCGTTTTAGTAAAAGTTTGGTGAGAGACGATTCGCGCTTTTCAGCCTCGTGCTTTTCAGTCCGTTACAGCGTGATGAATGTGATAGCTCCATTACGAACGCTAGTTTTACCAGAAGGAGCGCTCCCGTCTCATACTTGATTCTGAGCATGCACATTGTTTTCCCCTCGGACAAGCATACACACGACCGGTTTTCACGACGGGAAATAGTCCGACGGGAATCACGATGAGAAAATAGAGAGCAGATTCTCTATATTTCTCGACGGGATTCTCTGCAGTTTTCACGACGAGAAAGCATACACACGAACGGTTTTCACGGCAAAAAGCTCTCCCAGCAGTTTTCTTGTCGAGAAAACCGGTCGTGTGTACGAGGCCTTAGAGTCTGCAAAAGACTTGAGACTGGGCTGAGGTTCACCTTCCAGCAGAAAAACGACCCTAAACATGCCGCCAGACCTACAATAGAATGGTTTAGATCAAAGCATATTCATGTGTTAGAATGGCCCAGTCAAAGTCCAGACCTAAATCCAATTGAGAATCTGTGGCAAGACTTGAAAATTGCTGCTCACAGACGCTCTCCATCCAATCTGACAGAGCTTGAGCTATTTTGCAAAGAAGAATGGGCAAAAATGTCGCTCTCTAGATGTACAAAGCTGGTAGAGACATCCCCAAAAAGACTTGCAGCTGTAATTGCAGTGAAAGGTGTTTCTACAAAGTATTGACTCCGGAGGGGTGAAAACAAATGCACGCCACACTTTTCCCAGAATTATTTGTAAAAAAAAGGCTGAAAACCATTTATAATTTTCCTTCCACTTCACAATTATGTGCCACTTTGTGTTGGTCTATCACATAAAATCCCAATAAAACACAATTACGTTTTTGGTTGTAACATGACAAAATGTGGACGATTTCAAGGGGTGTGAATACGTTTTCAAACCACTGTATGTTTTTTCTGCATGGAAAATTCTGCCTGCTTGCCAATAGTTTTTTTCCCCAGGTTAAAGTTCCACTTTAAGGATCACTATGTAATGCTAGTCTGTGGAATGTCTCTGGTGCAGGGAGCAGCCATCTTGTATGGGTATGGAACATCCTGGCAAGTAGTGATTGGCAGATGCAACAGAGCAAGGAGAAGTGTGGTTGGCAGGCTGGTGAGGAGAGAGGAGAAGACAGCCTTGAAACAAACAGGTGTTTGCGTATGAGTTTGAGTTGTTGCTGGATGAATAGTTTCCTGCCATAGCTGACCACAATCGCGTGAGAATTCAGAGAAGTAAAGAGAGTGAGAACTGTCTCCCTGGGAAGGTGTGATTTGGATGCCTGGTGCGATCAAACTGTGTGACCCACCACTATTAAGGAAGGAAAAGGACTGTCTCAGCAGAACTGAAAAAAAAGAGATCATCAGCAACCTCTAGCCCTGTCTGACTTGGACTGGGCTTTTAATGAATCAGAACACATGTCTAGAGACCCAGAAGAGGGTGCCCTGGGACTGGTGAGAGACTTAAATCATACCTGTTAATCTGTTGTCTGCTGGGAACTGTTTTGCTTTCTTCAAGGGCCCCAACTTTTCCAGCCAACAGGTTCTTTGTTTTTGCATTCATAATTCACTGGTCAATGTCACAAAATGGGGACTGTTAGAGCTATTTATGAATGTCTTTATATACTGTTTCTAGATAAATCCAGTTCAGTTCCCTTCATTATTGGCAGTCAGAATACTGACTACATAATCCTGTTATGGTCTTTTTGATTGTTTGTATAAGTATATTTGCTAATCCTCTCTTCTTTTAGGCGATGTTTGGCTTAATAAATTCTTTAAAACATCTCAAGGTGTGCCGTCCCATGCACAAAAGAACTATTTGGAGCTATGACCAGGTTACATTATGAAGGCCCTCTTTCTCAACATAGGCTAAAACAGCTCCTGAAGAAATCCACCTATAATAATTAAAGGGAGTGTATGGGTGGTTTTGTTATCTTCTTCCTTTAGCTTTATGTTTTATTATTGATTTATACATTAATTTATATGTTTTTCCTATGCATACCTCCCAACTTTTTAAAATGGGAATGAGGGACACCTATTAGCAAAAGTATGTAGGCATAGGTCACACCCCATGCCACGCCCCCTTAAAGGAGACTTGTGCAAAAAAAAATATTGGTTAAACCCACAAGTGTTTTTTTACTACTACTATGCCTTCATACTGGCTTTTGGAATTTACAAATGCAGCAATTTAGAAATTGGATGAAAGGTTTAGCACTGTAAAACACTTTTTGATAGATAAAAAGTGCATTTTATATACAACAATATAGATCAGACCAAAATGAGGGACAAATTAGGAGGAAAGAGGGACAGAGGGACTTTGTTCCAAATCAGGGACAGTCCCTCTAAATCAGGGACAGTTGGGAGCTATGCTTATGCTAGATAAATATAGAATTGCCCAGGTCCATGCTTTATTTTCTAATATCAGCCGCAGGTGATGCTTTAGGCTCCTTTTCACATGTTTTAAATATATAGAGTGAAGGAATTTGGACAATTTCCAGAAGCAGACTTAGTTCTCCAGTCCCGATAATTGATTAAAAGAGGAAATAAAGAGAGAGACTGGGCTCTCTCTTTGCGAATGAAGGGAATGTTATGGAGATCGTATGTCTGCTTATAGGTAAGCACTCAGAGACAAAATTAGAAAAATATAAATTTTAATAAGGCATTAGTTAAAACATGACATAGTCATAGTTACAGACAAGATCATAATGCAGTAGTAGATGCGTAGTAGTTCATGGATAGAAGTGCAGAGTGCCAACATGTTTCGCAATAAGCGTCGTCAGGGCGCTGCATCCATCTATATTTGCATCTAATTGCATAAAATATAAAAGAAATATATAAATAACATAGATCAAAAATATATATTACATACAATGAGTTGCAATATTTGATCATTGTATAGGTTTTTATAATGCCCTATCTACAATAGTAATAATAGTGCTTACCTGGTCTACCTGCATAGTGAAAGCTTACGTACACTGCTGATTGGGTGTCAGAAAAACATGGGGGTTTGTAATTAATCTGCTACTCGGACTAATGGCCTGTGGGAGCCAGACCCATCAAGCTCCCACAGGCTATGTCATGTTTTAACTAATGCCTTATTAAAATTTATATTTTTCAAATTTTGTCTGTGAGTGCTTACCTATAAGCAGACATACGATCTCCATAACAGGCCCTTCATTCGCAAAGAGAGAGCCCAGTCTCTCTCTATATTTCTTCTTTTAATCACATGTTTTAAAGTTTCTCCTTGCTGCTATAAGTCTACAGCTCAACCAAAAATACACACACCTCTTTTCACCATCTGTTCTTATTAGAGACAACTGACTGAATACAACTTATACTGTACTCTGGAATTTTTGAAGTGAAGACAGCCTATGGTGAAAGACAGTCAGCCCTACGGAAATAAAGCATTTTTCTTTTTTTCTTTTCTAACTATTTTGTTTTAAAACAATACTCCACAAAGTAACACTGTTTAATTAGTAATGAGAAAAATATACACTATATTTTTTACATACCCTTATGAATTAACTGTTCAAGGGCTTCACATTGACCAAACTCAGCAGCTACTCCCAGCGGTGTGACTCCGAAGCCATCCCTAAGACTGACATTTGCACCATTCTTTATGAGTAGGGAGATCAGATCATTGCGGCCCTGCTTTGCTGCTTCATGCATTGCTGACCAACGTCTTACACAAGGTTGGTTAATGGTGCAATTGTAACTTATCAGAGTAACCACCATATCATTACATCCACTCCTTACAGCTGGAAAGTAAAAACAACAAAATACAAATATGAAATACAAACACAAAACCATTAAAGAAAAAATAAAAGGCCTGATGCACTGAAGTATCAGTTCAAAGCCACAATTTACTATAGTGGAGTAAAACATATCTTTAATGTGCTTTTTTTGTGTTTAAGTGCATGCCTTGCTGCATTTTTACCCATATTTGCATAGCTCCCAACTGTCCCTGATTTCGAGGGACTGTCCTTGATTTGGAACAAAGTCCCAGTGTCCCTTTTTCCTCCTACATACGTTTGCTAATAGGCGTCCCTCATTCCCATCTCAGAAAGTTGGGAGGTATGTATTTGGCCTCAGTAAAGTGTGGCAAATGTAGTAAAACATGCATTAAACTAAAGCCCCATACACGCGGTCTGACTTTTGGCCAACAAACTTCATTTTGAGCAAGTTGGACCAACAATCCGACCGTGTGTACGCTCCATCGGACAAACTTTTTTTGCTTTTTTTTCTTGTTTTCATCGGACAAAAGTTGGGTCTGCAAACGGACAAACTTTTGCCCAACAAAAGTCCGATGGAGCAAAGTCCGACCGTGTGTACAGAAAACCATCGGACTTTTGTCCGATGGACAAAACAACTAATGTTAAAATCAACCAACAATAGCAGAAGTTGACCAAAGGGTGGCGGTAAAGAGCAGAAAAGAGCAGAAAAACCACGTGATGTTGCAAAAAGTTTTGGGAAAGTTTGCAGAAAAGTCCGAGCATGTGTATGCTATGGGTGTTCCCGACCAACTCCATTCGGACAAAAAAAACACGGAAAAGTCCGAAGGAAGTCCGACCGTGTGTACGGGGCTTAAGAATATCAAGTACATTGTAATGCTTTATTGTTTGCATCTGTCATTTGTAATATTTTCAGAAAGCTGTTAGGTGTTATTAGGCCAGTTTTACACAGGGTAGACTCCGTTATGATCAGCAGGGGATCTGTCCGCTGATCCTTGATGATCAGAGCAGAGTTGGTGGATGACAAGTCCGTTTCTGCTCAGATCCCTATCCGTTTTTTTTTTAGCAGGCCTGATCAGATTAAGAGCCGGTTCACACAGGGGCGACTCGTCAGGCGACTCAGCCGCCTGACAAGTCACGCTCCGCTCTCTTCAATGGAACCGTTCTAATAGGAGCGACGCAAGTCGCTCAGACTTAGAAAAAGGTTCTCGGGGCGACTTGCATTGACTTCAATACAGAAGTCATTTTGCAAGTCGCCTCTGAAGTCGTCTTCAGATCGCCTTGCCGAGTCGCCCCCAAAGTCGTGCCGTACCGCCCCTGTGTGAACCGACTTTGAAGGTAGGCAGGTGTAAACGGACAAAAGTCTGTTTACACTTGCCAGTCCATAGGGGTGAATAGAGGGTTTGATCAGGTCCGCCTAAAAAAACCTGACAGGTGGACCCGATCAGATCCTTTGTGTAAAAGGGGCCGTATGGACAAAACTAATGTGCAAAATATAATACATCTAAATCAGATCAATCTGGGCTATAATATGGATACAATTACCCCTAGCAGAATACAGCATGTATAAAGAAATATAGCATGGATTCTATTTACATTCTCTTATTTGTTTGTGAGCGTTATTGTAGCAAATCTTACCAATTAGAAGTGGTGACTCTCCTCTGCTGTTCTTGGTGTTCGGCCAAACTCCTTTCTCTAGAAGTGCTTTCACATTTTCAACTAGTCCAGATTTTGCAGCAAGTGTAAGTGGCGTTTCACCATCTTTAGTCTTCTGCTCCCACTGTGGTTTATATATGGCTATATATGAGTACAGCTAATTACTTTCTAGTAATAAGCACAGAATGCTGTGGTTTACAGATTTAAAAGATTATAGACATTGTCATCCCTATTTGTAACATATAATAGATTACCACTATGAAAATCTGTTTGTGAAATAGGCATGCACAATGACATCTTCCATTAAAAAAATGATCCTCCTTAATAGCAGCTTGTAATTGTATTCATTAATTTGTTTAAATCAAATTACTTCTTTGCCCAAAAAATAAATTTTCAAGTTTATAGAAGGTGGGAGGTGGCCTTGCTAGGGGGAATTATGTGACACATAGACATAGGAATATATGGTATATGTAAGTATATCAGTTATGGTGGACTAACCGCTTAGGCCTGGTTCACACTGATGAGATTTCAGATGAGAAAAGGGTTGCATTGAATTGCATTACAATGGAAATAACATTGCTTCCAATGATGCCTGTTCACATCAATGCAGCATAGTTGCAATGCGACTTTGGCAAAGGGTCCTGTGATACTTTGGCGCTGTGAAGGAATGTGATGAGTATAATGATAACCAGACAATGCCTACTTTTTATGCATCTTTTCTATACTATAAAGTCTATATTGCTTTTGTATGTACACAACTGCTTTAACTTTTCCTTACTCAATATGGCCTCTAATAACACCCCCTCCCATCGAGATGATTGTAGAAGACAGAAATGGTGGATACCCCTTGTACCCACGCATCCTGAAATATGCGGAAGTGAAGACAGACCAGAGGACAATCAAGCTTTAATCATCACGTTTTTGTACTCTTCTTGTATTTCAGCCAATCAGATGTGCTTTTTAGATTCACATTAACATAATAGTGACGTATGATGCTGTGTGAGAAAAGAGCTTGGTACTGCCTGTAATAAACATTAGATAAGGAAGTAGTTGAACTGAACACGTGTCAGTGCCTTACTTTCAACGTGCATGCATTTTATCTACACTTTACAATTCGGAACAGCAGTAGAATTCCATCTTAACACCTTTGAGGTATACCACCTTTACAGCGCGATGCAGTGCTATTTTGTCATCATAGACTTTAATGGAAGTGCATCAAAATAGTTTTTTTAAATTCCTTTTTGTGTACAATTTTTGCCAGTTGTTAGGAGCAGGCACCCGCCATAGTCCTAACAACCAGTGACTCATCCTTGCTGTTTGCATTAGGGATGAGTCACCGATTGTTAAGAAGCTGGCACCCGCCAGTGTCCTGACAACCACGAGTCATAACTGCTGTCAGCTGGGGATGAGTCACTGGTTGTTAGGATGCCAGTGAGTGCTGCCTCCCTAACAACCGATGACTCAACCCTGCTGGCTGACAGCAGGGATGAGTCACAGTAGTAAAACACGCATTAAACAACATATAAAAAATGCACCAAGTCAAACTGCAGCTGCACTACAAAATCACTGAAAACTGGATCAAAATCGCACTGCTCTAGTGTGAACCTAGGCCTAATACAGCTACTGTTTGTTTGTTAATATTAACTGTAACAATATGTTACACAAACATTATTTACAAAGTTCAGAAAAACCATCCCCACACTGGTCATATCTGTTAGTAACAACTGTTGTTTATTATTTACTTCTTGTTGTTGTATTTGCAATTCTTCAAACTCAGAGGTTCATCCAGTTCCCTTTGAAGTTTTCCAAATCATTACGGCCCCTTTCACACTGGGGCGTTTGCAGGCGCTATTTTGCTAAAAATAGCGCCTGCAAACCGAGCCTAAACAGCGGCTCCTTTCTCTCCAATGTGAAAGCCCTGAGGGCTTTCACACTGGAGCGGTGCGCTAGCAGGACGGTAAAAAAAGTCCTGCTAGCCGCATCTTTGGAGCGGTGAGAGGAGCGGTGTGTTTACCGCTCCTATACCGCTCCTTCCCATTGAAATGCATGGGATACCGCGGTAATACTGCCCGCTAACCGCGGCTGTAGCCGCGGTTGGCGGGTGGTATTAACCCTTTATTGGCCGCTAGCGGGGGTTAAAACCGCACCGCTAGCGGCCGAATAGCTCAACAATCCCGACGGTATAGCGCCGCTAAAAATAGCGGCGCTATACCGCCACCGTCCCCACCGCCCCAGTGTGAAACCAGCCTACATGAAAATACAATCCTCAAGTGTGGTGGCTTTATCCAATTTCTTTTTTTCCTTTAGTTTTACCTGGTGATCCAGCCAGTATGTTTGTTAATTCTAAAATTCCTTTAAACTTCCTTGAACAGGCCAAGCTGTCCAGCAAAGTTGGCAGGTTGAGGAAAACCATTTAACGCTGACAGAGGTGCTTACAATAGTCAGCATTTTTTATTAAAACTTTATTCCAAAAAAACAAACAAAAAAAAAACAGTTTCTGTAATTGGAGGGTGTTCAGCTTTGTTAGTCATGTCCATCTAAATTTGCTGGTACATCTAATACTACTATCTCCACGGATTGGCAATGTTGCTGCCCAAGTGTGGCTCCACTGTTCCCCCATAAAGACAGGAAGTGTTATTGGCCAGATCACAGGTGAAAATAAAGAAAAAAAAAGCCTAGAACTAATGCAGCCACCACATTTCTGGATTGGTAAGCTGCAATTTATAAAATTTTCGTTTTTTTCGTGTGAAATACACTTTAATTCCCTAGACTGGTGTATATTCTATGCACCCTGCCATCAAGAAAAAACACAAGGAAGCCACCAAATTTAAGGATTGGTAAGTTGAAATGTATTACATTTTAGTTTTTTTTTGGGGGGGGGGGGTTAGATATGCTTTAAGTCCCTAGGATGGTGTGTATTTTATGCACCTTACCATCAAGAATAATTTCTGTAATTTGCCGGATTGGTTGGACTACTGCTTCATGTAGAGGAAACCACCCTTTCTCATCAGCTTCATCCAGTGCATACTTATATTGCATGTATTTCTGGAGTTCTGTGATTTCACCTAAACACATTACACTTCAGTTCAGACTTATGATTGATTGCATCAATTAGAACAATAATAACACCTCTTTCGCCTACCTTGTTTTATTGCAGCCACAATTTTGCGATTTACCTCACTTGTCGGTACGAATCCACTGTGAAAAAACAGGTTACTATGTTAATTAAGTGTACTCCGATATCTTTGAGCAGTAAATATATTATATATATATATATATATATATAAAGGCCAGTATGCTGGCCTGAATTTATTGGAGGAGCCTGGAGGGTATTTAAGCAGCCCACTCACCCATGCTTTGTCGGATCAGTGTGCGGTACTACACGTCACTGGGCCGACTCTTCCCAGCTCACCTCATGTTCGTGAGTCTGCGCATTCAATTGCATTCGTCACCCTCCCTCCCTTCCCCTTTTCAGGGCACTTCTCAGCATATCCTTCTTCAATTAACTACCCATTACTTACCTAGGGTATGCCCCCTTTTCTTGGCATACCGACCAGACCACCAAGGCACACTTCAGGTCTATTTATGTTGTAAGTCTTGTCGCGTGTTTATGTGATCCAAATCTCTCTCGGTCAGAGGGCCACGACCATAAATATATATGTAGCGGGTATGTACTTTTCAGAGTGTTTAAATCTGGTGAAGACATCAGTGATGTCTAGTTCCCTGCGGCCCAGCAGGTGGCGCTGTCACTTTGGGCCGGGGTTGAACCATCGCTGCAGTGCCGTACCCTTTGTGACCTCTCGCAGCAGTTGTACGGTGGGGCGGGGAACCCGCTGTGCTTGCTGGGGGAGGGTATAAAGGTGGCGGACATCTTCGCCATGAGGTTTGAGTCCCAGGCACCTTCAGCCTGAGGGCTGCTGTCTGCGGTCGGTGTCCAGGCGGCCTAGGCCTGGACACTTGGAGTTCGTGTTCCATCCCAGACACCTTCAGTCTGGGGTGAGGTACTCAGCCGGAGGCCTGGGGCCCAGTACCTTCCACTGGGTCCTGCAAGGGAGGGATTGTCCTAGGGTGCCCCAGGCGTTGGGCACCCGAATCTAGAGGCGTAAGGGACCGGAGGAGGGATTCATCCGAAGATCTGGTGCAGCATATTGCCAGTGCCGGGTGAACCTCTGGAGACCGCCCGGATGGATATCTTTCCCGAACAGGGGCCAAGTTCATAGAGGAAGGTGGTTCATGTTCTATGACCGGTTGCAGCGGTCCAACTAGTCAACTCAGGTCAGTGGCAGAGACCTGCTATCAGGCCTGTGGCAGGGGCCTCAACAGTTCATCCGGTCGGTGGCAGCGACCAATCTCACGGTCGGTGGCAGAGACCGTGCGCCAGGCCTATTCGCTTGCAAAGGAATAGGAGAATTCATTTGTGCCTGGGTCTACTCGTATCCACACCCCTGTCTGTCTGTTACTGAAAGTTCAACTATTATGTTCACCCTGGCAATGGAGAAATAAAATAGTGTTGGACTTTTAATTGGTGTGGGGCTCTATTACTGGCAGACACATCCACGGAACAATCCAGAGGCTTCGTATGCAGTGAACAGACCCGGAGGCAGATTCAAGTGACTTTGCTCAACCCTCATATACATACGAGGTGAGAGCTTGGCGTAGTGTTCCCGCACTCTCCTCTCCCAGGTACCCCTAGACAACACCAGCCAATCAGGCGATAGAAGCAGAGAGGGAGAGTGAGGCCGCTACACGTGGGGGCTCGTCCGGGATGTGTTCGTGCTACAATGGAGCTGAAGTTGTTGGAATTTGAACGTGTCTGCCCGGAAGAGTTCTGAGTAGATCGGCCATATTGACCACTGCGCCACGAGGCACACCCTCCCTGCTAAGTTCGTGACCCAGGGAAGGAGAAAGCCCGCGAACTGGGGCGCAAGAGGGGAGGAGTCCAATTGTGTGAAGGACTAGACGTGGGGACTTTGGCGCCAACCATACAGTGCACAATGGATCAGCAGAGAGTCGCCATTTTCAGTAATGCATCGTGGATTCCACTTCATCCTACTACCACGAGCTTGACTACTGCTGCTACGATAACGGATATGGGGATTCGGCTAAAGCCCCGGGGACGATTCGCCCTGTACTCATGCATGGACGTTGAGGCCCTGGGTTTGATTTGTCCCGGCTGTTCGGGACTGGTGTGTCAGCTGAAGCCATTTCGGGCACTGCGAGGCCTGCGGAGAGTTCTTATTTGAGGTGGAACCACCTATCGAGAAACCCAGAACCATCCACCTCAACCGCGCAACAGGCAACACCACTCAGGAAGGAGTAATCGCTGCTTTGACAGCCATCCCTGTGCGCACTGCAGCGACCGCAGGGGAGGTCGCGATCACTGAGATACGGGAGAAATCCGAGGATGCTGACTCGGTCACCACTGTTTCCCAGCGTCCACCGCCAAAGAGGAAGACCGGCTTGGTTGCCCCGTCCAGCGGTCGCAGTGGATCACCCTGCTCGCCTACGCCCGGCCTGGATGGATCCGGTAGGAAGAGTCCCGGACATCCCTTCTCAACTTTGGGTTGAGGTAAGCTGGGCGGAGGGACTTAGTGTTGGGGTGGAGGTGTCGGGGATTTACGGCCCTGTGTGCCCGCGGGGGGTAGCAATTCAGCCTCTACTACAGGCTACCAGCCCACGGAGGAGTGTGACACCTCCGACCTGGAGTCGCTCTCCGATCTGGGAGACAACGTCATCATAGATGAGCTTTTTGCTAAAAAGGGCTGGGACAAGATGCCTCTCTCCTCGTCCCGCAGAGTCAGGGATCCACCCATGTCTACAGGGAATAGTACACCCCGGGTGGAGGCACCAGCGCCTGAGGAGGGATCCAGTCCCCAGCCTGCCCTTCTACCTTCGGTGCCACCTGCATCTTGCATCGGGGAAAAGAGACTGTTGCTGCGGGCGCCTATGCCCAGAATGGAGGTGATCAAGGCACCTCGTCCCCCGGACGCCATCGTCCTACCGGGTGAGGGAGACCGGGCCACTATGCCTCCGCTGGCGAGACTACAACGCCTCTTCTGCCAAAAAGTTGCCAACGAGTATGGGTGGGAGTACCCGTACTTACCCAAGGAACTTTTGTATGAAGTGGAAGTCAGTCGGGAACGCTGGTACAACGATTTTGTGTGGACGCACATTCAGGTCCCACATGCCCACAGGTACCTCGTGTGTTCCCCCAAAGCCTCTCAACGGTTCAAGGACTGCAAGGCAGAATGGATGCTGGGTCGGCACATCCACGCAGACAAGATATTGATTTGGCGCAAAGAGGGGGAGGATGTCGAATACCATGTAGAGACAATGGACCAGCACTTAAAACCCCTTGTCCTGCCGCACCCAAAATTCTATTTGTAGGAGAAAAAAAAAGACTCAGTTCTTGCTTTACCTTACGGCTGCTGAACTTTCCGGGGTTGTTTTACCGGGAAACCCAGTGACTGTACCCGAGTTAATGGGTGTTTGTGCTCTTTGGAGGAATTGAAGGACTGTTGGTGTTGTTTGTTCTTCATTCTTCCATCCCACAAAGTGATCATGGACTTTGGGGTAGTTAGAGCTACAGAAGAGGATGTAAAAAAAAAAAGGGGATCTTCAACAAGTGCAGTTACAGCGGCGCTGTCACCAGGTGGCAGTGTTGCGCACCGATATTCACTGTTCACTCACACACTTATAGAAAGAAAGGATTTCTCTGGGGTGACGTTTTTTCGTTCTCACACAAACATTTGTGTCAGGGATCTGTGTGTTTAACGTTTCTTTTCCCCTCTGCAGGAGACCATCCCATCAAGACCACTGAGAATGGCGTGGGTCTTAGCCAGGATGGGTGGGGAAAAATGTTAATGTGAACATGTGATTTCAAAATGTTGTTGTTATGTGTTGCTTGTTTCCCTTCCCTCCCCTTTCATGTCAGGTTCAGGCACAACTGTTTAGTTAGTTTAAAAAAAAAAAAAACTTTTATATTTTTGGAATTTTTAGTTGGTTTCTGGATCGGCTATGTTGGCCCCTTTTGGCCATAGTTTTCTGCAGACACTGGGGACCAGTGTCCAATAACCAGGGGGAGAGTGTAGCGGGTATGTACTTTTCAGAGTGTTTAAATCTGGTGAAGACATCAGTGATGTCTAGTTCCCTGCGGCCCAGCAGGTGGCGCTGTCACTTTGGGCCGGGGTTGAACCATCGCTGCAGTGCCATACCCTTTGTGACCTCTTGCAGCAGTTGTACGGCGGGCGGGGAACCCGCTGTGCTTGCTGGGGGAGGGTATAAAGGGGGCGGACATCTTTGCCACGAGGTTCGAGTCCCAGGCACCTTCAGCCTGAGGGCTGCTGTCCGCAGTCGGTGTCCAGGCGGCCTAGGCCTGGACACTTGGAGTTCGTGTTCCATCCCAGACACCTTCAGTCTGGGGTGAGGTACTCAGCCGGAGGCCTGGGGCCCAGTACCTTCCACTGGGTCCCGCAAGGGAGGGATTGTCCTAGGATGCCCCGGGCGTTGGGCACCGGAATACAGAGACGTAAGGGACCGGAGGAGGGATTCATCCGAAGATCTGGTGCAGCATATTGCCAGTGCCGGGTGAACCTCTGGAGACCGCCCGGATGGATATCTTTCCCGAACAGGGGCCAAGTTCATAGAGGAAGGTGGTTCATGTTCTATGACCGGTGGCAGCGGTCCAACTAGTCAACTCAGGTCAGTGGCAGAGACCTGCTATCAGGCCTGTGGCAGGGGCCTCAACAGTTCATCCGGTCGGTGGCAGCGACCAATCTCACGGTTGGTGGCAGAGACCGTGGGCCAGGCCTATTCGCTTGCAAAGGAATAGGAGAGTTCATTTGTGCCTGGGCCTACTCGTATCCACACCCCTGTCTGTCTGTTACTGAAAGTTCAACTATTATGTTCACCCTGGCAATGGAGAAATAAAAGAGTGTTGGACTTTTAATTGGTGTGGGGCTCTATTACTGGCAGACACATCCACGGAACAATCCAGAGGCTTCGTATGCAGTGAACAGACCCGGAGGTAGATTCAAGTGACTTTGCTCAACCCTCATATACATACGAGGTGAGAGCTTGGCGTAGTGTTCCTGCACTCTCCTCTCCCTGGTACCCCTAGACAACACCAGCCAATCAGGCGATAGAAGCAGAGAGGGAGAGTGAGGCCGCTACATATATACATACACATATACGGACCCTCTGGGTATACCCTCTCAGTCTGCATCTTCGCAGATCAGTTTTTTTCTGTCTAGCAAGGAGTAGGACATGGCTCCCTTCGGGCCCATTGGTCCGGGGAAAAAAGATATATATATATATTTTTATTTTTTTTGCTACATTTGTTGTTTCCTGCGATCTTCGATCAACTGCCGACTGGGTGACAGGCTGGATCCTCGATCCTTGTAGTCTCCCCAGTTTCGGCCATCGAGCGTGTGCCGACCCTAGCTACGCGCTGGGTTTTCCACGACATGCCCGTCGCTCCACGGGTGGCCGGTGAGCTTACGCTCCAGGGCCTGCATCGGACCGCTCAGCTTCGGCTGACCTTACGGCCGAGTCGCAGCAGCCTGGCCGGTGAGCTTACGCTCCAAGGCTTGCATCAGACCGCTCAGCTTCGGCTGACCTTATGGCCGAGTCGCAGCAGCCTGTCCGGTGAGCGTCATGCTCCAGGGCATACATATGATCGTCCCTTTTGGGTCCAATCACAGCATGCCTGGCCAACAGTCACCTTCCGTGCGCGGACGATGATCTGTTTGGAATGTCTTCCAGCAGAATACATGCAGGATAGGTAAGTAAAACTCCCCTGCCTCGGCTGGGTGATTTAGCTGGACATTCCTGGAGAGATCAAGTAAGTGGTTGTGGCCCCTTTCTTCCCTCTCTCCCTGCCTTTCCCTCCTCCCTGGGCTTCTAGCTAAAGGTTGCTGGGTGCTGGGGGTCACCTAGGGGGTCCCACTGGAGCGGGGCTGGCTGTAACTAACATTTAAAAGAAATGTCATTTTTTCTTACCTGTGTTTGTGTCCTTCCTCCTCCATGCTGTCGGCGACCATTTTGAGGTGGTCCATGCCAAGTTTGGCCTCTTGTGACTGCCCGGCGGCCATCTTCCTGTGGTTCGGCCACACCCACTGGCCCCTATCAGCTGATCGGCGGCCATGTTTGTCCACCCTGTATGCAGATATTGCCGTTCGGCGGCCATCTTTTTGTGGGCTATGGCTGCTTGACCTCTATCTTCTGTCGGCGGCCATTTTCTTAAAGCCCACATTATCTTCCATACAGACGTTTTTGGCAACCATTTTTCGAGAGCCTCCGGCCTCTAGGGTGCATTACACTGGCGCGAAAATTCACACAGGAAGTGCTGATAAAAGAAGCAGACTGACACAGCAGCAGGGGACAGCATCACAGGCGCAGCATAGCAGTACCTATCCAGGGTGGTGAGTCCTCTGGGTGACCCGGCCTCTCTGCAGCACAGGAGGGTGGCCTATTGATATCTTGCCTGGAGCCCTGTGAGTGTCAGCGTGTGGTCAGCATGGCATCTGAGCCAGATGTCTTCTCCCCTGAAACACCAGATTTAGCAGCTGGTGCCCCTGAGGTGTCTATGAACGCTATGACTGCAATCCTAGAGGCGTTTGCTGCCAGGGTGGAAGCAGCACACGGGAATACAGGGGGTAGTAAACGCCCCATCCCCTGCAAGCTTCTGGGGATAATTCTGGTGCAGAACCAGGTCCAGCTACGGCTCGGGGCCCAGATTCTGACGCATCAGAGACTGCAGACCGTGACCGGACAGTGAGAATGACTCAAAGTCCAGGTCAGTACGCGAGACGGCTTTGGTATCTGACCTTATTACTGCAGTGCGGGATATGCTAAAGTTGGAAAATACTGCAGAAGCAGCAGAGACTCCGGTCCACTTGGGTTTCATAGACCTGCCCGCACTGCTAAGGTGTTCCCTTGTGTGTCTTTTGATAAACTCTTATACAAGGAATGGGAGAACCCACTGAGGGTCTTTACAGCCCCAAAGAGGTTTGCGGTACGGTACCCCTTTTGAGGAGAGTTTTCTGAAGAAATGGACCTCTCCCCCCTATAGTGGACCCTCCGGTGTCCAGACTTAATAGAGCCACCACAATTCCTGTAGAAGGGGCTCCTGTTTTCAAGGACCCTGTGGATAAGAAGGCTGAAGCACTCGCTTGCTACCTATACTCAGTGGTAGGCTCGGCCGTACGCCCGGCATTGGCGGGGGCCCTAGTGTCTCACACACTTACTGAATGGGCAAGATTGCTACTCCAGGGGTTAAGGAGCGAGATGCTCCTCCTGATGAGATAACATTGGCCGACCTGTTGGTCCAGGGCCTTAGGTTTGTCTGCGAGTCAGACATGAATACTATTCCCCTGCTGTCTAAAACTTCGGTTTATGCAGTAGCAATACGCCGCCTGATCTGGCTAAAAGGCTGGTCTGCGGACCAGACTTCCAAGAAAGCCCTGTTGGATCTGCCTTTTAAGGGCGACAGACTTTTTGGGGCTTCTCTGGATGACATCATCAAGGATGCCACAGGAAGTAAAAGCACTTTGCTTCCCCAAATTAGCAAGGATAAGGGGCCACGCCAAGGGCAAGGGCCCTCCTTTACTGCACACAAGTGGTTTTTTCGTCCCCCTAGGGCGACAGGGAAAAGACCCCAGGCTGATAAAGCGCCTGCCCAAGGACAAAAGCGTCCCTGGTCCCGCATTCCCAATAAGCCTGCGGACAAATTTGCGTCCGCATGAAGGTTCACCCCCACCCAGCTCTCGGGTGGGGAGACGTCTTCGCAAATTCGCGACTCAGTGGACAGCACTAATCTCCGACAGGTGGGTTTGCGAAGTAATCTCCTCAGGCTACAAGATAGAGTTTCTCTCTTGTCCACCGGACAGATTCAACACCTCCAATCTCCAGCTACTACCGACCCGTCGGGAGGCCCTGTATGGGGCGGTCCAGGGTCTACTGGAACGCGGGGTAGTTATTCCAGTTCCAGAACTGGAACGGGGTTTTTACTCAAATCTGTTCATTGTGCCGAAGAAGGAGGGGGTTCGTCCAAGCTTGGATCTCAGAGCCCTCAATTGCTTTGTGAGGGTACAAAGTTTTCGGATGGAGTCGGTTCGATCTGTAGTCACGGCTCTCCATCCGGGGGACTTTCTGGCCTCCTTGGACATCAAGGACGCATACCTGCATGTCCCCATATACTCCAGACACCAGAGGTTTCTGCGATTTGCTATCGGGAAGGACCACTACCAGTTTGTGGCCCTCCCGTTGGGCCTTGCCTCAGCACCCAGGACGTTCACCAAGGTGCTCGCTCCGATTCTGGCACTTCTAAGACAGCGGGGTATCGCTATCACAGGCTACTTATACGACCTTCTGCTGAAGGCCCCTTCAAGCTCAGAATTAGAGGTAAGCGTGTCCATTACCTGTCAGACTCTTCGAGACTGTGGTTGGATACTAAACACGCAAAAGTCAGTATTGGTGCCCACTCAACGCCTAGGGTACCTGGGGTTGATTCTGGATTCTTCAGAGGCAAAGGTATTCCTCCCTGTGGAGAAGTTGCAGACCCTCCGGGCTGCAGTACGGCAGCTGACTTCCAGGAATTGGTCGTCACTCCGTTTTTTGCATGCGAGTGTTGGGCCTCAGGATAGCCTCCTTCGAGGTGGTTCCATATGCTCAATACCACACTCGAGTGTTACAGAAGGAAGTTCTGTCCAGATGGAACAGATGTCCATCATCTCTGGATTATCAAATCCGAGTGAGCCACATAGTCAGGAGATCCCTGGTATGGTGGCTGACAGCACCGGCTCTAATGGCCGGGAAGTCATTTCTTCCGGTTTACTGGATAGTGATCACGACGGACGCCAGCCTTACAGGTTGGGGGGGAGTCTGGGGTGTTCAGTCAGCGCAGGGTCGCTGGACCCCAGAGGAAGCCCTCCTGCCGATCAATGTCCTGGTAATCCGGGCGATCAGGCTGTGCCTCTTCAAATGGTCTCAGAGGCTGCAAGGGCGTCCAGTCAGGATCCAGTCAGACAACGCCACAGCAGTGGCATATGTCAATCATCAAGGAGGAACAAGAAGCTCAGCTGCAACATCGGAGATCGCTCGCATCCTGAAGTGGGCAGAGAGGAGCGTACCGGCACTGTCGGCCGTGTACATTCCGGGTGTGGAAAACTGGCAGGCGGACTACCTGAGCCGCCAGATGCTGGACCAGGGAGAAGGGTCCTTACACCCGGAGGTGTTCCAACTCCTCTGCCAAAGATGGGGCACACCAGACGTAGATCTTCTGGCTTCCCGACTCAAATCGGAAGGTATTGAGATTTGTGGCACGGTCAAGAGACCCATGGGCAGACGCAACGGACGCGTTGGTAGCATCGTGGGGTCAGTATCGGCTAATCTATGCCTTCCCTCCCTTAAGGCTTCTTCCTCTTCTGCTCCGCAGAGTGGAGGCAGAGGGAATTCCAATGATCCTAATCGCTCCAGATTGGCCTCAGCGTCCTTGGTACGCCGATCTAGTACGTCTGGTAGCAGACGTCCCCTGACGCCTACCACTACGGAAGGACCTGCTATCGCAAGGTCCCATATTCCATCCTGCTTTACAGTCATTGGCTTTAACGGCATGGCTGTTGAGAACCAGGTACTGAGAGACCGGGGCCTGTCAGACTCAGTAATCTCTACTATAAGAAGTGCTCGAAAACCGTCCTCTAGGAAGGTCTATCACCGCACTTGGAGGGCCTACATCTCCATGTGTGAGGAAATGAAATGGCATCCGCGTACCTATTTGGTTTCCAGAATCCTGCTGTTTTTACAGCATGGGGTGGACCAAGGGCTTGCCCTAAGTACGATTTAAGGGACAGATATCTGCCCTGGCTGTCTTTTTTCAGCGACCCCTGGCGACTCACTCTCTCGTGAGTACATTTGTGCAGGGGGTCCGACATGTGGCCCCTCCGGTCCGTCCCCCGTTACCTCCGTGGGGCTTGAACCTGGTCCTCTCGGTGCTTCAGAAGGCACCGTTTGAGAATATTAGAGATTCCCCTGTTGACACTTTCTCAGAAAGTGGTCTTTTTGGTGGCTGTTACGTCAGTTAGACGAGTCTCTGAGCTGGCAGCCTTGTCCTGCAAGGCTCCCTATTTGATTTTCCACAAGGATAAGGTGGTGCTGCGGCCGCAGCCTTCCTTTCTTGCGAAAGTCGTTTCGGCTTTTCATCTCAACGAAGACATTGTACTTCCATCCTTGTGTCCTCAGCCGTCGAATCCTAAGGAGTCGGCGTTGCATTCCTTGGACGTTGTCCGAGCTTTGAGAGTATACCTATCTGCTAATTCCCTGTTCCGGAAGTCAGACTCACTGTTTGTTTCGGTGGCTGGTCCCAAGAAGGGCCAAGCAGTCTCATCGACCACCATCTCTAGGTGGATCCGACAGATAGTAATCCAGGCTTACGCCTTAAAGGGTCAGGCGCCCCCCTTTCCTGTCACGGCGCATTCGACCAGGGCAATAGGTGCCTCTTGGGCTTTCCGACATCAAGCGTCTGTTTCCCAATTATGTAAAGCGGCGACTTGGTCGTCCGCTCACACTTTCACAACATTCTACAAAATTGATGTAGGTGCATCTTCGGATGCCTCTTTTGGCCGCAAGGTTTTGCAAGCGGCTGTTTAGAGTTGCAACTCCTCCGTTGGAGGAGTGCTGTTTTGTGTTTGGGGTGAAGTTTATTTTTATGCTGTTACCACCCCTCGTTTTTCTCTGACACTGCTTTGGGACATCCCACTTTGTCAATAGAGAAGCTGTGTCGGTCCATGGACGAAAGAGTAAATAGGATTTTTTACTCACCGTAAAATCCTTTTCTCTGAGTCCATGGACCGACACAGCACCCACCCCTCCTTTTAAGTTTGTACTGCTTTTTGACGAACTGATCTGCGAAGATGCAGACTGAGAGGGTATACCCAGAGGGTCCGCCCCCTGGGCGGTACTGTAGAAGGTGTGATGCAACACTTTTTACAAGTTTTTCTGCCTAGTCACTCCTAATTAACGGATAATACCCACTTTGTCAATAGAGAAGCTGTGTCGGTCCATGGACTCAGAGAAAAGGATTTTACGGTGAGTAAAAAATCCTATTTTTCTCATTATTATTATCTGCTAAGGAAGTAAAGGCAATCGTTCACAAAACCATGAAGAACAAACTTGCAAAAAGGATGTTTTTGAAAGCAAAGAGAAGATAGAGGGACAAGAAATATTATGTGGCAATCTCGCCACTGACTAAGTATCCTGATACAGCTGTGTAGGACAGAAATTTCATTTTGGGGTGAAATGAGACTTTAGCAGGAAAGATACTTATTTGGACATATTTACTTCTAGACATCTGAGGTATTCTAATTTAAAATATGAACGATTGTTAAAGAACATCTGTGCTCAGTCTATGGACATTAAAGCAGTATTAAACCCAAAAGCAAGCATTTATTATATTGCAGCTTAAAAAATCTTAGATGTGATGGCTGTATTCATTTGTTTTTGTTTTTTAGACTTTCTTTCTTCTATTTAATCTTGTGATCCAGCCAGTAAGTCTGTTGTTTTCCAAAATACAAGCTCTTCAGCAGAATGTATCAGTTTACATGGATGAGACAAACCATTTAACACTGGCATGGGTACTTAAAATAATCAGCTTTTATTTACTCATGTAAAACTTTTAAACCACAAAAAAAAAAAAAAGTTTGCTGTAACTGATTATAAAGTGTAAGCTGGAATTTGGCTTCAATTTGTTAGCGTATTTAAATCTACTTATAAATTTAACACTACCCCAAACAGACAGAGCTGCTGTCTACTGTGCCTCCCGTTCTCATTCATCCAGATTTGTGTCTCACTAATATTAGAGGTGTGTTACTGGCAAAAAAAAAAGGTGAAAACAGGGGGAAAAAAAGCCCAAAGAAAACAAAACTGATGCAGCCACCACATCTAATGATTGGTATTATCTAATGATATAGTGCATTTCTGGTTTTGGGTTTAACACCGCTTTATGTATTTACATATTGTTAACAAGCAGTAAGGTGCCTTTCACACGAGGCGGGCTTCGTTGGAGTCTGCCTGCTCAGCAAAGAATCTGTCTGCTGATCCCCACGGAGTAGGGGAATGGCTGGTCTGTGTCCGCTTCACTTATGCAGAACAGACACAGACAGCCTGCTCTCCTCTATGGGCAGTCAATGTGAACACATCGCCTGTTTGTTTACACCTGACTGCCATCCGATTCGATCTGCCAGATGGATGAGGATGAGGAACAAATCCCCATACGTCTGTTTTTTAGTGGATAGGATCAGATGTCATTCGATGTCAACTGACACATGTCCATTGACACCCGCCACTCCATAGAGGAGACTGAAGGGTCCGATCAGTCTGCTAGTGTGAAAGGGGCTTTAGAGAGCTTTAAAACAAGTCAACACTGACCTCTCTAGCGGCATGTACTTTGAAGTAATTTATTCTCAAAGATCACAAGGACTCTAACAGCTTATATACACCTACTGTGTGTTTACATTAGAGGGCTGCCCGGCTGCCAAGATTCTCATCTCCATTGAATCTACTTTTTGGAGCTACAAGCTTCAAGCAACACTATGCTCAGGTGTGGACAGGCACAATTGAAAACCATGGGATATTGGATAATTTTGGAGTGTTTTTAGAATGGACAAATGCATGTACGATTGTAACCATCCTCTTTTGATTGTTTCTGAGATGGACCAGGGACTATGGACTAGGGATTATGGTCTGTTGGATTTGTGTGAGCATAGAGCAGTACAAGCAGTACACATGATCGCAACCAACGTGCACTGCTTGTTTCAAACAAACAGGGGAAAAGTAGAGGTTTGGGAGTTCACAGAGGACATCACAAGGAGGCAGGAAACCAAAGTAAGAAACAATTTTATGAATATTAGCTAACAGGGCCTATAAGTAGTGGATGCGTATGGATAATTTTTGTAGAACTAGGATATTGTTTAGTGTCACTTTAAATGAGAGGACAATGGGTGATGTTTTGTTTGCATAACAATACGTGTAAAGCAGGATGTTCTTCTCCTAATTTTATCCATGCAAAACAATTCCAGTTATTTGGCACCAGAGAATGAGCTTCTAAATCTGAGACTGTTCCGTGCAACAGAGCTGGTCATCAGACATTATTGGTCTATGACACTGAATTCCTTCTAAGCCTGTATTTTTTACTGAGCTCTGGAAGATTAATTGCTGCACTATGCTTGAAACATTGCCACTATTTGAAAGCTTGTTCCATTATGTTATGGTGAGCAGCCTATCCATTCTGTCAAGAGAATACTACCACCTTTGTGTTTGCATTGGCTAAATCTGAATCAGTGTTACTCAAGGACATCAAGTTTAAACAGCATATCAAGTTAATTTAAGAGACACTGTCATTCGAAAAAAAAGTGTAAACAACTAAACAGTATAGGAAAGTGCATTTTTAAAACTAAAATTGGCCATACACTATGCAAATTTCAGCCAATTCCTGATTAACTGGCTGATATTCGCTACATGGGTGGCCTGACAGCCCCCTTTTGACCGACATTTGATTGAAAATTTGAAGGATGGACATGCCCTAAAGTTAAGAGACTCTGGATACAGGTATACACTTTGGTCAATTCATTACTCCACACCAATTTGCGAAAGAATCCCTGGAAGCTCTTTTGCATCAACCGATCCGAACATGCCACTCGCCAGGAACGTACACTAATTACTCATATTTTCATGGCAACTAAGCAAACAATAGCGAGGGCATGGAAATCAATGATTCTTCATTTCGATGAGGTGAAACACCGCATACAAGGCACAATGGTTATTGAAAAACTTACAGCAATCCTTAAAGACACCTATGATAAATTTGTACGTATCTGGCAGCCTTGGCTTGACCTCTTTCCACCCTCTCAAATGACTGTGTGATTTTTGGAGCTTTGACTATATGCTGCATGCTATGTCATCCATGGCACTTCCCATCCCTCCCCATCCCTTCCCTCCCCTTCCCCTCTTTCCCTCCCCCCATTTCTTACTGAGTTTTTGCTTCTCCTTCTTGCTCTTCTTTCTTTTCCTTTCTCCATTTCTCAGCTGAGTACTTTAGGCACCTTTGGCCAAATTGGCTGGTCCTTCTTTTGTTCCCCTTTTTTGCCTATCTGCAGGTGACCATTAGCTAGTAGTTAGATCTTCCCACCGTCTAAGAAATCTCACATAGGTTTTTGACTTGCCACAGTTTCCTAAACTAATATGTCCATGTCCTTTCTTGTGAAATTCCCTTATGCCCTGTACACATGATCAGATTTCCGATGGAATAAAATCCGATGGAATTTTCCGTCGGAATTCCGATGAAGCTGACTTCCATCAGTCTTGCATACACACCATCAGACAAAATTCCGACCGTCCAAAACGCGGTGACGTAAAACACTCCGACAAGCCAAGAAAAATTAAGTTAAATGCTTCTGAGTATGTGTCGACTTGATTCTGAGCATGCGTGGGTTTTTTCTCCGTTGAAGTTCCACACAAACTATCGGAATTTCCTATCGGGTTTTTTTACATCGGAAAAATTTAAAACATGTTCTATTTTTTTACACCGATGGAAAAAAGTCCAATGTGGCCCACACACGATCGTTTTTTCCGATGAAAAAAGTCCATCCGACTTTTTTCATCAGATAAACCGATCGTGTGTACAGGGCATTAGCATTTCTACCTGGTTGCAACACCTTTGGGTTAACATGACTAGGCTAGACTCCATTATTCAGGTTCTTTACTTAACCTGTTAACGCCGGCTGTACACATATATATGTGGTCTCTCTGCGGGTGGGCCTTAACATTGAGAGACTGCATATATGCGTACCAAAATTCTAAATGTAAACAATGCTGTGCCGAGAGCATGAAACCCTGCGCGCTCCCATCACATTTACTAGCAGGTAACGTAAAGTAGCTATGACTAAGCACCAGTGAGGGTGTGAAACGCGTTAGTTACAGCTGTCCCTTATGCTTTTTTTTGCTGTATGGACTGTCTTTTAAACCAATAAAGCTTGATTGCATTGGAGTGCAGCTATCTGGCCCTGGAGCCATCTTCACCGCAGAGAAGACAGGGATTATCGCTAGGGGCTGCTATATTCGCAAACGGAATCCGGCAGGCTGGTCTGGTTGTACCCAAGTTGATCAATCAATCAACTTGGTACATTCAGTCTGCCCATTAAAGGTTAGAATCTCAGCCGGTTGTTGCTGACCCAGCTGGGATTCAAATGGTGTATAGCCGGCCTTAGTTGTCAGGTTAGTACAGCACCTGATTCAAACGCCGTCTGGGGAGTAGGCCGGTGCCACTTATTGTTTGAGGCTGGGTTCACACTGGGGCGACAAACGCTCCGACATTGGGAGCTCATGTCGCATGACGTGTGAAAATCAATGTTTCCCTATGGGAGCCGTCTTAACTGGTCCGACACATGTCGGTCCGACTTTGAAAATGCTCCCTGTACTACTTCGGTCCGACTTTGATCCGACTTCAGCCCATTGACTATCATTGAAGTCGGATCAAAGTTGGACCGCAGTCTTGCATGATCCGACTTTGGCTGTGCCGCTCTTGAGGGGGAACTCCAGGCCAAATTTTAAATAAAAAACCGGCATGGGTTCCCCCTCCAGGAGCATACCAGGCCCTTGGGTCTGGTCTGGATTTGAAGGGGAACCCCTACGCCGAAAAAAACGGCGTGGGGGTCCCCCCCAAAATCCAAACCAGACCCTTATCCGAACACGCAACCTGGCAGACCGCAGGGGAAGAGGGGGGGACGAGAGAGCGGCCCCCTCCCTCCTGAACCGTACCAGGCCGCATGTCCTCAACATGGGGGGTTTGGTGCTCTGGGGCAGGGGGGCGACCTGCGGCCCCCCCACCCCAAAGCACCCTGCCCCCATGTTGATGAGGACAGGGCCTCTTCCCGACAACCCTGGCCATTGGTTGTCGGGGTCTGCGGGTGGGGGGCTTATCGGAATCCGGGAGCCCCCCTTTAATAAGGGGGCTCCCAGATCCCGGCCCCCCACCCTATGTGAATGAGTATGGGGTACATCGTACCCCTACCCATTCACCTGGTGGAAAAAAAATGTCAATAAAAAACACACACAGCTTTTTTAAATAATTTATTGCACAGCTCCGGGGGTCTCCGCACGCTCCGGTTCTTTCTTCTGCCGGGCCTCCGCTATCTTCTTCCAGCTCTTTTGCTAGCGGGGCCCGGTCTTCTCCGTCGCCTTCTTCTTCTCCCGCTTTCTGGTTCTTCTCTCGCTCTCCAGTTCTTTCTTCCGCCGGGCCTCCGCTATCTTTTTCCAGCTCTTTTGCTAGCGGAGAGGCCCGGTCTTCCCGTCGTCTCGTCCGGCTCTCCGTTGACCTTCTGCCGGCCCTTCCACTATCTTCTTCCAGCTCTTTTGCTAGTGGAGGGGCCGGTCTTGCCGTCGCCATCGCCGTCTTCTTCTCTCTTCTCCTACTCGATGTTGACTCGTCGCTTCCTCCCGCTGTAACACTGGCTGTTCGCTCCGCTCCGAATTAACATAGGTTTCACCCTCCACCCGTAGCATGTGACTGTGATGTCATGAGAAGCCTATATTAATTCGGAGCGGAGCGAACAGCCAGTATTACAGCGAGAGGAAGCGACGAGTCAACATCGAGGAGGAGAAGAGAGAAGAAGACGGCGATGGCGACGGGAAGACTGGCCCCTCCACTAGCAAAAGAGCTGGAAGAAGATAGTGGAGGGGCCGGCCGAAGGACAACAGAGAGCCGGACGAGACGACGGGAAGACCGGGCCTCTCCGCTAGCAAAAGAGCTGGAAGAAGATAGCGGAGACCCGGCAGAAGAAAGAACCGGAGAGCGAGAGAAGAACCGGAGAGCGGGAGAAGAAGAAGGCGACGGAGAAGACCGGGCCCCGCTAGCAAAAGAGCTGGAAGAAGATAGCGGAGGCCCGGCAGAAGAAAGAACCAGAGAGCGCGGAGACCCCCGGAGCTGTGCAATAAATTAATTTAAAAAGCTGAGTTGTGTTTTTATTGCCATTTTTTTCCACCAGGTGAATGGGTAGGGGTACGATGTACCCCATACTCATTCACATAGGGTGGGGGGCCGGGATCTGGGGGCCCCCTTATTAAAGGGGGCTCCCGGACTCCGATAAGCCCCCCGCCCGCAGACCCCGACAACCAACGGCCAGGGTTGTCAAGAAGAGGCCCTGTCCTCATCAACATGGGGGCAGGGTGCTTTGGGGTGGGGGGCCGCAGGTCGCCCCCCTGCCCCAGAGCACCAAACCCCCATGTTGAGGGCATGCGGCCTGGTACGGTTCAGGAGGGAGGGGGGGCGCTCTCTCGTCCCCTCCACTTCCCCTGCGGCCTGCCAGGTTGCGTGCTCGGATAAGGGTCTGGTTTAGATTTTGGGGGGACCCTCACGCCGTATTTTTGGCGTAGGGGTTCCCCTTAAAATCCAGACCAGACCCAAGGGCCTGGTATGCTCCTGGAGGGGGAACCCATGCCGTTTTTTTATTTAAAATTTGGCGTGGAGTTCCCCCTCAAGATTCATACCAAACACAGTGCATGCTATTGGCGGGGATCCAAGTCGGATCCCCGTTCATTGAAAGTCGGACATGTGTCGGCTTCATGTCGCGGGGCAAAGTCGGATCCAAAGTAGGATGGCTGTCGTGTCGCACTAGTGTGAACCCAGCCTGAGGCACCCAGATACAGTACAGTACAAAAGCAATTCGCCCCTGAAGCACATGCATTTCGGCTTACCACTATGCACAACAATGTACTAGATGATGTTTGTCTATTTTTTGGTTCGTTTTGGTATGTTGGGAGACCTTTCAAATGAAAGGGTTGCCTTCATGCCATGCACATTAATGTGCAACATAACACAACAAGTTAGCATGCATACGAACACACTGCAGTGGTCTACCTAGGTGTGCATGGGCCCTTAGAGTTGCAACAGAGATTGTAAGTGTAGCAAGGTGTTACCATTGCATGCATCGTAACAGACTACAATTTGTGTTTAGATAAGAATTTTGGCTCCCTCTGGTGTCCGTTTTATGCTAGACTACTAAAGTTGCATGGTTCAGTTGTTCATGGACAAAGCATTATGGGTATTGTGGTATCAGAGACAAAGACTCTATTGGCGTTTTTAATAGAATTGAGACTACATTACCCACAAGACCACTGTATTACCAAGAGTGCAATGCGCAGTGCACAGCCTGATGGCAGAGCTTATTTAGGACAGGGGCGGTCTCAGCCCGCTCTCTCGGGACGCCATCTTCCAGCCGGCAGGAGGCCTGCGTTGAGGCCTGCTGTAAGTGCGCCTAGGCCTTAGAAGCCTGGGCCTAAAGTTAGAGAGAGCAGATCGCCTAGTCGGAGAGGGATCCTTGCGGACAGTTTGCTGATCAAGCCGAGGAGGGATCAGTCTGCAACTCACAGCAACCGGAGTCACCTATTCACCGGTACCCAGGGAGCGGCCGTGCGGAGGATCAGGGACCTCGTGCTACCGAGAGACGGACCACTGAGAGAAGGTCCCGGACTGAGGAAGACCAGCGAAGCAAGGCCTCATTTGGTGAGCGGGCATTTGCCCATCAGCCTAGTTAACTGACTCGCAGGAGTGTGATTTTCTTACACTTTACTTGTACTTGCTGGCGTCTGCAGCGCCGCAAGTAGGGACACATCGCCTCTATAGAGCGATACAATGACTTGGGGAAATTAGCATTCACTGTACCGCTACACGGTGCGCCTCGATTGACTGTCTTTTTCTTTTTTTCACCCTGCTTATTGGAATACAAATGAATAAGTGCACCAACGGAGCTAGCTGAAGATTAACTGACTCTTAAAGGAACAGTCATCTGTTTTATTACCCTCACACGTTGTTACTATAGGGCACGCACCAGTTGAACTGTCCACTAGGGAGAGCCATACAGTTGTGAATTTATGTGATTGATATAGCTGTTTGCATCACTTTGTGATTTATACTGTTCTATGTGAGACTTGGTGGAGAGGTGCCCCAGTGCTGGTGTCATTGCACTGAGAGATTCCTCCACAATACTCTCACTCACGTCTGGCCTTCAAGTCACAGCATTTGGGTCTGATAGCAGAGTTATTCCAAACTAGTGGTACTCCATTAACTGATACAGGGACCTGTATGTATTTTGATTGCATAACCATTGTTCTATGCTTTTGCAGAGTAAACATTTTACCACTGGTTAAGCTACATCTTGTGTGGGATTCTGTCTATTGCAGCTTTGTGGCAGGTGAACAACACCGAGGTAACAATATTTAACTTCATTTATTGCTGTGTGGTATCATTGTGGTCCCCTATAGCCATTTTGGGGGCCCACAATCATTTTATTGTCCTGTTGTGCCAAGGGGGAATCGAGCCAAATTCTAGGGGTTGACAGGCAGAGTGCAGGCCCAAATCTAAACCAGCAGCTCCTACGGGGGTAGTGCTACACGTATTATAACCAGTGGCGGATCCAGGGGGGGGGGCAACAGGGCAATTGCCCCCCCGAGACCATCTGTCACACTCACTTGCTTGCTCTGTTTTTTTTTTTTGCGCCTGATCTCCCGAACTTTGGGGACCCGGTACTGGCCGGCCAAAGGACCCCTTGACCCCAAACTTGGCACACATGTAGCCCAATGTCTCTTCTACAAGTGTGCAAAGTTTGGTGACTGGGGGACCTACGGCCGGGGAGCACCGATTTTTTTAAATCCGGGCACCCCTTCCATAGACTCCAATGTTAAACGGTCATTTCTCCAGTGATTTTGCGGACCCGGTACCGGCCGGACGTAGGTCCTCTGGACCCCAAACTTGGCACACATGTAGCCCCATGTCTCCTCTATAAGTTTGAAAAGTTTGGTGTCTGGGAGAACCGATTTTTCAAAGCCGGGCACTCCTTCCATAGACTTCCATGTTAAACATCAGTCTAGTCATGGGCACAGTGAGGCAAAGTGAGGCAAGTATAAGCCTAGGACACCCTAGGCTTATACTTGAGTCAATAAGTTTTCCCAGTTTTTTGGGGTAAAATTAGGTGCCTCGGCTTATATTCGGGTCGGCTTATACTCGAGTATATACAGTACTTGTTCTGCGGCTGCCGCTGCCTCTCTGAGTCTCTCTCTCAGTTTCTCACATCAGCCGATCAGCAGGGCTGAGAGAGAGACTCGTCTAATGTAGTTACGTGGCGCACTGACACGATACCAGGAGCGGAGGAGGAGCTGGGTGGAGCCTCTTCCCTGCACTCGCTGCTAACGCCTGGGCCACTTGGCGTCTAGCAATGAGTGACGTCAGTGAGTCACGTCGGGCCGCTCTGTGGGCAGGTGCAATAGCGTGCGGCTCCAAAGACGGGTAAGAAAGCGGGCGGCTCCGTTTGCGGCGCGGTTTGTTGTCGGGGGGCGGCGCGTTTTGTGGGCAGACTGTGCTGCTCAGTGTGTTGGCAGCACAGGTGAGAGTGAGAGAGCAGGCTCAGTGTGGCAGCTGGCCAATCAGCTAGCCGGGAGCGGGAGAGCAGAGAGATGAGATCATCTCTCACCGCCCGTGCCTGCCCTGCATTCCTGCAGTGACTTCCGCCCTCACTGTGCAGGCAGCAGAGAGATTACAGTACATTACCTCTCTGCTGCCTGACTCTGGGAGTCTGGGACACAGCAAGAGACAACCAAAACTACACCTTAGCAGGCAAGTTAGTGACAATCCGCAAGGTGTGGCAGGCGACGTGGCAAATGACAATCTGCATCTGGTGGCAGGCAAGTGACAATCAGCAAGGTGTGGCAGGTGACGTGGCAAGTGACAATCCGCAAGGTGTGGCAGGTGACTTGGCAAGTGACAATCTGCAAGGTGTGGCAAGTGACAATCCACAAGATGTGGCAGGTGACGTGGCAAGTGACAATCCACAACGTGTGGCAAGTGACACGCTCAGGGCTCCCACTAATTGCAGGCGACGGTGGCAAGTGACACACTCGGGGCTCCCACTGATTCTGCATTGAACTATTTAATTTCATATTACAATGTAATAATAGAAATAATGTGCTTCAATCATCCTGACACCATAACAACCATGGTGCCGGGATGATTGAAGCGCCGGCACCAACCATTTCCCCGATAAATTTCCCACAAAAAAATCATTTTTTGGCAGTGCCCCTCCCGAGAAAAGACTCTGGATCCGCCCCTGATTATAACTCTACAGTACTTTGCAATGCTGTTTACACTTTCTATCTAATGACAATCTCTTGTGTGACTTTTTTCAGTGAGAACCTTATTACTTTTACCTAAAGTGAAATTCCAACCATGCCTGATATGTTTTAAATAGAATGAGAGGTTGGAACCTTTGTATCACTGTGGACAGATTTACCTTAACTACCTGTTTTGTTACCAGCAAAAGGAAGTGAGGGTAAATCTGTTCACTTGAAAATTGATAGGATTTTTTTTTTTTAGTAGAGCAGAGTAGGGTTATAACCTAACTTCTGTGTCCTCACTGGTGAGGCCTAAGCTTTCTTTCTGACCTGGTGACAGGTGGACAAGTGGTCAACCTGATATTGATATTTCACTTCTTGTCATTTCCAAAGTTCCTCGTCTTCTCCCTTTTATGGTTACCTGTCTGCCAGCGACTCTTTTTAGCTGTAAGCATAGTTACATAGTTACATAGTTAGTCAGGTTGAAGAAAGACACAAGTCCATCCAGTTCAACCATAAAGTATACCATCTTAAGAACAGTCGTGATCCATCTTCCTTTCTACGAGTGCACTTTTTTGTATCTACGCCTACTCACTGGACTGAACACGATAGTGAAATTGACATGCCAAGCGCTAATCCTACGGCTCAGGTTCTGTAACTGACCTCTGGCACTTATGCTCTGGCTGATCCCACTATAAGATAGACCGAAAATAGAGTTTATCCTTCACAAATTATTTCCTAAACATGATCCATCATTCAATTCCACAGACAAAGATGATGGAACTTATGTATTTTTATTTGAATCTGTTAAACTACACATACATTTTCACAGATTCCTGGTTTGTGTGTGTTTTTGAAACATATTAGAGTC
Source organism: Rana muscosa (assembly GCA_029206835.1). Lineage (NCBI taxonomy): Eukaryota > Metazoa > Chordata > Amphibia > Anura > Ranidae > Rana > Rana muscosa. The sequence goes on from CM055118.1 coordinate 708,224,493, forward strand.
ATGATTCAAAATTTAGAAACAGGTTGAGGCACTCAGGACTTTCATGGTACAACATGAACTCACAACTCTAAATTCTTATTAATATTGTAATATTTATTACAACAATCGAATGTTAAAAGGAGCATTTCACATACTGTATATTATTGTTAAAGGATAGACAACAAAATACAGAATATTAAAATAAATATTCCCCTTAGTGAATTGGATATTTAAGATATAGTATCCACCCAATCATAGGAGATCTATATTAGCAATAATCCAGTCTTTCACTCAACATGTTTCGCGGGTAACCCGCTTCTTCAGGAATTTTGGTAGGAGGAATATTGATCTGTAAAAAAATAGACACAGTGATAATATATCTCCAAATATGTATAAGATATAGACAATCATAGATGTATAAACATGCATGTGCGTCTGCAGAAAGAAAAATGCAGTGCCGATGCCATCAAACAATAGCACAGACATAAAACATTGTGCCCCTTGCACGAGTCAGTGAGTACCCTCTTTATCAGCCTTGTTTGATCCGCACAACTTGGGGCATTCTACAGTCCAACTTTGTTTTGTCTTATGCATATGGCACGATGTTTTATGTCTTTGCTATTGCTTGATGGCATCCTGCGCTGCATTTTTCTTTCTGCAGACGCACATGCATGCTTATACATCTATGATTGTCTTTATCTCATATATATTTTTATATATATTATCACTGTGTCTAGTTTTGCACAGATCAATATTCCTTTTACCAAAACTCCTGAAGAAGCGAGTTACCCGCAAAACATGTTGAGTGAAAGACTGGATTATTGCTAATATAGATCTCCTATGATTGGTAGGATACTATATCTTAAATATCCAATCCTCTAAGGGGAATATATATTTTAATATTCTGTGTTTTGTTGTCTATCATTTGACAATAATATACAGTATGTGAAATGATCTTTGAACATTCGATTGTTGTAATAAATATTACGATTTTATAAGAATTAGGAGTTGTGAGTTCATGTTGTACCATGAAAGTCCTGAGTGCCTCAACCCGTTTCTAAATCTTGAATCTTGATCTATAGGACGTAGGTACAGTTATTAAGTCCTATCTGTGTAGCACACATTACTATATTAGAGCCATGGTTGGAAATTGGAATCTGTTTGAAACTGTCAACAGTTTGAAACTGCATTAGAGTAATGGTGGAATAATGCTGACTAATTGTACAACAAGCAATCAAATATTCATGTGCTCCAAGCTAGGCCAGAGATAAAAGATATCACTAAAAATAAAGAGTACTTCCTAGCTACCAAAACAAAAATAACATAAAAGTGCAGATACCAGTAGACTTCATACCCAGTTAGTATTGGGTTGCCACAAATGTACTCTTTGTACTTCAATAGTAAAGGATCTATGTTATCATAAATACAATCCTAAAAATATTACTATTTAAAATTGGTAACGGTACACTCTAGTTAATAATGAAAATTAAAGCTGAACTCTGAGGAGACATAAGACACTTATTAAAGCAGATGGACATAAAAAAAACACAAATTAATTAGTTGTGTGCTAATTTAACCACTTGCCGACCGCCGCACGAACTTACACGTCGACAGAATGGCACGGACAGGCAAATGGGCGTACAGGTACGTCCTTGACCGTGCCCGCGGGACCCGCGGACTCGATGTCCGCCGGTATCCCGCAATCGTGTCATGGAGCTGAAGAACTGGGGGATTTGTCAGTGTAAACACAACATCCCCCCGTTCTTCCTAGTGACATGTCACTGATCATCTGTTCCCTCTCATCGGGAGCAGCGATTAGTGACGTGTCACTCGTAGCCACGCCCCCTAACAGTTAGAATCACTCCCTAGGACACACTTAACCCCTTCCTAACACCCTAGAGTTTAACTCCTTCACTGCCAGTCACATATACACAGTAATCAGTGCATTTTTATAGCACTGATCGCTGTATAAATGTGAATGGTCCCAAAATAGCGCCAAAAGTGTCCGATGTGTCCGCCATAATGTCGCAGTCACAATAAAAATCGCTGATCGCCACCATTACTAGTAAAAAATAAATATTAATAAAAATGCCATAAAACTATCCCCTATTTTGTAGACGCTATAACTTTTGCGCAAACCAATCAATAACCGCTTATTGAGATATTTTTTACCAAAAATATGTAGAAGAATACGTATTGGCCTAAACTGAGGAAAAAATTATTTTTTTATGTATTTTTTGGTGATATTTTTTATAGCAAAAAGTAAAAAATATAGCTTTTTTTCTAAACTGTCGCTTTATTTTTGTTTATAGCGCAAAAAATAAAAACCGCAGAGGTGATCAAATACCACCAAAAGAAAGCTCTATTTGTGGAAAAAAAAGGACGTCAATTTTGTTTGGGAGCCACGTCGCACGACCACGCAATTGTCAGTTAAAGCGATGCAGTGCCGAATCGCAAAAAGTGTTCTGGTCTTTGGCCAGCGAAATGGTCCGGGGCTGAAGTGGTTAAAAAAATACATTTATCATTAAATTAAATTGTGTAAACACCTAAATGTGAATTGATTGCAGCTTCTTTGAACACTCTTGTGACCAGGGGTCATTGATGATTAGATGTCCAGGCCAATTTTAGCCAAATATAGCAGCATTAGCATGCATTGACAAATACTCGATGACTAATTAAAATACCTAAATACAGTAATTTTCATACACTTTTTGGAATATATAAGGCTTTTTAAATCAAATACTGTTTTAATAAAAACCCTGCTCTGTTTTTTTATTGGACAGCCAATGTGCAAAAATGACAAAAATATATGTTTCACAAACTGTAATATTATGTGGCAATTACACTATTAAATATAAATGTTTATCTGCGGGCTTAAATTATATTAAAGGCTTGTTTTGAAAAAGAAAAATAATAAACATGTCATACTTACCGGCTCTGTGCAGTGGTTTTTCATAGAGTAGCCCCTGTCCTCGGGTCTCCGCTGGTGCTTGCTCACATGCGAGAGCCACTGCTCTGTGGGTCCATTCACTTACAGGGGCGTGGCTCTCTCCTCATTGGCTCACTTTGCTGTGATTGACAGCAGCAGAAGCCGGGGCTCTCATGCATGTCGCTGGATCAAGATGGGGCTTGGTTAAATATAAAAGGGGCTGGGGAGCTGCACCCAGAATGCAATAAGGTAAAAAAAACTTCTGCCTTTATAACCACTTTATTTTGTCAATTCACACTCCAGCTTGTAGGTTTTACTATGTTTTAGCTGACATATTGATAACATGAAAAAAGCATGCACCTATGCAAGGATCGCCAGACCAAAGGATAAAACCTCAAATAGACTCAAAATAGTGCTTTCTTGTGTGAATTTGTGTAGGGAAGCTAATTGCTGGATCAGGAGGGTTAAGCCTCGTACACACGGTTCGATTGTTGGAAGGGGATTGTCTGTTGACAAACTGTTGTCCTAAGTTCTTACTGTTAGTACGCTCCTTTAGACAATAGTTTTCAAATTTTCGGCCAACAAATGTTGGATGGCAGGCTAGTAAATTTTTAGCAGACAGCGGCTCCACGTCTGATTTCCGTATGGTCAGTACACAAATCCGTCACACAAAAGTCGAAAGTACAAACACGCATTCTCAGAATCAATGCTCACCAAACACGAAAGTAGCAGAAGGGGTCCAAAGGGTGGCGCTCAAGATCTGAAATACCTCGTAGTACCTCACTACGTTTGTGTTTGTGGCACGACAATTGTGTAATGTTAGTATGCAAGACAAAATCCTGGCACACGCCCTTTTGACAAAAATCAGACGCCCGGTTGGCCAACAATCGTACCGTGTGTACGAGGCTTTAAGCTGGGTACACATGGTCTGAATGTCAGTCGGTTCACCAGGAACCAATTGACATTCGGACCATGTATACAGCTGTCCTTCCAACAGAAGGCTAAGGACCAGTTTTTGTCGAAGGGACGTGCTGGAAAACCAGCATCCGATCAGCGCTCGCAGGCAATTTTTCTTATATTGATCACATGATCAGGAACCACTCTAATTAATTCTCTGTTGTCAGTGTGGACCTGAGCTGCCAGAGATATTGAAAAGGTGCTGCACTAGGAACAAATTAAAGCAAAGCTAAAGTTCTGCTCTAACAAACATTGAGCAGGCAGGCTTTTATTGCAGAAGAGACATGAAATGGGGCTGATTTACTAAAACTGAAGTGTGCAAAATCTGGTGCAGCTCTGCATAGAAACCAATCAGCTTCCAGGTTTTTTTATTTTTGTCAAAGCGTAATTGAACAAGCTGCAGTTAGAAGCTGATTGGCTGCCATGCACAGCTGCACCAGATTTTGCACGCTATAGTTTTAGTAAATCAAACCCAATGTCTCTTCTGCAATAAAATGCTACCTACCTGCCTGTTTGCTCTCTTCTCCGGTGGTGTAAACTGAGATGCGCAGTGCAGCTCACATCGCTTGGCCAGTCTCTATGTTTTGGAATGATGGTCTCCTCTGCATGTACAGGAGTGACGTCATCTCATGGTGGCTAATGAAGAGGCCCAAAAACTGGCACTACGAAGAAAATGCCGGTGCTGGCATGCGACTGTTGGAAAGGAAAGTATTGACCCCTTTAGTTTCGCCTTAAGTGTCCTGCAGTGTACATATGCAGACATTAGGAGACAGCAGACTGATAGATAGATAGATAGATAGATAGATAGATAGATAGATAGATAGATAGATAGATAGATAGATAGATAGATAGATAAATAGATAGATAATCTATCTGTGCTGCTAAATTGCAGCAGAGAGAAATTAGGTTGCCAGGCTGGCTGTACTATCTTTCAGGACAGGATGAACAGAAGTGCAAATCTTTTGCCAGGTAAAATAGCTCCAATGTATGCATCTCAGTAACTGTATTTTTAGAATAAATAAATGAATCTACCCCAATAGCAGCCCAGAGGCGTAGCTTGAAGCTTGTGGGCCCCGATGCAAAAGTTGACCTGGGCCCCCCCTCCACTTCCACCCACCACTTTCACTGTGCGTGCAGATACACTCACCACACGGCAAGATACTCAAAGTGGCTTAAGAGTTTTGCGTTCCCAGAGTTCCTCCTTACATCAGAGGACAGGGATCACCGCTGGAGAATCAGAGGACAGGAATCACTGCTGGAAAATCAGAGGACAAGGACCCCTGGCAGGTCACTTGGCAGAGCTCCTTTCCCAGCACTGTATACAGCTCATCCCCCCCACACTACACAGGGCTGAAATCACATTCCCTTACACACAGTCTGTCAGAAGTCACAGGGTGTATCTGGCTTTTATGTTGCCGTTCTGACCTGTGAAATTCTCTGGTAGGGATCTCTGGTCGGGACAGCAGTGTAGTTGCAGTAGGCAGATACACCCTGTGCAGATCACGGCTGACTGGCTGTGTTGTAAAGGAATGTGATTTTTAGCCTTGTGGAGGAGGAGCAGTATAGAATGCTGTAATGGGAAAGGAGATCAGCAGCCGGGCATACCATCCAGGGGGGAGGGTGTGGTCAGGGGGCTTTGAGGGGGGCGCAACTTGGATCTGGTGAGGCAAAACCATGTGACACAAAATCTGGAGCCCTGCAGCCCCTCGGGAGGTGTTAAGGGATTTGTTTTAGCAATTTCCGAAGGTTTCTCTGTCAGTGTTGGCAGGTGTTGGGGGAAGGTGTGTCTCTTGGAGGTGTGTCTCTTTTCCCCAGTTGTCAGGGAATTGGGGTAAGCGGACATCCCTGGGTGGATAAAGAGAATCCCAGCTGGTGACTAGGAGACACTGAGCGGTGTCTTACCTCACCAGTGACATTGGTCCCATAGTGACTACAGGACAGCACTCTCCTCCTCTTAACTCGCTGAGCTTGGTTACAATTTCATGTCGCCAGCACAGAGCACAGACAATTCCCCATCCTGGGTTGTTCTCATCCCATGCTTCTCTCCATTTAGGAAATGGCTCACAGCTTCTCCCCAGCCAATGAGAACAGAGGGGTGTGGACTGTGGAAGGTAAAGTGGAAGCCTAGTACTGGAGCATGGCTGTGGGGCTCTAGGGCAGATTGGAGCTGGACTTTGTGGAGGATATGATAATATGACACAGAGGCTTTAGGGGCCCCCTGGAGCTAGTGGCGGGGTTGCGATTGTGACCCCTGCAACCCCTTATGCTACACCCATGAGCAGCCCCCTGAATTCCTCTGCATTGGTACGCCAACATTGGCAAAGAGAGGCGGGGAAGAATTATGAACCAGTCTATTGCTACCTGATTGTTTGAATGAACAGCTTAAACCCACATGCAAGAAGGAAGAGAAAGTAATGACATCATCAATTCTGCCTCTTTCTCACTGTTCAGTCAAAGACCAAGAGAAGCTTTAGAGACTAATCAAATGTATCTTCTGATTTTAGCACATGTGCAGTGTTTACTGACTGCATCAGAAGTTTACTGACTGAATTCACTTGTTATCTAGTATTGCTCTTTAACCCATTCTTGCCCAGCCCTGGAAGCAGTTACGTCATTAATAGAGATGTCTTTGACAGCTCGGTCGCTATGCTGGGAGTGGGCAGTGAACTTATTCTCAGCAAAGAAAGCTCTGCTGCTCATGTATATGTAGCACCCTCTACCTAGTGTAGGTACTAGAGTGAGAATTTTTGATAGAGCGGGTAAATTTAAGCAGGCCTAGCTAAAATCTAGGCCTGTTTGTTTTGATCTGTGGAGCAGGAGTGGCTCAGAGTAGGCTGGTGACTCACAGATAGCATCATCTTTCAGTTACTTCCCTTCTGTTTCTAGAGGCTTCTAGAAAGAAGGAGGGGAAGAAGGGTGAAGCTGTCTGGGGTGTTCTAAGAAACCCTGACCAATCCCTAACCTGGATTGGCAGGGGGCAGGCCTCTTTATATACCCAGGGTAAGCCCAGCTGGGGGAGGAGTTGTCGAGTGGAAGAACTGGAGATGGATTGTTAGGCTGTCGGGGGCTTTGAGGAAGCCCCCCAGTCTGGAGGGGTGACCTTGGGCCAAGGGCTCAGAGCTGAACAGGAACCCCATACAACCCAAGGGGTGTCCTGAACAGGAGCAGGAGAGGACAGTGGGGAATACTGCCAGGCAAGTCTCCAGGAGGGATCCACTAGGTGGTTGTGAGTGACACACAGCCAGGAACACTGGGGAGGCATGTCGGAGCGGACTGGGAGGATGCAATCTGAGATGGATGTAGAGCCAGTAAGGATTGTGGTATCATGGGCTGTGAATACTTAATGGTGCAGCCAGGAGGGCTGTCAGGATCTGAAGAGGACTGACTGGGAGCAGCAGCTAGCATCAGAACTTTCAATTGCTACACCATAGGGGCCCGCGGTCCCTGCCTGTAATAAGGCATTTTGCTAAAGCCTGGCTGAAACCAGTGTCAGGCCTAACCATGTGCTAGCTGTACCTGAAGAGCTGTGCTGGAGGAAGAAGAAGAGATAGTCTGCAGCAAGAGTTGTGCAGGAGGAGAGTACCTAAATTGTCCCAAGCTATGCAAATCTTTCTGGGCATCCCATGAATTCCTTAACAAAAACAAAGCTGATGGACTTTTCATTGTCTTGGAGTGTCTGAAAGCGAATTCCGGGCTGGGAAGGGTGACAGGTGGGCCAATTCACTCAGCAGCCCCTTCGGGGGTACCGCTACATATACATACACTATATTGCCAAAAGTATTGGGACACCTGCCTTTACACGCACATGAACTTTAATGGCACCCCAGTCTTAGTCCGTAGGGTTCAATATTGAGTTGGCCCACCCTTTGCAGCTATTTTAGCTTCAACTCTTCTGGGAAGGCTATCCACAAGGTTTAGGAGTGTGTTTATAGGAATGTTTGACCATTCTTCCAGAAGCGCATTTGTGAGGTCAGGTAATCTTGGATCTATTGGGTTGAGGTGCAGGCCAGTCAAGTTCCTCACCCCAAACTTGCTCATCCATGTCTTTATGGACCTTGCTTTGTGCACTGGTCCAAATCATTTGGTGGAGGGGGGATTATGCTGTGGCGTTGTTTATAAGGGGTTGGACTTGGCCCCTAAGTTCCAGTGAAGGGAGCTCTTAAGGCGTCAGCATGCCAAGGCATTTTGGACAATTTCATGTTTACAACTTTGTGGGAACAGTTTGGGGATGGCCCCTTCCTATTCCAACACGACTGCGCACCAGTACACAAAGCAAGGTCCATAGAGACATGGATGAGTGAGTTTGGGGTAGAGGAACTTGACTGGCCTGCACAGAATCCTGACCTCAACGCGATAGAACACCTTTGGGATGAATTACAGCGGAGACTCAGAGCAAGGCCTTTTCGTCCAACATCAGCGCCTGACCTCACAAATTCACTTTTGGAAGAATGTTCAAACATTCCCAAAGACCAGTGATTCTCAACTCCTGTCCTCAGGACCCACTAGCAGTCCAGATTTTAGGTATTGCCTTGGGGACCTGCCGACTAGAATACTGCAATCACTGAGCAGCAAATGATATCACCTGTGATGTATTTCAGTTATCTTGCAAACCTGGCCTGTTAGTGGGTCCTGAGGACAGGAGTTGAGAACCACTGCCATAGACACACTGCTAAACCTTATGGACAGCCTTCCCAGAAGAGTTGAAGCTGTCATAGCTACTAAGGGTGGGCCAATCCAATATTGAAACCTACAGACTAAGACTGGGGTGCCATTAAAGTTAGCGTGTGTGTAAAGGCAGGTGTCCCAATACTTTTGGCAATATAGTGTATGTGCAGCGTGTGGGTGTTAAACCCCACCCTCTGCATGTATGTGTTACGTGGGTGGCAAGAGCAAATTATTGGCAGTCATACTTCTAAACTATAATATGATGGATGATTTTATGACCAAGAAATCAAATTGATAAATCAACCTTTCCTGGCATTTTACCCAAGCCCTTAAGCAAAACGTGTACAAATTGTTTAGAGGTACATCCAGTTCTGCAGTGGTGTTGTGAGAGTGGTGTTTACAAGATATCAGTTGTTTCCAAACCAGCCTTGTTAGGGACTCCTTAGTTGAAAGGAACAAAAAATTCCAGTGATATGGTTAAGTCAAATCATTTCTGGACATTACTTTGACCAAGTAATACAATCAACATGGTTTCTTACCTAGTTTGATAAGCAGGAGATGTGACTGTTTGTAAGGATTCCTGAATGCCAAACTGAGTTTCATAATCAGCCAACTGTTCTTCCTCGGTTTCATCCATTCTTATTTAAAAGGAAAAAAAAAAAAGATAAATTATTATGTTGAAAAGAAAATTTCAAGTAAAACAAATCCATATTTATATGTACTGCACATGCGATGATCACTCGGATTCTAAGTATGCAGTAAAAAATCCCAAATGCAATAATGTCTGTTTCGCATTCAAATACTTTGTGGTTTGAAATAACTTTTATAAAGCTGATTCATGCCGTGTGGTGAATTGAAGACCCAAATGTATTTATAACCAAGTAATGGGAAACCCTAAACTGTACAGTTGTCAACAGAAGGGAGGGGAAATATTCCAGTGGGGACAATTGTTCCAGTGACAACTGTCTGAGAGGAGATTTCAAGCACTGTGGGGAGATTTCCTCTCGCTTCCTGTTGTGTCTCCAGGAGAGGAAGTGAAGGGAAATGTTCACACAGGGACACTAATAAATGGACAAACATATTATCAAACAATTGAAAAGAAGAAGATTATTATTATTTTTTATATACTTTTTATATACAGTCCCTGATCACTGCCACACCAGTTATATGATGACACTGTACTGCATAGGTGACAGTTTGTAAAATAAAAATGGTGAAAAAAAACTATTTATTTGAAATGCTTCGTTTTCCAAAAGGTTATGACAAAAAGTTACAACTTTACAAAACTCTTACTAAATACCTTGGACTGTCTACTTTCCAAAACAGGGTCATTTGGGGGGCATTTGTACTGTCCTGGCATTTTCGGGCCTCATGTAAAGTCGTAAGTGCATCAGGACTGATCGATTTTCAAATCAATACACCCTAGTTTGTGGTGTCTATAACTTTCCTACAGACTAAATAATATACACTGATTTGGGTTATTTTTATTAAAGAAATTTAGCACTATACATTTTGGCCGAAATTCATGAAAAAAGGTTATTTGCAAAATTGAAAGAAAAACACTTTTTTTTTTCAAAATATTTGTTTTTTTTTTCATTTATTTAATAAAAAAATAAAAAAAAAACAGTGGCGATGTAATACCACCAAAAGAAAGCTCTATTTGTGTGAAAAAAATTATACAAATCTCATTTGAGTACAGTGTTGCATGACTGAGGAATTGTCATTCAAAGTGCGACAGCGTTGAAAGCAGGAAATTGTCCTGGGCAGGAAGGGGGTGAAAGTGTCCAGTACTGAAGTGTATAAAGGCCTTTTGATATGGGATGCTGGGCTATAATCCTGGGGCACCCGGTTAGTATCTTTTGGGTCTGAGATTACACATTTTTGGGAATAAAAAGCAAAGGTATCAATGGGTGTGAACCCTGCAGAATGGTTTGCAGGACAGGAACAGGTGGGCAGCTGTCTATGCAGACTTAAATGATTTACTCATCTTTGTAACCTATAGTAACATTGGTTCTGGCAGCTGTCACTTTACATACTATAGCCCTACAGTATATTGGATATGCCATTATACTCAGCTCCCATATCAGGTACTGTGAGAAAACACATGCAAACCGGAAATGAATACAATTTGTGTTAGCACCTTACTTAAATAACAGCCGTCCTTTAGTGATTGTAGAGTTCAATTAATAACCACCTTGTTATGTCACGTTATATCCATCTGTAATCCTATATGTTAAAGGTGAACAATGGCTATATATATATAGATAGAATTAATATTTTAGCACAACGCTATGTAATATTCAGTGCACTGTTCAGGCAACAGCTGTAGGTTAGTAAAAAGTTCCCAGCTCATGCCGTCCATAATGACACATGTACATTAGTCAGGTTTTATAGAGAAATACCACTGGATAAGATAGAGACTAACCCCAGATAACCAGCATAACTACTTTAATTGATGCCAGTGCCGTGGGGAAACCCTGATTATTACGTTTGATTTGCCGTGTCCAAACATTGTTTTTATAGTCCACAAAGTGTTTCTCACCTTTTGCAGTCCTCATCTGCTACACAGAGGCCTTTTCTTGTCACAAGAACAGCACCCTGCAGAACACAGTGACACACTCTCTAAAATTAAACATGAAGCTCACTGGTAAATATAGATCTGACCTTGTGAAGCAGTACACCACTCTTATAGGAAAGAACTACAATTCAAATACATCCTAGGAGCAGTAAATAGGCACTTTTCACTAACATGACCTTCATAATCATATAAGTCCACTTTATATAATCTTGTTTAGCTTACTACAACAGATTGATATACTGTTCTAGTTTTTTTTTTTACTAATTTAGTTCAGGGTCATAAAAATGGTATATGATATGGTCAGTTATAAATACAATATACACTCACTAGCCACTTTATTAAGTACACCTTGCTAGTACCGGGTTGGACCCCCTTTTGCCTTCAGAACTGCCTTAATTCTTCGAGGCATAGATTCAACAGGGTGTTGGAAAAATTCCTCTGAGACTTTGGTCCATATTGACATGATAGCATTACGCAGATGCAAATCTCACGTTCCACCACATCCCAAAGGTTCGCTATTGGATTGAGATCTGGTGAATGTGGAGGCCATTAGAGTACAGTGAACTTTGGAACTGGAAGAGAATTGGTTTAACCTTAAGCTGCGTAGAGGGTTTTTCAGGGCGATAAGGATGTGGAACTCTCTTTCACAATTGGAAGTATGGATAGTTTTAAATAACTCTTGGATGTGCATCTTAGCGAAAACAATATACAGGGATATGGGAAATTATTTTCTATACACACACACACACACACACCAACACAGGTTGAACTGGATGGAATAATGTCTTTATTCAACATTACCAACTATTGTTATTCAACCTTACCATGACTCATTGTCATGTTCAAGAAACCAGTGGTGAGATGATTTAAGCTTTGTGACATGGTGCATTATTCTGCTGGAAGCAGCCATCAGAAGATGGGTACACTGTAGTCATAAAGGGATGGATATGGTCAGCAACAATACTCAGGTAGGCCGTGGCATTTAAACGATGCTCAATTGGTACTAAGGGGCGCAAAGTGTGCCAAGAAAATATCCCCCACACCATTACACCACCAGTCTGAACCGTTGATACAAGGCAGAATGGACCCATGCTTTCATGTCGTTTAGGTCAAATTCTGACCCTGCCATCTGAATGTCGCAGCTGAAATTGAGACTCATCAGACCAGGCAATGTTTTTCCAATCTTCTATTGTTCAATTTTGGTGAGCCTGTGAGAATTGTAGCCTCAGTTTTTTGTTTTTAGCTGACAGGAGTGGCACCTGGTGTGGTCATCTGCTGCTGTAGTCCATCTGCTTAAAGGTTTGATGTGTTGTGCATTCAGAAATGGTATTCTGCATACCTTGGATGTAACGAGTGGTTATTTGAGTTACTATCATCTCAAACCAGTCTGCCCTTTCTACCCTGACCTCTGACATCAACAAGGCATTTTCGTCCACACAACTGTCACTCACTGGATATTTTCTCTTTTTTGGACCATTCTCTGTAAACCCTAGAGACGGTTGTGCATACAAATCCCAATAGATCAGCAGTTTTTGAAATACTCAGACCAGCCCATCTGGCACCAACAACCATGCCACATTCAAAGTCACTTAAATTCCCTTTCTTCCCCATTCTGATGCTCAGTAAATAGTTTTTACCGCGTCTAGATTCCTAAATACGTGGCTGCCATGTGATTACTAGCTGATTAGCAATTTGTGTTACCAAGCAATTGAACAGGTGTACCTAATAAAGTAGCCGATGAGTGTACATTAATAATAGTAATAAAAATGAGAACTGCAGTTTCTTGATGTTGTAAATTTTTAACTATAAACAACTAATTAATATACTAATATTTAAAAAATAATATAAATTGATATGATCATTTTAAACTACTATGAACTATAAACAATATGTTGATATAGTAAGCCTTAGTCGCCCTTTCTTGGCTGCAAACGGAGATCATCGGCTGCTATTGATATCCCCTGGATTCTACATGCTAGCTCTGGCTCTGGACAGACAAGTTGAACCTTGCTAGGCACTTCAGCGCTGGTAGCCATTATAGCCATTGCAGTTCGCTGGTGAACTGTGGTGGATCTCCTGGGACCTCTCCTGGCCATCCCTAAAACAACAACTGTCACAGAGTGAACCTCTGATAAAAAATAAAAATAAAATCTTTGGAAATCCTTGAATCCCTGAAAAAAACTGTAACACTGTACTGTGAAACAAAAGAGGGAGAGGAATTGTTTTTTTGTGCTGGGGGAGTGGAGAGGGGAGAGGAAAAATTGGAACCTTAGTGAATTTTGTCCCCTATTATCTCCGTTAAGCAGGAGATGATAATGAGAAAAAAAGGGGGACATACCAGCAACACAGGATGCCGCTAGCTCACAGCTGCAACGAATGGCTAAGGAGAAAAGTAAAGAAGCAGCAGCTAAATTGGAGAAATTTGCCCATAATCCATCTCAGAATGCGGGGAAGGGACAACAACATAGTAGACCTACTAAAACAGTGTCAGCGCCCTGCACCTCAACCATAGCGGGCCCACATGATCTCTCTGCCCTGTAAATTTAATTGGCAGAGGAACCATCCTTGAGAGAAGTATTGTTAGCGGTTAACGGGTGCAAATCTGCCTTATCAGAAATTACAGATCAATTGAAGGGCATTAAAGAGGAAATGTAATTTGTAATGCATGATCTGCAAAAACTGCACGAGCAACCAACGGAATTGAAGGGTAGAGTAAGTGGAGTTGAATATGTATTAACACCTATGGAGCAAGAGATTGAACTCTTAAAGGGGAAAGTCGAAAAGCAGACTGATAGATTGGAAGATCTAGAAAATTGGCTAAGGAGAAACAATATTCGAATAGTGGGTCTACCATAGAAGAGTGAAGGAAACAATATGAGGGACTTTTTGGAAAAATGGATCAAAAGCCCTGTACACACGGTTGGAATTTCCAACGGGAAAACGTCCGTTGGAAATTCTGACAGAAATATAGAGAACCTGCTCTCTATCTAATGCTGTTGGAATTTCCGACAGAAAAAGTCAGATGGAGCATACACACGGTCGGAATTTTCAGACCAAAAGCTCCCATCGGACTGTTTCTGTCGGAAATTCCGACAGTGTGTACGCGGCATTAGAGGCCTTTGGTAAGGAGGAATTCTTGCCGCATCAACCTCCGCAACATCTCCAAAATACGCCCCTTTTTAACCAAAGATACAACAAAGCTCCTTATCCACTCCCTGGTCATTTCTCGCCTCGATTACTGCAACTCCCTCCTCATTGGCTTACCTCAGAAAACTTTAACCCCCCTTCAGTCCATCATGAATGCTGCTGCCAGACTCATCCACCTTACCAACCGCTCTGTGTCTCCTTCTCCTCTCTGTCAATCCCTCCACTGGCTTCCGCTCACCCAACGAATTCAATTCAAAATACTAACGACCACCTACAAAGCCATCCACAACACTGCCCCTAGATACATCACTGACCTAGTCTCTAAATACCAACCTAATCGTTCTCTTCATTCTTCTCAAGACCTCCTGCTCTCTAGCTCGCTCATCACCTCCTCCCATGCTCGTCTACAGGACTTTTCCAGAGCCTCTCCAAGCCTATGGAACTCCTTACCCCAATCTGTCCGTCTACCTCCTTCTCTATTAGCTTTTAGAGGTTCCCTAAAAACCCTCCTCTTCAGAGAAGCCTATCCCACCCACACCTAACAACTATATTTCCATTCTGTCCACCTGATCATCCCCCACAGCTAATACCCTTTGTTTCACGTGACCCTCCCTCCTAGACTGTAAGCTCTAACGAGCAGGGCCCTCTGATCCCTCTGTTTTGAATTGTATTGTGATTGTACTGTCTTCCCTGATGTTGTAAAGCGCTGCGCAAACTGTTGACGCTATATAAATCCTGTATAATAATAATAATAATAATAATAATTCTCCCCCTTGTTTGCAATTGAAAGGGCTCATAGAGTCCTGATGAGAGCCCCTCCTTCGAGTGGGATACCAAGATCTGTGCTTGTAAAACTTCTTTTTTTTAAGGACAGAGAAACAATATTGCGAAAACCAAAGAGGTACAGAGGAAGAGGGTGAAATTTGTAGATATCAAAAGACGCCTGCAGTAGTTAAATGTGCAGTATGCTATGTTATACTCGGCACGATTGAGAGTCGTGGCAAACGGCGTGGTTCATTTTTTTTAGGCACCTGCCGCAGCCAGAAAGAAATGAGCAGGCCATATAATACCGACTGAGGTTAAAAAAAAAAAAGGAAAAAACGATTTGAAATAGTTTTTTATTTTTTATTTATTTGTTTAAATAGGAGTGTTAGAATGGAGTTCCTAGTTAGGAGGTGTGATTTTTTGGAGAGTTACAAGTGCTCAGGCACTGACACATGGTATAATTAGTAGGAAGAAATTTTGATATTTACACAGGTAGTTTGTGGGGTCACAATCAATGCCCCCTATCTCTTTTTTCAAGGGGGGGGGGTGGAGGGAAGGGGGATTGGATGGAAGGGAAATGGGGTGGTATGGGTTTTTTGTTTTTTTTGTTTGGGGAGGGGGGGGGGTCAGGATAGAACACCAGTTACTTTGGTATGGAAAAGGTACAGTGGAATTTAAATATGAATGCACGGTGGGAAAGTTGTTTAATAAAATAAAAGATATCAGTTATAAAGCACAGAGGCCATGGTTTAAAGGACAATGGCCCTTATTTTCACAAAGAGGTTCACAGTTTATAAGGCACATTAATTTAATTTGTTGAGTAAAAATGAATGGAGGAGTGCCGATTTGTTCATGGAATGTGAGGGGGAGTAGGTGATTCATTAAAAAAAAAAATATCTCTATTTAAGTGTAGCGGGGTGCTATATTTAAGGGAAGTATCTGAGTGGTAAAAAGGCTCAGATACATCAATTGTTAGGGTATATGGACCATTTCTGTCCCTGGGAGATAGTATTGATGTACAGTTCCCTGGGGCCTATAGGTGGCGCTGTTGCCATGGGCCCGGGTTGAACCACAGTACGGGGTTGTGCCTTTTCTTATCCCCTCTTGACAGCAGTGCGGCGGGGCGGGGAACCTGCTGTGCCTGTCGAGAGAGGGTATAAAAGGGGGCGGCCATCTTCCATGTGGGTGGTTCTGGGTCGCGCTCAGGCACCTTAGGCCTGGGTGTGTGTCGCCTCAGGGTGCCCTAGGCCCGGAGGCAGAGTTGCTGTTCCATCCCAGACACCTTCAGTCTGGGGTGAGGTACTAAATAGGAGGCCCGGTGCCCAGCAACCTTTGGCTGGGGTCCGCTAAGGATCGAGAGCTCCCAGGGTACCTCCTTGCGAGGGGACCCGTATCTTGGATCGAGGAGGCCAGGGAGGTGACCCTTTCTGAAGACCCAGCGCAGAGTCGTGGTGACAGTAAGGGCCTCTGGTAACTCTCCGGAGGGACGTTTTTCTCTTTGACATGGGCAAAGTTCTTCAAGAAGGCAGTGCATGTTCTGTAGGTCATAGTGGCAGTGACTCTACGCACACCAGGTCAGTGGCAGTGACCAAATAGGGCAAGGCCCTATTCACCTGGTCAGTGGCAGTGACCATCCTCAACAAGTCAGTGGCAGTGACTTTCATATTCATTAGATCCGTGACAAAGATCATACGCCAAACCTGTTCGTGCATATCAGAAAAGTAAGAGAACCAAGATTTAAGTTTGTGCCTGGACCTCCCTCCCACCTTATCTGACCTGTGTCTCGTCTCAACCTGTCTGCTCTTAAAGGGACTATTTATTATCCATGTGAAATAAATACAGAAGTTGGACTTTCAGTTGGTGTGGACAGTTACTTTACTGGGGAGAATTAAGGACTTGTTTCTGGCCAAGGCAGAAGCGAGGTCATCTCGGGAGGATTCTAACACCCGCCGCAGGCAGGCCCGAGAAAACTAACACCGCTCAACCTCCCCATCCAGGAGGGTACGGGCTTGTAGTGCGGTGTGCCTCAGTCTTTCCTGCGGAGGAGCCAAATTAAGAAAAGCAGGTAAAGTCTGGGGTGGGTGCGCTATATAAGTTTGCCTCAAATCTTGGAGTATCTGTCCTTCTTTGCCTACAGGAGACATATTCAACAAAATAAACAGTGACACGGCTAGGATGTAAAGGATTTCCTTATCAATATCATTCAGTGTATACATCATACTCAAGAGGAATGAGTATTCTAATACACAGATCAATGAAGTTCTCCTGTAGGCAAGTAAAGATAGATGATGAGGGACGATACATATTTATATATTATGTGCTGGCAGAGACGCTATGTATACTTATGAATGTGTATGTCCCTCCCCCTTTTCATATAGAAGTAATCAAACATTAGTTGGAATTTATGGCCGATAATCCAAGGGTACTAGTCCTGATAGTAGGAGACTTTAATATGGTGATGAATACTCTGGTGGATAAGTTCCCTCCGGGAAATAGATCTGGATAGAGCCCACACACGTCATTGCATAGGATATTTAGAGAGACAGGGCTGAGGGACATTTGGCGTGAATGCCACCCAACAACTCAAATGTTTTCATGCCATTCTGGCATATACTCCTCGCTCTCCAGAATAGACCTGGCAATTGGAAATTACACTCTTGCTACATTGGTATCGGCAATTGGAAATGACATTCTGACAATAAGATTGGGAAAATTATAGGATGGGGGAGAATGGAGAGTGAATCCGTTTTGGCTGCAGTTGATTACCCCCAATGAATACACGATAGACACACTTCAGGAATTTCTGGGGCATAATAGAACAACACAGGACATAGTTTGGGACACCCTTAGAGCCGGTTCACACAGGGGCAACACGACTTTGTGCGTGACTTTGCGAGGCGACTTGGACACGACTTGAGCGCGAACCACAGCGCGACTTGGGGCGACTTACTTACAACGCGACTTCAAGTCGCCTCCAGGTCAGGCGACTTTGCCAGTGGCCAATCAAAGAATAATCAGCTCTGTGGGAGGGAGGGGTTTGCCTGAGAAAACTATTTTCTCTTCCTGTAAAGTTGCTTCAGTTAAGACAGTGATCCGACTTTGAAGGCGACTTCCCCTGAAATCAATGGGTACAAGTCGCCTTGAAGTAGTACAGGAACCTTTTCTGAAGTCGGAGCGACTTCAGTAGTGTGCATTAAGACAGCTCTCATTCACTTGAATGTAATTTGACATGTTGCGCGACTTGGGGATGACTTGGGGCAGTACAAAACCCCCCCAAATGACCCCATTTTGGAATGTAGACACCCCAAGGAAATTGCTGAGAGGCATGTTGAGCCCATTGAATATTTTTTTTTTGTCCCAAGTGATTGAATAATGACAAAAAAAAAATAATAATAATTTTTACAAAAAGTTGTCACTAAATGATATATTGCTCACACATGACATGGGCATATGTAAAATTACACCCCAAAATACATTCTGCTGCTTCTCCTAAATACGGGGATACCACACGTGTGGGACTTTTTGGGAGCCTAGTTGTGTACGGGACCCCGAAAACCAAGCACCGCCTTCAGGATTTATATGGGCATACATTTTTGATTTGACTCCTCACTACCTATCACTACCTATCACAGTTTTGAAGGCCATAAAATGCCAAGATGGCACAAAACCTCCCCAAATGACCCCATTTTGGAAAGTAGACACCCCAATCTATTTGCTGAGAGTCACGTTGAGCCCATTGAATATTACGTTTTTTTGTCCCAAGTGATTGAATAATGACAGAAAAAAACAAAACATTTTTTTACAAAAAGTTGTCACTAAATTATATATTGCTCACATATGCCATGGTTATATGTGGAATTGCACCCCAAAAACGGGGCCCCCAAAACCATGCACCGCCTTCAGGATTTCTAAGGGCGCAAATTTTTGATTTCACTCCTCACTCCTCACTACCCATCACAGTTTTGAAGGCCATAAAATGCCAAGATAGCACAAA
This sequence comes from Rana muscosa, assembly GCA_029206835.1. NCBI lineage: Eukaryota > Metazoa > Chordata > Amphibia > Anura > Ranidae > Rana > Rana muscosa. The sequence goes on from CM055118.1 coordinate 708,243,507, forward strand.
ACCCCCCCAAATGACCCCATTTTGGAAAGTAGACACCCCAAGCTATTTGCTGAGAGGCATGGTGAGTATTTTACAGCTCTCATTTGTTTTTGAAAACGAAGAAAGGAAAAAAAAATGTTTTCTTTTTCAATTTTTAAAACTTTGTGACAAAAAGTGAGATCTGCAAAATACTCACCATACCTCTCAGCAAATAGCTTGGGGTGTCTACTTTCCAAAATGGGGTCATTTGTTTTAGTTTTTTTGCCATCTGGGCATTCCATGGCCTCCAAAAACTGTGATAGGCAGTGAGGAGTGAAATCAAAAATTTACACCCTTAGAAAGCCTGAAGGCGGTGCTTGGTTTTTGGGGTCCCGTATGCAGCTAGGCTCCCAAAAGGTCTCACACATGTGGTATCCCCGTACTCAGGAGAAGCAACAGAATGTATTTTGGGGTGTAATTCCACATATAACCATGGCATGTTTGAGCAATATATCATTTAGTGACAACTTTGTGCAAATTTTTTTTTATTAAAAAACAAATTGTCTTTTTCCCGCAACTTGTGTCAAAATATAAAATATTCCATGGACTCGACATGCCTCTCAGCAAATATCTTGGGGTGTCTACTTTCCAAAATGGGGTCATTTGGGGGGGTTTTGAACTGTCCTGGCATTTTATGCACAACATTAGGAAGCTTATGTCACACATCATCCACTCTTCTAACCAGACAAAGCCCTTTCTGACACTTTTTGTTTACATTGTGACAGCAGGAAGGTAAAGTCACCTGGTTGCATCCAGGGGGGTAGATATATTTCGCCCAGATTCAGGCTTTACGCCGACTTATACAACTAGGTGGAGAGTTGTATAAGGCTAGTGGGCTCATGGATGACTCATACCTCTAGGGAGAGGGCTGGGCGTCGTGCAGACAGGGAGTTGATGAGACCAGCTGAAGCTTGTCAGCTCATTTAGGCCTCTATAAGAACTCCCAGCTTCATTAGATGTTAGCTCATGCCTGGACCCAGACCTGTGTGGACTGTCTAGGGAGAGTGAACCCCTGTGCGGTGAGACAAAGCCTGTGTGGCTATTTGCTTGGACATTTAAAACCAGGGACTTAGGGACTAGGACAGCACTAGGCTGATCCCAGTTGTTAGTTAGGAAACCTGTATGTTTAGTCAGAGGTCAACTTGACCAGGATTTATTTTGGTTATGTTTCTTTTGCTTTGCTGTGTTTTGTCACTGTAAATAGAAAATAAACCGCACCTTTTTGATTTTGAAAACCACAACCTTCGTTTGCTGGGCCTGTTTTGTGTGGGGAGCCCATCCCGGGGGTCACACACACCCGCTGCCGAGCTAACCCCCTCACAGTTGGTGGAGAACCAGTGGCAGTTTTTTTTTAAGCCAGCATGGAGGAGATACTGAAGCAGCTGGCTCTAGCAAATGCCAATCAACAGCAGACAAATGCAGGTTTGCAAAAGAGCCTTGCAGCTCATCAACAGAGCCTTGCAGCTCAACAACAGAACTTTGCAGCCCAGCAGCAAGCTCATCAACAGAGCCTTGCAGCCCAGCAGCAGACAAACGCAACTTTGCAACAGAGTCTGGAGGCTCAGCAACGAGCCCAGCAGCAATCTGAGGCCCGCTTCATAGACCTGTTGCAGAAGCAAGAGCAGAGACTACAACAACAGATGGAAGCAGTAATGCAGCAACGTCCGCAGACCAGTGAGGAAAGCCGTCCCACTAATACCGCGTCCTTTGGGGTGAGTCGTTTATTGACAAAAATGACTGGAGAGGATGATCCAGAGGTATTTTTGACCACATTTGAAAGGACCGCTGAAAGAGAAAAGTGGCCTGAGGAGCAGTGGGCTGGACTGGTGGCTCCTCTGTTAACTGGTGAATCGCAGAAAGCTTACTATGACCTAGAGCCTAACCAAGCAAAAGACTATGTGATGCTAAAAGCTGAAATATTGGCAAGGCTGGGTGTCACCCAGGCTGTCCGGGCTCAGCGTGTGCATAACTGGACTTTCCAGCTTGGAAAACCCCCCAGGTCTCAAATGTATGATCTCATTCACCTGAGCAGAAAGTGGCTACAGCCAGAGACTTTGTCCGCACCAAAGATTGTGGAACGTGTTGTAATGGATCGGTTTTTGAGAGCTCTTCCTACTGCCATCCAAAAGTGGGTAAGCCATGGAGACCCAGAGACGGCCGATGGTCTTGTGGATCGTGTGGAGAAATACTTGGCTACAGAGAACCTGACGGCCTCTTCCAGAGACACTCGGACTTTCCACCCTAAGACCAGACCATCCCCAGGGGCGGATAAGAGGATTCCAAGGGGTGAGGGTGGAGAGAGTGAGAGGGTGGGAGCTCTACCCCAAGTTTGGCGAGAACAGCCTGGGAAATCAGCGGCTCAAGAGGCCGCAAGAAGGATCGTTTGCTACCGCTGCCGGCAAGCGGGACATATTGCAGCCAATTGCCCGGTTGTGGAGGAACCCATGCAGTGTGACTTTCTGACGGGCAGACGTCAGTCGCTGTGTGCGACAGTCGCATGCACTGCCATTCGAGGAACTGAGAAACATTTATGCAAAATGTGTGTTAATGGTAGAAATGTTGTGGTATTGCTGGATTCAGGTAGCCTTGTGACCCTGATAAAGGCTGAGTTAGTTAAAACAGAGGTCTCTGGGAATAGCAAGGTAGCTGTTATTTGTGTGCATGGGGACACCCGAGAGTATCCAGTGACTACAGTGTGTTTCGAGACCCCCAAAGGTACCCTCTCTCATCCAGTGGGCTTAGTATCTCAGTTACCGCATGACGCCATTGTGGGAAGAGATTTTCCGAAGTTCTGGGAACTGTGGGATGATCCTGAGCCCCTCACTGGTGCCCCTATGTACCAGGAATGTGATAGCCAGAACTCCCCTGAGAGTGGTGAGGACTCTCCGGAATTTCCCTTATCAGTATTGGCAGGGGAGACTCAAGAAACTGGAGAGGAGCCCACCTCCTCAGACGAAAACCTACCGTCTGTGGAGTTTTCTGATCTTGAGGTTCACAGGGAAAACTTTGCCACAGAACAGTTGAAAGACCCCGCCCTAATAAAGGCACGGGAAAACGTAGTGAAAATAGATGGCGAGTTAGTGAACCCAGATAATACCTGCACTTACCCATACTTCAGCGTAGAGAAGGACCTACTGTATCGGGTGGCAAAAAGGGCAGAAGAAACCGTTGAGCAGCTTGTGGTGCCCAAACCTTACAGGAAGTTGGTGTTGGAGTTGGCCCATGGGCACATTCTTGGAGGTCATCTGGGGACAGAGAAAACCCGAGAGAGGGTATTACAGAGATTCTATTGGCCGGGGGTGATGAAGGACGTAGAAAATTATTGTTCCTCCTGCCCTGTGTGTCAGAGGTTGGCCCCGATGCCACATTTCCGTAGCCCGCTGGTCCCTCTACCCATCATTGAGGTCCCGTTTGAGAGGATCGCCATGGATTTGGTAGGTCCTATAATCAAGTCCGCTAGGGGGCACCAGTACATATTAGTTATAATGGACTATGCCACCCGTTATCCAGAAGCGATCCCTCTCCGAAATACCTCGGCCAAAACCATAGCCAAAGAGCTATCTCTTGTTTTTAGCCGGGTGGGTATTTGTAAAGAACTGCTTACGGACCAAGGTACACCCTTTATGTCCCGGGTTATGAAAGAGCTGTGTAAATTGTTCAAAGTGACGCAATTGCGTACGTCTGTGTATCACCCCCAAACCGATGGGCTGGTTGAAAGATTCAACAAAACCCTAAAACAAATGTTGAAGAAAGTGGTGGATAGAGATGGAAAGGATTGGGACTGTTTACTTCCTTATTTGATGTTTGCTATTAGGGAGGTGCCCCAATCCTCTACGGGATTCTCCCCCTTTGAGTTACTGTATGGGAGACACCCAAGAGGGCTGTTGGATATTGCCAAGGAAACTTGGGAAAGTGAGAGTTCTCCCCACAGGAGTGTGATTGAGCATGTCGCCCTGATGCAAGATCGAATTGCACAGGTAATGCCCATCGTGAAGGAACATTTGGCCCAAGCGCAGTTGGCACAGCAGAGAGTGTACAACCGTGGAGCCAAGACCCGTACCTTTTCCCCGGGGGATAGGATATTGGTACTTGTCCCTACGGTTGAAAGTAAATTCCTTGCCAAATGGCAAGGCCCCTACGAGATAATGGAAAAAGTGAGCGAAGTGAATTACAAGGTCAGACAACCAGGAAGGCGAAAGCCCGAACAGATCTATCACGTTAATCTGTTGAAAGCCTGGAGGGATAGAGAGTCCCTAGTCGCAGACACTTGGTCACCAGCTCAAACTGGTTGCGTGATTCCTGAGGTTGGAATAGCAGCCACCTTGTCACAACCCCAACAACAGGAGGTTAAGGAGTTTGTGCTTCGCAACAAGGAGGTATTCTCTGAGCTGCCGGGACAAACATCTGGGGTAGAGCATGACATCATTACCCCGCCCGGTGAAAGGGTGAAGTTAAAACCCTATCGGATCCCAGAGGCTCGACGGGAGGCAATACGGGAGGAAGTACAGAAAATGCTGAACTTAGGGGTGATAGAGGAGTCCCAAAGTGATTGGTCTAGTCCCATCGTGTTGGTGCCTAAACCGGATGGGAGCTGGCGATTTTGTAACGATTTTCGTCAGTTGAACAAAGTTACAAAATTTGACACCTACCCCATGCCACGTATAGATGAGTTGATCGACCGGCTGGGAACAGCCCGATACATGACGACTCTTGACCTCACAAAAGGGTATTGGCAAATCCCCCTGGCCAAGTCGGCCAAAGAGAAAACCGCATTTGTAACCCCAGACGGGGCGTTCCAATATAAAAGAATGCCGTTCGGGTTACAGAATGCGCCGGCCACATTCCAGCGGAAAATGGACCAGATGCTGAGGCCCCATCGGAAGTATGCTGCGGCTTACCTGGATGACGTAATTGTCCATAGCACAGATTGGGCCTCACATCTGCCAAAAGTGCAAGCAGTCCTGGACTCTGTTCGGGAAGCGGGGTTTACGGCTAACCCCAAGAAGTGTACCATTGGGCAGGAGGAGGCCAAATATCTTGGGTACACCATTGGGAGGGGAGTAATAAAACCCCAACTCAACAAAGTCGAGGCCATCCAGAGTTGGCCACGTCCCAACAGCAAGAAGCAGGTACGAGCCTTTCTGGGAATCGCTGGGTATTATCGGCGATTCATTCCCCACTTTGCTTCTAAGGCTGTGCCCCTAACCAACCTGACGAAGGGGAAAGGGTCGGTCATGATTAAATGGACCCCCGAGGCTGAGGCAGCATTCCAATTCTTGAAACAAGCCTTATGTAGCCAGCCAGTGTTGTACTCACCCGACTTCTCTAAAGACTTTGTCGTACAAAGTGATGCGTCAGATGTGGGGTTAGGAGCAGTATTGTCCCAGGTCTGGAACGGGGAAGAGCACCCAGTCATTTACCTCAGCAGGAAGTTGAAGTCCCATGAGGTAAATTACGCCACCGTTGAAAAGGAGTGTTTAGCGGTGAAGTGGGCTCTAGATTCCCTTCGGTACTACCTGCTAGGTAGGCACTTTGACATGGTTACGGATCACGCTCCGTTAAAGTGGATGGCTCAAAACAAGGAAACAAATAGAAGAGTGAATAGGTGGTTCCTGGCCCTCCAGGAATTCAACTTCACAGTAAAGCATCGCCCTGGCGTTCAAATGGGGAATGTGGATGCTTTGTCTCGAGTACATGAATGCCTGATTGCTGGTGTTCCAACCCCGAGGTTAAAACAAGAGGGGGGGGGGTATGTGACAGCAGGAAGGTAAAGTCACCTGGTTGCATCCAGGGGGGTAGATATATTTCGCCCAGATTCAGGCTTTACGCCGACTTATACAACTAGGTGGAGAGTTGTATAAGGCTAGTGGGCTCATGGATGACTCATACCTCTAGGGAGAGGGCTGGGCGTCGTGCAGACAGGGAGTTGATGAGACCAGCTGAAGCTTGTCAGCTCATTTAGGCCTCTATAAGAACTCCCAGCTTCATTAGATGTTAGCTCATGCCTGGACCCAGACCTGTGTGGACTGTCTAGGGAGAGTGAACCCCTGTGCGGTGAGACAAAGCCTGTGTGGCTATTTGCTTGGACATTTAAAACCAGGGACTTAGGGACTAGGACAGCACTAGGCTGATCCCAGTTGTTAGTTAGGAAACCTGTATGTTTAGTCAGAGGTCAACTTGACCAGGATTTATTTTGGTTATGTTTCTTTTGCTTTGCTGTGTTTTGTCACTGTAAATAGAAAATAAACCGCACCTTTTTGATTTTGAAAACCACAACCTTCGTTTGCTGGGCCTGTTTTGTGTGGGGAGCCCATCCCGGGGGTCACACACACCCGCTGCCGAGCTAACCCCCTCACAACATGAAAACATATATTTTTTTTGCAAGAAAATTACATTGCACCCCCAAACATTATATATTTTTTTAAAGCAAAAGCCCTACAGATTAAAATGGTGGGTGTTGCATTTTTTTTTCCACACAGTATTTGCGCAGCGATTTTTCAAACGCATTTTTGGGGGAAAAAATACACTTTTTTTAATTTTAATGCACTAAAACACACTATATTGCCCAAATGTTTGATGAAATAAAAAAGATGATCTTAGGCCGAGTACATAAATAACAAACATGACATGCTTTAAAATTGCGCACAAACGCACAGTGGTGACAAACTACATACATTTGTAAAAGCCTTTAAAAGCCTTTACAGGTTACCACATTAGATTTACAAAGAAGGTCTACTGCTAAAATTACTGCTCTTGATCTGGCCTTTGCGGTGATACATGCATAGTGCATTTGCTGTTTACATATGACGCCAGACCGACGCTTGCGTTCGCCTTTGCAAGAGCAGGGGGGGGGGGGACAGGGGTGCTTTTCTTTTTTTTTTATTATTTATTTTGCTTTTTTATTTTATTTTTAAACTGTTCCTTACATTTTTTATTTTTTTTTACCATTTTTATTGTTATCTCAGGGAATGTAAATATCCCCTATGATAGCAATAGGTAGTGACAGGTACTCTTTTAAAAAAAAAATAGGGGTCTGTTAGACCCTAGATCTTTCCTCTGCCCTCAAAGCATCTGACCACACCAAGATCGGTGTGATAAAATGCTTTCCCAATTTTCCAATGGCGCTGTCTAGCTATTCACCCACCCAAGAGACTAACATATGATCAGTTGGGTGAAAGCTCAGAGAAGGCTGTGCTCATCTCCAAAAGGACATCAGACATACCTGATCCTTCCACTCACCATTTAGTGGAGGGCAACCCCAGCTCGCCCCCTAGCACATCTGACTGGGCCATTCCTATTGCGGTGGCATGTAGACAGGCCAACCCCCCTCACTATACTAATTGGTGGGAGGTTCCTCTGTCAGACTTTTATGAAAAAGCAAACTGTTTACTCTCTTATGTCATTTAACATGATTTTCTCTCCTCGTGTATGGAACAAAGCTTGTAACAGGTCACAAATTGCTGTTGTCTTTGGGGACCAAAGATTTTCAAGTGGGGGGAGTGTGTAGCAAGGTGTTACCATTAAAAGCATCGTTAAGGACTGCAATCTGTGCTGTGAATATGAGCTTGGCTCTTTTAGTGTTTATTCCATACTAATTGGTTACAACTTGTTTGGTTCAGTTAAAGAGAGACAAAGACTCTGTTGCAGTAAGTAGCACAGAGACTACATTGCCCACAAGGCCACTGTGCTACCAGAGGGGAGTGCGCCGCACAGAGCCTGATGGGAGGACCTTTTTAAGGACAACGTGCCGTATAGCACGCCATCTTCAAGCCTGCAATAGGCCTGTGCTGAGGCCTGCTGTGAGTGGACCTAGGCCCGAGAAGCCTGGGTCTACAGAAACTGAGAGCGGATCGCCCAGTAATTAAGAGGGATCCCTGCAGACAGTCTTGCGGATCAACCAGAGGAAGATCGGCCTGCAGCTCGCAGCATCCAGAGCTTTTGTCCCTCGCTATCCAGAAGACGGCCGGGTGAAGGACCAGGGGCCTCGTGACGCAGAGAGACAGACCATTGACTGAGTCTTCCGGATTGAGAGGAAAAGCAGCAAGACAAGGCCTCATCTGGTGAGCGGGCACTTGCCCATCAACTTAGTTAACTGATTGCCAGGAGTGTGACTATCACAAGTTTCACTTACATTGCGGATGCTTACATCTCTGCACGTAGGAACTCAACGCCTTGGGGAAACTAGTACCCCTTGTACTGTCAGTCCGTGTGTTTCAATTAACCGTTCTTTCTGCACCCTATCTTTTGGATTACAAATCTTTATCTGCACCAACGTGGCTAGCTGAAGATTACCTGACTCTTAAAGGGATGGTCATTTAGTTCCTACCCTTGCAAGTGGTTGCTAAAGGACACGCACCAATTGAACTATTCACTAGGGGGAGCCATAGAATTGTGATTTTGCATATTGATAATAGCTGTTTGTATCACTTTGTGTTTCTGTTGCTTGTGTGAGACTTTGTGGAGAGGTGCCCCAGTGTTGATATTACTGCACTGTGAGATTCCTCCACCATACCCTGGCTCAGATCTGGCCCTCAGGCTACGTTAGCAGGGTCGGATCTCAGAGGTATTTTGAACCAATGGTATTTCCTTCATTGATTTATACAGGAAACTGTATGTATTGGATGCCTATTGTATAATCATTATCTAATTTCTTTACCAAGTAAACATATCACCTTTGGTTGAGCTACTATTTGTGTGGAATTCTGTCTTTGCAGCTGAGTGGCAAGTGAACAACACCAAGGTAACATTTACTTTTATTGCCTACATTGTTGTGTATACATCATTGAGGTCCTTACAGTCAATAGGGGTCCCCAATCACATTATTGCCCATTTGTGCCAGAGGGGATTGAGCCAAATTCTGGGGGTTGACAGGCAGAGTGCAGGCCCAAAACTAAACCAGCAGCTCCTACGGGGGTAGTGCTACATATGGAAATGGATTCATTGTTTTTTGTATGGAAATCTTGCATATTGAAAAAAGCTAAATAACAATGAATTGAATAAAACAAAAAATAAGTTTAGCAGCTACCCAGCCCTGCAGAACCTTTTACCGCTATGGAAGCATTAAGTGCAAACCTAATGAATAAAATAAAAATCATAAGGATGATATGTTTAATATGATATTAATTACAAAAATAAATCTCTCTCTCTCTCTCTCTCGCTCTCTCTATATATACACATACATACAGTATATTATACATTAATAATAATAACAATTTCTTGCTGCTTTTCGCTTCTGAAAATGTTTACTAGAAATAATAAATTGATATACTATAATATCTTGCGGCATGTATGCGTTCCTTGATCATCTGATCGAGAGTGAATACTGCTGTGCAAAATGTAAGCACATTGTTTCCCTGAATCTAGGGAAGCAACTGTCAGCACGGATAAGACCTTCAATACTAAAGGAGAGCCGGGAACATACTGGGCAGGTGCTAGCAGGGACCAGCACAGAGGCGGGTGGAGACAAAGAGGTACAGGCACTAGAAACGAGTAGTTGGGTCACAGTCAGGAAGGATAGAAGGGGAAGTGCTAGGGAGGCCGATCCTGGGCTGGAGCATCCCAATAAGTACGCTTCATTGAGTGACATTGGTGAAACCGGTCAGGGACCAGCACTACTGGAGCTGAGGGACTCTCCTAGCTGCCAGGGGAAGAACTCCTTCAGTGAGAGTGGGGGGGAAAGCGAAGGGAAAGGATAGACAGATTCTGGTGGTAGGGGACTCAATTCTAAGGACAGAGAGGGCAATCTGTCACAAAGACCTGAAGCGCCAAACTGTATACTGTCTACCGGGCGCTCGGATTTGATCTGGTGGACAGATTACTGGGAGGGGCTGGGAAAGACCCGGCTGTCATGGTGCACGTTGGCACCAATGACAAAGTCAGAGGCAGATGAACGATTTTAGGGACTTAGGAGCTAAATTGAGGAAAAGGACCTCCAAGGTAGTATTCTCAGGAATACTACCGATACATCGAGCCACACCAGAAAGGCAGAGGGAGATTAGGAAGTAACCAAGTGGCTGAGGAGCTGGTGTAGTAAGGAGGGGTTTGGGTTCCTGGTAGACATGTGCGGTTCGTTTCGTACGAATCGAAAATTTGTACGAATTTCCGAAAATTTGTACGAATTTCCGAAAATTTGTACATTCGAAAGCATCCGAAATACAAATTGCTATGCTTCCGAATTGTATACGAAATACAAAATTTCTTTGACGGATTTCGGATCCAAATTCCGTTACAACGAAAACGTGATTGGTGTTTTGTTGACCAATCAGAGGTTTTCTTCTGCTGCTGAGTGAGGGTTTGGAAAATTACCTTTTTTAATATGGTAATGGGAGACTGGTACTGGTAGTCGATTGGGAGATTCAGAATCGGACAAAGTAAGAATGTTCGTTAATATAGTTTTATTATTGTGGAGCCCCTCATAATGAGCACAGCAGGGGTACAAACCCAGGAAGTCAGCACAGCACATGGATGGTGGGAGCCCCTCATAATGAGCACAGCAGGGGTACAAACCCAGGAAGTTAGCACAGCACAGGGATGGTGGGAGCCCCTCATATTGAGCACAGCAGGGGTACAGCCCCAGGAGGAAGTCAGCACAACACAGGGATGGTGGGAGCCCTTCATAATGAGCACAGCAGGGGTACAAACCCAGGAAGTCAGCACAGCACAGGGATGGTGGGAGCCCCTCATAATGAGCACAGCAGGGGTACAGCCCCAGGAGGAAGTCAGCACAGCACAGGGATGGTGGGAGCCCCTCATAATGAGCACAGCAGGGGTACAAACCCAGGAAGTCAGCACAGCACAGGGATGGTGGGAGCCCCTCATAATGAGCACAGCAGGGGTACAAACCCAGGAAGTCAGCACAGCACAGGGATGGTGGGAGCCCCTCATAATGAGCACAGCAGGGGTACAAACCCAGGAAGTCAGCACAGCACAGGGATGGTGGGAGCCCTTCTTAATGAGCACAGAAGGGGTACAGCCCCAGGAGGAAGTCAGCACAGGACAGGGATGGTGGGAGCCCCTCATAATGAGCACAGCAGGGGTACAAACCCAGGAAGTCAGCACAGCACAGGGATGGTGGGAGCCCCTCATAATGAGCATAATGAGTCGATGACTGCCATATTGAGAAAGGTATTTTTTGCTTTTTAAATTCATCATAACGAACGTTCGTAATTGTTACGAAAAGTTAATGAACCTAACGAAAATTCGTATTTCGTACGAATCCAAATTGAATTTCGGACACGAATTACGAAATACGAATTAACGGCTAATACGAAATGGAACGTAACAAAACAAATTTATTGACGGCGCACATGTCTAGTTCCTGGAGGACTAGGCTGACTTCTCAGTCGGTCACCAGTTCTATAGAAGGGGCAGACTGCACCTAAAAGAGGAGGGTGCAGATCTGCTGAGAGTGAAGATGGGCAAAAAGTTAGAGGGGTTTTTAAACTAGGCGATGGGGGGGAGGGTCCAGAGGTAGAGATAGTCAGCGTGGAACATATTCCAGAAAGCACATAAACCAAAAGTAAGTATAGTAACAAGTCCTATTTGCAATCTTGGAACACCCAATAAAAGGACAGTATGCGACCGGTCTAAACTACATGGCATGGTCACCAATGCCATGAGCCTGGTGGACAAGATTGGTGAACTAGAGATACTGTTGAACGAGGAGGATTTAGATTTTGTGGGAATTTCAGAGACCTGGTTCAACAGGTCTCATGATTGGCTGGCAACCATTCAAGGGTATTCCCTTTATCACAGGGATAGAGAGGGTAAACAAGGGGGAGGGGTATGCCTATATATCAAGAATAATGTACAAGTGAATGTGAGGGATGACATCACTAAGGGAGCTAGGGAGGAGGTGGAATCCTTATGGGTAGAGCTCCAAAGGGATGAAGCTAAGGGGAAAATAATAATGGGAGTATGCTATAGGCCCCCTAACCTGAGGGAGGAGGGGGAGACGGACCTCCTATCACAATTTGGATTGGCAGCAAGGATGGGAAGTGTTATCATAATGGGGGATTTTACTTATCCAGACATAGACTGGGCGGAGGGAACCACGTATTCGTCTAAGGCTCGGCAGTTCCTAAACGTCTTGCAGGACAATTTTATGGGTCAGATGGTAGACGCACCAACTAGAAACAAGGCGTTACTAGATCCACTGATTGCCAACAATACAGACCTGATCACGGATGTGGAAATACGGGGCAATTTAGGAAACAGCGATCACAGGTCAATTGGCTTCAGTATAAATCACACAAATAGGAAACACAAGGGGAACACAAAGACACTGAATTTCAAAAGAGCCAACTTCCCTAAAATATGAACCTTGCTAGAAGATATAAATTGGGATAAAATATTATAAAAAAGAACACAGAGGAGAGATGGGTTTGCTGTAAGATCATATTAAATAAGGGCATTAGCCAGTGCATCCCATTGGGAAATAAATTTAAAGGGTGAACAAAAGTCCTGGATGGTTTAACTCTAATGCCGCGTACACACGACCATTTTTCATGACTAGAAAAATGCCATTTTATAAAATGGTCATTAAAAACGATCATGTGTAGGCTCCAGAGCATTTTTCTTGACGCGAAAAATGGGCATTAAAAATTTAGAACATGCTCTATTTTTTCCTCATCGTTTTTCACGTTGACATTTTTCTCGTCGTGCAAAATGTCCGTGTGTACGCTTTAATGACGGGAAAAAACGCGCATGCTCAGAAGCAAGTTATGAGACGGGAGCGCTCATTCTAGTAAAACTAGTGTTCAGAATGGAGATAGCACATTCGTCACGCTGTAACGGACTGAAGAGCACAAGGCTGAAAAGCACGAATCGTCTCTCACCAAACTTTACTAACACAAGGATCAGCAAATTCAGCCCAAAGGGTGGCGCCATCCGAATGGAACTTCCCCTTTATAGTGCCGTCGTACGTGTTGTCGAATGTGTTGTACGTCACTGCGCTTTGCTCGAGCATTTTTTTTTCACGATAGTGTGTAGGCAAGGCAGGCTTGAGAAGAATCACATCGAGAAAAACTTTGTTTTTTTCAATGACATTAAAAACGGTCGTGTGTACGCGGCATAATGTAAAAATGCATATAAAAGCAAAGGAGAAGGCCTTCAAAAAATACAAGGCTGGGGGATTATTATCAGCATTCTGACTTTACAAAGAATGCAACAAAATATGTAAGGATGCAATTAGGGCGGCTATGATAGAACACGAAAGACACATAGCGGAGGAGAGCAAAAAAAAATCCCAAGAAATTCTTTAAGTATATAAACAGTAAAAAAGGGAGGACACACAATATTGGCCCCATAAACAATGAGGAAGGACATCTGGTTAAAAAGGATGGGGAGATGACAAAGGTATTGAATTTATTCTTCTCCTCAGTCTTCACAAGGGAATTGGGGGGCTTCATTAATCAAAACTTCAGTGTTTGTCCTCATGTCACATCACAGGAAGCACCCTCATGGCTAACTGAGGACAGACTTAGAAATAGACTTGGGAAATTTAACATTAATAAAGCACCGGGACCAGATGGCTTGCACCTGAGGGTACTTAGGGAACTCAGTCAAGTAATTGCCAGACCATTGTTCCTAATTTTTACTGACAGTCTACTGACTGGAATGGTACCAGCTGATTGGAGAAAAGCCAATGTAGCACCAATATTTAAAAAAGGGCCAAAATATATCCCTGGGAATTACAGACCAGTTAGCTTAACATCAATAGTATGCAAGCACTTGGAGGGGATGATAAGGGACTATATACAAGATTTTGGTAATGAAAACGGTATCATTAGCAGTAATCAGCATGGATTCATGAAGAATAGTTCTTGCCAAACCAATCTATTAACCTTCTATGAGGAGGTGAGCTGCCATCTAGATAAAGGAAAGCCCGTAGATGTGGTGTATCTGGATTTTGCAAAAGCATTTGATACCAGTTCCCCATAAACGTTTACTGTACAAAGTAAGGTCTGTTGGCATGGACCATAGGGTGAGTACATGGATTGAAAACTGGCTACAAGGGCAAGTTCAGAGGGTAGTGATAAATGGGGAATACTTGGAATGGTCAGGGGTGGAAAGTGGGGTTCCCCAGGGTTCTGTGCTGGGACCAATCCCGTTTAATTTGTTCATAAACAACCTGGAGGATGGGGTAAACAGCTCAATCTCTGTATTTGCGGATGACATTAAGCTAAGCAGGACAATAACTTCTCCACAGGATGTGGAAACCTTGCAAGAAGATCTGAACAAATTAATGGGGTGGGCAACTACATGGCAAATGAGGCTTAACCACATCAATACCAGGCACTTACACCCCCTTCCTGCCCAAGCCAATTTTCAGCTTTCAGCGCTGTCGCTGTTTAAATTACAATTTCACGGTCATGCTACACTGTACCCAAACAGAATTTTTATCATTTTGTTTCCACAAATAGTCTTTTTTTGGTTGTATTTGATCACCTCTGCGGTTTTTATTTGTTGCTAAACAAATAAAAAAAAAAAAAAAATTTTTTCTTTTTGTTTCTTTTATAAAATTTTGTAAATAAGTACGTTTTCTCCTTAACTGATGGGCACTGATAAGGCGGCACTGATAAGGCGGCACCGATGAGGTGGCACTAACAGGCACTGACGATGGGCACTGATAGGCGGCACTGATGGGCACTGGTAGGCGGAACTGATGGGTGGCACTGATATGCAGCACTGATGGGCATTGATAGGCGGCACTGATGGGCACTCATGGGTGGCACTGGTGGGCACTAAAAGGCTGCACTTATGGGTACTTATGGGTGGCACTTATAGGCAGCACTGCTGGGCAGTGATAGGCGGCACTGCTGGGCACTGATACGTGGCACTGATGGGCACTGATATGCGGCACTGATAGATGGCACTGATGGGCATCCCTGGTGGCACTGGCATTGACAAGTATTGTGGATGGGCACAGATTGGCAGCTGCCTGGGCATTGATTGGCATATCCCTGGTGGTCTAGGGTGGCATACCTGGTGGTCCAGTGTGGGTGCCCATCCCTGGTGGTCCTGGCGGCATCCTGATGGTCCTGGGCGGGCATCCGAGGGGGAGCTGCACTGATAAACAATCAGCACAGACCCCCCCTGTCAGGAGAGCAGCCGATCGGCTCTCCTCTACCCGCGTCTGTCAGACGCAAGTGAGGAAAAGCCAATCAATGGCTCTTCCTGTTTACATTGTGATCAGCCGTGATTGGACACGGCTGATCAAGTGGTAAAGAGCCACCGAGATCGGTGTAGCGGTGTGACAGACTGACACACCGCACCACCGATTGTGGCGATCCGCCCACACGTGTGCGCGGCGGCTGTTATCTTGCTGGACGCCATATGACGTCCAGTCAGGATAACTGAACCACCGCCCGGCCGTCATTCTGCTATAGGCCAGGCGGGAAGTGGTAGTGTAGAAAAATGTAAAATAATGCATTTGGGTGGCAAAAAAATGAATGCAATCTACTCACTAGGGAGAGAACCACTGGGGGAATCTAGGATGGAAAAGGACCTGGGGGTCCTAGTAGATGATAGGCTCAGCAATAGCATGCAATGCCAAGCTGCTGCTAACAAAGCAAACAGAATATTGGCATGCATTAAAAAGGGGATTAACTCCAGTGATAATTCTCCCACTCTACAAGACTCTGGTCCGGCCGCACCTGGAGTATGCTGTCCAGTTCTGGGCACCAGTCCTCAGGAAGGATATATTGGAAATGGAGCGAGTACAAAGAAGGGCAACAAAGCTAACAAAGGGTCTGGAGGATATTAGTTATGAAGAAAGGTTGCGAGCACTGAACTTATTCTCTCTGGAGAAGAGACTCTTCAGAGGGGATATGATTTAAATTTACAAATACCATACTGGTGACCCCACAATAGGGAAAAACTTTTTCACAGAAGGGAGTTTAACAAGACACGTGTCCACTCATTAAAATTAGAAGAAATGAGGCTTAACCTTAAACTGCGTAGAGGGGTCTTTACTGTAAGAGCGGCAAAGATGTGGATTTCCCTTCCACAGGCGGTGGTTTCAGCGGGGGGCATCAATAGTTTCAAAAAACGATTAGATAAGCACCTGAACGACAGCAACATACAGGGATATACAATGTAATACTGACATATAATCACACACATAGGTTGGACTTGATAGACTTGTGTCTTTTTTCAACCTTACCTACTATGTAACTATGATACAATTATAAATCTAATATACATTTTAAATATTATTAATAATAATAATAATAATAACAGCAATTTCTTCCTTAACCTCCCTGGCGGTATTCCCGAGTCTGGCTCGGGGTGGAATTTCAGTACCAAAAGCGGTAACCCCGAGCCAGACTCGGAATTGCATCGCAGGATACAGGGAAAGTTACTTACCTTGTCCCCTGGATCCTGCGATGTCTCCCCGCTGTGTCTGTGAGCTGTCTCCTCGCTCGATTCACCGTACCCGAGTGCCGCCGAGCTCCGTTCCCTGCGACGTTGAGGCGCACGGGGGCGGAGATCGGCGCCAAATTCAAAAAAGTAAATACTCAAAACACATACAGTATACTGTAATCTTACAGATTACAGTACTGTATCAAATAATTAAACACCCCATTTGTCCCTAGTGGTCTGTCCAGTGCCCTGCATGCACTTTTATATTATCAATACAGTTTTTTCTGCCTGGAATTTGGAGATTGTCCAAAGCAACCAAAAAGTGGCCCTTTATGTCAAAAGTGGTTTTAGACCAGCTAGAAAACAGCGATAATAAATTAGAATCACTTGCAGAATTGAGCGATAGCGATTTGTGGGGAAATTCGTCATCAAACACTAAATCTAATGACAGCGACAATTCTGCAACTGAGCAAATTTCTGTGTTTTTGATTTGATTACATTATTGAATAATTTTTATTATTATTATATTATTATTTGTTATAATTATTTATGATTTTGTGTTTCAAACTTTATCATACCCGGGATGTCTACTAGACTCTTGTTTGGACAGATTTAAGTGAGTTATTCCTAAGAATTACAGGCCTGCAATATAAAACGCCAAATTTCCATGCAAAATAATTGTACCGCTTTCAGCACCTAAAATCTGACAGAATCATACCGCCAGGGAGGTTAACTAAAGGGGGACTACCAGCATGGGAATACGGAAATTGCCATTGCTACTTTGGTTTGTAAAGACGCCTCCTCATTTTTGCTTCACTACTCAGGGAGTCACTGGTCCAGAATAAGAAAGCGGTCACTGACTCAACGGGTAGTAAAGACAAGAATGACAATGACCGCTTTAACGTCTGTACCTTGAAAAACAACGGCAACTCCTATATTTCTATTATGACAGGCCCCCTTTAAAAAACGTTATAAATAAAACTTATAAATAATTATTTTAAATATTAAAGCACACCACCACTAACCTTAAAGGAGAACTCTGCTAAACACTGTTTAAAACAAAACTGGCCACATCGCATATCTTTTAAAGTGGTTGTAAACCCCCGATTTTAACTTTTACATATAGGTTAGTCTAGAATAAGGCTTACCTATAGGTAGAGGAAATATCTCCTAAACGTGCACCGTTTAGGAGACATTTACCTTGTAGTGCGCTGATGATGTCATCGGCGCATGCGCTATGAAGAAACGGACCTCCGTGACGTTTCTTCAATCACAAGTGCTGTGACTGACTAACTATGTAACTATAACGGGTACTAACATTTATAAGTATTTTCCGGGGGAAATCCGATTGCCTCTCGGGGGATCAGGAAGGAATTTCTTCCCCTGCTGTAGCAAATTGGATCGTGCTCTGCTGGGGTTTTTTGCCTTCCTCTGGATCAACTGGAAGTGACGTATCGGCGTGAGAGGACCAATCCACTGACGCGTTTCGTCATGTGTCTTCACCTCAGAAGAAGTCACATGACGAAACGCGTCAGATGATTGGTCCTCTCACACCGATACGTCACTTCCGGTTCCTTGGTTCTGAGCGGTGGAGCGCACGCCAACACACACCGCCGCTCTGATAGATGCAGGGACCTAGTGCGGGACCTTTTACATCTTCTACCTTCGGTAGCGAAGATTAATACACCTGTACCTTGGTTTTTATTTGGATCAATATATACCTATCTCGGAAGTCGCTTTTTTATCTTGGATGTTCATTAATATTTTTTAAATAAAACTGGATTACGCTATGGTGGCTCCTGTCCTTTTGTCCTGAGGAACATCACCACACGCCGGAACAGCCAGCCTAGGGACGTACAGGAATTCCAGGACCAAGAGAAACCTACTGCACCTTCCCAAGACATCAAACCACTCACCTACATGCCGTGTACCCCTGCAGGGGTTTCATCTTCTGGTGAGTAGGGTATCTTAAGGGGGAGCACAAGTGTCACCTGGATTGAACTATATGCAAGGACTCACACACAAGTCACCAGTTGAACTGTTCCTGATTGGTCATTACTGTTGAAAAATTGATATACTGTAATATCGTTTAGGATCTCCACATACATTTATATGATGGACTACTCTGGTTAACTGCTCTAATTGTTTTACACCTGGAAAATTGTCCACTACTTTTCACACTTGGTTCTGTTTTTGTTTTTTTGTCCTTTAGCACTGATATAGTGTATTATATCTCACTTCACTAATGATTTAACTTCACACAAGGGTTTTTACCCCCCATTTCCCTGTCACTTCCACAGTGGCTGGTAAACATGCGCATATGCACCTAGCACTTTAGAATAAGGTGACCAGATTTTTTAAATGAAATCCGGGGACATTTTTTTTCTTCTTTACTAGTAATGGCGGCAATCAGCGACTCTCTGCCCGTTGCCGCCGCCGCCCGCCTCACAGCCGGTCAAGTCTTACTCTCCAGGCCCCGGGTACTACTGGGTGGGGAGCAGAAGAAGATCACTCCGCCAGGGAAAGCAAGGAGATAAGCAGGCAGGCGGCTGGCCGGGACTTAAGCCAAGGCAGAAGAACATGTGAGTGGAGCTGAATGGGCATGCACCCCAAACTGAAGAAATATTCCCTCCTCTCCGACCAGCACATGATCATCAGAAAGGGGCACAGAAAATGGAAAAAAATACACCCCCCTAAGCTAGTAGGAGCGGCGGAGCGGGGGGGGGGGGGGGGGTGTAAGTCAGAATTTTTTTTTCTGCACTGACTGTCTTTGAAATTGCCCCAGACCCTGTTCAAATCCAATCCGGGGACAAAACCGGGGACAGACTTGGCCCGGGGACAGTGTCCTCAATCTGGGGACTGTCCCCTGAAACCGGGGATGTCTGGTCACCCTACTTTAGAACCCATATACTAGCACTAACCTACTCCACAACCTAAAAAAAATTGGGGGTCAGGGAGAGGTCACTGCCGACCTACCCACTGACATTTTACTGTGTGTTCTTTGTCTTTTTGTTTTTTAACCTGGGTTTTCAATCACTCTGGTAATACCCAGGTTTCAACGTTTTTCAATTTATACAACACACACCTTCTACTGGGAGCGCCATTTACCCCACACATATACCAATTCATTTCCCTAGCCCTTGTATACAGGGGCCATACGGGGGGGGGGGGCAGCAGCCCAACAGTTCTAGTCCTAAGCGCAGGTTTCTCCATTCAATATAAAAACTCTCAATGAACTGACAGAACGAAGCATTCTCTTTGATTTACTATATCTGCAATGTTTTCATTTCGTCTGCTCGATGACTTCAGTCTTGTTCGCTCTCTCGGCGATCATTGGGTCGAGCCTGGCTTGTGTGTGTATTGAGCGTCGTCCTTCCCGGCGTGCTTAGCGGGACAGCCATGGCCGGAGTACTGAAGAAGGTGAGAGCTGGGAGGTCACCAGGGACATCTCGGTGTGATGATGGGCTGTGCGGGCCGGGGCAGCCATGGATGGAGGATGGTGTTGTAGTGACGGTGTCCTGGCTGTGACTCCGGTGTGTAGTATGTAGCTTAGCTGTGGGGACAGAATGACAGCTCTCCATGTCTTCCCTGACTGGCAATATGGAAGGGAAATGTCACTGCACCGTACAGTATATGTGGCTCAGTGACTGAAAGGAGGAATGGCACCTTTACAAGTGTTGGGAAAATGGGTGCCCAGGAGGTGTATGCCATGATGTAACAGTGTGACCACATACCACCACATCACTTACCTGCCACTCCATCCCCTACAGTACTGCTCTGCTGGCTCTCCTTCCAGTCATCCTTCTGGACTTTTCACCAAGCCGCAATGATGTCACTTCCATGCACAGGAGTCCCATCACAGAGCTGCACAGGAAATGTACACTGAGCTGCGTATGCGTGGCTTGGCTTGGTGTACACAGAAGCAATGACGACGGAAGAGACCAGAGTTGGTTTTAACTTTTTTGACCACTTCCCGCCCGGCCTATAGCAGAATGACGTCCTGGAAGTGGTTCAGTTATCCTGACTGGGCGTCATATGACATCCAGCAGGATAACATGCCAGCGCTCGGGGACGTGCAGTGTGACGATCGGTGGTGTGGTGTGTCAGTCTGACACACCGCAACTTAGATCTAGGTAAAGAGCCTCTGACAGAGGCTCTTTACCACGTGATCAGCTGTGTCCAATCATAGTGTAAATAGGAAGAGCCGTTTATCAGCGTTTCCTCCACTCGCACTGACAGACGGGAGTAGAGGAGAGCCGATTGTCTGTCTGCTCTCCTGACAGGGGGGGTCTGCGCAGATTTTCAGTGCAGCCCCCCCCGGACCACCAGGGATGCCCCCCCCAGGATGACCATACCCAATAGGGATAGCACTTGGTGCCTATCAGTGCTGTCTAACAGTGCCACCTATCGGTGCTGCATTTAAAGTGGTTGTATACCCAAAATTTGTACAAGCACCTACAGGTAAGCCTACATTAAGGCTTACCTGTAGGTGCTTGCAATATCTCCGAGACCTACACAGTCTCGGAGATATTTGCAAAAAAGACTGTACCGCTATCTACGGCGCAGGTGCACTGAGCGCGGTGGCTCTTGAATGGGAGCCTGCTGGACACTGCCGGAAATTTGCGCATGCGCGGGGATCGTGCCGTTCCCCGCGCATGTGCGGGAGTGACGTCATCGCTGCTCCGGCCAATCGCAGCGCCGGAGCGGCGATACCCGGAAGTCACTCCGGGTATCATGGATGCGACGGAGGACGTGTCCGAGGACCGCTGCGGGGGCTTCGATCTAAGGTAAGTGATTGATAATGAGCTAGTATGCTAGTCATACTAGCTCATTATACCTTTGCCTTGCAGGTTGACAAAAAAAAAAAAAAGTTTTGCGGTATATAACCGCTTTAAGTGCCAGTAGGGGTGCAACGGATCAAAAAACTCACGGATCGGATCGATCCTCGGATCAGAGCCACGGATCGGATCATTTTCGGATCGGCAAAAAAATTAATTAAAAAAAATACTAATATGCACGTCATCCCCCCACTGTAATATGCACGTCATCCCCCCACTGTAATATGCACGTCATCCCCCCACTGTAATATCCACACAATCTCCCCCCACTGTAATATCCACACAATCTCCCCCCACTGTAATATCCACACAATCTCCCCCCAGTAATGGCCATCTCCCCACTTACTTCAATCTCTCCCGCCGGGCCAGTTCAGATCCACGAGCAGCGAGGGGTGATGACGTCAGCGCGCACAAGGCAGCCACCGCTGGGTGTACCAAGATGGCCGCGGCTCCGGAGCTAGGCCGAAGCCGCGGACTTTCCTAAGGCTGAGGCC
Organism: Rana muscosa; assembly: GCA_029206835.1. NCBI lineage: Eukaryota > Metazoa > Chordata > Amphibia > Anura > Ranidae > Rana > Rana muscosa. The sequence continues at coordinate 708,265,222 of CM055118.1, forward strand.
GCGGGGTCGCTCCGCGGATCAAGTGGTGATCCGATCCGAACAGGGTGACCCGTTCGGATCATGGATCACCGCCGATCCGTTGCAGCCCTAAGTGCCAGTGAAGGAGAAAACATATTTACAAAGTTTTTTTTTTTATAACAGAAACAAAGAATAATCTTTTTCTTTTCTTTTTTGGTCTTTTTTTATTTGTAGCGCAGACAATAAAAACCCCAGAGGTGATCAAATACCACCAAAAAAAGCTCTATTTGTCTGGAAAAAAATGATAAACATCTAGCTACCATAACCCCGGTACCCTCTTCAAGAGCGGGCGGTCCGCTTTCAGATAAAAGTGGTCTCTGCGGCGGATACGCCGCAAGATCACTTTTATCGGTGGCGGGAGAGGGGCCCCCTTCCTGGTGCTCTCCGGAGCCATCGTCAGCAGCGGAGACGATCGGATGTTGTCTCTGCCTGAGTAAGGGGAAGATGGCCCCCACCCATCTCCATATCATTGCAGGGCGGAAGCGACGTCAAAACGTAAACCAACCTAATCGTTCACTTCATTCCTCCCAAAACCACCTGCTCTCTAGCTCCCTCGTCACCTCCTCCCATGCTCGCCTCCAGTACTTTTCCAGAGCCTCTCCAATCCTATGGCACTCTCTACCCCAATCTGTCCGATTATCTCCTACTCTGCTTTTAGACGATCCCTAAAAACCCTCCTCTTCAGAGAAGCCTATCCTGCCTCCACCTAACAACTGTGCTTTGATTTTCTGAATCAGATCATCCCCCACAGTTATTACCTTTCGTATCACTTAACCCTCCCTCCTTAGATTGTAAGCTCTAATGAGCAGGGCTCTGATTCCTCCTGTATTGAATTGTATTGTAACTGTACTGTCTGCCCTCACATTGTAAAGTGAAGCACAAACTGTTGGTGCTATATGAATCTTGTATAATAATAATAATAATAGTGTGCGTGTATATACACACACTAGAGATCAAAAGTAGAGAACAATTTTATAAACGCTTGATTTTTTCTGAAATAATATAATCTTCGTTGCTCAACATTCGATAGGATTTTTTTTGCGGCTCCCTGTACAGTAATTGCAGCAAGTGGTTGCTGTACAAAGTATTAACTCTTTTGGGGGGGATTGTGAATACTTATACACACTTAAGAGTTCTGTTTTTGTGTTAATTGTTTGTGTCACTATAAAAAATATTTTAGATAGAGCATAGGGTGATTAGCACAACACCTGTCAGGTTTTTATTGCTTGTCTGTGTTTCTGGTTGGGAGATTTATTCTTGCTGTTTGTCCTGTTTACCGTTAACAAAGAGAGGGAAAGAAAATCCCAAATTTTGGGTTGTCACCAGAACAGAAATAGAGAGAGAATCTTCCAATAAAGACACTAGTTCTGGTGCCTCGGTTGACATCCAGGGATTCACTTACATTTGGAGATATTTCCTCTTCCTAGCTCTCAGGAAATTACAAGGGACATCTCCCTTTTGCCTTTTAGATCTGCTTTAATTTTTATTAGATTTATATAGGGCAGCCCTAACTTTAAATGGTTTATTATTATTATTATTATTATTATTATTATTATTTTTTTTTTGTAACGGTTACTTTGGCACTATGTTTTACATTTATGCTTCATTTCTTTTCAGACCACTGGCTTGGTTGGATTAGCTGTATCTCAGAATCCACATGAGGTATGTTCAAAGTTTTTTTTTTTTTTTTCTTTGTACTGGTGGGTGGTAAAATTAAATAAAAAAAAATTATATATTTCAGGTTAAAAAAAATAATAAATATATATATTTTCAGGTTATAGTGCAGAACTTTGCATTGAGATAAAATGACTGCGGTTCGTTGTTGGACATCGTTGTTTACTCTTGCTTTAATCTTGCAGCGCTTGAAAATATTATATACAAAGATCCTTGCTGCCCTGCAGACCATTCCAAATGATGCAGCATATCGGAAATACACAGAACAGATCGTCAGTGAACGATATAATGCAGTAAAGACTGTAAGTAAATAAAAATCGTCACTAAAATGAAACCTATCAACTTATCTCAATATAGAGATGAGGAAGAGTCTTCAAACAATAACCCTGTTGTCTCAAACACTGGACTTTACTTGCTCACTCAGATGGGCATCTGCCGATGAGAATCCTACTGCCTTGCCAATGGAGAAATTAGCTGTAGGCACACCTTGTGCTAACAGCCATGGCAAGATTTGTGCCCTATACAAGTCAATAGCTGGCTCTGTTCTCACTCGAGCAATCGCTCATACCAGGGCTTTTTAACAGTCCTATTCGGTTCTGACTGCACATAAACTTGGCGCAGCTAATCCTCGAGTTTGCATGTGGCCATAGCACAGTGTACTGTTGCTTAAAGTGATTGTAAAGGCAGAAGGTCTTTTAATGCATTCTATGCATTAAGATAAAAAGCCTTCTGTGTACAGCAGCCCCCCTAATACTTACCTGAACCCCATCTTGATCCAGTGATGTTGCACGAGAGACTCGGCTGTCCAAGACTCTCCCACCTCATTGGCTGAGACAGCAGCAAAGCGCCATTGGCTCCCGCTGCTAACAATCCGTGGGTGAGCCAATGAACAGAGAGAGGGGGTGGGGCTGGGCCACGGCTCAGTGTCTGAATGGACACACGGAGCTGCGGCTTGGCTCCGGTGCCCCCATAGCAAGCTTTTTGCTGTGAGGGCACTCAACAGGAGGGAGGGGCCCGGAGCGCCGAAGAGGGACCTGAGAAGAGGAGGATCGGGGCTGCTCTGTGCAAAACCACTGCACAGAGCAGGTAAGTATAGAAATGTTTTATTTTTAAACAAAAATGAGACTTTAGTACCACCCCTCTCTCTCCTCTTTGGCTGTGATTGACAGCAGCGGAAGACATTGGTTCCTGCTACGGTCTCAGCCAATAAAGAGGAAGAGTCCCCGGAGAGCTGAAGCTCTTGTATACAACGCTGGAGGAAGTTTAGCCTCAGGTAAGTATTACAGGGGGCTGCTGCATAGAGGTTTTTTACCTTCATTCATAGAATGCATGAAGATGAAAAACCTTGAGCCTTTTAAACCACTTTAACAGTTTTGGAATTTCTGGTAAGTTAGAAGTCAAGGCACCCTTATAAAGGCCTGCTTAAAGTGTAACTGTCGACAAAATTAACATTTTTATTACCCATTGTTCCTGTCAGTAGTTCTAATCAAAATTTTATACAGGTAGGAGTCATTGCTTTAAAGCCCAACTCCAGGCAAAATCCATCTTCACAAACATGGTGTACATTGTAGTAATCTCTGGTCCTTTTAACTTACAACAGCATCCATCTTGTTAGATCAGTCATGAAGGTCACTGCTCAAATTCTCTTTAGCTTTAAGTTCCTGTCTAGAGGACCCAGCACTAGTTGCTCCTCTCTCATGGTCTGAGTGACTGGTCCCCTCACCTGCCCCTGTGTATTTTGAGTAGCTCTTTGGCTGTGGTGAGCCTCAAAGGAACAGATGGCGCATTGAGGGCAATGGTATGTGGATATTAGGGGTGGTCACAAGATTTTTTCCCCTGACACTGCCCACAGACTCGCCCAAGTATTGTCCAGTCAGCTATCTTACATTCCAATGAACCATGGGTGTGTAGTTTCCTAGTGAAGAGCGGGTTGCATCTGTTTAGAAGGACCAAAACGATAACCAGATCTCTCTGGCACACTCTGAACTTCAACCCATCATGGCTATACCTATATTTTGCCAAACCCTGGCTTATTAATTAAAGTATCTTTGTGCAGAGATCTTGCCATTGCTGCAATTAATTCCTTGGTTATAGAATGTTTAAAGCAAATGGTTGCCACAGGTATGACAGGCTGTTGGAGATCTTCTAAATATGTGCACTTTGCTGAATGACATGCCGAATGGAAATCGATAAAGGTATTTCAGATTAAGATGTTCTGGCAACACATCTTTCCTCTGAATGTTTGGTGTCATTCACCAGTTGCTGCAGCACCTTGTACTTGGGTGTACACCTGTTCGGTGTGCGATGGAGAGCTCTATGATGGGTCTAAACATATCCTGAACATAGTACAAGCCATAGTGTTTCCCCCACAGGAGAAACTTCAGACTTTCTGATCTCAGAATAGGGCTCTCCAGTCCAGGACAGGAGTTGTCCAACTCTCTCCACCTTTGTATGTGAGTCTGGGGTCTGGTGGTAGCCTCCTTTTTAAGGCAATTTTGTTTGCCCAGGTTCACTCCAGGCATTTTTATAATGCAAAAATCTCATCTTGGGGCACTTACTGGACAGACCGTTTCATTTGGCACCAAGGACTAGCTTGTCCCTGGCATGCTGGCGCAGGACTAGGGATCTAGAATCAGAAATCCCTTCTGCCAGTCTTTTAGAAAATGTTGGAGTCTCATGTTGAAGGCCAGCCTGCCAAGCTGGGAAGGAGTCCTGGGCACCTTGTGTGTGCTTCTGAGGAGTTTCCTTTCCTGATCAACTTCCTGAAGCTTGGGGTGATTGGGCTGTCTTTGAAGTGTTGGACCAGCCTGCTGGAGTGTCATCAATTCCAGATTTAATCAGGCAAAGCCACAGAGGTGGCATAGATCAACCACCTGGGAGGAACCAGAATGCGCACCACAAAAAGAGAGAGATCACATTCGCTCCATGATGACGTCATTGGAACATGTGAGTGCAAAAAACCTGCAAGATCATAGCATAATGTGCATTATGAAATATTTACCTTTAGAATGAAGCTCCGGCAGCGCGCCCAGTCACCGCTGAGGGAGCCGACTTGTTTCTTCTGGGATCTCTGGCACTGTGAGTGGCTGGAACCGCAATTATGTCACTCCCGCGCATGCCCTTCACTCCGGCAGGATACGCCGGACCTGCAGAGCGCATGCACCGTTGATGTCGGCAGGTGCATGCAGGGTCAATATCTCCTAAACCTTAAAGCCTGTAGGTAAAAATCACCAAGCAGACAATACAACTGCTTTAACCACTTCCATACCGGGCATTTTCACTCCCTTCCTGTCCAGGCTAATTTGCAGCTTTCTGCGCTGTCACACTTTGAATGAGAATTGTGCGGTCATGCAACGTTGTACCCAAATTATTTTTGATTTTTTTTTACCCCACAAATAGAGCTTTCTTTTGGTGGTATCTGATCACCTCTGCGGTTTTTATTTTTTGTGCTATAAACAATTACTTTTTACTATAATAAATATCCCAATTTAAAAAAATAAAAATACATTTTAACTCAGTTTAGGCCGATATGTATTCTTCTACATATTTTTGGTAAAAAAATTGCAATAAGCGCATATTGATTGCATTGCGCAAAAGTTATAGCGTCTACAAAATAGGGGATATCATTATGGCTTTTTTTTTTTTTTTTTACTAGTAATGGTGGCGATCTGTGATTTTTGTCAGGACTGCGATATTACAGCGGACAGATCGGACACTTTTGACATTATTTTGGGACCATTCACATTTATACAGCGAACAGTGCTATAAATATGCACTGATTACTGTATAAATGTTTCTGGCAGGGAAGGGGTTAACACTAGGGGGCGATCAAGGGGTTAAATGTGTTCCCTAGGGAGTGATTCCAACTGTGGGGGGAGGAGACTGACTGGGGGAGGTGACCGATCGGTGTCCCTATGTACAAGGGATACACCATTGATCTCCTCTCCCTGAAAGGACGTGGATCTCTGTGTTTACACACAGAGATCCACGTCCATGCTCTGTGACAAGCAATCGCGGGTGCCCGGCCGACGTTGCGGCCGTAGGGCACGCGCATCAGGTCCCCAGTAATGCGGCCGGTGGCAAGCGCGCTCTCCACACTGCAGGGATTCCCCGGACGTCATATGACGGCCGCCCATAGGGACGAAAGTTTCCTGCGAACGTCATATGACTATACGCCGGGCGGGAAGAGGTTAATAAGGAATCCTAAAAAGGAAAGTCTTTCTTTCAACACGTTTTTTTTTTACACTTTGGCACACTATGTGAACATTTGCTTAAAAAAAGTTTTTGAATAATAATTATTACGTTTTTTTTCCTTTCAAAAGTTTTTGATGGCGATGGACTATTGTGGAAACACTTTAATTTTTGCACATAATTTGCTTGCACTATTATATTTTTTGCACTTTATTTGCACAGTAAGGTAACTAATAATAAATAGTTATATAGATTTTGCAATGTTTGGATTCACCTAATTTATAACACTGTATTGAATAGTTTGTATGGTGAGAGGACTTGCGCTAATCTCTCTATTACTTACTGAATTACTTATTTATACCTGCAGTCCATTTAGATTATTGTATATACACACCTACCCTTGGTGCTGTTATGTTATATCACATCCTATCTTGGGCAGAACTTCATGTTCCATCCTTGTCTGCTGTGTACATCCCAAGCGTGAACAATAGGCAGGCAATGCCTTCACCCGTAGTGGCCCCTACACCTGGAGAGGTATTCCAGGACCTGTGTTGCTGTTGGGGATCGTGAGATGTGTGTGAAATTTGTCTGTTTTGCAGGATTAAGTGGGAGGGCATTTCAGTGTATCTCACTGCTCCAGGCAGATGTGGTGCACCAACCTGTTATGACTTCAGGTGGATGCCCCATGGGTTCTGCCAAATCGTCAGGATCTTCTGACTCAAAGGCAGATTTACGATACTGCCTCCTGGTCACTGGCTTTGTGGTTGAAGCCCAGGTTCTGAGAGATGGGCATAACTGAATTTTGTGATTTCTACGATGGTGAAAGCTAGGAAATCTAAGTCGCACAAGGTCTATCATTGGACCTAAAATGTATATTTCACTATCAAAGTTCAGGTCTCTGCCTTTTTTGTTTTATTTCAAAGACCTTTGGCCTCTCATTCTTTGTAAATGTTTTGTACAGGGAGTTTCCCATGTAGCTCCCTTTTGTTCCTTCCCTTTGACACTGTGGGATCTGAATTTACCGTATATACTCGAGTATAAGCCAAGTCTTTCAGCACTTAATTTTTTTTGTGCTGAAAATACCCTCCACGGCTTATACTCAAGTCACCTTTTTGTGCCTGATCTCCTGGACTTTGGGGACCCGGTACCGGCCTGTCGTAGGTTCCCTGGACCCGGAACTTGGCACACATATAGCCCCATTTCTCCTCTACAAGTGTGCAAAGTTTGTTGTCTGGGGGACCTACGACCGGGGAGCACCGTTTTTTTTAATTTTTTTTAATTTTTTTCAAAGCCGGGCACTCCTTTTATAGACTCCCATGTTAAACGTCAGTCTAGTCATAGACAAAGTAAGGCGTGAGGCATGCATATGGACACCCTAGGCCAGTGATGGCGAACCTTGGCACCCCAGATGTTTTGGAACTACATTTCCCATGTTGCTCATGCACTCTGCAGTGTAGTTGAGCATCATGGGAAATGTAGTTCCAAAACATCTGGGGTGCCAAGGTTCGCCATCACTGCCCTAGGCTTATACTCGAGTCAATACGTTTTCCCAATTATTTGTAGTAAAATTAGGTGCCTCGGCTTATATTTGGGTCGGCTTATACTCGAGTATATACGGTTGTTCTTTCTGCACGTCAGAAACCCCTGTGTGTATGTATATATGTATATATATATATATATATATATATATAAATAAATCTCTCTCAGCCACTGCTTCTTTCATACCTGATGATACTTGTAAGGGTGTACAGGCCTCTCGTTCCACCATCTCTAGGTGGTTCAGACAGGCCACCATACATGTGCAAAGTTTCAAGAATCCCTTTTAAGGTGCACTCCACTAGATCTGTAGGTGCTTCTTGGGCTTTTCCGCATCAAGCAACTTTTTCCTAGATTTGTAAGGCTGTCACCCAATGTTCATATGTTCTCTGTGTTCTACCTGATGAATGTTGCAGACTCATCTAATGCTAGCGTCGGATATAAGGTCATTCAGGTGGGTCAGATTCCCCAGCTCTGTTTCTTTTTCTTGGGCCTGTTGGTGTTGTTTTTATTTTTATTTTTTTGCTGTGTTGCCCTGTCCTTAAGCTGTGTTCCTCAGTGGAAAGGAAATGTTCTACTTTCATTAAAATCATATTTTTTGTGGAGTCCATTGTTCCCACCCCTTTTTTGTGTTTTTTATAATCATATTCTTGGTACGGTTTTACTACATGTTTGAGGCCTGCTGGTAGTAGGAGGGATTAACCTGTGTGATCTCCATTTTTTTTCTGTTTATTTTTTTTGTCTGTGTTCAATCCTGCAGTCGGCAGTTAAACCCACAAATTTAAGACCGCCTGTGTATCTAAGTGCACTCCAAAAAAAAAATGATTTTATGGTAGGTACAAAAATCATATTTCTATCAGAATTTACCATTCTGCCCAGCTGCCATGGTCAGCATGATGGTGTTATAGTGATATATAAGTTCCCTGTAATGTGCATAACTATAATGGCACGTAATATGGAATATACTGTACATTCTGTAGCTGGACTCTTTTAAAATGTGTTTTAAAGTTTAAGCTTGAGTTCACATCGAGCCGTTTTGACTTGTCAAATCGCTGCCTATTGCTGGCAACGGCACCGTCTGAATCAGTGCAACGCCAACTTTGCGGCACCGCACCGATTTTGGCAACTTCGGGGGGGCAATTTCAATAGACATCTGTGCATGAACCCGCACAGATGTCTCTGAAATCGCTCCCGAAGACGGACTGAAATGCGGGTTTGAAATCCTGCCTTCAGTGTGAACCCAGGCCAAGTCCCAGTCTTTCTTATGCTTTATGTATTAATACTATTATCTCTTTTTTTTATTTTGTATTTCTAGGAAGCCGATGTTGATAGACTGGAGCAGAAGATTAATTGTGGCCAAATTGAAGAAGTAATTCTACAGGTAAAACCATTGGTAGTTGGTTGCTGTTGCATGCTGGGTAGCTCTATGTCATGACCATAGAAACACTAAAGCATGTTTAGAAGAATCTTGGTCTTTTAGACTATATAGTTAGATAAATAACAATATTTCTGCATACCCTGACAATCTAAAATGCAAACTAAGCGCTCCTATTACTAGATCCATGGAGCTTACAGTTTTAATATGTACACTACATTTATACATATACTGACGGGCCAATTAACCACTTAAGCCCCAGACCATTTTGCTGGTCAAAGACCGGGCCACTTTTTGCGATTCGGCACTGTCAAGTGGCACTGGTGCGGTCATGCGATGTGGCTCCCAAACAAAATTTACGTCCTTTTTCTTTCTCGTACATCACGGGACACAGAGCGACATAGTCATTACTAATGGGTTATATAGATACCGTCAGGTGCTGGCACTGGCAACTTCCAAAACCGGAAGTACCCTCCCCTATATAAGCCCCTCCCATCCGGGAGCACCTCAGTTTTTTGCCAGTGTCTAAGGTGTTGGCCAAGAAGAAACATGTGTTTTTCACTGAGCTTGCGTACAGGTTCTTTTGGGCCTCAGTAAGCTATTCCGGATCCGACCAAAAAAGCTTCATAGCTAAACGGTCGGTACCCGGGCCTTGCAGAGAAGAGCAGGGTTTTGCCTGTAATGCTTCTCTTAGGAGAGCTGGACCCTGGGATCCAGAGCTCTGGTCATACCCACGACCAAGATGTTTTCTGTGCAGGGTGCTATACAGGTCCAGGGGAGTGGAATCCTTGGGAACCCGGTCCCTGAAGGTTTGATTACAATGCCTGCCGTGATAGGTGAAGTTTGGGCTTTTGTGGACCAAACAAAGTCCTGCGGCGGGGAACAGGTAAGTGGGGGCCCCCAGGAACTTGGTTCTATTGGGGGACCCCCAAGCCTAATTTGTCTTTCTGTCTGTTACCTAACGGTATTCCCGCTAATATCTGTGCATGCCTGTAACTACTAAAAAAATGTAATAATTTTAATAGTGGTCAAGAAAAAAAAAAAAAAAAATTTTTTTTATATTTAATATATTAGACTGCGGTACCTGTGTTTGTCCACTAGAGGCCGCTGTGGAACGTTTCTTGTCATGTGGACTAGTTTCTTTTCATCAGAGCAAGTCCAGGCAGATGGTGAGTTCTCTTATGGGAAACTGCTTCCTCTGCCATGTTGCAATGCTCTTCCATCCCCCGGCCTGCGGCAAAGAGGGGCCCTGGCTCTTGTCCCTAGTTTCCATTTTCGAAATTAGCGCCGAAGGCGCACGTGGCCGCGCGCGTGCACGCGCCTCTATATATATATAGAGGTGAGCCGGGAAAGGGGGCGGAGCCTGGGGGATGACGCTCTGTGCGCGCCGCAGCGCTTCTGCGCATGTGCGGGCGTCCCAGCATGTTAAAAACCACAATTTTGTGTGGTGAGCTGGCTATGGAGTGCAGAGACAGAGCTGGCAACATTTAAAAAAGGCATACAGCAAGCGGTTGATGCAGGCATCCCCTAGAAAGGCACATTAGTAGACACCAACTGTTTCTTATAGCAGCATTTATGCTAGACTATTGTCAGTAAGTGGTGTATTTCGGCTGGAATACCTCAGCTTTGTGGCTTAGGAATATGCCGTCTAAAAACTCCGGGACTAGAAATTCCAGGAGGCATAGGGAGTCTCCATCGGGCTCTGAGGATCTTGGGCATGCTTCGGCTGCACCAGTCTCCCCTGAAGAATCAGAGGTTAGTGACCGTGGAGCACCCTCAGGAGTACCTGGTACTGTGGCTGTCCTCAGTTCACCTGCTCCTGTGTATGTAACAGAGGAGGTTTTTTCCTCAGCTCTGGGAGGGCTGGAAGAGAGATTGTCCGCATTGATCGCTGCTTCCCTGTCACAGGAAAAAAGCGCCCGATCTCCGTCTCCTCCCTCAGAGTGCCTGTTAGCAGAGCAACAGTCCCATACAGGGATCGACCTGCCTGAAGGGGATCAGGATGAGGTTGATTCTGTTGTAGAGGAATCAACAGTGGAAGAGCCATTCTCAGCATCACATGCTGAAAGGTTATGGGTTCAGTCCCTGACTAATATGGTCCGATCAGCATTTAAAATGCCCCTTGCGGAGCCATCATCCACTTCTGTCTCCTCGTTGGGGTCGCTAAAAGCTCCCCAGACTGTTTGTTCCTTTCCGATCCATCCTTTACTGGAAGGGCTCATTTACCAGGATTGGGAGCATCCTGATAAAATATTTACTCCCCCCAAGAGATTTCCGGTGGTCTATCCCATGGAGGATAAGTTCATCAAAAAATGGAGGGTCCCTACAGTGGACGCAGCCATCTCTTGTGTGAATAAATCACTGACATGTCCAGTGGATAATGTCCAAATGTTCAAAGACCCAATAGATAAAAAATTGGAGTCCTTATTAAAATCTGCGTTTTCTACAGCAGGATTGCTGACACAACCAGCAGTGGCAGCTATTGGGGTCTGCCAAGCAGTGAAGGATCAGTTGAAACAGGTCTTAAGGGACTTGCCAGATCAGCAGGCTCTTGCCCTAGCCGATCTACCTAGAGCCTTATGCTTTGCGGTGGACGCTATAAAGGATTCAATCCATCAGGCCTCCCGCCTTACGCTGTCTGTAGTACATATGCGCAGGCTTCTATGGCTCAAAAACTGGTCTGCTGAAGCTCCCTGTAAAAAATTGCTGGTCAGCTTCCCATTTCATGGTGAACGCTTATTCGGGGAAGACCTGGATAAATATATCCAGAGAATTTCCAGCGGTAAAAGTACACTTTTGCCGGTTAAAAACAGAGTTAGAGGTCCCTCTTTTAAGAGGCCTTCTTCTCCAGTCCCTAGGACATCGGCTGTGAAACAGTTCCGACGGCCTCCTCGGTCAAATCCCAGAGGTAAAAATCAGGGACAATTGCAGGGTAACAAGAAGCCCTGGAGCAGGAGAGGTACAAAACCTCCCCCAAAGTCAAATGCATGAAGGGTTGCCCCCACTCAATCGGGTGGGGGGAAGACTTCAGTTGTTCACAGAGACCTGGCGGAACACGATCAGAGACAGATGGGTGCTTTCCGCAGTAAATCTGGGATACAAATTGGAGTTAAAAAACTCCCCTCCTTCCCGCTTTATAAGGTCAAACGTGCCAAGGGATCCCCAGAAGAGAGGATCCCTCCTGTTGGCACGAGAACAATTATTGCTTCAAGCAGTAATTATAGAGGTTCCCCTGGAAGAATGGGGGTTCGGGTTTTACTCAAACCTCTTTACAGTCCCGAAGCCAAACGGGGACGTGAGGCCCATATTAAATCTAAAAGGGCTAAACAAATTCCTACATATCAGGACTTTCCGGATGGAGTCGATCCGGTCGGTGGCCACTGCCCTACAAGGGGAGGAATGGTTAGCCTCGATCGACATCAAAGATGCTTATTTGCACATTCCCATCTTTCCAGCCCACCAAAAATTTCTACGCTTTGCGGTAGAAGGGCGCCATTTTCAGTTCAGAGCCTTACCCTTCGGTCTGGCCACAGCACCAAGAGTGTTCACAAAAATTCTGGCCCCATTATTGGCCAATCTAAGAACACGAGGTGTAACGATAATGGCATATCTAGACGACTTGTTGCTGATAGACCACTCAGTGGAAAAACTAGAAGTGGTTGTTCACGAGACAATCAAGTATCTGGAATATCACGGTTGGATTATCAACCGAGACAAGTCAGCCCTAAAACCAGTCAAAAGTCTGGAATACTTGGGGCTAAGGCTGGATTCAGACCAGAGAAAAATTTTCTTGCCTCAAGAAAAGGGGTCGTCTTTGAGGGATCTGATCCACTTAGTGGGTTCAAAAAGACAGCCATCCATACACCTGTGCATGAGGCTGCTGGGAAAAATGGTGGCATCATTCGAAGCAGTACCCTACGGTCAATTCCATTCAAGGAATTTGCAAAGGGCCATACTGTCAGCCTGGAACAAAAAAGTTCAGGCTCTGGACTTACCAATGTCCTTGTCCCCTTCCGTTCGCAAGAGCCTCCGCTGGTGGTTGGTTCCCCAGAATCTGGAAAGAGGGAAATCCTTCAGTCTGATTTCCTGGAAGGTGGTCACTACAGATGCCAGCCTTATAGGCTGGGGAGCAGTACTGGAGCAATGGTCTCTCCAGGGCAGATGGTCGGATGCAGAAAAGGCCCTGCCCATCAATCTCTTAGAGATACGAGCAGCCCGGTATGCCCTAGTAGCATGGACATCCAAACTCCAAGGGTCCCCTGTCAGAATTCAATCAGACAATGCCACAGCAGTGGCATATCTCAATCATCAGGGGGGCACCAGGAGTCGTGCAGCCCAGAGGGAAGTAAATTACATCCTGAGATGGGCAGAAAGATATGTCCCAGCCATATCTGCGGTATTCATTCCAGGAGTGGAGAATTGGAAGGCGGACTTTCTAAGTCGCCAACAATTATGCCCAGGGGAATGGTCCCTTCATCCCGAGGTTTACCGGACAATATGTCAGCGGTGGGGAACACCGGATGTAGATCTGCTAGCATCCAGATTCAATACAAAAGTGGACAGGTTTGTCTCTTGGACAAGGGATCCCCTAGCTTGCGGCTCGGATGCCCTAGTGTTCCCTTGGGATCAGTTCAAGCTGATATATGCATTCCCACCGCCACAATTGTTACCTCGATTACTCAGCAGAATCAGGGTAGAAAAGAAACCAGTGATTCTGGTGGCTCCAGCGTGGCCCCGAAGAGCATGGTACGCGGAGATTGTAAAGATGTCTGTGGGGAGTCCTTGGACCCTCCCACATCGTCCGGACCTGCTTTCGCAAGGACCGATATACCACCCTTCCTTACCAGCCCTAGGTTTGACGGCCTGGCTATTGAAGCCCACATTCTAAAAAAGAGAGGGCTCTCTAATGCTGTGGTATCTACCATGATCAATGCCAGGAAGCCGGTATCCAGGCAGATCTACTATAGAATCTGGAAGGCGTACATCGCCTGGTGTGAGGCCAAGAAATGGCATCCACGTAAATACGTAATAGGTAGGATTCTGGACTTCCTACAATGGGCTGTAGATAGGAAGCTTGCCTTGAGTACTATCAAGGGTCAGATTTCGGCCTTGTCAATATTTTTTCAAAGGCCCTTGGCTTCGCATTCACTAGTCAAAGCCTTTATACAAGGAGTGATGCGTATTAGTCCTCCGGTTAATATTCCCATATGTCCATGGGATCTAAACTTGGTTCTGTCGGTTCTACAGAAACAACCATTTGAACCATTACAGCATATTTTCCTGGTTCTTCTCACCAGGAAATTGATTTTTCTAGTAGCCATTTGTTCGGCTAAAAGAGTGTCGGAATTAGCAGCTATGTCCTGTAAGGAGCCATATCTGGTTATCCATAAGGACAGAGTAGTGTTACGCCCTCATCCAGCCTTTCTTCCTAAGGTGGTATCGAGGTTTCATTTGAACCAAGATGTGGTTCTTCCTTTTTTCCCCAAACCTACTTCGGTAGAGGAAAAGTTATTGCATTCTTTGGATGTAGTAAGAGCAGTTAAAGCTTATCTAAAAGCCACTGCTCAGATTCGCAGAACGGATACTTTGTTTATTCTGCCGGAAGGCCCCAGAAAGGGTCAGGCAGCGTCGAAATCTACTTTAGCCAAGTGGATTCGACAGGTCATAATACAAGCCTATGGCTTGAGAAGGAGACCGCCTCCGTTCAAAGTTAGAGCGCACTCCACGAGAGCAGTTGGAACTTCATGGGCAGTGCATCACCAGGCCTCCCTGGCTCAAATCTGTAAGGCCGCAACATGGTCTTCAGTTCACACGTTTACTAGGTTCTACCAGGTGGACGTTAGAAGTCAGGAGGATGTCGCCTTTGGGCGCAGTGTGTTGCAGGCCGCAAAAGATCCTCATGTCTGATAGCGCTCAGCTTATGTATGGTGTATCCCCCCCCCTCATTGGGCATTGCTTTAGGACATCCCATTAGTAATGACTATGTCGCTCTGTGTCCCGTGATGTACGAGAAAGAAAATAGGATTTTTATAACAGCTTACCTGTAAAATCCTTTTCTTGGAGTACATCACGGGACACAGAGCTCCCGCCCCTCTTTGGGGACACTTATTGCTTTGCTACAAAACTGAGGTGCTCCCGGATGGGAGGGGCTTATATAGGGGAGGGTACTTCCGGTTTTGGAAGTTGCCAGTGCCAGCACCTGACGGTATCTATATAACCCATTAGTAATGACTATGTCGCTCTGTGTCCCGTGATGTACTCCAAGAAAAGGATTTTACAGGTAAGCTGTTATAAAAATCCTATTTTTTCACAAATGGAGCTTTCTTTTGGTGGTATTTGATCACCTCTGCGGTTTTTAATTTTTTACGCTATAAACAAAAATAGAGCGACAATTTTGAAAAAAAATCAATATTTTTTACTTTTTGCTATAATAAATATCCCCAAAAAATATATAAAAAAACTAAAAAAAATTTCCTCGGTTTAGGCTGATACGTATTCTTCTACATATTTTTGGAAAAAAAAATCGCAATAAGCGTTTGATTAGTTAGCGCAAAAGTTATAGCGTCTACAAAATGGGGGATAGTTTTTTGGCATTTTTATAAAAAAACATTTTTTTACTAGTAATAGCGGCGATCAGCGATTTTTATCGTGACTATGGCAGACACATCGGACGCTTTTGACACATTTTTGGGACCATTGTCATTTTTACAGTGATCATTGCTATAAAAATGCACTGATTACTATGAAAATGACACTGGCAGTGAAGGGGTTAACCGCTAGGTGGCGCTGTAGGGGTTAAGTGTGCCCTAGGGAGTGATTCTTACTGTAGGGGGGGATGGGCTGTGAGTGACAAGACAGTGATCACCACTTCCGATTACAGGAAGTGGTGATTAGTGTCATTGTCACTAGGCAGAGCGGGGAGATGCTTGTTTACATCAGCATCTCCCCGTTCTTCCTCACCGTGAGACGAGACGATCTCGGGTATCCCCGCGGCGATCGAGTCCGCAGGACCCGCGGTCGGGCTCACGGAGCTTGCGGCGCGCGCGTCCACAATGCCGCTGCTTTAAAGGGGACGTGTGTATATATACACGTCCTTCTGCCCAGGAGTGCCATTCTGTCAACGTATAAGTGCGTGCGGCGGTCGGAAAGTGGTTAAACTGCTAGTATGTTTTTGGATCGTGAAAGAAATCCCCAGAAAAACATTTACTCAGCAGTAAATAAATCTGGTGCAACAAGGCAAGTGTATCAGTTATGTTTGCGGTATAGAAAAGTTGCCTCATTCAAGGGGTACTCTGGTGGTTTTCTATTTTTTTTTTTTTTTTTTTTTATGCTGTCCATGAGGGGTTAATGTGTAAGGCCCCTTTCACACTAGTGCGACTTCACCGCGATTTTGCGGCCGCAATTTCAGGGAATGCCTGTGTAAGTGCCATCAAAATCACAGACCAAAGTAGTGCCGGGACTACTTTGAAGTCAGAATGACTTGAAGTCATACTAATATGAATGGTTGTAATTGGAAATAATTGGAAACGACTTGTCATTCTACTTTGCCATCACAAATCGTGGGACAAGTCGTATAAGTGTGTAAGGGGCCTAAAGCTAAGTGTTCAACTCTGCAGCCTGGCTGTATGTAGCAAGTGTGCTTCATGGGTTTCGGGTCATGGAAATTCTGCAACATATGTCAGAGCCAAAAAGACAGACTTTGTGGTTTGAAGTTGTTTTTAGAACATTCTTATGTAGTGTGTATTATCTCTCTATCCTATCCATCTAAAAAATTGTGTGTGTATATGTGTGTGTGTGTGTGTGTGTGTGTGTGTGTGTGTGTGTGTGTATATATATAATATTTTTATTTTTTTAAAGGCTGAAAATGAATTGCATCTGGCAAGAAAAATCTCTGAGTGGAAACCTTGGGAGCCTTTGGTTGAAGAACCTCCTGCAGATCAGTGGAAATGGCCGATCTAGAATTTCACTTATTCTGCTAATATTTGTATAAAGTTCCAAGGGACAGCATCTAAAAATAGTCTTTTCAGTTATCAATAAAAAAAATCTATATATCAGATTTGTATATATGTGTTGTAAATATTCCTTGCTGCTTTTTTAAATATTTAAATGTTTTCTTTTCAGAGTTAAAATGAGTGCTGGCCAAATAAAAGATAAAAAGCTACCGTATATACTCGAGTATAAGCCTACCCGAATATAAGCCGAGGCACCTAATTTTACCACAAAAAACTGGGAAAACTTATTGACTTGAGTATAAGCCTAGGGTGTCCATGTGCATGCCTCACTGTGTCCATGCCTCACTGTGTCCATGCCTCACTGTGTCCATGCCTCACTGTGTCCATGCCTCACTGTGTCCATGCCTCACTGTGCCCATGCCTCACTGTGCCCATGCCTCACTGTGCCCATGCCTCACTGTGCCCATGCCTCACTGTGCCCATGCCTCACTGTGCCCATGCCTCACTGTGCCCATGCCTCACTGTGCCCATGCCTCACTGTGCCCATGCCTCACTGTGCCCATGCCTCACTGTGCCCATGCCTCACTGTGCCCATGCCTCACTGTGCCCATGCCTCACTGTCACTAGACTGACGTTTAACATTGGAGTCTATGGAGGGGGTGCCGGGCTTTAAAAAAAACGGTGCTCCCCGGCTGTAGGTCCCCCAAACACCAAACCTGGCACACTTGTAGAGGAGGGGTGGGGCTACATGTGTGCCAAGTTTGGGGTCCAGGGGACCTACGGCCGGCCAGTACCGGGTCCCCAAAATCACCGGAGAAATGACTGTTTAACATTGGAGTCTGTGGAAAGGGGTGCCCGGGTTTGAAAAATCGGTGCTCCCCGTCCCAAGGTCCCCCGGACACCAAACTTTGCACACTTGTAGGGGAGGCGTTGGGCTACATGTGTGCCAAGTTTGGGGTCCAGGGGACCTACGGATGTCCGGGATCAGGCGAACAAAGTTGAAGTCGGAAACAGACTCGAGTATAAGCCGAGGGGGGCATTTTCAGCACAAAAAAAGTGCTGAAAAACTCGGCTTATACTCGAGTATATACGGTACTTGCTGTACGAGGGATTAGTCAAACACAAGTGTCTGTTTTCTGCTTCCAGCTTTCCTTGGTGCTGGTCTTTATTTTTTATTAGAACCGGCCAGGCTATTATCTTATTTTTTTATAATGTGAAAGACCGGAGAGTCTCTACGATACTTAGAGAGTTCATACTTGCAAGTATATGCCTTGTGTTCCCAACATATTTGAATTTATCTCCTTCTTTTAGAGAACAAAGCCAAGTGTACTCAAATATTTAAAGTGGTTAAACCCAGAAGCAAACATTATTATATTGCAGCTTACCAATTTTTAGATGTGATGGCTGCATTTTTTGTTTTTTAGGCTTTCTTTCTTAGATTTTCACTTGGTGATCCAGCCAGTAAGTCTGGTTTTGTTCAACAGAACAAGCTCTCAGTTAAAAGTGTTAAGACAAACCATTTACTACTGACAGGGCTGCTTACAATGGTCAGCTTTCATTTATTCATATAAACTCTTTATCCCAAAAGAAAACAAATTGTGTAACTGCAGTGTGAGCTAGAGTTGGGCTTCAGTTTGTTAGTGTATCTAAATCTGCTTGTACATCGAACACCCCCCCCCCCCCCGATAAACAATGCTGCTGTCTGCTATGCTCCTTCATTCAGAGTAGAGGCACTCTAATACAAGTGGTGTGTTACTGGCCACCAGGTGAAAACGGAGGAGGGGGAAAAAAGCCTAAAAAAAAGAAAACTAATACAGCCACCACATCTAATGATTGGTAAGCTGCAGCATATTAAATTTTTGGTTTTGGGTTGCTGCTTTAAAGGGGTTGTAAACATAATTTAAAAAAATAAATAAAAATAACAAACATGTCATAGTTACCTCCACTGTGCAGCTCGTTTTGCACAGAGTGGCCCCGATCCACGTCTTCTGGGTTCTCTCGGCTCCTCCCTGCAATAACTCACCACCTATATGTGAGCTGGCATGGTGGTGAGTTATTGCGGGCACGCTCCTTTGATACAGCCAGCGGCTATAGCGCGTCACTGTATCACTCGGCCCCGCCCCTGTCACGTTATTGTATGTGATTGACAGCAGCGCAAGCCAATGGCTGCACTGCTTTCAATCAACCAATGAATGACCAGAGAAGCCTGCGCGTTCACGGCGCAGGACTTTCAAGGGGTCAGGTAAGTAAACGGGGGCTCGGGGGGCTCGGCTAATGCACAGATGTTTTTTCACCTTAATGCATTAAGGTGAAAAAACTTTTACCTTTACAACCCCTTTTAAAGGCTGGCAAATATTATTACAGAAGAAACATGTACAAACGTATGCAGGAAATTGGTCCAGAAAGTGCTGTGTGATAGGAGTAGGTCAAGTGAAAGTCTTTGCAAGTCAACCTGTAGTGAGAAATATGGGTCTGCCATTGCTGACCACCATATAAAAAAAGGTTTGTTGTGTGTCTTATGCTTATTAAGCTTCAATGCATTTTGAGTTAATGATTTAAAATCTATACGTAGATCAGGAAAGTCTGATATCCTTATCTGCATATTTTTCCTGGGTCAGCGACTCAAAGTATTGAGGCAAGAGGGCCTACATGACAGCCAGCAGTGGCAGCATTTGTTGTTTTGACATAGGCTACAATCAAGGTAAAGTAATTATTTCATCATTCCCATGCTTGTTTTGCATGTGAAAATAGAAGTCCTATTGCATGACTTTCATTCTAAGCAAATATGATCTTTTAAATGGTATGAAGTGATATCTTGTGTGCTGTCCACCTTGGAGATGGGCATGATGGACAGGTAATTATAAACCTGTAAATGCATCAGAATTTATGTGAATGAGTACTTTGTGGGTCAAGATTTTAGCCGACAAAGTAGATGCTGACCTTGGATGATGCCAGGTACTATGATCTCTTCAAGAGGTAATATATTCATTTAAGTGTTCTTGGAATGAACAAATCTAACATGAAAAAGATCTTTTGAGGCAAACTTCACCTTAAAGAAAACATGTGCTAATGAAATAATAGAGCTAACATTGCAGACCTCCAGACCCAGAGCCAAGTAGTGTGCCAATATATTTAGAAATCCCAATGTACAAACTTGGGCCAAGTCAATAATATTAATCTTGACAGCCAGGAAACTGAAGTTTGAAAGCTTTAATGGTAGCCTCCATCTTTATGTAAGCACACTTTTCCTTTGAAACAATTTCCTAGCAGGTATCTGTGCTTTCTGTTTGTTTTAAGAAAAAGGGGTTAAGCAGCAGGGGTGCTACACCAACGTTAAATTAAGATTTCTTTAAACACCTTCACTTTAACTGACAATTGCGCGGTCATGCAACGTTGCACCCAAACAAAATTGACGTCCTTTTTTCCCCACAAATAGAGATTTCTTTTGGTGGTATTTGATCACCTCTGCGGTTTTTATTTTTTGCGCTATAAACAAAAAAAACAAGCAACAATTTAAAAAAAAAGGAATATTTTTAACTTTTTGCTATAATAAATATCCCTAAAAAATATATAAAAAAACTAATTTCTTTCTCAGTTTAGGCCGATATGTATTCTACATATTTTTGGTAAAAAAAAAAACTGTAATAAGCGTATACTGATTGGTTTGCGCAAAAGTTATAGCATCTACAAAATAGGGGATAGATTTATGGCATTTTTATTATAAGTAATTGCGGTGATCTGCGATATTTATTTTTAATGCGACTGCGACATTATGGCGGAAACATCCGACCCTTTTGACACTATTTTAGGACCATTGTCATTTATACAGCTATCAGTGCTATAAAAATGCACGGATTACTGTGTGAATTACACTGGCAGGGAAGGGGTTAAGTGTGTCCTAGGGAGTGATTCTAACTGTAGGGGGGATTGTCTCACTAGAACATGACAGAAATCACTGCTCCCGATGACAGGGAGCAGTAGATCCCTGTCATGTTGCTAGGCAGAATAGGGAAATGCCTTGTTTCTCCCCGTTCTGTGACACGATCGCGGACATCGAGTCCGTGGGCACGCTCACGGAGTACGCGCCGGGTGCGCCCCCACTATGCTGCGATTTAAAGGGGACATACCATTGTGCCGACATATATCGTTGTGTGCTGGTTGTCAAGGGGTTAAAATCTGGCTTGTTGGTGGGTCCTGAGGACAGAAGTTGAGAACCACTGTTGTAGAGGAAAGATGTCCATACTTGCCTATTCTGAGGGTGCTCCAGTCTGGTCTCATGATCAGGTCTCGGCACCTCCTTTAGTGTAGAGGAGGGACAGCCGACAATGCATGTCCCACCCAGGCTCTGCAGCTGTTGTCGATGATCCACTGGAGTGATCATGTAACCAGACCGGAGCACACTCAGAATGGGTAAGTATAGACCTCTTTGGGAGTGGAAGCAGGTTTAGGTACAGTTTTAGTATTTGAATGAACTTCTACTTTAATATTTGATTGGACTTTTACTTTGTTAATCCTTATTCTGCTAGTATTGGTAAATAGATTATTTTTTTCGTTCTTAGTGGAAGTACAGCTGTCAGGCTCTAGACTGGAACATAGGCAACAGTGGGTTCTGGATGTAGCAAGATGTGGCTGCGACTCCAAATCAACACCTGTCTCGGCTGGCTGATAGTGACAGGAAGTGGAGAGGGCGTGGCTACATGCTTCAGGCCAATAGGACCGTGCCTTTATTAAACCAAAGGGATTCCATAGGATTTATAAAATAAAACAGAGGTAGGGTGCTACTGTAGTAGTAGACAGTGTGAACAAGGCTGAAACGCATTTGCAGCTGCTGTCTGTTACTGTGTCTTTTATGGAGAACCAATACATTTAAAGAGCAAGCAAAGAGTTGTGGACTCTTTACATATGAGTTATGGTTTGATAAAGTGGCAATCCTGTTGCCATACCTCCCAAAGTTTGAACTTCAGAATAAGGGACACTTGAGGGAGGAAGTGACCTGCGGCACGTGTAGTGCGCCGTGGCAAAATGTGGGTGTGACCAAACTCTTAGCAGTAGGGGGCTTAAGGGCAGGGGGTGCGCTGTGTACAAACTGCATGGTTGAAGAGTATGCTATGTACAGAGTGCAGGGTTGAGGGAAGCGCTATTTACTGAGTGCAGGATTGAGGGGTGCACTACAATAAGGGTTGAGGGGAGAGCTATGTACTTAGTGCAGGGTTAAAGGGTGCATTACATAAAGAGTGCAGGTTTGAGGGGTGGGCTACTAACAGAGTGCTGGATTGAGGGATGCACTACATACATAGTGCAGGGTTGAAGAGTGCACTACATACAAAGTGCTGGGTTGAGGGATGCACTATGTACTAAGTGCAGAGCTTAGGGATGCACTGTATACAGAATGCAGGGTTGAGAGGTGCACTACATACTGAGTGAACGGTTGAGGGGTGCGCTATGTACTGAGGGCAGGCTTGAGAGGTGCGATATGTACTTGGCGCACCTCTCAACCCTGCAATATGTACTGAGGGCAGGCTTTAGAGGTGCGATACATACTTGGTACATAGCGCACTTCTAAACCCTGCACTCAGTACGTAGCACAACCCTGCACTCCGTATGTAGTGCACCTCTCTACCCTGTACTCAATACGCAGCGCACCTCTCAACCCTGCACTCAGTACATAGCGCACCTCTCAACCCTGCATTGAGTGCAGGGTTGAGAGGTGCGCTGCGTACTGAGTGCAGGGTAGAGAGGTGCGCTACGTACTGAGTGCAGGGTTGTGCTATGTACTGAGTGCAGGGTTGAGAAGTGCGCTGAGTGCAGGGTTCAAGGGTGTGCTACGTACTGAGTGCCAGGTGAAGGATGCCCAAATACTGATGGCAGGGTTAAGAGGTGCATTACATACTGAGAGCAGGGTTGAAGTTCTCCCCAGTACAAAGCTCACTCTCCTTCCCCCATTCCAGTACAGAGCTCTCTTCCCCACATATCCTCTCCCAAGTATGCATGAAAGACTTGGGCTGCTGTAAGAGCAGCTACAACTTTACCGCCCCGACAGCCAGCATGGATATGCTAAATAAGAAGGAGCTTCCACCGTGAAGCTGAGAGTAGGCGTGGCGCGTGTAGATTTCCCACCCCCTCCCTCCTCTGCTCTCCTATAGAGATGTTCAGGGGGGTTTCTGTGTGGCCCCCAGGAGAGTAGCGGTGTCACTTGTAAATACAGAAGCAGCACTTCTGTATTTACAAGTAACATAAGTAAGCAAGGCGAAAGGTGAGCAGCATTGGAGGCAGAATTTTTCAGCTGACAAAGAGGCTCCGCTGTTGCATGCACTAGCATGCCCCTGCAGTGCAAGACGCTGGAGCCAGGTGCCGGAACTTGTTCCGGCATTGGGCTCCACTCCGGGACTCAGCCTTGGTTTGCCGGGACTTGCATCAAATCGCAGGACAATCCTGGCAAATCGGTTGGGAAGTATGCCTGTTGCCCTGAAACATGTAGCACACCCCCTCCACTTCCTGTCACCATCACCCAGCCGAGACAGGTTCTGATTGGAGCCGCAGACATCTTGCTACACCCTGAAGCTGCCGTTGCCTATGTTTCGGCCTAAAGCCTGACATCTGTACTTCCAACAAGAAATCTACTTCAGCTAGACGCTTGTCTGCCACTCTGCAGCCTCACGATGATCCTATGGAGGTCTATATGGGTTTATAACAAGCCTTCATCCATTTTTAACAAGTGAGTGCATTCTTATTGTCTCATTATTTTTAATAAATTGCTATACCTAGATGGAGGCGCCCTCTTGTGTTAGTTTTATATATGTGCATTAGGATGTTAAGACCTAATCTAAGAGGAGCTGCATTCACTTCACCTGGTGTTCCTACCACTCTCCCGGCCCTCTTATGTGCCCCGTTAAATGATGTTGTTTAGTCAGCGCAATAGCTTATTAATTTTTTTGGTTTACCTGCATATTTGAGCTGTGGGAAGATGGATTCCAGGAAGTATATGCTACATGAATCATCTACTCTTACTAAAGATGGCCACGGCTAGAAATGTTAAGGCTGGATGTTTTTCAAAATGATTTCTCTACAAAATAAAGCATGGAGACATGGATGAATACACAAATTTGCTTTAAATATTAAAAATGAATTTGTATTTTTAGTTTGAGTGTTTCAGATACAGTTTGGTTATGCTTTAAAGAAAACCTTTGCTTTTGCTTGTTATGTATGTGCATTTTCATTCCTTCTTTACTTTCCAAAAGCAAACTTAAATGTAAAAACTATGGTAACAATTTCATCATTTGTTAAAGCTCGGAATGTTTGAGGCGTGGCAAGACAGCAGATGTAGCCAGACGTGTTCTCAGTGAGCTCCGCCGAAAATCCATCAAATTATCCTGAGGATATACTCACTATTGCTCCAAAATCAGCTCAGCGGTTGTCGGAAGGTCCCCGGTGCATCACCATACCTTTGTCCGCCGGTTTGTCTCAGTGTCAGTCGATAGGAAGCAGAACTCATCCCGGTTGGTGGACCTCATGGCGCAACATGGCGTCCTGGCCCCACGCTCCGCAAAGGATCGGCACAGAGAGGGGGCAGAGAAATTGTTCTCCATGCCACTATCCTCGGATCCCATAGCCTCCTCCAGCACACCTGACGACTCACCCGGTGGAGGATCGGAGGCGGATGACACAGTGCCCCTGGAGGAATCGGTTGGCGCGGCCTTTGCATGGGACACAGTGAGTACTCCAGAGGAGGTCTCTGCTAGGCCGCAAGGCCCCATAAGCCCCAGTGACAGTGAGCCTACACTGAGGGACATTTTCACTGTAGTAACAACCTGCAACCTCTCTATAGCTGCACTCACCACAGAGATCAAGGGAGTCAAGGCAGAAATTACTTTTCTGAGACAAGATAACCAAAAACTCAGGGAAAGGACATCAGCTCTAGAAGGGAGAGTGAGCTCCATAGAGGATGACATGGCACCCATGCAGAGGGATCTCACTTATAATAACCATCTTCTCTCTCAGCACTCTTCCCGCTTGGAAGATTTGGAAAATAGGATGAGAAGAAATAATGTGAGAGCGATTGGATTTCCAGAGAGAATCGAGGGCAAGAACCCAGTGGAGTTTATAGAGACCTGGTTGGTTAATGCCTTTGGCAAAGAAACATTCTCCCCCATGTTCTCGGTGGAGCGAGCGCATAGGGTCTCTGCTAGGCCACTGGTACCTGGAGCACCGCCACGACCTTTCTTGTTTAAACTCCTTAACTATAAGGATAGGGATGCCATTCTGCGCCATGCCAGACTAAAACCAGCGACCCTGAAATTGGATAATGCCAAGGTCTTTCTGTTCCCGGACTTTTCTGCGGAGTTGCAGAAGCAACGGGCCAAGTTTATGGATGTCAATTGCAGGCTTAGGGACCTTGACCTGAAATATGCCATGTTGTACCCTGCCCGCCAGCACCTTGAAGCACTGGGAACAGTACAATTCTCTGATTCGCCATATACGGCCGTACAATGATTGGATAGAGAAGAGCAAGCAATCTGAGAGGCGCGCAACAGGCGTCCTACCCCATCATGAGAGTCATCGCACCACCTTTCCTTGTTTCCAGCTTAATTCCACTTTACTGTTACAAGGCGGATCATGCTGCTGCTGCACGGCTCTTTCTTTACCATAACGGCTATTTTGTTCCAGCTGCTGAGAAGTAATTAAGACACTGAAGTGCGCTTCCACTGTTGCCCCCAGGATGACCTGGTACCGGCGTTTGGCTAATTTTTGGTGTAACTGTTTGGCCCTGTTGGCCAGTTTTTATGGATCAAGCTACTATAATACTTCCACCATGCCTTTTTTGCTGCTTTTTTTTTCTTTTTTCTCTATTTTATTTTTGTGGTCAATACTTCCCACGAGTCTAACTTCTGTGTTGCTATCTTATATGTCTGCACATGGGGTTGGAGGGCCTCCCCTCTTTATTTCCCTGGGTATACTGTTATATTTGTATGGGATCCTATCTGAGTAAATCTGACATGTTCCTAACTGTTCACATAATTGCATATGTATGATGTCTAAGCTAACTAGATTTTTGTCCTGGAATGTCAGGGGATTGAATAACCCAGTTAAACACCTGGCTGTACTCCGCACGATCAAGAGAATAGATGCGGATGTGATCTGTCTGCAGGAGACTCATCTCTCCCCGATTTGCAACGAGACCGTTTTGTCATCAATATCACGCTACAGGCTCGGTGTACTCGAGGGGGGTGAGTGTCCTGATAAGACGAGGTACGCAATTCTCCTTCATAGATGTAAAAACTGTTTCGGAGGGTCGCTTTGTATTTCTGTTGTGCCCCCTGTATGGGACGAAATGTATATTGGCTGGGTTGTATATTCCTCCTCCAAATTCTGCGGGCCTACTTAAGATTTTAGCAGACTTTATATCCCGCTTCCCAGGTATACCGGTATGGGTCCTGGGAGATTTCATTAATTACCTAGATTATGAGAAAGACAAACTCAGTTCCCGTATCTTAGAACCGACATTGCCAGGTCAAGGGGCGACCCCTTTTGTTCGCCTTCTTATGGAGTTGGGCCTCACGGATGTTTGGAGAATGCATAATCCTGAGGCTAGAGTGTATTCCTGTCAATCAGCTTTGGTGGGGGGCCTGTCCAGGATTGACCTGGGACTGGGTACTGATTTACTGTTACCAATGGTTGCCTCCTCACAATACCACCCCAGACAGACCTCGGACCACTCCCCGTTTACAGTAGATCTCAGGTTGGGGGCCGCTAGAGGGAATAGACTATGGAAACTTAACCCATTTTGGTTGTCTCTGATACCAGACCCTGATCCCATTCCAGCACTTTTGACTGACTTTTTTAAACAAAATTTAGACTCCGCAGATATCGGCATGGTATAAGATACAGCCAAAGCCTATTTAAGGGGTCAATTTATTAGAATAATTTCACAGATTAAGACCAAAATAAAGGAATGGGAGATGCTTGTACTGGCAGATGCACAGCGCTCGGAGACTGATTATGTCGCTGACCCCAATGATAACACTAAAAGAACATGGTTGGCCTCCCAGTCTATGCTTAGGCAAGCAACTGTCCCTACAGTTAGCAGAGAACAAACGCTTCTTTCTGCAACAGAAACACTTTGATGAGGGGGAGAATATGGGACATATGCTGGCAATGATTGCCAAGTTGCAGCAATCTCCTTCTCACATAGTCGCTGTGAATGATGCACATGGTGCACCTTGTTACTCCACCCAGTCCATTATAGACAGCTTTTCCAGGTTTTTCCAAGAGGTTTACACATCGAAAGTTCAACCTACCCCAGAGGACCTTTCCTCCTTCTTGGATAGATACCCCATCCCTATTTTCTCCTCGGCTGATGTGGCCCTACTCGGCGCCCCATTGACTGAGGATGAACTCTTGGAGGCCCTGGCATATGCTCGAAATGGGCGGGCTCCGGGGGCGGATGGTTTACCCGCTGAGGTATTTAAAAGGTATACGGAATAGCTTCTACCAACACTTTTAAAAGTTTATAACAAAGCCTTTGAAAGGGGAGTGCTTCCCCTTTCTATGAATGAAGCTCTTATAGTAGTTTTAATAAAACCTGGTAAGGATGCTATGTCTCTGGACTCAAATAGGCCTATCTCCCTGCTTACGCATGATATCAAGTTGCTGGCCAGAGTTTTGGCTAACAGATTATCCAAATGTATCCACCATGTGATACATAGGGACCAATCCGGATTTATACCGACGAGATCCACTTCCCAGAACCTGTGTAGACTGTTTCTCAACATTCAAATACCAGTAGACAACCCCGGTAATAGGGCCATCTTCTCTTTGGACGCCGCCAAAGCGTTCCATAGCGTCGAATGGCCCTATTTATGGGAGGCATTGACAAGATTTGGGGTGGGCACTACCTTCCTTAGATGGGTTCAATTATTATACAGCGCCCCATCAGCAAGAATACGCATTAACGGGGATCTGTCTGACTCATTTAGACTCTTTAGGGGCACACGGCAGGGGTGCCCGCTTTCACCCCTGCTGTTTGCTTTTGCTTTGGAGCCTCTAGCTATACATATAAGAGCCTCGCTTGACATTACTTTTTTGTAGGGGCCCCAGGCAGGATGTGGTCTCTTTATATGCAGACGACACCTTGATCTACCTTGGTGATACCGGCAGCTCTCTGGAGAACGTGATGCGACTGATCGCGGACTTCGTGAGCGGTCGGAGTTCAGCATTAATTGGAATAAGTCGGTGCTCATGCCCTTAGACCCTTTGAATCGCCCCATTCCTGATTGTGCTAGGGACATCCTAATAGTGAAGGAATTCCGTTACCTGGGCATACAGGTAGCCCCAGACCCAACCCAATACCTGTTACTGAACCTGGCACCTTTGCTTCGTAAATTCCGGGCAAAATGTGCAGCATGGACGAAGCTGCCTCTTCCGATTACGGGGAGGGCTAACTTAGTGAAAATTATCTGGGCTCCACAACTTCTTTACGTCTTTCACAATGCTCCCATATGGATACCCCATAGATGGTTTACCCAAATAGATATTCAATTCAGAGACCTAATATGGGGCAACAAATCGGCACGCATCAGCCTCTCTTCTTTGCAGTTAGCCAAGGATCAGGGTGGAATGGCAGTTCCTTATGCTCGGTACTATTTTGTGCCCACCCAGTTCCAGCACCTTGGTAATTGGGCTGGGGAGAATGTGGATGATTCCATAAGATCGTTGTTGGTCCCTTGTGGATCGAAACTGTCTGCATTATCCCATCTAGAGGCAGGACTTACACATTTATCAAGTTCCCTCCCCACGATTCGAGTACCAACGAGGGGACAGTGGGTGGAAATGATAAACAGCCAGTTGATACGCGAGAAACTCACCTATCAACATAGGAATGCACTGAAAATGTTTTACTTAATGTGGCAACCGTGGCTTGACCCGTCCGGTTTGGGTCCTACACAACTAGTCAAAGATGGACTCTTACAGATGTAAGGTTATGGCCTGTCATATACTGTCTGAGCTGAACCCTGGGAAAGGAGAGAAAAAGGGAAAACATTTTTTTTGTGGTGGTATGACTTGTGGAGGGGTGATTGAGGCATGGTGGCTGACATTTCCCCACTTCAAGTGAGGTTATCCACTCTCACTAGAAGAGAGGGAAGTACGCTCTTTTTTTTTTTGTTTTGTTTTGTGTTATATAAGTAGTTGTTTCTTACTTTATTACTTTGTGCTACTGTATGATCATTGGTCTCGGCTAGAGCACCTTATTATCTTTATATAGTATGCTGCTATGGATAATAACTCATTGTTTGATATGTACAGGTAGATACTATATTCCAAATGACTGTAGTACTTACTGCTTTTGATACATAAGACTGATCGGAACCTGTATTTTATGATAGATGCTTGAGTTTGTTACGAAGGTACATGTCTGTTATATGGTTTTCTCAATAAACTTTTTACTGATTTAAAAAAAAAAAAGCTCGGAATGTTTCTCGTTTTAAGCACTCTGATGTTATCACACTTGATATTGATGCTTAACAGCCTCTTTTTTTGTATGCTGTCCTACGGTAGTTTGATCAATAACTCCCAAGATAACAAGGCTTCAAGCCAGGTTATTAATGGTACCAAAATAGTACTGATATGTAAAAAACTTTCCTGAGCTAAAGGTATATAACCACATTTTGGGGCAGATGCCATAAATGCATTGTGAGATCTGTGTTTTTATTACGAATGGCACTAAAACAGCATAAAGTAAACTGCCGTCGATTGATGACAGATGATATGCATATTCCATGTCCTTTCAAATACATTTAACAGCAAAAAAATAGAAAGTATAACAAGTAATAAATTAACGCTATTTCTTTTCTTCACTGGGTATTTTCTGCCATCTAGTGGAAAAATGTAAGAAGACCTCTTCAAGAACGAAAGGGGCTAAAAATATTGCAATATATTTTAGATATCCTATTAGGTACAGTAATTGCACAGTGGTAAAACTATATTTGCCACTAATCTTCTTAATGTAACACTAGATTTTCTTATCTTTTGCAACATCCATGCTGTTTTACATCTTTCTATTCAGCAAATAATAAAATGTTTTTAATCTATACGTAGCTTAAATGTTACATACTTTTCTAAACTTTAAAAGATACCTATACTATATAGGGAAATCCTATTAATTTTTCTGGAGAGGCTGCCTATTATGTTTTGCAGTGATAGATGGTCTCTCCATAAATATACATTTTCTGCACATGCACAAAAGTAAGGAACTGGCCAGGAGAGTTTGCAGTGGCAGCTGTAAGGACCTGCAATAGCTATACAGTGTGGATCTGGCATTAGCATGGACAGGTATTAGACTTGGGGGGGTCCAGGAGGAAGGTGGGTTAACCTAAAGGATAATATTCTCTTGATTAATGTTACATTAAACCGGTTAATGTATTTAATGTTTGCAGTTTTCTGGTAGTTTTCTTCTTATTTACTATGGGCCTTTGTTACAGTCCTGCATAAAGAGGTCAAAGACACGGCACAGTTTGAAGACTATAGACCTCTTGCTCTCTTAAAGGGGTTGTAAAGTAGGGTGACCAGACATCCCCGGTTTCCGGGGACAGTCACTGGATTGAGGACACTGTCCCCGGAGCCAGTCTGTTCCTGGATTTGTCCCCGGATTGCAGTGGCATGGGGGGGCATCTGGTACTCTCGCCCCGGGTGCAACATTTAGGGGGGGGCACAAAATCATTACTGTGCCCCCCAAGTGTGCTGTGTTGCCCCCCTGCCCAAGGACTCCTGTGGTCCAGCTTGTCCCCCATGATCCCTCTGGTACAGGCGGCCCATGTGTGTGTGAGAACAGCGGAGGGGAGGGGATACTGAGGAGCGGCTGGGTGTCATGAACAGTACCTGGTGCGGGGGAAGAGCCCTGCTCTGATGGATTATCATGGAGGCCATGGAGTTGTGAGCAAAATCAACCGATCTACACTGTTCATGTAGGTGGGGGGGGGGGGGGGGGGTGGGAGTAATGCATGTATCAGGTAGGTCAGTGTAGTGGTCAGTGTAGGAATCAGGTAGGCTAGTGCAGTGGTCAGGTAGGTCAGTGTAGGAATCAAGTTGGTCAGTACTACTGTACTAGTGGAAGGGACTCAGGAAGTGCTAAAAGTCTGACGAAGGGTGCAAATTTCTTGCCTTGTCCCGGGCGCTGACAACCCACGCTACACCACTGACTGCATATATAATTTGAGGAAAATATGCGTATAAAATAGTTTACTGATTGCCAATAAAAAAAATATGTCCCCGAATTTAATTTTAAAAATTAAATCTGGTCACCTTATTGTAAATGTTCATTTTTTATTTTCTAAATAAGTTCCTTTAAGCTAGTGCATTGTTGGTTCACTTACCTTTTCCTTAGATTTCCCTTCTAAATGTTTTTTTTCTTTGTTTTCTTTGTCTGAATTTCTCACTTCCTGTTACTCCTCAGTAAGCTGTTCAGTAAGCTGTTCTGGCTGACTCCACACCCCTCGGATGATGGTGTGAAGTTTACTGAGGAGAAACAGGAAGTGGGAAATTCAGACAAAGAAAAAAAAAATGTAGAAGGGAAATAGAAGGAAAAGGTAAGTGAACCAACAATGCACTAGCTTAAAGGAACCTATTTAGAAAATAAAAAACAAACCTTTACAGCCCCTTTAAATGTTGATGTGAAGATATACTTAATGATTTTAGTGAACAGATTGCTTCCTTTACTCCCAAACCATCATTTATGTAGACTAAATGGGGTTCATGCTGGGTAGGGAATCCCAGGATAATGCTTTATAAGCTCTCATTCTCCACCATTGGCTAACCACCAAAAGACAGCAGGGATTTTTCTTGTTTATGACAGAATGCCTAGGACTATATGGAAGCAGCTCTCAGGTTCATATGACTTTGAAACAGCATGTGTGCTAGAATCATGGCACTTTATTTATCTCCTCACTTATAGGTGACAGTAAATGACCACCTGCCTGATGGATGCTTTCTAGATCCTAATGGGACCCACTGCTCTTCATATTAACATTGGAACCCCTTCTCCATCACTTGTGATCAAACCCAGACATCAAAGGCCTTCAGGTAGAGGGTAGAGACAGTGGCGTCACTAGGGTTGGTGTCACCTGGTGCAGTAAAATTTGGTGTCACCCCCCCCCCCCGGGTCACTGTTCAATCCGGGGCACTGAGCAGGCTAGAGCATAAGCACAGCTCTCCCCCTGTGTAATCATCCCCCTAATGGAACCCCCTGCAATTTCCCTAATGGAACCCCCCTGCAATCCCACTAATGGAACCCCCCTGCAATCTCCCCAATGTAACCCCCCCCTCTGTACAAACCCCACTAATGGAACCCCCCTGCAATCTCCCTAATGTAACCCCCCTCTGTACAATACCCCTAATGTAACCCCCCCTCTGTACAATCCCCCTAATGTAACACCACCCCCCTCTCTGTACAATCCCCCTAATGTAACACCCCCCCTCTCTGTACAATCCCCCGAATGTAACACCCCCCCCTCTCTGTACAATCCCCCTAATGTAACACCCCCCTCTCTGTACAATCCCCCTAATGTAAGACCCCCCCTCTCTGTACAATCGCCCTAATGTAACACCCCCCCTCTCTGTACAATCCCCCTAATGT
Organism: Rana muscosa; assembly: GCA_029206835.1. NCBI lineage: Eukaryota > Metazoa > Chordata > Amphibia > Anura > Ranidae > Rana > Rana muscosa. The sequence goes on from CM055118.1 coordinate 708,297,593, forward strand.
AACCCCCCCTCTGTACAATCCCCCTAATGTAACACCCCCCCTCTCTGTACAATCCCCCTAATGTAACACCCCCCTCTCTGTACAATCCCCCTAATGTAACACCCCCCCTCTCTGTACAATCGCCCTAATGTAACACCCCCCCCCCTCCTTGTACAATCCCCCTAATGTTACATTATGGGGATTGTACAAGGAGGGGGGGTTACATTAGGGGGATTGTACAGAGAGGGGGGTGTTACATTAGGGAGATTGTACAGAGGGGGGGTTACATTAGGGGGATTGTACAGAGAGGGGGGGGGGTGTTACATTAGGGAGATTGTACAGAGAGGGGGGGGGTTACATTAGGGAGATTGTACAGAGAGGGGGGGGGTTACATTAGGGGGATTGTACAGAGAGGGGGGGTGTTACATTAGGGGGATTGTACAGAGAGGGGGGGTGTTACATTAGGGGGATTGTACAGAGAGGGGGGGTGTTACATTAGGGGGATTGTACAGAGGGGGGTGTTACATTAGGGGGATTGTACAGAGGGGGGGTTACATTAGGGGGATTGTACAGGGGGGGGTAACATTAGGGGGATTGTACAGAGAGGGGGGGTGTTACATTAGTAATGTAACACCCCCTTTCTGTACAATCCCCCTAATGAAACACCCCCCCTCTCTGTACAATCCCCCTAATGTAACACCCCCCTCTCTGTACAATCCCCCTAATGTAACACCCCCCCCCTCTGTACAATCGCCCTAATGTAACACCCCCCCTCCTTGTATAATCCCCCTAATGTTACATTAGGGGGATTGTACAAGGAGGGGGGTTACATTAGGGGGATTGTACAGAGAGGGCGGGTGTTACATTAGGGGGATTGTACAGAGGGGGGGTTACATTAGGGGGATTGTACAGAGAGGGGGGTGTTACATTAGGGAGATTGTACAGAGGGGGGGGTTACATTAGGGGGATTGTACAAGGAGGGGGGGTGTTACATTAGGGGGATTGTACAGAGAGGGGGGGTGTTACATTAGGGGGATTGTACAGAGGGGGGGTTACATTAGGGGGATTGTACAGAGAGGGGGGGTGTTACATTAGGGAGATTGTACAGAGAGGGGGGGTTACATTAGGGGTATTGTACAGAGAGGGGGGGTGTTACATTAGGGGGATTGTACAGAGAGGGGGGGTGTTACATTAGAGGGATTGTACAGAGGGGGGTTACATTAGGGGGATTGTACAGAGGGGGGGTGTTACATTAGGGGGATTGTACAGAGGGGGGGTTACATTAGGGGGATTGTACAGAGAGGGGGGGTGTTACATTAGGGGGATTGTACAGAGGGGGGGTAACATTAGGGGGATTGTACAGAGAGGGGGGGTGTTACATTAGTAATGTAACACCCCCCCTTTCTGTACAATCCCCCTAATGAAACTGAGTCCTCCCACACTAGCTCTCTTACAATGGCAACCGCTCCCCACACACAAACACACACACACACACCTACCTCATCTTGTGCTCGGGCCGGCGGTGGAGACCCAAACCCCCCCCCCCCACACCTGTTCTTATTCTGGGCACTGCCAGCTGGAGTCTGTACTGGAGAGGAGGAGGAGGGCTGGGCTGGGCAGCGACCGTCACAGCGTGCAGCCGTGCCGCCCGGGCGGAGAAAGTTGCGTGTGTGTGTGTGTGTTGTAGTGACGTCACTCACATCATCACAGTGCAGTGTGATGTGACAGGCTGAGTCGCTCGCTGACTCTGTAGAGAGGAGGAAGAAGAATAAGGAAACGGAGGCGGCGGAGGACACACACCAGGCGTGACCGCGGCGCTGGAGGTGTTGTTCCAGCCCGAAGGGGTCAGCTGTAAAAAAAAATAAAAAATCTCCTCACCATAGGGAGGGTGTCACCCCTCTAGCGGGTGTCACCCGGGTGCGGACCGCACCCCCCGCACCCCCCTAGCAACGCCTGTGGGTAGAGAATTTAAAATAGCTGCCATTGCAGACATAGGGGGTTATTTACAAAAGGCAAATCCACTTTGCACTCCAAGTGTAAACTCCAAGTACAAAGTGCACTTGAAATTGCACTGAAAGTGCACTTGGAAGTGCAGTTGCTTTAAATCTTAGGGGTAGATATGAAATGAGGGGAAGCTCTGCTGATTTTATCATCTAATCTTGTGCACGCTAAAATGCTGTTTTTTATTTTCCTTGCATGTCCCCCTCAGATCTACAGCGACTGCACTTCCAAGGGCACTTTCAGTGCAATTTCAAGTGCACTTTGCACCTGTAGTTTACACTTGGAGTGCAAAGTGGATTTGCATTTAGTAAATAACCCCCATAATGTTGTTATCCCTATCAGAACCACATACCACTCTCTGTAACTTACTGAAAGGCTTCAAGAACTTCCAAGGTCTTTTTAATCTAAAATCAACTCTTCCAAGTCCCACACATTGAATGCCTGAATTCCCGTGGATGTAATGGAACAATACAAGTGGAACTTACCTTTTTACTTGAAAAAAGCTGATTATGACATATTTAGGGATCCAACCACCATCAGACCTTGCAGAACTATACACCTGTAATTCTGTTATCTTTTATCAAAAATTCCAACAAAACCTCAATAATTTGGGACTGGTCCTGCTTCCTCTGGTTTGGGAGAGCAGCCATTGCAAAGATGAGCGTGCTGCTACTTAACGTTCTACCCCCCTCCTTTGCATCTTTGAATAGCATGTGTAGTACATTTTTGTGGTGGTCCCTATCTTTGCCCAAAACACAAGGGAGCTGTAGGACTCACTGACATTAAGAAATATTTCTGGGCCTGCCAGATCACAAGGGTGGTTGACTAGCATCTCCACTCATCCCTCACGGATTGGGTTGCTCAAAAACAATTGTCTCCTCCCTACTTTTTGGAAATTTTCTGTGACTCCCTTCACAAATCATGCCAATGAAACTTAGGGATTACCCGCTTATGGGATACACTCTGTGTTGGCAGGACAGTTCTGAAACTGCACCAAAACCGCAGCACCTCATAGAAGTCTATGTGAAAGTGCAGCTAACCCACATGAAAACTGGGAGTTAATTGCGCTTTAGAAAAAGTGCAGCAGTACAGTGTGAAGCTGCCCTTAGGCTGCACATTCACGGAAGAAGGAGTCTCTTATTGTTAACATGCAGGCAAGCTGATACAGGTTGTGGTTAAGATGGTACAGGAAGCCTCACAAATTCTTTCCTACTGTCTGTGACCGCAGTTGGCACTATGCAGTTGAGGCTGGTATCATACTTCAGATGTGGTGGCAGTGTCCAGTGCTGCAGAGTTATTGAAAAGAAATGCACTGTGTTACTTGTGCAGTTTCCAGCTGTTCCCTTGACTACACTCCCTCCCAGTAACTACACTAATTTCCCCAGCCATCAATACTTTAAGTTTAATGCCACGTACACACGATTGGAAATTCTGACAGCAAAAGTCCGATGCGAGCTTTTGGTCGGAAATTCCGACCGTGCGTATGCTCCATCGGACTTTTGCTGTTGGAATTTCCGCCAGCAAAAGATTGAAACCAGGTTGTCTATTTTTCCGACGGAAAAAGTTCTTGTCGGAAATTCCGTTCGTCCGTATGCAATTCCGACGCGCAAAATTCCTACGCATACTCGGAAACAATTTGACGCATGCTCGGAAGCATTGAACTTAATTTTCTCGGCTGAGTATAAGGGGGGAAGGGTTGGGAACTATGTATGTAAAACCCTTTTACCATGTTCTGTATTGTCATAATGTTATTGGTTAATGAATTGCCAAAGTTCTTATACAAATCACATTGTGCTATGAAACATAATTTTTTTGGTGTATCAATAATGACATTTATTTACATCCACATGATCATGTTTTGGTTCCACCACATACACCTCATTCAAAGTCCCAACCCTTCCCCCCTTATACCCAAAGACAGGGATGGGGGCGTGAACTTTCCCTCACGTCCCATCATGTGCGCAGCCTATTGCATTAGGGTGTGCACCCCAAAGCTTAAACACACGTGTGTGTGTGTGTGTATGTATGTATATATACATAAAAACATGGACAGTGTCAGTAGAGGAGTGGATGGTGTCAGTAGGGCAGTGGGGCCTGGGCAGCAGGGGGAATCTGCACCGCACTGGGTCATTAGGGTGTGCCCATGCACACCTGGCACACCCCCTGCGCACACCTATGCGTCCTATATAAAGTCCCAACATATGTCCCCTTTGTTTCTAATTTCCTCGGCTCGTCGTAGTGTTGTACGTCACCGTGTTCTTGACGGTCGAAAGTTCAGAGAACTTTTGTGTGACTGTGTGTATGCAAGCCAAGCTTGAGCGGAATTCCGTTGGAAAAACCATCCAAGGTTTTTCCGACGGAAATTCCGATCGTGTGTACGCAGCATAAGTCTAGCTATGCATATGATAAACATGTCCAGAATGTGTGTTTCTGTCCCACTGGTGATCTAAACAAATACCCGTGCCGGTGGAATGCCTCTCCTGTTTTAACAAAGTGGCAGAAATAGAAGTGCTAATCCATATTGCGCAAGACCGACTGATTTAATGCACCACAGTGTGAGCCAGCTGGCTCTACTACAAATCCACAGCAGAATATAAGACTGTCTTGACTCCTTTGCCCTGAGAAGGTCTTGGTTAACCATGTGGCAGAGACAGCATAACTCACTGACCTGGGCCCGTTGTATACACCTTCGTTAATAGTAATGCCGTGTACACACGATCAGAATTTCCGACAACAAATGTTCGCTGTGAGCTTTTGGTCGGATATTACGACCGTGTGTAGGCTCCATGGGACATTTGCTGTCGGAATTTCCGACAACAAATGTTTGAGAGCAGGTTCTCTATTTTTCCGTCAAGAAAAGTTCTTGTTGGAAATTCCGACCGTGTGTAGCCATTTCCGACGCATGCTCGGAAACAATTTGACGCATGCTCAGAATCATTGTACTTCATTGTACTTCATTTTTCTTGGCTCGTCGTAGTGTTGTACGTCTCCGTGTTCTTGACGATCGGAATTTCCGAGCAACATTTGTGCGACCGTGTGTATCCAAAACAAGTTTGAGCCAACATCCGTCGGAAAAAAAAAACACGGTTTTGTTGTCGGAAATTCCGATTGTGTGTACGCGGCATAACACCACAAAGCCTCCAGGAGTGGTAGAGGCTTTACTTGGAGACAGGACTCTTGTGTGCAACCTTTTGTACCCCCTAAACCAATAACTGTGCCCGCCACTTTTAATTCCATCTTGCCAAGTTTCTCTACTCAAATTCCTCAGCTTTTCCCCGTCCTATCAGCCAGACTATGCATTTTCCCTCTCTTATCCACATTCTTCTTTTCCATAGTCTTCTTCTCCTTCTTAAAGGAGAAGTATGGGATGGGTTAAATAACTAGTACATATCACATTAGTCACATATCAGCTAGTCCTTTTTTCCTACCTCTTTTAGTTTTTACAGCATGTGCACATGAACTTTCCTTCAGCTGGCAAACATGGTCCACTTTCAATTTGAAAAGTTCTCAGGGGGTGTGAACATCTTCACCAACACACCCCCTGCCTCTGTTCCCCCCCTCCCCTAAGAGACATGTCTGTGCTGATAGATAGGGAGGGGGAGGAGGGAGGAGGGAGAAGGGAGGGGGGAGCAGCTACGCTCTGTGAAGTCTAAGAAACAAGCAGAGGGAGGAGAGCCGACATCAATCAAGCAAAATGACAGGAAAGGGGGAGGATCCAGACTCTATATTCACACCATTGTCTGGATGATGCTGTATGAAAGACTGTAGAACCTCCCACAGGTATTTATCTTGATTTTAACAGAATTGTGGCACTTCCGAGAGGGCTGGGAGGGTTTATAGATATCAGCAGCTCACAGAATAGATGTAAGCAAAAAAAAAGGAAACCCATACTTCTCTTTTAATAAATTCCTCATTCTCTCTACTCCTTGCCCACTCCACACACCTCTCCCTTTTTAGTTAATTATTTTTAAGCCCCGTTATCCTCTTTCTTTGTCCCCGGTAGTCCAAGTAGTCCAAGTACATACAGGTCTGGGTGAAACCCCCCTGGAGTTCAGCTTTATCCTCTACTTTTTCCAGGGGTGGGGGGGGGGGAAACTGAATGGTGCAGCGTGGCATCCTTTATTCTCCTATGAGTCTGGAAAAGAGGTAGAGCCATGACATCCTGGGCTCATAAGCAATGGGTTGAATGACAATGGGTGTCGTATACCATTGAAGAGGACCAGCTCTGAAATGGTGAGCAGGTAGGTCTGCAGGGAACAGAGCTGAAGATAGGGTGAATAGTTCAGCTGGAGCTGCTTTATATTTTTAAAGAGGTTTAAGAACAGATAGTCCATTATTTGTCTGCTGTAAATAATTCAACCAGAACCTTTTAAAGAATACTCCTGCTGTTCACTAGAGACTTGTAAAATGTCAGGGTAGCTGTGAGATGACATTAGATGATTATATTCTCAGGTTTGCTGAGCTTGTTGCAGTGCATTTAATGCTATTTTGATTGTTCGTAGATATGTCTTTTTGTGTTGAGTAAGGACACACTCCTGGGACTCTCCAGCAATCTGGTATTTAGTTCTGTATTGTTTTTTAATTACTCCTTAAGATGCTTGTAATCTTAAAATAAAGCAAACAACTGTCAATAAACATTACATGAAATGAGCAGCTTTCATAGTCATCCCATCTACAGAGGTATTTGCAAAATGAATTACATAGAGTGCCATCAACCTATTTAATGCTCCATCAGGGAACCCTGTATTGAGAAAAATCAGCAAAATGCCATTTTTGACAACTTCTAAAAATACTAGCTTTCAGGCTGATCATCTAGCTTTAAAGTGGTATTACACCCACTGCAATTTGCATGACAAGTTGTACCTTATTGTCGGCAATGGCACTGTTCATATTGGTGAGACACCGACTTTGCGGTGCCGCATCGATTTGAAAAAGTAGTTCTTGTGCTACTTTTAGTGATTTCGGGTGCGATTTGCATAATCTCTGCAGGAAGCTGCACAGAAGTCTTCAAAGTCGCACTGACATGCAGCTTTGAATTTGTGTGAAGTTGCACAATTTCAAAGCTGCATTTAGTGTGAACGAGGACTAACTGCTCCTAATTGAGACAAGTACACACTATAGAAGAATATGCTTTGTTCATAATTCATGTCTGAGGTTTACAATCACTAAAGCAGGTTCACATGCTTCAGCTGCCAACAGATATACCTTCAAGGTCAATGCAGTGATTGAGTACATTCTTGAAGGACACTGCATCTTTTAATGGTAATGTCATTTGTCTGGCCATTCTAATGACGGCTGTGTCAACCAAGTTGGTGACTCCATATGCTGGACACCCTCTTCTTTAAAAGTGCCTAATTTGACACCATGCTGTGATTCTTCTTTACTCCATGCAGGTAGAGTTGTTCTGATTGAGATTTGAGCTGAGGAACCTACCAGGGACGTGCAGTAAAGGGAGGCAGAGCTTCCTCGACACCCTATTAACACTTGAAAACATGCAACAACTTGTTGCAACTGTGTACATTGCATGCAGTGGCAGCATGTCCCCATTTACTTTACACTGCCGCGCAGTGGCGGCTGGTGCTCAAATTTTTTTGGGGGGCGCAAACAAACAAATAAATACTGAAAAACAAAAACATCAATTGCAGCCACTGTGCCATCAAACGCAGCCACTGTGCCCATCAAATGCCGCAACTGTGCTCATCAATGCTGCCACTGTGCACATCAAATGCTGCCACTGTGCACATCAAATGCTGCCACTGTGCACATCAAATGCTGCCACTGTGCACATCAAATGCTGCCACTGTGCCATCCAATGCTGCCACTGTGCCATCAAACGCTGCCACTGTGCCATCAAACGCTGCCACTGTGCCCATCAAACGCTGCCACTGTGCCCATCCAATACTGCCACTCTGAAAAACAAAAACAATGCCACTGTGCCATCCAATGCTGCCACTCTGCCCATCAAATGCTGCCAATGTGCCCATCCAATGCTGCCACTCTGTCCATCGAATGCTGTCACTGTGCCATCCAATGTCACCACTGTGAACCCCCCCGCCCACTCGCTGTCTGCCCGTCACATACCCTGTCTCAGTGGGGCAGCGGGTGACGGCGGTGAGCGGTGTCCTCCGAGCCGTGTCTTCAGGTGTCTCTTCCCATTCTCTCCTCCCGTCAGGCATCCAATCACATCGCTTGTCATTTCAGCCAATTAGGTAATGGGTAACAGACCCGAGCACCTGATTGGCAGAGAGGCGGTTCAGTGTTAGGACAGCGAATATTCATTCGCTGTTCTAACACACCTGGGTGAACTGCGTGCGTCAACCATGGCGCTCGCAGGTAACCTTTTTTTATGCCTATTAGAGCCTATGGCTCTAATCAGGTGCTTCAAAGACACCCCCCGCCGTTGTAATTCAGGCGCCCGGCGCCCGAAAAGGGGCCGGTGCCTGAATAGGGGGTGGCAGCGGTGGCCATGGATAGATTCATGCAATGCATGAATCTATCCATTGGTCATAGAGAGGGCGGCAGGAGAGAGAGGGGGGCACCCGTACGCCCTTATGGACGCACTGCCACTGCTGCCGCGTTCAGCAGCAGTAATGCCCACCAAACGTCAAAGGGGTTATGTGTACAACTCCCTCTGGCTGCTGTGTTGGTTTAAGTGTGGTGGTAAAACGCGTCTGTTTTTTGCCACCTTCCCTGGCCACAAGTGTGAGGCTAAGTTCACATCTGTTCGTGTGCTTTTCATTTTTTTTGGTGCATTCTTTGCAGTGTGTTTTCTTTTTTTTTTTTTTTTGTTTACAAACTTTTTTATTGTGTACAAAATAATGGTACAAACATTATGCCATGACATCAGAGAATTGCAGTATTTTCAATCAATAATTATAATGATTTATGACAGAGTAACCGCCTTTATTTATTTATGACAACATCTATTACATTCTATTTTTGATGCGTTTTGATGCTTCATGGGCTTTTTTTTTTCTTTGTAGGTGGAGGCTGGTTGTTAAACACAAATCTCTACCAAAAGGGAATGTACATGGGTCCTTGATGTGCTTCCAATTAGCGATGCACCAAAAGCCACCAAAAACTATCAGCGTTGGGGCAGAAAGAAAAAAAAAGTTCAGATAATGACTGCTGAAAACACCCACAATTTTACTGTGATTTTGCCACCATTTTAAGCCTGGTACACGTAGGTCGAATGTTGGGAGACTTCTGCCGGTTAAAAAAAAAAGGCTGGCATTCGACCTGTGTGTATGTCGGTCTGTTCATTTGGCCGGTGTTCTGACGATTTGTGCCCTCCGTCGAAAAGTGTCCGCGCGTGCGCAGAATGGAAGGGCACTCCGGCTGGGTTGCCGATCAGCTGGAGTGATGTAACCATAGCGCATGCGCATATCGTAGGAGAGTTCTTTCGATGGGCGATACTATTTCACGGGCACAATTGAAAGCTATGCAAAAAGCGGAGGGACACCGTAGATGTCAGATTGTGCCTCGCTGTAAACCCGCGGCGCAACAGCGAGGCACAATATGACAAATACGGTGTCCCTCCGCTGTTTGCATAGCATTAAATTTTGCCAGAGAAATGGTATCTCCCGTCAAAAAAACCTTCCTATGATGTGCACATGCGCGAGCACTTTTCGACGGTGGGCACAAATCGACAGAACACCGGCTTCAGTTGGACGTGCATACTGGAAAACCAGTAGCTGACTGACTCCCGATCAGCGCTCTTAGCCAATGGCAGAGAGCGCTGATCCAAATGTTCTGGTGGGAAGGGGGGGGGGGGGGATCATGGTATTAGAACACAATAGCTCAGTGGGGAAGATCGCTGCACTAACTTTGTATAGTTAATACAGTGACTTATGCCGCGTACACACGGCCGGACTTTGGCGCGGGGCAAAACTCTGTCGGAATTTCCGACAGAAAAATAGAGAACCTGCTCTCTATCTAAGTCCGTCAGAATTTCCGATGGGAAAAGTCAGATGGGGCATACACACGGTCGGAATATCCGATGAAAAGCTCCCATCGGACTTTTTCCATCGGAAATTCCGACCGTGTGTACGCGGCATAAGACTGGAGCTGACAGTTAATAAAACTCATACCAGGCTTTATTGTGTGTTTTTCATAGGTCATGTGACTCAAAAAAGGCATAAAAAGTGCATTTTTGATGCGTTCTTGCTGCTGTTTCAATGCATTTCGATGGAGAGGTGCATTTTTGGTGCGGTTTGCCATATATGCACCAAAAATGCAGCAACCAGGATTTTCAACACCGCTTCAAAAGGTGCCGATAATGACTGGCAATAAATTAATATTCATGATATTAAAAAAATATATATATATATATATTTTAAAAACCGTCAATCCTGAATTTTTAGTTTCGGTACTGTCATTTTCATTTCGGTGCACCTCTACTTCCATTGAAGCTTATGAACCTCGAAATCGCATCAAAAAAGACCCCGCAACCGCTTCCAAAAATGCTTTGCAGGAAACTGCATAGATGTGAAGGGGGCCCATAGGAAATCATGTTAAATTAATTACTGTGAGTTTCTGCGCTTCTGAAAATGCACACAGCTGCAAACCTATCCTAAATGTGCCCTAACTAGAAGCTGATTGGTTACTCTCCATATTTGCTCCAGTCTTAGTACATTCCTCTAATTTCTGTGTGATGAGTATTGTCATTCCATGTGACTGACACTATGAGCTCCATACTGTACACACACATCTCTTCTCCCTTATGGATCGTGTATGATAGAAGTCTCTGGACATCGGGAATCAATCAGCTTTGAAGATCGTACAGATGATCACACACTGCACTGTACAATCATACACCACACATGGGCGGAGTCTTTTCCCGGGAGCCGCCCATCTGTCACTGGAGAGACCTGTCCCCGCCCCCTGTTCCCCTGGAGACGCCGGTGACAACAAATCAGCCTGGACTGTGAGCTCGGTAAGAGGGGTGTTGTACATGGGGGTCCGATGTACGGGGAGGGGGGGGGGGGGGGACACTGCTGCACACACTGGACGATATTATAATGGACTGTCTGGGAGAATGTGACTGCTGATGACACTGAATGGGGACTCTGAGCAGTAGGTAGGACACCATGGATGGATGGATTGGGATCATTTTCAAATAAAGACTCCCTTCCAATGATGGCTTCATCATTCCATCTTCTAATTTAATTCAGGGGTCTGTTTGGACCCCTGATATTAAATCGAAGCTCCCAAAAAAAATAGTAAAAAATGAAATGGTAAAAAAGAATCCAATTGTAAAAAAAAAGATAAAAACAAAGAAAAAAAAATGGTAAATAATAAAAAATAATAATAATAACAGTATAAAAAAAACCAAAGAAAATAAAATGGTAAAAAAAGAAAAAACAAAACAAAACAATAACAGTATAAAAAAAACAAAGAAAATAAAATGGTAAAAAATAAAAAAAATAAAACAATAACAGTATAAAAAACAAAGAAAATAAAGTGGTAAAAAATAAATAAAATAATAACAGTATAAAAAAACGACTGACACCAGTGGCGGAACTACCAGGGTCGCAAAGGTTGCCCAGCTGAGGGTGAGCGAGGGGCTTGATGGTTTCTTGCAGCGGGGCCCTGAGGGTTCTAGTTACGCCTCCGTTAGAACTGAAGACAAAACGTTTATTTTAGTTGTAGACAGAACACAGAGGGATTAGAAGCCCCGTCAGGTTTTTATTACTGTCTGGCTGTTAAATGTGATTTTTTTTTCATTATCTCATAACTTGCAGAAATACCTTTTATTAGGCTGAGTTTACACCTGAGCGTGACGGGAATTGCATTCCTGCTTACGTTTTTTTTTTTTGCGTGTTTTGAAGCATTTCCGCTCATTGCGCATTGGGGCAGCCCAATCACATGAATGGTTTGTCCTACACATGACAAGCTCCCCCAAGAAGCATGGCTTGCATTTTCTGTGTGCATTATGGTGTGTTTGCCAAACGAAAAATCGTGCGTCTGCAACTCGCGCTTGGAGTGCCATTAGCAAATAATGGCACACAAGCATGATGCATTTCCGAAACGCTCATCAAAACACATGTTTTTGTGCACTTTGGCGCACGTTCCAGTAACACCAAGTGTGAATGGAGTATTAGGCCTCATTTTGATCTGTGGTGGTGGGGGGGGGGGTGTTGGAGGGTGGCAATTGCACATTTTTGCCGCCCCCCCAACCTCAAATCTAAATGAGGCCCCTTAAAGAGGATCCTTTTTTGTGTTTATTCAAAGTCAGCAACTACAAAAGCTGTTGACTTTTTAAACACTCACCTGTCCCAAAATCCAGAGATGTGCTCTCCCGAAACGTCCCTCTGTCTCCTGTCTTTGGCACCGGCATTCCAACTGTGGGCACCCAGCTAAGACAGCGTGCGCTGCTCACTGCGTACGCGTGAGCCTGGCTTTACTTTGTGAATGGTCCTGCAGTCTTCTAGGACCTGCAACAGTCCCAGAAAACTGTGGGGAGGGAGAGGAGAACTTCCGCTCAGATTGTCTAGGTGATCCGAGCAGAAGTGGGAGTGGGTACCTGTCAAAAACAGGTATCCACTCCCCCCCCCAAAAAAAAGTGCAATTTGGGGAAAAGGAGGGGGGAGGACTTCCCCTTTCTCACTTTAATGCCGCGTACACACGATCGTTTTTAATGTCATTTTCAAAAACAACGTTTCTCTTACCATCCATGGACTGACACGGTGTCTCTTTACACTTTACACGTGGGTTATGTCCCTGCTTGCAGGAGAAGACCTAGGCAGAATGTGAGATGTTATACATACATTCTAAAAGCCAGAGCTGAACAGCCCCACCCAGGGGGCGGTCCCTCCGGACATAACCCTCCCACTACAGTCAGCAGACTTCAGTTTTTTTCTGCCTAGCAGAAGGAGAAGACGTGGCTCTCTCAGGAGCCAGTCTCCTGACCTATTTTTATTCCTTTTCTGGAATTCTTTTTTATTTTATTTTTGAGAATCTTCTATCAACTGTCGGCTGGGCAACAGGTTGGGTACAAGATATCCTCGTAGTCTTCCCTGTCCGACCATCGAGCGTGCTGATCCTCGCCTTGTGTGCGTGAGACTCAGTTCACGACAGGCCCCATGACTCCAGGGGTGGCCGGGTTTGCTTTCATGCTCCCACGGTCCTCTCAAGACTGAACAGTTCCTGACTGACTGTATCTTTCACGGTGGACCGGGCCGACAGCTACTCAGTACTGCACTGTGATAGTCCTGTCAGAAACACACCAGTGGGTCCCTCAGGGAACGGGTAAGTAGTCTCTCCTGCCTGCAGGTGAGTACAAAAAGCTGTGTGTTTCTCTGTGGGGGATTTTCCCTGTCTCCCCCTGTATTTCATTGTCACTCTCTGTCACCATTGCTGGCGCTGTGCTGTGTGAGGTGCCTGGGGGTCACACTGTTATTGGAGGGGCTAATGCTGGTCTGCAGATATGCTTGGGGCCTTTTTTTGTGTGTTTTGGGGCCTGAGCGCCGAGTGGCGCTGTGTGTGTGCTGTTTTTTTCACTTTTGCTGAGTCATGGCGGCCATCTTGCCGCGGATCGCCTCAGTGAAGTGCGGCGGCCATTTCCTTGTAGCCCGCGCGCTCTTCAGCACTAGTTTTGGCCTCTAGCGCTGCTGTAACAGCGCGAATCTCCTCACAATCTCCTCACAGCTCACCAGCGCTGACACAGCGCGGTACAGACAGCGGAACTGAGCGGTCCCTGGTCCGGTTTGGTGAGTCCCCTGGGCGCCCCCTCCTCAGTCAGCACAGCCTGTGGGTGGACTTTTTATCTGAGGAGTCTCAGAGGGGGACAATATGGAGTCTCTGTCACCAGCTTCCCCTAAATGTCAGTGGACAACAGGCAGTGCTTCAGCACCTGCGGTCCCTAGGGACCAGTTGTGGGCAGTCCTGGAATCATTTCTGACCAGGATGGGAGCTGTGTGCAAGCGCAAGGGAGCAAAAAAGCGCCCTCCCCCCACTTTACTTCATGAGGGCAGTGCGCTGATTCAGATATGGGCCTAGCCACTATCGCTCAGGACCCTAGTTCTGAATGTATTGGATGGTTTTGAACAGGACATTCCTTATGAGGAAAACTCCAGTTCTGAGTCAGTAAATGACAGGGCGCTTGTTAGTGTACTCATGACTGCGGTGAGGGACACTCTCAGGCAAAAATGCTGCGGATGCAGAACCTCAGGTGGATACAGTCTCCTTTGGTTCTTTTAAGGCCAGGCCTTCTAAAGAGGTTTTTCCATATTTACTTTCTTTGACCAGCTCATTGATAAGGTCTGGGAAAAGCCGCAGAAGAATTTTTTTATGGTCCCGCAGCGTTTGTCTATCAGATACCCCTTGAAGATGCCCTACTTAAAAAGTGGGCTTCTCCCCCAGGGTCGACCCTCCAGTCGCCCGGTTGAACAAGGCCATCACTCTCCCGATGGAGGGGACTCCTGCAATTGAGGACCCCACTGACAGGAGGTCAGAAGTGGTGAGCAGAGCCATGTTTGCCTTGTTGGGATCCGCCCTACGGCCTGTGGTAGCGGCGACCCTTGTGTCTTAAACACTTACAGGTTGGGCAAAAATGTTGCACCTAGCTGTACAGGAGCATAATCTTCCTCCAGACACAGTTGCTCTGGCCCACCAACTGGTTCAGGGCCTGGTTTATGTGTGCGACGCCACGTTGGACGCGGCCCCTTTAATATCCAGGGCCTCTGTCTCGGCGGTGGTATTGCGTCGTCTTATCTGGTTGAAGTGCTGGTCTGCTGACCTAGCCTTAGGAAGCTCCTGACAGATCTACCATTTAAGGTGGTAGACCTTTCGGTGCTGCTCTGGATGACATCGTCATGGATGTCATGGGAGGTAAAAGGACTCTTCTTCCTTAGACTAGCAAGAGTGAGGAGGCCCGCCGAAAACAGGGGCCTTCCTTTCCAGCAAAACAGGGTTTTTTTGTCAGTCAGAGTCCACGGGTAGGTCCTCTCAGACTGACGGCAGTGTGGCTGGTGGGCACAAGTGCCCCTGGGTGCGTAAGCCGAACAAGCGGCTCCCAAGCCCGCCTCCGCGTGAAGTCTTGCCTCCGCCCGACTCTGGGGTGGGGGGACGACTTCGCAGGTCACGAATCGGTGGTCCTCCCGAATCTCCGACTGGTGGGTGTGCGAGGTGGTCACCTCAGGATACAGGATAGTATTCCGATCCTGGCCCCCAGACAGATTCTTTCCCTCGAATCTTCCTCTCCTTCCTACCTGTCGGGCAGCCCTCTTGGGGGCTGTACAGGATTTGATCAGGTCCGGAGTGATTGTGCCGGTTCCATCACAGGAGAGTTTTCAGGGATTCTACTCGAATCTGTTTGTCGTCCCAAAAATAGGACGTGGTTCGACCTATCCTGGACCTCAAGGCCCTGAATGCCTTCGAGAAGGTGCAGAAATTCCGCATAGAATCCATTCGCACGGTGATCGCTACACTCCACCAAAGGGATTTTCTTCTGGCGTCCTTGGACTTCAAGGACGCCTACTTGCATGTTCCGATCTGCGCAAGTCACCAGAAGTTTCTGCGCTTGCGATCAGCGAAGTCCACTATCGATTGTGGCTCTTCCTTTCGGCCTAGCCTTGGCACCAAGGGTGTTCACCAAGGTGCTTGCTCCGGTTCTAGCCTTCTGTTACAGTGAGGTATTGCTGTCGTGGGCTATCTGGACGATCTTCTGCTAAGAGCAGAAAGTGGCTCAGACTTAGAGGAAAGGTGACTATCGTCAATTAGACCCTCAGGGACTTCGGGTGGTTCCTGAACATTCAGGAGTCAGTCCTGGTCCCGACTCAGTGTCTGGAGTATCTAGTTCTGATTCTAGACTCCTTGGAGGCAAAGGTATCCTACCTCTGGAGAAGTTGCTGACACTTCAGTCTGCGGTGCGGGTGCTGACATCCCGAAAATGGTTGTCAATCCGTTTTTTTGCATGAGAGTCCCGGGACTCGTGGTGGCCTCCTTCGTGGCCGTTCCGTATGCCCAATCACACACCAAGGCATTGCAGAAGGAGATCTTGTCCACCTGGGACAAATCCCCGTTGTCCTTGGATCTTCAGATCCAGGTGATTCACCTGGTCAGGGCGCCCCTGACATGGTGGTTGAGATCCTCGGCTCTTCGGTCCGGAAAGTCGTTCCCCTCCCATCCAATGGACGGTACTCACGACGGACACCAGCCTGACGGGCTGGGGTGGAGTCTGGGGAGTCCTGTCGGCTCAAGGCCTTGGACTCCAGGCGAGCCCGTTTACCAATCACTGTTCTGGAAATACGGGCCATCGGACTGTGTCTCTCCTCAGGTCGGAGAGAGTACGGGGTCGCTCTATCAGGAGCCAGTCGGACAACGCCACGGCGGTGGCGTATGTAAACCATCAAGGGGGGACTCGGAGTTCAGCTGCGGCTTCCGAGGTAGTCCGTATCCTGAAGTGGGCCGGAAGAAACGTGCCGGCTCTGTAGGCCATTTACATTCTGGGCATAGACAATGGGCAGGCGGACTATCTGAGTCGCCAATCGCCGGACCAAGAAGAGTGGCCCTTGCATATTTCAACTCCTTTGCCGATGGTGGGGCACGCCGGATGTGGACCTGATGGCCTCTCGACTCAATCGCAAGGGTCGAGGTTGTGGCCAGATCCAGGGATCCTTGGGCGATGCCTCGGATGCGTTGGTGGCCCCATAGGGTCCTTATCGCCTGATATAAACTCTGGTGATCCTAATTGTTCCTGATTGGCCTCAGCATCACTGGTACGCTGATCTGGTACGTCTCGTTGCGGACGTTCCCTGGCAGTTGCCGATGAGGGAGGACCTTCAGTCTCAAGGTCCTATGTTTCATCCGGCTTACAGTCTCTGGCTTTAATGGCAGGGCTGTTGAAAGCCAGGTGTTGAGGGTCCGAAGGTCTCTCGGACTCGGTCATTTTGACCATGTTAAGGACACGGAAGTCTTCCTCCAAGCAGATCTATCACCGTGCCTGGAAAGCTTATATCGCCATATGCGAAGCGCTGGACTGGCGTCCTCGGACGTATTCCGTCCCCAGAATCCTGCGTCCTCTGCAGTGTGGAGTGACCCAAAAGCTTGCTTTGAGTACCATCAAGGATCAGATTTCGGCCTTGGCCGTCTTCTTTCAGCGACCTCTAGCGGGTCATTTCTTGGTTAGCACCTTGTGTTGGGGGTTCGCCATGTGCTCCCTCCTGTCAAGCCTCCTCTCCCACCGTGGGATCTGAATTTGGTGCTCTCGGTCCTCCAGGAACCTCCTTTTGGGAATATCCGGGATATTCCCCTCTTGTCTTGTCTCAGAAGGTGGCCTTTTAGTGGCAATCACTTCTGTTTGACGGGTGTCTGAGTTGGCGGCTTTGTCCTGCAAGTCGCCATATTTAGTCATCCATAAGGATAAGGCGGTGTTGCATCCGTGACCTTCCTTTTTGCCAAAGGTGGTGTCGACCTTTCACCTACATGAGGACATTGTCCTCCCGTCCTTGTGTCCTCACCCATCGCATCCCAGAGAGTTTGCGCTGCACATATTGGATGTGGTACAAGCCTTACGGGTGTACCTGTCTGCTACTGCTTCTAATCGAAAGTCCGACTCACTGTTTGTGACTGTCTCTGGTCCATAACAGGGCCAAGCGGTTTCGTCTGCCATCATTTCTAGGGGAATCAGACAAACCGTCATTCAAGCCTATGCTCTCAAAGGGCGGGCGCCTCCCTTTCCGGTTACGGCGCATTCCACCAGGGCAATTGGTGCTTCCTGGGTTTTCCGACATCAAGCGTCGGTTGCACAAGTGTGCAAGGCGGCGACCTGGTCGTCTGTTCATGCCTTTTTTAGTTTTATAAGGTTAATGTGGCTGCATCTCCGGATGCTTCCTTCGGCCGCAGGGTGCTGCAGGCCGCTGTTTAAAGTTGCGACTCCTCCGTTGAGGAGCTCTGCCTTCTTGGAGTGAAGTTTTTGGTTTTTCCATTATACTGCTCCCATCCCTCTTGACACTGCTTTGGGACATCCCACGTGTAAAGTGTAAAGAGACACCGTGTCAGTCCATGGATGGTAAGAGAAAATAGGATTTTTTGTACTCACCGTAAAATCCTTTTCTCTGACATCCATGGACTGACACGGCACCCACCCTTCCTTTTTAAGTTTGTACTGCTTTGTTACGAACTGAAGTCTGCTGACTGTAGTGGGAGGGTTATGTCCGGAGGGACCGCCCCCTGGGTGGGGCTGTTCAGCTCTGGCTTTTAGAATGTATGTATAACATCTCACATTCTGCCTAGGTCTTCTCCTGCAAGCAGGGACATAACCCACGTGTAAAGTGTAAAGAGACACCGTGTCAGTCCATGGATGTCAGAGAAAAGGATTTTACGGTGAGTACAAAAAATCCTATTTTTTCTCGACGTGACTTTTCTTGTTTCCTCTCAAGCCTGTCTTGCATACACACGTTCATTAAAAAAAAACGCTCAAGCAAAGTGCAGTGACGTAGAACACGTATGACGACACTATAAAGGGGAAGTTCCGTTCGAATGGCGCCACCCCTCATGTTAGTTATCATACTTGATTCTGAGCATGCGCGTTTTTTTCCCCTCGTAAAAGCATACACACTACAGTTTTTCACGTCGTTAAAAAAAACAATGTGAAAAACGACGTGAAAAAATAGAGCAGGTTCTCATTTTTTTTTTTGCCCATTTTTCACGTCGTTAAAAATGCTCTGGAGCCTACACACAATCGTTTTTAATGCCCAATTTAAAAAATTGAATTTTTAACAACGTGAAAAACGATCGTGCGTACGCGGCATAAGATGCAATAGGCAGCGGATGGGGATATTTACATGCTATGGCTTCGATTCTTCATGCCCAAGGCAAAGTTGACCCGACGTAGCGATCGGCAGGTGTCAAGCCCGCCCTAACACTACACATTCAAGTCAATGGTAAAGCACAGCAAACGCCCAAAAAATGGACCCGGTTGTGGTGTGTTTGTTGGCAAAAATGGGGTTAAGGCTCCATTCACACTTGTTGTAGGACTGCAAAGTTGCACAACTTTGGAGTGCAACTTTGTTGCAACTTTAGATGGGTGCAACTTGGATACAACTTTGGCTTTGATCAATGATAAAAAGGATTTGAAAATATGGGGAACGACTTGTCATGCGACTTTGAAGTTCAAAGTTGCATGACAAATCGCAAAAGTGTGAATGGAGCCTAAAACAGGTCGGTGAGTAGGCATTACATTGCTTCCTCACCGCCTGTCAGAAGCCTCTGGAGAAATCAGAATGCAGATCAAACTTTAGAAGCAAAGGGAGATTTAGACACATGTCTATACCCTTAAAAAAGAATCATACTTACCTTGGTCTGATGCTGCATGTCCCCCAGCGCCTCTACACTGAGAACCGAGCAATCGAACACTGCCAATCACTCGGTTCTCAGAGCTCCTGAGCAGAAAGCTGCAGACTGTCAGTCACAGCTCTCTACTCATCCCCTCCTCACTCATTGGAGCGCTGGGATGTGGAGTGAGCACACTGAGTGACCAGCTCAGGCTCTCAGCGGCTCGCCGAGAGCCTGAGCTGGGTGTCAGTCCAGGGACCTGGCAGATTCAGACTTCCATTGTCAGGATGACGCGGGGCCTGGACTGATTCCAGTGACGTCAGCAGAGAGCGGACTTTAGATCGCTCTCTGCAGAAAACGGGTCACAGGAGTGCAAAACTAATTGCACTCCTTTGACCCATAGGAGAAGTACAGCCAATCGCTTTGCGGGGGGTAAGGGGGCGGGGCAAAATATGTCATCCTTGCCTATTGCGAGGGCTGCAGAAATGAGAGCGGGATAAAGATAAAAAGATAAAAAACGGTGCTCACCTCTGCACACCCAGCCCCACACTTTCCCTTCTGTCCAATCACCTGTGTCCACCCAGCCCCATGCTCTGCCTCTTGTCCTATCACCTGTGTCCACCCAGCCCCACACTTTGCCTCCTGTCCTATCACCTGTGCCCACCCAGCCCCATGCTCCGCCTCTTGTCCTATCACCTGTGTCCACCCAGCCCCACACTTTCCCTTCTGTCCAATCACCTGTGTCCACCCAGCCCCATGCTCTGCCTCTTGTCCTATCACCTGTGTCCACCAAGCCCCACACTTTGCCTCTTGTCCTACTACCTGTGTCCACCCAGCCCCACACTTTGCCCCCTGTCCTATCACCAGTGCCCACCCAGCCCCACACTTTGCCTCCTGTCCTATCACCTGTGCCCACCCAACCCCACACTTTGCCTCCTGTCCTATCACCTGTGCCCACCCAACCCCACACTTTGCCCCCTGTCCTATCACCAGTGCCCACCCAGCCCCACACTTTCCCTTCTGTCCAATCACCTGTGTCCACCCAGCCCCATGCTCTGCCTCTTGTCCTATCACCTGTGTCCACCAAGCCCCACACTTTGCCTCTTGTCCTACTACCTGTGTCCACCCAGCCCCACACTTTGCCCCCTGTCCTATCACCAGTGCCCACCCAGCCCCACACTTTGCCTCCTGTCCTATCACCTGTGCCCACCCAACCCCACACTTTGCCTCCTGTCCTATCACCTGTGCCCACCCAACCCCACACTTTGCCCCCTGTCCTATCACCAGTGCCCACCCAGCCCCACACTTTGCCTCCTGTCCTATCACCTGTGCCCACCCAACCCCACACTTTGCCTCCTGTCCTATCACCTGTGCCCACCCAGCCCCACACTTTGCCTCCTGTCCTATCACCAGTGCCCACCCAGCCCCACACTTTGCCTCCTGTCCTATCACCTGTGCCCACCCAGCCCCACACTTTGCCACCTGTCCTATCACCTGTGCCCACCCAACCCCACACTTTGCCTCCTGTCCTATCACCTCTGCCCACCCAGCCCCACACTTTGCCTCCTGTCCTATCACCTGTGCCCACCCAACCCCACACTTTGCCTCCTGTCCTATCACCTCTGCCCACCCAGCCCCACACTTTGCCTCCTGTCCTATCACCTGTGCCCACCCAGCCCCATGCTCCGCCTCTTGTCCTATCACCTGTGTCCACCCAGCCCCACACTTTGCCTCCTGTCCTATCACCTGTGCCCACCCAGCCCCACACTTTGCCCCCTGTCCTATCACCTGTGCCCACCCAGCCCCACACTTTGCCTCCTGTCCTATCACCTGTGCCCACCCAACCCCACACTTTGCCTCCTGTCCTATCACCTGTACCCACCCAGTCCCACACTTTGCCTCCTATCCTATCACCTCTGCCTACCCAGTCCCACTCTTTGCCTCCTGTCCAATCACCTCTGCCCACCCAGTCCCACACTTTGCCTCCTGTCCTATCACATGTGTCCTCCCAGCCCCACACTTTGCCTCCTGTCCTATCACCTCTACCTACCCAGTCCCACACTTTGCCTCATGTCCTATCACCTCTGCCTACCCAGTACCACACTTTGCCTCCTGTCCTATCACCTCTACCTACCCAGTCCCACACTTTGCCTCATGTCCTATCACCTCTGCCTACCCAGTCCCACACTTTGCCTCCTGTCCTATCACCTCTGCCTACTCAGTCCCACACTTTGCCTCCTGTCCTATCACCTATGCCCACCCAGTCCCACACTTTGCCTCCTGTCCTATCACCTGTGCCCACCCAGTCCCACACTTTGCCCCCTGTCCTATCACCTGTGCCCACCCAGTCCCACACTTTGCCTCCTGTCCTATCACCTGTGCCCACCCAGTGCCACACTTTGCCTCCTGTACTATCACCTCTGCCTACTCAGTCCCACACTTTGCCTCCTGTCCTATCACCTGTGCCCACCCAGTCCCACACTTTGCCTCCTGTCCTATCACCTGTGCCCACCCAGTCCCACACTTTTCCTCCTGTCCTATCACCTCTGCCTACCCAGTCCCACACTTTGCCTCCTGTCCTATCACCTCTGCCCACCCACCCAGTTCCACACTTTGCCTCCTGTCCTATCACCTCTGCCCACCCAGTCCCACACTCTGCCTCCTGTCCAATCACCTGTACCCACCCAGCCCCATACTCTGCCTCTTGTCCTATCACCTATGCCCACCCAGCCCCACATCCGGGGGGGGGGGGAACAAAATTGACAAGTAAGCCTTCTGCACACTAAACACTTCCCTCTCTCTCTCTTCTACCCCCCTCTCGCTTTCTCTCTCTTGTGGTTGCAGGAAAGAAAAATGCATTGTCTATGGCCTGCTGTTTGATCTGCAGCTGCCATGGGGCTGTGCATGTTATGACACCAACCATTTGATGGCTTGACATTGTTGTTGAGATCGCAAGCAATTGTGAAGCCTCGTACACACGAACGAGTTTCTCGGCAAAAACCAGCAAGAAACTTGCTGGCAGAGATTTTTTGCCGAGAAATTCGTTCGTGTGTATGGTTTCTCGTCAAGAAAAGCGACAAGAATCTCGACGAGAAAATAGAGATCCTGCTCTCTATTTTCTCGTCGAGATTCTCGTCAGCCTGTTTCTCGACGAGAAAATTGTGTGTGTGTACACTTACCTTTTCGCCGGGAAGCCCGCGCATGCTCGAAATGACTTTGACGCATGCGCGGTAGCTTCCTAGGCATAGATAGGGTATACCAAGATGGCGGCGACGGCATCGAATGTGACGAGCGCATGCTCGTCGTAGTCGATGATGTCACCGCGTGCGCTCCATTCAAAGAACCGCGGGTTCTTTGAATCGAGCGTGTGTACACTCGGCCGGGACAATTTTCTTGTCCAAGTATCTCGTCGAAAAAAACGACATGTTTTTTTCGACGAGAATCTCGGCCGTGTGTACGAGGCCTGACAGTTAATATTTGCAGTATGCGTTGAATGTAAGACCCCTTTCACACTGGAGCCGCCCGTGCGTTAGCGCTAAATCGTCGCTCATTTTATCAGCAGAAATGCCCACAACAGATTCTACTGATGTTGGACTTCAGTAAACGGCCATCTTGAAAGTTCAGTTGAAACGCTGTTTTTTTTTAACATTTGGATTTCCAAGATGTCACTGTTCAGCCTAGCGCAGAAGCGCCCAGCCCTGCAGATGGATTATATGAAGTTTGTGCAGTGTGGTCTAATGTCATACATGATTGATTCTTCTCCATGAAATCAGTTAGTTAAGAGTGTCTTGTGATGCCCAGGAACATGAGCCTATATTTAGATTTTGCCAAAATGGCCATAATGGGTATATGGTATCTAATGTCTGTAAGAAACGTTTGACCCGCATGTCTAATTTTTAACAGTTTTAGCTGGATGTATATGTCTAAATTTGTCAAATCAATACAGTGGAACCTTGGTTTACGAGCAACGCAGTTAACGAGGGTTTTGGATAACGACCAACTTTTTTTTTTTAAATCCTGACTCGGTTTGCGAGTGTTGTCTCGCAAAACGAGCAGAATTCAAGCTAATGGGGTGTGCAGTACCGCATTTGGCAAGAGGTGCGGGAGCGCCAGTGACACTCGGAAAGGTTCGGAGCCGTTCGGAAATACTCATAATCACTCGGAAATACTCGGAAACACTCCGTTCCTGAGTGTTTCAGAACCTTTTCCGAGGGTTTCCGAGATCAGCCTAGCTATCCCCGAGTATTTCTGAGGCTCTCCGGCGCCCCCCACCTCTGGCCACATTTGAAGTCAATGGGGAACAAATTATCTTTGTTTCCATTGACTTCAATGGGGAAACACGCTTTGATATGCGAGTGCTTTGGATTACGAGCATTCTCCTGGAACGGATTATGCACGTAATCCAAGGTTCCACCGTATGTGCATTATCCAATCCATGCTCATGTGAGGATACAAGAAGGAATAGTTCAATACTTATATTCATGGGCATTCTAAATGGCCACATGCATACCCTACTAGGTGACATTCATTGATGGTAACATTGTTAAGCCTCGTACACACGGTCGGACTTCCATCGGACTTTTCGTCCGAACAGAGTTGGTCGGGCACACCCATAGCATACACACCACAGGACTTTTCTGCAAACTTTCCCAAAACTTTTTCCAACATCACGTGGTTTTTCTGCTCTTTACCGCCACCCTTTGGTCAACTTCTGCTATTGTTGGTTGATTTTAACATTGTTTTCTCCATTGGACAAAAGTCCGATGATTTTCTGTACACACGGTCGGACTTTGCTCCATCGGACTTTTGTTGGCCAAAAGTTTGTCCGTTTGCAGACCGAACTTTTGTCCGATGAAAACCAAAAAAAGTTTGTCAGATGGTTTCCGAGATCAGCCTAGCTATCCCCGAGTATTTCTGAGGCTCTCCGGCGCCCCCCACCTCTGGCCAAATTTGAAGTCAATGGGGAACAAATTATCTTTGTTTTTAATTGACTTCAATGGGGAAACACGCTTTGATATGCGAGTGCTTTGGATTACGAGCATTCTCCTGGAACGGATTATGCACGTAATCCAAGGTTCCACTGTATGTGCATTATCCAGTCCATGCTCATGTGAGGATACAAGAAGGAATAGTTCAATACTTATATTCATGGGCATTCTAAATGGCCACATGCATACCCTACTAGGTGACATTCATTGATGGTAACATTGTTAAGCCTCGTACACACGGTCGGACTTCCATCGGACTTTTCGTCCGAACTGAGTTGGTCGGGCACACCCATAGCATACACACCACAGGACTTTTCTGCAAACTTTCCCAAAACTTTTTCCAACATCACGTGGTTTTTCTGCTCTTTACCGCCACCCTTTGGTCAACTTCTGCTATTGTTGGTTGATTTTAACATTGTTTTCTCCATTGGACAAAAGTCCGATGATTTTCTGTACACACGGTCGGACTTTGCTTCATCGGACTTTTGTTGGCCAAAAGTTTGTCCGTTTGCAGACCGAACTTTTGTCCGCTGAAAACCAAAAAAGTTTGTCAGATGGAGCGTACACACGGTCGGATTTTTTGGCAAACTTGCTCAAAATGAAGTTTGTTGGCCAAAAGTCCGACTGTGTGTACGGGGCTTTAGACTGCTGTGGTCACATCTAACTTTGCCATGTCCTGATTAGTGATGAGCCGAACACCCCCGGGTTCGGTTCGCACCAGAACCCACGAACGGACCGAAAGTTCGCACGAACTTTAGAACCCTATTAAATACAATGGATGCGAACGTTCGAAATCTAAAGTGCTATTTATAACGACTAATATGCATGTTATTGTCCTAAAAAGGGTTTGGGAACCCGGGTTCTGCACCAGGGGACATGTATCAATCCAAAAAAAGTTTTAAAAACGGCCGTTTTTCGGGAGCAGTGATTTTAATGATGCATAAAGTGAAAAAAAAAAAGTCAAATATTCCTTTAAATATCGTACCTGGGGGGTGTCTAAAGTA
This sequence comes from Rana muscosa, assembly GCA_029206835.1. Taxonomy (NCBI): domain Eukaryota; kingdom Metazoa; phylum Chordata; class Amphibia; order Anura; family Ranidae; genus Rana; species Rana muscosa. The sequence goes on from CM055118.1 coordinate 708,322,842, forward strand.
TGCCTGTGAAGTGCCACGTGTTTCCCGTGTTTAGAACTGTCCCTGCACAAAATTACATTTCTAAAGGAAAAAAAGCCATTTAAAACTGCTTGCGGCTTTAATGTAATGTCTGGTCCCGGTAATATGGATGAAAATCTTTAAGAAAAATGGCATAGCTACCCCATCACACCCCCCCCCACCCCAGCCCATTACCAGCCCCTTTGGGTCTTGTATGGATATTAAGGGGAACCCCACACACAAAATAAAAAAGGCCCTATATACTCTGAACAGCCGTATACAGGCGGTGCATACAAGACAGGGACTGTAGGTTTGTTCTTATGTAAAATCTGTTTGTAATTTTGAACAGGTACATTGTTTAAGTGTAGCTCCAGCCAAAAAATATATTTTTAAGCTTTTTGGAAAACATAGGGAAGGGTTATCACCCCTGTAACATTTGTTTTGCTGTCTGTACAGTGTGCACCTGTTCAGAACAGTTCACCTCACTTTCCATCCTAATGACAAATGTTTTTTGAAAATTTGGGGTTTTTATTGAAACAAGAATTGGTGATAAAGAAACAGTGGAGAGGAGACACTTTTTTTCCCATATTAACTCTTACAGGAGAGAATTTGCCTTCCTAGGGGTAGATTTCTTCTCACTTCCTGTTGTATCCTTCCGTTTGCAAGGAGGAGTCGTTTGTAAGTTGGATGTTTGAAAGTAGGGGCCTGCCGTATATACTCAGCTGAAATTTGCCCCTTACATGTTGGTGTTGCCACAACACTGTGAGCCCTCACAGTTACTCTTGGTGGGCGCATGAATGGGCCCTGCTGTGAATTATTAGATCAAGAATTGTAATTGCATGCCCCTGTTGAACAGGGGCTGAAAAATTGGGCCTTTGGTGGTGGTGGTGGTGTTGACACAACACTGTAAGGCCTCACAGTTAGTCTTGGTGGGCGCAGGAATGGGCCCTGCTGTGAATTATTAGATCAAGAATTGTAATTACATGCCCCTGTTAAACAGGGGCAGAAAAATTGAGCCTTAGGCACTGGTGCCACAACACTGCAACCCCTCACAGATACTGTACTTGGAGCACAGCAATGAGCCCTGTTGCAAAGTATTGCATCAAAAATTCTAATTACACGCCCCTGTTAAACAGGGGCTGAAAAATTGGGCCTTAGCCACTGGTGCTGGTACCACGACACTGCAACCTCTCCCAGATACTCTAGTTAGAGTGCAGGAATGAGCCCTGCTGCAAAGCATTGCATAAAAAATTGTAATTACATGCCCCTGTTAAACAGGGGCATAAAAATTGGGCCTTAGGCACTGGTGCCACAACACTGCAACCCCTCACAGATACTGTACTTGGAGCACAGCAATGAGCCCTGTTGCAAAGTATTGCATCAAAAATTGTAATTACACGCCCCTGTTAAACAGGGGCTGAAAAATTGGGCCTTAGCCACTGGTGCTGGTGCCACGACACTGCAACCACTCCCAGATACTCTAGTTGGAGTGCAGGAATGAGCCCTGCTGCAAAGCATTGCATAAAAAATTGTAATTACATGCCCCTGTTAAACAGGGGCAGAAAAATTGGACCTTAGGCACTGGTGCCACAACACTGCAACCCCTCACAGATACTGTACTTGGAGCACAGCAATGAGCCCTGTTGCAAAGTATTGCATCAAAAATTGTAATTACACGCCCCTGGTAAACAGGGGCTGAAAAATTGGGCCTTAGCCACTGGTGCTGGTGCCACGACACTGCAACCACTCCCAGATACTCTAGTTGGAGTGCAGGAATGAGCCCTGCTGCAAAGCATTGCATAAAAAATTGTAATAACACGCCCCTGTTAAACAGGGGCTGAAAAATTGGGCCTTAGCCACTGGTGGCGGCACCCAGAAACAAAAATGTTCTTCCAAGCTATCATCATCAATCGGATCATTGGGGAGGAGGAGGATAGTCAGTCAACATAACAGGACAGTCTCTCAGCATCAGCATCAGTCTTGAAGGGATGTGACATTTGAAAATACATTAGTCTGTTAAATCAGCTTCAGGTGTTTGGTAGCTGGTGGTGATCCAAGACTGGTTCATCTTTATGAAGGTCAGTCGATCAACAGAGTCGATGGACAGGCGCACCCTGTGATCCGTGACAAATCCTCCAGCAGCACTGAATGTGCGTTCTGAAAGAACGCTGGATGCAGGACAGGCCAGTAGCTCAATTGCATACTGTGCAAGCTCTGGCCAGTGATCCATCCTCAAGACCCAGTAAGCCAGAGGATTTTCGGTGGGGAAGGTGTCCAAGTCTGACCTTGCACCTAGGTATTCCTGCACCATGTATATCAGACGCTGGCAATGGTTGCTGGAACCGATCATACCTTGGGGCTGCGGACTAAAGAATTGTCTGAACGCATCGGTCAGACGGCCACCTTCCCCACCGCTCCTTCTTTGACTGACCGAAGCCTCAGCAACTCGTTGTCCAGGACCAGGAGTTTGTAATCTCCCAGTCTCTGGGAACGCGTTGCACAGACCTTTCTGCAAGGCCTCCCGGAGTTGTCTCATCCTCTGCTCCCTCTGCGATGGTAAGATAAGGTCCGCAACCTTACCCTTGTACCGTGGATCAAGGAGAGTGGCCAGCCAGTAATGGTCCCTCTTCTTGATCCGAAGAATACGAGGATCCTTCCGCAGACTTTGCAGGATCAGGGAGGCCATGCAGCGTAGGTTAGCTGAGGCATTCGGTCCGGAGTCCTCTGGGTCACTAAGGACGACATGATCCGCAGCCACCTCCTCCCAGCCACGTACAAGTCCACTGGTTTCTTGGGACTGTAAATCATCCCTAAAAGACTGCTGCTGATGATGCTGAGTGCCAGGCTCCACCTCCATGCTGACACAATCCTCCTCCTCCTCCTCTTCTTCCTGTGCGATGGGTGGGACAGAAGGAACACTGTCTGGGAAAAGGGGGCCTTGAGAGGCAAGGAAGTCCTCCTCTTCCTGCCTCTGTTCTGCCTCAAGTGCCCTGTCCATTATTCCACGCAGCGTATGTTCCAACAGGTGGACAAGAGGTACAGTGTCACTGATGCATGCACTGTCACTGCTCACCATCCTCGTGGCCTCCTCAAATGGTGCCAGGACAGTGCATGCATCCCTGATCATGCCCCACTGGCGTGGTGAAAAAACCTGAGCTCCCCTGACCCTGTCCTGGTGCCGTAGTCGCACAGGTACTCATTGATGGCCCTCTGCTGCGTGTGCAGCCGCTGCAGCATGGCCAACGTTGAGTTCCACCTGGTGGGCATGTCACATATAAGGCGGTTCTTGGGCAGGTTCAACTCCTTTTGCAGCTTAGCCAGGCGAGCACTGGCATTATAAGATCTGCGGAAATGCACACAGACTTTCCTGGCCTGCCTCAGGACATCCTGTAAGCCCGGGTACCCGCCCAAGAACCGCTGCACCACCAGGTTAAGGATGTGAGCCACACAGGGCACATGGGTCAGTTGTCCCTGTCGGAGAGCGGAGAGGAGGTTGGTGCCATTGTCGCAAACTACCATTCCTGGCTTAAGCTGGCGTGGCGTCAACCACCTCTCGGCCTGCCCCTGCAGAGCAAACAGAACCTCTGCCCCAGTGTGGCTCCTGTCCCCCAAACACACCAGTGCAAGCACGGCATGGCATCTTTTTGCCTGCGTACTTGCGTAGCCCCTTGAACGCCTACGGAGCACCGCTGGTTCCGAGGACAAAGCACAGGAAGAGGCCACGGAGGAAGAAGAAGAGGAGGGGTGGAGGACAGAGGTGTGTCACAACCAGTAGTAGCATTTTGGAGGCGTGGCGGTGGAACAACCTCCAACACTACTGCACCTTGTCCTGCATCCTTCCCAGCTGCCAAAAGAGTGACCCAATGGGCCGTGAAAGAAAGGTAACGTCCCTGTCCATGCCTGCTGGACCATGAGTCAGCGGTAATATGCACCTTACCGCTGACCGCCCTGTCCAGCGAGGCCAAGACATTGCCTTCCACATGCCGGTAGAGAGCCGGAATCGCCTTCCATGAGAAAAAATAGGATTTTTTGTACTCACCGTAAAATCCTTTTCTATGACATCCATGGACTGACACGGTGTCTCTTTACACTTTACACGTGGGTTATGTCCCTGCTTGCAGGAGAAGACCTAGGCAGAATGTGAGATGTTATACATACATTCTAAAAGCCAGAGCTGAACAGCCCCACCCAGGGGGCGGTCCCTCCGGGCATAACCCTCCCACTACAGTCAGCAGACTTCAGTTCGTAACAAAGCAGTACAAACTTAAAAAGGAAGGGTGGGTGCCGTGTCAGTCCATGGATGTCAGAGAAAAGGATTTTACGGTGAGTACAAAAAATCCTATTTTCTCTTATCATCCATGGACTGACACGGTGTCTCTTTACACTTTACACGTGGGATGTCCCAAAGCAGTGTCAAGAGGGATGGGAGCAGTATAAATGGAAAAACCAAAAACTTTCACTCCAAGAAGGCAGATCTCCTCAACGGAGGAGTCGCAACTTTAAACAGCGGCCTGCAGCACCCTGCGGCCGAAGGAAGCATCCGAAGATGCAGCCACATCAACCTTATAAAAAACTTAAAAGGTATGAACAGACGACCAGGTCGCCGCCTTGCGCACTTGTGCAACCGACGCTTGATGTCGGAAAACCCAGGAAGCACCAATTGCCCTGGTGGAATGCGCCGTAACCGGAAAGGGAGGCGCCCGCCCTTTGAGAGCATAGGCTTGAATGACGGTTTGTCTGATTCCCCTAAAAATGATGGCAGACGAAACCGCTTGGCCCTGTTATGGACCAGGGGCAGTCACAAACAGTGAGTCGGACTTCTGAATAGAAGCAGTAGCAGACAGGTACACCCGTAAGGGTCGTACCACATCCAATATGTGCAGCGCAAACTCTCTGGGATGCGATGGGTGAGGACACAAGGGCGGGAGGACAATGTCCTCATGTAGGTGAAAGGTAGACACCACCTTTGGCAAAAGGGAAGGTCGCGGATGCAACACCGCCTTATCCTTATGGAGACTAAATATGGCGACTTGCAGGACAAAGCCGCCAACTCAGACACTCGTCAAACAGAAGTGATTGCCACTAAAAGGCCACCTTCTGAGACAAGACAAGAGAGGAATATCCCGGATATTCCCAAAAGGAGGTTCCTGGAGGACCTAGAGCACCAAATTCAGATCCCACGGTGGGAGAGAAGGCTTGACAGGAGGGAGCACATGGCGAACCCCCAACACAAGGTGCTAACCAAGAAATGACCCGCTAGAGGTCGCTGAAAGAAGACGGCCAAGGCCGAAATCTGATCCTTGATGGTACTCAAAGCAAGCTTTTGGGTCACTCCACACTGTAGAGGACGCAGGATTCTGGGGACGGAATACGTCCGAGGACGCCAGTCCAGCGCTTTGCATATGGCGATATAAGCTTTCCAGGCACGGTGATAGATCTGCCTGGAGGAAGACTTCCGTGTCCTTAACATGGTCAAAATGACAGAGTCCGAGAGACCTCGGTCCCTCAACACCTGGCTTTTAACAGCTCTGCCGTTAAAGCCAGAGACTGTAAGCCGGATGAAACATAGGACCTTGAGACTGAAGGTCCTCCCTCATCGGCAACCGCCAGGGAACGTCCGCAACGAGACGTACCAGATCAGCGTACCAGTGACGCTGAGGCCAATCCGGAACAATTAGGATCACCGGAGTTTATATCAGGCGATAAGGACCCTATGGGGCCACCAACGCATCCGAGTCATCACCCAAGGATCCCTGGATCTGGCCACAACCTCGACCCTTGCGACTGAGTCGAGAGGCCATCAGGTCCACATCCGACGTGCCCCCCCGTCGGCAAAGGAGTTGAAATATGCAAGGACCACTCCAACTGGTCCAGCGTCTGGCGATTGGCGACTCAGATAGTCCGCCCCTACAGAGCCGGCACGTTTCTTCCGGCCCACTTCAGGATACGGATTACCTCGGAAGCCGCAGCTGAGCTCCGAGTCCCCCCGTGATGGTTTACATATGCCACCGCCGTGGCGTTGTCCGACTGGCTCCTGATGGAGCGACCCCGTACTCTCTCCGACCTGAGGAGAGACACAGTCTGATGGCCCGCATTTCCAGAACAGTGATTGGTAAACGGGCTCGTCCGGAGTCCAAGGCCTTGAGCCGACAGGACTCCCCAGACTCCACCCCAGCCCGTCAGGCTGGCGTCCGTCGTGAGTACCGTCCATTGGATGGGAGGGGAACGACTTTCCGGACCGAAGAGCCGAGGGTCCCAACCACCCTGTCAGGGACGCCCTGACCAGGTGAATCACCTGGATCCGAAGATCCAAGGACAACGGGGATTTGTCCCAGGTGGACAAGATCTCCTTCTGCAATGCCCTGGTGTGTGATTGGGCATACGGAATGGCCGCGAAGGAGGCCACCAGGAGTCCCGGGACTCTCATGCAAACAACGGATTGACAACCATGTTCGGGATGTCAGCACCCGCACCGCAGACTGAAGTGTCAGCAACTTCTCCAGAGGTAGGATACCTTTGCCTCCAAGGAGTTCAGAACCAGAACTAGAGACTCCAGACACTGAGTCGGGACCAGGACTGACTCCTGAATGTTCAGGAACCACCCGAAGTCCCTGAGGGTCTAATTGACGATAGTCACCTTTCCTCTAAGTCTGAGCCACTTTCTGCTCATAGCAGAAGACCGTCCAGATAGCCCACGACAGCAATACCTCGCTGTAACAGAAGGCTAGAACCGGAGCAAGCACCTTGGTGAACACCCTTGGTGCCAAGGCAAGGCCGAAAGGAAGAGCCACAATCGAGAGTGGACTTCGCTGATCGCAAGGCGCAGAAACTTCTGGTGACTTGCGCAGATCGGAACATGCAAGTAGGCGTCCTTGAAGTCCAAGGACGCCAGAAGAAAATCCCTTTGGTGGAGTGTAGCGATCACCGTGCGAATGGATCCCATGCGGAATTTCTGCACCTTCTCGAAGGCATTCAGGGCCTTGAGGTCCAGGATAGGCCGAACCACGTCCTATTTTTGGGACGACAAACAGATTCGAGCAGAATCCCTGAAAACTCTCCTGTGACGGAACCGGCACAATCACTCCGGACCTGATCAAATCCTGTACAGCCCCCAAGAGGGCTGCCCGACAGGTAGGAAGGAGCGGAAGATTCAAGGGAAAGAATCTGTGTGGGGGCCAGGATCGGAATACTATCCTATAACCTGAGGTGACCACCTCGCACACCCACCAGTCGGAGATTCGGGAGATCCACCGATCCGTGAACCTGCGAAGTCGTCCCCCCACCCCAGAGTCGGGCGGAGGCAAGACTTCACGCGGAGGCGGGCTTGGGGGCCGCTTGTTTGGCTTACGCACCCAGGGGCACTTGTGCCCACCAGCCGCACTGCCGTCAGTCTGAGAGGGCCTACCTGTGGACTCTGACTGACGAAAAAACCCCTGTTTTGCTGGAAAGGAAGGCCCCTGTTTGCGGCGGGCCTCCTCACCCTTACTAGTCTAAGGAAGAAGAGTGCATTTACCTCCCGTGACATCCATGACGATGTCATCCAGAGCAGCACCGAAAGGTCTACCGCCTTTAAAATAGTAGATCCGTCAGGAGCTTCCTAAGGCTAGGTCAGCAGACCAGCATTTCAACCAGATAAGACGACGCAATACCACCGCCGAGACAGAGGCCCTGGATATTAAAGGGGCCGCGTTCAGCGTGGCGTCGCACACAGAAACCAGGCCCTGAACCAGTTGGTGGGCCAGAGCAACTGTGTCTGGAGGAAGAATATGCTCCTGTACAGCTAGGTGCAACATTTTTGCCCAACCTGTAAGTGTTTTAGACACAAGGGTCGCCGCTACCACAGGTCGTAGGGCGGATCCCAACAAGGCAAACATGGTTCTGCTCACCACTTCTGACCTCCTGTCAGTGGGGTCCTCAAATGCAGGAGTCCCCTCCATCGGGAGAGTGATGGCCTTGTTCAACCGGGCGACTGGAGGGTCGACCACTGGGGGAGAAGCCCACTTTTTAAGTAGGGCATCTTCAAGGGGTACCTGATAGACAAACGCCGCGGGACCATAAAAAAATTCTTCTGCGGCTTTTCCCAGACCTTATCAATGAGCTGGTCAAAGAAAGTACAATGGAAAAAAACCCTTTAGAAGGCCTGGCCTTAAAAGAACCAAAGGAGACAGTATCCGCCTGAGGTTCTGCATCCGCAGCATTTGAGCTTGAGAGTGTCCCTCACCGCAGTCATGAGCACACTAACAAGCGCCCTGTCATTTACTGACTCAGAACTGGAGTTTTCCTCATAAGGAATGTCCTGTTCAAAACCATCCATACATTCAGAACTAGGGTCCTGAGCGATAGTGGCTAGGCCCATATCTGAATCAGCGCACTGCCCTCGAGTAGATAAAGTGGGGAGAGGGCGGCTTTTTGCACCTTGCGCTTGCACACAGCTCCCATCCTGGTCAGAAATTGATTCCAGGGCTGCCCACAACAGGTCCATAGGGACCGCAGTGCTGAAGCACTGCCTGTTGCCACTGACATTTTTAGGGGAAGCTGGTGACACAGACTCCATATTGTCCCTCTCTGAGACTCTCTCAGATAAAAAGTCCACCCACAGGCTGTGCTGACTGAGGAGGGGGCGCCCAGGGGACTCACCAAACCGGACCAGGGACCGCTTAGTTCCGCTGTCTGTACCGCGCTGTGTCAGCGCTGGTAAGCTGTGAGGAGACTGTGAGGAGATTTGCGCTGCTATAGCAGCGCTAGAGGCCAAACTAGTGCTGAAAAGCGCGCGGGCTACAAGAAAATGGCCGCCGCACTTCACTGAGGCGATCCGCGGCAAGATGGCCGCCATGACGCAGTTAAAATGAAACAGCACACACGCACAGCGCCACTCGGCGCTCAGGCCCCAAAAAAAAAAAAGAATTCCAAAAAGGAATAAAATAGGTCAGGAGACTGGCTCCTGAGGGAGCCACGTCTTCTCCTTCTGCTAGGCAGAAAAAAACTGAAGTCTGCTGACTGTAGTGGGAGGGTTATGCCCGGAGGGACCGCCCCCTGGGTGGGGCTGTTCAGCTCTGGCTTTTAGAATGTATGTATAACATCTCACATTCTGCCTAGGTCTTCTCCTGCAAGCAGGGACATAACCCACGTGTAAAGTGTAAAGAGACACCGTGTCAGTCCATGGATGATAAGAGAAAGTGGCGTTTGGGAACCTGCCACTGAGGAACCGCACATTGCACAAACTCACGGAAGGGGGCCGAGTCTACCAACTGAAAAGGCAGCAGTTGAAGCGCTAGCAATTTAGCCAAGCTAGCATTCAACCGCTGGGCATGTGGATGGCTGGGAGTGAACTTCTTTCGACGGTCCAGCAGCTGGGGCAGGGAAATTTGCTTGCTAGAATCGGACGTCGGTGTACTGCTAGCAGAGTGCCCGCAAGTACTTGGCTGTGACACACCTAATTCTACACCTTCATTCCTCTCAGAGCAGGTTTCAGAGAGGACTGAAGGTATAGTGGGGTTGGAGATCCCAGCTGATGCGGTGCAAGAACAGGTCCGCTTTGTTCTTTGGTGTGGGTCTTTAAGGTAGGCTTGCCAACGAGCTGCATGGCAGGTCAACATATGTCTGGTCAAACATGTGGTGCCCAAGCGGGTGATGTTTTGGCCACGCGATATACACTTGAGACATATGTTGCAAACAGCAGTTGTGCGATCTGATGCACTCGACTCAAAAAAGGCCCACACCAAAGAACTTTTTGAATAACGGGCAGAGGCAGCGCCCTGCACAGGCGGAGCTCTGCGGTGTGATTCCGTCGGTGTGCTGCCCTTACGCTGGCCCCCCGAGGGCATCCTGCCTCGTTGGAGATGTGCCTCCTCCTCATCCTCCTCCTCCTCCTCCTCCTCTCTCCTATAAGCAACCCACGTGGAGTCAGTGACCTCATCATCCCCTCCCTCCTCATCACTGGAGCCAATCTGGCAGTATGCTGCAGCTGCTGGAACATGACTGCCAGATTGGTGTCCTTCTTGAGCATCCCCTCTCTCTGCTCTCACGCTACTGCCTTCCTCTAGCTGGGTATCATCATCAGACCCTTCGAAACGCTGGGCATCCTCCTGGAGCATGTACCCAACACTGTGCTCAAACAGTTCGGGGGACTCCTCAGGAGGACATGGTTGGTCTAGGGAAGGAGTGACTGATGATGACATTGATACCAGGGAAGAGGACGCTTTGGCAGCTGCTTTGCCAGTACCCTGAGCCTGGGTGAGAGAGGATGAGGAGGATGAGGAGGGCTTGGTCATCCACTCTACCAAGTCTTTGGCATGATGCGGCTCAACACGTCCAGCTGCCGAAAAGAAGGACAAGCGTGTCCCATGGCCACGTGCTGATGGCAATGCACCGCGTCCACGACCAGCACTGTTGTCTCTAGACACAGAGCCTGCTTGCCCTCTTTTATTGGCTCCTGACTGTCTGCCTCTCCTTGTTTGCCTTCCAGACATTCTAATGGCCTGCAGGGAAATGGGAAAACCAGCAATACAGGCTAAGTTCAGGTGTAATATGGTCAGGAGGCACACTCCGCCCGCTGTAAGTGCCGCAAAATCCTGTTGGTGTAACACACCAGGAAAAAGCAGCAATACAGGCTAAGTTCAGGTGTAATATGGTCAGGAGGCACACTCCGCCCGCTGTAAGTGCCGCAAAATCCTGTTGGTGTAACACACCAGGAAAAAGCAGCAATACAGGCTAAGTTCAGGTGTAATATGGTCAGGAGGCACACTCCGCCCGCTGTAAGTGCCGCAAAATCCTGTTGGTGTAACACACCAGGAAAAAGCAGCAATACAGGCTAAGTTCAGGTGTAATATGGTCAGGAGCCACACTCCCCCCGCTGTAAGTGCCGCAAAATCCTGTTGGTGTAACACACCAGGAAAAAGCAGCAATACAGGCTAAGTTCAGGTGTAATATGATCAGGGGGCACACTCCGCCCGCTGTAAGTGCCGCAAAATCCTGTTGGTGTAACACACCAGGAAAAAGCAGCAATATGGGCTAATTTCAGGTGTATAATGTGCAGGAGGCTTAGCAACAATGACACTGACACTGTCCCCTGCCTATCCTTCTCTCTCCCTGCACACAAGGTTTATCAAAGTATATGACACTGACACTCTCACTGCCTATCCTTCTCTGTCCCTACACACAAGGTTTAGCAAAGAATAGATATGACACTGTCCCTGCCTATCCTTCACTTTCCCTGCTCCGGAACACACTACACGAGGCCGCCGCGCTGGCAGCCTTTTATAGTGTGGGGCGTGTACTAAACCCCCTCAGCTATAATTGGCCACAGGCATCCTGCCTGTGGCCAATCATTGCTCTCCTCGCTGCCGGCGCTGTGATTGGCCAAGCATGCAGGGTCACAGTGCATGCTTGGAGAATCACAGCGCTGGGATTACACTGCGATGGCGCAGTGTATTGTGGGCAGTTCGCGTCACTCGAATTTGACGCAAACGGCCCAAATCGTTCGTTGTTCGCCGAACGCTGCGAACAGCCGATGTTCGAGTCGAACCTATGTTCGACTCGAACACCGAGCTCATCCCTAGTCCTGATAACATGAAGGTTCCAAGGCTTATGACATTTTTATACCAGATGCAGGTCAGCGCACTTTGTGTCAGTGCACTGATTTCTTCTTTAAACTGGTAAATACTTTTATCTATACTGAAGTTAAATATATAAATGCCTACTCCCTGACTCATCTGTGAGAAGAGAGTTGGGAAAAAAAAATTGATCTTATGAATCACTGATAACACATACAATACAAAGTGTTAATTAATCAGCGCTGTTAAATTGTTACTGAAAGATTGTATCAAATAAATTAGGGTTGTTCTATTTCTGTTTTATTAGCTAATATGTTTTTGAAAAGTCTCATGTGGTTTATTGATTACTAACAATGCCTTGTCTACTGTAGTTACACATTTGCTGTATACAGGCAGTCTGTTGCATTGACCTAGTGTAAATCATTTTTTTTTATCATGTTAAGTGCATGCATGCCATGAAAATGTATGTGTATTTATTACTAGTTTATTACAATTCAAAGAGGTTACAATCATTTCCCTGGGAAGGCCTGACTTTTATTTCTTGCCAGAAGGTCAGCACCATTTTTGTTCAGGTAGCCAGGCCCAGAGATGCTGGTTGAATAATGTTTGTAATGCCTGTCAGGGGGGTGGGGTGGTTTGGTAAAGGGTTGAATAACAAGCCTCAATTGTTGATGTTTTTTGCTGCAGTCTGATTGGTGCGTGGTACTGTTTGCAAGACAGAGAATACTTAAGTCATTTATCATAGTTGGTATTTTAGAAATGCACCTTTTACAGTTAACTTTTAAAGTGGCCGTAAACCTCAGACATGAAATATGAACAAAGTATATCCTTCTATAGTATGTACTAAATGTCTCAATTAAGAGCACTAAGTGTAATTTCTGTCTGCTGCTTCGTTCCCCTGCTATCAGCATGAATCCCTTCTGACAAGATTTCCTGACACCAAGAGAAAAAGGTGACAGGGGAGGGATCTCCAGCAGATTGATAGCCTCAGCTCTGTCTCTGTGAGCTGTGTGCGTGTGTGTGTGTGTGTGCTGGGGGGGGGGGGTGTCTCTTCCCTCCAATCATCTTTCAGAGCTCTCCTCACTAAGCTCTGCACAGTGTAACTTCAGCTCTCCGCCCCTTGCGCTTTCTGGCAGTTTAGACAAGCTTTAAAATTCATCACTTTGAACAGATGTACAGATGAACAGATAGAGGGATACAGTGCCTTGAAAAAGTATTCATTTGGTCATGTTACAACCAAAAACATAAATGTATTTTATTGGGATTTTATGTGATAGATCAACAGAAAGTGGCACATAATTGTGAAGTGGAAGAAAAATTATAAATATTTTTCATTTTTATTTACAAATAAATATCTGAAAAGTGTGGTGTGCATTTGTATTCAGCCCCCTTTACTCTGATACCCCTAATTAAAATCTAGTGGAACCAATTGCCTTCAGAAGTCACCTAATTAGTAAATAGAGTCCACCTGTGTGTAATTTAATCTCAGTATAAATACAGCTCTTCTGTGAAGCCCTCAGGGGTTTGTTAGAGAACCTTAGTCAACAAACAGCATCATGAAGGCCAAGGAACACACCAGACAGGTCAGGGATAAAGTTGTGGAGAAGTTTAAAGCAGGGTTAGGTTATAAAAAAATATCCAAAGCTTTGAACATCCCACAGAACACTGTTCAATCCATCATCTGAAAATTGGAAGAGTTTGGCACAGCTGCAAACCTACCAAGACATGGCCGCCTATCTAAACTGACAGGCCGGGCAAGGAGAGCATTAAATAGAGAAACAGCCAAGAGGCCCATGGTAACTCTGGAGGAGCTGCAGAGACCCACAGTTCAGGTGGGAGAATCTGTCCACAGGACAACTATTAGTTGTGCACTCCACAAATCTGGCCTTTATGGAGAGTGGCAAGAAGAAAACCGTTGTTGAAAGAAAGCCATGAGAAGTCCCATTTGCAGTTTGCGAGAAGCCATGTGGGGGACACAGCAAACATGTGGAAGAAGGTGCTCTGGTCAGATGAGATCAAAATGTAACTTTTTGACCTAAGAGCAAAACGCTACATGTGGCAAAAAACTAACACTGCACATCACCCTGAACACACCATCCCCACCGTGAAACATGGTGGTGGCAGCCTCATGTTGTGAGGATGCTTTTCTTTAGCAGGGACAGGGAAGCTGGTCAGAGTTGATCGAAAGATGGATGGAGCCAAATACAGGGCAATCTTAGAAGAAAACCTGTTAGAGTCTGCAAAAGACTTGAGATTGGGGCGGAGGTTCACCTTCTAGCAGAACAATGACCCTAAAAATAGGATTTTTGTACTCACCGTAAAATCCGTTTCTCTGACGTCCATGGACCGACGCAGCTCTCATACTGATTACATGTGGGTATATGTCCCTGCTCGCAGGAGAAGACCTAGGCAGAATGTTAGAGGTTAAAACATTCTAGAACAAGCCAGAGCTGAACAGCCCCACCCAGGGGGGCGGTCCCTCCGGACATTACCCTTCCACCTGCAGCTAATCAGCCTCAGTTCGTAACAAAGCAGTACAAACTTAAAAGGAAGGGTGGGTGCTGCGTCGGTCCATGGACGTCAGAGAAACGGATTTTACGGTGAGTACAAAAATCCTATTTTCTCTTATCGTCCATGGACCGACGCAGCTCTCATACTGATTACATGTGGGACGTCCCAAAGCAGTATAAGAAAAGGGTGGGAGCAAAAAAAGTAAGGAACAACCAAAACTTCACTCCAAACCAGCAGAGCCCCTCAACGGAGGAGTTGCAACATTAGACAGCGGCCTGCAACACTTTGCGGCCGAAGGAAGCATCCGACGATGCAGCCACATCAACCTTGTAGAACTTTGAAAAGGTATGAACGGACAACCAGGTCGTCGCCTTGCACACTTGTGCAACCGACGCTTGATGTCGGAAGGCCCGGGAAGCACCAATTGCCTTGGTGGAATGCGCCGCAACCGGAAAGGGAGGTGCCCGCCCCTTAAGGGCAAAGGCCTGTATGACGGTCTGCCTGATCCACCTAAAGACGGTGGCAGACGACACCGCTCGGCCCTGTTTTGGACCAGACACAGATTTCCGAATGGAAACAGTAGCAGACAGGTACACTCGTAAGGCTTGTACCCATCTTAATGCAGGAAGCGCAAACTCTCAGGGAAGCGATGGGTGAGGACAGAAGGACGGAAGAACAATGTCCTTCTTAAGGTGAAAGGCCAAGACCATCCTTAGAAAAGAAGGATGGTCGTGGGCGCAACACCAACATATCCTTTTGGAGGACCAAGTAAGGCGACTTGCCAGACAAGGCTGCCAACTAGGGATGAGCTTCGTGTTCGAGTCGAACATACGTTCGACTCGAACATCGGCTGTTCGATCGTTCGACGAAGATCGAACGATTTGGGCCGTTCGCGCCAAATTCGAGTGACGCGAACGGCCCACAATGCACTACGCCATCGCAGTGTCATCCAGGCGCTGTGATTGGCCAAGCATGCACTGTGACCCCGCATGCTTGGCCAATCACAGCGCCGGCAGCGAGGAGAGCAATGATTGGCCACAGGCAGGATGCCTGTGGCCAATTATTGCTGAGGGTGTTTAGTACACGCCCCACACTATAAAAGGCCGCCAGCACGGCGGCCTAGTGTAGTGTGTTCCGGAGCAGGGAAAGACAAGCATAGGCAGGGACAGTGACATTTATTTCTTTCTTGCTTAACCTGGATTCCTTTAGTTTAGGGAAAGAGAAGGATAGGTAGGGAGAGTGTCAGTGTGTTTTACTGTGCGAGTCCTTGTTTCTAGGGACAAAGAAGGAAAGTGAGGGGAATTCTCCTTGTGCTATAGTGTGCTTTAAAAAAACATTTTTTCTAGGGACAGAAAACTCTAGGTAGGGAGAGTGTCAGTTTCTTTCACTGTGCGAGTCTTTGTTTCTAGGAAAAAAGAAGGAAAGTGAGGGGAATTCTCCATGTGCTATAGTGTGCTTTAAAAAAAAAAAAATTCTAGGGACAGAAAACTCTAGGTAGGGAGAGTGTCAGTTTCTTTCACTGTGCGAGTCCTTGTTTCTAGGGACAAAGAAGGAAAGTGAGGGGAATTCTCCTTGTGCTATAGTGTGCTTTAAAAAAACATTTTTTCTAGGGACAGAAAACTCTAGGTAGGGAGAGTGTCAGTTTCTTTCACTGTGCGAGTCCTTGTTTCTAGGGACAAAGAAGGAAAGTGAGGGGAATTCTCCTTGTGCTATAGTGTGCTTTAAAAAAACATTTTTTCTAGGGACAGAAAACTCTAGGTAGGGAAAGTGTCAGTTTCTTTCACTGTGCGAGTCCTTGTTTCTAGGGACAAAGAAGGAAAGTGAGGGGAATTCTCCTTGTGCTATAGTGTGCTTTAAAAAAACATTTTTTCTAGGGACAGAAAACTCTAGGTAGGGAGAGTGTCAGTTTCTTTCACTGTGCGAGTCCTTGTTTCTAGGGACAAAGAAGGAAAGTGAGGGGAATTCTCCTTGTGCTATAGTGTGCTTTAAAAAAACATTTTTTCTAGGGACAGAAAACTCTAGGTAGGGAGAGTGTCAGTTTCTTTCACTGTGCGAGTCCTTGTTTCTAGGGACAAAGAAGGAAAGTGAGGGGAATTCTCCTTGTGCTATAGTGTGCTTTAAAAAAAAAAAAATTCTAGGGACAGAAAACTCTAGGTAGGGAGAGTGTCAGTTTCTTTCACTGTGCGAGTCCTTGTTTCTAGGGACAAAGAAGGAAAGTGAGGGGAATTCTCCTTGTGCTATAGTGTGCTTTAAAAAAACATTTTTTCTAGGGACAGAAAACTCTAGGTAGGGAGAGTGTCAGTTTCTTTCACTGTGCGAGTCCTTGTTTCTAGGAAAAAAGAAGGAAAGTGAGGGGAATTCTCCTTGTGCTATAGTGTGCTTTAAAAAAAAAAAATTTCTAGGGACAGAAAACTCTAGGTAGGGAGAGTGTCAGTTTCTTTCACTGTGCGAGTCCTTGTTTCTAGGGACAAAGAAGGAAAGTGAGGGGAATTCTCCTTGTGCTATAGTGTGCTTTAAAAAAACATTTTTTCTAGGGACAGAAAACTCTAGGTAGGGAGAGTGTCAGTTTCTTTCACTGTGCGAGTCTTTGTTTCTAGGAAAAAAGAAGGAAAGTGAGGGGAATTCTCCATGTGCTATAGTGTGCTTTAAAAAAAAAAAAATTCTAGGGACAGAAAACTCTAGGTAGGGAGAGTGTCAGTTTCTTTCACTGTGCGAGTCCTTGTTTCTAGGGACAAAGAAGGAAAGTGAGGGAAATTCTCCTTGTGCTATAGTGTGCTTTAAAAAAACATTTTTTCTAGGGACAGAAAACTCTAGGTAGGGAGAGTGTCAGTTTCTTTCACTGTGCGAGTCCTTGTTTCTAGGGACAAAGAAGGAAAGTGAGGGGAATTCTCCTTGTGCTATAGTGTGCTTTAAAAAAACATTTTTTCTAGGGACAGAAAACTCTAGGTAGGGAAAGTGTCAGTTTCTTTCACTGTGCGAGTCCTTGTTTCTAGGGACAAAGAAGGAAAGTGAGGGGAATTCTCCTTGTGCTATAGTGTGCTTTAAAAAAACATTTTTTCTAGGGACAGAAAACTCTAGGTAGGGAGAGTGTCAGTTTCTTTCACTGTGCGAGTCCTTGTTTCTAGGGACAAAGAAGGAAAGTGAGGGGAATTCTCCTTGTGCTATAGTGTGCTTTAAAAAAACATTTTTTCTAGGGACAGAAAACTCTAGGTAGGGAGAGTGTCAGTTTCTTTCACTGTGCGAGTCCTTGTTTCTAGGGACAAAGAAGGAAAGTGAGGGGAATTCTCCTTGTGCTATAGTGTGCTTTAAAAAAAAAAAAATTCTAGGGACAGAAAACTCTAGGTAGGGAGAGTGTCAGTTTCTTTCACTGTGCGAGTCCTTGTTTCTAGGGACAAAGAAGGAAAGTGAGGGGAATTCTCCTTGTGCTATAGTGTGCTTTAAAAAAACATTTTTTCTAGGGACAGAAAACTCTAGGTAGGGAGAGTGTCAGTTTCTTTCACTGTGCGAGTCCTTGTTTCTAGGGACAAAGAAGGAAAGTGAGGGGAATTCTCCTTGTGCTATAGTGTGCTTTAAAAAAACATTTTTTCTAGGGACAGAAAACTCTAGGTAGGGAGAGTGTCAGTTTCTTTCACTGTGCGAGTCCTTGTTTCTAGGGACAAAGAAGGAAAGTGAGGGGAATTCTCCTTGTGCTATAGTGTGCTTTAAAAAAACATTTTTTCTAGGGACAGAAAACTCTAGGTAGGGAAAGTGTCAGTTTCTTTCACTGTGCGAGTCCTTGTTTCTAGGGACAAAGAAGGAAAGTGAGGGGAATTCTCCTTGTGCTATAGTGTGCTTTAAAAAAACATTTTTTCTAGGGACAGAAAACTCTAGGTAGGGAGAGTGTCAGTTTCTTTCACTGTGCGAGTCCTTGTTTCTAGGGACAAAGAAGGAAAGTGAGGGGAATTCTCCTTGTGCTATAGTGTGCTTTAAAAAAACATTTTTTCTAGGGACAGAAAACTCTAGGTAGGGAGAGTGTCAGTTTCTTTCACTGTGCGAGTCCTTGTTTCTAGGGACAAAGAAGGAAAGTGAGGGGAATTCTCCTTGTGCTATAGTGTGCTTTAAAAAAAAAAAAATTCTAGGGACAGAAAACTCTAGGTAGGGAGAGTGTCAGTTTCTTTCACTGTGCGAGTCCTTGTTTCTAGGGACAAAGAAGGAAAGTGAGGGGAATTCTCCTTGTGCTATAGTGTGCTTTAAAAAAACATTTTTTCTAGGGACAGAAAACTCTAGGTAGGGAGAGTGTCAGTTTCTTTCACTGTGCGAGTCCTTGTTTCTAGGAAAAAAGAAGGAAAGTGAGGGGAATTCTCCTTGTGCTATAGTGTGCTTTAAAAAAAAAAAATTTCTAGGGACAGAAAACTCTAGGTAGGGAGAGTGTCAGTTTCTTTCACTGTGCGAGTCCTTGTTTCTAGGGACAAAGAAGGAAAGTGAGGGGAATTCTCCTTGTGCTATAGTGTGCTTTAAAAAAACATTTTTTCTAGGGACAGAAAACTCTAGGTAGGGAGAGTGTCAGTTTCTTTCACTGTGCGAGTCTTTGTTTCTAGGAAAAAAGAAGGAAAGTGAGGGGAATTCTCCATGTGCTATAGTGTGCTTTAAAAAAAAAAAAATTCTAGGGACAGAAAACTCTAGGTAGGGAGAGTGTCAGTTTCTTTCACTGTGCGAGTCCTTGTTTCTAGGGACAAAGAAGGAAAGTGAGGGGAATTCTCCTTGTGCTATAGTGTGCTTTAAAAAAACATTTTTTCTAGGGACAGAAAACTCTAGGTAGGGAGAGTGTCAGTTTCTTTCACTGTGCGAGTCCTTGTTTCTAGGGACAAAGAAGGAAAGTGAGGGGAATTCTCCTTGTGCTATAGTGTGCTTTAAAAAAACATTTTTTCTAGGGACAGAAAACTCTAGGTAGGGAAAGTGTCAGTTTCTTTCACTGTGCGAGTCCTTGTTTCTAGGGACAAAGAAGGAAAGTGAGGGGAATTCTCCTTGTGCTATAGTGTGCTTTAAAAAAACATTTTTTCTAGGGACAGAAAACTCTAGGTAGGGAGAGTGTCAGTTTCTTTCACTGTGCGAGTCCTTGTTTCTAGGGACAAAGAAGGAAAGTGAGGGGAATTCTCCTTGTGCTATAGTGTGCTTTAAAAAAACATTTTTTCTAGGGACAGAAAACTCTAGGTAGGGAGAGTGTCAGTTTCTTTCACTGTGCGAGTCCTTGTTTCTAGGGACAAAGAAGGAAAGTGAGGGGAATTCTCCTTGTGCTATAGTGTGCTTTAAAAAAAAAAAAATTCTAGGGACAGAAAACTCTAGGTAGGGAGAGTGTCAGTTTCTTTCACTGTGCGAGTCCTTGTTTCTAGGGACAAAGAAGGAAAGTGAGGGGAATTCTCCTTGTGCTATAGTGTGCTTTAAAAAAACATTTTTTCTAGGGACAGAAAACTCTAGGTAGGGAGAGTGTCAGTTTCTTTCACTGTGCGAGTCCTTGTTTCTAGGAAAAAAGAAGGAAAGTGAGGGGAATTCTCCTTGTGCTATAGTGTGCTTTAAAAAAAAAAATTTCTAGGGACAGAAAACTCTAGGTAGGGAGAGTGTCAGTTTCTTTCACTGTGCGAGTCCTTGTTTCTAGGGACAAAGAAGGAAAGTGAGGGGAATTCTCCTTGTGCTATAGTGTGCTTTAAAAAAACATTTTTTCTAGGGACAGAAAACTCTAGGTAGGGAGAGTGTCAGTTTCTTTCACTGTGCGAGTCCTTGTTTCTAGGAAAAAAGAAGGAAAGTGAGGGGAATTCTCCTTGTGCTATAGTGTGCTTTAAAAAAAAAAATTTCTAGGGACAGAAAACTCTAGGTAGGGAGAGTGTCAGTTTCTTTCACTGTGCGAGTCCTTGTTTCTAGGGACAAAGAAGGAAAGTGAGGGAAATTCTCCTTGTGCTATAGTGTGCTTTAAAAAAACATTTTTTCTAGGGACAGAAAACTCTAGGTAGGGAGAGTGTCAGTTTCTTTCACTGTGCGAGTCCTTGTTTCTAGGGACAAAGAAGGAAAGTGAGGGGAATTCTCCTTGTGCTATAGTGTGCTTTAAAAAAACATTTTTTCTAGGGACAGAAAACTCTAGGTAGGGAGAGTGTCAGTTTCTTTCACTGTGCGAGTCCTTGTTTCTAGGGACAAAGAAGGAAAGTGAGGGGAATTCTCCTTGTGCTATAGTGTGCTTTAAAAAAACATTTTTTCTAGGGACAGAAAACTCTAGGTAGGGAGAGTGTCAGTTTCTTTCACTGTGCGAGTCCTTGTTTCTAGGAAAAAAGAAGGAAAGTGAGGGGAATTCTCCTTGTGCTATAGTGTGCTTTAAAAAAAAAAAATTCTAGGGACAGAAAACTCTAGGTAGGGAGAGTGTCAGTTTCTTTCACTGTGCGAATCCTTGTTTCTAGGGACAAAGAAGGAAAGTGAGGGGAATTCTCCTTGTGCTATAGTGTGCTTTAAAAAAACATTTTTTCTAGGGACAGAAAACTCTAGGTAGGGAGAGTGTCAGTTTCTTTCACTGTGCGAGTCCTTGTTTCTAGGAAAAAAGAAGGAAAGTGAGGGGAATTCTCCTTGTGCTATAGTGTGCTTTAAAAAAAAAAAATTTCTAGGGACAGAAAACTCTAGGTAGGGAGAGTGTCAGTTTCTTTCACTGTGCGAGTCCTTGTTTCTAGGGACAAAGAAGGAAAGTGAGGGGAATTCTCCTTGTGCTATAGTGTGCTTTAAAAAAACATTTTTTCTAGGGACAGAAAACTCTAGGTAGGGAGAGTGTCAGTTTCTTTCACTGTGCGAGTCCTTGTTTCTAGGGACAAAGAAGGAAAGTGAGGGGAATTCTCCTTGTGCTATAGTGTGCTTTAAAAAAACATTTTTTCTAGGGACAGAAAACTCTAGGTAAGGAGAGTGTCAGTTTCTTTCACTGTGCGAGTCCTTGTTTCTAGGAAAAAAGAAGGAAAGTGAGGGGAATTCTCCTTGTGCTATAGTGTGCTTTAAAAAAAATAAAATTCTAGGGACAGAAAACTCTAGGTAGGGAGAGTGTCAGTTTCTTTCACTGTGCGAGTCCTTGTTTCTAGGAAAAAAGAAGGAAAGTGAGGGGAATTCTCCTTGTGCTATAGTGTGCTTTAAAAAAAAAAAATTTCTAGGGACAGAAAACTCTAGGTAGGGAGAGTGTCAGTTTCTTTCACTGTGCGAGTCCTTGTTTCTAGGGACAAAGAAGGAAAGTGAGGGGAATTCTCCTTGTGCTATAGTGTGCTTTAAAAAAAAAAAATTTCTAGGGACAGAAAACTCTAGGTAGGGAGAGTGTCAGTTTCTTTCACTGTGCGAGTCCTTGTTTCTAGGAAAAAAGAAGGAAAGTGAGGGGAATTCTCCTTGTGCTATAGTGTGCTTTAAAAAAAAAAATTTCTAGGGACAGAAAACTCTAGGTAGGGAGAGTGTCAGTTTCTTTCACTGTGCGAGTCCTTGTTTCTAGGGACAAAGAAGGAAAGTGAGGGGAATTCTCCTTGTGCTATAGTGTGCTTTAAAAAAAATAATTTCTAGGGACAGAAAACTCTAGGTAGATAGAGTGTCAGTTTCTTTCACTGTGCGAGTCCTTGTTTCTAGGAAAAAAGAAGGAAAGTGAGGGGAATTCTCCTTGTGCTATAGTGTGCTTTAAAAAAAAAAAATTTCTAGGGACAGAAAACTCTAGGTAGGGAGAGTGTCAGTTTCTTTCACTGTGCGAGTCCTTGTTTCTAGGGACAAAGAAGGAAAGTGAGGGGAATTCTCCTTGTGCTATAGTGTGCTTTAAAAAAACATTTTTTCTAGGGACAGAAAACTCTAGGTAGGGAGAGTGTCAGTTTCTTTCACTGTGCGAGTCCTTGTTTCTAGGAAAAAAGAAGGAAAGTGAGGGGAATTCTCCTTGTGCTATAGTGTGCTTTAAAAAAAAAAAAAAATTTCTAGGGACAGAAAACTCTAGGTAGGGAGAGTGTCAGTTTCTTTCACTGTGCGAGTCCTTGTTTCTAGGGACAAAGAAGGAAAGTGAGGGAAATTCTCCTTGTGCTATAGTGTGCTTTAAAAAAACATTTTTTCTAGGGACAGAAAACTCTAGGTAGGGAGAGTGTCAGTTTCTTTCACTGTGCGAGTCCTTGTTTCTAGGGACAAAGAAGGAAAGTGAGGGGAATTCTCCTTGTGCTATAGTGTGCTTTAAAAAAACATTTTTTCTAGGGACAGAAAACTCTAGGTAGGGAGAGTGTCAGTTTCTTTCACTGTGCGAGTCCTTGTTTCTAGGAAAAAAGAAGGAAAGTGAGGGGAATTCTCCTTGTGCTATAGTGTGCTTTAAAAAAAAAAAAATTCTAGGGACAGAAAACTCTAGGTAGGGAGAGTGTCAGTTTCTTTCACTGTGCGAGTCCTTGTTTCTAGGGACAAAGAAGGAAAGTGAGGGGAATTCTCCTTGTGCTATAGTGTGCTTTAAAAAAACATTTTTTCTAGGGACAGAAAACTCTAGGTAGGGAGAGTGTCAGTTTCTTTCACTGTGCGAGTCCTTGTTTCTAGGGACAAAGAAGGAAAGTGAGGGGAATTCTCCTTGTGCTATAGTGTGCTTTAAAAAAACATTTTTTCTAGGGACAGAAAACTCTAGGTAGGGAGAGTGTCAGTTTCTTTCACTGTGCGAGTCCTTGTTTCTAGGGACAAAGAAGGAAAGTGAGGGGAATTCTCCTTGTGCTATAGTGTGCTTTAAAAAAACATTTTTTCTAGGGACAGAAAACTCTAGGTAGGGAGAGTGTCAGTTTCTTTCACTGTGCGAGTCCTTGTTTCTAGGAAAAAAGAAGGAAAGTGAGGGGAATTCTCCTTGTGCTATAGTGTGCTTTAAAAAAAAAAATTTTCTAGGGACAGAAAACTCTAGGTAGGGAGAGTGTCAGTTTCTTTCACTGTGCGAGTCCTTGTTTCTAGGGACAAAGAAGGAAAGTGAGGGGAATTCTCCTTGTGCTATAGTGTGCTTTAAAAAAACATTTTTTCTAGGGACAGAAAACTCTAGGTAGGGAGAGTGTCAGTTTCTTTCACTGTGCGAGTCCTTGTTTCTAGGGACAAAGAAGGAAAGTGAGGGGAATTCTCCTTGTGCTATAGTGTGCTTTAAAAAAAAAAAATTTCTAGGGACAGAAAACTCTAGGTAGGGAGAGTGTCAGTTTCTTTCACTGTGCGAGTCCTTGTTTCTAGGGACAAAGAAGGAAAGTGAGGGGAATTCTCCTTGTGCTATAGTGTGCTTTAAAAAAACATTTTTTCTAGGGACAGAAAACTCTAGGTAGGGAGAGTGTCAGTTTCTTTCACTGTGCGAGTCCTTGTTTCTAGGAAAAAAGAAGGAAAGTGAGGGGAATTCTCCTTGTGCTATAGTGTGCTTTAAAAAAAAAAATTTCTAGGGACAGAAAACTCTAGGTAGGGAGAGTGTCAGTTTCTTTCACTGTGCGAGTCCTTGTTTCTAGGAAAAAAGAAGGAAAGTGAGGGGAATTCTCCTTGTGCTATAGTGTGCTTTAAAAAAAAAAAATTTCTAGGGACAGAAAACTCTAGGTAGGGAGAGTGTCAGTTTCTTTCACTGTGCGAGTCCTTGTTTCTAGGGACAAAGAAGGAAAGTGAGGGGAATTCTCCTTGTGCTATAGTGTGCTTTAAAAAAAAAAAATTTCTAGGGACAGAAAACTCTAGGTAGGGAGAGTGTCAGTTTCTTTCACTGTGCGAGTCCTTGTTTCTAGGAAAAAAGAAGGAAAGTGAGGGGAATTCTCCTTGTGCTATAGTGTGCTTTAAAAAAAAAAAATTTCTAGGGACAGAAAACTCTAGGTAGGGAGAGTGTCAGTTTCTTTCACTGTGCGAGTCCTTGTTTCTAGGGACAAAGAAGGAAAGTGAGGGGAATTCTCCTTGTGCTATAGTGTGCTTTAAAAAAAAAAAAATTTCTAGGGACAGAAAACTCTAGGTAGATAGAGTGTCAGTTTCTTTCACTGTGCGAGTCCTTGTTTCTAGGAAAAAAGAAGGAAAGTGAGGGGAATTCTCCTTGTGCTATAGTGTGCTTTAAAAAAAAAAAATTTCTAGGGACAGAAAACTCTAGGTAGGGAGAGTGTCAGTTTCTTTCACTGTGCGAGTCCTTGTTTCTAGGGACAAAGAAGGAAAGTGAGGGGAATTCTCCTTGTGCTATAGTGTGCTTTAAAAAAACATTTTTTCTAGGGACAGAAAACTCTAGGTAGGGAGAGTGTCAGTTTCTTTCACTGTGCGAGTCCTTGTTTCTAGGAAAAAAGAAGGAAAGTGAGGGGAATTATCCTTGTGCTATAGTGTGCTTTAAAAAAAATTTTTTTCTAGGGACAGAAAACTCTAGGTAGGGAGAGTGTCAGTTTCTTTCACTGTGCGAGTCCTTGTTTCTAGGGACAAAGAAGGAAAGTGAGGGGAATTCTCCTTGTGCTATAGTGTGCTTTAAAAAAACATTTTTTCTAGGGACAGAAAACTCTAGGTAGGGAGAGTGTCAGTTTCTTTCACTGTGCGAGTCCTTGTTTCTAGGGACAAAGAAGGAAAGTGAGGGGAATTCTCCTTGTGCTATAGTGTGCTTTAAAAAAACATTTTTTCTAGGGACAGAAAACTCTAGGTAGGGAGAGTGTCAGTTTCTTTCACTGTGCAAGTCCTTGTTTCTAGGAAAAAAGAAGGAAAGTGAGGGGAATTCTCCTTGTGCTATAGTGTGCTTTAAAAAAAAAAATTTTCTAGGGACAGAAAACTCTAGGTAGGGAGAGTGTCAGTTTCTTTCACTGTGCGAGTTCTTGTTTCTAGGGACAAAGAAGGAAAGTGAGAGGAATTCTCCTTGTGCTATAGTGTGCTTTAAAAAAACATTTTTTCTAGGGACAGAAAACTCTAGGTAGGGAGAGTGTCAGTTTCTTTCACTGTGCGAGTCCTTGTTTCTAGGAAAAAAGAAGGAAAGTGAGGGGAATTCTCCTTGTGCTATAGTGTGCTTTAAAAAAACATTTTTTCTAGGGACAGAAAACTCTAGGTAGGGAGAGTGTCAGTTTCTTTCACTGTGCGAGTCCTTGTTTCTAGGGACAAAGAAGGAAAGTGAGGGGAATTCTCCTTGTGCTATAGTGTGCTTTAAAAAAACATTTTTTCTAGGGACAGAAAACTCTAGGTAGGGAGAGTGTCAGTTTCTTTCACTGTGCGAGTCCTTGTTTCTAGGGACAAAGAAGGAAAGTGAGGGGAATTCTCCTTGTGCTATAGTGTGCTTTAAAAAAACATTTTTTCTAGGGACAGAAAACTCTAGGTAGGGAGAGTGTCAGTTTCTTTCACTGTGCGAGTCCTTGTTTCTAGGGACAAAGAAGGAAAGTGAGGGGAATTCTCCTTGTGCTATAGTGTGCTTTAAAAAAACATTTTTTCTAGGGACAGAAAACTCTAGGTAGGGAGAGTGTCAGTTTCTTTCACTGTGCGAGTCCTTGTTTCTAGGAAAAAAGAAGGAAAGTGAGGGGAATTCTCCTTGTGCTATAGTGTGCTTTAAAAAAAAAATTTTTCTAGGGACAGAAAACTCTAGGTAGGGAGAGTGTCAGTTTCTTTCACTGTGCGAGTCCTTGTTTCTAGGGACAAAGAAGGAAAGTGAGGGGAATTCTCCTTGTGCTATAGTGTGCTTTAAAAAAACATTTTTTCTAGGGACAGAAAACTCTAGGTAGGGAGAGTGTCAGTTTCTTTCACTGTGCGAGTCCTTGTTTCTAGGAAAAAAGAAGGAAAGTGAGGGGAATTCTCCTTGTGCTATAGTGTGCTTTAAAAAAACATTTTTTCTAGGGACAGAAAACTCTAGGTAGGGAGAGTGTCAGTTTCTTTCACTGTGCGAGTCCTTGTTTCTAGGGACAAAGAAGGAAAGTGAGGGGAATTCTCCTTGTGCTATAGTGTGCTTTAAAAAAAAATTTTTCTAGGGACAGAAAACTCTAGGTAGGGAGAGTGTCAGTTTCTTTCACTGTGCGAGTCCTTGTTTCTAGGGACAAAGAAGGAAAGTGAGGGGAATTCTCCTTGTGCTATAGTGTGCTTTAAAAAAACATTTTTTCTAGGGACAGAAAACTCTAGGTAGGGAGAGTGTCAGTTTCTTTCACTGTGCGAGTCCTTGTTTCTAGGAAAAAAGAAGGAAAGTGAGGGGAATTCTCCTTGTGCTATAGTGTGCTTTAAAAAAAAATAATTTCTAGGGACAGAAAACTCTAGGTAGGGAGAGTGTCAGTTTCTTTCACTGTGCGAGTCCTTGTTTCTAGGAAAAAAGAAGGAAAGTGAGGGGAATTCTCCTTGTGCTATAGTGTGCTTTAAAAAAAAAATTTTTCTAGGGACAGAAAACTCTAGGTAGGGAGAGTGTCAGTTTCTTTCACTGTGCGAGTCCTTGTTTCTAGGGACAAAGAAGGAAAGTGAGGGGAATTCTCCTTGTGCTATAGTGTGCTTTAAAAAAACATTTTTTCTAGGGACAGAAAACTCTAGGTAGGGAGAGTGTCAGTTTCTTTCACTGTGCGAGTCCTTGTTTCTAGGAAAAAAGAAGGAAAGTGAGGGGAATTCTCCTTGTGCTATAGTGTGCTTTAAAAAAACATTTTTTCTAGGGACAGAAAACTCTAGGTAGGGAGAGTGTCAGTTTCTTTCACTGTGCGAGTCCTTGTTTCTAGGGACAAAGAAGGAAAGTGAGGGGAATTCTCCTTGTGCTATAGTGTGCTTTAAAAAAACATTTTTTCTAGGGACAGAAAACTCTAGGTAGGGAGAGTGTCAGTTTCTTTCACTGTGCGAGTCCTTGTTTCTAGGGACAAAGAAGGAAAGTGAGGGGAATTCTCCTTGTGCTATAGTGTGCTTTAAAAAAACATTTTTTCTAGGGACAGAAAACTCTAGGTAGGGAGAGTGTCAGTTTCTTTCACTGTGCGAGTCCTTGTTTCTAGGAAAAAAGAAGGAAAGTGAGGGGAATTCTCCTTGTGCTATAGTGTGCTTTAAAAAAAAATAATTTCTAGGGACAGAAAACTCTAGGTAGGGAGAGTGTCAGTTTCTTTCACTGTGCGAGTCCTTGTTTCTAGGAAAAAAGAAGGAAAGTGAGGGGAATTTTCCTTGTGCTATAGTGTGCTTTAAAAAAAAATTTTTTCTAGGGACAGAAAACTCTAGGTAGGGAGAGTGTCAGTTTCTTTCACTGTGCGAGTCCTTGTTTCTAGGGACAAAGAAGGAAAGTGAGGGGAATTCTCCTTGTGCTATAGTGTGCTTTAAAAAAAAAAAATTTCTAGGGACAGAAAACTCTAGGTAGGGAGAGTGTCAGTTTCTTTCACTGTGCGAGTCCTTGTTTCTAGGAAAAAAGAAGGAAAGTGAGGGGAATTCTCCTTGTGCTATAGTGTGCTTTAAAAAAAAAAAATTCTAGGGACAGAAAACTCTAGGTAGGGAGAGTGTCAGTTTCTTTCACTGTGCGAGTCCTTGTTTCTAGGGACAAAGAAGGAAAGTGAGGGGAATTCTCCTTGTGCTATAGTGTGCTTTAAAAAAAAATAATTTCTAGGGACAGAAAACTCTAGGTAGATAGAGTGTCAGTTTCTTTCACTGTGCGAGTCCTTGTTTCTAGGAAAAAAGAAGGAAAGTGAGGGGAATTCTCCTTGTGCTATAGTGTGCTTTAAAAAAAAAAAAATTCTAGGGACAGAAAACTCTAGGTAGGGAGAGTGTCAGTTTCTTTCACTGTGCGAGTCCTTGTTTCTAGGGACAAAGAAGGAAAGTGAGGGGAATTCTCCTTGTGCTATAGTGTGCTTTAAAAAAACATTTTTTCTAGGGAGAGTGTCAGTTTCTTTCACTGTGCGAGTCCTTGTTTCTAGGAAAAAAGAAGGAAAGTGAGGGGAATTATCCTTGTGCTATAGTGTGCTTTAAAAAAAATTTTTTTCTAGGGACAGAAAACTCTAGGTAGGGAGAGTGTCAGTTTCTTTCACTGTGCGAGTCCTTGTTTCTAGGGACAAAGAAGGAAAGTGAGGGGAATTCTCCTTGTGCTATAGTGTGCTTTAAAAAAACATTTTTTCTAGGGACAGAAAACTCTAGGTAGGGAGAGTGTCAGTTTCTTTCACTGTGCGAGTCCTTGTTTCTAGGGACAAAGAAGGAAAGTGAGGGGAATTCTCCTTGTGCTATAGTGTGCTTTAAAAAAACATTTTTTCTAGGGACAGAAAACTCTAGGTAGGGAGAGTGTCAGTTTCTTTCACTGTGCGAGTCCTTGTTTCTAGGAAAAAAGAAGGAAAGTGAGGGGAATTCTCCTTGTGCTATAGTGTGCTTTAAAAAAAAATTTTTTCTAGGGACAGAAAACTCTAGGTAGGGAGAGTGTCAGTTTCTTTCACTGTGCGAGTCCTTGTTTCTAGGGACAAAGAAGGAAAGTGAGGGGAATTCTCCTTGTGCTATAGTGTGCTTTAAAAAAACATTTTTTCTAGGGACAGAAAACTCTAGGTAGGGAGAGTGTCAGTTTCTTTCACTGTGCGAGTCCTTGTTTCTAGGGACAAAGAAGGAAAGTGAGGGGAATTCTCCTTGTGCTATAGTGTGCTTTAAAAAAACATTTTTTCTAGGGACAGAAAACTCTAGGTAGGGAGAGTGTCAGTTTCTTTCACTGTGCGAGTCCTTGTTTCTAGGAAAAAAGAAGGAAAGTGAGGGGAATTCTCCTTGTGCTATAGTGTGCTTTAAAAAAACATTTTTTCTAGGGACAGAAAACTCTAGGTAGGGAGAGTGTCAGTTTCTTTCACTGTGCGAGTCCTTGTTTCTAGGGACAAAGAAGGAAAGTGAGGGGAATTCTCCTTGTGCTATAGTGTGCTTTAAAAAAACATTTTTTCTAGGGACAGAAAACTCTAGGTAGGGAGAGTGTCAGTTTCTTTCACTGTGCGAGTCCTTGTTTCTAGGGACAAAGAAGGAAAGTGAGGGGAATTCTCCTTGTGCTATAGTGTGCTTTAAAAAAACATTTTTTCTAGGGACAGAAAACTCTAGGTAGGGAGAGTGTCAGTTTCTTTCACTGTGCGAGTCCTTGTTTCTAGGGACAAAGAAGGAAAGTGAGGGGAATTCTCCTTGTGCTATAGTGTGCTTTAAAAAAACATTTTTTCTAGGGACAGAAAACTCTAGGTAGGGAGAGTGTCAGTTTCTTTCACTGTGCGAGTCCTTGTTTCTAGGGACAAAGAAGGAAAGTGAGGGGAATTCTCCTTGTGCTATAGTGTGCTTTAAAAAAAAAAAATTTCTAGGGACAGAAAACTCTAGGTAGGGAGAGTGTCAGTTTCTTTCACTGTGCGAGTCCTTGTTTCTAGGGACAAAGAAGGAAAGTGAGGGGAATTCTCCTTGTGCTATAGTGTGCTTTAAAAAAAAAAAAATTCTAGGGACAGAAAACTCTAGGTAGGGAGAGTGTAAGTTTCTTTCACTGTGCGAGTCCTTGTTTCTAGGAAAAAAGAAGGAAAGTGAGGGGAATTCTCCTTGTGCTATAGTGTACTTTAAAAAAAAAAAATTTCTAGGGACAGAAAACTCTAGGTAGGGAGAGTGTCAGTTTCTTTCACTGTGCGAGTCCTTGTTTCTAGGGACAAAGAAGGAAAGTGAGGGGAATTCTCCTTGTGCTATAGTGTGCTTTAAAAAAACATTTTTTCTAGGGACAGAAAACTCTAGGTAGGGAGAGTGTCAGTTTCTTTCACTGTGCGAGTCCTTGTTTCTAGGAAAAAAGAAGGAAAGTGAGGGGAATTCTCCTTGTGCTATAGTGTGCTTTAAAAAAAATTTTTTCTAGGGACAGAAAACTCTAGGTAGGGAGAGTGTCAGTTTCTTTCACTGTGCGAGTCCTTGTTTCTAGGGACAAAGAAGGAAAGTGAGGGGAATTCTCCTTGTGCTATAGTGTGCTTTAAAAAAACATTTTTTCTAGGGACAGAAAACTCTAGGTAGGGAGAGTGTCAGTTTCTTTCACTGTGCGAGTCCTTGTTTCTAGGGACAAAGAAGGAAAGTGAGGGGAATTCTCCTTGTGCTATAGTGTGCTTTAAAAAAACATTTTTTCTAGGGACAGAAAACTCTAGGTAGGGAGAGTGTCAGTTTCTTTCACTGTGCGAGTCCTTGTTTCTAGGAAAAAAGAAGGAAAGTGAGGGGAATTCTCCTTGTGCTATAGTGTGCTTTAAAAAAAAAAAATTTCTAGGGACAGAAAACTCTAGGTAGGGAGAGTGTCAGTTTCTTTCACTGTGCGAGTCCTTGTTTCTAGGGACAAAGAAGGAAAGTGAGGGGAATTCTCCTTGTGCTATAGTGTGCTTTAAAAAAAAAAAATTTCTAGGGACAGAAAACTCTAGGTAGGGAGAGTGTCAGTTTCTTTCACTGTGCGAGTCCTTGTTTCTAGGAAAAAAGAAGGAAAGTGAGGGGAATTCTCCTTGTGCTATAGTGTGCTTTAAAAAAAAATAATTTCTAGGGACAGAAAACTCTAGGTAGGGAGAGTGTCAGTTTCTTTCACTGTGCGAGTCCTTGTTTCTAGGGACAAAGAAGGAAAGTGAGGGGAATTCTCCTTGTGCTATAGTGTGGTTTAAAAAAAAAAAATTTCTAGGGACAGAAAACTCTAGGTAGATAGAGTGTCAGTTTCTTTCACTGTGCGAGTCCTTGTTTCTAGGAAAAAAGAAGGAAAGTGAGGGGAATTCTCCTTGTGCTATAGTGTGCTTTAAAAAAAAAAAAATTCTAGGGACAGAAAACTCTAGGTAGGGAGAGTGTCAGTTTCTTTCACTGTGCGAGTCCTTGTTTCTAGGGACAAAGAAGGAAAGTGAGGGGAATTCTCCTTGTGCTATAGTGTGCTTTAAAAAAACTTTTTTTCTAGGGAGAGTGTCAGTTTCTTTCACTGTGCGAGTCCTTGTTTCTAGGAAAAAAGAAGGAAAGTGAGGGGAATTATCCTTGTGCTATAGTGTGCTTTAAAAAAAACAATTTTTCTAGGGACAGAAAACTCTAGGTAGGGAGAGTGTCAGTTTCTTTCACTGTGCGAGTCCTTGTTTCTAGGGACAAAGAAGGAAAGTGAGGGGAATTCTCCTTGTGCTATAGTGTGCTTTAAAAAAACATTTTTTCTAGGGACAGAAAACTCTAGGTAGGGAGAGTGTCAGTTTCTTTCACTGTGCGAGTCCTTGTTTCTAGGGACAAAGAAGGAAAGTGAGGGGAATTCTCCTTGTGCTATAGTGTGCTTTAAAAAAACATTTTTTCTAGGGACAGAAAACTCTAGGTAGGGAGAGTGTCAGTTTCTTTCACTGTGCGAGTCCTTGTTTCTAGGAAAAAAGAAGGAAAGTGAGGGGAATTCTCCTTGTGCTATAGTGTGCTTTAAAAAAAAAATTTTTCTAGGGACAGAAAACTCTAGGTAGGGAGAGTGTCAGTTTCTTTCACTGTGCGAGTCCTTGTTTCTAGGGACAAAGAAGGAAAGTGAGGGGAATTCTCCTTGTGCTATAGTGTGCTTTAAAAAAACATTTTTTCTAGGGACAGAAAACTCTAGGTAGGGAGAGCGTCAGTTTCTTTCACTGTGCGAGTCCTTGTTTCTAGGAAAAAAGAAGGAAAGTGAGGGGAATTCTCCTTGTGCTATAGTGTGCTTTAAAAAAACATTTTTTCTAGGGACAGAAAACTCTAGGTAGGGAGAGTGTCAGTTTCTT
Organism: Rana muscosa; assembly: GCA_029206835.1. NCBI lineage: Eukaryota > Metazoa > Chordata > Amphibia > Anura > Ranidae > Rana > Rana muscosa. The sequence continues at coordinate 708,354,478 of CM055118.1, forward strand.
TCACTGTGCGAGTCCTTGTTTCTAGGGACAAAGAAGGAAAGTGAGGGGAATTCTCCTTGTGCTATAGTGTGCTTTAAAAAAACATTTTTTCTAGGGACAGAAAACTCTAGGTAGGGAGAGTGTCAGTTTCTTTCACTGTGCGAGTCCTTGTTTCTAGGGACAAAGAAGGAAAGTGAGGGGAATTCTCCTTGTGCTATAGTGTGCTTTAAAAAAACATTTTTTCTAGGGACAGAAAACTCTAGGTAGGGAGAGTGTCAGTTTCTTTCACTGTGCGAGTCCTTGTTTCTAGGGACAAAGAAGGAAAGTGAGGGGAATTCTCCTTGTGCTATAGTGTGCTTTAAAAAAACATTTTTTCTAGGGACAGAAAACTCTAGGTAGGGAGAGTGTCAGTTTCTTTCACTGTGCGAGTCCTTGTTTCTAGGAAAAAAGAAGGAAAGTGAGGGGAATTCTCCTTGTGCTATAGTGTGCTTTAAAAAAAAAAAAATTCTAGGGACAGAAAACTCTAGGTAGGGAGAGTGTCAGTTTCTTTCACTGTGCGAGTCCTTGTTTCTAGGGACAAAGAAGGAAAGTGAGGGGAATTCTCCTTGTGCTATAGTGTGCTTTAAAAAAACATTTTTTCTAGGGACAGAAAACTCTAGGTAGGGAGAGTGTCAGTTTCTTTCACTGTGCGAGTCCTTGTTTCTAGGAAAAAAGAAGGAAAGTGAGGGGAATTCTCCTTGTGCTATAGTGTGCTTTAAAAAAACATTTTTTCTAGGGACAGAAAACTCTAGGTAGGGAGAGTGTCAGTTTCTTTCACTGTGCGAGTCCTTGTTTCTAGGGACAAAGAAGGAAAGTGAGGGGAATTCTCCTTGTGCTATAGTGTGCTTTAAAAAAACATTTTTTCTAGGGACAGAAAACTCTAGGTAGGGAGAGTGTCAGTTTCTTTCACTGTGCGAGTCCTTGTTTCTAGGGACAAAGAAGGAAAGTGAGGGGAATTCTCCTTGTGCTATAGTGTGCTTTAAAAAAACATTTTTTCTAGGGACAGAAAACTCTAGGTAGGGAGAGTGTCAGTTTCTTTCACTGTGCGAGTCCTTGTTTCTAGGGACAAAGAAGGAAAGTGAGGGGAATTCTCCTTGTGCTATAGTGTGCTTTAAAAAAAAAATATTTCTAGGGACAGAAAACTCTAGGTAGGGAGAGTGTCAGTTTCTTTCACTGTGCGAGTCCTTGTTTCTAGGGACAAAGAAGGAAAGTGAGGGGAATTCTCCTTGTGCTATAGTGTGCTTTAAAAAAAAAAAATTTCTAGGGACAGAAAACTCTAGGTAGGGAGAGTGTAAGTTTCTTTCACTGTGCGAGTCCTTGTTTCTAGGAAAAAAGAAGGAAAGTGAGGGGAATTCTCCTTGTGCTATAGTGTACTTTAAAAAAAAAAAATTTCTAGGGACAGAAAACTCTAGGTAGGGAGAGTGTCAGTTTCTTTCACTGTGCGAGTCCTTGTTTCTAGGGACAAAGAAGGAAAGTGAGGGGAATTCTCCTTGTGCTATAGTGTGCTTTAAAAAAACATTTTTTCTAGGGACAGAAAACTCTAGGTAGGGAGAGTGTCAGTTTCTTTCACTGTGCGAGTCCTTGTTTCTAGGAAAAAAGAAGGAAAGTGAGGGGAATTCTCCTTGTGCTATAGTGTGCTTTAAAAAAAAAAATTTCTAGGGACAGAAAACTCTAGGTAGGGAGAGTGTCAGTTTCTTTCACTGTGCGAGTCCTTGTTTCTAGGGACAAAGAAGGAAAGTGAGGGGAATTCTCCTTGTGCTATAGTGTGCTTTAAAAAAACATTTTTTCTAGGGACAGAAAACTCTAGGTAGGGAGAGTGTCAGTTTCTTTCACTGTGCGAGTCCTTGTTTCTAGGGACAAAGAAGGAAAGTGAGGGGAATTCTCCTTGTGCTATAGTGTGCTTTAAAAAAACATTTTTTCTAGGGACAGAAAACTCTAGGTAGGGAGAGTGTCAGTTTCTTTCACTGTGCGAGTCCTTGTTTCTAGGAAAAAAGAAGGAAAGTGAGGGGAATTCTCCTTGTGCTATAGTGTGCTTTAAAAAAAAAAAATTTCTAGGGACAGAAAACTCTAGGTAGGGAGAGTGTCAGTTTCTTTCACTGTGCGAGTCCTTGTTTCTAGGGACAAAGAAGGAAAGTGAGGGGAATTCTCCTTGTGCTATAGTGTGCTTTAAAAAAAATTTTTTTCTAGGGACAGAAAACTCTAGGTAGGGAGAGTGTCAGTTTCTTTCACTGTGCGAGTCCTTGTTTCTAGGAAAAAAGAAGGAAAGTGAGGGGAATTCTCCTTGTGCTATAGTGTGCTTTAAAAAAACATTTTTTCTAGGGACAGAAAACTCTAGGTAGGGAGAGTGTCAGTTTCTTTCACTGTGCGAGTCCTTGTTTCTAGGGAGAAAGAAGGAAAGTGAGGGGAATTCTCCTTGTGCTATAGTGTGCTTTAAAAAAACATTTTTTCTAGGGACAGAAAACTCTAGGTAGGGAGAGTGTCAGTTTCTTTCACTGTGCGAGTCCTTGTTTCTAGGGACAAAGAAGGAAAGTGAGGGGAATTCTCCTTGTGCTATAGTGTGCTTTAAAAAAACATTTTTTCTAGGGACAGAAAACTCTAGGTAGGGAGAGTGTCAGTTTCTTTCACTGTGCGAGTCCTTGTTTCTAGGGACAAAGAAGGAAAGTGAGGGGAATTCTCCTTGTGCTATAGTGTGCTAAAGCATTCCTCATCAACCATCTTTGAAATCCTTGTTTTTTGGACAGTCAGGGAAATTGTCGTTGTGCTATTCTGTGCAAAAGCAATCATCCTCAACCATATTTAGAAATCCTTAAGTAAAGGGACAGAGAAGGACACCTGAAGGTAGCCCTTATTGCTTTTTTCCCATCTCCCTGCAGGCCATCTATTAGAATGTCTGGAAGGCAAACAAGGAGAGGCAGACAGTCAGGAGGCAATAAAAGAGGGCAAGCAGGCTCTGTGTCTGGGGGCAACAGTGCTGGTCGTGGACGCGGTGCATTGTCATCAGCACATGGCCATGGGACACGCTTGTCCTTCTTTTCGGCAGCTGGACATGTTGCGCCACATCATGCCGAAGACTTGGTAGAGTGGATGACCAAGCCCTCCTCCTCCTCCTCATCCTCTCTCACCCAGGCTCAGGGTACTGGCAAAGCAGCTGCCAAAGCGTCCTCTTCCCTGGTATCAATGTCAGACTCATCATCAGTCACTCCTTCCCTAGACCCACCATGTCCTCCTCCTGAGGAGTCCCCCGAACTGTTTGAGCACAGTGTTGGGTACATGCTCCAGGAGGATGCCCAGCGTTTCGAAGGGTCTGATGATGAAACCCAGCTACAGGAAGGCAGTAGCGTGAGAGCAGACAGAGGGGATGCTCAAGAAGGACACCAATCTGGCAGTCATGTTCCAGCAGCTGCAGCATACTGCCAGATTGGCTCCAGTGATGAGGAGGGAGGGGATGATGAGGTCACTGACTCCACGTGGGTGCCTAATAGGAGAGAGGAGGAGGAGGAGGATGAGGAGGAGGCACATCTCCAACGAGGCAGGATGCCCTTTGGTGGCCAGCGTAAGGGCAGTACACTGACGGAATCACACCGCAGAGCTCCGCCTGTGCAGGGCGCTGCCTCTGCCCGTCATTCAAAAAGTTCCTTGGTGTGGGCCTTTTTTGAGGCTAGTGCATCAGATCGCACAGCTGCTGTTTGCAACATATGTCTCAAGCGTATATCGCGTGGCCAAAACATCAGCCGCTTGGGTACCACATGCCTGACCAGACATATGTTGACCTGCCATGCAGCTCGTTGGCAAGCCTACCTCAAAGACCCACACCAAAGAACAAAGCGGACCTCTCCTTGCACCGCATCAGCTGGGATCTCCAACCCCACTATAACTTCAGTCCTCTCTGAAACATGCACTGAGAGGAATGAAGGTGTAGAATTAGGTGTGTCACAGCCAAGTACTTGCGGCCACTCTGCTAGCAGTACACCGACGTCCGATTCTAGCAGGCAAATTTCCCTGCCCCAGCTGCTGGACCGTCGAAAGAAGTTCACTCCCAGCCATCCACATGCCCAGCGGTTGAATGCTAGCTTGGCTAAATTGCTAGCGCTTCAACTGCTGCCTTTTCAGTTGGTAGACTCGGCCCCCTTCCGTGAGTTTGTGCAATGTGCGGTTCCTCAGTGGCAGGTTCCCAAACGCCACTTTTTCTCACGGAAGGCTATTCCGGCTCTCTACCGGCATGTGGAAGGCAATGTCTTGGCCTCGCTGGACAGGGCGGTCAGCGGTAAGGTGCATATTACCGCTGACTCATGGTCCAGCAGGCATGGACAGGGACGTTACCTTTCTTTCACGGCCCATTGGGTCACTCTTTTGGCAGCTGGGAAGGATGCAGGACAAGGTGCAGTAGTGTTGGAGGTTGTTCCACCGCCACGCCTCCAAAATGCTACTACTGGTTGTGACACACCTCTCTCCTCCACCCCCTCCTCTTCTTCTTCCTCCATGGCCTCTTCCTGTGGTTTGTCCTATGAACCAGCGGTGCTCCGTAGCCGTTCACGGGGCTAAGCAAGTACGCAGGCAAAAAGATGCCATGCCGTGCTTGCGCTGGTGTGTTTGGGGGACAGAAGCCACACTGGGGCAGAGGTCCTGTCTGCTCTGCAGGGCCAGGCCGAGAGGTGGTTGACGCCACGCCAGCTTAAGCCAGGAATGGTGGTTTGCGACAATGGCACCAACCTCCTCTCCGCCCTCCGACAGGGACAACTGACCCATGTGCCCTGTGTGGCTCACGTCCTTAACCTGGTGGTGCAGCGGTTCTTGGGCAGGTACCCGGGCTTACAGGATGTCCTGAGGCAGGCCAGGAAAGTCTGTGTGCATTTCCGCAGATCTTATAATGCCAGTGCTCGCCTGGCTGAGCTGCAAAAGGAGTTGAACCTGCCCAAGAACCGCCTTATATGTGACATGCCCACCAGGTGGAACTCAACGTTGGCCATGCTGCAGCGGCTGCACACGCAGCAGAGGGCCATCAATGAGTACCTGTGCGACTACGGCACCAGGACAGGGTCAGGGGAGCTTGGTTTTTTTTCTCCACGCCAGTGGGGCATGATCAGGGATGCATGCACTGTCCTGGCACCATTTGAGGAGGCCACGAGGATGGTGAGCAGTGACAGTGCATGCATCAGTGACACTGTACCTCTTGTCCACCTGTTGGAGCACACGCTGCGTGGAATAATGGACAGGGCACTTGAGGCAGAACAGAGGCAGGAAGAGGAGGACTTCCTTGCCTCTCAAGGCCCCCTTTACCCAGACAGTGTTCCTTCTGTCCCACCCATCGCACAGGAAGAGGAGGAGGAGGAGGAGGATTGTGTCAGCATGGAGGTGGAGGCTGGCACTCAGCATCATCAGCAGCAGTCTTTTAGGGATGATTTACAGTCCCAAGAAACCAGTGGACTTGTACGTGGCTGGGAGGAGGTGGCTGCGGATCATGTCGTCCTTAGTGACCCAGAGGACTCCGGAGCGAATGCCTCAGCAAACCTACGCTGCATGGCCTCCCTGATCCTGCAAAGTCTGCGGAAGGATCCTCGTATTCTTCGGATCAAGGAGAGGGACCATTACTGGCTGGCCACTCTCCTTGATCCACGGTACAAGGGTAAGGTTGCGGACCTTATGTTACCGTCGCAGAGGGAGCAGAGGATGAGACAACTCCGGGAGGCCTTGCAGAAAGGTCTGTGCAACGCGTTCCCAGAGACTGGGAGGTTACAAACTCCTGGTCCTGGACAACGAGTTGCTGAGGCTTCGGCCAGTCAAAGAAGGAGCGGTGGGGAAGGTGGCCGTCTGACCGATGCGTTCAGACAATTCTTTAGTCCGCAGCCCCAAAGTATGATCGGTTCCAGCAACCATCGCCAGCGTCTGATAAACATGGTGCAGGAATATCTAGGGGCAAGGTCAGACTTGGACACCTTCCCCACCGAAAATCCTCTGGCTTACTGGGTCTTGAGGATGGATCACTGGCCAGAGCTTGCACAGTATGCAATTGAGCTACTGGCCTGTCCTGCATCCAGCGTTCTTTCGGAACGCACATTCAGTGCTGCTGGAGGATTTGTCACGGATCACAGGGTGCGCCTGTCCACCGACTCGGTTGATCGACTGACTTTCATCAAGATGAACCAGTCTTGGATCACCACCAGCTACCACACACCTGATGCTGATATAACAGACTAATTGATTTTAACATGTCACATCCCTTCAAGACTGATGCTGATGCTGAGTGCCTGTGCTGTTATGTTGACTGGCTATCCTCCTCCTCCGAGTCCTCAATGATACGATTGATGATGATAGCTTGGAAGATCATTTTTGTTTATGGGTGCCGCCACCAGTGGCTAAGGCCCAATTTTTCAGCTCCTGTTTTACAGGGGCGTGTAATTACAATTTTTTTAACAATAATTTGCCATAGGGCTCATTGCTGTGCTCCAAGTACAGTATCTGTGAGGGGTTGGAGTGTTGTGGCACCAGTGCCTAAGGCCCAATTTTTCAGCCCCTGTTTAAAAGGGGCGTGTCATTACAATTTTTGAAGCAATACTTTGCAACAGGGCTCATTGCTGTGCTCCAAGTACAGTATCTGTGAGGGGTTGTAGTGTTGTGCCACCAGTGCCTAAGGCCCAATTTTTCAGCCCCTGTTTAACAGGGGCGTGTCATTACAATTTTTGAAGCAATACTTTGCAACAGGGCTCATTGCTGTGCTCCAAGTACAGTATCTGTGAGGGGTTGTAGTGTTGTGCCACCAGTGCCTAAGGCCCAATTTTTCAGCCCCTGTTCAACAGGGGCATGCAATTACAATTCTTGATCTAATAATTCACAGCAGGGCCCATTGCTGCACCCACCAAGAGTAACTGTCAGGGCTTACAGTGTTGTGGCACCAGCACCACCATCAAAGGCCCAATTTTTACTACCACTGTTCAACAATTATATGTAATTAAAATTCCTGATATAATAGTTGACAGCAGGGCGTTCCAGCACCAACCAAGAGTAACTGTGAGTGCTTACAGTGTTGTGCCAACACCAACAACTAAGGGGCCTATTTCTGCAGAGTATATACGGCAGGTCCCTACTTTCAAACATCCAACTTACAAACGACTCCTACTTGCAAACGCAAGAAGACAACAGGAAGTGAGAGGAAATCTACCACTAGGAAGGAAAATTCTCTCCTGTAAGAATAAATATGGGAGAAAGGTGTCTCCTCTGTACTGATGCTTTATCAGCAATCCTTGTTTCAAGAAAAACACCACATTTCAAAAACAGTTGTCATTGGGACGGAAAGTGAGGTGAAATGTTCTGAACAGGGGCACAGACAGCAAAACAAATGTTACAGGGGTGATAACCCTTACCTATGTTTTCCAAAAAGTTTAAAAATAGATTTTTGGGCTGGAGCTACACTTCAACAATGTACCTGTTCAAAATTACAAACACATTCTACATAAGAACAAACCTACAGTCCCTGTCTTGTATGCACCGCCTGTATACGGCTGTTCAGAGTATATAGGGCCTTTTTTATTTTATGTGCGGGGTTCCCCTTAATATCCATACAAGACCCAAAGGGGCTGGTAATGGGCTGGGGTAGGGGGGGGGGGGTCATGGGGTAGCTATGCCATTTTTCTTAAAGATTTTCATCCATATTACCGGGACCAGACATTACATTAAAGCCGCAAGCAGTTTTAAATGGCTTTTTTTTCCTTTAGAAGTGTCATTTTGTGCAGGGACAGTTCTAAACACGGGAAACACGTGGCACTTCACAGGCATACTTTAGACACCCCCCAGGTACGATATTTAAAGGAATATTTGACTTTTTTTTTTCACTTTATGCATCATTAAAATGACTGCTCCCGAAAAACGACCGTTTTTAAAACTTCTTTTTGCATTGATACATGTCCCCTGGTGCAGAACCCGGGTTCCCAAACCCTTTTTAGGACAATAACATGCATAATAGTTGTTATAATTAGCACTTTAGAATTCGACCGTTCGCATCCATTGTATTTAATAGGGTTCTAATGTTCGTACAAACTTTCGGTCCGTTCGCGGGTTCTGGTGCGAACCGAACCCGGGGGTGTTCGGCTCATCACTACTGCCAACTCAGACACCCGTCTAACCGAAGCAATGGCCAATAAGGCCAACTTCCGGGACAAGGTCAAGAGAGGAATCTCTCTGATATTCTCAAAGGGATGTTCTTGGAGAACCGAGATGCATCAAAATCAGATTCCAAGTAGGGAGAGGAGGCTTGACAGGGGGGACCACATGGCGAACCCCCTGCCCAAAAGGTGCTAATCAAGGAATGGCCCGGCAGCGGTCGTTGAAAAAGACAGTCCGGGCCGAAATCCGACCCTCAAAAAAAGGTATGCAAGGCCAGCTTTTGGGTCACACCACGCTGTAAGAACAGCAAAATCCTGGGAACGGAAAACATCCGAGGATGCCACTCAAGTTCCTCGCACATAGCGATGTAAGCCTTCCAGGTACGGTGAGATATCTTTCTGGAGGAAGATTCCCGAGTCAACAACATAGAAGAGATGACCGAATACGAGAGAACTCGGTCCTTTAGCACCTGGCTTTAAACAGCCATGCCATTAAAGCCAAGGACTGTAAAGCAGGATGAAGTATGCTCTGCGAAGCCGGCGAGGCAACAACAGTAGCAGAGGGTAAGCATATATCAGGCGATACTGCCCCCACGGGCTTCCAACGTGTCTAACGCATCCGCCCAGGGGTCCCTGGACCTGACCACGATCTTGCCACCTTGCGAGTGAGTCGAGAGGCCACAAGGTCCACTTCCGGTGCCCCACCTCCGGTAAAGAAGGTGGAAACACCTCCGGATGCAAGGACCCTTCGCCTGCAATGCACACGGCCGACAGGATCGTCTTGCAGCGAGACGTATGAAAATCCCAAAGAGACTCCGCAATGTATCGGAGAAGGGAGGCCCCAGTGTACAGGGTACCTCAAATGTTGGCCAATAAAGGCAACTTGACGGAACTTCCCTAGAAACTCGGTCAGAGGACTAGTACCTCAGCCTCCACAGGTGGCGCAAACCCACCCCGGGCACAGAGACCCTAAAGGCTAAAGCAGTTGTAGTGCACCTGCTAGACAACTGATGAATGAAGCAGAGGCTTTTGCCCAGTCATTGATCCACAAAAAATGCCAGAGACGCAGCCACTAACGGGCGCAACGCCAACCCCAGCCTGGCGAACACAGTCCAAGCCAGCGCTTCTGATCACCACTGAAAGCAGGTGGAAAGTGATACCCCTGAAACCAGGGATCCTTGTGACAATGCTCCATTCAGCAGGTACCCATGGATAGGTGCTGATTGTGCAAACACATAGTTTATACTATGTATTGCGTCAAACGCACAAATGGAGAGTGTGGGAGGAAACCCACCAAGCCACAAAGAGCATAATACCACCACATACGGCGTATGTAGTTTAGTATTTGTGGATAAACCTAATAAATGCGTATGTACTGTGCCAGCGACGAAGGCGTGCACATCATCGGGGCCTGGACATAAACCAGCCACACAGATTGCGTACACAACCGTGTAGGTATGTTAGCCTGCGAATAAACAAATTGCACATGTTTATACTGTGCATAGCGCTGAGAATGCGCACACCATTGGAACGCAGGGGAGAAACCTGAGCACCCGGATGAAACCCATGCAGACTGCATACGCATACCGTGTATGGTATTATAGTATGTGTGCTAAACATTTTGCACAAGCCCATGTGTGAATAGCACCGAAGGCACGCACACTGTTGGCGTGTGGGAGGAACCAAAGTACCACACGCATACTCAGAGAATGCAATACCTACAGCTACTGTAAATGTATTTAGTGTAGTGTATAGACATAATGTGTATGTTTACACCGTGTATTGCACCAAAGGCATGCATGTCATGTAGCATGGGCAGAAACCCACGCAGACTGCATACGCATACCGTGTAGGTATTATAGTGTGTGTGCTAAACCTTTTGCACAAGTTAATGTGTGCAAAGCACCGAAGGCGCGCACACCGTTGGCGTGTGTGAGGAACCGAAGTACCCCACGCATACTCAGAGAATGCAATACCTACAACTACTGTAAATGTATTTAGTGTAGTGTATAGACATAATGTGTATGTTTACACCGTGTATTGCACCAAAGGCATGCATGTCATGTAGCATGGGCAGAAACCCACGCAGACTGCATACGCATACCGTATAGGTATTATAGTGTGTGTGCTAAACCTTTTGCACAAGCTCATGTGTGCATAGCACCGAAGGCGCGCACACCGTTGGCGCGTAGGAGGAACCGAAGTACCCCACGCATACTCAGAGAATGCAATACCTACAACTACTGTGAATGTATTTAGTGTAGTGTATAAACATATTGTGTATGTTTACATCGTGTATTGCACCAAAGGCATGCATGTCATGTAGCGTGGGCGGAAACCCACGCAGACTGCAAAGACATACCGGGTAGGTCCAATCGCACAAATTTAGACTGTGCATAGCGCCGAAGCGCCCACTCGGAAGAACTCCACGCAGACAGCACACAGATACCGTGTAGGAATGATAGCATGTGAATCAACATAATATTGCACATGTTTATGCTGTGCATTTCCATTGGAGCGTGGGGGGAAACCGGAGTACCCGGAGGAACCCCACGCAAACAGTATACCCATACTGTAAACATGTATAATATGTGCAATAAACATATTGAACATGTCTATACTGTGCAGAGAGCCGAAGCGCACATACCATGAGAGTGCGGGAGGACACCGGAGCCCCCGCCAGCCCAGAGAGTATGATACATACATATACTGTGAATGTATCTGGAGTCGTGCATAAACATATTTTGTACGTTTATATCATGTATGGCACTGAAACACAGCATTGGAACGTGGGGACAGCCACGCAGACACAGAGACCAATAATACATACATACACTGTGAATGTATGCAGTGTAGAGGTATAGGATGAGTTTAAATTATGGCGCAGAGGCGCAATAATCTTCTCTGTATCATTCCAACCTGCTTGACAGTGCTGCTGAAGCAGCATACAGGTAACAGTTAACCTCTGATCCTCAGACCGTGTGTCTGTCAGAGCTCAAATCATTCCCCAGGAAATGGCGGGAAATGTTACCTCAGGTATCACACACAAGGCTCACAGGGATTAGAGACATAAATGAATAAAGTCCTCCCTCATCCATGCTGCTCTTGAGGCAGCATGTGAGGAAAACAGTGAGGAAACTGTGTAAAAGAAAAGCTTGTCACAGCAATTTCAGCCTGAGTATGATTCTCACATCGTCAATGAGATCACTTACAAGCGCCCTGTCATTCACTGACACAGAACTGGAGTCTTCCTCACAAGGGAATGTCCTGTTCATAAACATTAAATATTCAGAGGTAGGGTCCTGAGCCCAATAGCTAGGCCCATATCTGACTAAGAGCACTCCTTCACTAAAGATTTTTGTGGGGGGAGGGGGCTTATAGCTCCTTTTGCTCGCACACCGCTTCCATTCTGACAGGAATGATTCCAGGACTGCTGACAACTGGTCCATAAGGACCGCAGGTGCAGGAAACATATGAACATGTTTAACTGTGCAGCACTGCCAGTTGCCCCAGGCAATGTGGAGAGCAGGTGTATCAGACTCCATAAACGCCACCCTCTGAGACCTTATACACTATACAGTGAATATACAGTCCACCCACTGGCTACGCTGAGGAGGGGATACCCGGGAGGACCCACCAACCCTTAAGGACAGCTCAGTCTGTGAGGAGATTGTGAGGGGATTCGCGCCGCCGCCAGAAATAAATGCGCGGTAGCCACAAGAAAATGGCCGCCGTCCGCAGCCATAATTGTGCCACTAAACGCCAAGATGGCCGCCGAGCGCAAAATTCAAAGCTCTAATGCGCGCCAATGGCGCACGCAATAACCACCTCAAACAGCGCCAATGGCGCACGCAATAATCACCTCACACACCAGAAAAAACTGCAGACATGAGCGCCCAACCAGGCCAGAGTGACCCCCAAGCACCCCACAGCACAGCATCAGTACAGGGTGCAGAGAGCAGCATAACAGGGGGGGACAGGGAGAAACCCCCACACACAGAAACACAGCCAGCATGTACTCACCTGCAGTAGGAGAGACTACTTACCCGTCCCTTTCAGGGACCCACTGGCTTGTTTCAGACAGACCTATCACAGAGTCGTACTGCGTAGCTGTCGGCCCGGTCCACCGCGAGAGATACAGTCAGTCAAGTACTGTTGAATCTTGAGAGGACCGCGGGAGCATGAAAGCAACCCGGCCACCCCTGGAGTCATGGGGCATGTCGTGAACTGAGTCTCACACACGCAAGGCGAGGATCAGCACGCTCGATGGTCGGACAGGGAAGACTACAAGGATACTAGTGTACCCAACCTGTTGCCCAGCCGACAGTTGATTGAAGGTCTCAAAAATAAAATAATAAAATTCCCAAAGGAATAAAAATCAAAAGTAAAATCTTCCAGGAGACTGGCTCCTGAGAGCCACGTCTTCTCCTTCTGCTAGGCAGAAAAAAACTGATTGAAGCTGATTAGCTGCAGGTGGAAGGGTAATGTCCGGAGGGACCGCCCCCCTGGGCGGGGCTGTTCAGCTCTGGCTTGTTCTAGAATGTTTTAACCTCTAACATTCTGCCTAGGTCTTCTCCTGCGAGCAGGGACATATACCCACATGCAATCAGTATGAGAGCTGCGTCGGTCCATGGACGATAAGAGAAAATACAGCCAGAGCTACAATGGAATGGTTTAGATCAGGGATATGCAATTAGCGGACCTCCAGCTGTTGCCAAACTACAAGTCCCATGAGGCATAGCGAGACTGACAGCAGCAAGCATGACACCCAGAGGCAGAGGCATGAAGGGACTTGTAGTTTTGCAACAGCTGGAGGTCCGCTAATTGCATATCCCTGGTTTAGATCAAAGCATATTCATGTGTTAGAATGGCCCAATCAAAGTCCAGACCTAAATCCAATTGAGAATCTGTGGCAAGACTTGAAAATTGTTTACAGATGCTCACCATCCAATCTGACAGAGCTTGAGCTATTTTGCAAAGAAGAATGAGCAAAAATGTCACTCTCTAGATGTGCAAAGCTGGTAGAGAGATCCCCAAAAAGACTTGCAGCTGTAATTGCAGTGAAAGGTGGTTCTACAAAGTATTGACTCAGGGGGGCTGAATACAAATGCACGCCACACTTTTCACATATTTATTTGTAAAAAAAAAAACATTTATCATTTTCCTTCCACTTCACAATTATGTGACACTTTGTGTTGGTCTATCACAAAAATACATTTACATTTTCGGTTGTAACCTGACAAATTTTGGAAAATTCCAAGGGGTATGAATGAATACTTTTTTAAGGCACTGTATAACTTATGTAGGAGGCCAGTCACTTCACTGGGTATATGGAAGGGTTTACAACCACTTTAAAGTAAATCTGTGAAGTAAAGAATTTTGCATACTAAAGTTGGTACCTCCAAGTGCCATCATACACAATACAAGCGGAGCACCCCCAAACCTTAGAAAATGGGGCTTTCCAATGGGGAACACTGACCAACCCTAAGCTTTTTCTAATTTCTTGCCCTTCTGCTAACCCACCACTGTTATGGGTAGCCTTGCCAACCAACATCAAGAGCGGAAGGAGAGCAAGAGCCAGGAACCATGGAGCATTATTTCTGTTTTCTCATCTGAGTACCCTTCTTTTCTGGAGTCTGATTTGCTCCACAAATAACAGAAAGTATATGCAGTACGTGACAAATACAGTAGATACGATGTTTGTTTTGACCACAGGCTACTTCACATTGTTGGATGTATGTGATGCTCTTTTTAGAATACTTTCATAATGTTTTCTTAATTTTTTTTTTCTATTATAGACTTGGGATAAATCTCATAAATTGAAAGAAAACCCAATAATCTAAGATGGAATATTTAGGTCAACCACCTGAAAGCACAGATGTAGGTCTGCAAACTGATGATGAGATCCAAGAAACTACAGTTCTTGATCTTGGTGAAGACATGGCTTCCTCTGTACCATCTGTAAGAGATGAGGAAGCTTTTCAGGAACAAGACCAACATTTCAATGCTCAGAGTAAAGGAGTACAAAGCATTGATGAGCAACCGCACACTGAAGAAAGTCAAATCAAGCAAGAGGATTTACCTAGCAGTGAAGACATTGTCAGTACAGGTGATGAACTACCTGATTCAGACATGTCAGCTGAAAAGCAATATAAACAAGAGGCTGAACCTACACCACTAGACGATGTTATAGATCAAGCTTTAACAAGGCAGCAACATATTGGGGATCATACTGCTTCAGAGCTCATTGCTGATTTGCCAGAAGCAGAGCAGGTACCAGAGACAATGCATGAAGGCCATATACAAATCTTAAATGATACAATGACAGACGAGAGTACTGTTTCACAGAGAGAAGAGGAGGAGCCATCTACAGAAAAGGATGTATCTTCGGATATAACCAGTCCAACAGCAACAGGTAGTTTATTTGAATGGAGTTTAACTGTCTCACTTTAAAGTGGCCAGTAATGTCAAACAATTCTATGATTATGGTTATATTATATCAGTGGTGGTCAACTTTCTTGATATGAGAGTCTCAAGTGCGGCTCCTGACATCACCAAAAGGCAACACAAAAAATAAAGTAAATATTCATTCTTAGAGACAGCAAACACCCAACAGGAGATGGTCAAACACTTTGGGTATGTTACTGGAGAATGTCAAAGGCAGTGGCTATAACACAATAGATAGCCAGAGACTGTGGTCATGATACAAGAGATGGTCAGAGACTGTGGGCATGATACAAGAGATGGTCAGAGACTGTGGGCATGATACAAGAGATGGTCAGAGACTGTGGGCATGATACAAGAGATGGTCAGAGACTCTGGGCATGATACAAGAGATGGTCAGAGACTGCAGGCATGATACAAGAGATGGTCAGAGACTGTTGGCATGATACAAAAGATGGTCAGAGACTGTGGGCATGATACAAGAGATGGTTAGAGACTGTGGGCATGATTCAAGAGATGGTCAGAGACTGTTGGCATAATACAAGAGATGGTCAGAGACTGTGGGCATGATACAAGAGATGCTTAGAGACTATGGGCATGATATAAGAGATGGTCAGAGACTGTGGGCATGATACAAGAGATGGTCAGAGACTGCAGGCATGATTCAAGAGATGGTCAGAGACCGCAGGCATGATACAAGAGATGGTCAGAGACTGTGGGCATGATACAAGAAATGATCAGAGACTATGGGCATGTTACAAAAGATGGTCAGAGACTGCAAGCATGATTCAAAATATGGTCAGTGACTGCGGACATGATACAAGACATGGTCAGAGACTGCGGACATGATACAAGACATGGTCAGAGACTGCCGGCATGATACAAGAGATGGTCAGTGACTGAGGGCAGGATACAAGACATGGTCAGAAACATATAACAAGAGCTGTTGGAGACAGTGAACATTTTTCAAGTGGCAGTAATAGACTAGAGATACATTATATGAGACTACTAGATATCACTGCTGTAACAGGACAATTGGGAAACACAGATTAGTGCCTGCAGGGCACCCAAAGGGCCACACATAAAGTGCCAAAGGGCCGCACGTGGTTCCTGGGCCCTAGGTTGGGCACTAGGGTATTGTGTTGTCTTCTGTTTTTTCTCATTTCATTTCTTCTACAATGTACTTTGGGTTCTGTGCATCCCTGCATTTATTTTACTGTTAATTTACATAATGCAAAGAATTGGTACTGTATGAGCTAAATGATATGCAGCTTTGCTGCCTTTTGTAACTAGTTTGATAATTACTTTCAGATAGCTATTCTCTGTTGAGATCCAGTGAATCAGAGCTGAATAGAACACATTTGTGACATCCAAGTTTTTTTCAGTTTTTATTGCTATAGCTTGAGACCTTAAGAGGTAATCGAATATAATCGAATGTAAATGGATGAATGCTTGTTTGTCATTTACATTCGCCTACCCATAGATTACAATAAGCGTCCAGTCAAATGCACCTAAAAAACTAAAATGCTCATCTGAATGGACTCTACAAAAAAATAAAAGTTCAGAGTTTAGATTGACATGGACACAGATAAGAGAATTACCAGTCATCCATATCTGAATGGGAGTGATAATGTAGGATTTATGCTACCTGGGAATTCAGTGAACTTTCTGGTTTTGGCACAAAGCGGGGAATTGATCAGAACTGGAGTAGCCAGAATCTGAAGCAGCTGTGCATGGCAACCAATCCGTTTCTATCTTGACATTTCCAAAGCTTATCTGAACAAGCTGAAAAAAGAAGCTGATTGGTTGTCATGAACAGCTGCTGCAATTTTAATAAATTCCTATCTTTGACTCTGCTAAAACCAGAAAGTTCACTGTGTTTACTTGATAGCATTGGTATGGTTTTATTTTATTCCTAGAATTGCTCTCTATGGATTAACACTTTTTTCTGAACAAAGCCAGTGATTACCTGTGTTGCTTCTCAGCATTTGATTTACTAAAGCTTCTGTAAATCATCAAAGTACATTGACAAAGTATACCATTTAACAGAAAGGTACATTGGTAATTGAAAAGAAAATGCTTCTGATGTATAATTTTGCCTATTTTCTTTGATTCTAGTTAAGGTTATTTTAGTCCCTGTTGGTCAAGTCATTACTATTGCATTTTCCATTGGAAAGTCTGTGGGAAACCTTAAAAATGACTTTGCATCTCAGATGAAAATACCAGAAACAGTCATATGCATTATGTTTGAAGGTATGTAAAATAGGCTTACTAAATACGTTTTTTTGTAGGTTCATTACCCTTAAATGAAGACTCGTGTTTAATTTCAAATCAGACTGCTGCACCCACTATTTTGCAATTTAATCACATTAAGTCTGTGGGAGATCCTAATAGTTACTTTGTATCTAATACCAAAATACCAGAAACAGTTATACGAGGTAATGGTGGTGGAAAGTACGTAAAAATATATAAAAGTACATATAAACAGCGCTTACAGAGATGAATTACATATGCTTGTATAATAGGGTTGCCACCTTTTCTTCAAGTCAAACCCGAACACTTTAGCGGCGCAAACCAATTTTTTTTATTTATAGTATAAACCATACATATATTTTTCCTATTAAATAACATTTCTAATCATATGAAGTTAATAAAAAGAGTCCCCCTTTACATGAGAGTCCGCAGAGTCCCCCTTTACATGAGAGTCCGCAGAGTCCCCCTTTACATGAGAGTCCGCAGAGTTCCCCTTTTACACCTGAACTTGCAGAGTTCCCTTACACTGTAAGGGGGGACTCTGCAGATTCTGGTGTAAGGGAGAACTCTGGGGACTCTAACATAAGGGATTCTCTAGGAACCCTGATTAAAGGGGGAACACTGAGAACTCTGATGTACGGAGAGGACTCTGATGTAAGGGGGAACACTGTGGCCTCTGGTGTAAAGGGAAACTCTGATATAAGGGCTGCTCTGAGAACCCTGATTTAACTTAGTGTACTCTTATAGAGGCAGGAGAGAGAAGGGGGGAAACTTCAGTCACAGACGGGGATGAATGGTGAGCTAACTCACCCCTTGGCAGTCAGCACCTCTCATCCAGATGTATCTGAGGCTGCTGGAATTTTAATTTCTGGCCCCCACTTTCCTTTTCTGAGGAAAAGCGCCAGAGATTGAAGTGTGGGCAGACACAGAGGGGTGGGGCAGGAGGGGGAATTGTGAGGCTAGTGTTAACTTTGGGCAGTGTAAAAGAGAGTGTAACAGACACACTCGGCTTAGATAACTGCAGCCAGCAACCCTGCTGGGAAGTTATAGTCCGGTCTGAATAATGTGCCCGGGTTTCAGGCAGTCTGAAACCCGGACGCATAATTCCAAACCCAAACTGTTCGGGAGAATCCTGGACAGGTGGCAACCCTATTGTATAATGTGCCTAGGTGCTCAAAAAGTGTGTGTGTATATATATATATATATATATATATATATATATATATATATACTTATTTATTTATATATAAAATGCTGAAGTGCTTCAAGTATAACACACTCAATATATAAGAATAATAAAAAAAACAGTCTCTAGTATTTGTTCTAAGTGCTCCAAGCTGACAAAGTGCTTTAGTGTTTGTTTTGCTTTTGTGTCTATCTAGCAAGGTTACTCTGTGGTATAACAAGGAAGCTGAGACTCCTGCAGTGTGTAAATGTGCTTTTACTATACAAGATGCTGTACATGCAAAACTATTACAATATTAGGACTAAAATACAAGACTGACAGATCTCTATAACAAGCAAAATGCCTAGCAAATAGAACAGCCTATGGTCTATAACTACAAATACATTTAAAGGTTACTTATCTTCGATTACTCGTGATCTCCATTGGCAATAATTCTTCTTGGAGACCAGGTTCTGTTCTTCTTCATGATCTTACAGCAACATTGTGTGTGTGTCCCTCCTAGCTTAGGCCTGCTTTTATGTGTGCTGTTTACCATTGTTACCAAACAGAAAACATAGATGTTTACTGTAGCTGTATTTCAACAATAGCATTGAATACAACAATGCTATCTACCTATTGTCTACGAATTCTTTTTAGTTTGAGAGCTGAAAGAAATCTCAAACAGGTAATGTCTTACTGTGGCTATAGAGACATTAGCATATTGGATACAACAATGGTATCTAATCTATTGTCTACTCAAACCAAAACCTGTAATCTAAACTGTCATTCTTTTAGTTTGAGAGCTGAAAGAAATCTCAAACGAGTAAAACAGTTGATTTGAGAAATCTACTCAAATCAAAATACTGACAGTAATCTGACCAACTCACTATTGTAAAATTGTCCCATGTATCCTATGTCTGATTAATAATAATAAAAATCATATTTTTAACAAACGCAATACATTCCGCCCTATGATTTTTATTTTTTCTCTCTCAGACCACACACAGAAAATCTCTTCATTACTAAAAACTCAATATACACATGAATTTTCCTTAAATGCAACCCCTCCCATATTTCTGTCACTGGGAAGGTGTTTCAGTCTTTGGATAAAAGTTCATTAGAAAGTCCATTCTAAAGTTCTTTAGAAACAAGTCCAAGCTTGGAATACATCAAAGGCCTTGCTCTCCACAGCTCTTGCGACCTTCCGTCATTCTTTCCATCATGTAACCACTTTTCTCTGGTCTTCCTATGGATCAAATCGGAGACAGCCTGTGGAGTGGAAAACAAAGCGGATTATCTGTTCCTTCTAACAATACATAAACAGTAGATCCTGGCCCTTCAGCTACAATCTCTCCTCTAAATGGCTTCTTGCCTGGATATCTGACCAATACTTTGCCACCTGCCTGTATGCACCTCTGACCCTCCCAAAGAACATCAATAGGGAGGAGAGGAAATATACTGATATTTCCCAGAAGATCACTGCTGTTTATTTTGGAAGGTTTGATGTTATGTAGCCTCACTTTCCACTCTTGCTGAGAAGTATCCACTAACCAGTCAGAGTCCCAGCCACTGTCTTGAAGCTCATCTGCCAATGCAAAATATAACTTCAAACCTTCCTGCCAGATTCCCTCTCATTCCTAGATAAGCTTCAGCTTCAGATACGTCACTCTTGGTTTCTATGTCATGGGAAGCAGTAACATGGTATCTGTTAAACCCTGTTCTTTCAGGAACCTTACATAAATACTGAACTCTGCACTCCAGCTGTGGAATCTGTGCCACAGCCCCTACCATCCTCTCATATGGTGTGCTTTTGGCTATTGGCCTAGAATTTAACAACATGACTGCCTGTGTGAGGACCCGATCCCACCCCCTTAGTGTATGTGTGGGTGTAATTTTGCGTATCTGGTCCTTCAATAGCCCGTTGTATCTTTCAATCAAACCAGCTGCCTGTGGATGGTATGGGATGTGGCACAACCAGTACACTCCAGAATCTTTGGCCCACTGCTGTACTGTTAATCCGGTGAAGTGTGAGCCATTATCACTTTGGACTTGTTTGGGACAACCATAAGCAACGACAAGTTTCTGAAGCAGTTGAAGCTTTGCGGCTTGATCTGCACGTTTGCAAGGATGAACAAGCATAAGTCCTGAATAGGTGTCCACTGCAGTGCAACAATATCTCAGTCCATTGTTTCCCCGGGGCAGGGGACCGATGAAGTCAATCTGCCAGATCTCTGCAGGCCTCTCACCCCTCTTAATCGACCCAGTGGAGTACTTTTGCAATGGCCATTGTCGCACTTCTCCACACACTGTACAGTTCCCTATTACAGTCTTTATCATGTCCATGGATATAGGCAATCCTCTCTGCTGTGCCCATTCATATGTTGCTTTCTGCCCCAAATGTCCAGATTGCTTGTGGGCCCAGTTGGCCAAGTTCATCAAAACAGGATCAATTGGCACAACTGCCTTCACTTTTGCGATTTCATCTGCAACTCTGTTATAGTTCTCAAAGTCTGGTACTAGGGGCACATGTGCATCAACATGCCCCACTTTTATGGTGCGGGAGTGAGCTTCCTTCCAGATGTAGTCCCAGACTTCCTTGCCTCCCCACACCACCTTTCCATGAATCATCCATTCATTGGACTTCCACGTGGGCATCCAAGTTGTCAGTTCTTTAAAAACCGCCCAGCTGTCAGTGTAGATAGTGACATGGGAAGAAGGATCCTCCTGAAAAGTCATCACTACAGCTTTCAACTCTGCATACTGACTGGACCCTCCGATTCCGGACTCCTGCAGGACTGTGTCTGTACTTGGGTTGTAGGCTGCTGCTGTCCATTTACGCCCAGACGAGGTGATTATGGCTGAACCATCAGTGAACCATGCTGACTCCTTCATGTCTTCTGACAGAGACTCAAAGGGTGGAGCCTCTTGAATGGGGGATGACTGCAGCACAGGAATTTCTTCTTCTGGCCGGGTGCTGGTAAAAGTAACAAGCCCTGCCAACTGTTTTGAAATGTCTCTAACATCCCCAGCTGCAATACCCCCTCTTTCTTGAAGGTACCACTTCCATTTCATCAGTGTCTGGTTCTGGGCTACAGCTGCCCTAGTTGTCAGTCCATTATCTCTCACCCATCCTGCTATTGGCAATGCAGTATGGATGGTAACTGTGTCCTTTCCTGTAATGGTCTCTACATGTTGAAGTGCTGTGTAGGCCCCAAACAAGTACTTCTCTAGGGGCGTGTATCTCGTCTGTGCCCCTGTCAGTTGTTTGCTGTTTGGACCAAAATCCAATAGGTATTGCTCTCAGTCCTTTCTTTTCATTTGGCTGCCACAGACTCCAAGATATGGTACCATTTTGCTCCACTACATCCAGCTGAAATGGTACTCCTTGTCTCACGGGTCCCAATCCCTGATGCTGCAAAATATCTTCTTTAGCAGCCAGAAATGAAGTCCGCTGTTCTGAACCCCATGAGAACTCAGTATTTTTTCTGGTAACATTGTATATAGGTCTTAATATCAGTCCAAGATGTGGGATGAACGATCTCCAGAATCCCACAACTCCAATGAACTTCTGTGCCTCCTTTTTGGTAGTAGGGGGGAACAGCGCCTGGATAGTTTGCACAACTGTCTCTGGAATCTTCCTCTGTGGCCCAGTCCACATCATTCCTAGGAATTTCACCTCTGTGGCAGGTCCTTGGACTTGGTCTCTGTTGATAGCCCACCCTCTGTTCTCCAAGTGCTGTATCAGCAGGTGCAGTGCTTCAGTTACATCTTCTTTTGTCCCAGAGATCATGATGTCATCAATGTAGTGAAACACAGCGACTTTCAAATTCAGGGTACTTAAATCACGGGCAATCAGTCCATGACAAATTGTTGGAGAATGAAGATAGCCTTGCAGAAGGACAGTGAAAGTGTACTGGCGGCCATCCCACACCAGAGCAAACTGGTCTTGACAATCTGGGTCTATCAAAATTGAAAAGAAAGCATTAGCCAGGTCTATCACAGCATGATATTCTCCTGCATCTTTAGCAATTTTCTCAACAATTGAGATCATATCTGGTACAGCTGACTTCAATGGAGGTGCCACTTTGTTTAGACCTCTGTAATCCACAGTCATTCTATATGTCCCATCAGGTTTTTTTACTGGGAACACCAGAGACGAGAAAGGACTTACAGCAGGTCTAAGGATCCCTACTCTCAACAGTTCTTGAATAGTCTCCCCAATTTCTTTGTGGCCTCCAGGAAGTCTGTACTGCTTGAGACAGACTGGCTTCTCTGGTGGAGGAATGTAGACAGGGGTCCATTTCGCATGACCTCTGACCACAGCCTTCACCGCCCTTACCAGATACGCTTTATCAGGATACCCGCATGTGAATGTACCTCTTTCAGTCTGAATTGACTGACCTTGAAGTACATCCATCCCAAGAATATTTTCGGATAACTCTGATATCAAAACATTTGTCATAAATCCTGATCCCTTTCCAATAGCCAATTTCACCCGTATCCTAACTGCTGGTGTAGTTTGCCCTCCCAAACCTTCTACATAAATCAATTCTCCTTTGTGATGGGAAGGATTTCCTTGCAAAAGTGTAACTTCAGCTCCACTATCAACTAAAGCCATTACATGTGTAGGAGAAGATGACTTCCCCCACCATACAGTGACAGGTGCATATGGGCGTCGGTCTCCTGCTGTCACTGCCCTTGCTGCTATTACAGGAGACTCACCTTCCCTTCATAAAGGATATTGAACCTCCCAATCCCCTTTTCTGATTCTCTCTAACTCCTCCCCAGGATAAAGGGATTTGGGTTTGGGTTCATGTTCACTTTTGGGAATTGGTTTGGGGCTAACAGGAGGGGTCTGTTCTGTTTCCTCTAAGTCTAGGCTGATGTTATCTTCACTAGGAGTAGTGTTTCTAACCCTGACAGTTTTACCTACTAAATGTTTCCACCTCTTCAGCATTTCTGCAGTAGGAATGCCATCTATCTCATCTCTAGGTACTCATGCCTTTAATAGGTCCACCCACATTTCTTTCCTAGAAACAACTAGCCTGGTTTTCTCTTCACCTTCTGTCTTCTCTACCCCATTCCGTTTCTTCTCTGTTCTTTTCTGCTTGTATTCTTCCTGTCTGGCCTTGACCTTATCTACTGCCCTGACAGGTTTTGTTTTAGTCTCCTCTATCTCCCCCAAGTGGCTTAAAAGGGTTGTGGCTTCATGAATCTTGCTGTTTAATCCCAGGCCTCCCAACAAAGACAATAATGGAGCCCTGAGATTAAATGGCGCAGACTTCATCAGCTTAGAGCGCAGAGCAGACGTAAAGGGTTCCATATCTGGACCTATCCATTCTGGAAATGTATTTAATCCGGTTATACAGCCCATCTCACGTAACCTGGAAATACCCTCTCCTATTGATCTCCAGGAGTAGGTATTTTCCAGGTCAGTAGGACTAGCGTATACTCGGACTATTCCATCTCTCACAAGGTCTAACAGTGAAAAATTCACGCTAAACTCTCGGGCTTTTCACATTGCCTGACGCAATTGTGGATCATGGGTTAACACTCCCATAGCCACTGCTTCCTTACCTGACAAAACAACACTGTCCGCCCCTTCATCCCATAAGCGTAGGAGCCAACCCAATAGGGGCTCCCCAGACCTTTGTTTGTATTGTTTTGCCAGCTCATGGAGTTCAGTTTGTGAAAACTCCCGTACTTCTTCAAATTCAACATCTCTGGGGTTGCGATAATGCACCTCCCCATCTGCCATATCCTCTCTATCATGTTGCCGTTTCCTATGCTTAGTAATGAGAGGTCTGGCATACTTTTTCTTTCCCACTAGCAGATCATCCTCTGAAATATCAAACTCTATGTCCTCATCCTCACTATCATTTGAGGAGAACACATCCTCACAATCCCAATTTTGGGATGTGACAATGGCACGTACCCTGGCTTTACTAACAGGTTTACGCCCCTTCCTTTTCCTTAAGGCATTAATTGATTTGGTCATGAGGGCTGCACACCGCTCTTGTAAATCATCAGCCCGACTAGCGGTTGAACGTACACACTCTGAAGCAACTGCTAGCTGGTCTTTTAATACCTTAACTTCTGCCTCTGCCTTCTCCCTTCTATGTGATTCAGTATAGAGAGCATGGAGGAAGTACCAACCCACGGTGGACACTGTCCTCTTCTCTTTATTACTTAAATCCAACCCCTTAAGGCTAAAATCTACAAAATTATCTGAGACTTTATCACCCCAAGTCAGCTTCAAGGGAGAAGCATACTTCACAAATGCATTAGCAAGAGGCTCCCACTCATTATTTCTGGCCCAGATAGGTAAGCTGCACACTTTCTTCTGGTCACCAGAACCCTCTGCAGCCTTGCTTTTCCTAAACAGCTTACACAGCATTTTACCTAGCACAAGCTACACAACACACTACAGAAAAACAAGTCTGCTTCAATTGAATTATAGCACAAATCCCGGACGAGCCCCCAAATGTTTAGCTTTTGCGTCTATCTAGCAAGGTTACTCTGTGGTATAACAAGGAAGCTGAGACTTCTGCAGTGTGTAAATGTGCTTTTACTATACAAGATGCTGTACATACAAAACTATTACAATATTAGGACTAAAATACAAGACTGACAGATCTCTATAACAAGCAAAATGCCTAGCAAATAGAACAGCCTATGGTCTATAACTACAAATACATTTAAAGGTTACTTATCTTCGATTACTCGTGATCTCCATTGGCAATAATTCTTCTTGGAGACCAGGTTCTGTTCTTCTTCATGATCTTACAGCAAAATCGTGTGTGTGTCCCTCCTAGCTTAGGCCTGCTTTTATGTGTGCTGTTTACCATTGTTACCAAACAGAAAACATAGATGTTTACTGTAGCTGTATTTCAACAATAGCATTGAATACAACAATGCTATCTACCTATTGTCTACTCAAACAAATTATTTTCAGTTTGAGAGCTGAAAGAAATCTCAAACAGGTAATGTCTTACTGTGGCTATAGAGACATTAGCATATTGGATACAACAATGGTATCTAACCTATTGTCTACTCAAACCAAAACCTGTAATCTAAACTGTCATTCTTTTAGTTTGAGAGCTGAAAGAAATCTCAAACGAGTAAAACATTTGATTTGAGAAATCTACTCAAATCAAAATACTGACAGTAATCTGACCAACTCACTATTGTAAAATTGTCCCATGTATCCTATGTCTGATTAATAATAATGAAAATCATATTTTTAACAAACGCAATACAGTGTTCCAATGATTGGTGCTGTGTGCCATGCTCCCCTCTTGTGACCCCACTCACCAAAGATAATGGACCCTCAGCTTTGCAGTCTGTGGGTCATACACACTGTGATCTATTGATCTGGTAGGATGGAAAGAACTCCTCAAAAACTCTCAAAAAACAAGCAAGGGGGTCTTGGGGATGGCCAGAGAAACACAGATCCACCAGGCTCCAAAAACAGAAAGAGAAGCTAATAGTGAAGTACTGCCGGGTAAGGCAATAAGCGCAATCTAGGGGCCACTTACTAGACAATAGAAGAAAACAGGCATCAGTGTAGAAAAACAACTCTTCCGGGTTCGCAGCTACTCGACGTGCATTCCACGGAGGGCGGAAGTGACATCAATGGTTCGAAGAAGCTGGAAATGTGTCAACGTGTTTTGCCCCTCCCCCTTGATGTCCTTGATGATGCCCTGGGGGAGGAGCGAAACACGTTGATGCATGAGGGACATATATTTAGACCCATAGATGCCGATTTACTAAATAAGTTGAGAAACCTCTCACACTAAGCCCTCATTCACATTAACTGCAGCTTTGAAATCGTGCGACTTTTTCTAAAATTGCACGATTTCAAAGCTACATGTCAGTGCGACTTCAGGTGCGACTTGGAAGAAATCTGTGCGGCTTCAGGCACAGATGTCTATGCAAGTCACACCTGAAATCGCTAAAAGTAGTGCTTTTTTCAAATCGATGCAGCACCCCAGAGTCAGCATTGTACCGATTTGAACAGTGCGATTGCCGGCAATAGGGTGCGACTTGTCATGCAATTCGACCTGTCAAATCGCATGACAAGTCGCTCCAATGTGAACGAGGGCTTAATTGTGGGAATTTTCACTTAAATTATCCAACCATTTAAAAGCAAATTCATGTTTATTTATTTCATCTTCACATGAGTGGGTAATTGAAATGAATATTTACACAATTTATTGTGTAAAAATTCTCAGCTTCTTTAGTAATTTCCACACAAGTGTTTATATGTTATTAGATGTTCAGCATTTAATGTAATTTGCCTACATGTCATAGCACCGTAAGCATACTTTGTTTTCTGTTTGTTTGTTTCTTACTACAGGCCGGGCAGTGGAAGACCATGAGACTTTAGTAGATCTTGGCATCACACCCAATGGAACTATCCAGCTGGATATGCAGTCGTTGGATCCTGAAAACCATCCAGTCAAAGCTGTGAAATTTCAGCATGAATACAGCATGCCAGATGTGATAACTGTCCGGGTTCAAACAGGTTTGACAGCAGTTAAAATACTTATGATGAACCTGCCTTGCTTGTATTTAAGTCTTTGACATACAAAGTGGTGATCCCATCCCTTAAATCCGTGGTCTCCAACCTGTGGCCCGGGGGCCAGATGTGGCCCTTTCCTTTCCTTGCCTTTCCTTTATCAGGCTCTTGGGACACAATTCCTCCCACTAATACTAGGCACTATTCCTTCTACACCAGCAATTGGGCATAATTCCTATCACTGATACCAACAATAGGGCACTAATCCTACCACTGACCTCAATAATGGGACACTATTCTTCCCAGTGACACCAGTGATGGGGCACTATTTTTTCCCCTAATCCCAAAAATGGGGCAATATTCCTCCCACTGATACCAATGATGGGCCATTCTTTACTGCCATTGACGCCAGGGCATTTTCCACAGTCCGGCCCCCTCAAAGTCAGAAGGATAGTAAACTGGCCCTTTGTTTAGAAAGTTTGGAGGCCCCTGCCTTAAATGATAGCAGGAATATAAAAAAAAACATCAGCGCTAAAACCCACAGCAGAACTAGTCACAATTTTGGTGGAGTGGGAAGGAAGGGAAAGGGGGGGGGAGGGGGAGGAAAATTGAATAAGGAATGATCAAAGTGCCCAGTGCTGCGTGGAACATATGGCTGGAGCACAAACATGAATAAAATAAACTAAAAACCAGCATTCAATGGGCAAAGATCAGATAATAAAAATTCAATTGATAAAAATGCCTTTTAATTAAAGTTCATAAGGCAAAAATAATAACAAGTTCAATAGTTCATACACGGTGACATATAAAACCAGGGAAAGGTCAATAATAGTAATCATAGAACCTGACATCCATGGAGGTGGGAGCTGAATCCAGGTTGCAGAGTGTAATGAAGAGAGGGCTCAGCCGTCTGACTCGCTGGGACTCGAATGGGCCAATGGGCAGTAGTCCGGCAGAAGGAAGGACTTCCCAGTGATGTATAATGCGTTAGGGAAGGCAGATGGCCTTTGGTGAGGAAAAGGCAATGAAAGAATCCAATCCGACAGACCGCGCTAAGTGCTGGGGGTAGCGACAGGCTGCAGCTTCTGAATCCTCCTGTGATGAGAACAGCACGGAGGGGAACCGCCGCTGTGATGAAATCACTACACTAGCACTTCCGCTGGTCAAACCAACCAGCTGTGTGGCCGGCGGCTGAAAACAAGGGGGCGGGACTGAAACGGCAACTCGGTGACCCCAGCAGAGGGAAAGTCCTTCTTCCGGAGGGCACAGATACAATGGTGGGGGGACAATATTGCCCAGGTGATATAGCTTCCTAGGAAACTTCTCAAAGGATCTAGTGCCGTACTGCAGATCATTCAAGCTCAGCCAGAGCTGCAATTTCTGGAAATAATTTCAATGCGATATGGCTCCACTGAAAAATGGGATGAAATGAAAAGGGAATTTGGGGGTCCTGAGTGGCTCTGACTGAGTATCCCAAAAAGGTGATCTCATTTCATTTGTTACCCCTGCCCCAGTGAACTGTTAAACAGCCCATTTGACACATTTATTCATCATCTGAAGCTATGTTAAGTTAAAATTGAAGTGATTGTAAAGCTCTGACATGAATAATGAACAAAGCATATCCCTCTATAGTTTGTACTTGCATCAATCCAGAGCACTAAGTGTAATTTCTGTCTGCTGCTGCTTTGTTCCTCTGCTATCAGTCACTTCTGACAGGTTTTTCTGACAGAGAGAGAAAAATGGTGACAGGAGAGGGATCTCCAGCACACAGCTTTTAATTGAGAGCCTCAGCTCTTTTTCTGTGTGCTGTGTGAAAGAGGGGGGGTATCTGTTCCCTTCAATCATCTCTCAGTGTTCTTCTCACTGAACTCTGCAGTGTGTAATTTCAGCTCTACGTCCCTGTTTTCTGAAAGATCAGAAAAGCTTTATGAATTCTGTATTTTGAACAGATGTAGAGAAGTAAAGACTGCAGATAAACAGGTACGTGTAATGTAGGGGGATTTGTTTCATCTGAATGTGTATCACCTGAGGTCATTCACTTAACTGTAAGCGCTTCAACCACTTTACCGTTTAGGGCAACCTTTTAAAAACTCTTCACTTAGACTAAGGAAAACCTGCAAGAAAGAAGTACGGAGGCTGCCATTGTTTACCTTCCTATTTAAAAATACCAGTTATCTGGCTGCTATGCTGAACCAATGACTTCATTTTTTTTACTCA
This sequence comes from Rana muscosa, assembly GCA_029206835.1. Taxonomy (NCBI): domain Eukaryota; kingdom Metazoa; phylum Chordata; class Amphibia; order Anura; family Ranidae; genus Rana; species Rana muscosa. Next base: position 708,383,192 of record CM055118.1, read on the forward strand.
GGCTAATTATTACATGAAATTGAGGCTTGATTGAGTAAGTAAGAGGGCAATAATATAAAAAACATTTAAAATGGTAGCACATTAATACAGTATATACAGTATAAGCCTAATAAAAGCTGGTGCCTGAAATGCCACAATCCAAGCAATTCTTTGCTCTCAGAAACAAAAAGGCAAAACTGGTATAATGGCACCATACCAACCATTAATAAATATCTAAAAAACTGTATTTTTTTTAAATTTAACACTTTAACACTTATTCTTTTGATTAGGAGAAGATGTGTATCAGGATAAAGCAGTGGAAATTGAAAGATTAAACTACCACAAACCATATCTGGGTGGATATCGACACAAGTTGACAGGAGTGGTGTACTATCATGCTGGAACACAAACTGTGCCAAAAAAAAGACCAGACAAAGGAGTTGAAGTATTCTGTAGAGACACCCAGGTATGTTGCTAAGATTTACATAAGCTTCTTTTGTTCTGCCTGGGGTTGGGATTTTATAAATTGATATAAACGATATGGTATATTGATTTTCATGAGCTTTTCCTGCATATGCACAACCCAAAATGCCAATCTTTTGGTCGCTGCATAATTGACCATGGAAGTATTGCAAACAGGAAAAATGTTTGATTATCTTTTCAAAGGTCCAGTGTTCACAAGTCTGCAGGTCTGTGAAATCACAAGATAATCATAATTCCCTGAGCATTTTTAGTTACGTACTCCACGGGAAAAGTACCTTCCTATTAGCCACTTAACGACCGCTTACTGTATATATACGTCGGCAGAATGGCACGGACAGGCACAATCACGTACCTGTACGTGACTGTCTTCGTATGGGTGGGGGGTCCGATCGGACCCCCCTCCGATACAGTGAGCGGTGGTTATCCGTTCGGGAGCGATCCTTGATGAGGGTGCGGCCATTCGTTTCTGGCCACCCCCTCGCGATCGCTCCCAGCGAATGATATGCTTTCTCTGCTGTGTAAATGTAAACACAGGCAGAGGAAGTTATGTCATCTCTCCTCTTAGCGGTCTTTTCGTCCGCAGCTCCGAGGAGAGAAGACACAGGTTAGTGCACCAACAGCCCACTGACACGTAGGCACACATAGGCACACATTTCACCCCCCAGTCACCCCCAGATCACCCCCCAGGTCACCCCCCAGCCCCCAGTCACAGTGTCACTGATTGCAGTGATCATTTATTTACTGATCGCTGCATTTAGTGTCATCTGTGACAGTAAAAAGTTGCAGGGCAGTTAGGTTTAGGCCCCTTTAGGTCCAGGGTAGCCCCCTAACCCCCCCTAATAAAGGTTTAACCCCTTGATTGCCCCCCAGGTAACCCTTTAATCCCCTATCGCCAGCGTCACTAAGCAATCGTTTTTCCGATCACTGTATTAGTGTCGGTGGTGCCCCTAGGTAGCAAGTTTTTTTTTTTTAGGTTCGCCGCAGGGTTTTATAGCATCAGGTACCCCCATATATTATATAATAAAGGTGTAACCCCTTTATCGCCCCTAGAGTTAACTCTTTCACCAGTGATCACTGTAATAAGTGTCACTGGTGACACTGGTTAGCCAGTTAGTTATTTAGTTATTTAGGTTACCCGTCAGGTTTTTATATAGCGCCAGGTACCCCCATATATTACCTAATAAAGGTTTTAACCCCCTGATTGCCCCTAGTTAACCCTTTCACCAGTGATCACCGTATAAGTGTTACGGGTGACGCTGGTTGGTTAGTTTGCTTTTTATAGCATCAGGGCACCCGCCATATATAACCCAATAAAGGTTTAACCCCCTGATTGCCTGGCGGGTGATATCAATTAGGTTTTATCACCAGAGAGGGTCTGCGTTGCCCCAGGCAGCGTTAGGTTAGTGCCAGTAACGCTAACACCCACGCGCAAAGCATACACCTCCCTTAGTGGTATAGTATCTGAACAGATCAATATCTGATCTGATCAGATCTATACTAGCGTCCCCAGCAGTTTAGGGTTCCCAAAAACGCAGTGTTAGCAGGATCAGCCCAGATACCTGCTAGCACCTGCGTTTAGCCCCTCCGCCCAGCCCAGCCCAGCCCAGCCCAGCCCACCCAAGTGCAGTATCGGTCGATCACTGTAACTTACCAAACACAACACACATAACTGCAACGTTCGCAGAGTCAGGCCTGATCCCTGCGATCGCTAACAGTTTTTTTTGTAGCGTTTGATATATTTGCTGACGACAGTCAGGTGCTTTTTTTCCTGTGAATCTTACTAGTGTACCCATAAATTTAGAGCCCAAAATGGCAAATCGAAGGTACACTAGTAAAGAGGCCTACGAGATTCTGAGCATGACAGATAGTGAAGAGGAGGTCACGGATCTGTCAGATTCAGGCTCAGAATACCTTCCCGTAGAAGACAGCGGCTCCATGTCAGATAGCCCGGGCGACGAAGATGAGGTCCCTGCTAAGGTCAGGCGCAACCGATCCCGATCTTCTGAGGTTGTTGAGGAGCAAGAACCGCAGGTCTCTCATATCATGGAGCAGAGTAGTACTAGAGCCGCTATTCCTTCTGGTGAACTGGCAAGCACCAGCGGCCTAGTACAGCCTGGGCGTTCATCCAGCACTGCAGTATCACGTGGTGACGTGGCGAGTCCCATAAATGCAGTTCAAGCTGGCGAGATGGCAAGCACAAGTAGTGTCCCACTGCCACCAAGAAGAAGAAGACAAAGGCAGGCCCGTCGTGCCCAAAGTGCCCTTCCTGCAGAATTTGCCTATTCTGATTGGGTCCCCACCACTTCTGCAGCACCCGTACTTCTCCCATTCACTGCCCAACCCGGTATTCAGGTGGAAACAGCTGATTTTATGCCACTTGATTTTTATTCGCTGTTTTTCACTGAAGATCTCTATAGATCTATTGTGGACCAGAGTAATTTATATGCTGGTCAATTCATCGCCGCTAATCCCCAGTTGCCTTCCATTGCCAGAGATTGGAAACCAATTACGGTTTCCGAATTTAAGACCTTTCTTTGCCTTTCCCTCAACATGGGCACACATAAATTTTCGTCAATACGTGCTTATTGGTCCACGCACCCAATTGACCATATGCCCGTGTTCTCTGCCTCCATGTCCAGGAAACGATACGAGCAGATCTTGCGGTTCATGCACTTCAACGACAATGAACTTTGTCGTCCACGTGGAGACCCTGAATACGACCGGCTCTACAAAATTCGGCCCCTCATAAACCACTTCAACAAACGTTTTGCAGCCTTGTTTATTCCCGATCAAGTTGTCTGCGTTGATGAGTCCCTGATTAAATTTTCTGGCCGCTTGTCTTTCAAGCAGTACCTTCCCAGCAAGCGTGCCAGATACGGGGTCAAGCTTTATAAGTTCTGTGACAGGGCAACCGGCTATGTATGGAGCTTTACGGTTTATGAGGGAAAAGATAGTCAGGTTGAGCCGGTCAACTGCCCGGATTACATAGGGAGCGCTGGCAAGATAGTGTGGAACTTGGTGTCACCCTTATTCGGAAAGGGGTACCACTTGTATGTGGACAATTATTACACGAGTGTGCCACTGTTTAGTCACTTGTTTGATCATCAGATTGGAGCATGTGGCACCATGCGACCTAATCGCCAGGGCTTTCCCCAGGGGCTTGTAGATTCCCATCTTAGGCTGGGGGAGAGAGCCTGCTTGAAGTGTAATAATTTGCTCGCTGTGAAGTGGAGGGATAATAAGAATGTTTTCCTTCTTACCTCCCTTCATGCAGACACGACAGTCGAAATTCGTACGGCGACTGGTGTTGTGGAGAAACCCCTCTGTGTCCACGAATATAACCAAAATATGGGAGGGGTGGACCTCAACGACCAGAAGTTGGCACCCTATCACATTGCCCGTAAGGCGAGACGCTGGTACAAAAAAGTGTCTCTATCCTTATTCCAATTGGCTTTGCTGAACGCTCATGTGCTATACAGAGCTTCAGGCGGGACGTTATCTCTCCTAAAATTCCAGGATGAGATAGTCACAGAACTCCTGTATCCAGGTGGTTCTGCACCTCACCATCCCCTACCAAATGCAGTAAGCCGGCTGCATGAGAGGCATTATCCGTATGTCCTCGAGAGTACCCGTACCCAACGAGCCCCCCAAAAAAGATGTCATGTCTGTAGCAAGCGCGGATTTAGGCGTGACACCCGTTATTTTTGTCCACTCTGTCCTGACAATCCTGGTCTGTGCATTGGTAAATGTTTTGAACGCTACCACATAAAAGTGAAGTTTTAGCGTAGGGTACAGCATTACACAGAACAGGACACACTTACACAGGGTCTCCCAAGATGCCATCACATTTTGAGAGACCCGAACCTTTACAGTTGAGTAAAAAAAAAGTGTAAAAAAAAACCCCCAAAAAAACCGTAAAAAACGAAACATAAAAAAAATATAAAATAAAAAACCCAAAAATAGTTGTCGTTTTATGGTTCTCTCTCTCTCTCTCTCTCTATTTTCTCTCTATTGTTCTGCTCTTTTTTACTGTATTCTATTCTGCAATGTTTTATCATGCTTGCTTTTCAGGTATGTAACTTTTTGTTTTCAGGTACGCCATTCAGTTGCAGCGCGGATTTTTTTATCTTGACAGCAACAGCGTTTGCTCCCACGATACATAAAGCCGTGACTCCAACGCTGTAGGAGGTGATTTCACCACCACAGTAAAAAAAGAGAGCATAAATGTCGAAGCATGGGGGCAGCAGAGGCGGAGGAGCGATTTTGCGCCTAATGCCGCGTACATATGGTCGAAATTCCGACGGAGGCTTGCCGTGGAAAAGTCCGACCGTGTGTACGCGGCATAACTTTTTTGAGGGAGGATGCCCCCATGCTTCGGCATATATATATTTTAGGCACAGGTTGCGTTAAATAAATTTTTTATTTTTTACTAGTTTTTTTTTGGTATTTGCTTTGCAGGTATGGTATGGTAAGGTCTTACTGTTATACTGTAATGGTACTTTGTTTTAATGTTAACCATCATTTGCTTAGCAGGTACGCCATTCAGTTGCAGTGCGGATTTATTTATCTTGACAGCAACAGCGTTTGTTCCCACGATACATAAAGCCGTGACTCCAACGCTGTAGGAGGTGATTTCACCACCACAGTAAAAAAAAAGAGCATATATGCCGAAGCATGGGGGCAGCAGGGGTGGAGGAGTGATTTTGCTCCTAATTCCGCGTACATACGGTCAAAATTCCGACGGAGGCTTGCCCGTGGAAAAGTCTGACCGTATGTACGCGGCATAACCTTTTATGCCGCGTACATACGGTCGAAATTCCGACGGAGGCTTGCCCGTGGAAAAGTCCGACCGCGTGTACGCGGCATAATTTTTTTTGCGGGAGGATGCCCCCATGCTTCGGCATATATAAATGGTGCATGTATGCCCATCATTAGAAGTGGGTGGATGAAGGGAGGTATTCTAATGGTGGGCATACCCACCGATCAATCTCTTTTTTTCATTCAGCCAACAGGCTGCATGAAAAAAAAGATTACAATACATGTTCAACAAGGACCAGCAACGTACTGGTATGTTGCTGGACTTTGAATGGTTATACCAGAATGATGCCTGCGGGTTTAGGTATCATCTTGGTATCATTCTTTTCAGCCAGCGGTCGGCTTTCATGTAAGAGCAACTATAGCGGCTAATTAGCCTCTAGACTGCTTTTACAAGCAGCGGGAGGGAATGTCGTCCCCCCCCGATATAAACAGCGCCATTGGGAAATTGGGAAAGCATTTTATCACACCGATCTTGGTGTGGTCAGATGCTTTGGGGGCAGAGGAAAGATCTAGGGTCTAACCCCCCCAATTTTTTTCAAAAAAAGAGTACCTGTCACTACCTATTGCTATCATAGGGGATATTTACATTCCCTGAGATAACAATAAAAATGTTAAAAAAAAAATGGAAGGAACAGTTTAAAAATAAAATAAATAATAAAAAATAAAAAAAATAAAAAAAATAGCACCCTTGTCCCCCCCTGCTCTTGCGCAAAGGCGAACGCAAGCGTCGGTCTAGCGTCATATGTAAACAGCAATTGCACCATGCATGTGAGGTATCACCGCGAAGGTCAGATCGAGGGAAGTCATTTTAGCAGTAGACCTCCTCTGTAAATCTAATGTGGTAACCTGTAAAGGCTTTTAAAGGCTTTTAAAAATGTATGTAGTTTGTCGCCGCTGCGCGTTTGTGCGCAATTTTAAAGCATGTCGTGTTTGATATCCATGTACTCGGCCTAAGATCCTCTTTTTTTATTTCATCAAACATTTGGGCAATATACAGTAGTGTGTTTTAGTACATTCAAATACTGTGTGGAAAAAAAAAATGCAACACCCACTATTTTAATCTGTAGGGCCTTTGCTTTAAAAAAATATATAATGTTTGGGGGTTCAACTTAATTTTTTTACAAAAAAAAAATATGTTTTCATGTAAACAAAAAGTGTCAGAAAGGGCTTTTTCTTCAAGTGGTTAGAAGAGTGGATGATGTGTGACATAAGCTTCCTAATGTTGTGCATAAAATGCCAGGAAAGTTCAAAACCCCCCCAAATGACCCCATTTTGGAAAGTAGACACCCCAAGCTATTTGCTGAGAGGCATCTTGAGCCCATTGAATATATTTTTTTTGTCCCAAGTGATTGAATAATGACAAAAAAAAAATGTACAAAAAGTTGTCACTAAATGATATATTGCTCAAACATGCCATGGTTATATGTGAAATTGCACCCCAAAATACATTCTGTTGCTTCTCCTGAGTACAGGGATACCACATGTGTGGGACTTTTTGGGAGCCTAGCCGCGTACAGTACCCCAAAAACCAAGCACCGCCTTCAGGCTTTCTAAGGGTGTAAATTTTTGATTTCGCTCCTCACTGCCTATCACAGTTTCGGAGGCCATGGAATGCCCAGATGGCACAAACCCCCCCAAATGACCCCATTTTGGAAAGTAGACACCACAAGCTATTTGCTGAGAGGCATGGTGAGTATTTTGCAGATCTTGCTTTTTGTCACAAAGTTTTGAAAATTTAAAAAAGAAAAAAAAAAATTATTTTCTTTCTTCATTTTCAAAAACAAATGAGAGCTGTAAAATATTCACCATGCCTCTCAGCAAATAGCTTGGGGTGTCTAATTTCCAAAATGGGGTCATTTGGGGGGGTTTTGTGCTATCTTGGCATTTTATGGCCTTCAAAACTGTGATGGGTAATGAGAAGTGAAATCAAAAATTTACGCCCTTCGAAATTCTGAAGGCGGTGCTTGGTTTTCGGGGTCCTGTACGCGGCTAGGCTCCCAAAAAGTCCCACACATGTGGTATCCCTGTACTCAGGAGAAGCAGCAAAATGTATTTTGGGGTGTAATTCCACATATAACCATGGCATGTGTGAGCAATATATCATTTAGTGACAACTTTTTGTACATTTTTTTTTTCCTTTTTGTCATTATTCAATCATTTGGGACAAAAAAAAATATTCAATGGGCTCAACATGCCTCTCAGCAAATAGCTTGGGGTGTCTACTTTCCAAAATGGGTTCATTTGGGGGGGTTTGTGCCATCTTGGCATTTTATGGCCTTCAAAACTGTGATAGGTAGTGATAGGTAGTGAGGAGTAAAATCAAAAATGTATGACCTTAGAAATCTTGAAGGTGGTGCTTGGTTTTTGGGGTCCCGTACGCGGCTCCCAAAAAGTCACACACATGTGGTATCCCCGTACTCAGGAGAAGCGGCAGAATGTATTTTGGGGTATAATTTCACATATGCCCATGGCATGTGTGAGCAATTTATCATTTAGTGACAACTTTGTGCAAAAAAAAAAAAGTTTGTCCCGCAACTTGTGGCAAAATATAAAATATTCCATGGACTCCACATGCCTCTCAGCAAATAGCTTGGGGTGTCTACTTTACAAAATGGGGTCATTTGGGGGGGTTTTGTGCTATTTTGGCATTTTATGGCCTTCGAAACTGTGATAGGTAGTGAGGAGTGAAATCAAAAATGTATGCCCTTAGAAATCTTGAAGGTGGTGCTTGGGTTTTGGGGTCCCGTACGCGGCTAGGCTCCCAAAAAGTCTCACTCATGTGGTATCCCCGTACTCAGGAGAAGCGGCAGAATGTATTTTGGGGTATAATTTCACATATGCCCATGACATGTGTGAGCAATTTATCATTTAGTGACAACTTTGTGCAAAAAAAAAAAAGTTTGTCATATTCCCGCAACTTGTGGCAAAATATAAAATATTCCATGGACTCAACATGCCTCTCAGCAAATAGCTTGGGGTGTCTACTTTCCAAAATGGGTTCATTTGGGGGGGTTTTGTGCTATTTTGGCATTTTATGGCCTTCGAAACTGTGATAGGTAGTGAGGAGTGAAATCAAAAATTTACACCCTTAGAAATCCTTTGTTTACAAAAGTTCACCCTTAGAAATCCTGAAGGCGGTGATTGGTTTTTGGGGTCCCGTACGCAGCTAGGCTCCCAAAAAGTCCCACACATGTGGTATCCCCGTACTCGGGAGAAGCAGCAAAATGTATTTTGGGGTGCAATTCCACATATAACCATGGCATGTGTGAGCAATATATCATTTAATGACAACTTTTTGTAATTTTATTTTTTTATTTTTTAGTCATTATTCAATCACTTGGGACAAAAAAATATATATATTCAATGGGCTCAACATGCCTCTCAGCAATTTCCTTGGGGTGTCTACTTTCCAAAATGGGGTCATTTGGGGGGGTTTGTGCTGCCCTGCCATTTTAGTACCTCAAGAAATGAGATAGGCAGTCATAAATTAAAAGCTGTGTAAATTCCAGAAAATGTACCCTAGTTTGTAGACGCTATAACTTTTGCGCAAACCAATAAATATACGCTTATTGACATTTTTTTTACTAAAGACATGTGGCTGAATACATTTTGGCCTAAATGTATGACTAAAATAGGATTTTTGTACTCACCGTAAAATCAGTTTCTCTGACGTCCATGGACCGACGCAGCTCTCATATTGATTACATGTGGGTATATGTCCCTGCTCGCAGGAGAAGACCTAGGCAGAATGTTAGAGGTTAAAACATTCTAGAACAAGCCAGAGCTGAACAGCCCCGCCCAGGGGGGCGGTCCCTCCGGACATTACCCTCCCACCTGCAGCTAGCAGCCTCAGTTCGTAACAAAGCAGTACAAACTTAAAAGGAAGGGTGGGTGCTGCGTCGGTCCATGGACGTCAGAGAAACAGATTTTACGGTGAGTACAAAAATCCTATTTTCTCTTATCGTCCATGGACCGACGCAGCTCTCATACTGATTACATGTGGGACGTCCCAAAGCAGTATAAGAAAAGGGTGGGAGCAAAAAAGTAAGGAACAACCAAAACTTCACTCCAAACCAGCAAAGCCCCTCAACGGAGGAGTTGCAACATTAGACAGCGGCCTGCAACACTTTGCGGCCGAAGGAAGCATCCGAAGATGCAGCCACATCAACCTTGTAGAACTTTGAAAAGGTATGAACGGACGACCAGGTCGTCGCCTTGCACACTTGTGCAACCGACGCTTGATGTCGGAAGGCCCGGGAAGCACCAATTGCCTTGGTGGAATGCGCCGCAACCGGAAAGGGAGGCACCCGCCCCTTAAGGGCATAGGCCTGTATGACGGTCTGCCTGATCCACCTAAAGACGGTGGCAGACGACACCGCTCGGCCCTGTTTTGGACCAGACACAGATTTCCGAATGGAAACAGTAGCAGACAGGTACACTCATAAGGCTTGTACCCATCTTAATGTATGAAGCACAAACTCTCAGGGATGCGATGGGTGAGGACACAAGGACGGAAGAACAATGTCCTTCTTAAGGTGAAAGGCCAAGACCATCTTTAGAAAAGAAGGATGGTCGTGGGCGCAACACCAACATATCCTTATGGAGGACCAAGTAAGGCGACTTGCCAGACAAGGCCGCCAACTCAGACACCTGTCTAACCGAAGCAATGGCCACTAAGGCCAACTTCCGGGACAAGGTCAAGAGAGGAATCTCTCTGATATTCTCAAAGGGATGTTCTTGGAGAACCGAGATGCATCAAAATCAGATCCCAAGTAGGGAGAGGAGGCTTGACGGGGGATCACATGGCGAACCCCCTGCACAAAAGGTGCTAATTAAGGAATGGCCCGGTAGCGGTCGTTGAAAAAGACAGCCCAGGCCGAAATCCGACCCTCAAAAAAGGTATGCAAGGCCAGCTTTTGGGTCACACCACGCTGTAAGAACAGCAAAATCCTGGGAACGGAAAACATCCGAGGATGCCACTCAAGTTCCTAGCACTTAGCGATGTAAGCCTTCCAGGTACGGTGAGATATCTTTCTGGAGGAAGATTCCCGTGTCAACAACATAGAAGAGATGACCGAATACGAGAGAACTCGGTCCTTTAGCACCTGGCTTTAAACAGCCATGCCATTAGAGCCAAGGACTGTAAAGCAGGATGAAGTATGCTCTGCGAAGCCGGCGAGGCAACAACAGTAGCAGAGGGTAAGCATATATCAGGCGATACTGCCCCCACGGGCTTCCAACGCGTCTAACGCATCCGCCCAGGGGTCCCTGGACCTGACCACGATCTTGCCACCTTGCGAGTGAGTCGAGAGGCCACAAGGTCCACTTCCGGTGCCCCACTTCCGGTAAAGAAGGTGGAAACACCTCCGGATGCAAGGACCCTTCGCCTGCAATGCACACGGCCGACAGGACCGTCTTGCAGCGAGATGTATGAAAATCCCAAAGAGACTCCGCAATGTATCGGAGAAGGGAGGCCCCAGTGTACAGGGTGCCTCAAATGTTCGCCAATAAAGGCAACTTGACGGAACTTCCCTAGAAACTCGGTCAGAGAACTAGTACCTCAGCCTCCACAGGTGGCGCAAACCCACCCCGGGCACAGAGACCCTAAAGGCTAAAGCAGTTGTAGAGCACCTGCTAGACGACTGATGGATGAAGCAGAGGCTTTTGCCCAGTCATTGAGCTACAAAAAATGCCAGAGACGCAGCCACTAACGGGCGCAACGCCAACCCCAGCCTGGCGAACAGTCCAAGCCAGCGCTTCTGATCACCACTGAAAGCAGGTGGAAAGTGATACCCCTGAAACCAGGGATCCTTGTGACAATGCTCCATCCAGCAGCTACCCATGGATAGGTGCTGATTGTGCAAACACATAGTTTATACTATGTATTGCGTCAAACGCACAAATGGAGAGTGTGGGAGGAAACCCACCCAGCCACAAAGAGCATAATACCACCACATACGGCGTATGTAGTTTAGTATTTGTGGATAAACCTATTAAACGCGTATATACTGTGCCAGCGACGAAGGCGCGCACATCATCGGGGCCTGGACGTAAACCAGCCACGCAGATTGCGTACACAACCGTGTAGGTATGTTAGCCTGCGAATAAACAAATTGCACATGTTTATACTGTGCATAGCGCTGAGAATGCGCACACCATTGGAACGCAGGGAAGAAACCTGAGCACCCGGATGAAACCCATGCAGACTGCATACGCATACCGTGTAAGGTATTATAGTATGTGTGCTAAACTTTTTGCACAAGCCCATGTGTGCATAGCACCGAAGGCGCTCACACTGTTGGCGCGTGGGAGGAACCGAAGTACCCCACGCATACTCAGAGAATGCAATACCTACAGCTACTGTAAATGTATTTAGTGTATAGACATAATGTGTATGTTTACACCGTGTATTGCACCAAAGGCATGCATGTCATGTAGCGTGGGCGGAAACCCACGCAGACTGCAAAGACATACCGGGTAGGTATGTTAGTATGTGGATATCCAATCGCACAAATTTAGACTGTGCATAGCGCCGAACGCCCATACCAATGGAGTGTGGGAGGGAACCGGAGTACCCGGAGGAAAACCACACAGACTGCCTACACATACCGTGTAGGTATTATAGCATGCGTGATAAACATTGAACATGTTTAACTGTGCAGAAGGCCAAAGGCGCACATACCGTCAGCGCGTGGGAGGAAACCGGAACACTCGGAAGAACTCCACGCAGACAGCACACAGATACCGTGTAGGAATGATAGCATGTGAATCAACATATTGCACATGTTTATGCTATGCATTTCCATTGGAGCGTGGGGGGAAACCGGAGTACCCGGAGGAACCCCACGCAAACAGTATACCCATACTGTAAGCATGTATAATATGTGCAATAAACATATTGAACATGTCTATACTGTGCAGAGAGCCGAAGCGCACATACCATGAGAGTGCGGGAGGACATCGGAGCCCCCGCCAACCCAGAGAGTATAATACATACATATACTGTGAATGTATCTGGAGTCGTGCATAAACATATTTTGTACGTTTATATCATGTATGGCACTGAAACACAGCATTGGAACGTGGGGACAGCCGCGCAGACACAGAGACCAATAACACATACATACACTGTGAATGTATGCAGTGTAGAGGTATAGGATGAGTTTTAATTATGGCGCAGAGGCGCATAATCTTCTCTGTATCATTCCAACCTGCTTGACTGTGCTGCTGAAGCAGCATGCAGGTAACAGGTAACCTCTGATCCTCAGACCGTGTGTCTGTCAGAGCTCAAATCATTCCCCAGGAAATGGCGGGAAATGTTACCTCAGGTATCACACAGAAGGCTGACAGGGATTAGAGACATAAATGAATAAAGTCCTCCCTCATCCATGCTGCTCTTGAGGCAGCGTGTGAGGAAAACAGTGAGGAAACTGTGTAAAAGAAAAGCTTGTCACAGCAATTTCAGCCTGAGTGTGTTTCTCACATCATCAATGAGATCACTTACAAGCGCCCTGTCATTCACTGACACAGAACTGGAGTCTTCCTCACAAGGGAATGTCCTGTTCATAAACATTAAATATTCAGAGGTAGGGTCCTGAGCATAGTAGCTGGGCCCATATCTGACTCAGAGCACTCCTTCACTAAATATTTTTGTGGGGGGAGGGGGCTTATAGCTCCTTTTGCTCGCACACCGCTTCCATTCTGACAGGAATGATTCCAGGACTGCTGACAACTGGTCCGTAAGGACCGCAGGTGCAGGAAACATATGAACATGTTTAACTGTGCAGCACTGCCAGTTGCCCCAGGCAGTGTGGAGAGCAGGTGTATCAGACTCCATAAACTCCACCCTCTGAGACCTTATACACTATACAGTGAATATACAGTCCACCCACTGGCTACGCTGAGGCTGAGGAGGGGATACCCGGGAGGACCCACCAACCCTTAAGGACAGCTCAGTCTGTGAGGAGATTGTGAGGGGATTCGCGCCGCCGCCAGAAATAAATGCGCGGCGGCCACGAGAAAATGGCCGCCGGCCGCAGCCATAACTGCGCCACTGAACGCCAAGATGGCCGCCGAGCGCAAAATTCAAAGCTCTAATGCGCGCCACTGGCGCACGCAATAACCACCTCAAACAGCGCCAATGGCGCACGCAATAATCACCTCACACACCAGAAAAAACTGCAGACATGAGCGCCCAGCCAGGCCAGAGTGACCCCCAAGCACCCCACAGCACAGCACCAGTACAGGGTGCAGAGAGCAGCATAGCAGGGGGGGGACAGGGAGAAACCCCCACACACAGAAACACAGCCAGCATGTACTCACCTGCAGTAGGAGAGACTACTTACCCGTCCCTTTCAGGGACCCACTGGCTTGTTTCAGACAGACCTATCACAGAGTCGTACTGCGTAGCTGTCGGCCCGGTCCACCGCAAGAGATACAGTCAGTCAAGTACTGTTGAATCTTGAGAGGACCGCGGGAGCATGAAAGCAACCCGGCCACCCCTGGAGCCATGGGGTATGTCGTGAACTGAGTCTCACGCACGCAAGGCGAGGATCAGCACGCTCGATGGTCGGACAGGGAAGACTACGAGGATACTAGTGTACCCAACCTGTTGCCCAGCCGACAGTTGATTGAAGGTCTCAAAAATAAAATAATAAAATTCCCAAAGGAATAAAAATCAAAAGTAAAATCTTCCAGGAGACTGGCTCCTGAGAGAGCCACGTCTTCTCCTTCTGCTAGGCAGAAAAAAACTGAGGCTGCTAGCTGCAGGTGGGAGGGTAATGTCCGGAGGGACCGCCCCCCTGGGCGGGGCTGTTCAGCTGTGGCTTGTTCTAGAATGTTTTAACCTCTAACATTCTGCCTAGGTCTTCTCCTGCGAGCAGGGACATATACCCACATGTAATCAGTATGAGAGCTGCGTCGGTCCATGGACGATAAGAGAAAATTTAGTTTATTCGATTTTTCTTATAACAAAAAGTAGAAAATATGTTTTTTTTCAAAATTTTCGGTCTTTTTACGTTTATATCGCAAAAAATAAAAATCGCAATCAAATACCATTAAAAGAAAGCTCTATTTGTGGGAAGAAAAGGAAGCAAATTTCGTTTGGGTACAACATCGCATGTCCGCACAATTTCCAGTTAAAGCAGCGCAGTGTCAAATTGTGAAATCACCTCTGGTCATTATGGTCCGTATTGGTCCGGTCCTTAACCACTTGGCAACCACCTGCCGACAAATAACGTTGACAAGGTGGTTGCTTAACTCCGGGAGGACGTTATATAACGTCCTCCCAGAATCGCGCTCCCGCGCGCCCCCTGGGGTGCGCACACGGGAATCTCCGTGACCGCCGGGTCCAGAGGACCCGGCGCATCACGAATCGCGGTAAATCGCCGCTGATAGCGGGCGTTTACCACGTGATCGCTCCGTCAAATGACGGAGCAATCACTTGTAAACAGACCGGCGTCATGTGATGACGCCGGTTCCTCTCTCCCCTCTCTGTACCGATCGATACAGTGTGAGAGGAGAGGGGAGGGAGCGGATCATGTCCGCTCCCTCCCCCATGTCAGAGCATGTCAGTTGTGGGCTGGATCTGTGACAATTGCAGTCACAGATCCAGCAATCCATCCATCCCTGCTCAGCCATCCCTGCGCAATACTCTGCAAATTACCCTGCGCAATACTCTGCAAAATACTCTGCAATACCCTGGTGCAATACTCTGCAATACCCTGGTGCAATACTCTGCAATACCCTGGTGCAATACTCTGCAATACCCTGCGCAATACTCTGCAATACCCTGTGCAATACTCTGCAATACCCTGCGCAATACTCTGCAAAATACTCTGCAATACCCTGGTGCAATACTCTGCAATACCCTGCGCAATACTCTGCAAAATACTCTGCAATACCCTGCGCAATACTCTGCAATACCCTGCGCAATACCCTGCAATACCCTTCGCAATACCCTGCGCAATACTCTGCAATACCCTGCGCAATACTCTGCAAAATACTCTGCAATACCCTGCGCAATACTCTGCAATACCCTGCACAATACTCTGCAATACCCTGCACAATACTCTGCAATACCCTGCACAATACTCTGCAATACTCTGCAATACTCTGCGCAATACCCCCTGTACAATACCCCGTGCAGTACCCTGCCATACTCCGCAATGCCCTGCAATACTCCGCAATGCCCGGCAATACTCCGCAATGCCCGGCAATACTCCGCAATGCCCGGCAATACTCTGCAATAACCACTTCCCGCCCTCCGGCCGTCATATGACGTCCTTGACTATGTGCGGGGATATCTGAATGATGGGTGCAGCTACAGGCATCATTCAGATATTAGCTTTTTCAGCCGGCGATTCCCTACACCATAAGAACAATCATAGCGGCTGTTCCGCCGCTTGATCATTCTTACGGGAGGCGAGAGGGGATGTCCCCCCCGCCACCCTCCGGTGCTTCTACCGACTCACTGCTATGATCAAAGCCAGGATTGTTTTTTGTTTTTTTTGTTTTTTTTCAGGCTTCCCAGCCTAGAGGTGAGATGTGGGGTCTTATTGACCCCATATCTCACTGTAAAGAGGACCTGTCATGCCATATTCCTATTACAAGGGATGTTTACGTTCCTTGTAATAGGTATAAAAGTGATCAAAAAAATTTTTGGGGCGGAAAAACATGTCAAACTAAAATAAATAAAGTAAAATGAACAATAAAAAAAATATATATTTTTTAAGCGCCCCTGTCCCCGTGAGCTCGCATACAGAAGCGAACGCATACGTAAGTCCCGCCCACATATGAAAACGGTGTTCAAACCACACATGTGAGGTATCGCCGCGAACGTTAGAGCAAGAGCAATAATTCTGGCCCTAGACCTCCTCTGTAACTCAAAACATGTAACCAGTAAAAATATTTAAAACGTCGCCTATGGGGATTTTTAAGTAGCGAAGTTTGGCGCCATTCCACGAGCGTGTGCAATTTTGAAGGGTGACATGTTAGGTATCTATTTACTCGGCGTAACTTCATCTTTCACATTATGTAAAAACATTGGGCTAACTTTACTGTTTTTTTTTTTTTTTAGCACAAAACATTTCTTTTCTGTAAAAAACGCGTTAAAAAAATTGCTGCGCAAATATCGTGCGAGATAAAAAGTTGCAACGACCACCATTATATTCTCTAAGGTCTTTGCTAAAAAAACATATATAATGTTTTGGGGTTCTATGTAATTTTCTAGCAAACAAATGATGATTTTTACATGTAGGAGAGAAATGTCAGAATTGGCCTGGGTGCTCCAGAACGCCTGATGGTGCTCCCTGCATGTTGGGCCTCTGTATGTGGCCACGCTGTGTAAAAGTCTCACACATGTGGTATCGCCATACTCGGGAGTAATAGCAGAATGTGTTTTGGGGTGTAATTTGTGGTATGCATATGCTGTGAGTGAGAAATTACCTGCTAATATGAAAATTTTGTGAAAAACAAAAAAAGAGAAAAAAAATCTTGATTTTGCAAAGAATTGTGGGAAAAAATGACAACTTCAAAAAACTCACAATGCCTCTTTCTAAATACCTTGGAGTGTCTTCTTTCCAAAAAGGGGTAATTTGGGGGGTATTTGTACTTTTCTGGCATGTTAGGGTCTCAAGAAATGAGATAGGCCGTCAGTACTTCAGGTGTGATCAATTTTCAGATATTGGCACCATAGCTTGTGGACTCTATAACTTTCACAAAGACCAAATAATATACACCAATTTGTACTTATTTTTACCAAAGATATGTAGCAGTATAAATTTTGGTCAAAATTTATGAAGAAAAAATAGTAATTTGCTAAATTTTATAACAGAAACGAAAAAAAAATAATTTTTTTACAGAATTTTCAGTCTTTTTTCTCTTATAGCGCAAAAAATTTAAAACCCAACGGTGACTAAATACCACCAAAAGAAAGCTCTATTTGTGTGAAAAAAAGGACAAAAAATTCATATGGGTACAGTGTTGTATGACTGAGTAATTGTCATTCAAAATGTGAGAGCACCGAAAGCTGAAAATTGGTCTGGTTATTAAGGGGGTTTAAGTGCCCAGTGGTCAAGTGGTTAAAGTGGTTGTAAACCCTTTTAAAAAATTTTTTTTTAAACGACCTGTAAGAGAAAGGCATAATGAGCTAATATGACTAGCATAATAGCTCATTATGCATCACTTACCTTAGATCGGGGCCCCCGAAGCCGTCCTCGTCTCCCTCTTCAGCCGCAGCCATCTCTGCGGCGATAGCCGGAAGGTTACTTCCGGCTATCGCCGCTCCAGCCAATCACAGCGCCGCTCCGGCGCTGTGATTGGCCGGAGTGGCGGAGACGTCACTCTGCGCATGCGCGTGGGATCCTTCACATTCGGCTACGCCCAGCGATTGCTGGGAAGTAGCCAAATTTGTGAATGGGATTAACCCCATGAATGCGCCGTTGTCTACGGCGCGCATGCGCCGTAGACAGCGGCGCCTGTCATTTAACTAAATATCTCCTAAACCGTGTAGGTTTAGGAGATATTTCTTGCACCTACAGGTAAGCCTTAATCTAGGCTTACCTGTAGGTGCAAGTTGAAAAAGTGGGTTTACAACCACTTTAAGTGGTTAAATTACTCTGCTGTTTTAAAAAATAACAACTCTGACTAAAACACCTACTGTTTTAGGGTACACATGTCCCTTAGATCGTTCCCGTAGCCATCAATTTTACACCCGATCCTTCAATTGTGGGATGTCTTGCTGGAGATGTTTGACAGGGTACCGCCAGCCAGACATCCGTCAATTGAAAATTCAAAGGAGCTGGGCAGAAAATTGTTGGCTGAACAGATTCTGCATCCAGTCAGATGCAGGCACTGTTTGGGTATTTTGACAGCCGGCTGTCAAAATTCAATGTGCACAGCGGGAGATGCTTGACGTTTAAAATCCACTGCATGAAAGCTTTTTGTTTTTTTGTTCCAAACATATTTTATTAAAAAAATATTTTGTGCACAATACAAAGAAATGTCGTTTGTACATTGTAATTATATAGTTGCAAAACCAGAGTTACAACATAAGAAAGGGGTAAGGAAAATAAAATGTATATCTGCAAGGAAGGGAGATAAGTAAAAGATAAACTCTCATTATACATACGTGTACAAAAATGGTTATAGACTTATGCCGTGTACACACGCTCGGATTTTCCGTCAACAAATGTTCGATGGGAGCTTTTGGTCGGAAATTCCGACCGTGTGTAGGCCCCATCGGACATTTTCTGTCGGAATTTCCGACAACAAAAATTTGAGAGCTGGTTCTCAAATTTTCCGACAACAAAACTTGTTGTCGGAAGTTCCGACCGTGTGTACACAATTCCTACGCATAAAATTCCACGCATGCTCGGAATCAAGCAGAAGAGCCACACGTAATTTTTCTCAGCTCGTCGTACGTGTTGTACATCACCGCGTTCTTGACGTTCGGAATTTCCGACAACATTTGTGTGACCGCGTGTATGCAAGACAAGTTTGAGCCAACATCCATCGGAAATAAATCCACAGTTTTGTTGTCGGAATGTCCGATCGTCTGTACGCGGCATACCAGTGTGTCAAAAGTCCAGAGGATACTGCAAATTCAATGGTGAGGCTCTGTATTATACTATGGGAGCGTATCCCCGAAGCATTTTTATATAAAACAAGAAAGAAGGATGAGGAGCCTTGTATAAAGAGTAAATACAAAGTAAATAGGCACTCAACATCCTACTCCTGGAGAGGAAAGTGCACCTTGTTTATGTGAAGGGAGGACAGAAGTATGTAGTGGCGATGGAGAAGCGGGAGACATGCTATTGCCAATAAAGTACTCCTACTATGCTAGATAGAAAATCGATTGGGTATATATGACAGAGAAAGAGAAAAAAAGAAGGAGAAGTTTGAAAGAAAGGAGATGTGATGGGAAATTGGAAAGAGATGCATAGGTATATACAAAGGAGATTTAAAGTTTAAAGATTCCAATCGTTTTTATTTTTATTTTTAAGAGTCAGCAGCTACAAAAAGTGTAGCTGCTGACTTTTAATAAACAGACACTCACCTGTGCCACGGTCCAGCGATGCGGCCGTCCGAAGCCTCGCACCTCTCCCTCTGCTCTCCGCTGCACCGTCATTGCAAGTGTGGGCACTCGGCTGTGACAGCTTGTGGCTTCACAGCCGGGTGCGCATGCGCAAGTTGCGCTGCACCTTCTCAGTGGCCAGGCTATCATCTGGGACCTGTGACGTGTCCCAGGAGATTGCAGGGAAGGAGGGAGAGAGGAGGAGTCACCTAGGCGGCTGAGTGGAAGTGGGACCTGGGTACCTGTCAAAACTAGGTACCCACTCCCCCCCCACCCAAAAAAAAAAATGACATGCCAAATGTGACATGTAAGGGGGCGAGGAGTGCTTAAAGTGGAAGTTCCACTTTTGGGTGGAACTCCGCTTTAAGGGCTAGGTGGTCCTGCCGGCAGGAGTCCTACCCATCCATGTCCAACCTGTAAAGAAAACACGGTGTAGTGATAAAAATATGCACTCACTGTACTAATGCCACTGGCTGGGAAAGGGTTAAACATCTAGGGTGATCAAAGGGTAAAATGTGTGCCTAACCAGTGTTTGTGTGTTTACCATGTGCTGTTTTTACAGGGATGTGCTTTGCAAGGAAACAAAATCCACAACATCTTTGCTGACAGAACAGAGCTCCCGCCTCTGTGTCTGATCAGTGGGTGTGGGCAGACATCCATTGGCCGGCACTCACTGATCAGCTTCTGCTGTGCCTGATCACAGCACAGCCATGGCACACATGTGCATGCCCCCTACCCGGAAGTGCCAGATCATGTGCTAGGTACGTGATCCGGCACAAGAGAGCTGCTCTGCTTCTGTACTCCTATGTGAGGCAGTCAGCAAGCAGTTAAAGAAAGATGTAATTTAAAGCGGAGTTCCATCCAAAAGTGGAACTTCCGCTCATTTGTCTCCTCCCCTGTCCCCACTTCCGGGAGACCGAGCCACGTCAAATTACGTCAGCAGCAGTGCCTCACGCATGCGCAGTAGGGACCAGGCGTGAAGCCGTAATGCTTCACTACCGGGTTCCCTTACCGGCAATGGCGGCGCCAGCACCCAACAGCTGATGGAAACATCAGCTGCGGTACCGACATCGCTGGACTCCAGGACAGGTAAGTGTCCTATTATTAAAAGTCAGCAGCTGCAGTATGTTGGCAGACCTCCGCTTTAAATAGTACAAATACATCAAAAGAAAATTAATCCAAAACCATTGTAGTCATCTTTTGAGAACATTAAATTTTGGACCACTAAACATCCAAACCATCTTCTATGGTTCAGCATTTTTCAAGCCAAAAGATTCAACGGTTTTTGTGCTCAGTTTCTCTAAAATAATTATTTTTATTTTCTCTACAGACTGTGTTTCAAAAGAACAAGACTCAGCAGTCAAGGAATACAATGGCCACACAAATGACAAAAATAGGTCACTATGTATCAAATATTACTGACAAACTCTTACAGCCCTCAAAATATGTTACAGCAGATGAGTATCATGCCAGAAGACTGAGAGCAGTAAGTGAATGTATGTGTGTGTTTGTGTGCTATGCCTGTGCCATTAAAAATAACTTCAATATGTGCTGTTTTTTGAAGGCGTTCCAATTTCTTTGACCTTAGATCAATTAACCATAGAGAGGCCCCAACAATAAAGCACGTAGCGTATTAACAGTCCTGGCCCCATTGCTGCTGGGCATCAACAATATTTTGTAAACGGTGGCGTATCCAGGGTATGGCACATATGGCAAGTGCCATGGGCACCATATGAAGGGGGCGCTTGTGAGTGGCTGGGCAGCAAAGCACTGACTTACCAGGGTCTCTTCTTCCCAGGGCCAGATTAACGTAGGGGCTATTGGAGCTGCAGCTCCAGGCCCCTACCATAATATTGGCCCAATACAGAGATTCTACACACAATTACCGCCAGCCGCTGTATTGCCTTGAGGTCTCGCCAGACAGCTGAATTATAGGCCCAAGACAGCGAGCCAGCCCGCGGCGGCGGCCGCTACATACCGTGCCTTGCAGAGAACACTGCATAGCCTCTGTACTAGTGCGCTGAGGCTGAGCACGCTCCTCCCCTTGAAGTCCCGGGGGCATGACGTCATCCAGAGGCCAGTGCCGGCCCGAGAGGCTGGTGGGAAAGAAGTGTGGGCGGCGCTGCTGCAAGCAAGGAGGAGGAAGTGCCGTACAAGTACAAGAACAAGTAAGCACTGCCTCTGCATGGGGCTGGGGAAGTTGGGCAGAGTGGATGTTCCTCAGTAAGTAGGATAAAATCCAAAAGAGAAAGAAAAACTTTCCATAGTGTAGCGTTCATCCATAAAAAAGGGGTTTATTTTCACAAAGTATCCAATACAGAACCTCAAAGTAACAAGTCCTGAGATAATAAAATGCTGGTTAAAAAACTCCTTGCAAGGAATAAAAGGCTCCGTATTCTGTCAATCAAACGACCGTTCGCGCATGCGCAATGTGTGCACGTGTCGCCCTACGTCGTTTCATCAAATCTGATGTCATCAGGGGCACGCCCACGCAATTTATAGCCAAAGGGCCCGCAAAGGGTTCTCTCATTGGTTAGGCCTCAGATTGACAGACAGAGCAGATAGAGTGGACCTGTGCATTGAATTCTCAATGCAGAGGTCTATACATAGATAACAATCACATCCTAACACCCGGTGGAACCTCCGGATATTGCACTTATTTGAATCTATTCCACACAACGCCATCTTGTGGGTCATGATGTAACTGTTTACAAAAAAGAGGGATTTGTAAAGTCCCAATTATAACAGATTAATATACATTACATATATATATATATATATATATATATATATATATATATATATATATATATAAAATCAATAAAAAACTCTCTATTACATATACTAATTGTTCAAAATTTAGAAATGTTATCCATAAACTTAAGCTCAGATCGAAAATACACAAAAGGTAAGAAAGTGAAAAATGGATAAAGATTATTGGAAGGGACATCAAAATAATAAATCACCCATTATTAATGAAGCAATTTATGTCCCATTCCACATTAAGGCCTCCCAGTGTGTGACAGCCTAATTTATGTATCCAGCTGGTTTCAGATCTGGATATGCTTCTTCTACCATTTCCACCTCTCCAATGGGGTACATATTTTTCCAGACCAATAAAGATAGTACCTTTTGGGTTTCTATTGTGTACAAGATCATAATGTTTTGACACATTATGTTTGTCAAAACCATTTTTTATGTTGGTAATGTGCTCCCCCAATCTTATACTGGGTTCCCTAATAGTCCGTCCGACATATTCCAACCTGCATGGGCACCGCAAGAGGTACACCACACATTTAGTAGTGCAGGTTATAAGGGACCTAATATGATATGTCACTCCTGTTCCAGATGAAGTGAAATCAGTAATTCTTCTACCCTGGAGAGCATTGACCCTACAAACTTTACATCTCCTACAGGGATAGAATCCCTTCAGATCCCCAAAAAAAGTCGGATGAGTTGGGGGATCAGGTACGTTTGGTGCTATTGAATGTCTGAGGTTGGAAGCACCCCTGAAGAGCACTCTTGGGCTGTTGGACAACAGAGGCCCCAACACTCGGTCATTCTTTAACACAGACCAATGTTTTTTAATGATTCTTTTAATGGCCCAGTGTTGGCTTGAATATGTGGTCAGAAAGGCTAGGCCAAAATCCTCCCTGTTTTCCACCTCTGGGGGTCTGTCACACAGAAGAGTCTGTCTATCCCTGAGACCAACCTCAGCAATGATAGAATCCAGTTTAGCAATATCATAACCTTTGACTATGAATCTAGATCTAAGGATTTGTGCCTCCTTATGATATTGCTCCAAATCGGTACAGTTGCGCTTTAAGCGCAAAAACTGACCCTTTGGAACCGCCGACAGCCAGGAACTATGATGACAAGTGTCCAGTGGTATATAACCGTTCCTGTCCGTCCGTGCGACATTTTCTTTATCGCGACTCCGGCATTTCTGTCACGCAGTGCAACTTCGTGATGGAATTGCTGGACTTCGCGATGAAGCATAATCATTTCTGGCATAGTGGTACTCACTATCTCCAGATTAGGGGTGTGGCCATGGGGGCCAAGTTTGCCCCCAGTATGGCCAACCTCTTCATGGCAAAGTGGGAAGAGGACGTGGTACTTTGTGATAGGTCACCTAATCTTATTTTTTGGAAAAGATTTATTGATGACATCCTTTTTGTCTGGGATGGTGACGCTGAATCAGTCAATTCCTATCTGTCTTTCTTAAATAGTAATGACAGGGGAATTATTCTTAGTTATGAGATTAGTCCCATTCAGATTCATTTTCTGGATCTCAATATTTCAGTAGAGGACAATAGGATTGTCACGTCCACCTTTTTTAAACCGACGGACAGGAACGATTATATACCACTGGACTCTTGTCATCATAGTTCCTGGCTGTCGGCGGGTCCAAAGGGTCAGTTTTTGCGCTTAA
Organism: Rana muscosa; assembly: GCA_029206835.1. Classification (NCBI taxonomy): domain Eukaryota; kingdom Metazoa; phylum Chordata; class Amphibia; order Anura; family Ranidae; genus Rana; species Rana muscosa. Next base: position 708,406,978 of record CM055118.1, read on the forward strand.
AGCGCAACTGTACCGATTTGGAGCAATATCATAAGGAGGCACAAATCCTTAGATCTAGATCAGTGGTTCTCAACTCCAGTCCTCAGGACCCACTAACAGGCCAGGTTTGCAAGATAACTGAAATGCATCACAGGTGATATCATTTGCTGCTCAGGGATTGCAGTATTCTAGTCTGCATCTCACCAAGGTAATACTTAAAATCTGGCCTGTTAGTGGGTCCTGAGGACAGGAGTTGAGAACCACTGATCTAGATTCATAGTCAAAGGTTATGATATTGCTAAACTGGATTCTATCATTGCTGAGGTTGGTCTCAGAGATAGACAGACTCTTCTGTGTGACAGACCCCCAGAGGTGGAAAACAGGGAGGATTTTGGCCTAGCCTTTCTGACCACATATTCAAGCCAACACTGGGCCATTAAAAGAATCATTAAAAAACATTGGTCGGTGTTAAAGAATGACCGAGTGTTGGGGCCTCTGTTGTCCAACAGCCCAAGAGTGCTCTTCAGGGGTGCTTCCAACCTCAGACATTCAATAGCACCAAACGTACCTGATCCCCCAACTCGTCTGACTTTTTTTGGGGATCTGAAGGGATTCTATCCCTGTAGGAGATGTAAAGTTTGTAGGGTCAATGCTCTCCAGGGTAGAAGAATTACTGATTTCACTTCATCTGGAACAGGAGTGACATATCCCATTAGGTCCCTTATAACCTGCACTACTAAATGCGTGGTGTACCTCTTGCGGTGCCCATGCGGGTTGGAATATGTCGGACGGACTATTAGGGAACTCAGTATAAGATTGGGGGAGCACATTACCAACATAAAAAATGGTTTTGACAAACATAATGTGTCAAAACATTATGATCTTGTACACAATAGAAACCCAAAAGGTACTATCTTTATTGGTCTGGAAAAATATGTGCCCCATTGGAGAGGTGGAAATGGTAGAAGAAGCATATCCAGATCTGAAACCAGCTGGATACATGAATTAGGCTGTCACACACCGGGAGGCCTTAATGTGGAATGGGACATAAATTGCTTCATTAATAATGGGTGATTTATTATTTTGATGTCCCTTCCAATAATCTTTATCCATTTTTCACTTTCTTACCTTTTGTGTATTTTTGATCTGGGCTTTAGTTTATGGATAACATTTCTGAATTTTGAACAATTAGTATATGTAATAGAGAGTTTTTTATTGATTTTATATATATATATATACATATATATATATATATATACGGTATGTAATGTATATTAATCTGTTATTATTGGGACTTTACAAATCCCTCTTTTTGTAAACAGTTACATCATGACCCACAAGATGGCGTTGTGTGGAATAGATTCAAATAGGTGCAATATCCGGAGGTTCCACCGGGTGTCAGGATGTGATTGTTATCTATGTATAGACCTCTGCATTGAGAATTCAATGCACAGGTCCACTCTATCTGCTCCGTCTGTCAATCTGAGGCCTAACCAATGAGAGAACCCTTTGCGGGCCCTTTGGCTATAAATAGCGTGTACGCGCTTGCGTGGACGTGCCCCTGATGACGTCAGATTTGAAGAAACGACGTAGGGCGACACATGCACGCATTGCGCACGTTCGAACAGTCGTTTGATTGACAGAATACGGAGCCTTTTATTCCTTGCAAGGAGTTTTTTAACCAGCATTTTAATATCTCAGGACTTGTTACTTTGAAGTTCTGTATCGCATACTTTGTGAAAATAAACCCCTTTTTTATGGATGAACGCTACACTATGGAAAGTTTTTCTTTCTCTTTTGGATTTTATCCTACTTACTGAGGAACATCCACTCTGATCTGCCAAGAGTGTGTCTACTCCCAGTTCTGGCCAGGTGTTCAATCAACGTCTCTGGAGACTCTCCCATTGTGGATGAATCGTTCCTGCAGAATCATCCTGCCTTCCGTGGAGTAAAACATCACTCTACTGAGCCTGTTTTGACCCCCCTGAGAAGGGTGGTCGCAGGCTATCCGGTAAGCCTTCATTCTTTACCTTGGTGGCGGGATCTTTACTAAGTGTTGGAGCATTTTGCCTATGATTTTCATCGGATACCTGCACTCTGTAGAACTCTTATCATCTTTAAATAGAGGAGAAGATTTCATATATTTTTCACTGACACACATGAACTTTAAATTGTTTATTTGTAGTATTCACTCATGTTTTTGATACTTTTTCTTATATTTTTTTCACTGTATAGCCATACACAGTTTTGCTCATCCAGCACTACACCTTTTTGTATATTTATATTCAGTGTACTGGCTCTGGCTGAAGTGGGTTTACTGTTTGGGAGGGAGGTCGTGCGGGGGGGCTGTCAGTGCCTCCTAGGCCTATACCAGTGCTCATTAGTGCAGCTCATCAGGACCAGTGCAATCTATCAGTGCAGCTCATTAGTACCAGTGTCATCTATCAGTGCCAGTGTCACCTTTTCAGTGCCACCTATCAGTGCAGCTCATCAGTGTCACCTATCAGTGCCACCTATATGTGCCAGTGCCACCTATCAGTGCCACCTATTAGTGCAGCTCATCTGTGCCACTTGTCAGTGCCAGAGTCACCTATGAATGCCCATCAGTGCAGTTCATCAGTGCCTTTTTTGTTAAGGATATCTGAAAGATGTGTTTCAAATACAAAATAAGAGAAAATGGAAGGGGGACTTTAACGGTGCGTATCATATAGTAATGAGAAACCGGTACAAGGAAAAAATAAAATTGACATAGTTTTTAATATGGTTTAAAGGTAAAAACAGTTGCAATTGTCGTGACAATCACAATAATGGCAAAATGGTAGCTGGATGGTCAAGAGTACTGAGGGTACATAGCTGGTTTGATTTAATGTGCGTTTACACGTATGGATCCCGACATGTTTCACTTGATCGCTTCATCAGACATATAGATTAGGATAGTTGCACAGTCCAACACACAAATAAATAAGCAATTTAGATTGAATTAACAAACATACACAGAAATGCAAATTATTATTTTGTATACATTCATTATGGGATGAGGTGCTAATCTTTATGGGTGTTTCTGCCAGTAGACGGACCTTTGCTTCCTTGGTTCTCATGGGTTTCAAATGTTTTGACAGGAGCGCAGTTTCAGTGCTTGCCATAGGTGCCATTTTCACTACATACGCCACTGTTTGTAAAGCTAACTTTATATAGCAGTAGTTTAGTGTACATATCATGCAAAATCCAGAGCTTATGGTCCCTGTAATAGACCTACAGTAGATAGAAATATACACATATTTTCTTGGAAAGTCAGTTGCCCAACCATTGCTCTGCAATTTCATATTGAATTCCGGAAAGGTTTTCAAAGTCTTGTGTGACTTATGCTAGCCCACAAATGCTCTTTCTTTAAAAAGACTACAGACCAACACCACAAACACACAAGTATGGAGAGCAATGACATCGCATCTTTATGAATTGATTTTGCCAAATGACAACTGTAAAAAAATATATATATATATAACAATACAAAGATTATATAGCGCATGCATAAGACTGGGGTGTGAAGAATGATGAAGGATGTTGAAACCAAAGTATAGAAACCAGCTGTGATTCAGAGTTTTGGTCATCTACTGCCAAAGACCACCCTGTTTTACTCAGATGCTACACCACTGTCCATAACCTGGCTTGCACTGTCTGGAAAGAAAGGATGGGGGGGGGGTGTAAGAGAGGTCCTGGGTAAAGGGCACATGCAGCACAATAAGTATGGTGGAACCTCAGATTACGAGCATAATCCGTTCCAGGAGAATGCTCGTAATCCAAAGTACTCGCATATCAAAACGAGTTTCTCCATTGAAGTCAATGGAGACAAAAATAATTTTTTCCGCATTGACTTCAATGGCATGCAATACCACATGCGACCAGAGGCGGGGGGCACCGGAGAGCCTCGGAAACGGCCGAAAATGCCCAAGGACACCTCGGCTGACCTCGGCAAACTTCGGAAAGACTTTGTTCCCGAGATTTGTAAAGGTCAGCCGCGCTGTCCTCGGGCCTTTCCGAGCATTTACGAACGGCACCGATCGGCTACGATCGGCAACGTTCGGCTCTGCTCTGGCGCCCCCCACCTCAGGCCAAATGCGGTACTGCACACCGCTTTGGCCTGAATCGTGCTCGTGTTGCGAGACAACACTCGCAAACCGAGTTACGATTTTAAAAAATACAGTGCTTGTATTGCGAAGTGCTCATTAACCGCGTTACTCGCAATCCGAGGTTCCACTGTAGTAGGGGACAGGCAAAAAAACTGAGTTGCAAAGAAAAAAAAAAAAAAAAAAGTTGTGCTGTTTGGTCTGTTTTTCTCTGTTTTTTTTTTGTAACTAATGTGTGACAATCGTTGTCATTCAGGTGATAGTAATACAGACTTACTTTCGACGATTTCATGCCAAAAAAGTGGTGGAGCAGCTTAGAGAGGATAAAATGCTGAGATTGCAATGGGAAGAAAGGGAACAATTGCGAAAGAAGGAAGAGAGAGAAGAAAGGCTGAGAAAAGATTATGAACGTCGAATGAATCCGAAGACGAAGGAAGATTTTGAGTTACTCTACCATGCTCTTGAGTGTAAGTATAATGTGCTGAGTGAATGTAACATCACCCTAGAAGTGTCACTCTAAATTTACTTCATGGTCAGTATCATTTAACCTAGTAAACCTTAGGTCATCCTTGGAAAAAAACATTACCAAGATGTCCGGTAATTTCCAGAGAGATCTTAGCCCTCACTTCAATTTTTGTCTTCTGCCTATGGAAGAGGTATGGGTTCACTGCTGCCATGCGTTCTCAGCTAATCCCGAGGATTTGTGAAATCCGTGAATTATGAACCTTTGGCTGAAAACGTTGTACATTCAGCGCCATAAATAGGGAGCAACCTATAATTCAGTGTATATGAACCAATGGTGCTCCTCAAACCTGCTCCTAAAGGCCTTGATGGTACACCCAACTTATAATAAACAACATGGGCACAAAAGGCAACAAATAACAACATTTGTATGACAATTATAGAAAGCAGATATATTTTGCCCATGTAGAATATATTTGCAAGTGAAGCATTTTCTTTTTCTGCACTGGTAGGTAGGGACCTACCAGTGCAGAAAATGAAAATGCTTCACTTGCAAAGACCTTTTAGGGACAAGATTATCAAAAAAGCTGTATAGGTCTTTAGATTGCAGTTTAGAGGTTGTGCGTTTTAAGAGACAGGGACAAATTTGGGTCTTCTAATAAAGTGGGCCAATGTTTTTTGATAATATCCTACATATGTCAACAATAATAATGAAATTTATTGAATTCAATAAATACAATATCTGGAAAAGGATCCTCACCTGTAGTGATGAGCCGAACACCCCCGGGTTCGGTTCGCACCAGAACCCGCGAACGGACCGAAAGTTCGCACGAACATTAGAACCCTATTAAATACAATGGATGCGAACGTTCGGATTCTAAAGTGCTAATTATAACGACTATTATCCATGTTATTGTCCGAAACAGAGTTTGGGAACCCGGGTTCTGCACCAGGGGACATGTATCAATGCAAAAAGAAGTTTTAAAAACGGACGTTTTCCGTGAGCAGTCATTTTAATGATGCATAAAGTGAAAAAAAAAAGAGTCAAATATTCCTTTAAATATTGTACCTGGGGGGTGTCTAAAGTATGCCTGTGAAGTGCCACGTGTTTCCCGTGTTTAGAACTGTCCCTGCACAAAATAACATTTCTAAAGGAAAAAAAGCCATTTAAAACTGCTTGCGGCTTTAATGCAATGTCTGGTCCCGGTAATATGGATGAAAATCTTTAGGAAAAATGGCATAGCTACCCCATCAACCCCCCCCCCCCCCCCTACCCCAGCCCATTACCAGCCCCTTTGGGTCTTGTATGGATATTAAGGGGAACCCCGCACACAAAATAAAAAAGGACCTATATACTCTGAACAGCCGTATACAGGCGGTGCATACAAGACAGGGACTGTAGGTTTGTTCTTATGTAGAATCTGTTTGTAATTTTGAACAGCTGCATTGTTTAAGTGGAGCTCCATGCCAAATTCCTTTTTTTTAGCTTTTTGTAAAACATAGGGAACGGTTATCACCCCTGTCACATTTTTTTTGCTGTCTGTGCCCCTGTTCAGAACATTTCACCTCACTTTGCGTCCCAATGACAACTGTTTTTGAAATGTGGTGTTTTTATTGAAACAAGGATTGGTGATAAAGCATCAGTAGAGAGGAGACACCTTTCTCCCATATTAATTCTTACAGGAGAGAATTTTCCTTCCAAGGGGTAGATTTCCTCTCACTTCCTGTTGTCTTCTTCCGTTTGCAAGTAGTAGTAGTTTGTAAGTTGGATGTTTGAAAGTAGGGACCTTCCGTATATACTCTGCAGAAATTGGCCCCTTAGGTGTTGGTGTTGGCACAACACTGAAAGCACTCACAGTTATTCTTGGTGGGTGCTGGAACGCCCTGCTGTCAACTATTATATCAGGAATTGTAATAACATATAATTGTTGATCAGTGGTAGTAAAAATTGGGCCTTTGATGGTGGTGCTGGTGCCACAACACTGTAAGGCCTGACAGTTACTCTTGGTGGGCGCAGCAATGGTCCCTGCTGTGAATTATTAGATCAATAATTATAATTGCATGCCCCTGTTGAACAGGGGCTGAAAAATTGGGCCTTTGGTGGTGGTGGTGGTGGTGATGGTGGTGCTGGTGCCACAACACTGTAAGGCCTGACAGTTACTCTTGGTGGGCGCAGCAATGCTCCCTGCTGTGAATTATTAGATCAATAATTATAATTGCATGCCCCTGTTGAACAGGGGCTGAAAAATTGGGCCTTTGGTGGTGGTGGTGGTGGTGATGGTGGTGCTGGTGCCACAACACTGTAAGGCCTGACAGTTACTCTTGGTGGGCGCAGCAATGGGCCCTGCTGTGAATTATTAGATCAATAATTATAATTGCATGCCCCTGTCGAACAGGGGCTTAAAAATTGGGCCTTTGGTGGTGGTGGTGGTGGTGGTGATGGTGGTGCTGGTGCCACAACACTGTAAGGCCTGACAGTTACTCTTGGTGGGCGCAGCAATGGGCCCTGCTGTGAATTATTAGATCAATAATTATAATTGCATGCCCCTGTTGAACAGGGGCTGAAAAATTGGGCCTTAGGCACTGGTGGCACAACACTGCAACCCCTCACAGATACTGTACTTGGAGCACAGCAATGAGGCCTGTTGCAAAGTATTGCATCAAAAATTTTAATTACACGCCCCTGTTAAACAGGGGCTGAAAAATTGGGCCTTAGCCACTGGTGGCGTCACCCATAAACCAAAATGATCTTCCAAGCTATCATCGTTAATCGTATCATTGAGGAGGAGGATAGCCAGTCAACATACTGTAACAGCACAGGCACTCAGCATCAGCATCAGTCTTGAAGGGATGTGACATTTTAAAATCAATTAGTCTGTTATATCAGCATCTGGTGTGTGGTAGCTGGTGGTGATCCAAGACTGGTTCATCTTGATGAAAGTCAGTCGATCAACCGAGTCGGTGGACAGGCGCACCCTGTGATCCGTGACAAATCCTCCAGCAGCACTGAATGTGCATTCTGAAAGAACGCTGGATGCAGGACAGGCCAGTAGCTCAATTGCATACTGTGCAAGCTCTGGCCAGTGATCCATCCTCAAGACCCAGTAAGCCAGAGGATTTTCGGTGGGGAAGGTGTCCAAGTCTGACCTTGCCCCTAGGTATTCCTGGACCATGTATATCAGACGCTGGCGATGGTTGCTGGAACCAATCATAGTTTGGAGCTGCGGACTAAAGAATTGTCTGAACGCATCGGTCAGACGGCCACCTTCCCCACCGCTCCTTCTTTGACTGCCCGAAGCCTCAGCAACTCGTTGTCCAGGACCAGGAGTTTGTAACCTCCCAGTCTCTGGGAACGCGTTGCACAGACCTTTCTGCAAGGCCTCCCGGAGTTGTCTCATCCTCTGCTCCCTCTGCGACGGTACGATAAGGTCCGCAACCTTACCCTTGTACCGTGGATCAAGGAGAGTGGCCAGCCAGTAATGGTCCCTCTCCTTGATCCGAAGAATACGAGGATCCTTCCGCAGACTTTGCAGGATCAGGGAGGCCATGCAGCGTAGGTTAGCTGAGGCATTCAGTCCGGAGTCCTCTGGGTCACTAAGGACGACATGATCCGCAGCCACCTCCTCCCAGCCACGTACAAGTCCACTGGTTTCTTGGGACTGTAAATCATCCCTAAAAGACTGCTGCTGATGATGCTGAGTGCCAGCCTCCACCTCCATGCTGACACAATCCTCCTCCTCCTCCTCCTCCTCCTCCTCTTCCTGTGCGATGGGTGGGACAGAAGGAACACTGTCTGGGTAAAGGGGGCCTTGAGAGGCAAGGAAGTCCTCCTCTTCCTGCCTCTGTTCTGCCTCAAGTGCCCTGTCCATTATTCCACGCAGCGTGTGCTCCAACAGGTGGACAAGAGGTACAGTGTCACTGATGCATGCACTGTCACTGCTCACCATCCTCGTGGCCTCCTCAAATGGTGCCAGGACAGTGCATGCATCCCTGATCATGCCCCACTGGCGTGGTGAAAAAAACCCGAGCTCCCCTGACCCTGTCCTGGTGCCGTAGTCGCACAGGTACTCATTGATGGCCCTCTGCTGCGTGTGCAGCCGCTGCAGCATGGCCAACGTTGAGTTCCACCTGGTGGGCATGTCACATATAAGGCGGTTCTTGGGCAGGTTCAACTCCTTTTGAAGCTCAGCCAGGCGAGCACTGGCATTATAAGATCTGCGGAAATGCACACAGACTTTCCTGGCCTGCCTCAGGACATCCTGTAAGCCCGGGTACCTGCCCAAGAACCGCTGCACCACCAGGTTAAGGACGTGAGCCATACAGGGCACATGGGTCAGTTGTCCCTGTCGGAGGGCGGAGAGGAGGTTGGTGCCATTGTCGCAAACCACCATTCCTGGCTTAAGCTGGCGTGGCGTCAACCACCTCTCGGCCTGCCCCTGCAGAACAGACAGGACCTCTGCCCCAGTGTGGCTCCTGTCCCCCAAACACACCAGCGCAAGCACGGCATGGCATCTTTTTGCCTGCGTACTTGCGTAGCCCCTTGAACGCCTACGGAGCACCGCTGGTTCCGAGGACAAACCACAGGAAGAGGCCATGGAGGAAGAAGAAGAGGAGGGGGTGGAGGAGAGAGGTGTGTCACAACCAGTAGTAGCATTTTGGAGGCGTGGCGGTGGAACAACCTCCAACACTACTGCACCTTGTCCTGCATCCTTCCCAGCTGCCAAAAGAGTTACCCAATGGGCCGTGAAAGAAAGGTAACGTCCCTGTCCATGCCTGCTGGACCATGAGTCAGCGGTAATATGCACCTTACCGCTGACCGCCCTGTCCAGCGAGGCCAAGATATTGCCTTCCACATGCCTGTAGAGAGCCGGAATCGCCTTCCGTGCGAAAAAGTGGCGTTTGGGAACCTGCCACTGAGGAACCGCACATTGCACAAACTCACGGAAGGGGGCCGAGTCTACCAACTGAAAAGGCAGCAGTTGAAGCGCTAGCAATTTAGCCAAGCTAGCATTCAACCGCTGGGCATGTGGATGGCTGGGAGTGAACTTCTTTCGACGGTCAGGCAGCTGGGGCAGGGAAATTTGCCTGCTAGAATCGGACGTTGGTGTACTGCTAGCAGAGTGCCCGCAAGTACTTGCCTGTGACACACCTAATTCTACACCTTCATTCCTCTCAGAGCAGGTTTCAGAGAGGAGTGAAGGTATAGTGGGGTTGGAGATCCCAGCTGATGCGGTGCAAGAAGAGGTCAGCTTTGTTCTTTGGTGTGGGTCTTTAAGGTAGGCTTGCCAACGAGCTGCATGGCAGGTCAACATATGTCTGATCAAGCATGTGGTGCCCAAGCGGCTGATGTTTTGGCCACGCGATATACGCTTGAGACATATGTTGCAAACAGCAGCTGTGCGATCTGATGCACTCGCCTCAAAAAAGGCCCACACCAAAGAACTTTTTGAATGACGGGCAGAGGCAGCGCCCTGCACAGGCGGAGCTCTGCGGTGTGATTCCGTCGGTGTGCTGCCCATACGCTGGCCACTCAAGGGCATCCTGCCTCGTTGGAGATGTGCCTCCTCCTCATCCTCCTCCTCCTCTCTCCTATTAGGCACCCACGTGGAGTCAGTGACCTCATCATCCCCTCCCTCCTCATCACTGGAGCCAATCTGGCAGTATGCTGCAGCTGCTGGAGCATGACTGCCAGATTGGTGTCCTTCTTGAGCATCGCCTCTCTCTGCTCTCACGCTGCTGCCTTCCTCTAGCTGGGTATCATCATCAGATCCTTCCAAACGCTGGGCATCCTCCTGGAGCATGTACCCAACACTGTGCTCAAACAGTTCGGGGGACTCCTCAGGAGGAGGACATGGTGGGTCTAGGGAAGGATTGACTAATGAAGATAATGATACCAGAGAAGAGGACGCTTTGGCAGCTGCTTTGCCAGTACCCTGAGCCTGGGTGAGAGAGGATGAGGAGGATGAGGTGGGCTTGGTCATCCACTCTACCAAGTCTTCGGCATGATGTGGCTCAACATGTCCAGCTGCCGAAAAGAAGGACAAGCGTGTCTCATGGCCATGTGCTGATGACAATGCACCGCGTCCACGACCAGCACTGTTGCCCCCAGACACAGAGCCTGCTTGCCCTCTTTTTTTGCCTCCTGACTGTCTGCCTCTCCTTGTTTGCCTTCCAGACATTTTAATGGATGGCCTGCAGGGAGATGGGAAAAAGAGCAATAAGGGCTACCTTCAGGTGTATACTGTGCAGGAGGCTTAGCAACAATGACACTGTCCCCTGCCTATCCTTCTCTGTCCCTAAACTCAAGGATTGAAAATATGGTTCAGCAAAATAGTTTTAGAACAGAATAGCACACTGACACTTTCCCTCACTGTCCTACTCTGTCCCTCCCTACAAACAAGATTTAGCACAGAATAGCACACTGATAATTTCTACGAGTGTCCTTCTCTGTCCCTAAACTCAAGGATTGAAAATATGGAACAGCAAAATTGGTTTAGAACAGAATAGCACACTGTCAGTTTCACTCACTGTACCTGTCTGTCCCTAAACTCAAGGATTGAAAATATGGTTCAGCAAAATAGTTTTAGAACAGAATAGCACACTGACACTTTCCCTCACTGTCCTACTCTGTCCCTCCCTACAAACAAGATTTAGCACAGAATAGCACACTGATAATTTCTACGAGTGTCCTTCTCTGTCCCTAAACTCAAGGATTGAAAATATGGAACAGCAAAATTGGTTTAGAACAGAATAGCACACTGTCAGTTTCACTCACTGTACCTCTCTGTCCCTAAACTCAAGGATTGAAAATATGGTTCAGCAAAATAGTTTTAGAACAGAATAGCACACTGACACTTTCCCTCACTGTCCTACTCTGTCCCTCCCTACAAACAAGATTTAGCACAGAATAGCACACTGATAATTTCTACGAGTGTCCTTCTCTGTCCCTAAACTCAAGGATTGAAAATATGGAACAGCAAAATTGGTTTAGAACAGAATAGCACACTGTCAGTTTCACTCACTGTACCTCTCTGTCCCTAAACTCAAGGATTGAAAATATGGTTCAGCAAAATAGTTTTAGAACAGAATAGCACACTGACACTTTCCCTCACTGTCCTACTCTGTCCCTCCCTACAAACAAGATTTAGCACAGAATAGCACACTGATAATTTCTACGAGTGTCCTTCTCTGTCCCTAAACTCAAGGATTGAAAATATGGAACAGCAAAATTGGTTTAGAACAGAATAGCACACTGTCAGTTTCACTCACTGTACCTGTCTGTCCCTAAACTCAAGGATTGAAAATATGGTTCAGCAAAATAGTTTTAGAACAGAATAGCACACTGACACTTTCCCTCACTGTCCTACTCTGTCCCTCCCTACAAACAAGATTTAGCACAGAATAGCACACTGATAATTTCTACGAGTGTCCTTCTCTGTCCCTAAACTCAAGGATTGAAAATATGGAACAGCAAAATTGGTTTATAACAGAATAGCACACTGTCAGTTTCACTCACTGTACCTCTCTGTCCCTAAACTCAAGGATTGAAAATATGGTTCAGCAAAATAGTTTTAGAACAGAATAGCACACTGACACTTTCCCTCACTGTCCTACTCTGTCCCTCCCTACAAACAAGATTTAGCACAGAATAGCACACTGATAATTTCTACGAGTGTCCTTCTCTGTCCCTAAACTCAAGGATTGAAAATATGGAACAGCAAAATTGGTTTAGAACAGAATAGCACACTGTCAGTTTCACTCACTGTACCTGTCTGTCCCTAAACTCAAGGATTGAAAATATGGTTCAGCAAAATAGTTTTAGAACAGAATAGCACACTGACACTTTCCCTCACTGTCCTACTCTGTCCCTCCCTACAAACAAGATTTAGCACAGAATAGCACACTGATAATTTCTACGAGTGTCCTTCTCTGTCCCTAAACTCAAGGATTGAAAATATGGAACAGCAAAATTGGTTTATAACAGAATAGCACACTGTCAGTTTCACTCACTGTACCTCTCTGTCCCTAAACTCAAGGATTGAAAATATGGTTCAGCAAAATAGTTTTAGAACAGAATAGCACACTGACACTTTCCCTCACTGTACCTCTCTGTCCCTAAACTCAAGGATTGAAAATATGGTTCAGCAAGATTGGTTTAGAACAGAATAGCACACTGACACTTTCCCTCACTGTACCTCTCTGTCCCTACAAACAAGGATTAGCACAGAATAGCACACTGTCACTGACACTCTCCCTACCTATCCTTATTTGTCCCTAAACACAAGGAATCCAGGATTAGTAAAGGAAAAATAATGACACTGTCCCTGCCTATGCTTCTCTTTCCCTGCTCCGGAACACACTACACAAGGCCGCCGCACTGGCGGCCTTTTATAGTGTGGGGCGTGTACTAAACCCCCTCAGCAATAATTGGCCACAGGCATCCTGCCTGTGGCCAATCATTGCTCTCCTCGCTGCCGGCGCTGTGATTGGCCAAGCATGCGGGGTCACAGTGCATGCTTGGCCAATCACAGCGCCTGGATGACACTGCGATGGCGTAGTGCATTGTGGGCCGTTTGCGTCACTCGAATTTGGCACGAACGGCCCAAATCGTTCGATCTTCGTCGAACGATCGAACAGCCGATGTTCGAGTCGAACGTATGTTCGACTCGAACACGAAGCTCATCCCTACTCACCTGTTATGTCTATGTGTCTTGGGTGTGGTACAAGATATGCTTGGTATGCTTCATCTACCATCTCCTGAGTATAGCCTTTGCCCAGAAACTTTGCTATAATGACTTTGAGATGTACTGTATAAACCTTATCCAAAGTACAATTTTTCCTGAGACAAAAAAACTTACCCAATTGGAATATTGCTTTTCTATTTGGGGAGATGGAAACCTCAAGTGGGTATAAAATGATTCTTAAGCCCCATACACACAGTAGGACTTTTTGACAACAAACTTCAAAATGAGCAAGTTTTAAAAAAAATCCTACTGTGTGTACGCTCCATCGGACAAACTTTTTCGGTTTTCATCGGACAAAAGTTCGCTCTGCAAACGGACAAACTTTTCGGCAACAAAAGTCCTATGGTGCAAAGTCCTATCGTGTGTACAGAAATCCATCGGACTTTTGTCCGAAGTACAAGCACGCATGCCCAGAACCAATGTTAAAATCAACTAACAATAGCAGAAGTTGACCAAAGGGTGGCGGTAAAGAGCAGAAAAGAGCAAAAAAAAACACGTGATGTTGGGAAAGTTTTGGGAAAGTTTGCAGAAAAGTCATGCCGTGTGTATGCTATGGCTGTGCCCGGCCAACTCCCTTCGGACAAAAATCCACGGAAAAGTTTGTTTGAAGTCCGACCGTGTGTACGAGGCTTTAAATATCATCTGTTCCCCCCGTGGATTTGCTGAGACCTACTGCTTCCATGTACAACAATGCTGAGCACTGTGGGCGCATGACAGTCTGTATTTACCACAAAGGTAAACAGTCTGTGCTACATGCATAGACATATGTCAGAACTGCAGAATGTGCTGATTGTATCTTGATGTAGCACCCTGATGTTTAGGCAGGGTGGCTATTAAATGTATCTGCCAAGTGATAGTTGCCTTGGCCAATTGTTAGGAGGTAAATTGATTTCACCTTAATTCTGGAGTTGCTGCACTTCTCTCTTTTGTCGCTAGATGGCTGGGTATCTGGTGACATTAGATACGACAAGGGCATTGCAAGGACAGATTAGGAGTGAATGGGGTGTCTCAGCCAATGGCCTGCTTGGCCTGCTGGGAGAGCCTAATTATTTGGGTGGAGTCAGGTGATCGGGGCTCTGTGCCTCCTGGCTGTCTGTCTGGGTGGATGTGTGTTGTAATGCCCTGGGTTGCTAGGCCATAAGCCTTGGGTCTGTCCCGGGCACACCTGGCTGCTAGGCTGTCTGAGGGCCTTTTCAGAAGCAAGAGAGCAGCGTAGGGTTGGGACTGCGGCTTGAAGTCCAACCAGAAGTAACGGTTCTGCTGGCTGGGGAACCATTTGTGGTCAGAGGTAGAAGGAAAGCTGTCGCCACCGAGGGACCATCCACCTTGTTACCGGAGACCACTGTGAGTAAGCTGAGGCCAGTACCAGAGCAGATTTCTCACCAGCCGGGGACGGTGAAGAAGTGGGAAAATTTCAGCAAGTGCCAAGTCAGGGACCCAGCGGGACAGCAGAGGTGACGCTTGTGGAGTGCCAAGCTAGGGACCTAACGTGTCAGCAAGGGTGAAGCTTGAGGAGTTTCTGTGAGTGCCAAGCCAGGGACCCAGCGGTGAAGTGGGGGTGACGCTTGAGGAAGATACTGAGTGCTCGATTGGAAGAGTTCAGGGGATCCAGTGGCAGTGGATCAGTAAGTCTAGTGAAAGACTGAGAGCTCAGTGAAACTGTTACTAGACTGTTGCCATAGAAGACAGCGTTCCTACTCATGCAGATGTGGTGTCTGGCTAGATACCTTTCCCTGCATGGCTGTTTGCCTATAGAAGTCTTGGGGTCTGCCAATTAACATTGCATCTACTTAAGGGGGTCCTGGCCCCAACCCTCTCTCCCCCAGTTCTGTATAAGAGACAATAAATCTCTTTGCATTCAAGAGGTGTCTGACACCCATCAATTTACTTTGCATTACACCCACCATGCCTTGTAACCCACTCTACACAGAAGGATGTCAGCTGTCCCTAACGATGGAGGTCACCATTAGGCTGAGAGAGACCTGGGACTTTGCTACATCTAAGAAAAAAAAAGCATATTTCTCTTTTCGTCCATGGACGGACACAGCTCCTTAATTCTTGAACAGGTTATGTTCCTGTTCATAGGAGAGGACTAGGCAGAACATGTTAGTTATTTAAAAACATGTAACTTTAACAGAGTTGAACAGTCCCGCCCAGGGGGCGGTCCCTCCATACATAACCCTCCTACCTGCAGTCTGCAGCAGTCAGCAGCCTCAGGTTTTTTTCTGCCTAGCAGAGTAGATGGACGTGGCTCCCTTTGGGCCCAGAGTCCTGAAGAAATTTTTATTTTATTTTATTATATCTTATTTTATTTTTAAGATCTTCTATCAACAGCCGGCTGTTCATGACAGGCAGGATATTATAGATCCTTGTAGTCCTCCTAATCTGGCCATCGAGCGTGTTACAGTCCCTTGCAAATAGGCGTCGGGTCTGTCACAACATACCCCATGACTCCAGGGGTGGCCAGTGAGCTTCTGCTCCAGGGTACACATATGACTGGGCTGCTTGCTGTCTCACTCACAGTGGACCGGGCCGACAGCTACTCCATACCGCTCAGTTATAGGCCTGTCAGGAACGCACCAGCAGGTCCTCGTTTGGACGGGTAAGTACAGTACCCCCTGCCTCGGCGGGTGTGAACAGCTGGGCATTCCTGGGAAAGGGGGTTCTCCTGTCCTCCCCTTCCCTGTTTTCTGTCACCTTTATCCCTTCTGCCCTAGCGGGGCTGGCTGCGACCGGGGCGTACCTGTGGGGGGGGCTCCGGGTCCCGGTGGGGGTCCGTGTGGTGTCGTAGCTCGTTCCTCTGTGGGGGGTGCTCTACTCCGGGGAAGCCCATGCCTGGCCTTCTCGTCCACATCGCGGTGCTGGGGCGCCATTTTGACAGCGCTGGCGCGATTTTCAAGGTGTTTTCTATTGCATTGTTTTTTCCCATTGGCAGCCATCTTGCCGTGGCCACGCTCTGGCGCAGTTGCTATTGCGGGCGGCCATTTTCTTGTGGTCGCACCCATTCCTGAGGCGTCCGGCAGCCATCTTTGGCGCAGTGTGGGCCTATAGTGCTGGCTCCTGGATGGCAAGCACGATTCTCCTCACAACTTCCCTCACTGTTTTCACACACACTGCTTATAGAACAGCATAGATATTACAGTGATACACAGTCTTAGTGTATAGAGGCGGGCAATGACGCTGAGTGGTCTTATTCTGGGCAGGTGTGTCCCCTGGGTGACCCCCCGTTCGGTGCAGCATGGAGGAGGGGGACTTTGGTCATTAGTTTGACTAGTCCTGAGAGCTTTCTGTGTGACATGGAGTCAGTATCTGAGAGGCAACAGCCCTCGGCGCCATAGTTTAAACATACACAATTATGTTTATAGTGTCTGCGTGGGTTTCTTCCGGCTGCACCAGTTTCCTCCCACGCTCCTATGACATGCGCGCCTTTGGCGCAATGCACATTATAAACATAAACAATACGTTTATATACGACACTAAATACATTCACAGCATATGTCTGTATGGTTATTCTCTGTGTCTGCGTGGGTTTCCTCCGGATGCTCCAGTTTCCTCCCACGCTCCAATGGTATGTGCGCCTTCTGGGCTATGCACAGCATAAACATGTTCAATATGTTTATTCACACATACTAAAATACATACACCGTATGTCTATGTACTATGCTCTCTGTGGCTGAATGGGTTTCCTCCCACACTCCAATTGCAGGTTTTGGCGCAATACACAGTATAAACTATGTGTTTGTACAATCAGCACTTATCAATTAAGGAAGGTGCTGCTGGAAGGTGTCAGTCCCTTTTTTGGGTTGCACTCGACCCACTCTATATTGAAGAAGCGTGCCGACTCTTCATAGATGGGGACTGGGTTTGTCGCAGAGGTCCTTTTTGGTCCCTCAACGCACGTTATTCCTTGTAGAGCATTTTCATAAGGATATGTGTTTTTGCCCATGAAGTTGACCCCTGGTATCAGGGGTACCACTTTCCCGGCAGGGGGGTCACCTGCCTTTCGGAGGTGATCAGAAACAATGGCTCGGACTGTGTTCGCCATGCTGAGGTCAGCGTTACGCCCGTTAGTGGCTGTGTCTCTGGTGTCTCTGACACTCAATGACTGGGCAAAGCTTTTGTACCAGGCAGTGGAGGAGCATCAGCTTCCTCTATAAGTCGACCAGCAGGTGCGCTGTGACTGCTTTAGCCTCTAGGGCCTCTGTGTCCGGGGTGGTTTTGCGCCACCTGAAAAGGCTGATATACGGGTCCGCTGACCGAGTTTCTAGGGAAGCTCTGACAGATTTGCCTTTCTTTGGCTAACAGTAGAGGCGCACCGTAAGCTGGGACCTTCCTTCTCCAATATATTGCAGTGTTTCTTGGGGGTTGTCATACCCATACTGCTGCAGGACAGATTCAGATCTGTTCATGGCTCTTAGGCCTCAAGGCCCTGAATGCCTTTGTGTAGCCGTCCGGTTTTTCCCACCATGGCATTTGTGAAGTGGTCGCTTCATAAAAGATCAACGTTTTCTTTCTTATTCACCGGATGGTTTCTTTGTCCTACAGTCTTGTCGGACTGCCCTGATGGGGCAGTTCAAGACTGGGTGGGGATTTGGAAATTCAGGATGGAGTCGGTTCGCTCCATTCAGGGACGCGAGCTGGCATGTCCCCAGATGCGACAGGCACCATGGGTTCCTGTGATTAGTGGTCAGGGAGAACCACTATTCATTTATGACTCTCCTTTTTTTTTTGTATAATCTTTATTTGTAAGAGGAAAGGCAGTACATCTCAACAAACGTAGCCAAAGGAAAATACATCCAGTACAGCCCTACTCCGATTTTCAAAACAAAAGGGAGAGGGTATAAAAAATAAGACGAAATAAACATACACATACACAGCAGATAATACCAGTGAAATAATTATTTCAACTAAAAGTGCAAAAGGTTTAATACTCAGGTAGTAGGTCGGCACTAAGGTCTCCCCCCACTCCATGAGTGGGGCAAGACCCGAACGCTTAGTGGTTTGACTGTAAAATGGAGGCATCCCCCAAAGGCATGGCCGGGCCGACCAGCTTTCCGGACAATAAGCGAGTTATCACGTAGTGTCTAGACTATCAGGTGGACTGAACAGGTGCCCGCGCGGGGAGGGGGGCTCACATGTGCCTCCAGCTAACCTCCTCACGCACCGCACCGCCGTCCAGGTCCCCCCAAGGCAAAGCATCTGCACCATGGTTGTACCTATGTGCCAATCCCCGAAAAAAAGTCGGGGAATCCCACGGCAGCAGACTGCGTGAGTCCTTCGGACCAGTCAGCCCGACCACACCGCAGCCACCAATAGGCGGCTCCACAGGCTAAATATCCTGGGACTAGCGGTCAAAGTAAGTTGAAACAAGGATAGAAAGAAATGGTGAAAATAAAAGAATAGAGAAAGAGATAAAAGAAGGTAAGCTGAGACGTACCTGGAATCTCACGTCCTACTCCGCCTCCCCGCCACATCCCGCCAGCACGGCCACACCTGTTGGACAGCTAGAAGGAAAAAACACGCGTCTTGTCCCGTAACTTGCAATCAGTGAAATGGCGTTATGGTGGCTCGCTCAGCCCTCCGTTCTCATTTGTGAGCCCCGAGGTCGTCCCTTGAGGGACGGCTCTGCCAGCTCCAGCAGGGCTACGTCTAAGCTTTAGGACACATGGCCCGGGTCTGAAACATACGCATTCCAGGCCGACCACGTGTCAAAGAAGCGGTCACGTGCACCCCTGCAAGTGGAAATTCAGTCCTCTGCCTCCCGTATGTCACCCACCCTGCGGCGCCACTCCTCCCTACCTGGGATTTGCGGGCGCTTCCAGTACACGGGAAGCAACCGCTTAGCTGCATTCAGTAGGTGTGGCAGCACACTTTTCTTGTACTGGCTCACCGGCATGGGAGGGATGTGCAGCAGGAAGTGGACCGGGGAGAGAGGGACATCCAGACCCGTAATGTCCTTAATTTGGGACTTGATATCCTCCCAGTAGGGTCTGATCACTGGGCAGTCCCACCAGATGTGCAAAAGGGTACCTCTGTGGCCACACCCCCGCCAGCAACGGTCTGACGTGGAAGGGTAAATTCTTGCTAGGTCTACCGGAACCCGGTACCAGCGTAACAGTATCTTGTAGTTCGTTTCTTGAGTTTTAGAGTCTATTGAGCTAGATCGGGTTAGCTGATAGAGGCTGGACAATTGGGTGGGGGTAAAAACTATCTCTAGGTCCCGCTCCCAGGCCCTGACATAAGTAGGCTTCGTTGTAGAAGAGGTGGTAGTAATCAGACGGTAAAGCTCAGAGATCATGTGGGGGATAGGTTCCTCCGCTACAAAAAGGAGCTTGAAAGGCGTAAGGGTAGAGATATCCCGTATGGAACTCCCATGTGACTTAAAAAAATGGATAAGTTGCCTATAGCGCCAAAAGTCCATGGGGAAACTTCCACTCCTGTCTCTAAGGGTATTAACCTACCATCCTGCATAAGCTTACCACAACTGGCGCTTTCATCATCGACCCAGGGGCCGAAGAAAGCCTTCTGTTCTCCAGGTGGAAACCACAGGTAGCCTCCCAGTGGGGCTAGAAGGGACACAGGGGGCGCCAGAGCCACGTTAGCATTGAGTCGGTCCCAGGACCTAAGAGCCTGGACCGTCAGTGGTGAGGTAAAGTCTGACAGGCCCCTGTGCTCCCGGGCCAGCCACGGGGCATAGGACAGGTCCCTGCCTGCCAGGTACTTTTCCAGGGGGACCCAGAGTTTGGATTGGGTATGGAAGCACCAGTTAAGTATCCTCTGAAGGACCATGGCCCTGTAGTATGCCTGGATATCCGGGAGGCCCTGGCCTCCAGCTTCTCTTGGACGGCTCAGTAATCTAATCGCAATCCTCGGCTTCCGTTCATTCCAGACAAAGGCCGATATCATACGGGACATCTGGGTAAAGAAACCCCTAGGCAGGGACACAGGGACCATCTGCATATAAAAAAGAATACGCGGAAGGATATTCATTTTGATAATGTTGAGTCTCCCCAACCAAGTAAAACCTATCTTTGTCCAGAGAGCCAGGTCTTTTTTTCACGGTCGCCAACAAGGGAGGGAAGTTAGTAGCGTACAGGGTGTCGAATCTGTCTGTCAGTCGGATACCGAGATATTTTAGGGAGGATTTGGTCCAAGTAAAAGGAAAGGCGGATTGCAACCTGTCAGCCAAGGAAGTATCTCTGATTTTGCGTAGTTAATTTTGAAATTAGAGAGGGACCCAAAACTCTGAAATTCGCGCATCAGGTTTGGCAAAGAGATCAGGGGTTCCGTCAAATAAAAGAGCACGTCATCTGCATAGGCCGAAAGTTTGTGCTCTGTGGGACCTACCGTCAGGCCTTTGATTTCCTGGTTCGCCCTCACAGTGCGCAGAAACGGTTCTAGCACCAGGGCGAAGAGAATAGGAGAGAGAGGGCACCCCTGTCTCGTGCCATTCCTAATCGAGAATCTGGGGGAGAGGAAACAATTGACCTTGACCTGAGCGCTCGGATCTGAGTACAGGGCCATGATCCAGGTTAACATGTGCGTGCGTAAACCTAGGGTCTCCAGCACAGCACGCAAATAGGTCCAATCTAACCGGTCGAAGGCTTTCTCCGCGTCAGTGAACAGGATCAGAGAGGGGGAAGGAGTCAGGAGAAGTACGCGCCCAATGGATAAGGTGGATTGCTCTGGTGGAGTTGTCTCTAGCCTCTCGGCCCGCGACGAATCCCGTCTGATCCGGGTGAACAACAAGTGGGATTAGGTGTTTCAGTCTGGTCGCGAGGATCTTAGCTAATATTTTTATGTCCACATTAAGAAGGGATATGGGACGATAACTTTGGGGCATGGTGGGGTCTTTCCCCTCTTTGGGGATTACTGAAATGTGGGCCAACAGTGCCTCCCGGGGGATTGCGGTACCCTCCGCTATGGCATTGAAGTAATGACTCTCCTTTTTGACCTAGCGGCACCGGGAGTTTTCACCAGGGTGCTCGCTTTGATTCTAGCCTTGCTGAGTCAATATGGCATTGTCATCATTGGTCTCTGCATGGTCTTCTTTTATAACCTGTTTTCAGTTTAGAATTAAAGGAAGACGTGTCTATAGTCATCTGGGGCTGGTTCTGTGCTCATCAGAGGCGAGAATTTTTCTTCCTCCAGAAAAGTTGCGGATGCTCCAGGGGGCAGTGAAATGGTTCTCATGATGGCCTCCTTCGAGGCAGCACAGTTTGTCCGAGTCCACACTTGGAGGGGGGATTCGGTCCTATGGAACACATCCCCATTGTCTCTGAATCATCAGATTCAGATGAACTGCCTAGTCAGGGCCTCTCTGACTTGATGGGTGACATTCCGGCACTTCTGTCCAGGAAGTTTTTCCCTTCTTTTCTATTGAAGGGAGGTTGGGGGGTCCAGTCGGTCTAGGTCGCTGGACTCTGGACGAATCACGTCTGTCAGTGAATGTTCTGGAGCTTCAGATGATCAGGAAGTCGTGGAGACTACAAGGCCACCCGATCAGGTTCCAGTCGGACAATGCCACGACTGTGGCTTATGTCAACCTTCTGGTTATCCTGCGGTGGACGGGAAGAAGCGTGCCGGCTCTGTCGGCTGTCTACATTCTCGGTGTCCAACTCTAACTGGTGGACTATTTGCCAGTTGTTGAACAAGGGGAATGCTCTTGCACCCAGAGGGGTTTCTACTCCCTTTGCCGGAGGTGGACGTCAGACGTGGACCTCCTGGCTTTGCGACTCGTTTGCATGATGCTGAGATTCGTGGTCCGGTCCAGTGATCCCTGGGCAGACGCGTCAGACGCGTGGAGGCTAGTTTATCCCTATCCTCCACTGATGTGGCTACCTCGGCTGCTCCTCAATGTGCTGATCGAGGGGATTCCCGGTGATCTTAATCACTCTGGATTGGCCCCGGCGTCCTTGGTACGCCAACTTCGTACACCTGGTGGCGGACGCGCTGGCGGATGCCAATGCGGGAGGACCTTCTGTCTCAAGGTCCCACACTTCATCCTGCCTTACAGCCGATGGCCGTATGGCATGGTTATCGTCAGCCAGGTACTAAGGGACCAAGGTCTTTCAGATTTAGCCATCTCGACCATGCTGAGGGCACTGAATTCTTCCTCCTGCAAGTTCTACCATCGCACCTGGAAGACCTACGTCTCCAGGTGTGC
Source organism: Rana muscosa (assembly GCA_029206835.1). Classification (NCBI taxonomy): domain Eukaryota; kingdom Metazoa; phylum Chordata; class Amphibia; order Anura; family Ranidae; genus Rana; species Rana muscosa. The sequence goes on from CM055118.1 coordinate 708,429,453, forward strand.
GAAGATGAAGTGCCATCCACGGACGTGTTCGGTTCCCAGGGTCCTGCTGTTTTTACAGCATGGAGTGGTTTTAAAAAACTTGTTTTAAGCACCATCAAGGGTCAGTCTCAGCCTTGGCTGTTTTCTTTCTATGGCCATTGGCGTCCCATTCCCTGGTGGGTACCTTTTGTACAGGAGATTTGATGGGGGCTTCCTCCAATTAGACCACTTCTCCCTCCTCAGGGGCAGGTCCGGGGGGGGGCATCAGGGCAATTGCCCCCCCCCCCGAGACCATCTGTCACACTCACTTGCTTGCTCTGTTTTTTTATTTTTTTGCGCCTGATCTCCCGGATTTTGGGGACCCGGTACCAGCCGGCCGTAGGTTCCCTGGGCCCCAAACGTGGCACACATGTAGCCCCATATCTCCTCTACAAGTGTGCAAAGTTTGGTGTTTGGGGGGCCTACGGCCGGGGAGCACTGATTTTTTAAAGCCGGGCACCCCTTCCATAGACTCCAATGTTAAACGGTAATTTCTCCGGTGACTGTGCGGACCCGGTACCGGCCGGCCGGTCGTAGGATCCCTGGACCCCAAACTTGGCACACCTGTAGCCCCATGTCTCCTCTACAAGTATAAAAAGCTTGGTGTCTGGGAGACCTACGGCCAGGGAGAACCGATTTTTCAAAACCGGGCACTCCTTCCATAGACTCCCATGTTAAACATCAGTCTAGTCATGGACACAGTGAAGCATGGGCACAGTGAGGCATGGACACAGTGAGGCAAAGTGAGGCACAGTGAGGCATGCAGATGGACACCCTAGGCTTATACTCGAGTCAATAAGTTTTCCCAGTTTTTTGGGGTAAAATTAGATGCCTCGGCTTATATTCGGGTCGGCTTATACTCGAGTATATACAGTACTTCTCTGAGTCTCTCTCTCAGTTTCTCACATCAGTCGATCAGCGGCACCGAGAGAGAGACTCATCTAATGTAGTTACGCGGCGCACTGACACGATACCAGGAGCGGAGGAGGAGGTGGGTGGAGCCTCTTCCCTGCACTCGTTGCTAACGCCTGGGCTGCTTGGCGTCTAGCAATGAGTGACGTCAGTGAGTCACGTCGGGCCGCTCTGCGGGCAGGTGCGATAGCGTGCGGCTCTACAGACGGGTAAGAAAGCGGGCAGCTCCGCTTGCGGCGCGGTTTGTGGGCGGGCGGCACGGTTCGTGGGCAGACCGTGCTGCTCAGTGTGTTGGCAGCGCAGGTGAGAGTTAGAGAGTAGGCTCAGTGTGGCAGCTGGCCAATCAGCTAGCCGGGAGCAGGGGAGCAGAGAGATGAGATCATCTCTCACCGCCCGTGCCTGCCCTGCATTCCTGCAGTGACTTCCGCCCTCACTGTGCAGGCAACCATGGTGCCGGGATGATTGAAGCGCCAACACCAGCCATTTCCCCGATAAATTTCCCACAAAAAAAACATATTTTCTCTTAACGTCCATGGACTGACACAGCTGTCATACTGATTACTTACGGTATATGTCCCTGCTTGCAGGAGAAGACCTAGGCAGAATGTTAGATTTTAAAACATTCTAGAACAAACCAGAGCTGAACAGCCCCGCCCATGGGGGCGGTCCCTCCGGACATTACCCTCCCACCTGCAGCTAGCAGACCTTAGTTTTTTTCTGCCTAGCAGAAGGAGAAGACGTGGCTCTCTCAGGAGCCAGTCTCCTGGACAACCGCTAGCGGGTCATTCCTTGGTAGCACCTTTGTGCAGAGGGTTCGCCATGTGCTCCCTCCTGTTGAAACCTCCTCTCCCTCCTCGGGATTTGAATTTGGTGCTCTCGGTTCTCCAGGAACCTCACTCAGAAATATTCCCCTCTTGACCTTGTCTCAGGAGGTGGCCTTCTTAGTGGCCATTACTTCTATCAGACGGGTGTCTGAGTTGGCGGCCTTGTCCTGCAAGTCGCCCTATTTGGTCATCCATAAGGATAAGGCGGTGTTGCGTCCGCGACCTTCCTTTTGCAAAGGTGGTCTCGGCTTTTCACCTACATGTGGACATTGTCCTCTCGTCCTTGTGTCCTCACACATCGCATTCCAGAGGGTTTGCGCTTCACACATTTTATGTGGTACATGATATGACTCACTAGTTGTGTCTGTCTCTGGTCCGAACAGGGCCAAGCGGTGTCGTCTGCCACCTTTTCTAGATGGATCAGACAGACTGTTATACAGGCCTATGCCATTAAGGGGGTGGCCCCTCCCTTTTCGGTTACGGCGCATGCCACCAGGGCAATTGGTGCTTCCTGGGCTTTCTGACATCAAACATCGGTTGCACAAGTGTGCAAGGCGGCGACCTGGTCGTCCGTTCATGCCTTTTCAAAATTCTATAAGGTTGTTGTGGCTGCATCTTCGGATGCTTCCTTCGGCCGCAAAGTGTTGCAGGCCGCTGTTTGATGTTGCAACTCCTCCAGTGAGGAGCTCTGCTGGTTTGGATTGAAGTTTTGGTTGTTCCTTTACTATTTTGCTCCCACCCTTTTCTTATACTGCTTTGGGACGTCCCACACGTAATCAGTATGACAGCTGTGTCAGTCCATGGACGATAAGAGAAAATAGGATTTTTGTACTCACCGTAAAATCCGTTTCTCTGACGTCCATGGACTGACACAGCACCCACCCTTCCTTTTAAGGTTTGTACTGCTTTGTTACGAACTGAGGTTTGCTAGCTGCAGGTGGGGCTGTTCAGCTCCGGTTTGTTCTAGAATGTTTTAACATCTAACATTCTGCCTAGGTCTTCTCCTGCAAGCAGGGACATATACCACACGTAATCAGTATGACAGCTGTGTCAGTCCATGGACGTCAGAGAAACGGATTTTACGGTGAGTACAAAAAATCGTATTTTTTGGCAGTGCCCCTCCTGAGCAAAGACTCTGGATCCGCCCCTGCTCAGAAGGTGGCCTTTCTAGTGGCCATTACTTCTGTCAGAAGGGTTTCTGAATTGGCGGCCTTGCCTTGCAAGTCCCCATGTTTGATCCTCAATAAGGATTTAGCGGTACTATGCCCGCGACTTTAGTTTCTTCCACAGGTGATTTTGGCTTTTCACCTGAATGTGGACATTGTACTTCCATCCTTGTGTCCTCGGTCATCGCATCCCAGAGAGTCTGCGCTCCACACTTTGGACGTGGTACGTGCCTTGCGGGTGTACCTGTCTGTTACGGCTCCGTTTCGGCTCCGTTTCGGAGGTCTGACTCACTGTTTGTGTCGGTGTCCGGTCCACAAAAGGGGCCTGGCGGACTCGTCGGCCACCATTTCTCGGTGGATCAGGCGGATCGTTATCCAGGCCTATGCCCTAAGGGGCGGGCGCCTCTCTTTCCCGTTACGGCACGTTCGACCAGGGCTTTTGGTGCCTCTTGGACTTTCGGACTTCAATCATCTGTATCACAAGTGTGTAAGGCGGCGACCTGGTCGTCCGTTTACACTTTTTCCAAATTTTACAAGATTGATGTGAGTGCATCTTCGGAGGCTACCTTTGGCCGCAAAGTTTTGCAGGTGGCTGTTTTGCGGTTGCAACTCCTCCGTTGAGGAGCTCTGCTTGTTTGGGGTGAAAATGTTTTTTTGATGCTCTGCCCACCCCTCGTTTTTTTTTACACTGCTTTGGGACATCCCAACTGTCAAGAATTAAGGAGCTGTGTCCGTCCATAGACAAAAAGAGAAAATAGGATTTTTGCACTCACCGTAAAGTCCTTTTCTCTGTCGTCCATGGACGGACACAGTACCCACCCCTTCTTTTTTAGTTTGTACTGCTTTACTACGAACTGAGGCTGCTGAGCAGGTAGGAGGGTTATGTATGGAGGGACCGCCCCCTGGGCGGGTCTGTTCAACTCTGTTAAAGTTACACTTTTTAAGATAACTAACATGTTCTGCCTAGTCCTCTCCTATGAACAGGAACATAACCTAACTGTCAAGAATTAAGGAGCTGTGTCCGTCCATGGACGACAGAGAAAAGGATTTTACGGTGAGTACAAAAATCCTATTTTTGTGTGCATAAGCCTTAAAATTTTTCATATCTCTATGTTCCCGTGCCATTTAATCAGCTTTGTATACGCAAAACAGAATGATTCATTTCATATCAGGCCATTTTCTTGAAATAGATTCAAAATAAGGCACCTCACTAAGGCTACCTTTGTAATAATAATGTAATAGTGACATTTATCATCAGCTTAGCTTTCAGCTTTCTAAAGGCCACGTTTTTATGATTTAAGATTTTTATAGTGAATAATTGAAAAACGTGACCTTAAAACAAAGATATCTGTACAGCCAGGAGAAAAGGCTTCTAGAAATCTAAGCAAGCCTGGAAAGGAAAAAATCACCTAGGGGCTTTTTAAAAACATAGGGCAAAGTACAAGCTGAAACATTCTACACAAACGTGCAATTTTACCTCACGAGAACATACCTAAACCATAAAAAAATCAAAAACATACAGTTATGCCTTATAAATAATATAAAGTTCAGAAAACAATGTACCTAGCAATGTTATAGCTTATCATCAGTTAGTTCAGGTTTTATCACTGTTACTAAAGGTTTTTGTAAATGAGTACAAGGCATAACCCACTTTTAAAGTGGTTGTAAACCCGATATTTTTTTTTTTTTTCAATAACCACCTGCAAGACAAAGGCATAATGAGCTAATATGACTAGCATAATAGCTCATTATGCATCACTTACCTTAGATCGGGGCCCCCGAAGCCGTCCTCGTCTCCCTCTTCAGCCGCATCCATCGCTGCGGCGATAGCCGGAAGGTTACTTCCGGGTATCGCCGCACCAGCCAATCACAGTGCCGCTCCGGCGCTGTGATTGGCCGGAGCGGCGGAGACGTCACTCTGCGCATGCGCGCGAGAGCCGTCACAATCGGCTACGCCCAGCTATTGCTGGGAAGTAGCCAATTTTGTGAATGGGATTAACCCCATGAATGCGCCGTTGTCTACGGCGCGCATGTGCCGTAGACAGCGGCGCCTGTCGTTTTTAGTAAATATCTACTAAACCGTGTAGGTTTAGGAGATATTTCTTGCACCTACAGGTAAGCCTTAATCTAGGCTTACCTGTAGGTGCAAGTTGAAAAAGTGGGTTTACAACCACTTTAAGTACACAATGGGGTTTATTTACTAAAGCTGGAAAGCTAAAAATCAGGCTCACTTCTGCATAGAAACCAATGAGCATCTAACCCCAGCTCGTTCAATTAAGCTTTGATAATGAAACCTGGAAGCTCATTGGTTTTTATGCAGAAGTGAGCCTGATTTTGCGCTTTCCAGCTTTAGTAAATAAAACCCCATTGTGTACTTAAAAGTGGGGTATGCCTGTATGTCTTAAGCAGACCATGCATGATGATAAAAAAAACAGAAAATTCAGTTCCATCGACCAATTGCTCGATTTTTGCATAATTAACCACTTAAGCCCCAGACCATTTTGCAGCTAAAGGACCAGGCCACTTTTTGCGATTCGGCACTGCGTCGCTTTAACTAACAATTGCGCGGTCGTGCCACGTGGCTCCCAAACAAAATTGATGTCCTTTTTTTCCCACAAATAGAGATTTCTTTTGGTGGTATTTGATCACCTCTGCGGTTTTTATTTTTTGCGCTATAAACAAAAATAGAACGTCAATTTTGAAAAAAATTCAATATTTTTTTATATTTGCTATAATAAATATCCCCAAAAAATATATGAAAAAAATATTTTTTTCCTCAGTTTAGGCTGATACGTATTCTTCTACATATTTTTGGTAAAAAAAATTGCAATACGCGTTTAATGATTGGTTTGCGCAAAAGTTCTAGCGGTTACAAAATAGATAGTTTTATGGCATTTTTATGAATTTTTTTTTTTTTACTAGTAATGGCGGCGATATGTGTTTTTTTTCATGACTGTGACATTATGGCGGACACATCGGACACTTTTGACACATTTTCTGGGACCATTGTCATTTTCACAGCGATCAGTGCTATAAAAATGCACTGATAACTGTGAAAATGACACTGGCAGTGAAGGGGTTAACCACTAGGTGGCGCTGTAGGGGTTAAGTGTTCCCTGCATAGTGTTTCTTACTGTAGGGGGGATGGACTCTGTGTCACAGGACACCGATCTCCGCTCCGAGTACACGGAGCCGAGATCAGTGTCATTGTCACTAGTCAAAGCGGGGAGATGCTTGTTTACACAAGCATCTCCCCGCTCTATACTTCCGTGAGACGATCGCGGGGATCTCCGCGGCGATCGAGTCCGCGGGACCCGCGGTCCGAGTCACGGGGATGGCGGCAGGATCGCGAGCGTGCCACCAGCGGCGCGCGCGCGACCACGCGGACAGGCATTTAAAGGGGATGTACAGGTACGTTGATATGCCTGTCCATGCCATTCTGCCAACGTATAAGTACAGGAGGCGGTCGGCAAGTGGTTAATGTGTCCGGTATGACAGGTGATTTTCATGCCGTCATCGAAACTGAACAAATAAACATGTTTGATTTTTTTTTTTTCAGAACTATTTTTTAATTGTTAATAGGGGACTAGTTTGAATAAAAAAATAAGTGCAAGTTAGCTGAAGAAATCAATCGATTGATGTTGAAAATTATTATAATTTCCCTGAAATAATTCCAAAACAATTATGGGACTGTTGCATGTTAAATTGAACGGAAATTTAGATTTTTCTACTTATCTATGACCTGCCTTATATAAACTCAGTTGTTATTTCTGTGACATCTGATTGGTGATATGGTTTTCTAAGGGGGACAGTGATGAATATATTCAAATTTTCTCATGGCATTTGTTGGTGGAAGTTGTATTTATTATCTTTTTCTTTAGTTTCTTTGTATTTAATTCCTCTGTGCATATTGTTTATAGTATGGAGAAAGGAAGAAGTGGAGCGTATAGACCAACAATATACGGGTGCTGAAAGGAAAGCGGCTCTCTGTGCACTACTGGAACAAGAGACCCAGCTGATCTCTTCTATTGGCAGACACAAAATAGATTATGGAGAGGAGAGCCAGCAGAAAGCTATACAGTCTCTCCTAAACAAGGTAAGTGTAATCCTCACACATAAGATCTATAATGTTCATCAGTCTGTTGCGTGCTACTTGTGATTATTTCCTGCACAAGTGGGAAGTGTGGAAGCTAAAGATGAGGCAAGTAGGGAGGGCCATTGTTAGGATTGTAGAGGACCTGAAGGAGATGAAGTCACCAGTGAACAATGGGCATGGCAAGATTGCACCTAACAGTGTGAGTGGCCTAAAGAGAACCTGAACCTACTTGCTTTATACACTGCACACAAATACTGGAGTCTTGTACCCAAAAAATATTCCTTTATTACAGGACAACAAGCGAGAGTCTCACACACACATAAACCTCAGTATAAAGGATCATTTATGTACAACATAAAATATTCAGTCAGGATAATGTAACGTACAACATGATGTGTATGGTAAAATTGTCAGGACAATGTATTGTACTACATTCCTTGTACAGTACAGAGGTCAGGAATATGTAATTTAAAACAAAGCTTATAAAAGTGCAGGTGTCAGGATTATGTAGTGCACAGCACAAATTGCAAAGTGCAGCAGTTAGGAGTTAACCCTTTGTTATGTCAGTGGTCAGTTCCCTTTTATACTTTGATGGTCAGTGATGTTGGCTAGTTGTAAGTACCCTCTTAAACTGACTGTGGTCAGTGGTGACTGCTTTTTTTATCATTGGTGGTTAGTATCAAGTGCTCCCTATAACGTTTTTGGTCAGTGGTGAGTGATCACCTAATGTTGATGACCAGGGCCACCATCAGGAATTTTGGGGCCCCTTACACAGCTTCAGGCATGGGCCCCCTGGAGCAGAGAACCGGGGGGGGGGGGGGGTGCTGCCGCTGCAAATTGAGAAGCGGGGGGGTTCTGCCGCCGCAAATTATTGAGGTCGAGGGGGTTGCCATTGTGGCCCTTGGGGACCTCTGGGCCCCTTACAAAAAATAAAAATAAAACAAATAAAAAAAGAATTAGAGAAGTAAAATAAAAATAGAAAATATTTCTCTTATCATCCATGGACTGACACGGTGTCTCTTTACACATTACACGTGGGTTAATGTCCCTGCTTGCAGGAGAAGACCTAGGCAGAATGTGAGATGTTATACATACATTCTAAAAGCCAGAGCTGAACAGCCCCACCCAGGGGGCGGTCCCTCCGGGCATAACCCTCCCACTACAGTCAGCAGACTTCAGTTTTTTTCTGCCTAGCAGAAGGAGAAGACGTGGCTCCCTCAGGAGCCAGTCTCCTGACCTATTTTATTCCTTTTTGGAATTCTTTTTTATTTTATTTTTGAGAATCTTCTATCAACTGTCGGCTGGGCAACAGGTTGGGTACAAGATATCCTCGTAGTCTTCCCTGTCCGACCATCGAGCGTGCTGATCCTCGCCTTCTGTGCGTGAGACTCAGTTCACGACAGGCCCCATGACTCCAGGGGTGGCCGGGTTTGCTTTCATGCTCCCACGGTCCTCTCAAGACTGAACAGCTCCTGACTGACTGTATCTTTCGCGGTGGACCGGGCTGACAGCTACTCAGTACTGCACTGTGATAGTCCTGTCAGAAACACCAGTGTGTCCCTCAGGGGACGGGTAAGTAGTCTCTCCTGCCTGCAGGTGAGTACAAAGGGCTGTGTGTTTCTCTGTGGGGGATTTTCCCTGTCTCCCCCTGTATTTTATTGTCGCTCTCTGTCACCATTACTGGCGCTGACTGTGTGGGGTGCTTGGGGGTCACACTGTTCTTGGGGGGCTCATGCTGGTCTGCAATGTATGCCTTGGGGCTTTTTTGTGTGGTTTTTTTTTTGGGGCCTGAGCGCCGAGTGGCGCTGTGCGTGTGTGCTGTTTCATTTTAACTGCGTCATGGCGGCCATCTTGCCGCGGATCGCCTCAGTGAAGTGCGGCGGCCATTTTCTTGTAGCCCGCGCGCTTTTCAGCACTAGTTTGGCCTCTAGCGCTGCTATAGCAGCGCGATTCTCCTCACAGTCTCCTCACAGCTTACCAGCGCTGACACAGCGCGGTACAGACAGCGGAACTAAGCGGTCCCTGGTCCGGTTTGGTGAGTCCCCTGGGCGCCCCCTCCTCAGTCAGCACAGCCTGTGGGTGGACTTTTTATCTGAGAGAGTCTCAGAGAGGGACAATATGGAGTCTGTGTCACCAGCTTCCCCTAAAAACGTCAGTGGCAACAGGCAGTGCTTCAGCACTGCGGTCCCTATGGACCTGTTGTGGGCAGCCCTGGAATCAATTTCTGACCAGGTCGGGAGCTGTGTGCAAGCGCAAGGTGCAAAAAGGCGCCCTCTCCCCACTTTATCTACTCGAGGGCAGTGCGCTGATTCAGATATGGGCCTAGCCACTATCGCTCAGGACCCTAGTTCTGAATGTATGGATGGTTTTGAACAGGACATTCCTTATGAGGGAAACTCCAGTTCTGAGTCAGTAAATGACAGGGCGCTTGTTAGTGTACTCATGACTGCGGTGAGGGACACTCTCAAGCTCAAATGCTGCGGATGCAGAACCTCAGGCGGATACTGTCTCCTTTGGTTCTTTTAAGGCCAGGCCTTCTAAAGGGGTTTTTTCCATTGTACTTTCTTTGACCAGCTCATTGATAAGGTCTGGGAAAAGCCGCAGAAGAATTTTTTTTATGGTCCCGCGGCGTTTGTCTATCAGGTACCCCTTGAAGATGCCCTACTTAAAAAGTGGGCTTCTCCCCCAGTGGTCGACCCTCCAGTCGCCCGGTTGAACAAGGCCATCACTCTCCCGATGGAGGGGACTCCTGCATTTGAGGACCCCACTGACAGGAGGTCAGAAGTGGTGAGCAGAACCATGTTTGCCTTGTTGGGATCCGCCCTACGACCTGTGGTAGCGGCGACCCTTGTGTCTAAAACACTTACAGGTTGGGCAAAAATGTTGCACCTAGCTGTACAGGAGCATATTCTTCCTCCAGACACAGTTGCTCTGGCCCACCAACTGGTTCAGGGCCTGGTTTCTGTGTGCGACGCCACGCTGAACGCGGCCCCTTTAATATCCAGGGCCTCTGTCTCGGCGGTGGTATTGCGTCGTCTTATCTGGTTGAAATGCTGGTCTGCTGACCTAGCCTTAGGAAGCTCCTGACGGATCTACTATTTTAAAGGCGGTAGACCTTTCGGTGCTGCTCTGGATGACATCGTCATGGATGTCACGGGAGGTAAACGCACTCTTCTTCCTTAGACTAGCAAGGGTGAGGAGGCCCGCCGCAAACAGGGGCCTTCCTTTCCAGCAAAACAGGGGTTTTTTCGTCAGTCAGAGTCCACAGGTAGGCCCTCTCAGACTGACGGCAGTGCGGCTGGTGGGCACAAGTGCCCCTGGGTGCGTAAACCAAACAAGCGGCTCCCAAGCCCGCCTCTGCGTGAAGTCTTGCCTCCGCCCGACTCTGGGGTGGGGGGACGACTTCGCAGGTTCACGGATCGGTGGACCTCCCGAATCTCCGACTGGTGGGTGTGCGAGGTGGTCACCTCAGGTTATAGGATAGTATTCCGATCCTGGCCCCCACACAGATCTTTCCCTTGAATCTTCCTCTCCTTCCTACCTGTCGGGCAGCCCTCTTGGGGGCTGTACAGGATTTGATCAGGTCCGGAGTGATTGTGCCGGTTCCGTCACAGGAGAGTTTTCAGGGATTCTGCTCGAATCTGTTTGTCGTCCCAAAAATAGGACGTGGTTCGACCTATCCTGGACCTCAAGGCCCTGAATGCCTTCGAGAAGGTGCAGAAATTCCGCATGGGATCCATTCGCATGGTGATCGCTACACTCCACCAAAGGGATTTTCTTCTGGCGTCCTTGGACTTCAAGGACGCCTACTTGCATGTTCCGATCTGCGCAAGTCACCAGAAGTTTCTGCGCCTTGCGATCAGCGAAGTCCACTCTCGATTGTGGCTCTTCCTTTCGGCCTTGCCTCGGCACCAAGGGTGTTCACCAAGGTGCTTGCTCCGGTTCTAGCCTTCTGTTACAGCGAGGTATTGCTGTCGTGGGCTATCTGGACGGTCTTCTGCTATGAGCAGAAAGTGGCTCAGACTTAGAGGAGAGGTGACTATCGTCAATTAGACCCTCAGGGACTTCGGGTGGTTCCTGAACATTCAGGAGTCAGTCCTGGTCCCGACTCAGTGTCTGGAGTCTCTAATTCTGGTTTTCAGTCTGCGGTGCGGGTGCTGACATCCCGAACATGGTTGTCAATCCGTTGTTTGCATGAGAGTCCCGGGACTCCTGGTGGCCTCCTTTGCGGCCATTCCGTATGCCCAATCACACACCAGGGCATTGCAGAAGGAGATCTTGTCCACCTGGGACAATTCCCCGTTGTCCTTGGATCTTCGGATCCAGGTGATTCACCTGGTCAGGGCGTCCCTGACAGGGTGGTTGGGACCCTCGGCTCTTCGGTCCGGAAAGTCGTTCCCCTCCCATCCACTGGACGGTACTCACGACGGACGCCAGCCTGACGGGCTGGGGTGGAGTCTGGGGAGTCCTGTCGGCTCAAGGCCTTGGACTCCGGACGAGCCCGTTTACCAATCACTGTTCTGGAAATGCGGGCCATCAGACTGTGTCTCTCCTCAGGTCGGAGAGAGTACGGGGTCGCTCCATCAGGAGCCAGTCGGACAACGCCACGGCGGTGGCGTATGTAAACCATCACGGGGGGACTCGGAGCTCAGCTGCGGCTTCCGAGGTAATCCGTATCCTGAAGTGGGCCGGAAGAAACGTGCCGGCTCTGTAGGGGCGGACTATCTGAGTCGCCAATCGCCAGACGCCGGACCAGGAAGAGCGGTCCTTGCATATTTCAACTCCTTTGCCGACGGGGGGGCACGTCGGATGTGGACCTGATGGCCTCTCAACTCAGTCGCAAGGGTCGAGGTTGTGGCCAGATCCAGGGATCCTTGGGCGATGACACGGATGCGTTGGTGGCCCCATAGGGTCCTTATCGCCTGATATAAACTCCGGTGATCCTAATTGTTCCGGATTGGCCTCAGCGTCACTGGTACGCTGATCTGGTACGTCTCGTTGCGGACGTTCCCTGGCGGTTGCCGATGAGGGAGGACCTTCAGTCTCAAGGTCCTATGTTTCATTCGGCTTACAGTCTCTGGCTTTAACGGCAGAGCTGTTAAAAGCCAGGTGTTGAGGGACCGAGGTCTCTCGGACTCTGTCATTTTGACCATGTTAAGGACACGGAAGTCTTCCTCCAGGCAGATCTGTCACCGTGCCTGGAAAGTTTATATCGCCATATGCAAAGCGCTGGACTGGCGTCCTCGGACGTATTCCGTCCCCAGAATCCTGCGTCCTCTACAGTGTGGAGTGACCCAAAAGCTTGCTTTGAGTACCATCAAGGATCAGATTTCGGCCTTGGCCGTCTTCTTTCAGCGACCTCTAGCGGGTCATTTCTTGGTTAGCACCTTGTGTTGGGGGTTCGCCATGTGCTCCCTCCTGTCAAGCCTTCTCTCCCACCGTGGGATCTGAATTTGGTGCTCTAGGTCCTCCAGGAACCTCCTTTTTGGGAATATCGGGGATATTCCTCTCTTGTCTTGTCTCAGAAGGTGGCCTTTTAGTGGCAATCACTTCTGTTTGACGAGTGTCTGAGTTGGCGGCTTTGTCCTGCAAGTCGCCATATTTAGTCATCCATAAGGATAAGGCGGTGTTGCATCCGCGACCTTCCCTTTTGCCAAAGGTGGTGTCTACCTTTCACCTACATGAGGACATTGTCATCCCGTCCTTGTGTCCTCACCCATCGCATCCCAGAGAGTTTGCGCTGCACATATTGGATGTGGTACGAGCCTTACGGGTGTACCTGTCTGCTACTGCTTCTATTCGGAAGTCCGACTCACTGTTTGTGACTGCCCCTGGTCCATAACAGGGCCAAGCGGTTTCGTCTGCCATCATTTTTAGGGGAATCAGACAAACCGCCTATGCTCTCAAAGGGCGGGCGCCTCCCTTTCCGGTTACGGCGCATTCCACCAGGGCAATTGGTGCTTCCTGGGTTTTCCGACATCAAGCGTCGGTTGCACAAGTGTGCAAGGCGGCGACCTGGTCGTCTGTTCATACCTTTTAAGTTTTTTATAAGGTTGATGTGGCTGCATCTTCGGATGCTTCCTTCGGCCGCAGGGTGCTGCAGGCCGCTGTTTAAAGTTGCGACTCCTCCGTTGAGGAGATCTGCCTTCTTGGAGTGAAAGTTTTTGGTTTTTCCATTTATACTGCTCCCATCCCTCTTGACACTGCTTTGGGACATCCCACGTGTAAAGTGTAAAGAGACACCGTGTCAGTCCATGGAGGATAATAGAAAATAGGATTTTTTGTACTCACCGTAAAATCCTTTTCTCTGACATCCATGGACTGACACGGCACCCACCCTTCCTTTTTAGGTTTGTACTGCTTTGTTACGAACTGAAGTCTGCTGACTGTAGTGGGAGGGTTATGCCCGGAGGGACCGCCCCCTGGGTGGGGCTGTTCAGCTCTGGCTTTTAGAATGTATGTATAACATCTCACATTCTGCCTAGGTCTTCTCCTGCAAGCAGGGACATAACCCACGTGTAAAGTGTAAAGAGACACCGTGTCAGTCCATGGATGTCAGAGAAAAGGATTTTACGGTGAGTACAAAAAATCCTATTTTTTTTTTATAAAAAAATAAAATAGAGGGGGGTTGCCATCCGGGGCCCTGGGGACCTCAGGGCCCCTGGGCCCCTTACAACAAAAAAAGTGGGGGTTTCCATCTGGGCCCCTGGGGACCGGACCTCTGGGCTTCTGGGCCCCTTACAAAAAAAATAAATTATTTTTTTTTAAAAAGGGGGTTGCCATCTGGGCCCATGGGGACCTACGGGCCTCTGGGGACCTCTGGGCCCCTTACAAAAAAAAGGGGGGTAGCCACCCGGGCCCCTTACAGGTGTACTACCTGTACCCCCTGATGGCGGCCCTGTTGATGACAAGTGGGGAATGCTCTCTTAACTTGGTGATCAGTGGTGAGTGATCAATTAAATGTGGCCCCCTTTCATTAGTGTTCAGCGGAAGAAAGGTTTAATTAACTGAGAAGCATTGCAGTGGTCCCACATTGCTTTCTCCCACCTCCATAAAACTTTGTAATGTTGAGTTGGAATTATGCAGGTAGTATCTCGGGCTGGATATCCCTTCACCAACATAGACCAGAGTAAGTCACTCTGCTAGCAATTCAGACTTGCTGAATTAGAACTGTCGCTAAACCCAGGGCATCTAGTCTTGCTTATGGAAGTAGATGTGTTGTCTATGAGTAACTAGTCAGTTGCTTTGTTTCATTTCCTATTCCACAAAAAAAGATAGACTATGAGACCACTGAGTACCATTTTTCATTGTTATGACTACTATGAATAATGCTGATGTGCCCCCTTTTTTATGTTTTCTGAATGAAAATTAATAAACCTAATTTAACTAAGGTAGGAAAATTAAAACCAACTGTCTAAACTTGTCTAAACTTTGTATTGTTTAAACAGCACCATAGCATATTTGTTACTACTTTGTAGGTTAAATAATATATAAAAATGAACGCAGTTCTCAGCGTGTGATTTATTTAGCGCATAAGATGGAGTTTAGCTGCTACAGGAGACAAGGCTTGACATTTTCTTTTTGAGAGACACTAAAAACTTAATTGCAGCATGTTTTTTTGCCCCGAGACAGTTTTTAAACTTGAAACTAGGCAATTGTATAATTTTATTTGTGTTCTCAATAGTTTTTGTCAACTATTAGCTCAGTTCACTGTAATCTGTAGTACTGGAATTCCTGGTTTGTCTTTTGTATGTGTGCTTTGAGGCTGTTATTTGGATTCTATTTATTTGCATGTGATCATCTTCTTGGCTAGATTACAGTACTTAACTACTGGTGCTTATAATAAGGTTTTCTTTCTGATATACAGTAAGAAGGTTCCTCTCTGATTCGAAAACTGGGCTGTTTTACTCATCCAGTCTCACCTTGTAATGAAAACACTAATTATGGATTGCAATTCTTCACACTAGGTTTCGTATTTACTTTTTTGGCACCACTTCAGTCTGTTATAAATGCATCTGGTAGATTTGCTTTGCCAGCTGCTTTATTTACACTACTGCCCCCAGACAGTTGCTGCACTGGCTCCCTGTTGCTTTTAGGATTCATATTTTTTTTTAATTGTTTTCTACAATAGTGTTTTACTGTACTTGTTTGTCCCTCGTTTCCTGTCCCCATGTACTGTATATGCCAAAGCATGTATACAGTATACACATACTAAGTGTGTATATGTATATATATTTTAGATGGTTTGATTCTGGCATTCTCCCATGTTACCAACTCCCACTCATATATATATATATATATATATATATATATATATATATATGTAGCGGGGTCTCCTTTAAAGACTCTCAGGACTACCTTACCCAGAACCCCATTCGGCACCCAGGGTGCAATGTTTCCACCCCAGAGACTCATGGGGGGAGTTTTATAAGGAGGAGGCGAGGCTGAGCTCGGCCTCTTTGGGACACGAGACTTCAGTGGAGAGATCTTCCTGTGCGGATCCGCTGTGGTGCAAGGCCTGAAGCCTGGGGCCTTGCGCTGCTACCCAAAAGAACCTTCCACCCCCATTGCGAGCCTGGGTGGCATCTGACTCAGTCATCCTCAACCGCTGCTGAGCCGGAGACCAGACCGCTGCAGACGCTGTGTGTGGAGACACAGCAGGTGGAAGTTCCCGGACTGGGATCGCGTACGGAGGGGTGAGCGAGCACCTGCTCAATCCATATACTGTACACTATTGTTAGGCCTACAGACTGCCGTGGCCCACCAGTTCATATTTAAGTCGCCACTGGAGATCCATAGCAGAACTGAGTCAAACGGATCTCTAGTGGAGTGTTCTGTATTGGCACTTTTACCCTTTGGATTACAAATGTGTTCCTGAAATGTGCACCACCGTTTAAAGACTTGCATGCGAAGAATTCATCCCCTAGAGACTGAGTTATAGGGTCAGGCCTGGCCAGCCAGATAGTTTATTTAGTTGCTGCGCCATAGGGCTCATAGTGAAGTACTGTTACACGTGGCGCGTGTGCGCCATATCTTACTAGTTGTAGTGTGTCTATTGCTGCAGGGCTCTGCAGATAGATTCCTGTGATTTGTTAGAACTGTTGATTTTTATTGCCAGTAGAAGTAAACTCGTTATTCTTCTATCATTGCATTGGTGTCTGAATTTAACCATAGAGCATAAGATATATATGTTACCCTAGACTAACTGTGCCAGGGTGGGTCGAGAAAATTGCCGGGGGTTGGCGGAGCTGTCTTCAGGGCTCAAACTAAATCTGCGGCCCTCTTAGCTGAAGGTATCGCTACATGTGGGGGTTCTCGTCCGGGATCCTGATACAGCAGGTGAACGCCAGAAGTGCCGGCATGGACCCCATGGACCCGCAAGCAGTAGAAGCGTGGTGCAAAGCCTCTAGGGCAGAGCCAAACCGCTCGATAGTCATCTGCCTCCCTGGGGAGGAATGGTCGACTGAAACGGTAGAGGAGTTAATGAAGTCAGTGTCCCCAGATCACACACCGTGGGTGACGGAGATAAAGTCAGACCCAGACATCTCATATCAGTATGCACTAGTGGAGTACTGGGACGGGATGCCAGAGGCTTGCAAGCGCAAGTGTGTGCGGACGCCAGACAACAGAACCTATAGGTTGGCGCACGCAGTAACTGTAAAGAAGGAACCATCACCAACGGGATCACCGCAGGCTGCGACCCGTACCCCACCAGAAAGAGGAGACAGGGTGACGCCTCCGGTGGCACCTGCACCTGCCACTGCTATATCACCA
This sequence comes from Rana muscosa, assembly GCA_029206835.1. NCBI lineage: Eukaryota > Metazoa > Chordata > Amphibia > Anura > Ranidae > Rana > Rana muscosa. The sequence goes on from CM055118.1 coordinate 708,446,243, forward strand.
GAATTGATAAAGGCAATAGGGGATCTGCTAACCAAGTGTCAGAAGACAAGCACGGTGCATGTAGAGACTAGCTACCGGAGACTAAAGACATTCTCAGGGAAGCTCCCTGTCCCTGCAGGGGAGGAAGACTTCGATACTTGGGTGGAACAGGCATTACAAGCAGTGGAGGCATGGGAGGTGCCTGAAGCGCAGAAGAGGCAACGAGTGATAGAAAGCCTTAAAGGCGCAGCAGCAGAAGCGGTGAAAAGTTTCCGGTTTGGAAATACAGACTGCACGGCTCAAGACTGTCTAGCTATGCTACAGGAAGAGTTTGGTCAGTTAGAAAAGGTGACAGAGATGGTCTACCAATTTGAACATACTTTCCAACAGCCGAATGAGAAGCTTTCAGAGTATGTCAGAAGACTGAACAAGTTGCTGTGTAAGATTTTCTTGAAGAAGGGAATGATGCCCCAAGATACAGATGCGGCAAGAATGAAGCAAGTCTTAAAGGGAGCGTTACGCTCGGATCCAGTCTGGTTGCACTTGAAAACCTCAGGAGGAGGAACGTCACTGACTTACTCTGATTTGATAAAAATCATCAGAGATGAGGAGGCACTGCAGAAGGATCAGGCAATGATAAAGACAAGTCATGCCCCTACACCAGTGATAGTCAACTCGCTCATGACTCCAGAAAGGGACTCAGAAGTGGACACTTTGAAATCACAAATGTCCCAGGTGTTAGAGATGCTAACCTCTCTGATGGCGAAAGACACACAGGGTCCAGAGAAAGAGGTAGCGAGAAAGGAACTGTTCCCAGCTGCTTCGGCACCCGCATCTCTGCAAGACTGGGGGGACATAATCTGTTTTAACTGTGGGGGAGTTGGCCACATTGCAGCTACATGTTCCAGTCCCAAGAAGAAGAAAACAGATAACCGCAAGCCGGCGGGAAACTCCAGAGGGCCCCGGTGAAGGGTCAACCGGGTGCCCATCATCTTCAGTGAGCTCCAAGCTGAATGCGAAGCAGAAGAAAAGAGGAGACAAAACCCCTCAGAGGAAACACAACATTCCTCAACAGAGATACACCCCAGAGAAAGTGGGCAAGACCCCTCAGAAGAGGCACAGCATTCCCCAGAGGGGATGCACACCTAAGAAAAACAATAATATCCCTCAGCGGGTCTGTACACCCATTGAAAGGAGGGAAATCAATGCATACCAGGCTCAAGAAAGACTAAAGTCCAAAGGGAGTTGGACAAGAGAGAGTCCGAAGGGAAAGGACCAGAAGAAGGCGACCCCTGCCAGGCCATATCCGGAGAAGCTGGTAGGCCCATCTCCTATAGTGCCCATTCAAGTGGAGGGAGTCTACACCAGAGCCATCTTGGATACTGGGGCACAAGTGACCCTATTATACCGGGATTTCTACGATAAGCACTTGAGTCATCTGCCCATCCAGAAGATAGAGGAACTGGAAATATGGGGGATTGGAACCCAGAGCTTCCCCTACGATGGCTATCTGCCCATCAAGACGACCTTTGACCCATCTGTGGCTGGGAAGGCCAAAGTGTTTGACACCCTGGCAGTTGTGTGCCCTCGGCCGCCAGGAGCCAACAAGAGTTCCCTTATAATAGGGACAAACATGGACCTGGTCCGAAGACTCCTGACCCCTCTAGTGAAAGAGAAGGGGCAAGCGGCCACCAAGATCCACCCCATGCTGAAGACGGCCTACCAACCGCTGTTCCTAGAGCAGAAGACCCCTGAAGAGGGGATAGGGAAGGTGTGGAGACTTGGAAGAGAAGGGGTAGTGTTGCAGCCCGGCGAAGTAACCTGTCTCAGAGCCACTGTGAAGCTTACTTGGGAGCAGCCTGGACCCTTTGTCGTGCTGGAGTCCGACCCAAGGGGAGAGCTCTCAGGTCTGGAAGTGATACCAGAAGTGATTCCGCTGAAGGCCCTGAAGAAGGCCCATTGTAGAGTTCCGGTGAGTGTTAGGAACACTACAGGTGACCCCATGGAGATCCCAGCCAGAATGCTGCTGGGCCAGGTGAGCCCTGCTGCCCCGGTTACCCTGTCAGAAGTCAAGGGGACAGGTGAAGGAGGAGATGTTTGGGAGAAGCTGTCCATGGAGAACCCGAATCTGCCCAGGGCTTGGAAAGAGAGAGCCAAGGCCCAGTTGACCAGATGGGAGAAGATCTTCTCCAAAGATGACTTCGATGTGGGGTGTGCAAGGAGTGCCACCCAATCGAATCCACCTCCAAGAAGACAAGCCCTTCAGAGAGAGGGTCAGGCGGGTCCCACTAGCAGACCTGGAGGATCTAAGGGAACAACTCGCAGAATTCAAGAGGACTGGTGTGATCCAGAAGTCTAGAAGCCCCTATGCCTCCCCGATAGTGGTGGTCAGGAAGAAGAATGGGTCGTTGAGGCTCTGTATAGACTACAGGACTCTCAACAGGAGAACCATCCCCGACCAGTACACCACTCCGAGGATAGAGGACGCTTTACAGAGTTTGTCTGGAGCCAAGTGGTTCAGCGTTATGGATCTCAAGAGTGGATACTACCAGATCCCTATGCATCCGGAAGACAAGGAGAAGACAGCCTTCATAACCCCAGTGGGGTTCTTAGAGTTTGATTGAATGCCTCAGGGACTGTCTGGAGCTCCTGCTACCTTCCAACGTCTCATGGAGAAGACTGTAGGTGACATGAACCTTATTGAAGTCCTTGTATACCTGGACGATGTTATTGTCTTTGGGAGAACCTTAGAAGAACACGAAGAGAGGCTGGAAAAAGTGTTGAGAAGACTCAGTGAGGAGGGACTCAAGCTTTCGCCTGAGAAGTGTCGGTTCTACCAGTCTTCTGTGAACTATCTGGGGCACATAGTGTCTGAAGAAGGGGTGGCCACAGACCCTGAGAAATTGGAGGCAGTTACCTGCTGGCCGCGGCCCACCACAGTAACAGAACTCAGATCCTTCTTGGGGTTCTGCTCCTATTACAGGAGGTTTGTGGAGGGATTTGGCCGAATTGCCAGACCATTGAATGAACTACTCAAGGCCGAGGGGGAAGAGGACGACTCGGGGCCCAGGAAGCCGGGAGAGTCAGTCAGAGATCAGTGGAGCCAGAAGTGTGAAGAGGCCTTCCAGGCGTTGAAGAAGAGCCTAACCACTGCCCCAGTCTTGGCCTACGCAGACCCAACCAGACCCTATGAACTACATGTAGATGCTAGTCATGACGGTCTGGGAGGAGTACTTTACCAAGAACACGAAGGATAACTGCGGCCTGTTGCCTACGTGAGCAGGAGCCTGACCCCCTCTGAGAAGAACTACCCCACTCACAAGCTGGAGTTCCTGGCCCTTAAGTGGGCGGTAGTAGACAAGCTCAAAGACTACCTGTATGGGGCGGAGTTCACTGTGAAGACCGACAACAACCCCCTTACCTACCTTTTCACCACAGCAAAGCTGGATGCCACTGGACACAGGTGGCTGGCCGCACTGTCTGGATTCAATTTCAGCCTAAAGTACAGGCAGGGGCTGGAAATCGAGATGCAGACGCTCTTTCCAGGAGATCTCATGCCCCCACCAGTGACACAGAAGACTGGACTCAAGTGGCACCTGACGGGGTGCGGGCCCTTTGTCAAGGGGCTGAATTACAAGCCAGAGGAGGCTCGAGGGCAGAAGAGATAGGAGTTACCATGGTAGGAGTCCCCAAACAATACTGTGGAGTAACCCAACTGGAGGAAGACAATCTGCCGAAACTATCCAAGAAGGAGCTGAGATGCGACCAATTAGAAGACCCCATGGGGAAATTGGTTCTGGAAGCCCTGGAGAGTCAGGATCCAAATAGACTCCTGCGCCACTCCTCAAAGGAAGCTCGCCTGTTGAGGAAAGAGTGGGACAGGTTGCAGGTGCATCAGGGAGTGGTCTACCGAAGGGGCCCCTCTGATGACCTGGAAGATAAATGGCAATTGTTCCTTCCGGAAAAACATTGAGAGACTGTTCTGATTGCCCTACATGACAATCACGGCCACCTAGGGGCGGAAAGGACCTTTCAACTCGTCAGAAGTCGGTTCTATTGGCCCTGCATGAGGGCAGAAGTAGAAGAGTACTGCCATTCATGTGCACGCTGCATCCAGAGGAAGACTTTACCCCATCAAGCTGCCCCAATGGGCCATCTACAATTCAAGGCCCAATGGATCTGGTATGCATTGATTTTCTCTGCCTCGAACCCGACCTGAGTGGACTAGGAAATGTTCTGGTGATAACCGATCATTTCACCTGGTATGCCCAAGCTTTCCCAACCAAAGACCAGTAGGCTTCCACAGTAGCCAAGGTACTTATGGAGAAGTATTTTGTCCATTATGGGCTGCCACAGCGACTCCATTCAGTCCAAGGAAGGGACTTTGAGAGTCGGCTGATCCGGAAACTCCTGGATTCGTTAGGAATCAAGAAAACCCGAACCACACCTTACCACCCACAGAGAGATGCTCAGCCGGAGAGGTTTAACCGAACCCTGCTCAACATGTTGGGAACTCTGGATAGTGAGAAGAAACAACATTGGAGCAAACACATAGCAGCTATAGTACACGCTTACAACTGCACCACAAGTGATGCTACAGGCTACTCCCCCTATCGACTCATGTTTGGGAGAGAAGCAAGGTTACCTGTGGACCTGGCCTTTGGCACCTCCTTAGACCATTCCTCAGCCACCTCCCACAAAGGATATGTGGACAGGCTCAGACACAGCCTGAAAGTAGCCTATGAACAAGCTCAAGCGGCCTCAGATCAAAGGGGAGCTCGAAACAAAAGAAACTTCGACCTGAAGGTCCGGATGCAAGACCTTCAGCCCGGGGACCGAGTACTGTTACGCAATCTGGGGGTCCCTGGAAAACACAAACTTGCCGACAGATGGAGACCTGAACCCTATGTCATTTGTAAGAAGCTGCCAGGCCTACCTGTCTACAAGTTGAAGCCAAAAGGGAAGGTAGGACCACTGAAGACGTGGCATCGAAACCACCTGCTCCCACTCGCTGAAGCAGTCAGGATACCTCCAGTGAGGGACTCCCCTGAACCAGTCTCTATTCTGGATACTCCCAGGCCAAACACTCGGTCCCAGACCTCTCGGCTGAAGATGGAGAGGCCTCTGAACCTAGTGGAGGTGAAGGAAGAGAACTTGACTGGCTGTGGCCTTCCCCAACTCTAGGAACTTCTGCTATAGATCTTCCAACCACTGAAGACACTATAGATGGACAACTGAATGCGGAAGCCACTGAGTTCATCCCATCTAGTCTTTCATCAGATTACTGGGAAGATGCCTGTGACACTTACTCAGAAGAGGACCCTAGAGACTCTACGTATCCTTCGGCCCCTGAAGCAGATGTTCCAGAGCCCGGCATGTTGCCCGAACCTGCTACGGAAGAAGAGCCTGTGGCGCCAGAGCCAGAAACCCCAAGAGAGCAAAGGGCTCGAAGAGTCATAAGGCCTCCCAAAAAGTTGACCTACCCACAAAGAGGGGAAGAGCTCAGAAGATTCTGTGGTCACTGCCAGGAGGAGTGCAGAGAATCCGGATCCCTCGACTGTTCATTTGGTGGAGGGCAACCCCCACTCACTCTCTGGCACAGTTAGGCAGGCCACTCATGATAGTGTGACCTGTGGGCAAGGGAATTCAACCCCTCGATTTTGGTGGGAATTCCCTATGCCAACATCATACGCAACATTGTCTAGGGTTGTACACAGTGTATGTTAGAATTATCTTTGGGGACCAAAGAGTTTAAGTGGGGGGAGTGTGTAGCGGGGTCTCCTTTAAAGACTCTCAGGACTACCTTACCCAGAACCCCATTCGGCACCCAGGGTGCAATGTTTCCACCCCAGAGACTCATGGGGGAGTTATATAAGGAGGAGGCGAGGCTGAGCTCGGCCTCTTTGGGACACGAGACTTCAGTGGAGAGATCTTGCTGTGCGGATCCGCTGTGGTGCAAGGCCTGAAGCCTGGGGCCTTGCGCTGCTACATAAAAGAGCCTTCCACCCCCATTGCGAGCCTGGGTGGCATCTGACTCGGTCATCCTCAACCGCTGTTGAGCCGGAGACCAGACCGCTGCAGACGCTGTGTGTGGAGACACAGCAGGTGGAAGTTCCCAGACTGGGATCGCGTCCGGAGGGGTGAGCGAGCACCTGCTCAATCCATATACTGTACACTATTGTTAGGCCTACAGACTGCCGTGGCCCACCAGTTCATATTTAAGTCCCCACTGGAGATCCATAGCAGAACTGAGTCAAACGGATCTCTAGTGGAGTGTTCTGTATTGGCACTTTTACCCTTTGGATTACAAATGTGTTCCTGAAATGTGCACCACCGTTTAAAGACTTGCATGCAAAGAATTCATCCCCTAGAGACTGAGTTATAGGGTCAGGCCTGGCCAGCCAGATAGTTTATTTAGTTGCTGCGCCATAGGGCGCATAGTGAAGTACTGTTACACGTGGCGCGTGTGCGCCATATCTTACTAGTTGTAGTGTGTCTATTGCTGCAGGGCTCTGCAGATAGATTCCTGTGATTTGTTACAACTGTTGATTTTTATTGCCAGTAGAAGTAAACTCGTTATTCTTCTATCATTGCAATGGTGTCTGAATTTAACCATAGAGCATAAGATATATATGTTACCCTAGACTAACTGTGCCAGGGGGGGTCGAGTAAATTGCCGGGGGTTGGCGTAGCTGTTTTCAGGGCCCAAACTAAATCTGCGGCCCTCTTAGCTGAAGGTATCGCTACATATATATATATTGTGAGGGGGTTAGCTCGGCAGCAGGTGTGTGTGACCCCCTGGATGGGTTCACCACACAAAAACAGGCACAGCAGACAGAGTTTGTAGTTTCAAAAACAAAAGGTGCGGTTTATTTACACTATTTACAGGGGAAAAACAGCAAAACAAACAAAAATAAATCCTGGTCAGCTTGACCGCTTACTACACACATTGGTGTCCCTAACTAACAACTGGGTATAGCCTTATGCTGTCCCAGTCCCTAGCTCCCTGCTTTTTGAAGTTATTACAGTAGCCACACAGGCTTTGGCTCACCGCACAGAGATCACACTCCCCAGACTATTCACACAGGTCTGGTTCCAGGTCGGAGCCTCTCCCTTAGTATGCTGGGAGTTCTTGTAGAGGCCCTAACGAGCCCACTTACTTCAGCTGGGCTCATTAACTCTTCCCCTGCAAGACTCCCCGCACTCCCCCTAGTGGTATAAATCGGCATAAAGCCTGAATCTAGGACATATATACCTTCCATCCTGGACGCAACCTGGTGATTTTACCTGCATTCTGTCACATACCCCCCCCCCTCTTGTTTTAACCTTGGGGTTGGAACACAAGCAATCAGACATGCTTGTACTCGAGACAAAGCATCCACATTCCCCATTTGAACGCCAGGGTGATGCTTTACCGTAAAGTTGAATTCCTGTAGGGCCAGGAACCACCTATTCACTCTTCTATTTGTCTCTTTGTTTTGAGCCATCCACTTTAAAGGAGCGTGATCAGTAATCATGTCAAAGTGCCTACCTAGCAGATAGTACCGAAGGGAATCTAGAGCCCACTTCACTGCTAAACACTCCTTCTCAATCGTGGCGTAATTTACCTCATGGGACTTCAATTTCCTGCTGAGGTAAATGACTGGGTGCTCTTCCCCGTTCCAGACCTGGGACAATACTGCTCCTAACCCAACGTCTGATGCATCACTTTGTAAGACAAAGTCCCTAGAGAAGTCTGGTGAGTACAACACTGGCTGGCTACATAAGGCTTTTTTTAAGAATTGGAATGCTGCCTCAGCCTCTGGGGTCCATTTAACCATGACCGACTGTTTCCCTTTTGTCAGGTTGGTTAGGGGCACAGCCTGAGAAGCAAAGTGGGGAATGAATCGCCGATAATAACCAGCGATTCCCAGAAAGGCTCGTACCTGCTTCTTGCTGTTGGGACGTGGCCAATTCTGTATGGCCTCGACTTTGTTGACTTGGGGTTTTATTACTCCCCTCCCAATGGTGTACCCAAGATATTTGGCCTCCTCCTGCCCAATGGTACATTTCTTGGGGTTGGCCATAAACCCAGCTTCCCGGATAGAGCCTAGGACTGCTTGCACTTTTGGCAGATGTGAGGCCCAATCTGTGCTGTAGATAATTACATCATCTAGGTAAGCCGCGGCATACTTCTGATGGGGCCTCAGTATCTGGTCCATTTTCCGCTGGAAAGTGGCCGGCGCATTCTGTAACCCAAACTGCATTCTTTTATATTGGAACGCCCCATCTGGGGTTACAAATGCGGTTTTCTCCTTGGCCGACTTGGCCAGGGGAATTGGCCAATACCCTTTTGTGAGATCAAGAGTTGTCATGTATCGGGCTGTTCCCATCCAGTCGATCAACTCATCTATATGTGGCATGGGGTAGGTGTCAAATTTTGTAACTTTGTTCAGTTGTCGGAAATCGTTACAAAATCGCCAGCTCCCATCCGGTTTAGGCACTAACACTATGGGACTTGACCAATCACTTTGGGACTCCTCTATCACCCCTAACTTAAGCATTTTCTGTACTTCCTCACGTATTGCCTCTCGTCGGGCCTCTGGGATCCGATAGGGTTTTAGTTTCACCCTTTCACCGGGCGGGATAATAATATCATGCTCTACGCCAGACATTTGTCCCGGCAGCTCAGAGAAAACCTCCTTGTTGCGAAGCACAAACTCCTTAACCTCCTGTTGTTGGGGGTTTGACAAGGTGACTGCTATTCCAACCTCAGGAATCCCGCAATCAGAGTGAGCTGGTGACAAAGTTTCCGCGACTAGGGATTCCCTATCCCTCCAGGCTTTCAACAGATTAACGTGATAGATCTGTTCGGGCTTTCGCCTTCCTGGTTGTCTGACCTTGTAATTCACTTCGCTCACTTTTTCCATTATCTCATAGGGGCCTTGCCATTTGGCGAGGAATTTGCTTTCAACCGTAGGGACAAGTACCAATACCCTATCCCCCGGGGAAAAGGTACGGGTCCTGGCTCCACGGTTGTACACTCTCTGCTGTGCCAACTGCGCTTGGGCCAAATGTTCCTTTACGATTGGCATTACCTGTGCAATTCTATCTTGCATCAGGGCGACATGCTCAATCACACTCCTGTGGGGAGAACTCTCACTTTCCCAGGTTTCCTTGGCGATATCCAACAACCCTCTGGGGTGTCTCCCATAAAGTAACTCAAAGGGTGAGAAACTCGTAGAGGATTGGGGTACCTCCCTAATAGCAAACATTAAATAGGGAATTAGACAGTCCCAATCCTTTCCATCTCTATCCACCACTTTCTTTAACATTTGTTTTAGGGTATTGTTGAATCTTTCAACCAACCCATCTGTTTGGGGGTGATACACAGATGTATGCAATTGTGTCACTTTGAACAACTTACACAGCTCTTTCATAACCCGGGACATAAAGGGTGTACCTTGGTCCGTAAGCAGTTCTTTACAAATACCCACACGGCTAAAAACAAGAGATAGCTCTTTGGCTATGGTTTTGGCCGAGGTATTTCGGAGAGGAATCGCTTCCGGATAACGGGTGGCATAGTCCATTATAACCAAGATGTACTGGTGCCCCCTAGCGGACTTCATTATCGGACCTACCAAATCCATTGCGATCCTCTCAAAGGGGACCTCAATGATGGGAAGAGGTACCAGCGGGTTACGGAAATGTGGCATCGGTGCCGACCTCTGACACACAGGGCAGGAGGAACAATAATTTTCTGTTTCCTTCATGACCCCAGGCCAATAGAACCTCTGCAATACTCTCTCTCGGGTTTTCTCTGTCCCCAGATGACCTCCAAGAATGTGCCCATGGGCCAACTCTAACACCAACTTCCTGTAAGGTTTGGACACCACAAGCTGCTCAATGGTTTCTTCTGCCCTTTTAGCCACCCGATGCAGTAGGTCCTTTTCCACGATGAAGTATGGGTAAGTGCAGGTCTCATCTGGGTTCACTAACTCGCCATCTATTTCCACTAAGTTTTCCCGTGCTTTTATTAGGGTGGGGTCTTTTTAACTGTTCTGTGGCAAAATTTTCCTTGTGAACCTCGAGATCAGAAAACTCCACAGACGCCATGTTTTCGTCTGAGGATGTTGGCTCCTCCCCAGTTTCTCGAGTCTCCCCTGCCAATACCGACAAGGGAAATTCTGGAGAGTCCTCACCACTCACAGAGGAATTCTGGCTATCACATTCCTGGTATATAGGGGCACCAGTGGGGGGCTCAGGACAATCCCATAGTTCCCAGAACTTTGGAAAATCCCTTCCCACAATGGCATCATGAGGCAAGTGAGACACTAGTCCCACCCGATGAGAGAGGGTACGTTTGGGGGTCTCAAAACACACTGTAGTCACCGGATACTCTCGGGTGTCCCCATGCACACAAATAACAGCTACCTTGTTATTCCCAGAGACCTCTGTAGTAACTAATTCAGCCTTTATCAGTGTCACCAGGCTACCTGAATCCAGCAACACAACAACATTTCTACCATAAATACACATTTTGCATAAATGTTTCTCAGTTCCCCGAATGGCAGTGCATGCGACTGTCGCAAACAGCGACTGACGTCTGTCCCTTAGAAAGTCACATTGCATGGGTTCATCCACAACCGGGCAATTTGCTGCAATATGTCCCTCTTGTCGGCAGCGGTAACAGACAATCCTTCTTGCTGCCTTAAAAAAAACTGCCCGCATTCTCCACCAACTGTGAGGGGGTTAGCTCGGCAGCGGGTGTGTGTGACCCCCTGGATGGGTTCACCACACAAAAACAGGCACAGCAGACAGAGTTTGTAGTTTCAAAAACAAAAGGTGCGGTTTATTTACACTATTTACAGGGGAAAAACAGCGAAACAAAAAGACAAACAAAAATAAATCCTGGTCAGCTTGACCGCTTACTACACACATTGGTGTCCCTAACTAACAACTGGGTACAGCCTTATGCTGTCCCAGTCCCTAGCTCCCTGCTTTTTGAAGTTATTACAGTAACCACACAGGCTTTGGCTCACCGCACAGAGATCACACTCCCCAGACTATTCACAAAGATCTGGTTCCAGGTCGGAGCCTCTCCCTTAGTATGCTGGGAGTTCTTGTAGAGGCCCTAACGAGCCCACTTACTTCAGCTGGGCTCATTAACTCTTCCCCTGCAAGACTCCCCGCACTCCCCCTAGTGGTATAAATCGGCATAAAGCCTGAATCTAGGACATATATACCTTCCATCCTGGACGCAACCTGGTGATTTTACCTGCATTCTGTCAATATATATATATATATATATATATATATATATATATATATATATTGTACATTCACATCAGACCCTGCCCTCAGGAGATTTCCATCAAATGGCAATGTCTAATGCCAATTTACACAGAAGCTAATTAATCTACCAGGATTTCTTTGGTGTGTGGGAGGAAAGCAGAATACCAGGAGGAAATGCATGCAAGCACAGAAAAGATAATGCAAACTTTATTCGAGTAGTGTTGTCATTGGAATCTGAACTGATGACCCTAGTGCTTACTATCCCTGTCCCTTGATATTTTTATCCAGTGTGCACAAACTTCTATCTACATCTCCTGTGCACTTATTAATTGTTGACATCTCCTCGTGCATTATCCTACTACTTACCTATAATTTTTTGCTTTGATTTTCCTATTATTCAAGATGTTTGGGGACATCTGCTACACTAGATCAACTACGTAGTGCAAGGTCCAGTCTGATTTTATACAAATGTAATAACTTGTTCAAGTGTGTCCTCCATTGACATAGTTTTGGTACATCTGAACAATCAAAATACAATCAAAATGTATAGTGTATGGCCAGTTTCAGATGGCATCATCTTCAGAAGATAGAAATGTTTAGCTCTGATCTCAGATTAAAATGATAGTGTATATTTTTTCATATATTGATATATAAATCACAAGTCCAAAGTAAGCTGAATGAATTGAGAACACATTTTAATACAATATTTAACCCTCAAGGTATAAGAATCCATAAATAGTTAAAGTGGTTGTAAAGCTGAAGGTTTTTTACCTTCATGCATTGTATGCATGGAGGTAAAAAAAAAAACTTCCATGTGCTGCTCCCCCCCAATACTCACCTGAGCCCTCTTTTAAACCAGCAATGTGCACAGGAGCCTCAGCTGTCCCGGGTCTCTCCTCATTGGCTAAGACAGCAGCAGGAGTCTTTGGTTCCTACTGCTGTCAATCACAGCCAGTGAGCCAATAAGGAAAGAGCGGGGGCGGGACCAATCCACAGCTCTATGTGTCTTATAGACGCATAGAGCCGGGTTTAGGAGCGAGCACACACCATTGCCCCATAGCAAGTGGCTTTCCATTGTAGGCACTGGTCAAGGGGGAGGGGCCAGGAGTACCGGCAGGGGACCCGAGAATAAGAGGATTGGGGTTGCTTTGTGCAATACCACTGCAAAGAGCATGTAAGTATAACATGTTTGTTATGTAAAAAACAAAAAACGAACCTTTAATATAATTTTAGAGGTCATTGCATTTTTACAGACATGGCATTGCAATAAAAATTAAACAATTGGTACAATTTTTCCCAAAAAACATGTGTAGCACCACGCCACCCTCCTTCTCCACTCTTTGGCTCGTTCACAGGAGAGGAAGGCGCACAGTCTCCACCATGCCCGTACCCCCTGATTTGCAGAGGTTAAGCACACTTGTTTTCACTTACGGGTCTTTGCAGCGGGACTCCCCTCAGAGTTGGCTTCTGTCCCTATAATGTAAGGACAAAAGTCTCTACACCCCAAGTAACTCCAAGGTCCACACCAGCGTCATCTACAACATAGAGTTTATTTCTTTATGCATGAACATCCACAAAATGAGGAGAAAAGAAAGGTGTTAGGAAGACAGATCAGTTCAGGCACTCTTGTTTCTTCGCCACTCGATCCCGAGTGGGTATAGCTCACCCGGATAGTCACCCGAAGGCACTAGCAGCCGACGTGTAACTCGAATAGTCTATTAGATTCCCTAATGGATGCATTCAGGAGATCCTCTGCCACAGAATATATAGTGTCCCAAACCTCCTACTGGTCCTGTTGTTTAGATCCCTGTTTTTGGATGGATGACATCCCTCCAGAGAGTTACTGGGCCCCTTCCTTTACTGTGATCTCTCACCAGTCCTTCGGAACGGTCCTCCCCCAGCCTCCTCTTCTAGAAACGTGTCCCCTCGCAAGGCAGCACCTTGGGATTCCTCCTCCCGAAGTGGGCTCCAGCTAAAGGTGCTGGGCCCAGGGCTGAAGTTGTAGTCCCAGGACTAAAGGTGCCTGGGACTGAAGTGCACCAGGACTCTGGAACCAAAAAGAACCGACCCCTCCCAGGCGGCGTCTGCCCCTTATGTACCCTCTCCCGGCATGCACAGAAGGCCAACCACACCCACTTCACGGTTGCTGAGAGAGGACACCAAATCGCTGCCCCATTAACTGTGGTTCAACCCCGAGTATAAGTGACAGCACCACCCATACTTCTAAGGGGAACTGCACACCAAGCAAAACAAAAGCAAGGCAGAGTCCAGCAAAATTGAAAGTTTCGAGCCAACTACCATTTGAATCACTCTTAAATTTGGCATAGCAATCCCTAAATTTGGGACCCCCGCTACACACTCCCCTTTCTTAAAGAGACACCGTCCTCAGTGTCTGGAGACAAATTTGCACACTCAATCCTGAGCAGGCGCAAACTTACCTTCAGAACTATGTACAAAAAAAAAACACAAAAAAAACTACCAGAGTGCCTGAATTAAAGAAGTGAATTTCAGTAAAAGAAGAGAGACAGAAACATTTTTCACAAAAACAAAAAACATTCCCTCCCACCATCCTATCGCAACTAGATCCCACCCAATCTCCGGTGAGTTGCTTGATAGTCTCCTGCATGGGAAAGAAAACACATATCACACGAATAAATAACATTCTATAATTACTGTATGTACATGAATCAAACCACCTCTCCCGGAAGAGATAATTTGTTTCATCTAAATGATACACACTAAGCCTAGTGTATTTTAAATAGTAGTACTGGGTAAGTGCTTCAAAAGTTTTGCAAACCACTACCACCTAGTGGCAGCACACACATTTTCTCTGTAGCCTAAGTGCATACTAACGCACCACAATACAAGGATCCCCTTGTTGATCTTGGCGGCTTCCAGCTTGGCCCTGACTATCTCTACCCCAAAGTCTTTTTTTTCTTTTCCTTAAAAAAAGGAAGGGAACAACAAAAAAAAAACAAAGTCCTTCAAAAAAGTAAAAAAATCCCTCGGAATAGAGTCAACACAGCAGTTCAAGGCATTTGTCCCTGAAGCGGTAACAAAAAAAACAAAAAAACAAAAACAAGTACCACTCAGAGGTAAAAGCGTGGATCAGGGAGAGTCAGAGACTTACAGTCCTTATCCAAAGTCTCAATCAAATAAGTCACATCATCTTTGTCCTTACTGCAGATCACGACCCGATCCACGTGTATGTGGTGACCAAGAGTCCAATCTTTTCGGCAGCCCTTGTATCTTCCAGCCATTATGGCCGAAAATGAAAGGTACCTGTGGCCCTTCTTCACCTCCAAACGATCCCAGATAAAATCACTGTACCATCGTTCTCGGGAGGCCTAGATTTCAAACAACAAATTCTTTGGGACGTATGAGTACTCCCATGCATAGTCCGTGGCAACCTTCTGGTTTAAAAGCTGTTGCAGTCAGGCCAAAGGCGGCATGGTCGCCCGATCTCCAGCTCCTGGCAGGACGATGGCATCCGGAGATCTCCTGGGGCGTACAGGCTCCAACTGTGGCATAGGTGGCCTTAATGGTGAACGGGCCTCTGGTACAGCAGGCACGGGAGACACCGGAGCTTGCTACACAGGTACGGGGACAACTTCTCCAGCACAAACAGGGGGTTCCACCCGGGGGGGAAGTAGTATCCCCTGAGTCCATTGGTAATCCCTTTACACTACGAGGAGAAGTCAGCGAAATCTTGTCCCATCCCTTAGTGACAAACAGCTCATCGATCTCTGCATTATCTCCCATATCAGAGGAAGAATCTATGTCCGAAGAGTTCCACATCTCTGCTGGCAGGCAAACTCTCGTGGACACAGGATCATCTTTCAACAGTTCCTTCGGGTCAGGCACCCAAGCGTCCCTAATAGAACGGACACTGACCTTGGTTCCTTTCCCCAGCCGACCTCGACCTCTAACCATCATGGATCGTTCAGGAACTTCTCCGGCCGGATGATCCGAGTCAGGCGGGCGCTGGGGTGGGCCTCCACCGCGGCTGCGGGACGCCTTTACGAGTCCTACCTTCCTTTTTGCAGGCGGAAGGAAGGGCTCCGTTGTGACTGATGCAGCATCCACTGGGTTCTCTGCCTCAAATTCCTCAATGGCTGGAGCTTCAGTCTTTACCTCCACCACCTCTGCGGGACTGCGCTTGGGAATGGCGGTGATAGCACACACCTCCTCCTCAGGAGTAACAGCACCTGAGATCCAATTCACTCGGTAGACTTTTGGCTCTTCACTCTCTCTCTCTGTCGGCTGCTCTACCTCGAACAGGAATTCCCTACAGCGGGTACATCTCCCGAAAGGCCGAAGATGCAAAATCAGTCCCTGACACTTCACACAGACCATGCCCAAGGCCTTTGCCTCTCTGCATGCATAAAGGGCAAAGCGGCCTCTGGGCTTCAGCCGGATGTCAGTCAAAGAGGCAGCAATAGGGGTCACATCCATGGTTGAACCGGGCAAAAGAGCACAAGATCCCGGTGAAGCAGGTCTCCACGAAGGAGCAGACATGTCGCTTCGTCAATAGTCCAATGGATAATGTCCCTTTTTGGCGCCAAGCGCACCATGAGGAGCTCACACTAAGCGGGGCTCCTCCCCTTTCTTTTTCCATCGCTGCACTTTGCGGGCTTTTCCAGATTTGCAACACGCCCAGGAACTACGCAGCCAGAAATTGCCAGGCCTGAATCTTCCTTTCTCTTACTTGTGGCGCAGGTTGAATTTCACATAAACATGGCCGACCTCCACGGAGCCTCACAGGGCAATAAAGTCCAACTTTTCCCGGGGCACACACCACAAAAATCCCGGACTCTGAGCCCCCACGTGTAGCACCACGCCACCCTCCTTCTTCACTCTTTGGCTCGTTCACAGGAGAGGAAGGCGCACAGTCTCCACCATGCACGTACCCCCTGGTTTGCAGAGGTTAAGCACACTTGTTTTCACTTATGGGTCTTTGCAGCGGGACTCCCATCAGAGTTGGCTTCTGTCCCTATAATGTAAGGGCAAAAGTCTCTACACCCCAAGTAACTCCAAGGTCCACACCAGCGTCAACTCCAACATAGAGTTTATTTCTTTATGCATGAACATCCACAAAATGAGGAGAACAGAAAGGTGTCAGGAAGACAGATCAGTTCAGGCACTCTTGTTTCTTCGCCACTCGATCCCGAGTGGGTATAGTTCACCCGTATAGTCACCCGAAGGCACTAGCAGCAGGCGTGTAACTCGAATAGTCTATTAGATTCCCTAATGTATGCGTTCAGGAGATCCTCTGCCACAGAATCTATAGTGTCCCAAACCTCCTACTGGCCCTGTTGTTTAGATCCCTGTTTTTGGATAGATGACATCCCTCCAGAGAGTTACTGGGCCCCTTCCTTCACTGTGATCTCTCACCAGTCCTTCGGAACGGTCCTCCCCCAGCCTCCTCTTCTAGAAACGGGTCCCCTCGCAAGGTGGCACCCTGGGATTCCTCCTCCCGAAGTGGGCTCCAGCTAAAGGTGCTGGGCCCAGGGCTGAAGTTGCAGTCCCAGGACTAAAGGTGCCTGGGACTGAAGTGCACGTGGCCCCATGGCCTGGAGGGCCACGCGCCACGCAGCAGGACTCCGACTCTGGAACCAAAAAGAACCGACCCCTCCCAGGCAGCGTCTGCCCCTTATGTACCCTCTCCCGGCATGCACAGCAGGCCAACCACACCCACTGCACGGTTGCCAAGAGAGGACACCAAATCGCTGCCCCATTAACTGTGGTTCAACCCTGAGTATAAGTGACAGCGCCACCCATACTTCTAAGGGGAACTGCACACCAGTCAAAACAGCAGCAAGGCAGAGTCCAGCAAAATTGAAAGATTTGAGCCAACTACCACTTGAATCACCCTTAAATTTGGCATAGCAATCCCTGAATTTGGGACCCCCGCTACACATGGATGTGTCCTCCACAGCCACTGCTACCCCTCCTTAACATAAGTAAAAATCAGAATTCTTATAAACAATCGGCTCCCCTCTACCAGAGCTGTCAGTATTCTGGTCTCCATGGCAGGGAAAATGACCTCCCTTTCACTCTGTACACACGACCGTTTTTAATGACGAGAAAAATTTCATTTTTTTAAATGGTCATTAAAAATGATCGTGTGTTGAAAGTTGAAAGAACTACGGCTTTAGAGGAAAGGCTAAGCGCAGTTGAAGATGTGCTATTCCCGCTTAGTCAAGACATTGCGGGGATGAAAAAACAAATGAATAATCAGGCCGCCAAAATCGATGAATTAGAAAATAGGAATCGGAGAAGTAACATCAGAATAATAGGCATGCCCGAACGAAGTGAGGGAGCTGCCCCTATATCATTCCTGGAGGGGTGTCTTAAGGAGACATTTGAGGTAACATCTTTTTCATCTTTTTTCGGCATCGAACGTGCTAATCGAGTTCCCTTTAAACCCCGCCAGGGAAGCGAGCGCCCAAGACCATTAATTCTAAAAATGTTCAATTATAGGGATAAAGAGACCCTACTTCGGAAGGCCAAAGAAATGGGGGAAATCCTATATAGGGGGATAAAAATGTCATTCTATCAGGACTTCTCCCCAGAACTCCAGAGGAGGCGAGCGGCCTTCATGCCGATTAAAAGTATTCTCCAGGAAAACAAGATGGATTATGCACTCCTATACCCCGCTCGCTTGCGGGTATCAGCGTTGAATGGCATACATTTTTTTGATTCCCCAATGAGTGTTGAGAGGTGGTTGGAAGATAATAAGAAAACTTCGCAGAAAACGGCAGGGCAAGAGACAAGAAACTAATCAGATGCTGAGGGTTTTTTCTTTCTGTTTTTTTTTTTTTGTTTGTTTATTTATTTTTCCCCCCCTTTTTTTCTCCCTCCTTTTTTTTTTTTTTTAGGATGCATAATTAAATACCAGGTGGGGGGAAGGGGGTGGGGAAAAGGAAATATTAGCTAAAGCACTAGTAGAAACACTGTAAAAGAGAAAAGAATACACCAATTAGATTGAAATGGGGCAGACCTGATAAATCTAATATAATAAAGGGCACAGACACTAAAACACAGGAACAGCACCAAAAAGTCAGTTGGGGGGAGGGGGTGTGAGACCCCCAGAGTAGGGGCACAGAGAGATGTATGATAGAGGGGAGATGAGAGGGGATGAGTGTAGAGTAGAGGTCATAGGCAAAACCCAGAGGGTAGGCCCAGCTGGGCAAGGAGGGAGGGGGGTAGAGGTAAAAGGGGGGAAGGGGTAGGGGAGGGAGTAAAAGGAAGAAGGGTAGGGGAGGGAGAGGGAGCTATATCACAATGGAATACGGGAAAATACCACAAACACAAGGTCTGCTATATATATTTCACAAAAACAAGGGAACCATTACAGATGTATATTTTGGCATTTTGTACTGTTATTTGTACCCCACTAGGGATAGACCCCTATTAGAAGGACAAACAAATTTTGATTTATTATTATTTTTTGGCGGTATATGACAATTTTTTTTTTATTATGTATGCACAATGATCAAAGTGAATAACGAGGGTATAGTATTAATGACCTGGAATGTCAGGGGTCTGGGGGAAAGGAACAAAAGAAATGCAATGTTTAAATACTTTGATAGAATGAAACCCCAGATAATCTGTTTACAGGAAACACATATGCAACCTGACTCTGTCCACCTTCTGCACTCACGTAGATACCCGATACAATTTCATTCTATGCACACTTCACATTCCCGGGGAGTAAGTGTAATGGTCTCTACCGATATCTCTTTTGAATGCATTCGATAGAAGGTGGACAGAGAGGGTAGATTTGTCTTTTTGCTTCGCAAACTCAATGGATTGGTGTGTGTCATCGCCTCGGTTTATGTCCCTCCACCGTTCTCAGCGAGCCCTCTTAGAAGTATAGCACAATTTATGGCCCTGTCTCTGGATGCCCCGGTACTCGCGTTGGGAGATTTCTATAATATTTTGGATACATCCCTGGATAGAATGTCTTTGACATCAAGAATGGAGAGCCGGATGGCTGGTAGGACGGCTTTTGCCTCCCTACTCTTGGAAATGGGACTCCGTGATGTCTGGCGAGAAAGACATGCAGAGGATAGAAGCTATACATGCTATTCCGCTACACACAATGGACTCTCCCGTATTGACCTGGGTTTAGAGAATGAGGTACTTATGCAGCGGGTAAGGGAGTCGGCTTATGAGCCGCGTATGTTATCGGATCACTCTCCATTTTGGGTACGGCTAGATGCTACGGTTGCATCGGGCCGCCCGTTGTGGAAAGTGAACCCTTTCTGGTTAACTTTGTTCCCGTCTCAGGACAAGATGATGAGGGCAATGCGGGAATTTTTGCAATTTAATAGGGGATCAGCTAGCGCAGCGGTAGTTTGGGACACACTAAAGGCATTTTTAAGGGGATGGCTTATCAGAGAGATAACGGGAATTAAAACTCGGTCTAGGGAATGGGAAAGCAGGGTACGGGAAGAAATGAAAGTGAGAGAACAGGCCTTGATAGCTGACCCCTCTCAGTCTAATCATGACTCCTGGACGGAGGCGCAATCCATGTATAATTAGGTCTTACTGACTGCAGTGGAGAAAAGGAGATATTTTCAGCAGCAGAGTTATTTGGAGGAGGGGGGAAATACTGGCCGTCTCCTTGCCCTCATAGCTACTAGAGAACAGCGGGAATCCACTAATATCTCTGCTGTAAAGGCAGAATCTGGGGAGAAATATACCCTTAGCTCCGACATTTTAGATGAATTCCAGCGGTTCTATAAGGATTTATACTCCTCCAAAACTAGCTACACTCCATCTGACCTGGCTCTGTTTTTGCAAGCATGTCCATTCCCACAGCTCTCTGAGGCTGATAGGGAAATGATAAACTCCCCAATAACATTGAAAGAACTGACGGAGGCATTGGAGGGGGCACCACACCACAAATCCCCAGGCCCGGATGGGTTGCCAGCAGAGGTGTACTCCCAGTATAGGGAGGACCTTCTACCACCCCCGTTGCAGGCATTAATGGAGGCAGTGGAAGTAGGCAGCCTACCAGATAGTATGCAGGAGGCAATAATAATAGTACTTCCAAAACCGGGGAAGGATAAGCTGCTGTTGGACTCTTACCGTCCAATCTCCCTATTGAATGCGGATGTTAAGCTTCTGGCCAGCATCTTGGCTAAGAGGCTATCATAGGTAATCGACAGGCTGGTCCACTATAACCAGTCTGGCTTTATACCTACACGCTCCACCGCAGACAATATTAGGTGCCGGTGGATAACCCGGGGGGTAGGGCCATTCTGTCACTGGATGCCGCAAAGGCGTTTGACAGTGTGGAGTGGCCCTACCTCCTGGAGATACTGGAAAGGTTTGGATTGGGGGATTGGATTGGGGGATAAGTTCATAAAGTGGGTAAAGGTGCTTTATTCTAAACCCCGAGCCAGACTCCGTATTAATAACAATGTCTCCGCCCCATTTGAGATATATAGAGGCACCCGTCAGGGGTGCCCACTGTCCCCACTGCTGTTCGCCCTGGCGGTAGAATACGCCCTTTCTGGAAAAAATTATTACATTTAATGGATAAGCTAGTGGGAAAATAAAATACTTTGAAATTAAAAAAAGAAAAAATTATAATCTTGACCTAGGAGGACGAGGTCCATATGGAGTAGGAGGTTGAGGTGGCGGTGGATGTGGCTGTGTAGGTGGAAGCGGCGGTGGAGGAGGACGAGGTAGCCAACACTGGTTCAAAAATACAACAATGGCTGGGTAAGGCCGGTGATGTGTCGAATTCTGTCCCCCGTTGGATAGCGCTTGCTCAGTACATAGGACAAGGGGATTTCAAAAATCTCCGAAGACGAACGGCGCCTGCGTGGTGAGTCCAGGTTCAAGCCACACCATCCGAGGTTCAAGCTGAGCCAAGCGAGGCCGTGCCCGAAGCGTGGCGAGCGAAGCGAGGCCGTGAGGGGCCCTGTTACTATGTGCTACCGCATGTCCACTTGGATGGTTGGGCTTGAACCTGCACTCACTGCACAGGCGCCGTTCATCTTCGGAGATTTTGTGAATCTCCTTGTCCTCCGTACTGCTCAAGCGATGCGCCTGCGCAGTACGAGCCGACACTATCCGATGGCCGGACAGTTTTTGTCAGAACACCGGTATACATGTCTATTCTGCACAAGGTACGGACAAGTCCTGTGGGATTCATGCCTGGTTCATTTTAATGATCGTGAGCTTGTCCACATTGGCTCTGGACAGGCGGCTGCGCTTGTCTGTGATAACGCCCCCTGCCGTGTTAAATACACGTTCAGATAATACACTGGCTGCAAGGCAGGCCAGCACCTCCAAGGCGTAAAGGGCAAGCTCAGGCCATGTGCCCAATTTGGAGACCCAGAAGTTGAAGGGGGCAGACCCGTCATTCAGTACGTGTAGGCGTGTGCACACTTACTGCTCCACCATGTTGGTGAAATGCTGCCTTCTGCTAAGACGTTCCATCTCAGCTGGTGGTGCTGGTTGTTGTGGCGTGCTGACAAAGCTTTTCCACATTTCGGCCATGTTAACCCTGCCTTCTGAGGTGCTGGCAGTGCCCCGGCTGCGTTGGCGACCTCTTCCTCCTCCTCTGCCTTCGCCTTGTGCTTCCACCGTACCCCCGCTGTCAGGTGGGAATGCCACCAGCAGCGCGTCTACCAGCGTGCGCTTGTACTCGCGCATCTTACGATCACGCTCCAGTGAGGGAATTAAGGACAGTACATTGTCCTTGTAACGGGGATCCAGCAGGGTGGCCACCCAGTAATCAGCACCAGTTAGAATGTGGGCAACTCGGCGGTCATTGCGGAGACACTGCAGCATGTAATCGCTCATGTGTGCCAGGCTGCCCAGAGGCAACGAAAAGCTGTCCTCTGTGGGAGGTGTATCATCTGTGTCCTCTGTATCCCCCCAGCCACGCACCAGTGATGGCCATGAGCTGGTCTGGATGCCACCCTGCTGTGAACATGGTTCCTCCTCCTCCATCTCCTCCTCCTCATCCTCCACCTTGTCACCCTCCAGAACTGTGCCCTTGCTGCCGGGAAAATTGTGTACCTGGCGTTTGTTGGTGCAGGAACCCACCCTCGTAGCCACTTGTGAATGACTGCCCTGAAAGCCTTGGAAATGATCCTGTTCCTCCTCCTCCTCTTCCTCCTCCTCCTGTGCCCTATCCTCTTCCATCATCGCCCAAAGCGTTTTTTCAAGGAGGCATAGAACTGGGATAGTAACGCTGAGAACGGCGTCATCGGCACTGGCCATGTTGGTGGAGTTCTCGAAACAGCGCAACAAGGCACACAGGTCTCGCATGGAGGCCCAGTTATTGGTGGTGAAGTGGTGCTGTTCCGCAGAGCGACTCACGCGTGCGTGCTGCAGCTGATACTCCACTATCGCCTGCTGCTTGCACAGTCTGGCCAGCATGTGCAAGGTGGAGTTCCACCTTGTGGGCACGTCACATATGAGGCGGTGAGCGGGAAGGCCGAGCAGCAGCAGGGTGAGACTGCCAAAAGTGCGCACAGACGGCCCGCACTTTCTGCAGCAGCTCTGGCATATCGGGGTAATTTTTCAGGAACCTCTGGACCACCAAGTTCAGCACATGCACCAGGCAAGGGATGTGCATCAAACCGGCTAGGCCCAGAGCTGCTACGAGATTTCGCCCATTATCGCACATCACCAGGCCAGGCTTGAGGCTCACTGCCACCAACCACTCATCGGTCTGTTGTTCCATGTCCCTCCACAACTCCTGCGCGGTGTGGCGTTTTTCCCCCAAACAGGAAAGTTTTCAAACTGCCTGCTGTCGTTTACCCCTGGCTGTGCTGAAGTTGGTGGTAAAGGTGTTACGCTGACTGGATGAAAAGGTGGTAGAGGATGATGAAGCCGAGTAGGAGGAGTTAGCAACAGGAGGCAAACTAAAGCGCCCTGCAATCCTCAGTGGTGGAAGGACATGCGCCAAACTGCTATCTGCCTCAGGCCCAGCCGCCACTGCATTTACCCAGTTTGCTGTTAGGGAGATATAACGTCCCTGACCGTGCTTACTGGTCCACGCATCCGTAGTTAGGTGGACCTTGCCACAGATGGCGTTGCGCAGTGCACACCTGATTTTGTCCCCCACTTGGTTGTGCAGGGAAGGGATGGCTCGCCTGGAAAAGTAGTGCCGGCTGGTCACGACGTACTGTGGGACAGCCAATGCCATCAGGCTTTTAAAACTCTGCGTCTCCACCAGCCGGAATGACAGCATTTCAAAGGCGAGGAATTTTGAAATGCTGGCATTCAGGGCCAGGGATCACGGGTGGCTAGGGGGGTACTTCCTCTTCCGCTCCAGTGTTTGGGAGATAGAGAGCTGAACGCTTCCATGGGACATTGTGGAGATGGTTGGTGACCCAGGTGCTAGTGTTGCTGCCAGATCCTCTGTTTGCGGGTTGGCAGGTGCCACTGTCACTACAGAGGTGGATGAAGAGGCCGAGACTGCAGCAGAAGAGGAAGCAGGAGGAGCCAGAGACCTTTCTTGTTTTTTGAGGTGTCTACTCCACTGCAGCTCGTGCTTTGCACTTAGATGCCTGGTCATGCAGGTTGTGCTCAGGTTGAGAACGTTTATGCCTCGCTTCAGGCTCTGATTGCACAGCGTGCAAACCACTCGTGTCTTGTCATCAGCACATTGTCTGAAGAACTGCCACGCTAGGGAACTCCTTGGACCTCGCTTTGGTGTGCTCGGTCCCTTGCTGCGTTGGGCAGTAGCAGACGTACTGTCTAGGGGACGGACGCTCCGCTTTTGCACCCTGCTCCCTCTTCTGCTGTGCTGGTGGCTCTGTGCGACCACCGCCTCTTCCTCCGAACTACACTGGTCACCTGCATGACGTTGATTCCATGTGGGGTCGAGGACCTCATCGTCCTCCACATCATATTCCACCCAGTCTTCACCCCTGCCCTCCTTGTCGGTCTGCGAAAGCAGCAGCAGTTGGCACCTGTGTTTCGTCATCATCCGAGACGTGCTGCGATGGTCCTCCCATGTACTCATCATGAAACATAAGTGGTTGGGCATCGGTGCACACAATCTCTTCCACTTCTGGGGCAGGGCTAAGTGGATGGCCCTGGGAAACCCTGCTAACAAAGTCATCAAAAAGCAGAAGAGACTGCTGAATGATTTGGGGCTCAGACTGCTTGGCTGATTTGCAAGGGGGTGAGGTGAAAGACTGATGGACATCAGCTGCAGGTGCCAACTCTGATCTTTCAGCAGTAGACTGGGTGGGAGACAATGTGAAGGAACTGGAGGCACTGTCAGCAACCCAATCTACTATCACCTGTACTTGTCCTGGGCCTGGCCTCAACATTCGTAGAGCCGCATTAGGCCCGACCAAATACCGCTGCAGGCTCTGTCGCCTACTTGCACCCGAGGAAGGTGTTTCACTTGTGCGTGTAGCTGGCACAGATCGACCACGCCCTGCAACAGGAGCTCCACCAGCAGCACCACGACCGGGGCCACGTCCCTTCTTTGACGTTCTCCTCATATTTTCCAAATTTAGGATCTTGCCCTAAATGGGTGTTTTTTGCAATAGCAGAATACACCCACAGTATGTAAACGGTGTATCTCACACCTACAGGAATGCAGAAAATGCTATTCCAAAAAAAGTTTTTTGCTGTAAAAATGTTTTATTTGAATAGCACAATAGAAGAAAAATATATAAATTGTGTATCTCACACCTGCAGATATGCAGAAAACACTGCAAAATATTTTTTTTTTTTGCACTAAATGTGTGTTTTTGCAATAGCAGAATACACCCAGAGTATGTAAACGGTGTATCTCACACCTACAGAAATGCAGAAAATGCTGATCAAAAAATATGTTTTTGCCCTAAAAAAATTTTATTTGAATAGCACAATAGAAGAAAAATATATAAATTGTGTATCTCACACCTCCAGATATGCAGAAATACTGCAAAATATTTATTTTTGCCCTAAATGGGTGTTTTTGGCAAAGCAGAATACACCCACAGTATAATACGTACAGGGTGTATCTCACAGTAACATATACAGTGCTGGTGCACTGAGCTTGCAGATAAAAGTTATATTTTCTCTGGCACTGGGCTCATGGCAGTGTAAAAAGACTGTGCACTGCAACCCAACCAGGTAAATCTATGTAGATCGCTGAGTTATTAGAATAGATTTCTGAATCTGGACTCCTAGGTAATTCTCTCTCCCTAAAAGCAGCAACATGAACCTTGCCCTACACTGTCTATCGTTTCTCTCACTGCAGTGTAAAAAGCTTGTGCACTGCACCCACACAACTAAATCTATGGAGATCGCTGACTAATTAGAATATATTTCAGAATCAGGACTGACTCCTATCATGTAATTCTCTCCCTCACAGCAACAGCAGCCAGGAAACTTTCCCTACACTGTCTAAAGCAGAGTGACACGCTGTGCTATGTGCCTCTAGCTTATATAGAGGCTGGGTCACATGCTGCACTGGCCAATCACAGCCATGCCATTAGTAGGCATGGCTGTGATGGCTTCTAAGGGCACACCAGTTAAACAAAAGTTGATTGGCTGCCCTGCAGCTTTTAAAAATGCGCTATTACATCACCGAACACCGGACCCGAACCCAAACATACAGTCAATTGTTCGGGTTCGGGTCCGGGACCCAAGTTGCTACCAATATTCCATTTCCCTGAAAATGTAATCTCAGAACAAAAGCCTCCATCTGGTCATGCTAATTATTTTGCTTTCTGAATAACTCCCCCTGTGACAAGCATGCTGTAGGTGAAGTCATACATTCTGATTTGCATGCTTGTTCCAGGTCAGTAATTTAGAAAATATTGAGGCAATTAGATCTAACAGGACCGCTAGGAGACCATCATCTTTTTTAGAAGTGGAAGTCAGCAATGTCCGCCTACATACTTTATTTCTGGCAGTACAGATTTCCTTTCAGTCTAAACAATATTATATTAATATAATCAGGTTGCTCGCTTAGTCTCAAACATATACTGTATGTGCACTTTAAATAAAGTTTCTGAATAATTACCGTACTTATCCTTTCAAAGAGCTTTATTGATTCTAGGGGAAAAGTAGTCAGCACACCTGAAGTACTGTAGAAGACCACTCATTTCTTTTAGGACAAAGAGTCTATTTTAATCCATGCGAATTGTACACTGCCTTGTAAGCAAAAAAAAAAAAAAAAGACACGTGAGAGCTGTTATTGTGTCAACCCTTTTTAGCTGAAAAGCAAAACCAGAATTATCCAGAGTTACTACATATCACATTGCACTTTGACTCCTCTTTGCACCCATTCACACAGTATCACAGCCTACTTTGGACTATAATATGCAGTTATTGGTTAATATAGATTAATAAGTATGTCTGTTACGTAAAAATTGATGATGGCTGTAATTAGATCTTCCTTGGCGCTTGCTGTATTTTTAAGGTTATGCATGCTTATATTTACTATACATGGATCTTTTTTGGGGCTTGCTGTATTTTTAAGGTTATGCACGCTTATATTTACTATAGATGGATCTTCCTTGGCGCTTGCTGTATTTTTAAGGTTATGCACGTGTAGCGGGGGTACCAAATTTAGGGACTGCTATGCCAAATTTAAGGGTGATTCGAGTGGTAGTTGGCTCGAATCTTTTCAATTTGCTGGACTCTACCTTGCTGTTGTTTTGCCTGGTGTGCAGTTCCCCTTGGAAGTGTGGGTGACACTGTCACCTATACTCGGGGTTGAACCACAGGTAATAGGGCAGTGATTTGGTGTCCTCTCTCAGCAGCCGTACGGTGGGTGTGGTGGACCTGCTGGGCATGCCGGGAGAGGATACATAAGGGGCAGACGCCTGGGAGGGGTCTTCGGTGTTCTGTTCGTTCCTGGTTCCAGGTCAGAGTCCTGGTGCGTGGCGCGTGGCCCTCCAGGCCATGGGGCCACGTGCACTTCAGTCCCAGGCACCTTTAGTCCTGGGACTGCAATTTCAGCCCTGGGCCCAGCACCTTTAGCTGGAGCCCACTTCGGGAGGAGGAATCCCAGGGTGCCGCCTTGCGAGGGGACACGTTTCTAGAAGAGGAGGCTGGCGGAGGACCGTTCCGAAGGACTGGGGAGAGATCACAGTGAAGGAAGGGGCCCAGTAACTCTCTGGAGGGATGTCATCCATCCGGAAAAAGGGATCTAACCAACAGGACCAGTAGGAGGTTTGGGGCACTATAGATCCTGTGGCAGAGGATCTCCTGAACGCATCCATTAGGGAATCTAATAGACTGTTCGAGTTACACGCCGGCTGCTAGTGCCTTCGGGTGACTATCCAGGTGAGCTATACCCACACGGGATCGAGTGGCGAAGAAACAAGAGTGCCTGAACTGATCTGTCTTCCTAACACCTTTTCTCTTCTCATCATTTGTGGATGTTCGTGCATAAAGAAATAAACTCTATGTTGGAGTTGATGCTGCTGTGGACCTTGGAGTTACTTGGGGTGTAGAGACTTTTGTCCTTACATTCTAGGGACAGAAACCAACACTGAGGGGAGTCGCTGCAAAGACCCGTAAGTGAAACTAAGTGTGCTTAACCTCTGCAAACCAGGGGGTACGGGCATGGTGGAGACTATGCGCCTTCCTCTCCAGTGAACGAGACAAAGAGTGGAGAAGGAGGGTTGCGTGGTAGCTACACGTGGGGGCTCAGAGTCTGGGATTTTTGTGGTGTGCCCCGGGAAAAGTTGGACTTTATTCCCCTGTGAAGCTCCGTGGAGGTCGGCCATGTTTGTGTGAAATTCAACCTGCACCACAAGTAAGAGAAATGAAGATTCGGGCCTGACAATTTCTGGCTGCGTAGTTCGTGGGCGTGTCAAGTCTGGAAAAGCCCGCAAAGTGAGTGCAGCGAAGGAAAAAGAAAGGGGAGGAGCCCTGCTAAGTGTGAGCTCCTCGTGGTGCGTTTGGCGCCAAAGAGGGACATTATCTATTGGACTATTGACGAAGCGACATGTCCGCTCCTTCGCGGAGACCTGCTTCACCGGGATCTTGTGCTCTTTTGCCTGGTCCAACCATGGATGTGACCCCTATTGCTGCCTCTTTGACTGACACAGGAATCCGGCTGAAGCCCAGAGGCCGCTTTGCCCTTTATGCATGCAGAGATGCAGAGGCCTTGGGCATGATCTGTGGAAAGTGTCAGGGACTGATTGTGCATCTTCGGCCTTTCGGGAGATGTACCCGCTGTGGGGAATTCCTGTTCGAGGTAGAGCAGCCGAGAGAGAAGCCAAAAGTCTACCTAGTGAATTGGGTCTCAGGTGCTGTTACTCCTGAGGAGGAGGTGTGTGCTATCACCGCCATTCCCAAGCGCAGTCCCGCAGAGGTGGAAGTAAATACTGAAGCTCCGGCCATTGAGGAATTTGAGGCGGAGAACCCAGCGGATGCTGCATCGGTCACAACAGAGCCCTCCCTTCCGCCTGCTAAAAAGAAGGTAGGACTCGTAAAGGCTTCCCGCAGCCGTGGTGGAGGCCCACCCCAGCGCCCGCCTGACTCAGATCGTCCGGCCGGAGAAGTTTCCGAACGATCCATGACGGTAAGAGGTCGAGGTCGGCCGGGGAAAGGAACCAAGGACAGTGTCCATTCTATTAGGGACGCTTGGGTGCCTGACCCAAAGGAACTGTTAAAAGATGATCCTGTGTCCACAAGAGTTTGCCTGCCAGCAGAGAGGTGGGACTCTTCGGACATAGATTCTTCCTCTGATATGGGAGATAATGCAGAGATCGATGAACTGTTTATCAATAAGGGATGGGACAAGATTTCGCTGACTTCTCCCCGTAGTGTAAAGGGATCGCCCATGAACTCAGGGGATACTACACCCCGGGTGGAACCCCCTGTTTGTGCTGGAGAAGTTGTCCCCGTACCTGTGTTGCAAGCTCCGGTGTCTTCCATACCTGCTGTACCGGAGGCCCGTTCACCATTAAGGCCTCCTGTTCCACAGTTGGAGCTTATACGCCCCCGCAGAAAACCCCCGGATGCTATCGTTCTGCCAGGAGCTGGAGATCGGGCGACCATGCCGCCTTTGGCCCGATTGCAACGGCTTTTGAACCAGAAGGTTGCTGCGGACTATGGATAGGAGTACCCATACGTCCCAAAGAATTTGTTGTTTGAGATCGAGGCCTCCCGAGAATGATGGTACAGTGATTTTGTCTGGGATCGTTTGGAGGTGAAGAAGGGCCACAGATACCTTTCATGTTCGGCTGTAATGGCTGGAAGATACAAGGGCTGCCGAAAAGATTGGATTCTTGGTCGCCACATACACGCAGATCGGGTCGTGATCTGCAATAAGGACAAAGATGATGTGACTTATTCGATTGAGACTTTGGATAAAGACTGGAAGTCTGTGACTCTTCCTGATCCACGTTTTTACCTCTGAGTGGTACTTTTTTTTTGTTTGTTACCGCTTCGGGGACAAATGCCTTGAACTGCTGTGTTGACTCTATTCCCGAGGATTTTACTTATTGAAGGACTGTTTTTTTGTTTTGTTGTTTCCTTCCCTTTTCAAAGAAAAATACTTTGGGGTACAGCTAGTCAGGGTCAAGCTGGAAGCTGCCAAGATCAACAAGGGGGATCCTTGTATTGTGGTTCGCTAGTATGCACTTAGGCTACAGAGAAAAAAAAATGTGTGTGCTGCCACTAGGTGGTAGTGGTTTGCAAAACTTATGAAGCACTTACCCAGTACTAAAATACACTAGGCTTAGTGTGTGTCACTTCTTTAATTCAGGCACTCTGGTCGTTTTTGGTCGTTGTTTTTTTTTGTACATAGTTCTGAAGGTAAGTTTGCGCCTGCTCAGGATTGAGTGTGCAAATTTGTCTCCAGACACTGGGGACAGTGTCTCTTTAAGAAGGGGGAGTGTGTAGCGGGGGTACCAAATTTAGGGACTGCTATGCCAAATT
Organism: Rana muscosa; assembly: GCA_029206835.1. Classification (NCBI taxonomy): domain Eukaryota; kingdom Metazoa; phylum Chordata; class Amphibia; order Anura; family Ranidae; genus Rana; species Rana muscosa. The sequence continues at coordinate 708,476,378 of CM055118.1, forward strand.
TAAGGGTGATTCGAGTGGTAGTTGGCTCAAATTTTTTCAATTTGCTGGACTCTGCCTTGCTGTTGTTTTGCCTGGTGTGCAGTTCCCCTTGGAAGTGTGGGTGGCGCTGTCACCTATACTCGGGGTTGAACCACAGGTAATGGGGCAGTGATTTGGTGTCCTCTCTGGGCAGCCGTACAGTGGGTGTGGTGGACCTGCTGGGCATGCCGGGAGAGGATACATAAGGGGGAAACGCCGCCTGGGAGTGGTCTTCGTGTTTTGTTCGTTTCTGGTACCAGGTCGGAGTCCTGGTGCGTGGCGCGTGGCCCTCCATGCCATGGGGCCACGTGCACTTCAGTCCCAGGCACCTTTAGTCCTGGGACTGCAACTTCAGCCCTGGGCCCAGCACCTTTAGCTGGAGCCCACTTCGGGAGGAGGAATCCCAGGGTGCCGCCTTGTGAGGGGACCCGTTTCTAGAAGAGGAGGCTGGGGGAGGACCGTTCTGAAAGACTGGTGAGAGATCAAAGTAAATGAAGGGGCCCAGTAACTCTCTGGAGGGATGTCATCAATCCGGAAAAAGGGATCTAACCAACAGGACCAGTAGGAGGTTTGGGGTACTATAGATCCTGTGGCAGAGGATCTCCTGAACGCATCCATTAGGGAATCTAATAGACTGTTCAAGTTAAACGCCGGCTGCTAATGCCTTCGGGTGACTATCCGGGTGAGCTATACCCACTCGGGATCGAGTGGCGAAGAAACAAGAGTGCCTGAACTGATCTGTCTTCCTAACACTTTTCTCTTCTCATCATTTGTGGATGTTCGTGCATAAAGAAATAAACTCTATGTTGGAGTTGATGCTGGTGTGGACCTTGGAGTTACTTGGGGCATAGAGACTTTTGTCTTTACATTCTAGGGACAGAAACCAACACTTTTCTGCATAGTCGCAAGATTTTTTGCCTAGCAAAGTTGCTGGGCATCTAGCATCAACTCATTGGACAATCACATCAATTTGCACAATTCTGCATTTAAAAAAATAAATAATTTGCACTTTATCGCATAGTCGCAGGACATTTTTGCATGCATCATTAATTTATTACTATCACGGTTTTATACATTGGTTTAATTTTTTACACTGTTATCACCTTTAATTGTTCACAATATTTTATTCATTTCATTGTTGTATTTTTTATATATATTATTTTATGCTCATCATTATTTATATCCGCATTAATCTATATTTATCACATATTCATATATATTAGTGAAGCATTTAGGAGTTACACTATGGCACCAATGACACTAGTATAATATAGGGGTATTTATGTATCTATTTATATACAAAATATGCACTCTAGAGCAAGGAAGTCCATGAATTGTAATTAGCGCCAATTCTACACCTCCCTTCAGTCTACTCATTTACTCCACCCAGGTGGATTAATTATGTAGAGGCAGCTCCTTACTTATTCATCACAGGACGTATTTATACACCCCTGTTGTGTGTTCCTACTGGCATATTAGGTCCATTGCGCGGATTCACACTCACACTCTATACTTTCTTGACATTCTCTGAAGGCAAGCAGAAACTGCAGCAATGGATATATTTAAATATATGTACAGTAGGACCATAAACTTGGTAGAAGTTTTTAACCAAGAACAAGTAGTCAACAAACAAGATATTGACAGTCTCTTTAAACAACTGAGACACTGCATGGAAAAACAACTTAGAGTATGGTGGGATGTCGCCACATTAGAAATGTATATTACAGAAAAAATAACACCCAGGAGACTGAGATGGGACATCTCACCCAATGATGCGGTGAATGACAAAAGTCTAATGGATGAGTGGTATAGGTTTTTTAACCAGAGTGAAAATGATCTACTACAAAAAATTGTAATACGAAGACAACATAAACTGAAGACCATAGAATCTGAAATACTCCAATTAAGAGACCAACTCATACCATTTATTGAAACAAAGGAATATAAGGATAAGGAAACATTTCTACAAGAAGCAGTCAAAAAATATGATAAAGAAATACAACAGAAGAAACAAAAGAAATTTAAAAGGGACGTGCTGGACTACAAAAACCAGCAGGTCTATAAATGGCAGACGGATGATACTTATAATGAAATAGACCAGAACATCTCCATGACAGAAGAATCTAGGGAGAACTCACCAGAAAGAGAGGAACAAAGATGGCAGCCCATAAGACCTGTGAATAATAGGCCACAAAGGACTGTACAGGTGGAAGAAAATTTACCACCACAGAGGAGAGAAGAAAGGAGTCCAACACGTCGCACTCACAGACAACAAGAGCAAAATGAAAACAGAACGCAACAAGGTAATGTGGACTTCACTCCAAGGATACCAAGACATCGTAACAGATTTTCTCCATTGAGGACATTCCAACAAGACACCCCATACAGAGAACCCCGGTTTAGGAGAGATTTTTTTCCCAGGGGATACAGAGGAAGACCCCCAGCAATAAGAGGGGACAATGGATTCTTCCAACCACAAGGATGGAGAAGACCTTTCAGGTACCCTCCCAGGCACCAATATCAAGGGGAACAATCCGGATGGAACCCGAGGGCAACCAGGAACATGAGGAGGATGAACGACTGGGACCAAGGAGACAACGAATGGGAAGAGAGGAGAGACCAAACATTCAGACCCCAACGATGGGAAAGAGGAAACGGACCAGAGGAAAACGAGGGGGCATCAAGAAAAAGAAGGCAAGAATACTAGGGGGGGGGCATTTTTAACCTTAGTGAGGCTGTTTTTAATGAAGAAGAATTAAAAGTCCTAGACCTGGGACTCAAATATGCTCCAGATAAGGAATTAGATAAGTTTGAGGCTTATATAGACTTACAGAAATTCGTGAGGAAAATTAATATCAAGAAATTCTTTGCAAACAAAGAGAAAAAACAAGGAGGGGATACTGCAATATATAAACATTTCAATCTAAAGAACAATTCAATTTTCAACCCAAAAATGCAGCAAAATGAAAGTCTAACGGTTTTCAAAAAGATGGTAGAGCAGGACATCAGAAAACTAAAAGTTAATAGGTCAAAACGTAACAACATCTGGAAAACAATCAAAGAAATTGAAAAAAATAAGAATATAATCATTAGGCCAGCAGACAAAGGGGGGGGGGGGCTTAGTTATCCTGAATAAAACAGACTATGAATCAGAGATGAACAAATTATTGGGCATACAAGATACGTATAAAAAGCTAAAAGGAAACCCAAAGGGTGAATACGAAAATAAATTAAAAACCTTCGTTAAAAGAGGAGAAGACATGGGCATTTTGACGAAAAAGAAGCGAAATATCTAACACCAGAGGCGGCCAAGACACCAGTGATCTATTATGTCCCTAAAATTCATAAGGACCAGTCCAAACCACCAGGGAGGCCAATAATCAGTGGCATAGATTCACTGTTCTCTAGACTAGGAGCCTATCTCGACGATTATCTACAACCGCTAGTGAAAGATGGAAAATCATATTTAAAGGATAGCAGACAACTCATTGAAGAATTGAAAAATTATGAAGTAAATGAAAATGACATTTTAGTCACAATTGATGTGAATTCACTCTATACTAATATAGTAGAAGAAGACGGACTACAGAGTGTAGAATGGGCTCTATACAACCAGACCAATATGAAAAATGAACAGATTAAATATATCAGTGAAGGCTTAAAGCTGGCCATGGGCCACAACTATTTCTGGCATAAGGGAGAATATTTTACCCAGACCAAAGGCGTAGCGATGGGGGGGGGAAATATGCTCCCAGTGTGGCAAACATATTTTTAAACCACTGGGAGGAAGAGCAGATCTACAGCGTACAGAGGCCCAAACTAAAACTGTACAGAAGGTACATCGATGATATCATAATCATATGGAGTGGAACGGAAAATGAATTACAGGATTTCTTCAATGAGATAAACCAAAACGCTTACGGTATTACTTTCTCCGGTATTTGGAATAAACAATCAATCTATTACTTGGATCTGCAATTGTATAAAGAAAATGGACTTATCAACACCAGAACCTTTTTCAAGAAAACCGACAGGAATTAATATATCCCAACTAACAGCTGTCACCACAGACAATGGATAAATAACATTCCAAAAGGCCAACTGATGAGAGTGTATAGGAATTGCAGTAACATCACAGATTATGACATTCAAGCAGACTCCATCATAAATAAGTTTGTGGAAAAGGGCTACAAAAGGAAAGATCTGGTAATACTCAAAGAGAAAGTAAGAAAAACAGACAGAAACCTTATGATCATTGATGACCCAAATAAACGGAAAAAGAAAAAACGCATGGACATGGCCTTCTTAACTGGGTATAATATTCAGCACAAAGCATTGGAAACTATAATAAAAAAGCATTGGCCCCTTTTACAATCGGATAGAATACTGAATTCCATAATACCAGCAAGGCCTTCTTTTATATACAGAAAGGCGCCGAACCTCAGAAACCGATTGGTGCACAATGCTCTGGACCCCCCAAAACAGATAAAAATCTTCAAACACCTCAAAGGCTTTTTTAAATGCGGCACTTGTCTACCGTGTAGAGTAAGTAAAAAAACGAATAAGAAAAAAGAGAATTTTACCTCTATGTCCAACGGATCAGAATACAAGATAAAGGAATTAATAACCTGCAACAGTACACATGTGACATATGTTCTAGAATGCCCATGTCAAAAACAATATGTTGGTAGAACAACCAGAGAATTACACGTCAGAATCCGTGAACATATAACTAATATAAAAAATGGATTCAACAAACACAGTGTCTCAAGACATTTTAGGGATTACCACAACAGAGACCCCACGTGTATGACTTTCTATGGTATAGATAAGATCAAGGGACACTGGAGAGGAGAAAATAAGAGAATTAAAATATCACAGAATGAAACCCGCTGGATATTCCAGCTAGACACCCTCCAACCCTCAGGCATGAACATAGACCTGGATTTGAACTGCTTCTTGACCAATTTCTGACCACTCTTGCCCTATTTTTATGAACCATTAAGGCCCCACTCTTTTACTATCACCCGCCCCCATTTAATATTTTAATATTGTAACACTTTAATATTTTTCTAATAATTTTTCTAATATTCTTTTAATACATCTCAATTTTTATATAGTTTTATATTTTTAATCATATTTTAATCCTATAAAATGCTCCGCCTCTGCACACAAATTTAATCAGATTTTTTCACAATTAATTTACATAATTTATTATTAGTAGCAATTAATTGGGAATTTATATCATCTTTAAAAACCCATTATTTTCGCCTCTGTTTTTAGTATATATATACCCTCTGGCTCATACTAATTTTAAAAGCAACAATACATATATATATATATATATTAGATATCATGACTAATATTTAACCTTGTATGGTTTTTAATCTAAGTCCATTTAGTTTTATGCACACATCATGATGGGGGAATACACCAAATAAACAATTAAATAATGGTTTAGTACTCATTAGATTTTAAAACACGTTTCAAAACACATTACACAGAGTTGCTCATTTGTATGTATATATAACTAGCACATCGCGTTCTGCGGATATACGGCCACAATTAAAATCTGACCGAATCAAAGCACTGTTTACTGTGTACTAATATCAGGTTATGGACTTCTGTCCTCAAAAACACACCAAAGATGGCCACCGGGCATCTGGTGTTAGCTATGAATATCAGGTTATGGACTTCTGTCCTCAAAAACACACCAAAGATTGCCACCAGGTATCTGGTGTTAGCTATGGACTTCAGTCCTCAAAAGCACACACAAAATGGCCGCAGTAATAAGCACATAAACTAGGCTTCGGTCTTCAAAATCTAACACAAAATGGCCACCGCTAATTAACATAGGACGCAATCTGCTATTTAAGGGAAGTGTAGTAGACATACAGCACACTCCAGATGAAGTCAGACCAGACAAAACCGGTAGAGTGCACAAGCTGAATGTCACAAACACTTCCAGGATTTGTCAGCATTTGTCTCTTACATGCCTGTTTGATACAGCTTAAATGTGAGTAATATTGCTATAAGTTCAATAAAAGTGTTTTTTATTACGGAATTACACTATTTGGGATTCCTTCCTTTCCCTCTTACTCTGAGATAACACTGGGATTACCACAAAAGGACCAGGGAGACAAGACACCGCCAGAGTGCTGCACAGTGGCATACACTGTGAACATTTTTCACCCCAAGAGGGGGTGAACATCTGGTGAGTGCGGTCTTTATTGGAGCACGTTCTGCTGTGGGCACCAGACTTGAAGATTAAAAAAGGTCACATCACCAGGCACTGGGCACCTAGCATCTGAAAAAAACTACAAAATCATTGGACAATCATATTGCTCAATCGAATCGCATGAGGTTGCATTTGCACCTTATTGCATAGTCGCTCAACCAAATCGCATGAGGTTGCATTCATATTGCTCAATCGAATCGCATGAGGTTGCATTTGCACCTTATTGCATAGTCGCTCAACCAAATTGCATGAGGTTGCATTTGCACTTTTCTGCATAGTCGCAAGATTTTTTTGCCTAGCAAAGTTGCTGGGCATCTAGCATCAAATCATTGGACAATCACATCAATTTGCACAATTCTGCATTTTTTTTATTTTTATTTTTTTGCACTTTATCGCATAGTCGCAGGACATTTTTGCATGCATCATTAATTTATTACTATCACGGTTTTATACATTGGTTTAATTTTTTACACTGTTATCACCTTTAATTGTTCACAATATTTTATTCATTTCATTGTTGTCTTTTTTATATGTAGCGGGCTCTTCCTCCCCTCTCCCCGTCCCCTCTATTAAAGTTCTGCTCGCAATGTCTCTGGTCTAGGGGTATGATAGGGGAGGGAGAGGGTGTGCTACGCCTGGCTTCCACCACAGATGTATAAGTGGTATTAGCAATGCCTTCCTTTACCTTCGGGCCTGTATTGTGCATCGGATCCTCCCTCCAAGAGTCTCCAAGAACCTCGTCTGCCAGAAACTTGAGCCACACACCGTTAAAGTCCAACACTCCTTTATTTAGCACATAACATGGACTCCTTTGGCTATAGAACAGAAAAGGAGGTGTGTGTACGAATAGGCCCAGACACAAGTTCGATCCTCCACTCTCCTCCAAAGAGTGGGTTATGGTCTCCGCACGAGGGAAATTCACCTTCCGGACGGTCTCCGACAAGAGGCTCACCCGTCACCGGCAGTATGCTGCACCGGGTCTTCAGATGAGGAGCTCTTCCCGGTCCATTACGCCCACCTCGGATTCAGGCATCCATCTCCGGAGTACCCTAGGATCCTTCCCTCGCGGAACTCAGTGTTGGGCACTGAGCTCCGGACCGCCGTCCGAGTACCTCACCCCAGGCTAAAGGTGCCTGAGATGGAACTCGATCTCCGGTGGTCCTCTAGGCCTAGTCCGCCTAGAGGACAAACACGAACTCCGTCCGCAGGCTAAAGGTGCCAGGGACCAACAACCCCGTGACCAAGATGGCCGGCCCCTTTTATCCCCTCTCCCAGCAAGCACGGCGGGTTCCCCGCCCCACCATACCGCTGCCCAGAGAGGACAAAAGTAAGCTCAGCACACAGCGGTATCCGTCCGTCGGCCCACAGTGACAGCGCCACCCAGTGGACCTCCGGAGATGCACCACTGGTGTCAGCGAAAAATTCAAAAACTTACGGCCGGAAAGTAAGTACCCGCTACATATATATATTATTTTATGCTCATCATTATTTATATCCGCATTAATCTATATTTATCACATATTCATATACATTAGTGAAGCATTTAGGAGTTACACTATGGCACCAATGACACTAGTATAATATAGGGGTATTTATGTATCTATTTATATACAAAATATTCACTTGCACTCTAGAGCAAGGAAGTCCATGAATTGTAATTAGTGCCAATTCTACACCTCCCTTCAGTCTACTGAGGGGAGTCGCTGCAAAGACCCGTAAGTGAAACTAAGTGTGCTTAACCTCTGCAAACCAGGGGGTATGGGCATGGTGGAGACTATGCGCCTTCCTCTCCAGTGAACGAGCCAAAGAGTGGAGAAGGAGGGTGGCGTGGTAGCTACACACGCTTATATTTACTATACATGGATCTTTCTTGGGGCTTGCTGTATTTTTAAGGTTATGCACGCTTATATTTACTATACATGGATCTTCCTTGGCGCTTGCTGTATTTTTAAGGTTACGCACGCTTATATTTACTATACAGGTGTTTCATTTTTTTACTTTTTTAATTTTATTTGAATGATGATTAAAAAATTTAAAATTATAACAGCACGAAAGTGTCATGATTTTTGGCATCCTGGCTGAAATAATGTTGTTTAGGATGATGCCTAAGGAAGGATTATCCAAAATATGAAAGCATTACTTTCGAAATCTGTTCAAATAAAATATAGCGTTGTGATGTAGTTAGAGTATTAAAAACTTTATCTTTAGGCGCACAATTGAATTTGATTATTTTCTTTATTATGCTTTGATACAAAAAAATCTGAAAGGTTAAAGCTAATCTCCAGGATCACAATAAAATTAATAGAGAATAGCCTAATGGTGTTTGTGTTGAGTATTACATTATTATTTAAAATACGTAATGCTTTTGATTCTTAAACTATCTCCCGTTATTTCTGGGTACACCAGCTGCAGCTGCAGAGGTTTGTATAGTCTATCGCTGCTGTCATACCTGATGATCATGTTGGACACTAAAAATGTACTTACCAGGTATTTATATTATAATTCAGCTATTGTAGTAAGCTAGAAAGCTGGTTGGTCGGTACTGGATGTCACCTACAGTACCTACAAGAAAACAGTGGGTTGAGTATGCCAATTCCCTCCTACTTGGAGAACAACTAGCTTATCGCCATCGTAATGCGATGCAAACATTTTTTTTTATTTGGCAGAGTTTATCCATCACCTCCTCAGCTAGTGATGGATAAACTTTTACAAATTTAAGCATGGGCAGACCCCTGTTAAAAGGGCCCAGGTCTTTTGTCCCACTGAAAGTTTAAAGGTGCATTCTATGCATTAGGGTGAAAATCCTTCGGTCACTCAGCAGACCCCCCGAGCCCCCGTTATACTTACCTGAGCCCTGTGTTTCCCACGAGGGGAACGAGCACACCAGCTCCGGCCGGTGTCTCGTGTCCTGATTAGATAGATTGATAGCAGTGCAGCCATTGGCTCCCACTGCTGTCAATCAAATCCAATGACATGGGCGCCGAGTCCAGCTTTCTGTGTGAATAGACGCAGAAGCAGGACATTGGAGTGCCCTCGCATGGATGTCCATGAAGGAGAGTGCTTCTCCGACGGGGCACTTGAGAAAAGGAGGAACCAGGACCGCCGCTGAGGGCCCCCAGAAGAGGAGGATCAGGGCCATTCTGTGCAAAACCAACTGTACAGCGGCAGTAAGTATGATATGTTTGTTTTTTTAAACCCTCAACCCCTTTAAGTTGCTTTATTTTTGTTCTGAGCTCTATGTGATAGTTTACAAGAAAAGAAAAAAAATGACAACAATTTATTTTTATTTTTTTTGTAAGCTTTTCTAAAACAATTAGCTGTTGTTGATAGGATCTACCTTTTTGTTTTGTATAGAATGACTGTCTCCTATTCAATCTCTGTATACTACATGATGTACATGTTTTCTATGTTCTCTGATGCTCTTTGATACCAATAAAAAAGAGTTTGGATTTAAAAAATATACCTGTTGGTCATGTGACTCAGAGGCAGGCAGCAGAGGGGGCATGTCAGCGAACAGAGTTAAAAGATGCATGAAAAATAAACTCAGTGGACTTGTTTCTTTTTTTTTTTTTTTTTTATCGAATTATTTAACTAGGTAACATGCAAAGTGGTCTACAGCTTAAAGGGGTTGTAAAGGTTTGTTTTTTATTTTCTAAATAGGTTCCTTTAAGCTAGTGCATTGTTGGTTCACTTACCTTTTCCTTTGATTTACCTTCTAAATGTTTTTTTTCTTTGTCTGAATTTCTCACTTCCTGTTTCTCCTCACTAAACTTCACACCATCATCCGAGTGGTGTGGAGTCAGCCAGAACAGCTTACTGAACAACTTACTGAGGAGGAACAGGAAGTGACAAATTCAGACAAAGAAAACAAAGAAAAAAAATATTTAGAAGGGAAATCTAAGGAAAAGGTAAGTGAACCAACAATGCACTAGCTTAAAGGAACCTATTTAGAAAATTAAAAACGAACCTTTACAACCCCTTTAAAACTTCTGCATAACACAGGCCATTAGTCTGCACTAAGTTGTTTTTCTCACCATATAGGCTGATTTTACAAACAACACTTTTGACTTAATCCATTCTGGGCTGCTATCATTTCAAGCAGTATGTTTTCCCTGAGCCCAGAATTCATCTTTAATTGTTATATGCTTCTCTTGGTTTGCATTTGCTGTATGTTTATGTAAGCATTAATGTATCTAAAATCGCATTCCTCATTTAAAGTGTTGTGAACCCAAAAAATGGAAAGCCCTTGATGGAAAAGTTACAGAGATGGATACCCAGTTTACCATCCGTGCCAGAGAGCTACGTGATATTTATAACAGCATTAACACCCAATACTTCACTCGTGATGAAAGGATTGATGCTCTTTTGACGCTTAAGCATACTGTCAAGGTAATTTATTTATTCTTTTGAAAACCTGGCTGTGTGAACAGGTGTTTTGTAACACTATTAATATTTTACAGTTCATTTATACAGATATCAATTATTAATCCAATAATAAGAAATACAAATGTCTAGTTAAAAAAAAAAGCTGAGACAGAAGTTACGTTTATTGAATAAATGCCTAAACTGTAGTTAGCCAAGGCACGTCACAAACTTGACCACTAAGTCGTAACTACCAGCCTGTATTGCCAATGTACTGTAATATTTGTCGTTACGGGGTCTGTACCAGTTCAATAGGCAGGACATTTTGAAGCCAGTTATGTCTAACACAAAGTACTAAAGTCTACATTCATTATAGTGTATCTATCCATATGCTGTACCTTTTTTCCAAACACCATTTTGTAGCAGGCAGACTTTTTTTATAAAATAGAGGATATCTGCTTTCTGATTTAACAGTTGCCCCATTTATTGAATCATATTGTTTTTCTGAGTTTCCGATTTTTAAATGTTTTTCCTGATACAGTGGCAGTAATTGGATTGCCATGTTTTACTCTGTATAACGATATAATAGGGAAAGTCACTAGACAAACCCACTGGTGAACATGTAAAACCAAACATAATATTTCAAAAGCGTTGCGTGTAATGAACCACATCAGTGCTTCATTATATTCTAAAACTATTCATACTTTAGCTGATTATTTTTCAAATGAGGTCATTGTGGCCCCTATTAAATGAAAAATCTGCCTATATCTGAATCATAAAGTAACTGCAACTGCCTGTGTCTGAGGTCATCTATATTACTATTTCCTACATGGCCCATAAATAAATATATACGGTATATATAATGTATTTCTTGTTCATACATCACGGGACACAGAGCAGCATAGTCATTACTATGTGGGTTATATAGAATTACCTTCAGGTGCTGGCACTGGCAACTTCCAAAACAGGAAGTACCCTCCCCTATATAAGCCCCTCCCATCCGGGAGTACCTCAGTTTTTTGCCAGTGTCTAAGGTGTTGGCCAAGGTTAACATGTATTCATCTGGGCTTGTGTACAGGTTCTCTGGGCCTTAGCAAGCTATTCCGGATCCGACCAAAAAAGCTTCATAGCTAAACGGTCGGTACCCGGGCCTTGCAGAGAAGAGCAGGGTTTTGCCTGTAATGCCTCTCTTAGGAGGGCTGGACCCTGGGATCCAGAGCTCTGGTCATACCCAAAACCAAGAGGCTATCTGTGCAGGGTGCTATACAGGTCCAGGGGAGTGGAATCCTTGGGAGCCCGGTCCCTGAAGGTCTAGTACAATGCCTGCCATGAGAGGTGAAGTTTGGGCTTCTGTGGACCAAACAAAGTCCTGCGGCGGGGAAAAGGTAAGTGGGGGCCCCTCAGGAACTTGGTTCTATTGAGGGGACCCCCAAGCCTAATATGTCTTTCTGCCTGTTACCTAAAGGGTATTCCCGCTAATAGCTGTATATGCCTAAGAAATCCTAGAAATGTTTTTTCATAAGGGAAGTTTTAAAAAAACTGTAAACCTGGAAATGTTTTTCATAAAGGAGGTTTTAAAAAAAAAAAAAAAAAAGACAAAAGTGCGATACCTGTGTTTGTCCACTAGAGGCCGCTGTGGAACGTCTTTTTTCTTGGGACTATTCCTTCCATGGTGAAAGTCCAGGCAGATGAGTGAGCTCTCTATCAGGGAAGCTGCATTCCTCTGTCATGCTGCCAAGTAGTTTCCTTCCATCCCCGAGTCCTGGTGAAACAGGGACCCTGGCTCCTCTCCCTACATGGCGCCAAGAGCGCACACGTGCACGCGCGCGCGCACACATGCTTTCTTTTTATAAGGTTTAGCTTCAAAAAAGGGGGCGGAGCCTGGCGGATGATGCGCTCTGTGCGCCCAGCGCTTCTGCGCATGTGCGGGCGTCCCAGCAAGATAAAAGGACTCAGTCCACGCTGCTTGCTATGGACACAGAGCATGAAAAGGAGCTGGTAGCATGGTATAGGGGCTTACAGCGGGCGGTTGATACAGGCATCCCCAGAAAGACGCATTAGTAGACACCCACTGATGTACATAGCAGCAAATTGCATTAGACTATTTCAGTAAGGGGTGTATTGCGGCTGGAATACCTCAGCTTTGAACTAAGGAATATGCCGCCTAAAAAACTCCGAGATATACCTCTCAGGAAGTGTAGGGGGTCTCCATCGGGCTCTGAGGATCTGGAGCAGTCATCTGCACCCTCCTCCCCTGAGAAATCAGAGGTTAATACCCATAAGGAACCCCCGGGAGTGCCAGGTACTGCGGCTGTCCTCAGTCCACCTGCTCCTGCATATATAACAGAGGAGGTTTTTTCCTCAACTCTGGAGGGATTGGAGCAGAGATTGGCTGCATTGATCGCTTCTTCTCTACAGGAAAGAAAGCGCGCCAGATCTCCATCACCTCCATTAGAGTGCCTGTTGGCAGAGCAACAGTCCCAGGAAGGGACCGACCTACCTGAAGGGGATCAGGAGGAGGTTAGCTCTGTTTTTGAGGAATCGACAGTAGATGAACCATTTTCAGCATCACAGACTGAAAGATTGTGGGTCCAGACCCTAACTGACATGGTTCGATCTGCATTTAAAATGCCTCTTGTTGAACCATCAACTACTGCTGTCTCCTCATTGGGGTCGCTAAAAGCTCCCCAGGTTAATTGCTCCTTTCCAATACATCCATTATTGGAAGGACTTATATACCAGGACTGGGAACATCCTGATAAACTATTTGTTCCGCCTAAAAGGTTTCCGGTGATCTATCCCATGGAGGAAAAGTTCACCCAGAGATGGAATGTTCCTACGGTGGATGCAGCCATCTCTTCTGTGAACAAATCACTGACATGTCCAGTAGATAATGTTCAAATGTTCAAAGATCCAGTGGATAAAAAATTGGAATCTTTATTAAAATCTGCTTTTTCCACAGCAGGGGCTGTTACACAGCCAGCAGTGGCAGCTATTGGGGTCTGCCAAGCTTTAAAGGATCAAATGAAAATGGTCCTGAGGGATTTGCCAGACCAACAGGCCCAGGCTCTGGCTGATCTGCCTAGAGCATTATGCTTTGCGGTTGACGCCATCAAGGATTCTATCCATCAGGCCTCCCGCCTCACGCTGTCTTTGGTACATATGCGTAGGCTTCTGTGGCTCAAAAACTGGTCTGCTGAAGCTCCCTGTAAGAAGCTCTTAGTTAGCTTCCCATTTCATGGGGAACGCCTTTTTGGCGAAGACCTGGATAAGTATATCCAGAAGATTTCCAGTGGTAAAAGTACTCTCTTACCGAGTAAGAAGAGGTCTAGGGGTCCATCTTTTAAGAGGACTACCTCTCCTATCCCTGCGACGTCTGCTACTAAGCAGTTCCGACGGCCTCCTCGGTCAAACTCAGGAGGTAAAAATCAGGGACAGCCACAGGGTAATAAAAAGCCCTGGATCCGAAGAGGTACTAAACCAGCCTCCAAGTCAAGCCTATGAAGGGCTGCCCCCACTCAAACGGGTGGGGGGAAGACTTCAGTTGTTCGCAGAGACCTGGCGGGAGACGATCAAAGACAGATGGGTGCTCTCCGCAGTAACTCTGGGATACAAGTTGGAGTTAAAAGAGTCTCCTCCGTCCCATTTTATGTGGTCAGGCATGCCAAGAGACCCTCTGAAAAGAGGGTCTCTCCTATTGGCGTTAGAACAACTATTGCTCCAAGGAGTAATTATGGAGGTTCCTATGGAAGAGTGGGGGTTGGGTTTCTACTCAAACCTTTTCACAGTCCCGAAGCCAAACGGGGACATAAGACCCATATTGGACCTAAAGAGTCTAAACAAATTTCTAAACGTCCGGTCTTTCCGGATGGAGTCGATCCGATCGGTCACCGCTGCCCTACAAGGGGAGGAATGGTTAGCCTCGATCGACATCGAAGATGCTTACTTGCATGTTCCCATCTTTCCAGGTCATCAAAAATTCCTACGCTTTGCAGTAGAAGGGCGCCATTTTCAGTTCAGAGCCTTACCATTCGGTCTGGCCACAGCACCACGAGTGTTCACAAAAATTCTGGCCCCACTGTTGGCCGATCTAAGAACACGGGGTGTAACGATAATGGCATACCTAGACGACCTGTTGTTGATGGACCACTCAGTTGCCAAGCTAGAAGTGGTAATTGTCGATACAATCAAGTATCTAGAATCTCACGGTTGGGTCATCAACCTGGACAAGTCAGCCCTACAGCCAGTGAAAAACCTGGTATATCTAGGGCTACGGCTGGATTCAGACCAGAGGAAGATTTTCTTACCTCTAGACAAGGTATCCTCTTTGAGGGGCTTGGTCCGTCTGCTTTGTGCAAAAAGACAGCCGTCCATACGCCTGTGCATGAGGCTGCTAGGAAAGATGGTAGCATCATTCGAAGCTGTGCCATACGCCCAATTCCACTCAAGGAATTTACAAAGGGCCATATTGTCAGCCTGGAACGGAAAAGTTCAGGCTCTAGACTTCCCGATGGCTTTGTCCCCTTCCGTTCGGAAGAGTCTCTGCTGGTGGTTGATCCCCCAGAATCTCCAGAAGGGAAAACCCTTCAGCCTGATATCTTGGAAGGTGGTCACTACAGATGCCAGCCTTACAGGCTGGGGGGCAGTACTGGAGCAATGGTCTCTCCAGGGCAGATGGTCAAATGTAGTAAAAACCCTGCCCATCAATCTCTTAGAGATACGAGCAGCCCGGTACGCCCTAGTAGCCTGGACATCCAGACTCCAAGGGTCCCCTGTCAGAATTCAATCAGACAATGCCACAGCAGTGGCATATATCAATCATCAGGGAGGCACCAGGAGTCGTGCAGCCCAGAGGGAAGTAAGTCACATCCTGGAATGGGCAGAAAAGCATGTCCCATGTATATCAGCTGTCTTCATTCCAGGGGTGGAGAATTGGAAGGCGGACTTTCTGAGTCGCCAACAGTTATGCCCAGGGGAATGGTCCCTTCATCCCGAGGTCTTTCGAGCAATATGTCAGCGGTGGGGAACACCGGATGTAGATCTGCTAGCATCCAGATTCAACGCAAAGGTGGACAGATTTGTCTCCCGGACAAGGGATCCCCTCGCTTGCGGCTCGGATGCTCTGGTGTTCCCTTGGGATCAGTTCAGACTGATATATGCATTCCCTCTGCTACAATTGTTGCCTCGACTCCTTCGCAGAGTCAGGTTGGAGAAGAAGCCGGTGATCCTGGTGGCTCCAGCGTGGCCCCGAAGGGCCTGGTACGCGGAGATCATCAAAATGTCTGTGGGGAGTCCTTGGACCCTTCCACGTCGTCCGGACCTGCTTTCGCAAGGACCGATATACCACCCTTCCTTACTAACTCTAAGTTTAACGGCCTGGCTATTGAGTCCCACATCCTAAAGAAGAGAGGTCTCTAACTCTGTGGTATCAACTATAATCAATGCCAGGAAGCCTGTATCCAGGCAGATCTACTATAGAGTTTGGAAGGCGTACATCACTTGGTGCGAGGCCAGAAAATGGCATCCACGTAAGTACGTTATAGGCAGAATTCTGGACTTCCTGCAGTGGGCTGTAGACAGGAAGTTTGCCTTAAGTACTATCAAGGGCCAGGTTTCGGCCTTGTCAATACTATTTCAAAGGCCCCTGGCTATGCATTCACTTGTCAAATCCTATATGCAAGGTGTGACTCGTATTATTCCACCGATTAAGGCTCCCATATGCCCATGGGATCTAAATTTGGTTCTGTCGGTTCTGCAGAAGCAGCCATTTGAACCTTTGCGGCACATTTCCTTGGTTCTACTCACCAGGAAATTGATATTTTTAGTAGCCATATGCTCGGCTAGAAGAGTGTCGGAATTAGCCGCTATGTCCTGTAAAGAGCCATATCTGGTTATGCATAAGGACAGAGTAGTATTACGTCCTCACCCAGCCTTTCTTCCTAAGGTGGTATCGAGGTTTCACTTGAACCAGGATGTGGTTCTTCCTTCTTTTTTCCCCAAACCAAGCTCGGTAGAGGAAAAGTTATTGCATTCTTTGGATGTAGTAAGAGCAGTTAAAGCTTATCTAAAAGCCACTGCTCAGATTCGTAGAACGGATTCTCTGTTTGTTCTGCCGGAAGGCCCCAGAAAGGGTCAGGCAGCATCAAAATCTACTTTAGCCAAGTGGATTCGACAGGTCATAATACAAGCCTATGGCTTGAAAAGTAGACCGCCTCCGTTCAAAGTTAGGGCGCACTCCACGAGAGCAGTTGGAACTTCATGGGCAGTGCATCACCAGGCCTCCCTGGCGCAAATTTGTAAGGCCGCAACATGGTCTTCAGTACACACGTTTACTAGGTTCTACCAGGTGGACGTTTGAAGTCAGGAGGATGTCGCCTTTGGGCGCAGTGTGTTGCAGGCCGCAAAAGATCCTCATGCCTGATGGCGCCCAGCTTATGTATGGTGTATCCCCCCCCTCATGTGGCATTGCTTTGGGACGTCCCACATAGTAATGACTATGCTGCTCTGTGTCCCGTGATGTATGAACAAGAAAGTAGGATTTTTAAAACAGCTTACCTGTAAAATCCTTTTCTTGGAGTACATCACGGGACACAGAGCTCCCACCCCTCTTTTGGGGACACGTATTGCTTTGCTACAAAACTGAGGTACTCCCGGATGGGAGGGGCTTATATAGGGGAGGGTACTTCCTGTTTTGGAAGTTGCCAGTGCCAGCACCTGAAGGTAATTCTATATAACCCACATAGTAATGACTATGCTGCTCTGTGTCCCGTGATGTACTCCAAGAAAAGGATTTTACAGGTAAGCTGTTTTAAAAATCCTACTTTTTCATTTATTTCTTATAGGAACACAATTGCAAATTAACCCAAGAGATCGTAGAGCTAATTGACAGAGAGGCTGACCTTTTATTTCGTGGTGTAGAAGAGCACAACTTGGAAGGACTTCGGAAGAGAATATCTACACTTTTCCTACAGTACATTAAAATTCCCACATTTAACCCAGAAATTGCCAGATTACTCAAGGTAATGATTCAACAATTTTTTAAGCAAACCTGTCACTATAGCATTAAGTCCTATCAGCAAGAAAGTATGGCTAAATTCCTATGTAGCGCCCTCCTCACTCCCCTCTTTCTCTCGTATCGTCTTTCTCTTGTCTAGGGGTATCTTAGAGGGGAGGGAGCGGGGACACCACGCCTGGCCTCCACCACATGTGTCAGTGCGGTATAAGCAACGTTCTTGTATTACCTTCTGGTCAGTGCTGTGCACCTGGGTCCTCCCTTCAAGAGTCACCTTGAACAATGTCTGCTAGGAAAAGAGCCCCACACCATTAAAGTTCAACATTCCTTTATTCTTCTGTGAATGAACACAATCAGTTGAACTCCCTTGGTTAACAGAACAGGAAAGGAGGGGTGGATGCGAATAGGCCCAGACACAATTTGGTTCTCCACTATCCTTCCTGAAAGTGGGTTACGGTCTCCGCACGAGGGGTAATTTCCTTCCAGGCGGTCTCCGACGAGAGGCTCACCTGTCACCGGCAATATGCTGCACCGGGTCTTCAAGTGAGGAGCTCCCCCCGGTCCATTGCGCCTTCCGGATTCGGGTACCCACTCCCGGGGTTCCCTAGGATCTCCTTCCCTCGCGGAACTCAGTGTTGGGCACTGAGCTCCGGACCTCCATCCGAGTACCTCACCCCAGGCTAAAGGTGCCTGGGATGGAACACGACCTCCGGTTGTCCTCTAGGCCTAGGCCGCTTAGAGGACCGACACGAACCACCGTCCACAAGCTGAAGGTGCCTGGGACTCCGACCCCGTGACAAAGATGGCCGGCCCCTTTATACCCTCTCCCGGCAAGCACGGCGGGTTCCCCGCCCCACCATACCGCTGCCGAGGGAGGACAAAAAGGAGGTACGGCACACAGCAATGATTCAACCCCAACCCAGGGCGACAGCGCCACCCACTGGGCTGCGAGGAATTACACATCACTAATGTCTCTGCCAAGTTCAAATTTACACCCAGGAAAGTACATACCCACTACACTCTCCCCCTGGTGGTTTGACACTGGTCCCCAGTGTCTGGAGTAAATCATGCCCTCAACGGCTGACATAATCCAATCCAGAAACTCACTAACAATTGTGTAAAAATAAAACTTTTAGAAAAAACTACCCTACTGGAGCAATTGTGTCTGAGCCCTGTAATAAAAGGGAAAGAAACAACAACCTGTAATCATAACTTTGAATCACATTTTACATCATATTCTTCCCACCCATCCTGACTAAGATCCACCCCATTCTCAGTGATCTTGATGGATGCTCACCTGCAGAGGGAAAAGAAAGAAACAACACACATAACCCTGACACATGTATTCGTGTGAGAGAAAAGAAACTTCTTCGGGAAGAGATCCCTTTTCTCCAAAGAGTGAATGTGTGAAAAGTGTTTAACGTTGCGCAACACTGCCACCTGGTGACAGCATCGCGGTAACTGCACCCGTGAAACTTTCTTCTTTTCTTTTGGCCCTATCTACCCAGAGTCCAAGATCTCTTGCGGGAAATGTGAAGAACAAACCAGGAACAGTTCTCCATTCCTCTGGGCACAAAAGCAACGGCCCCAGAAAGTTCAGCAGCATAACAGAACAAACGGAGTCTTTTTCTCTCCTACAAGTAAAAGCGGGGATACGGCAGAACAAGTGGCTTCAAGTGCTGGTCCATGGTCTCTAGATGATACTCCACATCTTCCCCTTCCTTGCGCCGGATCAGCACTTTGTCTGCATGGATGTGTCGTCCCAACATCCATTCTGCCTTGCAGTCCTTGAAACATTGAGAGGCCTTTGGAAAGCATGTCAGGTACCTGCGGGCATGCGGAACCTGAAGGTGGGTCCACACAAAGTCATTGTACCAGCGCTCCCGGCACACTTCCACCTCATAAAGCAGTTCCTTCGACAAGTACGGATACTCCCATCCATATTCTGCAGCAACCTTTTGGCCAAATAGGCGTTGTAGTCTCGCCAAAGGAGGCATGGTAGCTTTGTCTCCTTCGCCATGCAAAACTATTGAGTCCGGGTGGCGAGGGACCTTGACCACATCTGGTCTGGGCATAGGTGCCCGCAGCAACAGTCTCTTTTCCCCGGCCTTCGATACAGATGGCACCGGGGATGTAGAAGCAGGCTGGGGACGGGACCCTTCTTCAGGCAATGGTTCCTCCACCCGGGGTGTACTTTCCCCTGTAGACATGGGTGGATCTCTGATCCTCCGAGATGAAGCGAGAGGTACTTTGTCCCAGCCCTTCTCGCCAAACAAATCGTCTATGGCAAGGTCGTCTCCCATGTCCGAGAGCGACTCCAGGTTTAGAGGTGTCACACTCCTCCGCGGGCAGGTACCCTGTAGTGGAGACTTAGTTTTCACCTCTTCCCACACACCAAATCTCTCCGCCTGGCTTACCTCGGCCTTTACTTGAAGCGGGACGTCCGGAACTCTTGTCGACGGATTCATCCGGGCCGGGCGTAAGCGGGCGAGACAGTCCACCACCACCGCTGGTCGGGGCTACCATTCCGGTCTTTCTCTTCGGTGGCGGACGCTGCGAGACAGTGGTGACCGAGTCAGCAACCTCGGATTTCTTCCGTTGGGGTTTTACGACCTCCTCCGCGGTCGCTGCAGTGTGCGTAGGGATGGCTCTCACAGCAGTGATTCCTCCTCTCTGAGTGGTGTTGCCCGCAGCACGGCCGGGGTAAATGGTTCTCGGCCTCTCGACCGCCGGATCCACTTCGAACAGGAACTCCCCACAGGCCTCACATCGCCCGAATGGCTTCAGCTGGCACACCAGTCCCGAACAGCCGGGACAAATCACACCCAGGGCCTCAACGTCCATGCACGAATACAGGGCGAATCGACCCCTTGGCTTTAGCCGGATCCCCGTATCTGTTACCGGAGCAGCAGCAGTCAATGTCGTGGTGGAAGGGTGAACAGGAATCCACGAGGTATGTCCGAACATGGCGACCTGTTGCTGATCCATCGCACACTGCAAAGTTTTTGCGCCAACGTCCCACGTGTAGTCCTTCACACGTACTGGACTCCTCCCCTTTGCTCCAGTTCGCGGGCTTTTCTTCTTTTCTGTTTCTGAGTCACGCCCACGAACTAAGCGATGGGAGTGTGCCTGGTGGCGCAGTGCAATAGAAACCCCCACGTGTACTACTTCACATGGCTTCCCCCTTTTTCCACTCTTCTGTCCACGACTTCGAGCAGGGATGCACTTCGGCCAATGAAGGCCTGCCTATTCGCTTAACTCCTCCAGCAGACACGTTCAATTCCGTGGTGCACAAACACTATACCGGACCCGAGCCCCCACGTGTAGCGCCCTCCTCACTCCCCTCTTTCTCTCGTCTCGTCTTTCTCTTGTCTAGGGGTATCTTAGAGGGGAGGGAGCGGGGACACCACGCCTGGCCTCCACCACATGTGTCAGTGCGGTATAAGCAACGTTCTTGTATTACCTTCGGGTCAGTGCTGTGCACCTGGGTCCTCCCTCCAAGAGTCACCTTGAACAATGTCTGCTAGGAAATGAGCCCCATACCATTAAAGTTCAACACTCCTTTATTCTTCTGCGAATGAACACAATCAGTTGAACTCCCTTGGTTAACAGAACAGGAAAGGTGGTGTGGATGCGAATAGGCCCAGACACAATTTGGTTCTCCACTATCCTTCCTGAAAGTGGGTTACGGTCTCCGCACGAGGGGTGATTTCCTTCAAGGCGGTCTCCGATGAGAGGCTCACCTGTCATCGGCAATATGCTGCACCGGGTCTTCAAGTGGGGAGCTCCCCCCGGTCCATTGCGCCTTCCGGATTCGGGTACCCACTCACGGGGTTCCCTAGGATCTCCTTCCCTCGCGGAACTCAGTGTTGGGCACTGAGCTCCGGACCTCCATCCGAGTACCTCACCCCAGGCTAAAGGTGCCTGGGATGGAACACGACCTCCGGTTGTCCTCTAGGCCTAGGCCGCTTAGAGGACCGACACGAACCACCGTCCACAAGCTGAAGGTGCCTGGGACTCCGACCCCGTGACAAAGATGGCCGGCCCCTTTATACCCTCTCCCGGCAAGCACGGCGGGTTCCCCGCCCCACCATACCGCTGCCGAGGGAGGACAAAAAGGAGGTACGGCACACAGCAATGATTCAACCCCAACCCAGGGCGACAGCGCCACCCACTGGGCTGCGAGGAATTACACATCACTAATGTCTCTGCCAAGTTCAAATTTACACCCAGGAAAGTACATACCCACTACACTCTCCCCCTGGTGGTTTGACACTGGTCCCCAGTGTCTGGAGTAAATCATGCCCTCAACGGCTGACATAATCCAATCCAGAAACTCACTAACAATTGTGTAAAAATAAAACTTTTAGAAAAAACTACCCTACTGGAGCAATTGTGTCTGAGCCCTGTAATAAAAGGGAAAGAAACAACAACCTGTAATCATAACTTTGAATCACATTTTACATCATATTCTTCCCACCCATCCTGACTAAGATCCACCCCATTCTCAGTGATCTTGATGGATGCTCTCCTGCAGAGGGAAAAGAAAGAAACAACACACATAACCCTAACACATGTATTCGTGTGAGAGAAAAGAAACTTCTTCGGGAAGAGATCCCTTTTCTCCAAAGAGTGAATGTGTGAAAAGTGTTTAACGTTGCGCAACACTGCCACCTGGTGACAGCATCGCGGTAACTGCACCCGTGAAACTTTCTTCTTTTCTTTTGGCCCTATCTACCCAGAGTCCAAGATCTCTTGCGGGAAATGTGAAGAACAAACCAGGAACAGTTCTCCATTCCTCTGGGCACAAAAGCAACGGCCCCAGAAAGTTCAGCAGCATAACAGAACAAACAGAGTCTTTTTCTCTCCTACAAGTAAAAGCGGGGATACGGCAGAACAAGTGGCTTCAAGTGCTGGTCCATGGTCTCTAGATGATACTCCACATCTTCCCCTTCCTTGCGCCGGATCAGCACTTTGTCTGCATGGATGTGTCGTCCCAACATCCATTCTGCCTTGCAGTCCTTGAAACATTGAGAGGCCTTTGGAAAGCATGTCAGGTACCTGCGGGCATGCGGAACCTGAAGGTGGGTCCACACAAAGTCATTGTACCAGCGCTCCCGGCACACTTCCACCTCATAAAGCAGTTCCTTCGACAAGTACGGATACTCCCATCCATATTCTGCAGCAACCTTTTGGCCAAATAGGCGTTGTAGTCTCGCCAAAGGAGGCATGGTAGCTTTGTCTCCTTCGCCAGGCAAAACTATTGAGTCCGGGTGGCGAGGGACCTTGACCACATCTGGTCTGGGCATAGGTGCCCGCAGCAACAGTCTCTTTTCCCCGGCCTTCGATACAGATGGCACCGGGGATGTAGAAGCAGGCTGGGGACGGGACCCTTCTTCAGGCGCTGGTGCCTCCACCCGGGGTGTACTTTCCCCTGTAGACATGGGTGGATCTCTGATCCTCCGAGATGAAGCGAGAGGTACTTTGTCCCAGCCCTTCTCGGCAAACAAATCGTCTATGGCAAGGTCGTCTCCCATGTCCGAGAGCGACTCCAGGTTTAGAGGTGTCACACTCCTCCGCGGGCAGGTACCCTGTAGTGGAGGCTTAGTTTTCACCTCTTCCCACACACCAAATCTCTCCGCCTGGCTTACCTCGGCCTTTACTTGAAGCAGGTCGTCCGGAACTCTTGTCGACGGATTCATCCGGGCCGGGCGTAAGCGGGCGAGACAGTCCACCACCACCGCTGGTCGGGGCTACCATTCCGGTCTTTCTCTTCGGTGGCGGACGCTGCGAGACAGTGGTGACCGAGTCAGCAACCTCGGATTTCTTCCGTTGGGGTTTTACGACCTCCTCCACGGTCGCTGCAGTGTGCGTAGGGATGGCTCTCACAGCAGTGATTCCTCCTCTCTGAGTGGTGTTGCCCGCAGCACGGCCGGGCTAAATGGTTCTCGGCCTCTCGACCGCCAGATCCACTTCGAACAGGAACTCCCCACAGGCCTCACATCGCCCGAATGGCTTCAGCTGGCACACCAGTCCCGAACAGCCGGGACAAATCACACCCAGGGCCTCAACGTCCATGCACGAATACAGGGCGAGTCGACCCCTTGGCTTTAGCCGGATCCCCGTATCTGTTACCGGAGCAGCAGCAGTTAATGTCGTGGTGGAAGGGTGAACAGGAATCCACGAGGTATGTCCGAACATGGCGACCTGTTGCTGATCCATCGCACACTGCAAAGTTTTTGCGCCAACGTCCCACGTGTAGTCCTTCACACGTACTGGACTCCTCCCCTTTGCTCCAGTTCGCGGGCTTTTCTTCTTTTCTGTTTCTGAGTCACGCCCACGAACTAAGCGATGGGAGTGTGCCTGGTGGCGCAGTGCAATAGAAACCCCCACGTGTACTACTTCACACGGCTTCCCCCTTTTTCCACTCTTCTGTCCACGACTTCGAGCAGGGATGCACTTCGGCCAATGAAGGCCTGCCTATTCGCTTAACTCCTCCAGCAGACACGTTCAATTCCGTGGTGCACAAACACTATACCGGACCCGAGCCCCCACGTGTAGCGCCCTCCTCACTCCCCTCTTTCTCTCGTCTCGTCTTTCTCTTGTCTAGGGGTATCTTAGAGGGGAGGGAGCGGGGACACCACGCCTGGCCTCCACCACATGTGTCAGTGCGGTATAAGCAACGTTCTTGTATTACCTTCGGGTCAGTGCTGTGCACCTGGGTCCTCCCTCCAAGAGTCACCTTGAACAATGTCTGCTAGGAAATGAGCCCCATACCATTAAAGTTCAACACTCCTTTATTCTTCTGCGAATGAACACAATCAGTTGAACTCCCTTGGTTAACAGAACAGGAAAGGTGGTGTGGATGCGAATAGGCCCAGACACAATTTGGTTCTCCACTATCCTTCCTGAAAGTGGGTTACGGTCTCCGCACGAGGGGTGATTTCCTTCAAGGCGGTCTCCGATGAGAGGCTCACCTGTCATCGGCAATATGCTGCACCGGGTCTTCAAGTGGGGAGCTCCCCCCGGTCCATTGCGCCTTCCGGATTCGGGTACCCACTCACGGGGTTCCCTAGGATCTCCTTCCCTCGCGGAACTCAGTGTTGGGCACTGAGCTCCGGACCTCCATCCGAGTACCTCACCCCAGGCTAAAGGTGCCTGGGATGGAACACGACCTCCGGTTGTCCTCTAGGCCTAGGCCGCTTAGAGGACCGACACGAACCACCGTCCACAAGCTGAAGGTGCCTGGGACTCCGACCCCGTGACAAAGATGGCCGGCCCCTTTATACCCTCTCCCGGCAAGCACGGCGGGTTCCCCGCCCCACCATACCGCTGCCGAGGGAGGACAAAAAGGAGGTACGGCACACAGCAATGATTCAACCCCAACCCAGGGCGACAGCGCCACCCACTGGGCTGCGAGGAATTACACATCACTAATGTCTCTGCCAAGTTCAAATTTACACCCAGGAAAGTACATACCCACTACACTCTCCCCCTGGTGGTTTGACACTGGTCCCCAGTGTCTGGAGTAAATCATGCCCTCAACGGCTGACATAATCCAATCCAGAAACTCACTAACAATTGTGTAAAAATAAAACTTTTAGAAAAAACTACCCTACTGGAGCAATTGTGTCTGAGCCCTGTAATAAAAGGGAAAGAAACAACAACCTGTAATCATAACTTTGAATCACATTTTACATCATATTCTTCCCACCCATCCTGACTAAGATCCACCCCATTCTCAGTGATCTTGATGGATGCTCTCCTGCAGAGGGAAAAGAAAGAAACAACACACATAACCCTGACACATGTATTCGTGTGAGAGAAAAGAAACTTCTTCGGGAAGAGATCCCTTTTCTCCAAAGAGTGAATGTGTGAAAAGTGTTTAACGTTGCGCAACACTGCCACCTGGTGACAGCATCGCGGTAACTGCACCCGTGAAACTTTCTTCTTTTCTTTTGGCCCTATCTACCCAGAGTCCAAGATCTCTTGCGGGAAATGTGAAGAACAAACCAGGAACAGTTCTCCATTCCTCTGGGCACAAAAGCAACGGCCCCAGAAAGTTCAGCAGCATAACAGAACAAACGGAGTCTTTTTCTCTCCTACAAGTAAAAGCGGGGATACGGCAGAACAAGTGGCTTCAAGTGCTGGTCCATGGTCTCTAGATGATACTCCACATCTTCCCCTTCCTTGCGCCGGATCAGCACTTTGTCTGCATGGATGTGTCGTCCCAACATCCATTCTGCCTTGCAGTCCTTGAAACATTGAGAGGCCTTTGGAAAGCATGTCAGGTACCTGCGGGCATGCGGAACCTGAAGGTGGGTCCACACAAAGTCATTGTACCAGCGCTCCCGGCACACTTCCACCTCATAAAGCAGTTCCTTCGACAAGTACGGATACTCCCATCCATATTCTGCAGCAACCTTTTGGCCAAATAGGCGTTGTAGTCTCGCCAAAGGAGGCATGGTAGCTTTGTCTCCTTCGCCAGGCAAAACTATTGAGTCCGGGTGGCGAGGGACCTTGACCACATCTGGTCTGGGCATAGGTGCCCGCAGCAACAGTCTCTTTTCCCCGGCCTTCGATACAGATGGCACCGGGGATGTAGAAGCAGGCTGGGGACGGGACCCTTCTTCAGGCGCTGGTGCCTCCACCCGGGGTGTACTTTCCCCTGTAGACATGGGTGGATCTCTGATCCTCCGAGATGAAGAGAGAGGTACTTTGTCCCAGCCCTTCTCGGCAAACAAATCGTCTATGGCAAGGTCGTCTCCCATGTCCGAGAGCGACTCCAGGTTTAGAGGTGTCACACTCCTCCGCGGGCAGGTACCCTGTAGTGGAGACTTAGTTTTCACCTCTTCCCACACACCAAATCTCTCCGCCTGGCTTACCTCGGCCTTTACTTGAAGCGGGACGTCCGGAACTCTTGTCGACGGATTCATCCGGGCCGGGCGTAAGCGGGCGAGACAGTCCACCACCACCGCTGGTCGGGGCTACCATTCCGGTCTTTCTCTTCGGTGGCGGACGCTGCGAGACAGTGGTGACCGAGTCAGCAACCTCGGATTTCTTCCGTTGGGGTTTTACGACCTCCTCCGCGGTCGCTGCAGTGTGCGTAGGGATGGCTCTCACAGCAGTGATTCCTCCTCTCTGAGTGGTGTTGCCCGCAGCACGGCCGGGGTAAATGGTTCTCGGCCTCTCGACCGCCGGATCCACTTCGAACAGGAACTCCCCACAGGCCTCACATCGCCCGAATGGCTTCAGCTGGCACACCAGTCCCGAACAGCCGGGACAAATCACACCCAGGGCCTCAACGTCCATGCACGAATACAGGGCGAATCGACCCCTTGGCTTTAGCCGGATCCCCGTATCTGTTACCGGAGCAGCAGCAGTCAATGTCGTGGTGGAAGGGTGAACAGGAATCCACGAGGTATGTCCGAACATGGCGACCTGTTGCTGATCCATCGCACACTGCAAAGTTTTTGCGCCAACGTCCCACGTGTAGTCCTTCACACGTACTGGACTCCTCCCCTTTGCTCCAGTTCGCGGGCTTTTCTTCTTTTCTGTTTCTGAGTCACGCCCACGAACTAAGCGATGGGAGTGTGCCTGGTGGCGCAGTGCAATAGAAACCCCCACGTGTACTACTTCACACGGCTTCCCCCTTTTTCCACTCTTCTGTCCACGACTTCGAGCAGGGATGCACTTCGGCCAATGAAGGCCTGCCTATTCGCTTAACTCCTCCAGCAGACACGTTCAATTCCGTGGTGCACAAACACTATACCGGACCCGAGCCCCCACGTGTAGCGCCCTCCTCACTCCCCTCTTTCTCTCGTCTCATCTTTCTCTTGTCTAGGGGTATCTTAGAGGGGAGGGAGCGGGGACACCACGCCTGGCCTCCACCACATGTGTCAGTGCGGTATAAGCAACGTTCTTGTATTACCTTCGGGTCAGTGCTGTGCACCTGGGTCCTCCCTCCAAGAGTCACCTTGAACAATGTCTGCTAGGAAATGAGCCCCATACCATTAAAGTTCAACACTCCTTTATTCTTCTGCGAATGAACACAATCAGTTGAACTCCCTTGGTTAACAGAACAGGAAAGGTGGTGTGGATGCGAATAGGCCCAGACACAATTTGGTTCTCCACTATCCTTCCTGAAAGTGGGTTACGGTCTCCGCACGAGGGGTGATTTCCTTCAAGGCGGTCTCCGATGAGAGGCTCACCTGTCATCGGCAATATGCTGCACCGGGTCTTCAAGTGGGGAGCTCCCCCCGGTCCATTGCGCCTTCCGGATTCGGGTACCCACTCACGGGGTTCCCTAGGATCTCCTTCCCTCGCGGAACTCAGTGTTGGGCACTGAGCTCCGGACCTCCATCCGAGTACCTCACCCCAGGCTAAAGGTGCCTGGGATGGAACACGACCTCCGGTTGTCCTCTAGGCCTAGGCCGCCTAGAGGACCGACACGAACCACCGTCCACAAGCTGAAGGTGTCTGGGACTCCGACCCCGTCCCAAAGATGGCCGGCCCCTTTATACCCTCTCCCGGCAAGCACGGCGGGTTCCCCGCCCCACCATACCGCTGCCGAGGGAGGACAAAAAGGAGGTACGGCACGCAGCAATGATTCAACCCCAACCCAGGGCGACAGCGCCACCCACTGGGCTGCGGGGAATTACACATCACTAATGTCTCTGCCAAGTTCAAATTTACACCCGGGAAAGTACATACCCGCTGCACCTACATACAGTGGGGCCATGGAGAATGAATGTAGCTACCTTGGCATCACTAGGGTTGATGTCACCTGGTGCGGTAAAATATGGTGTCACCCCCCCTCCCGGTCGGTCACTGAGCACTGATACCGGAGTGCCCAGGGGAAAGTGGAAGAGGAGAGAGCCGCGTCGCCTCTCTTAATCCAGCACCATGCCATGTGT
The DNA here is from genome assembly GCA_029206835.1 of Rana muscosa. NCBI lineage: Eukaryota > Metazoa > Chordata > Amphibia > Anura > Ranidae > Rana > Rana muscosa. Next base: position 708,504,924 of record CM055118.1, read on the forward strand.
CACCCCTCTGGCGGCTGTCACCCGGGTGCGGCGTGCACCCCCCGCTCCCCCCTAGTAACGCCACTGCCACCCTCTAACTGGCAGTCACAAAACAGCAGCAAAAGAAAGGAATTCGGAGATTGGAGGAGGCTATAAACAATAGAAAGTGAATTTCTGAGTTATGAACTTTACTTAAAAGATTTTTCTAAAACCAGTGTCACTTTAAAAAAAAATATCTGTATCATAAAGGTGCCAAATAGGCTAGAGCAATTAAATGCAGTCAACTAGCAGTACCTAAATTACACTTCCAGTTTCCAAAACTCAGGCAACTGTAAGATGCCAGCACTTGCTGGTAGTGTCAAGCAGTCTCACTCTACATATGTTCATACTGGGCTATCACCATGGGTTGGCCTACTGGCTAATAGTCAAGCCATCTCATGAAACCTACAGCAAGTGTCAAAACGACATAAAGTCATATAAAGGTATATGCAAGATCTCCTGATGATACATTTACAGCAGCATTCATCTAATGCACAAACCTTACAAATCAATCTAGAGATCATTCATCACTATACTTACTATAGCTGCCTAAATAATTTTTTAAGTGTTTGTGTGGATCAATGATAAGTGATGCAATCTGAGCTTTTAGCATTATCATGCTGTACTGTCGGAGATGCCAGAGTTAATGTTGGTGAGAATTCAGCCCTAAATTCAATTACCTGGCTATGGTTGTGGTAAGCTTTGGTGGTCATTTTACCTCTGGTTGTATGATAGTCAACTAATTACAATTTTTATCTTCAGGTTCCTCAAGATCCTGCTGTTCTTCGTAAAAATATATATTTCTGTAACAGCTGCAAAAGCTACCTACCATCAACTGAGTTTTCTCTCTCTGCCAATGCTCGCAGCATTGGCAGGTGTAGAAAATGTTCAAAATTGGACAATGAAGCTCGACAAAGAGAAGAATTTTCAAAATATAGACTTTTAATGAAACAACTGAAAAGATCAGAAATAGAATATGGCGATGATGCTAAAATAGCATTTGTACTCCAGGTAAGTGTTTTTTTTTTTTTTTATCAATTTTAGGTTAATTGTTCTTGTGAGTAGGGATGGGCCCGGTGCTCGATTCGAACCCATGTTCGAATCGAGCATCGGGCGTTCGCTCGCTCGTCGAGCCCAGAACTATTTGGGCCGTTCGCATCACATTCGTGTGATGCGAGCGGCCCCGCAATGCATTGCGGCCGGCGCGGCCGGCGCAGTGCATTGCTGGCTGATGATTGGCCAAGCATGCACTGTGACCCCGCATGCTTGGCCAATCACAGCGCCCGAAACTCGGAGAGCAATAATTGGCTACAGGCAGGACGCCTGTAGCCAATTACAGCTCAGGGGCTTTAGTACACGCCCCACCATTTAAAAGGCCGCCACGCCATCGGCCCCGGTCACATGAGTTCCGGCTTTAGGAGAGATTAGTCTGCTGATTCTGTCTTTGCTTGATACTGAAAGATTTGCTCTTCTTTGCTAAACCATTGGCTATTTCTTTGCTAAACCATTGCTACCTAAGTCATTGATCGTTCATTGCTGCTGATTGCACAGTTAGTGTGTTATTAGCTGCTGCTGGGGATTAGTCTGGTGCGTGCTTACTGTTAGTACAGTATTGCAGTAGTACCAACCGCAGTGCTGTTAGCACAGCATTGCACCCCAACAGCACCCATAGGACTTCTAGTGTGTTAGTGGCAGCAAACAGAGCTCCTATATTTTCTTCTCAGCAGCACCCATAGGACTTCTAGTGTGTTAGTGGCATCACACAGAGCTCCTATATTTTCTTCTCAGCAGCACCCATAGGACTTCTAGTGTGTTAGTGGCAGCAAACAGAGCTCCTATATTTTCTTCTCAGCAGCACCCATAGGACTTCTAGTGTGTTAGTGGCAGCAAACAGAGCTCCTATATTTTCTTCTCAGCAGCACCCATAGGACTTCTAGTGTGTTAGTGGCAGCAAACAGAGCTCCTATATTTTCTTCTCAGCAGCACCCATAGGACTTCTAGTGTGTTAGTGGCATCACACAGAGCTCCTATATTTTCTTCTCAGCAGCACCCATAGGACTTCTAGTGTGTTAGTGGCATCACACAGAGCTCCTATATTTTCTTCTCAGCAGCACCCATAGGACTTCTAGTGTGTTAGTGGCATCACACAGAGCTCCTATATTTTCTTCTCAGCAGCACCCATAGGACTTCTAGTGTGTTAGTGGCAGCAAACAGAGCTCCTATATTTTCTTCTCAGCAGCACCCATAGGACTTCTAGTGTGTTAGTGGCAGCAAACAGAGCTCCTATATTTTCTTCTCAGCAGCACCCATAGGACTTCTAGTGTGTTAGTGGCAGCAAACAGAGCTCCTATATTTTCTTCTCAGCAGCACCCATAGGACTTCTAGTGCGTTAGTGGCATCACACAGAGCTCCTATATTTTCTTCTCAGCAGCACCCATAGGACTTCTAGTGTGTTAGTGGCAGCAAACAGAGCTCCTATATTTTCTTCTCAGCAGCACCCATAGGACTTCTAGTGTGTTAGTGGCAGCAAACAGAGCTCCTATATTTTCTTCTCAGCAGCACCCATAGGACTTCTAGTGTGTTAGTGGCATCACACAGAGCTCCTATATTTTCTTCTCGGCAGCACCCATAGGACTTCTAGTGTGTTAGTGGCAGCAAACAGAGCTCCTATATTTTCTTCTCGGCAGCACCCATAGGACTTCTAATGTGTTAGTGGCATCACACAGAGTTCCTATATTTTCATCTCAGCAGCACCCATAGGACTTCTAGTGTGTTAGTGGCATCACACAGAGCTCCTATATTTTCTTCTCAGCAGCACCCATAGGACTTCTAGTGTGTTAGTGGCAGCAAACAGAGCTCCTATATTTTCTTCTCAGCAGCACCCATAGGACTTCTAGTGTGTTAGTGGCAGCAAACAGAGCTCCTATATTTTCTTCTCAGCAGCACCCATAGGACTTCTAGTGTGTTAGTGGCAGCAAACAGAGCTCCTATATTTTCTTCTCAGCAGCACCCATAGGACTTCTAGTGTGTTAGTGGCATCACACAGAGCTCCTATATTTTCTTCTCAGCAGCACCCATAGGACTTCTAGTGTGTTAGTGGCAGCAAACAGAGCTCCTATATTTTCTTCTCAGCAGCACCCATAGGACTTCTAGTGTGTTAGTGGCAGCAAACAGAGCTCCTATATTTTCTTCTCAGCAGCACCCATAGGACTTCTAGTGTGTTAGTGGCATCACACAGAGCTCCTATATTTTCTTCTCAGCAGCACCCATAGGACTTCTAGTGTGTTAGTGGCAGCAAACAGAGCTCCTATATTTTCTTGTCAGCAGCACACATAGTACCTATAGTGTGTTAGTGTCAGCACCCATAGGACCTACAGTGTGTTGTGAGCACACATAGGAGTTCTATTTTTTATACTATATACACTACCGACTACAATGGCTGGAAGACCGCCAAGGAGAGGCAGAGCGTGCCGAGGCAAGAACACAGGGCAGGCAGGCTCTGTTTCTAGAGACAACAGTGCTGGCCGTGGACGTGGTCGTGCATCGTCATCAGCACGTGGCCATGGGACACGCTTGTCTTTGTTTTCGGCAGCTGGACATGTGGAGCCGCATCATGCCGGAGGCTTGGTAGAATGGATGACCAAGCCCTCCTCATCCTCCTCATCCTCTCTCACCCAGGCTCAGGGTACTGGCAGAGCAGCTGCCAACGCGTACTCAATGGCATCATCAGCCACCCCTTCCCTAGACCCACCATGTCCTCCTGAGGAGTCCCCCGAACTGTTTGAGCACAGTGTTGGGTACATGCTCCAGGAGGATGCCCAACGATTCGAAGGCTCGGATGATGATACCCAGCTTGAGGAAGTCAGTAGTGTGCGCGCAGAGAGAGGGGATGCTGAAGGACAGCAATCTGGCAGTAGTGTTCCACCAGCTGCAGCTTACTGCCAGGTTTGCTCTAGTGGTGAAGAGGGAGGGGATGATGAGGTCACTGACTCCACGTGGGTGCCTGAAGGGAGACAGGAGGAGGAGGAGGAGGATGCAGCGTCACATGTCCAACGAGGCAGGATGCCCCCTGGAGGCCAGCTAGAGGCCAGCACAGCAACTGTACCACACCGCAGAGCTCCGCCTGTGCAGGGCGCTGCCTCTGCACGTTATCACAAAAGTTCTTTGGTGTGGGCCTTTTTTGAGACGAGTGCATCAGATCGCACCACTGCTATTTGCAATATTTGTCTCAAGCGTATCTCGCGTGGCCAAAACATCAGCCGCTTGGGCACCACAAGCATGAGCAGACATATGTCGACCTGCCATGCAGCTCGTTGGCAAGCACACATAAAAGACCCACACCAAAGAACAAAGCGGACCTCTCCTTGCTCCTCATCAGCTGGGATCTCCATCCCCACTATATCTTCAGTCCTCTCTGAAAGCTGCTCTGAGAGGACTGAAGGTGTAGAATTAGGTGTGTCACAACCAAGTACTTGCAGTACACCGACGTCCGATTGTAGCAGGCAAATTTCCCTGCCCCAGCTGCTGGACCCTCGAAAGAAGTATACTCCCAGCCATCCACATGCCCAGCGGTTGAATGCTAGCTTGGCTAAATTGCTAGCACTTCAACTGCTGCCTTTTCAGTTGATAGACTCGGCCCCCTTCCGTGAGTTTGTTCAATGTGCGGTTCCTCAGTGGCAGGTTCCCAAACGCCACTTTTTCTCACGGAAGGCGATTCCGTCTCTCTACTGGCATGTGGAAGGCAATGTCCATGCCTCGCTGGACAGGGCGGTCAGCGGTAAGGTGCATATTACCGCTGACTGATGGTCCAGCAGGCATGGACAGGGACGTTATCTTTCTTTCACGGCCCATTGGGTCACTCTATTGGCAGCTGGGAGGGATGCAGGACAAGGTGCAGTAGTGTTGGAGGTTGTTCCGCCACCACGCCTCCAAAATGCTACTACTGGTTGTGACACACCTCTCTCCTCCACCCCCTCCTCTTCTTCTTCCTCCATGTCCTCTTCGAGTGCTCTGTCCTCGGAACCAGCGGTGCTCCGTAGGCGTACAAGGGGCTACGCGAGTACGCAGGCAAAAAGATGCCATGCCGTGCTTGCGCTGGTGTGTTTGGGGGACAGGAGCCACACTGGGCCAGAGGTTCTGGCAGCTCTGCAGGGGCAGGCCGAGAGGTGGTTGACGCCACGCCAGCTTAAGCCAGGAATGGTCGTTTCTGATAATGGCACCAACCTCCTCTCCGCCCTGCGACAGGGGCAGCTCACCCATGTGCCCTGTATGGCTCACGTCCTCAACCTGGTGGTGCAGCGGTTCTTGGGCAGGTTCCCAGGCTTACAGGATGTCCTGAGGCAGGCCAGGAAAGTCTGTGTGCATTTCCGCCGATCTTATAATGCCAGTGCTCGGCTGACTGAGCTGCAAAAGGAGCTGAACCTGCCCAAGAACCGCCTAATATGTGACATGCCCACCAGGTGGAACTCAACGTTGGCCATGCTGCAGCGACTGCACACGCAGCAGAGGGCCATCAATGAGTACCTTTGCGACTACGGCACCAGGACAGGGTCAGGGGAGCTTGGCTTTTTTTCCCCACGCCAGTGGAGCATGATCAGGGATGCATGCACTGTCCTCTCACCATTTGAGGAGGCCACGAGGATGGTGAGCAGTGACAGTGCATGCATCAGTGACACTGTACCTCTTGTCCACCTGTTGGAGCATACGCTGCGTGGGATAATGGACAGGGCACTTGAGGCAGAACAGAGGCAGGAAGAGGAGGACTTCCTTGTCTCTCAAGGCCCCCTTTATCCAGACAATGTTCCTTCTGTCCCACCCATCACACAGGAAGAGGAGGAGGAGGAGGAGGAGGAGGAGGATTGTGTGAGCATGGAGGTGGAGCCTGGCACTCAGCATCAGCAGCAGCAGTCTTTTAGGGATGATGTACAGTCCCAACAAACCAGTGGACTTGTACGTGGCTGGGAGGAGGTGGCTGGCGATCATGTCATCCTCAGTGACCCAGAAGACTCCGGACCGAATGCCTCAGCTAACCTACGCTGCATGGCCTCCCTGATCCTGCAAAGCCTGCGGAAGGATCCTCGTGTTCTTCGGATCAAGGAGAGTGACCATTACTGGCTGGCCACTCTCCTTGATCCACGGTACAAGGGTAAGGTTGCGGACCTTATCTTGCCGTCGCAGAGGGAGCAGAGGATGAGACATCTCAGGGAGGCCTTGCAGAAAGGTCTGTGCAACGCGTTCCCAGAAACTGGGAGGTTACAAACTCCTGGTCCTGGACGACGAGTTGCTGAGGCTTCGGTCAGTAGCAGAAGGAGCGGTGGGGAAGGTGGACGTCTGACCGATGCGTTCAGACAATTTTTTAGTCCGCAGCCCCAAGGTATGATCGGTTCCAGCAACCATCGCCAGCGTCTGATATACATGGTGCAGGAATACCTAGGGGCAAGGTCAGACTTGGACACCTTTCCCACCGAAAATCCTCTGGCTTACTGGGTCCTGAGGATGGATCACTGGCCAGAGCTTGCACAGTATGCAATTGAGCTACTGGCCTGTCCTGCATCCAGCGTTCTTTCCGAACGCACATTCAGTGCTGCTGGAGGATTTGTCACCGATCATAGGGTGCGCCTGTCCACCGACTCGGTTGATCGACTGACCTTCATAAAAATGAATCAGTCTTGGATCACCACCAGCTACCAGACACCTGAAGCGGATATAACGGAATAATTTATAATGTCACATCCCTTCAAGACTGCCTATGCTGATGCTTAGTGACTGTCCTGTTATGTTCACTGACTATCCTCTTCCTCCTCCTCAATGATCCATGCCACCACACCAGTGCCTAAGGCACAATTTTTCAGCCCCTGTATAACAGGGGCGTGTAATTACAATTTTTTAAAAAGATGCTTCGCAACAGGTGTGACTGCTGTGCTCAGAGTACAGTATCTGTGAGGGGTTGCAGTGTTGTGGCACCAGCACCAGTGCCTAAGGCACAATTTTTCAGCCCCTGTTGGGGCGTGTAATTACAATTTTTAGGCAATGCTTTGCAACAGGTCTCATTGCTGTGCTCAGAGTACAGTATCTGTGAGGGGTTGCAGTGTTGTGGCACCAGCACCAGTGCCTAAGGCACAATTTTTCAGCCCCTGTATAACAGGGGCGTGTAATTACAATTTTTTAAAAAGATGCTTCGCAACAGGTGTGACTGCTGTGCTCCAAGTACAGTATCTGTGAGGGGTTGCAGTGTTGTGGCACCAGCACCAATGCCTAAGGCACAATTTTTCAGCCCCTGTTTAACAGGGGCGTGTAATTACAAATCTTGATCTAATAGTTCACAGCAGGGCCCATTCCTGCGCCCACCAAGAGTAACTATGAGGGCCTACAGTCTTGTGGCAACACCGTCCACCACCACCACCACCACCAAAGGCCCAATTTTTCTGCCCTGTTCAACAGGTGCATGCAATTACAAATCTTGATCTAATAACTCACAGCAGGGCCCATTCCTGCACCCACCAAGAGTAACTGTGAGGGCTTACAGTCTTGTGGCAACACCGTCCACCACCACCACCACCACCACCAAAGGCCCAATTTTTCTGCCCGGTTCAACAGGTGCATGCAAGTACAAATCTTGATCTATTAACTCACAGCAGGGCCCATTCCTGTGCCCACCAGTCTTGTGGCTACACCAACATCTAATAGGGCAAATTTCTGCAGAGTATATACGGCAGGCCCCTACTTTCAAACATCCAACTTACAAACGACTCCTACTTGCAAACGGCAAGAGAAAACAGGAAGTGAGAGGAAATCTACCCCTAGGAAGGAAAATTCTATCCTGTTAGATTTAATTTGGGAAAAAGGTATCTCCTCTCTACTGATGCTTTATCACCAATCCTTGTTTCAATTAAAACCCCACTTTTCCAAAAACATTTGTCATTGGGACGGAAAGTGAGGTGACATGTTCTGAACAGATGTGCAAAGACAGCAAATGTTACAGGGGTGATAACCCCTCCCTATGTTCTCCAAAAAGCTTAAAAATTGATTTTTTTGGGATGTAGCTACACTTCATAATGTACCTGTTCAGATTCTACTTAAGAACAAACCTACAGTCCATGTCTTGTTTGCACCACCTATATACTGCTGTTCAGAGTATATAGGGTTGTAGGTATAGGGTTTTATTTTGGGTGCGGGGTCCCCCTTAGTATCCATACAAGACCCAAAGGGGCTGGGGTGGGGGGGGGGGTGATGGGGTAGCCATGCCATTTTTCTCAAGGATTTTCAGCCATATGGCGGCCAGGACAAGACATGACATTAAAGCCGCAAGTGGTTTTAAATGGCTTCTTTTTTTCCTTTACAAATGTCATTTTGTGCAAGGACAGTTCTAAACACGGGAAACACATGCCACTTCACAGGCATACTTTAGACACCCCCCAGGTACCATATTTAAAGGAAAATTTCACTTTTTTTTTTTTCACTTTATGCATCATTAAAATGACTGCTCCCGAAAAAACTTTAGTTTTTAAAATTTCTTTTTGCATTGATATATGTCCCCTGGGGCAGGACCCGGGTCCCCAAACCTGTTTTATGACATTAACATGCATATTGGCCGTTGTAATTAGCAATTTTGATTTCGAACGTTCGCGTCCATTATAACGAATAGGGTTCGAAAATTCGCGCAAACTTTCGGTCCGTTCGAAGGTTCTGGTGCGAACCGAACCCGGGGGTGTTCGGCTCATCCCTACTTGTGAGTCCATTTATTAACATAAATAATTGTAATATTTGTATGGTACTAACCATTTTCAGTTGGTGTCAATGTACACTGCTCATAAAAATTACAGGAACACTTTTTAATCAGAGTATAGCATCAAGTCAATTAAACTCCTGGGATATTTATCTGGTCAGTTAAGTAGCAGGGGGGGTTGTTAATCAGTTGGAGCTGCATTGGTGTTAATGAAATTAACAACAGGTGCACTAGATGGGCAACAATGAGATGACCTGCAAAACAGGGTCAGTTTTACTACTGGTAGCATGAGGCGATGCCTGGACCCTTTAGAGGTTGCACAGGCAGTCCAACTCCTCCAGGATGGCACATTAATACGTGCCATTGCCAGGAGTAGTGATGAGCCGAACACCCCCGGGTTCGGTTCGCACCAGAACCCGCGAACGGACCGAAAGTTCGCACGAACTTTTAGAACCCTATTAAATACAATGGATGCAAACGTTCGAAATCTAAAGTGCTAATTATAACGACTATTATGCATGTTATTGTCCTAAAAAGGGTTTGGGAACCCGGGTTCTGCACCAGGGGACATGTATCAATGCAAAAAGAAGTTTTAAAAACGGCCGTTTTTCTGGAGCAGTCATTTTAATGATGCATAAAGTGAAAAAAAAAAGTCAAATATTACTTTAAATATCGTACCTGGGGGGTGTCTAAAGTATGCCTGTGAAGTGCCACGTGTTTCCCGTGTTTAGAACTGTCCCTGCACAAAATTACATTTCTAAAGGAAAAAAAGACATTTAAAACTGCTTGCGGCTTTAATGTAATGTCTGGTCCCGGTAATATGGATGAAAATCTTTAAGAAAAATGACATAGCTACCCCATCACACCCCCCCCCCTTACCCCAGCCCATTACCAGCCCCTTTGGGACTTGTATGGATATTAAGGGGAACCCCGCACACAAAATAAAAAAGGCCCTATATACTCTGAACAGCCGTATACAGGCGGTGCATACAAGACAGGGACTGTAGGTTTGTTCTTATGTAGAATCTGTTTGTAATTTTGAACAGGTACATTGTTTAAGTGTAGCTCCAGCCAAAAAATCTATTTTTAAGCTTTTTGGAAAACATAGGGAAGGGTTATCACCCCTGTAACATTTGTTTTGCTGTCTGTGCAGTGTGCACCTGTTCAGAACAGTTCACCTCACTTTCCGTCCTAATGACAAATGTTTTTTGAAAATTTGGGGTTTTTATTGAAACAAGAATTGGTGATAAAGAATCAGTGTAGAGGAGACACTTTTTTTCCCATATTGACTCTTACAGGAGAGAATTTGCCTTCCTAGGGGTAGATTTCCTCTCACTTCCTGTTGTATCCTTCCGTTTGCAAGAAGGAGTCGTTTGTAAGTTGGATGCTTGAAAGTAGGGGCCTGCCGTATATACTCAGCTGAAATTTGCCCCTTACATGTTGGTGTTGCCACAACACTGTGAGCCCTCACAGTTACTCTTGGTGGGCGCATGAATGGGCCCTGCTGTGAATTATTAGATCAAGAATTGTAATTGCATGCCCCTGTTGAACAGGGGCTGAAAAATTGGGCTATTGGTGGTGGTGGTGGTGGTGGTGTTGACACAACACTGTAAGGCCTCACAATTAGTCTTGGTGGGCGCAGGAATGGGCCCTGCTGTGAATTATTAGATCAAGAATTGTAATTACATGCCCCTGTTAAACAGGGGCAGAAAAATTGAGCCTTAGGCACTGGTGCCACAACACTGCAACCCCTCACAGATACTGTACTTGGAGCACAGCAATGAGCCCTGTTGCAAAGTATTGCATCAAAAATTGTAATTACACGCCCCTGTTAAACAGGGGCTGAAAAATTGGGCCTTAGCCACTGGTGCTGGTGCCACGACACTGCAACCACTCCCAGATACTCTACTTGGAGTGCAGGAATGAGCCCTGCTGCAAAGCATTGCATAAAAAATTGTAATAACACACCCCTGTTAAACAGGGGCTGAAAAATTGGGCCTTAGCCACTGGTGGAGGCACCCAGAAACAAAAATGTTCTTCCAAGCTATTATCGTCAATCGGATCATTGAGGAGGAGGAGGATAGTCAGTCAACATAACAGGACAAACTCTCTGCATCAGCATCAGTCTTGAAGGGATGTGACATTTGAAAATAAATTAGTCTGTTATATCAGCTTCAGGTGTTTGGTAGCTGGTGGTGATCCAAGACTGGTTCATCTTTATGAAGGTCAGTTGATCAACAGAGTCGGTGGACAGGCGCACCCTGTGATCCATGACAAATCCTCCAGCAGCACTGAATGTGCGTTCTGAAAGAACGCTGGATGCAGGACAGGCCAGTAGCTCAATTGCATACTGTGCAAGCTCTGGCCAGTGATCCATCCTCAAGACCCAGTAAGCCAGAGGATTTTCGGTGGGGAAGGTGTCCAAGTCTGACCTTGCCCCTAGGTATTCCTGCACCATGTATATCAGACGCTGGCGATGGTTGCTGGAACCGATCATACCTTGGGGCTGCGGACTAAAGAATTGTCTGAACGCTTCGGTCAGACGGCCACCTTCCCCACTGCTCCTTCTTTGACTGACCGAAGCCTCAGCAACTCGTTGTCCAAGACCAGGAGTTTGTAACCTCCCAGTCTCTGGGAACGCGTTGCACAGACCTTTCTGCAAGGCCTCCCGGAGTTGTCTCATCCTCTGCTCCCTCTGCGACGGTAAGATAAGGTCCGCAACCTTACCCTTGTACCGTGGATCAAGGAGAGTGGCAAGCCAGTAATGGTCCCTCTCCTTGATCCGAAGAATACGAGGATCCTTCCGCAGACTTTGCAGGATCAGGGAGGCCATGCAGCGTAGGTTAGCTGAGGCATTCAGTCCGGAGTCCTCTGGGTCACTAAGGACGACATGATCCGCAGCCACCTCCTCCCAGCCACGTACAAGTCCACTGGTTTCTTGGGACTGTAAATCATCCCTAAAAGACTGCTGCTGATGATGCTGAGTGCCAGGCTCCACCTCCATGCTGACACAATCCTCCTCCTCCTCCTCCTCCTCTTCTTCCTGTGCGATGGGTGGGACAGAAGGAACACTGTCTGGGTAAAGGGGGCCTTGAGAGGCAAGGAAGTCCTCCTCTTCCTGCCTCTGTTCTGCCTCAAGTGCCCTGTCCATTATTCCACGCAGCGTATGTTCCAACAGGTGGACAAGAGGTACAGTGTCACTGATGCATGCACTGTCACTGCTCACCATCCTCGTGGCCTCCTCAAATGGTGCCAGGACAGTGCATGCATCCCTGATCATGCCCCACTGGCGTGGTGAAAAAAACCCGAGCTCCCCTGACCCTGTCCTGGTGCCGTAGTCGCACAGGTACTCATTGATGGCCCTCTGCTGCGTGTGCAGCTGCTGCAGCATGGCCAACGTTGAGTTCCACCTGGTGGGCATGTCACATATAAGGCGGTTCTTGGGCAGGTTCAACTCCTTTTGCAGCTCAGCCAGGCGAGCACTGGCATTATAAGATCTGCGGAAATGCACACAGACTTTCCTGGCCTGCCTCAGGACATCCTGTAAGCCCGGGTACCTGCCCAAGAACCGCTGCACCACCAGGTTAAGGACGTGAGCCACACAGGGCACATGGGTCAGTTGTCCCTGTCGGAGAGCGGAGAGGAGGTTGGTGCCATTGTCGCAAACTACCATTCCTGGCTTAAGCTGGCGTGGCGTCAACCACCTCTCAGCCTGCCCCTGCAGAACAGACAGAACCTCTGCCCCAGTGTGGCTCCTGTCCCCCAAACACACCAGCGCAAGCACGGCATGGCATCTTTTTGCCTGCGTACTTGCGTAGCCCCTTGAATGCCTACGGAGCACCGCTGGTTCCAAGGACAAAGCACAGGAAGAGGCCACGGAGGAAGAAGAAGAGGAGGGGGTGGAGGACAGAGGTGTGTCACAACCAGTAGTAGCATTTTGGAGGCGTGGCGGTGGAACAACCTCCAACACTACTGCACCTTGTCCTGCATCCTTCCCAGCTGCCAAAAGAGTGACCCAATAGGCCGTGAAAGAAAGGTAACGTCCCTGTCCATGCCTGCTGGACCATGAGTCAGCGGTAAAATGCACCTTACCGCTGACCGCCCTGTCCAGCGAGGCCAAGACATTGCCTTCCACATGCCGGTAGAGAGCCGGAATCGCCTTCCGTGAGAAAAAGTGGCGTTTGGGAACCTGCCACTGAGGAACCGCACATTGCACAAACTCACGGAAGGGGGCCGAGTCTACCAACTGAAAAGGCAGCAGTTGAAGCGCTAGCAATTTAGCCAAGCTAGCATTCAACCGCTGGGCATGTGGATGGCTGGGAGTGAACTTCTTTTGACGGTCCAGCAGCTGGGGCAGGGAAATTTGCCTGCTAGAATCGGACGTCGGTGTACTGCTAGCAGAGTGGTCGCAAGTACTTGGCTGTGACACACCTAATTCTACACCTTCATTCCTCTCAGTGAAGGTTTCAGAGAGGACTGAAGGTATAGTGGGGTTGGAGATCCCAGCTGATGCGGTGCAAGGAGAGGTACGCTTTGTTCTTTGGTGTGGGTCTTTAAGGTAGGCTTGCCAACGAGCTGCATGGCAGGTCAACATATGTCTGGTCAAGCATGTGGTGCCCAAGCGGCTGATGTTTTGGCCACGCGATATACGCTTGAGACATATGTTGCAAACAGCAGCTGTGCGATCTGATGCACTCACCTCAAAAAAGGCCCACACCAAAGAACTTTTTGAATAACGGGCATAGGCAGCGCCCTGCACAGGCGGAGCTCTGCGGTGTGATTCCGTCGGTGTGCTGCCCTTACGCTGGCCACCCAAGGGCATCCTGCCTCATTGGAGATGTGCCTCCTCCTCATCCTCCTCCTCCTCCTCTCTCCTATTAGGCACCCACGTGGAGTCAGTGACCTCATTATCCCCTCCCTCCTCATCACTGGAGCCAATCTGGCAGTATGCTGCAGCTGCTGGAACATGACTGCCAGATTGGTGTCCTTCTTGAGCATCCCCTCTCTCTGCTCTCATGCTACTGCCTTCCTCTAGCTGGGTATCATCATCAGACCCTTCGAAACGCTGGGCATCCTCCTGGAGCATGTACCCAACACTGTGCTCAAACAGTTCGGGGGACTCCTCAGGAGGAGGACATGGTGGGTCTAGGGAAGGAGTGACTGATGATGACATTGATACCAGGGAAGAGGACGCTTTGGCAGCTGCTTTGCCAGTACCCTGAGCCTGGGTGAGAGATGATGAGGAGGATGAGGAGGACTTGGTCATCCACTCTACCAAGTCTTCGGCATGATGTGACTCAACATGTCCAGCTGCCGAAAAGAAGGACAAGCGTGTCCCATGGCCATGTGCTGATGACAATGCACCGCGTCCACGACCAGCACTGTTGCCCCCAGACACCGAGCCTGCTTGCCCTCTTTTATTGGCTCCTGACTGTCTGCCTCTCCTTGTTTGCCTTCCAGACATTCTAATGGCCTGCAGGGAGATGGGAAAACCAGCAATAAGGGGTAGCTTCAGGTGTATACTGTGCAGGAGGCTTAGCAACAATGACACTGACACTGTCCCCTGCCTATCCTTCTCTCTCCCTGCACACAAGGTTTAGCAAAGAATAGGACACTGACACTGTCGACTGCCTATCCTTGTCTGTCCCTACACACAAGGTTTAGCAATATGGTTCAGCACACTAGGTTTAGCAAAGAATATGACACTGACACTCTCCCTGCCTATCCTTGTCTGTCCCTACAAACAAGGTTTAGCAAAGAATATGACACTGACACTCTGCCTACCTATCCTTGTCTGTCCCTACACACAAGGTTTAGCAATATGGTTCAGCACACAAGGTTTAGCAAAGAATATGACACTGACACTCTCCCTGCCGATCCTTGTCTGTCCCTACAAACAAGGTTTAGCAAAGAATATGACACTGACACTCTGCCTACCTATCCTTGTCTGTCCCTACACACAAGGTTTAGCAATATGGTTCAGCACACAAGGTTTAGCAAAGAATATGACACTGACACTCTCCCTGCCGATCCTTGTCTGTCCCTACACACAAGGTTTAGCAATATGGTTCAGCACACAAGGTTTAGCAAAGAATATGACACTGACACTCTCCCTGCCTATCCTTGTCTGTCCCTACAAACAAGGTTTAGCAAAGAATATGACACTGACACTCTGCCTACCTATCCTTGTCTGTCCCTACACACAAGGTTTAGCAATATGGTTCAGCACACAAGGTTTAGCAAAGAATATGACACTGACACTCTCCCTGCCGATCCTTGTCTGTCCCTACAAACAAGGTTTAGCAAAGAATATGACACTGACACTCTGCCTACCTATCCTTGTCTGTCCCTACACACAAGGTTTAGCAATATGGTTCAGCACACAAGGTTTAGCAAAGAATATGACACTGACACTCTCCCTGCCGATCCTTGTCTGTCCTTACAAACAAGGTTTAGCAAAGAATATGACACTGACACTCTGCCCACCTATCCTTGTCTGTCCCTACACACAAGGTTTAGCAATATGGTTCAGCACACAAGGTTTTGCAAAGAATATGACACTGACACTCTCCCTGCCTATACTTCTCTGTCCCTACAAACAAGGTTTAGCAAAGAATATGACACTGACACTCTGCCTACCTATCCTTTTCTGTCCCTACACACAAGGTTTAGCAATATGGTTCAGCACACAAGGTTTAGCAAAGAATATGACACTGACACTCTCCCTGCCGATCCTTGTCTTTCCCAGCACACAAGGTTTAGCAAAGAATATGACACTGACACTCTCCCTGCCGATCCTTGTCTGTCCCTACACACAAGGTTTAGCAAAGAATATGACACTGACACTCTCCCTACCTATCCTTCTCTGTCCCTACACACAAGTTTGAGGTACAAATAGCACTGACACTGTCCCTGCCTATGTAACTCTTTCCCTGCGCCGGAACACACTACACGAGGCCGCCGCGCTGGCGGCCTTTTATAGTGTGGGGCGTGTACTAAACCCCCTCAGCAATAATTGGCCACAGGCATCCTGCCTGTGGCCAATCATTGCTCTCCTCGCTGCCGGCGCTGTGATTGGCCAAGCATGCAGGGTCACAGTGCATGCTTGGCCAATCACAGCGCCGGGATTACACTGCGATGGCGCAGTGTATTGTGGGCCGTTCGCATCACTCGAATTTGGCGCGAATGGCCCAAATCGTTCGTTGTTCGCCGAACGCGCGAACAGCCGATGTTCGAGTCGAACCTATGTTCGACTCGAACACCGAGCTCATCCCTAGCCAGGAGGTTTACTGTGTCTCCCAACACAGTCTCAAGAGCATGGAGGAGATTCCAGGAGACAGGCAGTTACTCTAGGAGAGCTGTACAGGGCTGTAGAAGGTCCTTAACCCATCAAGGAGTAACAGGATGAGCACTGCCAGAGTCCTACAAAATGATCTCCAGCAGGCCACTGGTGTAAATATCTCTGACCAAACAATCAGAAACAGACTTCATGAGGGTGGCCTGAGGGCCCGACGTCCTCTAGTGGGCCCTTTGCTCACTGCCTGGCACCATGAAGCTCAATTGGCATTTGCCATTAAACACCAGAATTGTCAGGTCCGCCACTGGTGCCCTGTGCTTTTCACAGATGAGCAGGTTCACCCTGAGCCCATGTGAAAGGGTCTGGAGAAACTGTGGAGAACAATATGCTGCCTGTAACATCGTTCAGCATGACTTATTTGGTGGTGGGTCAGTGATGGTCTGGGGAGGCATGTCCATGTAGGGACGCACAGACCTCTACAGGCTAGACAATGGCGCCCTGACTGCCATTAGGTATCGGATGAAATCCTTGGACCCATTGTCACACCCAATGCTGGTGCAGTGGGTCCTGGGTAACTCCTGCAACAATGCCCGGCCTCATGTGGCGAGTATGCAGCCAGTTCCTGGAGGATGAAGGAATTGATACCATTGAATTGCTCCTATGCTCTCCTGACCTAAATCCAATAGAACACCTCTGGGACATTATGTTTTGGTCCATCCGACACCGCCAGGTTGCACCTCAGTCTGTTCAGGAGCTCAGTGATGCCCTTGTCCAGATCTGGGAGGAAATACCCCAGGACACCATGCGTCGTCTTTTTAGGAACATGCCCCTACACTGTCAGGCATGCATACAAGTATGTGGGGGCCATACAAACTACTGAGTACCCTTTTGAGTTGCTGCAATTAAATTTCAGCAGAATGGACTAGCCTGCTGCATCATTTTTTCACTTTGATTTTCAGGTGGTCTTTGAATTCGGCCCCATGTAGTTTGAATATTTTCATTTCTTTCAAACGATGTGGCATCCTTTAGTTCCTAACACATTACCCAGTGCATATCAGTATAGATATCCAGCATGATATTTTTCACTACGCCAGTGTGAAAGGGGCCTTAGGCACACCTAGGCACATAGAAAAATTAGGGCCAGTACCCTTGAGGTTTCAACTCCTCCCACCTGCTTAGTGTCTGGCAGAATGGTTGTGTCTTTTCTTTATGCTATATTTTTCCACCTAAATTGGAAGATGTTTTACTATCAACAGCTACTGGTAGATTCAGGGTGGATATTTGAAATCCTGGAAGTCCCTCCAGTTAGCTAATGAGTGCAGTTCATTAGGTGTTCTCTCTGTGCCTGTCCTGTAGTCAACATTAATTACCCACCCATATTACATTTAGCAAAAGTTCTCTGCTTTTCAGGTCAGGCCAGTAAAGCTGATTAGTACTTTTATTCAAGGGGATGTAGCGACCTCAACCCCCTTCACCTGCATTTGGCTCCTCGAAGGTAGAGAGGGCACACCACGCCACAAGCCCGTACCCTCCTGTGTAAAGAGGTTGAGCGGTGTTGTTAGCGGGTCTCCACGGCCAGAAAGTAAACAGAGATAAGTCCTTGTTCCCCCCTCAGTGACTTGAATGTCCACACCAGCTGCAACTCCAATGCAGAGTTTATTTTCTCTTTGCAAAATAACAGTCTCTGATAGGTAAAGGTTGGAGTAGAAGACAGGACAGCATAAGGTGTGGGAAAGGTCCAGGCACAAACACAATCACTTCACTGCTCGGCTTCTCAAGCAGATTCAGCCCAGATGGATAGTCTCCCTAAGAAGGGACTAGCAGCCAAATGGTACTCTAACTTAACCGCACAGTCTCTGCCACAGACTGGTTGAACTTGGTCTCTGCCACAGACCTGGTGAAATTGGTCTCTGCCACAGACCCGGTGAACTTGGTGCTTCAAAACTTGGCCTCTATGTAAGGAGAAGACATCCCTTCAGAGAGTTACCGGGACCCTTCCTTCACCGTGACTTCTCACCGGTCTCTCGGAACAGTTCCTTCCCTTGCCTCCTCATCTAAGATACGGGTCCCCTCGCAAGGCGGCACCCTGGGATTCCTCGATCCTTGATGGGCCCCAGCCGAAGGTGCTGGGCCCAAGGCCTTTGTTGCAGTCCCAGGGCTAAAGGTGCCTGGGACTGATTCACCGACCTCCACCCCTGGGCCAAAGGTGCCCAGGGCAGACAGGAACACACTCCCTGGGGTAGGACCCCCAACCACGACAGAATGGACAGAACCCCGAACAGGCAGCGTCTTCCCCTTTTATATCCTCTCCCAGCTTGCACAGCAGGCCTGCCACACCCACTGTATGGCTGCTGAGAGGAGACACACAAGGCACAGCACTGTATCAGCGGTTCAACCCTGGCCTACTATGGCAGCGCCACCTGCAGGCCACAGGGAACTACACACCGATACTCTCCCTGCGGACAAAAGTGGTTGATAGAATCCTGACAATTGGGGTGTTTGAGCACAACTACCACTCAAACACTTCCCCTAAATTTAGGACCCCGCTACAGGGATATACACCTTGTTCCCACTATTAGGCCTCCACTCCCACCATAGGTTTTAAATCTTGTATTGTCAGAGTTACAATTATCCACATTTGAACCTATTGGGGACATTTGCTTGATATTGTTATCCCATAAGATAGCCCATCTTGTGGCCATCACTTCAGACAGAAGGGTTTCTGAACTATCAGCATTGTCCTGTAAAGAGCCCTATTTACATAAAAGTACGTTTGTTTTGAGACTTTTGGACAGGCTGAATGTACCAAGTTGATCGATCGATCAACTTGGGTACAACCAGCCTGCCAGATTCTCTTACGATTTATAGCAGACACTAGCGATAATCACTGACTTCTCCTGGCGGGCTTACCATCCCCCCGCCCACCCCTGTCGGGACAAGACATTTGCCGATTACCCTGTCAGCACTGTCTGTGTTAATAGGGGAATCATGCAAATTTCTTTCCTGCAGCCTATGGTTGCAGGAAAGAAATTTGCACCATGTATGGCCAGCCTAAGGACCTTTTTCTACCCAAAGAATTCCTAGCTTTCACCTTAATGAACATACAGTATTGTGTTACCTTCCCTGTGTATGGCATCAGTACACCCCAAGGAGACCTCTCTATTGCCTAGATGCTGTGAGGGCTCTCAGAGTTTACCTTTCAGCCACTGGTTCTTTAAGAAAACAGATCTTAAAGAGAGACATTGGCTCCCTCTGCTGTCAATCACAGCCAGTGAGAAGGGAGTCGTGGTGGGGCTGAGCCACACTCTGTGTGTCTATGGACGCACAGAGCTAGCTCGGAAGCGAGCCTGCACAAGTGCCCTTTACAGTAAGCGACATGCTATGGCGGGAACTCTGGGGGAGGAGCCTGGAGCACCTGCAGGGGACCCAAGATGAGGAGGGTTGGGGGTGCTTTGTGCAAGATTATTGCACAGAGCAGGTAAGTATAACATGTTTGTGTTGTTAGGAAAAAAAAAGTTAAAGGTTTACAAGGACATACAGTATCTCACAAAAGCGAGTACACCACTCACATTTTTGTAAATATTTTATTATATCTTTTCATGTGACAACACTGAAGAAATGACACTTTGCTACAATGTAAATTAGTGAGTGTACAGCTTGTATAACAGTGTAAATTTGCTGTCCCCCCAAAATAACTCAACACATAACCATTAATTAGATAGGAAGGATAGGGGCCTTAGTGATTAACAATAGAGTGAATAACTTTAAATAATCAAACTGTGTTAAACCAATAATATAAACACTAGTGACGGTGCAACAAATAAAAATTAAATACAAATATAATTTATAAAGTCCCAATAGTGGAAAAAAAATTTTGAATGGATATCTCAGTCCAATCCAAAAAATAAATCACCAAACAAAAACAAACTATTCTTGCTGTGATAATAGATGTAAATCTTCAGAAAAAGTGCATTCCAAATCCTCCACCACAAAGAAATAAGGAGACCTTCCGACACCCAAAGTGCTCAGGTAAAGTAGTAGGCTTACCAGAATAAGTGGACTTCTTTAGTTAAAAAGAAAGTCACACTAGCCTTAACAGGTTGGTGCCTGTACACATAAATTTGGCTGGATGGAAAAGTGTTCCCTCTCTCCTCCGACAATCAAGGACAGGACATGAAATATAAGCAAAGACTTCTCATAGTGCAACCCATTTATTTAAAATGTGAAATTAAAACAACACAGCCAAATGGCTTATCCTGTGCCTCTCCCGGCACTGGGGCTGCACGCATGTAATGGATACTCCAGGCTCGAACCACCTCTGCAGCGGCGTGCGTTCCAATGCAGCGTGTAGACAACCAGGAAGTCCGGGTAGGGCGTGGATAGATGGATCATCTATCCATGCCCTACCCGGACTTCCTATTTTTTGGATTGGACTGAGATATCCATTCAAAATTTTTTTTCCACTATTGGGACTTTATAAATTATATTTGTATTTAATTTTTATTTGTTGCACCGTCACTAGTGTTTATATTATTGGTTTAACACTGTTTAATTATTTAAAGTTATTCACTCTATTGTTAATCACTAGCGCCCCCTACCCTTCCTATCTAATATCATTCAATAGAAGTTTATACTTCATTGTCCTCAGGGGAGCTGCTTATTTCTATAATAATAATATATATTATTATACACATAGGGCATTATTGATTAGTTTTTTGGCGCAGAAGTTTTTCTATTTTTATTCACATAACCATTAATGTCTAAACCGCTGGCAACAAAAGTGAGTACACCCCTAAGTGAAAATGTCCAAATTGGTCCCAATTAGCCATTTTTCCTCCCTGGTGTCGTGTGACTCGTTAGTGTTACAATGTTTCAGGTGTGAATGGGGAGCAGTGTGTTAAATTTGCTGTTATCGCTCTCATTCTCTCATACTGGTCACTGGAAGTTCAACATGGCACCTCATGGCAAAGAACTCTCTAAGGATCTGAAAAAGGTAATTGTTGCTCTCCATAAAGATGGCCTAGGCTATAAGATTGGCAAGACCCTGAAACTGAGCTGCAGCACGGTGGCCAAGACCATACAGCGGTTTAACAGGACAGGTTCCACTCAGAACAGGCCTCGCCATGGTCGACCAAAGAAGTTGAGTGCACATTCTCAGCGTCATATCCAGAGGTTGTCTTTGGAAAATGGACGTATGAGTGCTGCCAGCATTGCTCCAGAGGTTGGGGGGGCAGCCTGTCAGTGCTCAGACCATACGCCACACACTGCATCAAATTGGTCTTCATGGCTGTCATCCCAGAAGGAAGCCTCTTCTAAAGATGATGCAAATGAAAACCTGCAAACAGTTTGCTGAAGACAAGCAGACTAAGGACATGGATTACTGGAACCATGTCCTGTGATCTGAAGAGACCAAGATAAACCTACGTATTTGGTTCAGATGGTGTCAAGCGTGTGTGGCGGCAACCAGGTGAGGAGTACAAAGACAAGTTTGTCTTGCCTACAGTCAAGCATGGTGGTGGGAGTGTCATGGTCTGGGGCTGCATGAGTGCTGCCGGTGAATTGTCGAGCTCGTTCCCCTATCGATATGGTTCCGAGCTCGACTGCGCAAGCCCTGCCGAACAGCTGTTAAAGCTCGGAGATTTCCGTTGGCTCGGCTTGTGCCTGTGCAGTCAAGAGGGAACCAGATCGATAGGAGGAACCATATGCTCACCAGCTGTGGACGCGCTCGACCCCCATCCTTCATTACACACGCAGCTTTCTTCTTCACGCGTCTGTACAGCAAGGGGCGGCAGGGGGCCAATAAGATCTGATAATCTTGAGCAGTGGCATTTGTTTGTTTATAGTCCTTTATAGTCGAGCCGCTATAGAGCGGCGTGTATAAACAAACAAATCGCACTGCTCAATATCACATCTCATTCGCCCCTTGCCGCCCCTTGCTCTATACTATAGAGCGGCGTGAAGAAGAAAGCGCCGTGTGTAACTAAGCAACGGGAGCGAGCGCGTCAAGCTCGACTGCGCAGGCGCTGCAGAACAGCTGTTAAACATCAGCGATTTCCGTCGCCTCGGATTGCGCCTGCGCATTTGAGCTCGGAACCATACCGATAGGCGGAACCAGCTTGGCAGATCACCCGCACTGGGGAGTTACAGTTCATTGAGGGAACCATGAATGCCAACATGTACTGTAACATACTGAAGCAGAGCACAATCCCCTCCCTTCGGAGACTGGGCCGCAGGGCAGTATTCCAACATGATAACAACCCAAACACACCTCCAAGACGACCACTGCCTTGCTAAAGAAGCTGAGGGTAAAGGTGATGGACTAGCCAAGCATATCCCCAGACCTAAACCCTATTGAGCATCTATGGGGCATCCTCAAACGGAAGCTGGAGGAGCGTAAGGTCTCTAACATCCACCAGCTCTGTGAAGTCGTCATGGAAGAGTGGAAGGGGACTCCAGTGGCAACCTGTGAAGCTCTGGTGAACTCCATGCCCAAGCGGGTTAAGGCAGTGCTGGAAAATAATGGTGGCCACACAAAATGTTGACACTTTGGGCCCAATTTGGACATTTTCACTTAGGCGTGTACTCACTTTTGTTGCCAGCGGTTTTGAAATTAATGGCTGGGTGTTGAGTTATTTTGAGGGGACAGCAAATTTACACCGTTATACAAGCTGTACACTCACTACTTTACATTGTAGCAAAGCGTTATTTCTTCAGTGTTGTCACATGAAAAGATATAATAAAATATTTACAAAAATGTGAAGGTGTACTCACTTTTGTGAGATACTGTGTGTGTATATAGATGGGTATTTTTGATATATATTAGTCGAATCTGACTAATTTATACCAAAAACACAGTATATACTAGCTCAGGATCATTTTGTCAACCCTTCAGTACTTTCATTTATTTACCTATTTGTTTTTTATATTACATTTCACGTTGTATACTATTTATATATGTGCTGATTTGTTGCCTTGTATGTGCATATTACAAACAAATGGTTAAAAAAGTATATATTTATTATATTGCAGCTTACCAACTCTTATGCGGCGTACACACGATCGTTTTTCATGCCATTTTTTTAACCAATGTTTTTCTCTTAGTTTTTTTTTCATGTTTCCTCTCAAGCCTGTCTTGCATCCACACGATCATTAAAAAAAACGCTCGAGCAAAGCGCAGTGACGTACAACACGTACGACGGCACTATAAAGGGGACGTTCCGTTCGCATGGCGCCACCCTTCATGTTAGTAAACTTTGTTGAGCGGCGATTCGCGCCTTTTCAGCCTCGTGCTTTTCAGTCCGTTACAGCGTGACGAATGTGCTATCTCCATTACGAACGCTAGTTTTACCAGAACGAGCGCTCCCGTCTCATACTTGATTCTGAGTATGCGCGTTTTTTTCCCCTCGTAAAAGCATACACACTATCGTTTTTCACGTCGTTAAAAAAAAAAACGACATGAAAAACGACGTGAAAAAATAGAGCATGTTCGAAATTTTTAATGGCCGTTTTTCACGCCGTTAAAAATGCTCTGGAGCATACACACGATCGGTTTTAATGGCCATTTTAAAAAATGGCATTTTTAACGGCATGAAAAACGATCGTGTGTACGCCGCATTAGAGCCAGGGTTCACACAGGGGCGACCTGGGATCCGACTTGAAGTCGTCCCAAGTCGCCCCAAGTCGTGCTGTTGAGAAAAGCAATGGAAGTGAATGGAGCCGTCTTAATGTACACTACTGAAGTCGCTCCGACTTCAGAAAAGGTTCCTGTACGACTTCAATCCAACTTCTAGGCGACTTGTATCCATTGATTTCAAAGTCGGATCACTGTCTTAACTGAAGCAACAATACAGGAAGAGAAAATTATTTTCTCATGTTTTCTCAGGCAAACTCCTCCCTCCCTCTCGCTCCCACAGAGCTGATTGTTGTTTGATTGGCCACCGGAAAGGCTCCTGTCCTGGAGGTGACTTGAAGTTGCCTTGTAAGTCGCCCCAAGTCGCGCTATGGTGCGCGCTCAGGTCGCATCCAGGTCGCCTCGCAAAGTAGCGGCCAGAGTCGCCCCTGTGTGAACCGGCTCTTAGATGTGATGACTCCATTGTTTCCCTTTTTAGGCTTTCTTTCCTTTATTTTTCTCCTCTGGTTATTCTGCCAGTTATGCCCCGTACACACGATCCGAATATCGTTTTTTTCGCTTAATAGTCGCAAGTAAAATTAAATAGGTTATTAAAGTCACGAAAATTCTCGTACGACAGAAAAAAAAAATCAGAAGTGATGTCATGTGTTGTAATGTATTTGTATTGTATTTTCGGACGACAACTGTACTGACTAAACGAAAATCGTACGATTTGTTATCGTACGAGGAAAATTTTCGTGCATGTCCGATTAAATAATTTCGGATGAACTGTCCTGATCGGCTCTCGAAGCTCTATACTAACGATCCGATTATCGTACGATTCTTCCTCAAGACGACATTTTTCGTACGATATTCGGATCGTGTGTACGGGGCTTAAGTCTGTTGTTTTCCAACAGATCAAGCTGTTCTGCAGTGTAGCAATTTAGAAGATTAAGACAAACCATTTAACACTTAAGCCCTGTACACACGATCGGATATCCTATGGATTTTCATCCGATGGATTTGTCCATCGGATATCCGATGAAACTGTTTTCCATCAGTCTTGCCTACACACCATCAGTCAAAAAACCGACCGTTCCAAACGCGGTGACGTAAAACACTCAGATGAGCCGAGAAAAATGAAGTTCAATGCTTCTGAGCATGCGTCGACTTGATTCTGAGCATGCGTGGGTTTTTGATCCGATGGACTTGCCCATAGACGATCTGAGTTTTCGATCGTTTTTTTATCCATCAGAAAAATTTAAAACATGTTCTATTTTTAAAAACCGATGGAAAAAAGACCGATGGGTCACATACACGATCGGTTTGTCTGATGAAAAGAATCCATCAGACGAAAATCCATAGGATATCCGATCGTGTGTACAGGGCTTAACAGAAGTGCTTACAATTACCAGTTTTTATTAATTTATGTAAAACTTTTGCTTCAAAAGGAAAAAAAAATACTGTTGCTGTAACTGCCTAAAAAGTGTTAGTTTGGCTTCAGTTTGTTAGTGTATCTACAAATCCATCAACACTGCCCTCCCCCCAGAAAATGCTGCTGCCCAAGGGTGTCTCTGTGCTCATTCCTCCAGAGTGTAGGCATCCTAATGCAGTAAGGGTGTTACTGGTCAGATCCCCAGGTGAAAACAGAGGGGAAAAAAAGCCTAAAAAGAGAACTAATGCAGCCACCACATCTAATGATTGGCAAGCAGCAATATATTCCATTTTTGGTTTTGGATTTAATACCACTTTAACCACTTCAGCCCCAGAAGGATTTGCCCCCTTCCTGACCAGGCCATTTTTTGCGATACGGCACTGCGTTGCTTTAACTGACAATTTTTTCCCCACAAATACAGCTTTCTTTTGGTGGTATTTGATCACCTCTGCGTTTCTTATTTTTTGCGCTATAAACAAAAAAAGAGCGACAATTTTGAAAAAAACACATATTTTGTAGTTTTTGCTATAATAAATATCCAATTTTCTTTTTTTTTTTTTAAACAGATTTTTTCCTCTAATACAAAGAAAGCAAATAAGCTTATTTCCTTTCTTTGTATTATATTAAAAGGGATGGAGGAGGGGACAGAACGGCCCCACTTTCCTCATCTAAAGTCCCACCAACATGTTTTTCTCCCCCCCCCCCCCCCCACACTTTATTAAAACATTTTCCTCAGTTTAGGCCGATATGTATTCTTCTACATATTTTTGGTAAAAAAACAAAACGCAATAAGCGTATATTGATTGGTTTGCGCAAAAGTTATAGCGTCTACAAAATAGGGGATAGATTTATGTGATTTTTATTATTATTATTTTTTTACTAGTAATGGCGGTGATCTGCGATTTTTATCAGCACTGCGACATTGCAGCAGACAGATCGGACACTTTTGACACTATTTTGGGACCATTGACATCTATACAGTTATCAGCGCTAAAAATAGCCATTGATTACTGTATAAATGTCACTGGCATGGAAGGGGTTAACACTAGGGGCGATCAAGGGGTTAAATGTGTTCCCTAGGTGTGTTCTAACTGTAGGGGGGATGGGACTGACTAGGGGAGGAGAGAGATCAGTGTTCATACTTAGTATGAACACACTATCTGTCTCCTCTCCACTGAGAGAACCGGGATTTGTGTGTTTACACACACAGATCCCGGTTCTTGCTCTGTCATGAGCGAACGCGGGTGCCCGGCGTACATCGCGCTCGCTGGGCACACGCATCGGCTCTGGGGACGCGCCTACTGTGACATCTTAAAGGAGCGACGTACAGCTACGGCGGTTTGCCCAGCTGAGCCAACCTGCCGCAGTATGACTGCGGCGCCTGGTCTGCTAGTGGTTAATGTTTACCCCGACTCAACCCTTAACGTTTAACAATGTCAACCCTTAAAAGAGAAGTATGTTTTCTTTGGGTTTTCATACTTACCTAGGTGGATGCAGCATCAGACCGATACTGCAGCTGTCCCCCGGCGTCTCTGCACTAAGAACCGAGCCACCGATGACCGCCAATGGCTCGGTTCTCACAGATCCCCGTGAGAGCTGCTGACTCTCAGTCAGCAGCTCTCCTCTCTGCTCCTCCACGCTCACTGGAGCGCTGAACTGTGGAGGGGCGGGGAGCGGCCATCTCAGCGGCTCGCTGAGAGGCTAAAGCCCTGTACACACGATCGGTTTTACCGATGAAAACAGTCCGATGGACTTTTCTCATCGGACAAACCGATCGTGTGTGGGCCCCATTGGTCTTTTTTCCATCAGTTTTAAAAAATAGAACATGTTTTAAATTTTTCCGATGGATCAAAAACCGATAGCAAATTCCGATCGTCTATGGGCAAGTCCATCGGATAAAAAACCCACGCATGCTCAGAATCAAGTCGACGCATGCTCAGAAGCTTTGAACTTCATTTTTCTCGGCTCATCAGAGTCTTTTACGTCACTGCGTTTGGAACAGTCGGTTTTTTGACTGATAGTGTGTAGGCAAGACTGATGGAAGTCAGCTTCATCGGATTTTCGATGGACAAAACCATCGGATTAGAATCCATAGGAAATCCGATCGTGTGTACGAGGCTTGAAACAGGCATGAGTCCAGGCACCTGATGGATCCAGACTTCTGAAGTTGGGATGACGCGCTGCCTCGTCTGATTCCAGTGACGTCAGCGGAGAGCGGACTTCAGACCGCTCTCTGCTGAAAACGGGTCACAGGAGTGCAAAAGGAATTGCACTTCTGTGACCCTGAGGAGAAGCCCAACCTAAATAGCTCAGGCTGGACTTCTCCTTTAACATTTAACTTCCTTTAACAGTTAACCTAAAACATAACTTTTTTGCTGGCTGGCTGGTAGTTGTGCTGGGAAATTACATAGTTGCCAACAGTCACGGATTGGCCGGGACGTTCCCGGGATTCAAACCCTTTTCCCGGATTTATTTTGTCCCGGCCAATGTCCCGGCCAATCCGATTTTTCCCGTTTTCCCCGAATTTGGACGCCGCAGGCCGCCGCCGCTAGAGGTCCACGGCTGGCGGAGACAATGTCTCGGCCGGCCGCCATGTTCAAGATGACCAAAACACGGATGTAGTACCATAGAAAATAAAGCCGCTGCGGCGCCGCCCACACCCCGCACCTCCCCGGGGGTGGGCGGCGCGGCAGCAGCTTTATCTTCTATTGTACTACATCTGTGTTTTGGCTGGCCGGCCGGCCACCCCCCCGCCCCGCCCCGCCCCGCTGCAGGTCTGTCTGTAATGGAAAGGGGCGGGGGTCGGCAGCGCCACAGCTTAATTTTTTTTTTTTTTTTGCAGCCACACTGTCGGCTCCGCCTCTATTTTGTTCCCCTTCGGGGAAGGGGAAACAATAATGGCGGCCGAGACAGGAGACGCCTGTGGTTAAGGGGGGACTCCGCTGGGGATGCCTGTGGTAACTGGGGACTCCACTGGGAACGCCTGTGGTAAGGGAGGACTCCGCTGGGGACGGCTGAGGTAAGGGGGGACTCCGCTGGGGACGCCTGATGTAAGGGGGGACTCTGCTGGGGACGCCTGATGTAAGGGGGGACTCCGATGGGGACGCCTGATGTAAGGGGGGACTCCGCTGGGGACGCCTGAGGTAAGGGGGGACTCCGCTGGGGACGCCTGATGTAAGGGGGGACTCCGCTGGGGACGCCTGAGGTAAGGGGGGACTCCGCTGGGGACACTTTATGTAAGGGGGGACTCCGCTGGGGATGCCTGATGTAAGGGGGGACTCCGCTGGGGACGCCTGATGTAAAGGGGGACTCCGCTGGGGACGCCTGATGTAAAGGGGGACTCCGCTGGGGACGCCTGATGTAAGGGGGGACTCTGCTGGGGACGCCTGATGTAAGGGGGGACTCCGCTGGGGACGCCTGATGTAAGGGGGACTCCTCTGGGTACACCTGATGTAAGGAAGGACTCCGCTGGGTACGCCTGATGTAAGGAGGGACTCCTCTGGGGACGCCTGATGTAAGGAGGGACTCCCCTGGGGACACCTGATGGCATCTGGTGGCAGGCGACGTGGCAGGTGACACACTCGGGGCTTCCACTGATTCGGCATTTTGGTGAGTTGAATGATTTCATTTTATATTAAAATGTAATAAGAGAAATAATGCACTTCAGTCATCCTGACACCCTAACAACCATGGTGCCGGGATGATTAAAGAGCTAACACCAGATGTTTGGATTATCTTTATCTGTTGATTGTTAAACTCTGGAATACACATATTTCTATTATGGTGTAGGATCTGGGCCTGCTGTCCTTCCATCCTTCCTTCTCTTTCCTTCCCTCCCTCTTTCTTTCTCCCTTCATCCCTCATTCATCTCAGACTTTAACCACACCCCCTTTGAGCCACGCCCATTTAAGCCACTCCCACTACCCGCGTAAACCACGCCCACACTTCGTGCACCACTTTTTTCTCCTAAAGTATAACACACCTTCAAATGAATGCCACACCCCCTAATTATACCAAGGCTCCGCCTACATGCGAAAAAGTGTCACGGATTTTTTTTTTGCAATGTTGGCAACTATGAAATTATTGTATTGTATATGTCTACACATTGTTTTTATGTGCTGTTGTAAAATGCGCAAAACTCTTTAAATGCCTCTTTTTATTATTGTGCAAAAAATTTGTTGGCACAAACTTACCAAACATATGTTTATTTTTTTATTTTTTGCAGCAAGAAGACCTCCAATATCTGGTTGAGAATATCTGGGCAGCTCAGTCTGTTCTCAGTGTCTGTGATGACCTTTATGATCTGGTCATGGTTAGGTGGGACAAATACTATGAGTGGTCTCCATGGAACTGTATCCTATTAACAAAAGATGAAGCAGCTGCCCATTTAAAACTTGGCAATGCTGAACAGGTAACTTAAGAAGAAGTTTATTCGATTTAGTTTGTGTGTGATAAATATATATATATATACCGTATATACTAGAGTATAAGCCGAGATTTTCAGCCCTTTTTTGGGGGCTGAAAGTCCCCCCCTCGGCTTATACTCGAGTCATATAAATTTTTACATTGTAAATATTACCTGTAAAGAAGTTGCGGATGCGGCGTCCATCGTTCAAATTCCGCGGCGTCCATCGTTCAAAATTCCGCGGTCTCTTCCTGTTCCTTCCTTGATAGGCGAGTCTCAGCAGACACTCTCCGCCTATCACGAACGTTCTCTCATCCTCAGTTTTCCAGCAGACGTCTGTGATTGGCGGAATACCCAACACAGTGTCTGCTGGGAAAACTAAGGATGAGAGAATGATCGTGATAGGCGGAGAGTGTCTGCTGAGACTCGCCTATCAAGTAAGGAACAGGAAGAGACCGCAAAATTCGAACGATGGACGCCGCGGAATTCGAACGATGGACGCCGTAGCCGCAACTTCTTTACAAGTAATAATTACAATGTAAAAATTTATATTTACAGGGAACAGCGAGCTAGGGAACAGTGGGGCATCGGCTTATACTCGGGTCAGTGAGGTTTCCCAGTTTTTTTGGGCAACATTAGGTACCTCGGCTTATACTCGAGTCGGCTTATACTCGAGTATATACGGTACATACATAAGCCCTACATTTAAAACTGTTCTCATGTTAGTAGGACCATTATCTACACTTGCTTTACTTTTATCAATTAAAACCATCATAGCTTTGTAAACTCTGGTTAAACGTTTATAAATCACATGTCTGAGTAACATGTATTGCATTAGCTTACTGATAACAGTACATTTCTGCCAACAGAGGGCATTGCAAGTCAGCTATTGTGTGTTGTAATTATTAATCCGGTGAGTCAAGTAAGTCATTCCAAACGTGTTGCACGTATCGTGAGAAGCTGTAAGATGTTTGCTTCATTCACAGGAAAAGTGAGCAGTGTCAGCGAGATGTGATAACCACCAAATGCAGTGAAAAAACCTCCTTAATGTGTTTGGTGGGACCTGCTTAATTTCTGTATAATCACATACACGTTGTAAATTTTATATATATAATATATTCTAAAGGATGCAATGCTACATAATGTATATTTGGATGCAGATACACAATAGCACAAGCTTTCTGCTGAACCCCCAATGTCTTCAAGAAATCCATTTATACAGTATAAAGCCTCGTACACACGGCCGGCTTTCTCGGCAACAAAACAGCTGGGAGAGCTTTTTGCAGAGAAAACTGGTTGTGTGTATGGTTTCTCGTCGGGAAACAGGCCGACGAGAATCCCGACGAGAAAATAGAGAGCAGGTTCTCTATTTTTCTCGTCAAGATTCCCGGCAGTTTTCCTGACGAGAAACCATACACACGACCACTTTTCTCGGCAAAAAGCTCTCCCAGCTGTTTTGTTGGCGAGAAAGCCGACCGTGTGTATGAGGCTTGTATGCTTACCTGTCCCCAGGTAAGCCCGCGCATGCTCGATGAGACTTAGACGCATACGCGGTAGCTTACAAGGGTAGTGTAGGGTGTAGCAAGATGGCGGCGACGGCATTGAATGTGACGAGCGGAAGCTCGTCATAGTCGATGGCGTCACTGCGTTCTTGCCATTCAAAAGAATGGCGGTTCTTTTGAATGGCTGTGTGTACACTCGGCGAGCAAGTCAAGCTTGCCGGGAATCTCGTCGGGAAAACCAACGTTTTTTTTCCCGACGAGATTCCCGCCCGTGTGTACAGGGCTTCAGGTATAAAACTGTTTGTTTTTGTCCAGCTCCTAAACCCACGTGCCAATGTTTGTTAGCAACACTCTTGGTTTGTTGCACATGAATGTAATATTTTATTTATGTTGAGCCACTGGCTTGTAAATAAACAGATTTGTCTAGATTAGAAATAATGGAATTGGTTGAGACCAGAGTAGTTAAAGGAGAACTATAGTCAAAACTTTTTTCCTTCATTTCGAATAGAGTAATGCCGCGTACACACGATCGGATGTTCCGTCGGAAAAACCTTGGATGTTTTTTTCCGACGGAATTGCGCTCAAGCTAGACTTGCATACACACGGTCACACAAAAGTTATATGAACTTTCGACTGTCAAGAACGCGGTGACGTACAACACTACGACGAGCCGAGAAAATTAAGTTCAATGCTTCCGAGCATGCGTCGAATTGTTTCCGAGCATGCGTCAGAATTTTGCGCGTCGGGATTGCTACAGACGATCGGATTTTCCGAAAAAAATAAAAAATAGAGAGCCTGCTCTCAAACTTTTGCTGGTGGAAATTCCAACAGAAAAAGTCAGATGGAGCATACACACGGTCAGAATTTCCGTTCAAAAGCTCACATCTGACTTTTTCCGACGGCATAAGGGAGGGTTATGACAAAACAGGAAGTACGAGGAAATCTCTTCAAATTAAGGAAATCCCTTGAGCCCCCCCAGGTCACCAGAACTAGTGGCCCCATTGGAAGATTTCCCCTCTATTGCTTTTCTGGGGACAACCCAATTTGGGATTTTCTTTTTTACTTTAATTTCAATGTGAATGTAAACAGGACAAACAGAGAGGGTGAATTTCCCCAATGGGGGGGGGTCACTGGCAGCAATAAAAACCTAATAGGTGTTCTAATCCCTCTCCACTCAATCCAAAACTAAAAAAAAAAGTTTTGCCTTTAGTCATACTTTAATGCAGTCAGTGATCTCTGTTCAATATGAGTGACAGCATAATAAAAAATGCAGTCCAACAATAAGGTGGTGGTTAAAGCCAACCTCCAGAGAAAACAAAAAAAGTAACAGACAGCACTAAAAACCTGAAAGAGGTTCTAACCCTTCTCCACTCTATACAAAGTAAAAAAATAAATAAAAATATGGCTGGAGTTGGGCTTTAAGAGTGCTTTCACACTGAAAGCCCCCGGGCGTCAGCGGTAAAACGTCGCCATTTTTAGCGGTGATTTATCGTTGTTTTTGCAGTGCTTTTCGGCCGCTAGCGGGGTGCTTTGAACCCCCGCTAGAGGCCAGTGTATACACCGCTGCTAAAGCGCTGCAAAGATGCTGCTTGCAGGACTTTTCTTTGACGCCCCTGCCAGAACAGCGCCCCAGTGTGAAAGTACTCGGGCTTTCACACTGGGATTGCAGCTGAGGCTTTTTCAGGCGCTTTACAGGCGCTATTTTTAGCGCTAAAGCACCTGAAAAACGCCTCCAGTGTGAAAGGGGTCTCAATGATGAATAAGTGAGTTTGAAAAGGGGCAAGTTAATATTTGCCCAATTAGTAATAAACCAACATGTAAAAATGCTAGGGTAATTAGCTTATGGGGGTCTTCCTCAAGATTTAGCCTTGAGACATCTGGTATACAGGTCCATTAGTGGCCATGTTTCAGACAGATGAACTGCAAAATTATCTTGCCAGGAACATTTCAGATTACTTCAGAGTTTGACACCAAAACTGTGTGAAAATGTCTTTTGCACAGTTAGAAGATGTCACGTTAGGACAGCGAGTAGCCTGAGTACTTAGACAAATTTGGCTGCATTCCCTATCATCTTGTCTGTTTTCAACCAGAAGGTCCTGAGCTGTCAGTGTTCTTTCTACAGTGATGTTGGAGTGAGATGAATTAGAATTTTTTTATCAGTTACATCTTTTTAACAGACCGGTGGGACTCAGATATTTTTGGGATAAATGAAAGCACATGCTGTAGTTAGTGTTGCTGCATAAAGGCTTGTTAAATTGTGACTAAAGGCAAAACATTTTTTTTTTTTCATTTGGATAGAGTAAGGGATGGTTATAACCTTGTCAGTTTTTTTTTGTTGCCATTTTTGTCCCATTGTGGAGATTTTCCCTCACTTCCTGTCACATAGCCAAGTGAGGGAATCCCGGTGTGTCACCAGAACTAGTGTCCCCATTAGAAGATTTTCCCTCTAAAAGTGTTCTGATGTTAAAACCCCTGAATTTACATATTTGGGGGTTCAGGTGGCTAGGAATACTGCCCTTTATTATAACCTCAACTTGGCCCCCTTGCTTCCCCTCCTCAAAGAGAGATGCCTGTCCTGGTTGGGACTACCGCTGAACCTGTTGGGCCGCATCAATATGTTAAAAATGGTGCTCCTTCCTAAATTCAACTATCTGTTCTGCAATAGCCCAGTCTGGATACCAGCCTCTTTCTTTCGGGAGGTGGACCGATGTGTTAGCTCTTTTATATGGCATGGATCCACCCCCCGACTGGTGAAATCTACGCTTCAACTACCAGGGCACCTTGGGGGATTGGCATTGCCCAACTTCCAGGTGTATTATTGGGCGGCGGTGCTGGTTACGGCGTAATGGTGGTTTGAGGGCTCCCATACCAATGCCGCGATGTGCGTGTAGGCAGCCCGTTTAGGTTTCCTGCGGGATCTGCAAAATCGAGTGTATAGAGGGGTAGGGGCCTACGCCGACATACCTGATCCAACTAGAACAACACTGCGGGTGTGGGCTGCGGCCAGACATAGTTTCCTCCATCCAGAGCGCTGGTCTCCTGTCTCCTGCCTCTATGGGGCAACCCCAACTTGGTTCACTTTAGGACGATTCCAGACCCTCAGGTGTGGGCTAGATATGAAATTAGGACCCTAAGAGATATTATGCCTGAGGGTGCAGAGGCGGCTCTTTAATTAGGCAAATTAGGCGGTCGCCTAAGGCCTCGCACTCACAGGGGCCTCGTGACCTCCTAACTTACCCAATGCATTTCCCCAGTTTTGAGGGACGGGACCTTAACGCTGCTGTGCTCAGGCAGCGTTAAGAGTCCTGACTCAGGAGCGGGGTCGCCAGCGTCCCTAACAACCAGTGAGTATCGGTGACACTACCCCTTGTGACGTCAATGACCCAGCATGCCCTCAGTCAATGATATCACAAGGGGGCGGTTTCACCAGGTGACATCACTGGGTGGCCCCCGCCCCTTAGTTATTAGCCACTTAAGGACCTTGCCTGTTTTTCAGATTTGGTGTTTACAAGTTTAAAACATTTTTTTTTTGCTAGAAAATTACTTAGAACCCCCAAACATTATATATTGTTTTTTTTCTAACATCCTAGAGAATAGATTAGCGGTCATTGCAATACTTTTTGTCACATCGTATTTGCGCAGCGGTCTTACAAGCGCACTTTTTTTGGAAAAAATTCACTTTTTTTAATTAAAAAATAAGACAACAGTAAAGTTAGCCCATTTTTTTTTATATTGTGAAAGATAATGTTACGCCGAGTAAATTGATACCCAACATGTCACACTTTAAAATTGCGCCCGCTCATGGAATGGCGTCAAACTTTTACCCTTAAAAATCTCCATAGGCGACGTTTAAAAAATTCTACAGGTTGCATCTTTTGAGTTATAGAAGAGGTCTAGGGCTAGAATTATTGCTCTCGCTCTAACAATTGCGGGGATACCTCACATGTGTGGTTTGAACACCGTTCTCATATGCACGCGAGCTCGTCGGTACGGGACGCTTTAAAAAAATTTTTGTTTGTTTTCTTATTTATTTTACTTGATTCTATTTATTTTTACACTGTTTAAAAAAAAAAAAAATGGATCACTTTTATTCCTATTACAAGGAATGTAAACATCCCTTGTAATAGAAAAAAGCATGACAGGTCCTCTTAAATATGAGATCTGGGGTCAAAAAGACCTCAGATCTCATTTTTACACTAAAATGCAATAAAAAAAATTAAATAAAAAAAATGTCACTTGAAAAAATGACAAAAAAAATGGCCCTTTAAGACGTATGGGCGGAGCTGACGTTTTGACGTCAGCGCCGCCCTGCTATGGTATGGAGACGAGTGGGGGC
This sequence comes from Rana muscosa, assembly GCA_029206835.1. NCBI lineage: Eukaryota > Metazoa > Chordata > Amphibia > Anura > Ranidae > Rana > Rana muscosa. Next base: position 708,540,251 of record CM055118.1, read on the forward strand.
CATCTTCCCCTCACTCTTATCCATACCACAGAGGGAGAAGGACCCGATCGCCTCCGCCGCTACCGACGGCTCCGATAAGCGGCGGAGGGCGCAGGAGAGGGGCGGGAGGCCCCTCTCCCGCCGCCAATAACGGTAATCTTGCAGCGAATCCGCCGCAGAGACCACCATTATCGTAAACAGGACCGCTCACTGAAGAGATGGATATCTCGGTTGTAGCAGCAGCTGCTGCCGTTACCGAGATATCCATCTTTAAAAAAATGACGTATAGTTTTAAGAACTCTGAAACTGGGAAAAGATTATTAGCAGTATGAATAGTAGTAAAATAGAGACATTCATGGGAGCTATATAGCTATATAGTTAAATAGTTTAATTAAAAAGGGAAGTTTATATTTTATTACATTTCAATAGGTTTATGATGGACCTTCTTCTTTTTTCCCTCCCACCCCCTTTTTTTTTCCCTCTTCCCCCTCTCCCTCCCTCTCTTGTTTTGTTTCTCTCCCTGCCCCCCTCTGTGACAGAGGGGTGGCATGGAGAGAGGAGGGGGGGTGTGGAGGCGTAGGGGAATTGACCATTTTAGGGATTGGGTAGGATGGGTCTTGGTAGAAAGAGGATTGGAAATAAACTTTTTGTTCAATGATTTTCCTATTATATAGGAAAGAGTGTTGTATAATATCTCTCTTTTTGTTATTGTTATTGACAAAAGTAAATAAAAATAAAATATATAAAAAAATGACGTATATATACAGTGAGCGGTCCTTAAGTGGTTAAAGAGCAGGATCTGGGGGCCGCCTTGTTAAAGGGGGCTTCCAGATTCTGATAAGCCCCCTGCCCGCAGACCCCCACAACCACCGGCCAGGGTTGTGGGGAAGAGGCTCTTGTCCTTGAATTATTTTTCCCATCATGGGCGAGAGTTGAGATGTCAAGTTTTGCCTAAGGCCTCACAAAGCCTAGAGTCAGCTCTGTGAGGGTGTGTTATTATCATTCTCCCACCTCTCTAGGCTACATAGTCTGCCTGGATGGATGTTCTTTCGATATGCTCAACTCCGCCACACTGCCAGGGCCCAGTTCCCAGATCCCCCCCTCCTCCAATTAGACCCGGTGGAGGATCTGTTGTCTCGTATTAGTTTGGAGAAGCCTCTGTCTGCCTTGTACGGTACCCTGCTGACTACTGACTCACCTAAGATGGACCAACTATGGGATAGGTGGAAACTGGATATTCCCACCCTAGACAGGGAGGACTGGGTAGACTGCCTAGAACAGGGCCCCAGGTTGGTAATGTCCTCTGGAGATAAGCTAATCCAAATTCTTACACCGGTTCTACTTCACTCCTGTGAGGCTGCATAGGATATATCCTGGTCGGGACCCACACTGTCACTGCTGTCAGACACAATTGGGCACATACTTTCACATGTTCTAGGGGTGCCCGGTTGTCTCTGCTTTCTGGTCAGGTATTTTTGAACAATTAAATGTTCGGCTGGAACTGTCTGTACCTATGTCACCGGAGCTGGCCCTGCTAGGGATCCATGAAGACGATCAAAGACCTTATCATAGCAAACTACTGATCTCATATCTCCTGTTTTACGCCAAAAAAATAAATTCTTTGCAAATGGTCCTCCCCTACACCCCCTACCCTGTCATCCTGGGAAAGCAGGATTAATGTTGCACTGCCCCTTTATAAGTTAACATACATTAGTCGTGGGTGTTCCTGGAAGTTCGATAAAGTGTGATTGCCCTGGACCTCCCAATGAGACTGCCCCCCTCTTTGCTTCCCCTGCCTGACGAATAGATTCTAAATTTGTGACTGTCTTACCCCCCCAATGCTTCTTCCCCCCCCCGCTCCCCCTCCCCTTCACTCCCCCCTGCTGGATTCCGGTCCTGACAATAAGATGAGAACACCTGCTATATTGTCCAGCCTTAGTATTGATTGGACGAGGAGTTCCTCCTACTAATGGTTTCTTTTTATTTTACTGTACCATGTTTTGCTGTATATGATTTTCCTGTCATGCACATTTTTCTGTATTGCTACTTATTCCATCAAATAAAGCACTCCTGATCGTTAAAAAAAAGCAGCATATGCCATGACACCTTCTGGTTATGTAAAGTTGTTTATGTGTGTTCTAAATCAAAAGCTGCTTGCGTAATGAACTCATAGGCCCAGATTATCAGGACATAATTGATAGAGACAATTCATGACTAATGTATTTTTTTCCTTATGCCTCGTACACACGACCGGTTTTCCTGTCGGTAAAACTGCCATGAGAGCTTTTGGCCGGGAAAACCGGCCGTAGGTATGCTCCATCGCAGTTTTCCCGACGTGAACCAGCTTTCTTTTTTTCCTGTCGGGATTCCCGGCGGACTTTTTCCCGTTGGGAAAACCGGTCGTGTGTACGAGGCATTCGAGTATTTTACTGGCATTATTTTATTTAGATAATTTAGATAATCACCAGAAGTTAAAAAATCCTTATTGAGTGTCTCCAAGGCACCAAATGCACATGGCACTAGGTCCCATTTGTATCTGTGCAGTGTTTTCCAAGCAGTATGGTTATTAAGCTATTAAGCTCTCATACTTTCCAACCACTCAGCTAGTAAGGAGATAAGTATATGGATAGAAAATAGTTGGCACCATTAAAGTGGAAGTAAAGTTGTTTTTGAATCAAATGGCTGACAGGCAGGGTATTTATGACAGAAGAGAGTCTATTGGTCTCTTCTGCCATGCATGCATCCTTCTGCCTATCAGCTGTCATGTTCACTAAGCCGCGCATGGGCAGCTCAGCAAACATTTACGCCCCCGATCGGCCCCTGATCTGTGCTGCGGGAATGTGACTCCCGTGCTCATGCACGGTAATGCCATCATCGTGGCCTGGCCTATCAAGTAGCCGAAGGCACGGGACCCGGAAGGAAGAGCATGCGAAGATGGAAGGGCCGGGGGCCCGCCGGATCGGTCCCAGCGCTGCACTGGAGGACACTATATGACAGGTAAGTCTGCCATTATGTACTAATATTCTGTGTATACTAGTACATTATAGCATAACCCACCTGGGAGGTCTTACTTTTTTTTATAGCAGACTTTACTTTTGCTTTAACTGGGCACCCAAGATTAAATTGTCTATTGATGTGTACAACCTTTCAAGCAGCGATATTAGATATGAGACCAATAGTGTAAAGGCTTTGACTTTACACTATAATAGTCATAATTGGAGGGATGGGAACATTTAGTTTGAGTTGCTAAATGTTGTACCTTCATTAAATGTAACCATATTGCTACACTTAGAGGCGCCTCTTTTCTCTTTTATACTCTGTAGCTCCTGCTGGATTTTGCTTCTAATCCCCTTGTGGAGGCTTCCATTTGCGGATGGACATTTTATTATTACACAACCTATCACATTGCTATAATCTTTTTATATGGACTATAAACTGAAGGATTTATGAATAAATGGTTGTGGAATGAATCATCTGAGTTTCCATTATTTCTTATGGGAAAATTTGCTTTGATATACAAGTGCTTTGGATTACAAGCATGCTTCCAGAACGACTTATGCTCGCAATCCAAGGTTTTCCTGTATCTGGCTTGTTTCAAGGGAGATTTTTCTGCAAAATTGGTAAATTTTCATGTGAGATAATGGGCGTATACTGTATAAATACATCTGTTATTACTCTCTATGCCAAAAACAAAACAAAAAAACAGCCTGATTATCTCATGCAGTACTTACAAATTAGATGTATCACTTGTTTTCGGGGTTATTTATGTGCAAGTTTATTGTTCCTCTTATCTCATTGCAAGTTTTTAGTAATTCTGTAGGTGCCATTCACTGTAAGTAATATTCTCTCAGCAGTGCTGTAACTAAAATATATACATTTGTCATGAAAATATGGCACATTAGGCCAATACAACGACAGAAATAAAATTAATGTTTGGCACAAGTAAAAAGTATATTAATAGTCATTGCAAGTGACAGGTTGCACATTCAAATAATTGATGCGCTACAAATTTTGGTATTTAATTAGGATAATACAACTGTACACATTCTAAAGACCTTGTTTATTTCTTTCACCCTCTTTTCCAGGCTTATGGTATTGTTTTTATTCGAAAGATCAAGCATAGGCATACTCTTGCCAAGAACTATTTTTCACAGATTCCAGAGATGGCCCCATTTCTTCATCAAGAGAAATCAAATCAGATGTCTGCAGTTAATGATCTGGTTATTAGTAAACCTATCGCTACTGCTTTCCAAGCTTAGACTATTTGCCGCTCACTTCAGTATGTTTATCTTTTTCATTAAATGCCTTTATATTTTCCCTGCTGGATAATTCTGTAATGGAACATTTTATGACTTCAGCTATGCTCTCTACAATTCTATGGATTCCAAATATCCATTCCCAAACATGGAACAGTGATTGTAAAACTATCAAACCTGTTATAAAAAAATAAAGTCAAGACTGGACCATTTGTATGGGTGTTGATATGTGTTCCTATTTCAATTAACATTAACAGTTATAGCATTATTTTATCACTAGTGATTTAGCCATGTCAGGGCCATCTTTAATGTTGATTGGACCCTAGGCAAAAAAATTCTTGGGGCCCCCCCATGCAATTTTGCTTTCCACCTGCTCTGAGACATACAATAAATATCAGCTAGACTTAAAATCAGTTTACTGTATCAGATCAGGCAGTGATTGCCATTGGTTGCCAAAGCTTACAGCATATCATTACCACTTACTGACTGGTTGCTAGAGGTTACAGCACACATTACGGCTCACTGATTAGTTGCTAGAGGTTACAGAACATGATTTCTTCTTGTTGATTGGTTGCTATAGATTACCGTACAGTAATACTGCTCACTGATTGGTTGTTAGAGGATACAGCACATCATCTTTTCACTGCAGAGGGGCATGATATACATACATGCCGCCGACCTCAGCTATTTACATATGAATGCCGCAGCTATTTACATATGAATGCTCCTGTTATTTACATATGAATGTCGCCGGCCTCAGCTATTTACATATGAATGCCACAGCTATTTACATGTAGCGCCCTCCACTCCCTCTCTTGCTCCGGTAACTTTCTCTCTGGCTTTTGTCTAGGGGTACCTTGGAGGAGAGAGTGGGGTCACCACGCCAAGCTTTCACCGCAGATGTTTGTGTGGTGTGAGCAAAGTTTCTTTACCTTCGGGTCGGTGTTCGGTGTTTGGAGCCTCCGCTTCTTCTGTGGAACAGTGTCTGCCAGTAAATGAGCCCCACACCAATAAAAGTCCAACACTCCTTTATTTTCCAATGTCAGGATGAAACACAATCAGTTAGACTCCCTCAACAAACAGACAGGGGGTGTGGATATGAGTTGGCCCAGGTACAATTGAACTCTCCTATTCCTTTGCTAGCAAATAGGCCTGACACACGGTCTCTGCCACCGACCGTGAGTTTTGGTCGCTGCCACCGACCGGATGAACTGTTGAGGCCCCTGCCACAGGCCTAATAGCAGGCCTCTGCCACTGACCTGAGTTGAACAGTTGGACCGCTGCCACTGGTCATAGAATGTGAACTACCCTCCTCTCTGAACTTGGCCCATGTTCGGGAAAGACATCCCTCCGGGCCGTCTCCAGAGGTTCACCCGGCACTGGCAATCTGCTGCACCAGGTCTTCGGGTCCCTTACACCTCTGGATTCCGGCACCCCACTCCCAGGGCCCCCTAGGAAATCCTTCCCTCGCGGGACCCAGCGAAGGAAACTGGGCCCCAGGCCTCCAACCAAGTACCTCACCCCAGGCTGAAGGTGCCTGGGATGGAACACAAGCTCCGGGCGTCCAGGCCTAGGCCGCCTGGACACCAACCATGGACCACAGCCCTCAGGCTGAAGGTGCCTGGGACTCGACCCCGTGACAAAGATGGCCGGCCCCTTTATTCCCTCTCCCAGCAAGCACGGCGGGTTCCCCGCCCCGCCATACAACCGCCGAGAGAGGCCAAAAAAGGGGTACGGCACTCAGCGATGGTTCAACCCCAGCCCACAGGGACAGCGCCACCTGCTAGGGCCGCAGGGAACTATACATCACTGGTGTCTCTGCCAGTTTTAAACATGATAGAAAAGTATATGCCCGCTACATACATATGAATGCTCCTGTTATTTACATATGAATGATGGTTATTTACATGTAAACACAGGGTCTGCAGGTGAGTTATCTGTACACAACAATAGGGCAGAGCTGGGGAGCATTAGTAGCAGCACTTCACACTGAGATCTTAGGACACAGCAAAGAACTAAAACTTCAATGGACAAGGGAATTTAAACTGAGATATTTGGCAAGTATGAGGCAGCTGCTTTGGGCCCCACAACAATGACAGGGCCCAGGGCAGCTGCCCCTTTTGCCCTGCCTTGAAGACGGCCCTGAGCCATGTAATTGAAGTTCTTCTACGTATTGAAAATCCACTGATTCTAAACATAGATTTTTGTTTTGTTTTGTATAGCGTGAAGAATGGTTAGAACTTCTGCCATGTTTTTACTGCTATATGTGTCCCAACCGTGTATTGTTTCCCCTTTACACAAATAGGTATAAATCAGGCAAAGAACAATATACAGTAAAACCTTGGATTGCGAGTAACCCGGTTAATGAGCGTTTCACAATACGAGCTGTTTTTAAAATAAATAAATAAATCCTGACTCGATTTGTGAGCCTTGCCTGGCAAGACAAGCAGGATTCAAGCCTCTGGGGTGTACAGTACCGCATGTGGCCAAAGGTGGCGGGGCGCCCCAGAGACGCTCATAGACGATCAGTGACGTGTGGAGACACTCCGAGACACTCAGACGCTCGGAGATGCTCATTATCTGAGTTTCCATTGATTCCTATGGGGAAACTCGCTTTGATACTGTATACGAGTGCTTTGGATTACAATCCAAGGTTCTACTGTAATGTTGTTCTCATATTTTATTGCTCTAACTGCACTTTTAATATACATGTTTACTGAAAGTAATGCTACTAGAGATACTCATAAAGAGTGAAGATTCTATTCACTCCCACAGCTAGTTAAGAGTGTGACTATAGCGGACCATTAAAGAAAATCGCTTGATTCTCCCATCAACACAGTGTTGATGAGGGAATTCCTCTCTCAGAGCCATTGTGTTCTCACGGCTGGGGAGCAGGAGGGCTGGGGGAACACAGCGATTACTGCTAGCGGCTATAAAATCTGAAAGTCTAGGTGTACCTAAGTTGATTAATCGATCAACTTGGGTACAATCATCCTGCCCATACATGGTTCAAATCTCGGCCAATCCCTGCTGAACCAGCCAAGACTCGAACCGTCTATGGTCAGCTTTACAATTACAAACAGTACAATATTATACCATTGAAAACACAAATTAATGTCCTCAGTTTAAACACAAAAACAGAAGAACAAGTTGAAACCAGGGCAGGCAACTAAGGTCTCTAGGGGCAACTGACTCTTGCAGTCGGGAGAGACAATAGGGGAATTTATCGACTTTGGAGCAGGCAGAATCTGGCGTACCTGAGCTTTAGCTTGTACATTGAGGGCCCTTTACAGAGACATTCAATAGTCTGGATCCTTCTGTCAGTTTTTCAGATGGATCCAGATTGAACCACATGTACAACTATAAGCAGGTGGATGTAAACAGACATACACCCATTGTGCATGAGGCCTCGCATACGTCAGTTTATGTCCACAAAAAAAATAATGGAAAAGAACTGCATCCTTTTCCATTTTCGTGGACATAAATAGATGTAAACTGAACTGAACTGATCTGAAGATGGATGTGCAAACTGATGTAAACTGAACTGAAATGGACGTACACACTGACGTAACCCAAATCAGAATACATCAATGTTTTTCCTTAACAACTTACAATGCTGCATGAAAGAACGCTAAGGTTCCTATTACAAGCCAGCTCTCCACTCCCTTCAGTATGGGATCTGTGAGCAAATCTCCTGCTGAAAATCTCCTGCTGAATCGGAGCTGAAGGGGATGGAAGTCAGTTTTGTGCCTATCCAGTTTTTGTCCACGTTTTGACAGCAGACTGTGGCGGACCTATGATTGCTCATGGTGAACTGGATGTAAATGGACTGCTGTCCATTTACATCAAGCTACCTACAATCTATCACCCAAACACCTTTAGGCTGGGTTCACACCGCAGCACAGGAGGGGTCCGGTGCATCCCCATTCACCATTTCAGTCCGAATTTTTAGCTGGATTCAGACCTAAAATGGACCAATAGATGCCCAGTACTCCTGTGCAACTCGCACCGGAGCCGCTCCGGAGATGTGTAAACCGGCTCCATAGCGAGCTGGTCACAATCTCCTGACATTGCGGTGAAACCCGCATCCAATTTGCAATGGAGCACACCCAGCCTTAGGTCTAGAAAAGCAAAACAGGATGCAAACCTTTTCCTTTTATTAACTGGACCTTTACGAAGTTAGAGGCAGTTGGATAAAACTGACACAAGTCTGTTTATATCAGCATGTCCATTGGCCTGCATGAAGCTTCTGATCAGGTCCCTTTGAAAAACTGACTGGTGGACCTGATAGGAAAGCCTGTGTGAAAAGGGCCTAAAGCTTTAAAAATAAAAGATAGCAGTTGATTGGTGTCATGCACACCTGCTCCAGATTCTATCTGTTCCAGTTTTAATACATTTCTTTTTAGATTTAGCACTTTTGCCGCGTACACACGATCGGAAATTCCGTGTATTTTTTCTGACAGAATGTTGGCTCAAACTTGTGTTGCATATACACGGTCACACAAATGTTGTGGGAAATTCCAACCGTCAAGAACGCGGTGACGTACAAGACGTCACACAAATGTTGTGAGAAATTCCAACCGTCAAGAACGTGGTGACGTACAAGACGTACGACGAGCTGAGATCAATGAAGTTCAATAGGCAGTTCGGCCCTTCTGCTTGATTCTGAGCATGCGTGTTTTCTTGCTCGTCGGAATTGCATACAGACGAGCGGATTTTCCGATAGAAACTTTTTACGTCAGAAAAATAGAGAACCTGCTCTCAATCTTTTGTTGGCGGAAATTCTGACAGAAAAAGTCAGATGGAGCCTATACACGGTCGGAATTTCCGACAAAAAGCACGCATCAGACTTTTCTTGTCGGAATTTCCGATCGTGTGTACGCGGCATTTGTCTTGCAGTGTAAGGGTTCTGAATTGAACTTCCACCAAACTGTCTGCATGGAGGTCACGTGTTCTACCTGTGGCTTGATGAGTTTCAGTTAGTTATCTTTCATCCACAAAAAACATAATGGTAGCTTGGTCAACTTCATTCTAGACTGCGTGTGTGTGTATGTATGCTGTTTTCTTCTCAAGTTAGTGATGTTGAAATTTTTAACCCCCTAAAAGGGTCACTTTATTGTGCACAAAGCTGCAGTTTGATGTCTCTGGATAGATAGCAAATGGAGGCAAAGTGTTGTAGAAAGTGGTATGTAAAAATAAGGAACTGTGGAGGAAATGAGCAGAATGGGATTCAAAAAACATAAAGAGGAAAGAGCACCAGACAAAAAGAGTGAGTAATGCCGTGTACACACGACCGTTTTTCTCGTCGAGAAAAATAAAAAAAATTCCATTTGACGAGAAAAACGATCGTCTGTGGGCATTTTGTCTTTTTTCTCGACGAGAAAAACAGCATTAAAAACGACGAGAAAAATTAGAACATGTTCTAATTTTTCTCGTCGTTTTTTCTGACATTTTTTCCGCTGCAGTTTTCCCATAGGGAAACACTGCCGCGGAGCCCACAGACGGTCGTTTTTCTCGACAAGAGAAAAAATTACGTGAAAAACGACCGTGTGTGGGGAACAAGCCGTTCCCTCATTTTTAATGTCATTATTCACGGCGGTTTTTTAACCGCCGTGAATAATGATCGTGTGTACGCGGCATTATATGAAGGAAAAAACTTTGTCCCATCTTCCAATGAGATTGAATATATTTACCTACACTTTTTCTTACGGGATGAGGGTTAGTATTCTGAAACTTAAAAAGCAATGCTGTAGGGGAAGCCCATTATGACCCCTTTCAGTCCCAGCATTCCTCAGTACATACATCTGGTGGAACCCAGTGCCTGAAGAGTAAGTATAAATAGTAGCAAAAGAAGTATCCAGACTGCCGCACTTCAAAACGATCCACTTTATTATAAATCTCAGCAGGTAGGCGCATTTCGTGTTCCTAGCGCTTAATCATAACCTACTTAGTCCGATCACTTATCTCTCTCTTATAGTGGTTACACAGCTGCTAGCAATAAACCCTTATAAAGCATATCAGTCTGCAGAAATGAAACCCTAGCTGAAATGCTGCACTGCAAACAAAACAAGGATAAAATGTTTCCAACTGGTCCACTACATCACATCATCTGTGATGCAGAGGACCAGATGTATTCCATAGCCACAATATATGGTAATAGTCCAAAAAATAATGTATACAAACGCCATCAAAAAACAGAAGCAACATGTTAGTACAATACAATTCAAATTATGAAATAAGCTGACGTGAACAAAAAATCAGGACACCATAAATATAAGAGATAAGATCCGGGGTGTGTGTGTGTGGGGGGGGAAAGGGGTACCAGAACGCCGGATTTCCGGTGGAATAAAATCCGATGGATTTTGTCCATCGGATTTCCGATGAAGCTGACTTCCATTAGTCTTGCCTACACACCATCAGTCAAAAATCCGACCTAAATTCCAAACTATATGCTGTGGAAAATACAGTCTTCCTAGCTATACTCACCGCTCTCTTCAAAACTGAGTCTGAATAAACCCGTTGCTGAAAGTGGCCACTCATGCGGGCCAGTTTTCCCTCAAAGTATTTTACTACTGTAGCGGCCTCCTCACTCCCCTCTTTCTCTTCAGCTCGTCTCTCTCTTGTCTAGGGGTATCTTTTAGAGGGGAAGGGAGCGGGGACACTACGCCAGGCCTTTGTCACAGGTGTCAGTGTGATACAAGCAAAGTTCTTTTACCTTCGGGTCAGTGCTGTGCACCTGGAGCCTCCACCGAGAGTTACCTTGAACAATGTCTGTCAGGAAATGAGCCCCACACCATTAAAGTTCAACACTCCTTTATTCTTCTCGAATGAACACAATCAGTTGAACTCCCTTAGTAGAAACAGAACAGAAAAGGAGGTGTGGATGCGAATAGGCCCAGACACAATGTGTTCTCCACTTTCCTTCCTGAAAGTGGGTTGCAGTCTCCGAACGAGGGGGAATTTCCTTCCAAGCGGTCTCCGGTGAGAGACTCACCCGTCACTGGCAATATGCTGCACCAGGTCTTCGAATGAGGAGCTCCCCCTGGTCCATTACGCCTTCCGGATTCGGGTACCCACTCCCGGGGTTCCCTAGGATCTCCTTCCCTCACGGAACTCAGTGTTGGGCACTGAGCTCCGGACCTCCATCTGAGTACCTCACCCCAGGCTAAAGGTGCCTGGAATGGAACATGACCTCCGGCTGTCCTCTGGGCCTAGGCCCGCCTAGAGAACCAACACGAACCACTGCCCACATGCTGAAGGTGCCCTGGACTCCGACCCCGTGACAAAGATGGCCGGCCCCTTTATACCCTCTCCCAGCAAGCACGGCGGGTTCCCCGCCCCACCATACCGCTGCCGAGGGAGGACAAAAAGGAAGCACGACACACAGCAATGATTCAACCCCAGCCCAGGGTGACAGCGCCACCCGCTGGGCTGCAGGGAATTACACATCACCAATGTCTCTGTCAAGTTCAAATTTACACCCGGGAAAGTACATACCTACGCTACACTCTCCCCCTGGTGGTTTGACACTGGTCCCCAGTGTCTGGAGTAAATCATGCCCTCAACGGCTGACATAATCCAATCCAGAAACCGACTAACAATTGTACAAAAATATAAAACTTTAGAAAAAACTATCCAACTAAAACATTGTGTCTGAGCCCTGTAAAGAAAAGGGAATAAAGACAAAAGAGAAACAACAGCATTGACTCACATCTTTACAATTTTCCTTTTTTTTTTTTACTTTTCACCTTCCCCATCCTGACTAAGACCCACCCCATCCTCAGTGGAATTGATGGGATGCTCTCCTGCAGAGGGAAAAGAAAGGATTAACACATATAACCCTGACACCTGTATTCGTGTGATGGAAAAGAAACTTCTTCGGAAAGAAATCCCTTTTCTCCAAAGAGTGAGTGCATGAAAAGTGTTTTAACGTTGCGCAACACTGCTACCTGGTGACAGCACCGCGGTAACTGCACTCGTGGAACTTTCCTCTTTCCTTTGGCCCTATCTACCCAGAGTCTATGATCTCTTGCAGGAAAGTGAAGAACAACAGGAACAATCCTTCATTCCTTTGAGGCACAAAAGCAACGGGCCCCAGAAAGTTCAGCAGCATGATAAGAACAGAGTCTCTTTTCTCCTACAGGTAAAAACGGGGATGCGGCAGAACAAGTGGCTTCAAGTGCTGATCCATGGTTTCCAGATGATACTCCACATATTCTCCTTCTTTGCGCCATATCAACACTTTGTCTGCATGGATGTGCCGTCCTAACATCCATTCTGCCTTGCAGTCCTTAAAACGTTGAGAGGCCTTTGGAGAGCATGCCAGGTACCTGTGGGCGTGGGGAACCTGAAGGTGGGTCCACACAAAGTCATAATACCAGTGCTCCCGGCACACTTCCACCTCATACAGCAGTTCCTTCGACAAGTACGGGGTACTCCCATCCGTAGTCAGCAGCAACCTTCTGGCCAAATAGCCGTTGTAGTCTCGCCAAAGGAGGCATGGTAGCTCTGTCCCCTTCGCCAGGCAAAACTATCGAATCCGGGTGGCGAGGGACCTTGATCACATCTGATCTGGGCATTGGTGCCCGCAGCAACAGTCTCTTTTCCCCAGCCTTCGGTACAGATGGCACCGGGGATGTAGAAGCAGGCTGGAGATGGGACCTCTCTTCAGTCACTGATGCCTCCACCCGGGGTGTACTTTCCCCTGTAGACATGGGTGGATCCCTGGTCCTCCAGAATGAAGCGAGAGGTACTTTGTCCCAGCCATTCTCTGCAAACAGTTCATCTATTGCAATGTCGTCTCCCATGCCTGAGAGCGACTCTAGGTCAGAGGTGTCACACTCCTCCGCAGGCAGGTATCCTGTAGTGGACACCTCTTCCCACACACCAAATCTCTCCGCCAGGCTTACCTCGGCCTTTACTTGAAACGGGACGTCCGGAACTCTTGTCGATGGATTCATCCTGGCCGGGCATAAGCGGGCCAGACGGTCCACCACAACCGCTGGTCGGGGCTACCATGCCGGTCTTTCTCTTCGGTGGTGGACACTGCGAGATCGTGGTGACCGAGTCAGCATCCTCGGATTTCTCCCGTTGAGTTTTTACGACCTCCTCCACGGTCGCTGCAGTGTGCGCAGGGATGGCTGTCACAGCAGTGATTCCTCCTCTCTGAGTGGTGTTGCCTGCTGCACGGCCGGGGTAGATAGTTCTCGGCTTCTCAACCGCCGGATCCACTTCAAACAGGAACTCCCCACAGGCCTCACATCGCCCGAATGGCTTCAGCTGCCACACCAGTCCCGAACAGCCGGGACAAATCACACCCAGGGCCTCAACGTCAATGCACGAATACAGGGCGAATCGACCCCTTGGCTTTAGCCGGATCCCCGTATCTGTTACCGGAGCAGCAGCAGTCAATGTTGTGGTGGAAGGGTGAACTGGAATCCACGACGTATGTGCGAACATGGCGACCTGTTGCTGATCCATTGCACACTGCAGAGTTTTTGCGCCAATGTTCCACGTGTAGTCCTTCACACGTATTGGACTCCTCCCCTTTGCTCCAGTTCGCGGGCTTTTCTTCTTTTCTGTTTCTGAGTCACGCCCACGAACTAAGCGATGGGGGTGTGCCTGGTGGCGCAGTGCAATAGAAGCCCCCACGTGTAGTACTTCACACGGCTGAACTTCCCCCTCTTTCCACTGTTCTGCGCGGGCCTTTCCCTTCATTGGGTCATGTCCACGACTTCGAGCCGGGATGCACTTCGGCCAGTGAAGGCCTGCCTATTCGTGTAACTCTTCCAACAGACACGTTCAATACTGTGGTGCACAAACACTATATCGGACCCGAGCCCCCACGTGTAGCGGCCTCCTCACTCCCCTCTTTCTCTTCAGCTCGTCTCTCTCTTGTCTAGGGGTATCTTTTAGAGGGGAAGGGAGTGGGGACACTACGCCAGGCCTTTGTCACAGGTGTCAGTGTGATACAAGCAAAGTTCTTTTACCTTCGGGTCAGTGCTGTGCACCTGGAGCCTCCACCGAGAGTTACCTTGAACAATGTCTGTCAGGAAATGAGCCCCACACCATTAAAGTTCAACACTCCTTTATTCTTCTCGAATGAACACAATCAGTTGAACTCCCTTAGTAGAAACAGAACAGAAAAGGAGGTGTGGATGCGAATAGGCCCAGACACAATGTGTTCTCCACTTTCCTTCCTGAAAGTGGGTTGCAGTCTCCGAACGAGGGGGAATTTCCTTCCAAGCAGTCTCCGGTGAGAGACTCACCCGTCACTGGCAATATGCTGCACCAGGTCTTCGAATGAGGAGCTCCCCCCGGTCCATTACGCCTTCCGGATTCGGGTACCCACTCCCGGGGTTCCCTAGGATTTCCTTCCCTCGCGGAACTCAGTGTTGGGCACTGAGCTCCGGACCTCTGTCTGAGTACCTCACCCCAGGCTAAAGGTGCCTGGAATGGAACACGACCTCCGGCTGTCCTCTAGGCCTAGGCCCGCCTAGAGAACCAACACGAACTACCGTCCACAGGCTGAAGGTGCCATGGACTCCGACCCCGTGACAAAGATGGCCGGCCCCTTTATACCCTCTCCCAGCAAGCACGGCGGGTTCCCCGCCCCACCATACCGCTGCCGAGGGAGGACAAAAAGGAAGCACGACATACAGCAATGATTCAACCCCAGCCCAGGGCGACAGCGCCACCCGCTGGGCTGCAGGGAATTACACATCACCAATGTCTCTGTCAAGTTCAAATTTACACCCGGGAAAGTACATACCCGCTACACTACATATTCCCTATATATTAACATATTAACCTCAGGAATTGGCCCATGGGGTTACCCCTTACTGTATGACTGGTATGACATGAATCAGCTTGCAGGATGCTTTTAACCTGGTAAAGGTTTTCTACAAAGACTGGTAATTATACATCTGCCACATCCAGCCAACACAACATTCATTGACCAGTTTGTAAGTGCTTGTGGGTGAAGTGGCATATTCATCTGCCAGCTATGAGCGAGTGGTATTGGTGGACGAGATGTACATCCATGGTACCCTACAATGTCTGTGTTTAGTGTTAGTTGTTCCCTTAGTCAAATGGCAAGTTTATGAAGTAAAGGTTCAAATATGTCATATTGTTGAATGGACATCCTGCACAGCTGTGTGCAATAAGGGCACCAGCAACATCATATCCATCTTCTTCTTGTTCCGTGACAGCTGATACATCCCTCAGAAAACTAGCTGTATCGTAATCATTCGATTTTCTTTTTTTCCCTCTTTGTGTAGTCACACCCGATACTCCTGGCTGCTGTGTACATTTTTTATATAATTGCCACTCAATTTCTTTGAAAAATGTTTTCGGCACACTATGCTTCAAAAGGTTGCCTACCCCTGGTCTAAACCCTCTAACCGCTACTTTGTCTGAACAGTTTGGTATGCAAAAGGAAGTTGAGAAATAACAGACCTACTGTCTGAATCACTAAAGCCCTGTACACACGATCGGTTTTACCGATGAAAACAGTCCGATGGACTTTTTTCATCAGACAAACCGATCGTGTATGGGCCCCATCAGTCTTTTTTCCATCAGTGATTAAAAATAGAACATGCTTTAAATTTATCCGATGGAAAAAAAACTATAGCAAATTCCGATTCTCTGTGTGGATCTTTATCGGAGAAAAAACCCACGCATGCTCAGAAGCATTGAACTTAATATTTCTCGGCTCGTTGGAGTGTTTTACGTCACAGCGTTTGGGACGGTCGGATTTTTGACTGATGGTGTGTAGGCAAGACTAATGGAAGTCAGCTTCATCAGAAATCCGCTGGAAAAATCCATCGGATTTTATTCCATCGTAAATCTGATTGTGTGTACAGGGCTTAAGTGAAAATAAAAAATTAAATAAAACAAAAAAACAAATGCAGCCAACACATCTAATGATTAGTGAGATGCAATTTAATACATTTTATTTTTGGGTTTATTACCATTTTAAGTGTAAGTTAAGGGTTATGCATAGGTTAGATGTAAAGGACTTTAATGCCGCGTACACACGACCATTTTTCTCGTCGGGAAAAATGAAATTTTTTCTTTTTGACGAGAAAAACTACCGTTTGTGGGCTTTTGGTCATTTTTCCCGACGAGAAAAACGGCATGAATAACGACGAGAAAAATTAGAACATGCTCTAATTTTTCTAGTCGTGATTCACGGCATTTTTTTCCGCGGCAGTTTTCCCATAAGGAAACACTGCCGGGGAGCCTACACACGGTCGTTTTTCTGGACCAAGAGAAATAATGTCGGGAAAAATGGCCGTGTGTAGGGGAACAAGCCGTTCCTCGTTTTTCCCGTCTATTTTCTCGACGGTGTTTTCACCGTCGAGAAAATCGATCGTGTGTACGCGGCATTAGAAGGACAATCTAATTTTAACATTTTCTCAGGGCTGAACGCAGTACCCGGCTACCTGTGCTGAAAATAGAAATGGTTGTTTATTTCCAGAGTTTGTACTGGTGCTAAATTATGTGGTCAGTTTATATGTTTGCTATGCACAGGAGAGGTTTTTTTTTGTTACTGATGAGCAGCATGCTGAGCAATATTTTTGTACCTTTCATTTACCTACATGCATTGTTTGCTAGTATTGGTAATGCAGTAATTAACCAGAAAAACCCTTTAAAGTAGAATTAGCAAAATATCTCAGTTTTTTCAAGGCATGCAGCTCTTCAAAGGTCAGAAACTGAAAGCAGCATCAGAACGGCCTTATTTATGGTAGAAACGTCGTTCATTGTATTTACACAAAACAGTGAACAGTCTTGGTTTTAACCAGATACTACAGATATAACCAGTTTTCCCCTCTACTTGGGTAGGATAGCTATATAGTATATGTTCATTCTGTAGTTCACTTCTACTTGCAAACATGAAGCTGGTGCTTGTATATCTGTCCCTGGCCTGTGTCTGCATTTCAGGAGTGACATCTGTAAGTCACGTACCTGTACTTTTATGGTCATCTGAAAGGTAAGTAACACAATATACATGATTGTATTTCAATGCAGCATACAGGACAATGGATTCTACATGTAGACATAACTGGCTGATTTAGTGTTTGTGTATTTGGTGGCTAACAATGAACATTTAATTTGGGTAATGTGAGTCAGCTATTTAAAAAGCATTCACTGATGCCAGATCCATGTTTTCATTATTATATCTTTACATACATTTGTATAGTAAAATTAGTACTGACAGAGTAGCTTATTGAGCAATATACATTTGATTAGACAGTACTCACATTTCATGCTAAATATTTGGTCTGGAAATACTAAGATTTCATATTGGTACCCATAGATATTAGGATCCATATTTTAGTTGTTTACCACCCATTGTTCTCTAGGACGAAACATGGCCTCTAATGCCGGGTACACACAATGAGATTATTGATCGTCTGTTTTTTTTTTCTTGCATACTAATCTCATGTCGATAATGAAGAGTTGCCTAAAGTTACAAAAATTCTTATACGACAGAATAAAAATTCAAAAGTGATGTAATGTGTTGTAGTGTATTTGTATTGTATTTTCGAAAGACAACTGTACTGATTAAACAAAATTTGTACGACCTGGTATCGTACGAGAAGAATTTCCGTGCTTGTCCAATAGGATAATATAGCTGTGTACTAACAATCAGATTATCGTACGATAGATTTGAAAGCGGTATTTTTCATCCGATTTTTTGATCGTAAGTAATCGCCTTTACTCTGCTCTGAGGACCTCCATGATAGGCGGAACACAGTGTCAAATGCCTATCACGGAACAGAACGCCATGAGAAAGCCGCAACTTTAAAAAAAATGGACACCTGTCAAGAATTCAGGTACAAAAAAACACTGACTCGAGTATAAGCCAAGGGGGGCATTTTCAGCCCTAAAAAAAGGGCTGAAAAACTTGGCTTATACTCGAGTATATACAGTATTAGATAATATTGTATCAAGAGAAGTGGGGGGTTACTCCAGCAGGATAATTAGATTTAAGCAGCTAAACTTTTGTTCGCTTGAGATAAGAGTGCTACTCTGATGTAGTACATTAAAAATGCTTACTCGCAGAATACCAAGGTTAATGACCATGTGGCTAACTATTTAGAAAAGATTGTCAGATTATTTTTAATACCCGCATTGAGTGACAATATAGCAGGCATGTGCGGTGAGGTCAGTGGCTGGTGAGACACTGGCTAGTATCAGTGCCAGATACACACAGGTTACGTTGATTGTTAGAGTGAGAGCAATAATTCTAGCACTAGACCTCCTCTGTAATTCTAAACATGTAACCTGTAAAAATGTTTACAACGTCGCCTAAGTACTGAAGTTTGGCGCCATTCCACAAGTGTGCGCAATTTTAAAGTGTGACATGTTAGGTATCTATTTACTCAGCGTAACATCATATTTCACATTATACAAAAAACTCGGGTTAACACTACTGTTTTTTTATTTTATTTATGAAACAGTTTCTTTCCAAAAAAGTGTTTTAAAAATTGCTGCGCAAATACCGTGTGACATAAAAAGTTGCAACAACCACAATTTTATTCTCTAGGGTGTCTGCTAAAACAATATATAATGTTTGGGGTTTCTGAGTAATTTTATAGCAAAAAAAATATGATTTTTAGATGTAGGCGAGAAGTGTCAAAATTGGCCTGGGTGGCAAGGGGTTAATCACCATAAGTAAGTAATATACAAATATTTATTATATATTGTTTTTAATGTAATTTGCTATATTTTCTAAATGTTAACTCAAACAGGTGGCTTAATGGACAAATTACTGAAGTTTGAAGTTATAACTTCCAACCAGTAATTTCACAGTAAATAGATAAATAATAAATTAATATGTTATAACATATATAGCAAAATAATATATGATTTAACTTGATTAAAACCGTACCTTTTCATCAGCAGCAGATTCTCATTTTCCCTCTTAACTGTGTGAGAAAAACATGGGATTATGGGTAAATCTTATAACCATAAACCCATGTTTTCTTTTAGACACATGCCCCCTTCTATGACACTGCAGTTAGTGGTGTGCCTCCACTGCAGCATTTTTATTGGACAGCTTGGGCCAATGGTAGTTTACCATTGGTCCAAGACTCCAAGCTGACCATTGAGCTCAGTACCCCTGATAAGAAGTGAGGAGAGGCACTGTGAGCTCATCCTCTCAGTCTGCTGCAGAGTGTGCCAGCTTGTATTTAAACTGGCTGCTCTGTATGTAGCTTCTGACAGGCTGTGCAAGGAGCCCTGTATCTCCGGAACCATAGGTCGTGGGAGCCCCAGTGGTGGAGTAGGACTTCAGCTACCGACCCCCCAAATTTGGGGTCGCCAGGTCGCCAAGCTATGACCCTCAAAGCTTGATCGTTTTTTTATGTTAATGACAGGTGAAAATCCTAAATTTGGGTTGTCCCCAGAACATAAATAGTGGGGATATCTTCCAATGGGGACACTAGTTCTGGTGACCTGGGGGCCCCAAGGGATTACCTTCATTTGCAGGTATTTCCTCTCACTTCCTGTTTTGGTTATGGGACAGGAAGTGAAGGTAAATCTCCCCAATGGGACACAGATGACAAAAAAAACTTCTATACAATATTTGTAAGTCTACTTGTATAGCTATCTGATAGGACTGCAGCCATTTGGGGAATGGTCACTATTACAGTGACCATTCCCCAAATGGCTGCAGTCCTATCAGATAGCTATACAAGTAGACTTACAAATATTGTATAGAAGTTTTTTGTAATGCCAGAGAACAAGCCAAGAAAACTGCAGAATCAGCATTTAGCAAAATAATAACATTTCAAGTACATCATGTTGTCAGTGGTTGAATAGGTTGGGAATATAATGTATACAGACTTTGAAATAGGAATGAATAGCTGTTAAGGTCACTTTATTCTCATGTCCTAGTTGTGGGTGAGGCCTTTATCACAGCTCGCCCATGCCATTTACAAGGACCCTTCCAGCAAAAAGGGCTGTAAACACTACTACACTATTTGGCCAAACATTTGTAGACACCGGATCATCACATCTGTATAAGCTTGTTGGACATCCAGTTGGCATTAACCCCTTCCCATCTGCTCAGTAGTTAATTTAAACACTTTCGGAATACCCAGGGGGTAAGAAGCATCGGCGATCATGTGACCACTGTCACAGAGATTACATGATCAGATGTCAGTCCTGCCGGCTACTTATCTTTAGCCCTGACTCTGAGTTGTCTTTGACAGCTCGGTCTCTGTGCTGAGAACAAGCAGTGAGTTCGCTCTTAGCACATACAGTAAGCATCGGCTGCCCAGCGGTGCAGCGTGTGGGTGGTAAAGCCCACCTTTTTGCCGCTGCAGTTGGGTTAAAACTGATTTTCCTGCCCACATCTGGTGTTATAACATCCTCCAGTCTCCTGTGTGAGTCCATTCAGCCAAAAGAGCATTTGTGGGGTCAGGTACTGATATTGGACTGGAAAGCCTGGCTTGCAATCTGTGTTCCATTCAATAAGGTTGAGATCAGGGCCCAATTTCCTCCACAGAAACTCATCAAAACATGTCTTTCTGTGCACAGGGGCAAGTAATTCATGAACAGGAAATGGCTTTCCACCCCTGAACATAATAACTTGTAGGGGTTTCTGCTTACTTTTAGTGATATAGTATTTGTTTGAAAAGACGTTTAGAACAGGATAATTCAATGCCTCTGTCTTTTATGTGCAGTAACCAGTGGCAAAAAAAGAGGATTGACAGAGGTTGCTGTTGTAACTGGGACTCTGCTCATGGGAGGACAAAGGGTACGCCTAGCCACATTTAAACTCCCTTGCCATCATCACCATGAATAGAAAATGTGGGGCTGAAACTCTTTTCCCTGAATGATGTGACCTAATGTACAAAGAGAAAGCAGGTATAGCTGTTGGGGCATTAGGTATGAAGTGGTGGTTATGAGATTTGACTATAGAAGGAGATAGGCAAGTCAGCTGCATAGTTATAGTGTTTGAGGATGTTAAACAATATGTACACAAATGAAGCCCGAGGGTCCTGCACAACCTCAGGGACCAGATTTGCCAAAATATGCCACCTGTAATACTTGTAAGAGGAGGTCAATGGCATGTCATACTTTTGTGCAGTGACAATATACAGTATGTGTTTGTGTGTAATGCATAGATTAGCTGACTCTTCCAAAAGGAAGTCTGCTTAACAAGTGTATTATGTTTTCATATTTCATGGACCTTCCTTGTTATTTATCATACACAGTAGTCTGTTTTTATTGTTGTGATTACTTGGCATGTCCGGAATTGCAAGGTGTCCAGGATGATAAATGTTACTCCCAGTTGAGGGGACCATCTGGTCATGTGGCCGTGACTTTCTTTTGATGGAAGAAGCTCATTAAAAATGCATGGCACAACATTCCTTTCAAATCAATTTTTCATAAGCATTCTGTATTAAAAAGAGGCCCTGTATTATACCCTTTTTTTCTAATTTTTCAGAAGCATTTTCAGCTGAAACGATGCCCAGCATTATACCTTTATTATAATTTTTTTTAAGACTTCTGTATTAAAGAGGCCTTGTAATTTTACCTTTTCACGTAACGTTTTGTGTTAAAGAACGCCCATTTATTTTCCTTTGTAAATCAAGGACGAATATAAATAGGACAATTGTTGCCCTTCTGATAAACGTATCTTAGTTTGCTAAAAGGACAACCTGTATTTTAGCATTTTCCCCAGAGAGTTTGCTGTGCTAAAAAGGTAAAGTAGTTGTGTTAAGTGCTAGGTATAGTAAAAAAAAATATTTTAGCATAAACATTTTTGTAGATATTTATGGTGTCCAATCTGATATGATGAAAGGGAACCTGTGATCCACCTACCTCTGCATTAGCTCTACACGTTAATCTAACCAGTTAGGTTTTTATACTTCGGGGTTGGTGCATCTTCCCAGTGCAATTCACCAGACACCTTTGCAACTGGCTAGTGAATATAAAACAGAGAATATGTGTGAATAGATTCTGAATTATTTATGAATTAGCATAGGGAACCTACAGAAGATTAGGAGGATTTTTTTTTTTTATTGTTCCTCTGACATCTCTAGATGTAGCCTGTACTTTGTTTAAAAGAAAACATTTAATGTTATACTTAGTTATAGTTACCATATTGTTTTAAAAACCCATCTTTTGGTTGTTGTTTTTTTACAAATTTCTAAACCCAAGTAAAAAGTTAGAAAAAAGGATCATTATAATAAAATAAAACTTTCATATAGCATAAGACAGAAAACAATACTTTATGCAGCACATTCCACTCTACCTCTGACTATAGTAGGGTTGCCATCCTCATTACCCCAGGGACAGTTCCCATTTTATGGGATTTGAGTTTGGGAAACAAACGTTTCTGGTGATGTCCCAGTTAATGCAGAGCAAGCATTCAGAGAATGCTGCACCTCCATTATGTCTTTTTTCTTTTTAGCCTAAAAAACGTTATTGACACCCGAACAGAAATACAGCAAGCCGAAGCACAGATTGACAAGCCTGTTAATTTATGTAAATTATAGCAGAACCGAATACTTTTTCCTTTATTGTCTTAGAACTTGCAGAGCTTATAGATTAGACTATGGCCTTGTCTTCTTTCTGCAGTAAGATAGTGTACAATGAGCAATGGTCACAAAGTGCAATATTCTATGGCAATCAATAAGATGTTATTTTTGGATGGTTAATATGCGTTACTACACTTTGACCTTTATCCTATTGCATAAACTGGTTTGACAGCAGGGTGGAATAAGTTACATTTCACTGCAGAGGACAAAATGAAGAAAGCAGATGCAGGCCTAACATGTACAGATCACTAATATCAAATCTACACATATACTAATAAACAACACTAATGTGTACGACTGTACCCAAAAACTTTTATATAATTTTTTGGAGATAAATAGAGATTTCTTTTGGTGGTACTTAATCACCACTAGTTTTTTTTTTTATTATTATTACTATTATTATATTAAGGAAAAAAGGGCAAAAATTGAAATAAATCATACCGTATATTCTTTCTTCATAAATTTAGGCCCAAATGTATTATTCTACATTTCTTTGGTAAAAATAACCCAAATCAGTGTATATTATTTGGTCTGTGAAAGATATAGAACCTACAACTATGGTAAGTATATTTTAAATGTATTAACCCTGATGTTCAGACTGCCTATTTTATTTCCTAAAGCCCTAAAATGCCAGGACAGTATAAATATCCCAAAAATGACTAATTTTTTGAAAGTAGATAGTCCAAGGCATTTAGTAAGAAGCGTGGTGAGTTTTTTGAAGTTGTAATTTTTTTGCCACAATTTTTTGGAAAATGAAGAAAGCAATTACACAAAGGTGTCATTTTAACAAGTTATTTCTCACACCCAACATGGGCATACTTACAATTACACCCCAAAACACATTCTTTAACTCCTGCCAAGCATGGGGATACCACTTGTGTGAACCCTTTTCACTGCTGAGAAGCACACAGCTTAGCCATACTTAGAATTACACCCCACAACACATTCTGCTATTCCTCCTGCGTATAGGGATACCACATAATTGAGACTTTTGTGCAGTCTAACCTTCAATTTCCTGACTACCTATCACATGTTTGAAGGCCCTGGAATGCCAAGACTGCAGATACACCCAAAAATTACCACATTTTGGAGAGTAAACACCCTGATGTATTTTTAGGAGGTTTGAAGAATCTTTTGAAACTTTCACTTTTCTGCCATGCGCTTTTGGAAAATGCAGAAAGAAAATGAAAATCTAATTTTTACACAATGTTGTAAATTAGTAAAATATTTCTACCACACACAGCATGGGCATACTTAGAATTACACCATATAACACATTTTGCTACTCCTCCTGAGTATGGGCATACCACATTTGTGAGTTCTTTTTAAAACCTAGCTGCATAGAAGGGCCTAAAATCCAAGGAGTACCTTCAGGCTTGCAAGGGGTATAAATTACACATTTAATTTTCAGGCTGTCTTTCACATTTTTGGAGGCCCTGGAGCACCAGAACTGGGAAAACCACAACATGGCCACAGTTTGGAAAGCAAACACCTCAAAGTATTTTGTAAAAGGCATAGTAAGTCTTTTAAAGAGTTTGTTTTGCCTCAAGAAATGCGGAAAGAAAGAGAAAACTTTTTTTTTTACACAATATTGTCAATTTAACAAGATATTTCTCACACAAGGCATGGGCATACTTAGAAGTTCACCCCAAAACACATTCTGCTACTCCTCTTGAGCATGAGGATACCACATGTGTGAGACTTTTTCATAGTTACATAGTTACATAGTTAGTCAGGTTGAAAAAAGACAAAGTCCATCCAGTTCAACCATAAAAAAAATAATAAAATAAAAAATATTGTACAATCCCATATACCCAATTCTATACCCACAGTTGATCCAGAGGAAGGCAAAAAACCCCAGCAGAGCATGATCCAATTTGCTACAGAAGGGGAAAAAATTCCTTCCTGATCCCCCGAGAGGCAATCGGATTTACCCTGGATCAACTTTACCTATAAATGTTAGTACTCAGTTATATTATGTACTTTTAGGAAAGTATCCAGGCCTTTCTTAAAGCAATCTACTGAGCTGGCCAGAACCACCTCTGCAGGTAGTCTGTTCCACATTTTCACAGCTCTTACTGTGAAGAAACCTTTCCGTATTTGGAGGTGGAGAGTGCCCCCTTGTCCTCTGTGTTGACCGTAAAGTGAATAACTCAACACCAAGTTCACTATATGGACCCCTTATATATTTGTACATGTTAATCATATCCCCCTTATTCTCCTCTTCTCAAGAGTGAATAAATTCAGTTCCTCTAATCTTTCCTCATAGCTGAGCTCCTCCATGCCTCTTATCAGTTTGGTTGCCCTTTTCTGCACTTTCTCCAGTTCCCCGATATCCTTTTTGAGAACTGGTGCCCAAAACTGAACTGCATATTCCAGATGAGGTCTTACTAATGATTTGTACAGGGGCAAAATGATATCTCTCTCTCTGGAGTCCATACCTCTCTTAATACAAGAAAGGACTTTGCTCGCTTTGGAAACCGCAGCTTTGCATTGCATGCCATTATTGAGCTTATGATCTACCAAAACCCCCAGATCCTTCTCCACTACGGACCCCCCCAGTTGTACTCCCCCTAGTATGTATAATGCATTCATATTCTTAGCCCCCAAGTGCATAACTTTACATTTATCAACATTAAACCTCATCTGCCACATAGTCGCCCAATTAGACAGTGCATCGAGGTCGGCTTGTAATTTGGAGACATCCTGTAAGGACGTTATTCCACTGCATAGCTTGGTGTCATCTGCAAAGACAGAAATGTTACTTTTGATCCCAGACCCAATATCATTTATAAAGATATTAAAAAGTAAGGGTCCCAGCACTGAATCTTGGGGTACACCACTGATAACCTTAGACCATTCAGAGTAAGAATCATTAACCACTACTCTCTGAATTCTGTCTTTTAGCCAGTTTTCTATCCATTCTTTCTTTTCAATGTTTGAACTGTCTGTACCAGACTTTGTTTCTTGTGTGTCATAAAAATAAGCCAGCATTGAACCAAACAGAGTATACTATAATGCTCTGTATGCCTCTGTATGAGTGGTCAGGAAATATAACTTAGTGTAGCGTCACCTACAGCAGTCCCCATTCCTATAAGTCAAGAAACCCTAACCTACTAGTATGTGGCTGCCCCACAGAGGATGGCTGAGACTGGTGTCTCACAGGAACAGTGGGACATGCAGGTGGTTCAGTTCAGATGACAGGCAGAGGAAAGGGTCAGCAAACAGGCAGTGAATCAGTCCAGGCCACAGGCAGAAATGTGGTTAATAAACAGACCAGGCTCAGTACAGGTTGCAGACAGAGGCAACACTGCACTGGTGTGGCGGTGATAAGGAACACTGTTGCTGGCTGGACTGGCTCTGGTTGCATTGCTCTGAAGTGGCGGTGATCAGGGACACAGACTCTGCTCCCAATTTGACATCTGTAGGGGTGCATGGCCCTGAATGCACACTGTCTGCATTCTGGTCTGTGCACTCGCACATACACAGATGTCATATTGGAAACACTTGTTCATCCCTGTGCAGGTAAACACAACCTTGCATGGGTAATCACTATTGTATGCCCTGTGTGAATGAGGCCTAAAAAAATGATCACATTCACCAGAGCAGTGCATTGTCACTATGGTGACAATGTACTATTGTGGCTAGTGATCAGAGACACTGACTGGCTGCACTGGTATAATGTCACCATAGTGACTCTGCATTGCTCCGGTGACACTGATCTTTTTTTTATACTGTAGTAAACACTCTTTGGTCTCACATAGCTGATAGCTGTGAGAGCAAAGATAGCAAAGGCTGTGACATGCATCCTTTCTTTACAAGTGTGATTGTTCACAGCAATTACATGGATGGGGCCAATTTCATTTGATCTGTGATCCGCTGTGTCACAGTGAAGAACACAGTGATCATAAAGTGTGCCTCTGTGTACCCTAGGATACCCTCCTGCATTTATGAAGTCACTGCCCAGCTATTTTTATAAAGCGACTGGATGGCAACTGGATAAAGGAAATGTTAACTTAAAGAAACATGCAGGCTACAATTGCAGCCACTTACAGCAGTGCTGGAAGTTACTGCTGCCAAAGACACTAATGGTATTCTAACAGATTGGGAATCCACTCCCATAGGAGCAGAGTGGCTTACCATGACTTAGTTGTAGCAGTGGAGTAGATGTTGATGAAAGCCGTGAAGTAGGCAAAGAGAGCTTGTTGTGCCCACTTGATTAGTGATGATGAGAGTCCTGGGAAGGGGAGAGATGCAAAGTCCAAGGTACCCTCTGTCCTTCACTATTACTTCTGGCTCTGAGGAAGAGGGTTCGCCCTCGCAACGCGTCAGCCGCAGCTGTATTATATGTCGTCTGGACTCTCCGGTTGTCTGGTTCCAGTAGGAGGCCCTCCGATGGCATCTATCCCTTTGATGGAGCGGTGTTTATGTCTATTTTTTTACTTGCCTTGTGAGTATTCATGATCTTTTGGTAAATTTTTTAATAAACCTAGCCATTGGTAATGCACTAGGTCAGTGCGCCCCTCTTTTTCCTTTTACATTTTAGTCCCAAAAATACCAATTATTCTGAGGAGGGCAGCAAGATCCCTGGTCATTCCCTTTCCAACGGAAGACTCTGGTTGTGTCACTAAGAGATCAAGCTTCCGAAGCGCAGGAGACTGTCTGTGACCCTCTGTTCTTCACCAGAGCTTCCAGAAGTAGAGATTTTACACCACAGTCAATACCCAGTCCTTTGGCTCACCTGAGCAGGCAGCTACTGATAACTGAGGGTATATGAGCTGGAGGGAGTCCTTAGCAGTGCTGGAGCATAGGACTCACAGGTTAGTGGATAATACAGTCTAAGCAGGCAGGAGTATGTAGCAGTACCCCCATGGGGGCTGCTGATTGACTCTATACCCCACTGGCCACCCCGACTCTGCAGACCCTCTCTTACCTCTGACACCTTGGGTTCCATTGTAAAATACCACGTTAGTAATGAGAAACTCAGACAAAGTCACTGAACCACTCAAAGAACGTTTACTATGGTAAAAGATGACACAAGGAACTGGTACGGTTAACAATGAGTGAGCACAGGCTATGATTGGCAGAGGTATTTGTTCAATGCAATAATATCATACACTTACACCCAATAGCAACCTGATGAGGGCATATGTGAACAGGTGCACAGGGAGATAGGTCCTCAATAATTTTACCACATCTATTGAATACCTTCCCACTGAGGCCTCAACACACAGACCAATGCAATAAGAGAATGCACAACAGTGAATACAGTAATACAATACAGATTCCAACTATATCTCACTAAATGGCTCCCTCTAGGTTGCAGTTCAGAGCAATTCTCCCAAAGTAGAGCAGTAAAGCTTTGTAAAGGATTAAAGCGATTAATGTTCCTCAAGTTCCAGTTTTTTTGTCTTCAGCTAGCTTATTTCATACTGCAGTGTTGAGTTGTGTGAATAATTGTAATCCAAAAGAAACAGAGAAATGGCAATTACTGTAGAATATGATGCTATAGATTCCTTAACTGAAGAACTATTTCCACTTATGATTCCTTTTGTGTGTGAGTCATACAGTACTGACCTTACAGCGCAGGGGAGGAAGACACAGCCCCAAAGTCTGGTTGTAAGATGCTCAGGTGCAGCAGAACCATAGCCGTGGAACTACAAGTCTCAGCAACAGTCTGTAGGAAAGAAACTCACTCAACAATACTGTGGTCACTACTTGGATAGGCATGTGCCTTCTCACCACTGTGGATCCTCAGCTGGCTGATAGACTCCCTCCGGAACCCCCTAGAGATGCCTCCGTCAGTGAAGATGGTGTCGCCACGCCGCGCTGCTCCTCCCGGTATACTGAGAGGCAGGTGGCTTCAAATGCTCTGGAGCGCAGGCCGATCCACCTGCTTGACTAGCAGGGCCATCCTCAAAAGATCCCTCTGGGGCGGATGATCCGGCTCTCCGCTATAGGCCGCAGTCTCTCACTCCTGGTCACACACACAGACCTTCTGCTGGCAGTTGAATGGCGTCCAGAGAGACCGAAAGCAGGCCACGCCTGTCCTTTTATCCGTCCTCCCAGCAGGCTGTTCTGTGACTTGGCATTGTGGGTCTGTAGCTTGGTATTGTGGGTCTGTAGTCCCCAGACTGATTTAAACAGTATGAGTCACTTCCTCATTAAACTACACATCCCACAATGCATAACTGTTTACTTCATAACCAGAAGGAAATATCCTGATAAAGTTCAGCGGTCACTAGAGGGAGCCAAACCCTTTACTAAAGAAACAATGAACTGCTAACATAATGACTTTAATAGCAACTCTTGGTTACAAGTGCACAAACACACAAAAGCACTGGGAATGGGATGAGGTGCACAGAATCACCAGGGGTCACTGAAAGCAAGTTGAAGGCAAGAGTGTGTGACATCACTAAAGAAGGATGTGGAGAAGGAGTGCAAAAGTGTCAGCAACAAGTGGCTGGCTGAAGTACTCAGGGAATCACACAGGTGCTGAAGAGCAGGTAGTGGCACACAGAGAACACGCTGGAAGCACACAGGAAATGATTGAGTCCTTTTAGCGCTGGGGTGCTGAATACACAAGGTATTAGGTAACACAGTAGGAGTGAATGGGAACTCACAGAGGCACAGAGGAGAAACAAAGGTTTGGAGTGCACAGGTGCTGGATAATGATAGGCTGGCTGCAACTTATGGTGAAACACACTGGTGAAGAGAAACATAAACAGACTGAGGTGCAGAGGGATGCACAGTGGTGATGGATACTGGCAGGAGTGCACAGGGTCCCTGGAGTAGAATACAGACTGGGGAATGCAAAGATCACAGGAGCTGGCACACATAGGAATCACAAGGTTGGAATAATTTGCAACACTGGGAAATGTGCAATAATCTGTGCAATAATCATGCTGTCTAATCAGCATCTTGATATGCCACACGTGTGAGGTGGATGGATTATCTTGGCAAAGGAGAAGTGCTCACTAACACAGATTTGGACAGATTTGTGAATAATATTTGAGAGAAATAGGCCTAGTCGTAGATCTTTGCGTTGAGCTCATAATAAATAGGGGTAAACACAAAAGTGTTGCGTTTATAATTTTGCTCAGCGTATGTTAAAATCCTTGGTAAAAAGGCAATGTTCCTGAGAGCAGAAAATGTTTCACACCAAAAATGCTGTGATCAAATTGCATGGAAACAGGGTTCAAACACCTTATTGAAATTGTTTTTAAATTATTTAAATATAAAACTGTGGAAAAACGCAGAAACAAAGGTGCCTTTTAGATTGAATCCCACACTTGACATATTTGCAAAATAACTTTGTTATTTAAATCACAATTAGACTAATCTGTCCTTGTCCTTGTAATAGTAAGGTTAAAGAGGAAGTAAACCCTCTCCAAAAAAAAAAAAACCCTCTCCCAAAAAAAAAAACCCTCTCCAAAAAAAAAGAAACACCCTGCAAGACAAAGGCATAATGAGCTAGTGTGCATAGCATACTAGCTCATTATGAATTACTTACCTGAGATCGAAGCCCCCGCAGCTTTCCTTATTCCCTTCCTTCGTCGCCGCCATCTCTCCCAGAGTGACTTCCGGGTATCGCGGCTCCGGCGCTGTGACTGGCCGGAGCCGCAATGACGTCACGGGAGCAGCCAGTCACGGCACGATCGCCTTCAGAAACGGCACACTCAGTGCGTCTGCGCCGTAGACATCGGTGCCCGTCTTTTTTGAAAACATCTCCTAAACCGTGTAGGTTTAGGAGATATTTCTTGCACCTACAGGTAAGCCTTAACCACTTGCCTACCGGGCACGAAAACCCCCTTCCTGCCCAAGCCATTTTTCAGCTTTCAGCGCTGCCACATTTTGAATGACAATAGGTCGTGCGATCTGGCTCCCAAACAAAATTTGCGTCCCTTTTTTCCCACAAATAGAGCTTTCATTTGGTGGTATTTGATCACCTCTGCGGTTTTTATTTTTTGCGCTATAAACAAAAGAAGAGCGTCAAGTTTGAAAAAAAACACAATATTTTTTACTTTTTGCTATAATAAATAATTACAATTTTCCTCAGTTTAGGCCGATACGTATTCTTCTACATATTTTTGGTAAAAAAATCGCAATAAGCGTATATTGATTGGTTTGTGCAAAAGTTATAGCAGATACAAAATAGGGGATAGATTTATAGCATTTTTTTTTTTTTTACTAGTAATGGCGGCGATCTGCGATTTTTATCGTGACTGCGATATTGCGGCAGACACATCGGACACTTTTGACACATTTTTGGGACCATTCACATTTATACAGCGATCCCTGCTATAAAAATGCATTGATTACTGTATAAATGTGACTGTCAGGGAAGGGGTTAACACTAGGGGGCGAGGAAGGGGTTAAATGTGTTTCCTAGATGTGTTCTAACTGTGGGGGGAGGGGACTGACTGGGGGAGGTGACCGATGGTTGTCCCTATGTACAAGGGACACACCATCGGTCTCCTCTCCCTGACAGGACGTGGATCTGTGGGTGGCGGGGTGCCCGCAGGCTCAAGGTAGATTTACTGCCATAGTGCTGTCCTTTTTGTCCCTTCTCGGAGATGGTACGGCGAGGGCGGGGAACCTGCCGTGGCGTCAGTGGAGGGGATAAAAGGGGGAGACGCCCTTGCCACGAGGTCTTCTTCTTCTGGAGTTTCTTCATCACGCGCCCAGGCACCTTAGGCCTGGGTGTGGGCGGTTCTGAGTTCCGGCCCAGGTACCCTAGGCCTGACCGGAATGGAGTTGGAGTCCATCCCAGGCACCTTCTGCCTGGGGTGAGGTACTAAACCAGGAGGCCTGGGGCTCAGTGACTTCGACTGGGTCCCGCGAGGGTGGAGAAGTCCGAGGGTCCCTGAAGTGGATGGGGCCCATGTCTGAGGCGAGGAGGCCGGGGAGGTTACCCATTCGGAGAGTCTGGAGCAGCATCAACCCGGTGACGGATGGGCCTCCGGTAACTCCCTTGGAGGGACATCTTCCCCTGACAGGGGCCGCAACGCAGCAAAGGTACTCCTATCTACGTTCTCTTGAGTCGCTGGTAGAGACTCTCAAGTTCTAAGTTCTCTCTAGCCAAGGCTATAGTAACCGCTGGTGAAACCACAGTGGTTTAGTGTACAATCAGGATAGTGCCTCAACCTGCTCATTCCACCGTATCAAACTGTTATTGGGTCTCAACCAGTTGGCTACTGAAGCACTGTTTATTGTGAGTTATGCAATAAAACAAGAGTTGGACTGTGATCGGTGTGTGGAACTCTGGTTAAGGGGAGCAAAGGGAAGTGTTGGCACGGCAGGACTTGATCCTTGACTAGAACACACAGGCCCGAGGAAAATATCTGGTACTGGCCTTCACCTCACCCACAGCTATGGGGAGGACATGGGCCGTAGCGCATCTCACCCTGTCGTATGTGATACCCCTAGACAAAAGAGATGGGGTGAGACCGCTACATATATATATATATTAGTATTTAATTAATACAGAGAACAGAACTAAATGTATCCAGAGGTGCCAAAAACAGGAGGGTGCAGATAGACCTTTTATGTCGACCTCCTTTAATCTGTTTAATCTGTTGATAATTAATTCATATCTTGCCTAACATTGATAAAATGCCAAAAAAGTAAAAAAAAAATCCACTTCTTCATAATGAGGTCCTTTGTGTGACAACAAAGAAGCAACTTCATATGATAGACAATTGTCCGTTTATGCAACAGTCTAAAGTGCGAATCTGCTTTTCATTTTTCATTGTCCCAGTCATTACCAAGTCACGCTCATGTCGATTGTTAAAAATGCTAAGACTATTGATTGAAAGGAACAGGGAAATGACATGTTACAAAAACATCATACATATTTTATAAGCTCAGTGGGAGTCACCTCCCTTAGGGTGCCAGTGTGTTAATGAGGTTTCATTAAAGGTCAGACTGAAGCATGAACAAGTAAATAAGACAGCCTTAGCGTGTAGACATGCCACAGGTAGGGTTCAATCTTACAAAGCACGTTTCTAGGGGAAAAAAGGAAAAATAAACTTCGGTGGTGAGTCATTCTATGTAAATGATCATTCAAACGTATCCACATATTGATTTTAGGTGCATGGTTTGGAAGAAGTACTTATGGCACATAGCAGAACACAATAAAAAAGAAAAACATGTGTTCAGTGTTAGTATCTTAAAGTGATAAACCTAATTTGGTGACAGCAGCACTCACTGGTAGCTAAATACAATACCACCAAAACACATAGGCCAAAGTTGTGTGGCGCTCTACAATAAATTATTGTTTGTTGTCTTTAAAGAACTGACAATATATTTCAATATCAGTGCAACATGCTCAATATTTATATTGAGCATTATCAGTGAAACAGTGCAAAATTATCAACATTTTCAACATTTTCGGTGAAGCAGTGCAAAAATATTTATTAAGTGAAGTGTGAAAAAATTATATATGCACCACATACTGTATATAAAATCTGTGAAAAATCAATAATTGTGAAAAAAAGTCCCAATAACAAAGACTTCAATCATACCACTTCATCCAGTATACTGTGTTCCACCACCTTTTATGAGAAAGATTCTTACCAGAGAATTAGACCTCAAAGTGATTGAGGTCAACTTGCGCTTTATTATCTCAGCACCAGGTTGTCAGTAGTAGAAACAGGCTCTTTCCTTTCCTGTGTATATTTATGGCACTTCATTAACCGGAGCATTTGTCTATACAGATGACATTACTATGCTTGGAGTATCTATGCTGAAAGAACCCTTTTCCACTACTAACAACCTGGTTCTGTGGAGATAATAAAGCACAAGTTGACCTCCAACACCTTGAGGTCTAATTCTCTGGTAAGAAGCTTTCTCATAAGAAGTGGTGGAACACAGCACACAGGATGAAGTAGCATTGAAGTCTTTGTTATTAGTTACATAGTAGGTGAGGTTGAAAAAAGACACTAGTCCATCAAGTCCAACCTATGTGTGTGTTTTTATGTCAGTGTTACATTGTATATCCCTGTATGTTGTGGTCGTTAAGGTGCCCATCTAATAGTTTTTTTAAATTATCGATGCTCCCCGCTGAAACCACTGCTCGTGGAAGAGAATTCCACATCCTATAGTTACATTGAGAATTTTTATTACAGTTATTGATTTTTTCACAGATTTTATATATGTGGTAGATGTATATAGAATGTTTGCACACTTCCTTTATGATATATGTTTGCAGTGATGATAATATAAAATATATGAATATAATATAACTACTGGGCATGTTGCAATGATATTACGTGTATTGTCTTTAGGTCAGTTCATTAAAGAAATAGTACAACACAAACAAATTTATTGTAGAATAAAAACTTCAGTTTAAAGGTACAGTGCAACACATGAATATATGGCAGAACACAAGCCTGTTGGTGACACTATTCTACTTCTGTTTGTTACAGAAACAATGGAGGCATTGCAGTTAAATATGACCTAGCAGTGGATACACACAAATCTATATGTACTGTTATTGCAAATTTCTCCTCTGCTGCTTGGAACTAGTTTATACCCTTCAGCACATGTACTTTTGTTATTCACAATACCAAGACTAAATGCTATTATAAAACTGTAAACTGAAAATGTACGTAAGCCCAATTTTATTTATTTATTTTTATGGATAAAATGGGGAATGGTTACCATTTGTACCTAATTCCAGGAAACCATTTTCAAAATTCAAGCAAGATGGTATAGAATGGCAACTGTCATCCATAAATTTTACCCAAACATTCCTGATTGATGCTGGCTTTGTGATACAAAGGGAAGCGAGGGAAACATCCTAGAAATTCACAGATTTGACCATCCCAGATGACAACACCCTCTCTCTTAAAAAAAAAGAAAATCAGAGTCATGCATACCACTGACGTAAGGACTCCCCCACTCACTCAATGTCTATACTGTTACACAAAGTGGAAGAAATTAGACAAATGAAGGACCTAATAGTCACTTTACAAAACATATCTGAAACATACTGGGCTATTGGATATTGAAAATGGATTAAACAGCAACACATTTGAACCATTTCAACTTTATACTGAGGGGGTTGTGCAGGGCATGGGGTTCTTCAGCACACAGAAGAACAGAAGGACAAAAAGGTGCGGGAAGGGAATGAGGAGAAAAAGAAGGAAAAGAAAGAATAGATAAGAGGGGATAGGGAAGAATAAAAAAAAAGAGAAAAAACAGGGGGGGGGGGTGCAGGTGTGTAGGTAGTAATACCTGAAATTTAGAGGTTTCGGAGGTGAATTCAGAGGTTAATAATGCTACTCCATAGTTATGATTTCCTGGATTTTCAAGAACCATAGGCTCAATTTAGACATTTCACTCCTAACAAAAGAGAACTCTAGCTGCATTGATAAGGTGAGAATATTTGTATCTCTTTATGGGATTATTGGAGTCAGATTGAGGAGGAATGCTGCTGGGTCACCCCAGTTGGCATTGGCGATCTTAAAGTGGAACTAAGCTGTACCTGAGCACCAGAAACTGAAAACGCTATTTAATTAATTATTAATATTGAAAGCAGACTCATTCATCCATCTTGCCATGCTTTATTTTGTTGAGAAATCACTTTAGATAAATCCATCTTGAGAAATGGCAGATAATTCATGTAGCATTTACTTGCTGGAACCCTTCTGACCTTAGCTCAGGCATGCAGACAGGGGAGTGTGCTTAGCTGAGAAAGTCTCTCCTCTAGATGAAAGAAAAAAAATGCCAACAAAGACTCGTGGGATGTATGACATCATCTTGGCCTAGGCCAGAAACCAGGGAGCAACTGAAAAAAAAAAGGTTTAAAGTAGATGTAAACCCTCCATACACCCAGTGAAGTGAACAGCCTCAGATAATACTCAGAGATTAACCAAATCTCCCTACATAGGTTTTACATCCATATCTGCTGTCTTCACAGTTATATACTGTTTAGAAAGTTCAGATCCTGTTAGGAGATTTTCTCTTCCTGTTTAACACAAAGTGTGATGTCTGGGCATACAGCCAAGATAGCTAAAATTGCTGATTGGAGGACAGGCACACACCCCCTCTCATCATAGGCAGACTCTCAGAGGTGTTTTGTAATAGGACCAGCTCCCTGATAATCTATTTATAGAAACCTCCCCTGACAGAAAAGTCAGGCTGCTTTTATCTGATGTGTCTGAGAATTTGTCAGGAGTTATCAGGCTAATAACAGAGGAACAGTTCAGGAGAGAGCTACGGGACATAACTCTTTGAAGAGAGATAACAAAACACTGCAGATATATGTGCCCAGCTCAAATTTCATGAATCGGGTTTACATCCACTTTAAACCAGAAATTGGAATATACATTCCTATCTATTTATCAATGCTTGCAGCATAAGGATTAGATCTATTTATTGTTAATTGAGAGAGTACAGTTCCACTATAAGAAGTATATTATTTACCAAATCCAGTTTCCATTGAACCTGTAGGCTGGCTACATCTCCAGAGTAGTGAGCATCATGGGAATGTTTTGTTTAGAAAAGAGGGTACCTGGTACCCTCTAGAGAGAATGTTAGATCCTGATTCTTGAATTTTGTTAGCTATAATGTTTTATAGGTGAAAATAAAATTGTGGTCCCTTTTTGACAACCAGAAGAGACTGCTGTGGAGAATGAAACAGAACTTTAAGGGGTTTTGGTGTTGATTTACCATATTTGCCGGCGTATAGGGTGACTGGGCGTATAAGACGACCCCCTAATTTTCCAGCTAAAATGTTGGTTTTGGAATATACTCGCCGTATAAGACGACCCCCTTCCGACTAGTCATGCCTCACCTCACTGTGCCATTGCATGCCTCACCTCACTGTGCCATTACATGCCTCACTGTGCCGTTACATGCCTCACTGTGCCATTACATGCCTCACTGTGCCATTACATGCCTCACCTCGACGATCACATACCTTATCCCTGTATTCAGAGTCAGTCAGACCGCGGGCGTCCATTGTTCAAAAGCCGCGCCTCCTCCTCGTGCTGTTCCGTGATAGGCGGAACACTCATCTTCCCAGCAGAGCCTCTGTTCAGTGTTCTGCCTATCACAGATGCCCTCTCGTCCGAGGCCGAGGATGAGAAGACATCTGTGATAGGCGGAACAATGAACAGAGGCTCTGCTGGGAAAATGAGTGTTCCGCCTATCACGGAACAGCACGAGGAGGAGGAGCGGCTTTTGAACAATGGACGCCCGCGGTCTGACTGAGACTCTGCATACAGGTACCGGCGTATAAGATGACCCCCGAGTTTTGAGGCATATTTTTAAGCATATATGGTTGTCTTATACACCGGAAAATACGGTACTAAAGCCAAATAGACTTGTAATGGTCGTTTAACCACAAAGGGGTTAATATGGATTCTACTACTGTTCCGAATTGTAAAGGTTAGATAACATTGCATGCATGCTGAAAGCAAAACTCTGACACATCCGTGCAGATCCGTTACTTCCGTATCTAATGTTTTATTCCAGGCAGTACTAAACTTTTTACATACAGCATGATACGTCACTATTATGTTAATGTAAGACTGCAAACCACATCTGATTGGCTGAAAGACAAAAAGAGTACAGAAACGTGATGATTAAGTTGGGCTGTCCTCTGGTCCTATCTTCATATCCGCATTCCAAAGATGTGTGGGAGAAGGGGGTATCCGCCATTTTCTGTCTTCTCCAGTCTTTTCGGTGGGAGGAGGTGTTGTTAGAAATTTAATTGAGTAAGGAAGAATTACAGCAGTGGTGTACATGAAAAAGCAATATAGACTTTATAGTATAGTAAAGATGCATAGAGAATAGACATTTTCTAGTTTAACATTATGCTCATCACATTCCTTCACTGTTAACTTTTCAGGGGAATTTTCCCTCAGCTTAGTCAATGAGACAAAGTACTGCTGACTTCCATCTAATCATGTGCAAGCAAAAATCCTCTCTGGCAATGGGAAGATTGGAAAACTAACATTTGAGTGTTCACAGGAACAGGAGATGATATTTAAACGGTTAACTTGTACTGGTGGTAGCTGTTCAAGACGGGATATCCCTTTATTTTGGAGAGTTCCACTATTACACCTGGAAGCTCATTGTTTTTTTTTTTGCAGAAGCCTGATTTTGTGTTTTCCAGCTTTAGTAAATAAACCCCATTGAGTACTTAAAAGTGGGGTATGCCTGTATTTCCTTCTTTGTTTCTGAGACAGGAAGTGAAATGATGGGACAGATAGAAAAATAACCCAATCTCTACTCTATCTGACCCTCCCCAAAAAATAAAATTAAAAAAAGAATCTCCAAATATGATCATTTACTAGTGTAGCACTACCCCCGAAGGAGCTGCTGGTTTTGTATTGGGTCTGTACTCTGGCTATCAACCCCAGGAATTTGGCTTGAACCCTCCCTTGGCACAACTGGTCTACACGAGGATTGTGGAACCCACTGGTAATTGGGAAACACAATAATATCACACAGTAATAAAATTGTAAATAAAGTTGTTACCTTGTAATGGCCACTTGTCCAACAGGGTAACAGATAAACTCCACACAGAATGCTGCTTAACCAAGGGTAAATTTTACTTGGTAAGAAAAGTAACAGAGTTAGACAGAAATACAGTTGACTCTTACAGGACCCTGCATGAGTCAATGGTATAGCAGAAAATCTTAATAAGAAACAATCAAAACACAAGATCACAGTTCTAGTGTACACTTCTTATATATTTAGGCTATATGCTTGCGAGCTCCCCCTAATGGGCAATACCGTACACGTGTCCCAGTACTATTTGCTCTGGACAGGCCTGACTAAGTTCAGTATAAAGTTCCTTCCAGTAGTAAGAGTCTTCGCTAGCATTTGTTGGTGCACATCAAGTATTTGTAATCCATAAGGGTATGAAAAAGGCAGAAAACTGAACATCCACAATGTTTCTAAATATGTAGAACTCACTGACTGTGCAAACGCCAATCTTTAAAACACGCGACCACTGTGAGATGCTCTATGTCCTTGTATGTGGCACACTACTCTATTGATAATGGCAGGTCTTTAAGAGTTACCTTCCTACGCAACAGTTAGTCAGTTTTGGGCAGGTGCCCCCTCACCAAAGCAGGCCTCGTCCCTCTGGTACGCTCCGCTGCCGGCGGTCCGGTCCACGGCCTCTCCGCAACTTGCAGTCTCCGGTCCCTCACACAGCCGCACAAGGTGTCGGTAGATGAACGACTCCGGTCTCTGTGGAGCGAGAGCTGGACACACGGGATCCCTTCTTAGGCTGAGTGATCCTACTTGATAACTGTAGGCCCAGGCTTTCCAGCCTAGATGCTCTGGCAGCAGGCCTCAACCCAGGCTTCTGGCTTGATAGAAAGCGATGTCCAGAGAGTGTGAGTGTAGCTCCTCCCTTCATTTAAGTAATTTCCCCCAGAAGGCTGTGAGAGGATGCAATGCACTCTGGTAGCACAGCTGCACTGTGGGTTTTGTAGTCTATTTGTTACCCATGGCAATTGAGTCTCTTTCTCTCTGTACTATAAGTTCCATAATGCATCGTTCCACACGGTTAAACAAAACAGTTGCTGCAAAGTCATAAAAGAGACTCTGGAGGGAGCTGGGTTCATTCTCAATACAACAAAAGTCTTATAACCCCACTGCAACGTGGCACCTCGCTACACTAGTATAACCTCCAATATGTGGTCAGACATGGTTTTTATAGTCTGGAGATAATATTTTTATCTTCATGTACTTTTCCACTATGCTCTACAGAGACCTTCTGTCGTATTGCTGTGAAACACAGTCAAATCATTTCTATATAAATAGTTTTTCAGTATATTTTAGTGATTTCTTACTCACATGCAGCTCAAGAATAGTGCTAACCAAAAATAAATAAAGCTTTTTACTTAGGTCTGGAGGTTTTGTAACACAGAGAATATTCTATATGTGATTATGACTCAGATTTCCAGTATTACCTCAAGGACTCAGACAATGACTGGCATTGTGTGATGCAATATAACTTGATTAGAAATACATTAGCGTATCTGTGCCACAATAGTCTGATCTTTATTTTCTTTCTCTTCACCTGGAAGGAAAGAAAAATGATTATAATCACTGCAAGATGAAATATAGTGGGCATTGTTAGACATGAATCCTCTGTATAGTTTATACATTATAGGTGCACAAGCCATATTTATTGCAAATAATAAAGTGAATTAACATTTTCAGTACCAGTGTTTTACTGTAAGTGCTTCTGGACCTTGGTCAGATCCTTATATATAGAGCAGGGGATTGCGCTGTCAAAGGGGGAGAAGGGCAAAGCTCCATGCATGTCTTGTAGATGTGTTAACTGCATAAAGCTGAACTTTAGCTTTACCTTGAGGATGCCTTGGGCTGAGCTGAGCAGCTTTGACAATTGCAGTATCAATGCATAGGCTAGGCAAAAAACCTGATTCCCTATCACAACAGTTCACACCACTGTGCTGTGTTGGTCTGTGCTGAAAAAAGTACAATCTGCAGTACATTTTTTTCTGCACAACATAGTGCAACACATTACATTGCATTACACCATGCTGCAGCCAGTAGAACCGAATGGAATGTCAATGTAGCATTTCAATAACATTCTAGCCCAAACAAAGTCTCATCCTAACCTTTCCTGGCCAGCCCATTTCATTCATTGCATTTCAGTTCTTTTATTTATGGAGGTTCAGCATCAAATCTGGGAATTGCCTTGGACAGTCAGTACACAAATGCAGTTTTCCTAGGAATGCCCACTCCTTCAGACTGGCGTCCACCCATTATTGCCGTGTACACACGATTGGAAATTACGACAACAAAAAAGTTCGATGTAAGCTCTTGGTCGTAAATTCCGACCGTGTGTAGGCTCCATCGGACATTTGCTGTCGGAATTTCGGACAACAAAAATTTGAGAGCTGGTTCTCACATTTTCCGACAAGAAAAGTTCTTGTCGGAAATTCCGATCGTCTGTATGCAATTCCGACGCACAAAAAAACACGCATGCTCAGAATAAAGCAGAAGAGCCAAACTGCCTAATGAACTTCATTGATCTCGGCTCGTCGTACGTCTTGTACGTCACCGCGTTCTCGACGTTCGAAATTTCTGACAAGATTTGTGTGACCGTGTGTATGCAACACAAGTTTGAGCCAACATTCCGTCGTAAAAAAATCCACAGTTTTGTTGTCAGAATTTCCGATCGTGTGTACGCGGCATAAGACTTTTTTTATAATTGCATAACTCCTCCTAGGAGCCAACCCACTGCTTACATCAGGACTGAGTAGAGGAGTATTGAGACAGGATGACGTGATGTTTTCAGGAAACTAGGTGCAGCACCCACCCACACACACACACACACACATAGAGAAGCCGCAAGACCCAGTGATGACATCATTGGTCTAAAATAAGTAATAAAAACAGATTTTATTTAAAAATCTAAGCAATGAAGCAGTTAGTGGAGAGATGTAACACAGCAGAAGAAGAAAGGATAAAAAAATGCCTCTGAGAATGTAGACACAGTGGTAGCAGATGGAGACCCTATCACAAGAGGCCACTCCTTGACAGAATAATGCATAATTATAGAGCCGATAGTAGCCCAAGTATTTCGCTCCATATTTTTGTGTTTTACGATGAATGACTATGTACATGATTACAGTATGTACAAAAACTGAACTAGCCCTCTCCTTCACTAACCCTGACCTTAAAACCATCCTGTGAATTTTGAGCTTGTTCATCATAGTTTTATGCAAGTTATTAAATTCCTTTCTACATTTTGCCTGTAGCGGCCTCACCCCTCTCCCTTGCTTTATCATTTATGTGGCTGTTGTCTAGGGGTACCTGGGAGAGAGATGATACACACCACGGCCCATGTCCTCCCGTAACTAGGAGGTGAAGGCCAGAGATTGGGCTTTTGTGTAGGTATCCTAGAGCCAAGTCCAGTCCTTCGTCCCTGACTTCTTTGCTTAGTAACCCAAGTTCCACACAGTGAGTAGGTACAACTCAGTTTTATTCTTCTTGCCAAGCAATAAAACAATCTCTCTCCTTTGGAAAATGGGGGGACAGATCGAGGCACAATCCTTTCCCTTCTTGCTGCTGCCCACTGTGCTGTCACCAGTGGTGGATAGTCACTGCCACTGACTAAATAATATAGAACGTGAATTACCTTCGCTCAATTTGCCCCTGTCAGAGGAAGAAATCCGTCCAAGGGAGAAGTGGAGGCCTCTCCGTCACCAGTGATGCTGCGCCGGACTCTTCGGAGAAGTTACTGCGCACCAGTCCTCACGAACTCAGAGACAGGCACCCAAGGCATTAGGGCCCCCTCGGATTCCTCCACCCTCGTGGAACTCAGTCGAAGGTACTGAGCCCCAGGCATCCGCCATAGTACCTCACCCCAGGCTAAAGGTGCCTGAGATGGACTCCATCTCCGCTCCAGCTAGGCCAAGGGCGCCTAGGCCTGGAACACCAGAACACCAGCACCCAAGCTGAAGGTGCCTGGGTGCGGCCACGTCCTCCGACTCTTTCCCCAAATCCGGGCCTTCGCCCCTTTTATGACCTCTCCCTTCGCGCCACAGCGGGTTCCCCGCCCCGCTGTACCAGCTCCAGGGGAGGACAAAAAGGCACAGTTTGCGGTGTGAGTTCAACTCCGGCCAAGGCAACAGCGCCACCCAGGGGCCCCAAGGAACCTCACACCACCAGAGTCCTCACATAATTCAAATACCCGCTACACTCTCCCCCTGGTGATTTGACACTGGTCCCCAGTGTCTGGTACAAACCCATACCCCACGAAAGGTGGTGTCATAAGTTCATCCCAGAAACCAAACTACACAAATTTAACCCTGAATTGTGCCACGACCTGAATGGGAAAAGGAAAAACCTAAAACAATGTAACTATAGAACTTTTCAATAAAACACTTTAAATATCTCACACATTTACATTCCTCCCTCCCTCTGACTATCTAAGGACCACCCATTCTCAGTAGTCTTGACAGACGAATCTCCTGCAGAGGGAAAGAAAAGAAACATACATCCTATCAACATGTGTGTTTGCTTGGAATGAATGAGTCTATCCTAGGAGAAACCCATTCACTCCAATAAGTGCTGCATAATGTAAAAAAATAAACAATCGTTGCGCAACACTGCCACCTGGTGACAGTGCCGCGGTCAAGACACTCATTACTTCCAGATGAACTTTCTGCTTGAACATCTTTCTCTGTGACCCTACACTATCTAAAACCCAAAGTCACTGATTTCTTTTGAGTGCCAGGAGAGGGAGGAAGAACAAACAAAAACAGCTCCCATATCTCCAACTAGTAAAATTGCCCAAATACAAAAAAAAACTAGGGCACAGTCCCTGTGTTCTGGAAAAGGCACTCTGGAAAGTTCAGCCAGGAATGAAAAGAAAGCAAACAAGAGTCTTTTTCCCTCTCTTCTTCTCTTACAGGTAAAACCTTGGATGAGGCAATGATATAGGCTTCAAACGATCATCAAAAGCCTCCACATGGAACTCAATACTTTTTCCTTCTTTGCGGCAGATCACCACTTTGTCCGCATGGATGTGTCTTCCCAGCATCCATTTAGCTTTACAGTCCTGAAACTTCTTGGTGACCGTTGGTGAACAGGAAAGGTACCGTCGTGCTTGCTGTACTTTCAGTTTGTCCCATACAAAGGTATCATACCATCTTTGCCGGAAGACCTCCACTTCATAGAGCAGTTCCCGAGGCAGATACGGGTATTGCCACCCATATTCCTGAGCAACCTTCTGACCAAAGAGACGTTGCAGCCTTGACAAAGGTGGCATAGTAGCTCGGTCTCCTTCTCCGGGTGGAACAATCGCCTCTGGATGACGAGGTGCATTCACCACCTCAGTAGACCTGGGCCTAGGAGCCCGCAGTGATTGACGTTGCACTTCCGCAACAGGAACAGGTGAAATGGATGTTGAATCAAGAAAGGGAACTTCAGACAGGGGACCAGCTTCTTCCCTCGGCGCCGAGGCCTCCACCCGAGGTGTACTATCTCCAGTAGACATAGGTGGGTCCCTTGTAACACAGGCCGAGGGTAACTTCATTCTGTCCCATCCCTTCTGGTGGAAGATTTTGTCTATCTCCCCATCATCGCCATCGTCAGACAATGAATCCAGGTCAGAGGTGTCGTAGCACTCCACGGGCAGATAATTCCCAGTCACGGAACTATACCCCTTGACGGCCTCTACCGACTGTGGACTACCGCCACTTTCAACCACACAGATAGTCCCAACCCCTGGCTCACCTGGGCATTTTGAAGAACTGGGATGTCCAGGACTTTTCCTACCGGAGCCATCCAGGCCAGGCAAGCAGTGGGGCGAAGCTCTTCCACGACCACACAAGGCCATCACTAGACCGACTTTCCTCTTCGGCGGTCGGAGCAGAGAGCTGCTGGTGACCGAGGCAGCATCCTCGGATTTTTCTCTTTTTACCTCTGTTTGGGCAATCCCTTCGCCCGGATCAGTGCGCGCGGGGAACGCACCAGCATCGATCTCTCCCTCCGGAGTGGCAGTCCCTGTGAGGTAGTTGAGGTGGAAAGCCCGAGGCTTTTCTGTGGATGGTTCCACCTCGAAAAGGAATTCTTTGCAGACCTCACAGCGCCCAAACGGCTTCAGCTGGACCACCAGTCCCGAACAGCCGGGACAGATCACACCGAGGGCTTCCATGTCTCTACAGGTAAAGAGAGCCAATCGCCCCCGGGGCCTTAGTCTTATCCCCGTATCCATGATCGGAGCAGCTAGAGAAGACATATCCGCGAAGG
Organism: Rana muscosa; assembly: GCA_029206835.1. Lineage (NCBI taxonomy): Eukaryota > Metazoa > Chordata > Amphibia > Anura > Ranidae > Rana > Rana muscosa. The sequence continues at coordinate 708,584,805 of CM055118.1, forward strand.
AAGAAACGGAAATCCACGGAGCACTTGAAGCCATCCTCTCTCTTTGCTGCTCCATTGCGCACTGACCCACACGTGCCGGAATCTCCACGTGTGTACGTCCACATGGCCGGACTCCTCCCACGTTCTGCACTTGTTCACTGGCTTTTCCCTTGCCCCGCCCACGAACTACGCAGTTGTGGGTTGCCTCGTGGCGCGTTGGCCAATATGGCCGACCTACTCGGAACTCCTCCGGGCAGCAAAGTTCAAATTCAGACACCATACACATATCCCGGATACGATGCCCCCACGTGTAGCGGCCTCACCCCTCTCCCTTGCTTTATCGTTTATGTGGCTGTTGTCTAGGGGTACCTGGGAGAGAGATGATACACAACACGGCCCATGTCCTCCCGTAACTAGGAGGTGAAGGCCAGAGATTGGGCTTTTGTGTAGGTGTCCTAGAGCCAAGTCCAGTCCTTCGTCCCTGACTCCTTTGCTTAGTAACCCAAGTTCCACACAGTGAGTAGGTACAACTCAGTTTTATTCTTCTTGCCAAGCAATAAAACGATCACTCTCCTTTGGAAAATGGGGGGACAGATCGAGGCACAATCCTTTCCTTTCTTGCTGTTGCCCACTGTGCTGTCACCAGTGGTGGATAGTCACTGCCACTGACTAGATAATATAGAACGTGAATTACCTTCGCTCAATTTGCCCCTGTCAGAGGAAGAAATCCGTCCAAGGGAGAAGTGGAGGCCTCTCCGTCACCAGCGATGCTGCACCGGACTCTTCGGAGAAGTTACTGCGCACCAGTCCTCACAAACTCAGAGACGGGCACCCAAGGCATTAGGGCCCCCTCGGATTCCTCCACCCTTGCGGAACTCAGTCGAAGGTACTGAGCCCCAGGCATCCACCTTAGTACCTCACCCCAGGCTAAAGGTGCCTGAGATGGACTCCATCTCCGCTCCAGCTAGGCCAATGGCGCCTAGGCCTGGAACACCGGAACACCAGCACCCAAGCTGAAGGTGCCTGGGTGCGGCCACGTCCTCCGACTCTTTCCCCAAATCCGGGCCTTCGCCCCTTTTATGACCTCTCCCTTCGCGCCACAGCGGGTTCCCCGCCCCGTTGTACCAGCTCCAGGGGAGGACAAAAAGGCACAGTTTGCGGTGTGAGTTCAACTCCAGCCCAAGTCAACAGCGCCACCCAGGGGCCTCAAGAACCTCACACCACCAGAGTCCTCACATAATTCAAATACCTGCTACATGCCATAAAAACACTTTTTTCAGAGCAAGTTCATTTTTTTTTCTTATATATAAAGTGCTGACTTTAAGCTGTTTGGATAACTTTGTCCAGTTTAGGATATCCCTACGACAACTTTAGGCCTGATTCTCAGCCAACAATTTATCCTGTTTTTATGAAGATCGGTAACTCTAAAAATAGGCATCCACCTCAGAAGTGACCTTTTGAAGGTACTAATAAGCATTTACCTGCCTAGCGGTATTCCCGAGTCTGGCTCGGGGTAAAGTTTCAGCACCAAAAGCGGTAACCCCGAGCCAGACTCGGGATTGCATCGCAGTGATCCAGGCAGAGTTACTTACATTGTCCCCTGGATCCTGCGATGCCTCTCCGCTGTGTGATCGAGCTGTCTCCTCGCTCGATTCACACAGTGCTGAGTGCCGCCGAGCTCCGTTCCATGCGACGTTATGACGCACGGGGGCGGAGATCGGCGCCAAATTCCAAAAAGTTAAAACACAGTACACATACAGTATACTGAAATCATACAGATTACAGTACTGTATAAAAAAATTACACACCCCCATTGTCCCTAGTGGTCTGTCCAGTGTCCTGCATGCACTTTTATATAATAAAAACTGTTCTTTCTGCCTGGAAACTGGAGATTGTCCATAGCAACCAAAAAGTGTCCCTTTATGTTAAAAGTGGTTTTAGACCAGCTAGAAAACAGCGATAATAAATTAGAATCACTCGCAGAATTAAGCGATAGCGATTTGTGGGGAAATTCGTCATCAAACACTGAAAAACACTTTTATTATTATTATATTATTATTTGTTATAATTATTTTATAGTTATTTATTATATTATAATTTATGATTTTGTTTTTTGAACTTTATCATACCCGGGATGTCTACTAGACTCTGGTTTGGACAGATTTAAGTGAGTTTTTGCTAAGAATTACAGGCCTGCAATATAAAACGCCAAATTTCCATGCAGAATAATGGTACCGCTTTCAGCACCTAAAATCAGACAGAATCATACCGCCAGGGAGGTTAAATTCCACCTTGCTGAAGTTATGAAGATGAGATTTTAGGATTGCCTGTGGAGTGCTTGCGTACAGCTGTGGAAATCCTTGGTGAAACTCTACTGTGGGAAAAGCCTATTGGCTAGATTCGATTTTTTAGGTGATGGCCAATTGTTCACCAGGATAACAACTTGCCAACATTGTCTGCAAAATATATAAACATGCACACTGATATAATGTACTGTATGCTTTGTAGATTTGTTTTCGTCATCTGCTGTCAGTGGATACGTTTGGTGAAAGCTTTCTCTCTATTTCCTGATCCATTTGTAGCACACACACCCCTCTTCCTTACCTTTGGCTCACTCGTAGGAAAAGGGGCACACCATGCCACATGCCCGTACCCTCCTGTGTGAAGAGGTTGAGCGGTGTAATGTACCTGGGTCTCTATGGCCGGGTTCTCCAGAGAATGGTTCCCGTCTTCACTGCAATAAAGACAAGTCTCTATCCCCCAATAACTCCAAGGTCCACACCAATTGCAACTCCAAAGCAGAGTTTATTTTCTCATATGCATAGTCATTAAATAGGAAAGGATGGATGGAGAACAGGACAGCAAGAGGAGTTGGAGTAGGTCCAAGCACAAACAAATATACATTCACTACCTATCTCTTCAGGTAGTCTCAGCTCATCCGGATAGTCTCCCATTAGAGTGGATCCTAGCAGCTGGAGTGATGCTCGAATTAGATGACACACAGTCTCTGCACAAACTCTGCCACAGATCTGGTGAACGTTAGGTCTCTGCCCCAGACCTGGTGAACGTTAGGTCTCTGCCCCAGACCTGATGAACGTTAGGTCTCTGCCACAGACCTGGTGGACGTTGGTTCTGATATTAGGCCTCTATCAGGAAGATGTCATCCCTCCAGAGAGTTACTGGGCCCCCTCCTTCACTGTGATCTCTCACCAGTCCCTCGGAACGGTCCTCCCCCGGCCTCCTCTTCTAGATACGGGTCTCCTCGCAAGGCAGCACCCTGGGATTCCTCCTCCCTCTGTGGGCTCCAGCCGAAGGTGCTGGACCCAAGGCCTTCAGTTGCAGCCCCAGGGCTAAAGGTGCCTGGGACTGATCCGCCAGAGTACCGGGCCAGGAACTCCACCCCAGGGCTAAAGGTGCCTGGGGTGGCCACGAACAGAACATCACACTCCCGGGGTCGGACCCCCGGGAACTCACTCCTTACAGACAGGATCTGCCCCTTTTATATCCTTTCCCGGCATGCAAAGCAGGCCAACACGCCCACCATACCACCGTTGAGAGAGGACATCCAAGGCACAGCACTGCACCAGCGGTTCAACCCTAGCCTCCGATGGCAGCGCCATCAACAGGCCACAGGGAACTATCCACCAGCATCCCACCTGTAGTATAAGAATGGTTTTACAGAACCCTTTAAAATAGTGTGTTTGAGTACAACTACCACTCAAACATTCCCTTAGATTTAAAGACCCCGCTACACATTTATAAACATGACATCCTGCTGGTGAAAAGATAAGTACACAGTGTTTCATGGCAGGTAACATAACAGAGCTCAAGTGTGTAACAGAACTGTTAAAAGGTCATTAGCATATGAGCATGCCGATTTCATGTTCCCTCCCTAATAATTAGCCAAAACATTTACCTGTTTTAATGGAGATGTTCGTAATCACATCAGCCTGGTCTACAAGTTATAATGAATGTATAAATAGCAGGGCTTTTTTTCAGCAGGAACGCAGGGGGAACGCAGTTCCGGCACCTCCAGGACTGAATGTATGTAATGGCAAGGGGTGCTGGGATGTGCTGCAGTGTCTGTTGATTCTGGTGCTGGGGGATATTTTGTCACTGGAGGGGATCTATTTTTGAAGGTGGGGGGGTCTGTTGTTTTTGGCAGGGGATCTGTTGTTTCTTGGGGTTGAGTCTTATGTTGCTGGAGGGTCAGTTATTGCTGGGAGGGATCTACTGTTGAGGGAGGGGTCTGTTGTTACTGGGGAGGTTTGTTGTTGCTGGCAGAGGATCTATTGTTGCTGGGGTGGGTCTTATGTTGCTGGGGGGGTCAGTTGTTGCTGGGATGGATCTACCATTGAGGGAGGAGTCTATTGTTGCTGCAGGGGGGTCTATTGTTGCTGGGGAGGAGGGTATTTTGTTATGGGTGGTCCATTGTTGCTGGGATCTATTTTACGGCTTTTCATGTTATTATTAACAAGTTCTATACAAATTAGTTAGTACCACAAATGTTACTGTATTCTCTGAAAGGGGTGGGTTTGGGAGGTGGGTAGGGGGTGGAACCAAGGAACGGTGCTCGGAGGTGGGTAGGGGCAGAGACAAGGTATGACTTGGAAAGGGGGAGTTCCTGCACCTCTTCTCTAAGAAAAAAAGCCCTGATAAATAGTATCAGCACCATATACACTTAAGAATGAAGACAACAGAATACTTAAAATTCAAGATTACAGCAAAGAAGCGTGACAAAAACATTTTCAATCCAAAGTCATCGTTCAAACATATGGTTTGTACAGTCTCCAAGTCCAGTAGGTTCCATGGTGCAGTAAGATAGTTTTAAGAATTATTTTTCTGTGTAACCCTAATTTTCTCATACATCTATTATCTACAGTCACAAACAATATGTCTACATACTGTAAAATTATGTTTCTGAAGTGTTACTTTGTTTGTGACAATTAAATGTTTAAAACAAAAAAAAGAAAACCTAAAGGGGTGCTTACAATGGTCCACTTTTATTCATTTAATTTCAACCTTAAAGTGTTATAAAACCCAAAACCAAAAATGGATTATATTGCAGTTTACCAATCGTTAGATGTAATGGCTGCACTGGTTTTCTATTCTTTGGCTTATTCTCCTCTGTTTTCACCTGATGATCTGGCCAGTAACACACCTCCAGTATTATTGAGACACAACTGTGGAGGAATGAACATAGGGGGCAAAGCAGACAGCAGCATTGTCCGCCAGGGGGGGGGGGCGTTAAATGTATTAGCAGATTTAGATACACTAACAAATTGAAGTCAAACTACAGCTCACTCTTTATGATCAGTTACAGCAAACAGTTGTTTTCCTTTTGTGATAAAGGTTTTGTATCAATAAATAAAAACTGATCATTTTAATCACACCTGCCGCTGTCAAATAGTTTGTCTTATCCATATAAACTGATACATTCTGCTGGAGAGTTTGTGCTGTGAAAAACAACAGACTTGCTGGCTGGATTACCAGATAAAAATAGAAGAAAGAAAGCCTAAAAAAGGAAACTAATACAGCCATCACTTCCAGCAGGACAATGACACTAAACATACAGCCAGAGCTAAAATGGGATGGTTTAGATCAAAGCATATTCATGTATTAGAATGGCCCAGTCAAAGTCCAGACCTAAATCCAATTCAGAACCTCTTGCAAGACTTGAAAATTTGCTGTTCACAGACACTCTCCATCCAATCTGACAGAGCTATTTTGCAAAGAAGAATGGGCAAAAATGTCACTCTCTAGATGTGCAAAGCTGGTAGAGTTATCCCCAAAAAGACTTGCAGCTGTAATTGCATTGAAAGGTCGTTCTACAGAGTATTGACTCAGGGGGGCTGAATACAAATGCACGCTATACTTTTCACATATTTATTTGTAAAAAAAATTGAAAACCATTTATCATTTTCCTTCCACTTCACAATTATGTGCCACTTTGTGTTGGTCTATTACATAAAATCCCAATAAAATACATTTATGTTTTTGGTTGTAACATGACAAAATTTGGAAAATTTCAAGGGGTAGGTATGAATACTTTTTTAACCACTTAACGACCGCCCCATGTACATATACCTGTACGTCAGCAGAATGACACGGACAGGCACAATCACGTACCTGTACGTGCCTGCCTTCGCGCGGGTGGGGGGTCCGATCGGACCCCCCCGGTACATGAGGCGGTCGGTATCGCTTTAGGAGCGATCCGGGATGAGGGGGCGGCCATTGGCCACCCCCTCGCGATCGCTTTTGGCGAATTAAATGCTTCCTCTGCCTGTGTAATGTAACAAGTGCAGTATCGATCGATCACTGTCACTTACAAAACACAACACACATAACTGCAGCGATCGCAGAGACAGGTCTGATCCCTGCAATCGATAACAGTTTTTTTTGGTAGCGTTTGATACAGTGACAGTCTTGCTCCTGCTGACAGTCAGGTGCTTTTTTACCTGTGAATCCTTACTAGTGTACCTCTAAATTTAGAGCCCAAAATGGAAAATCAAAGGTACACTAGTAAAGAGGCCTACGAGATTCTGAGCATGACAGATAGTAAAGAGGAGGTCACGCATCTATCAGAATACAACCCCGTAGAAGACAGCGGCTCCATGTCAGATAGCACTGACAACGAAGATGAGGTCCCTGCTAAGGTCAGGCGTACCCGATCCCGATCTTCTGATGTTGTTGAGGAGCAAGAACCGCAGGGCTCTCGTATTATGGAGCAGAGAAGTACTAGCGCCACTATTCCTTCTGGTGAACTGGTAAGCACCAGCGGCCTAATACACCCTGGACGTACATCCAGCACTGCAATATCACTTGGTGACGTGGCGAGTCCCATAAGTGCAGTTCAAGCTGGAGAGGTGGCAAGCACAAGTAGTGTCCCGCTGCCACCAAGAAGAAGACAAAGGCATGCCCGTCGTGCCCATAGTGCCCTTCCTGCAGAATTTGCCTATCCTGATTGGGTGCCCAACACTTCTGCAGAACCCGTACTTACCCCATTCACTGGCCAACCCGGTATTAAGGTGGAAACAGCTGATTTTACGCCACTTGATTCTTATTCTCTGTTTTTCACGGAAGATCTCTATAGATCTATTGTGGACCAGAGTAATTTATATGCTGGTCAATTCATCGCCGCTAATCCCCAGTTGACTTCCATTGCCAGAGATTGGAAACCAATTACGGTTTCCGAATTTAAAACCTTTCTGGGCCTTTCCCTCAACATGGGCACACATAAATTCTCGTCATTGCGCGCCTATTGGTCCATGCGCCCAATTGACCATATGCCCTTGTTCTTTGCCTCCATGTCCAGGAAACAATACAAGCAGATCTTGTGGTTCATGCACTTCAACGACAATGAACTTTGTCGTCCACGTGGAGACCCTGAATTTGATCGGCTCTACAAAATTCGGCCCCTCATAAACCACTTCAATGAACGTTTTGCAGCCTTCTTTACTCCTGATCAAGTTGTCTGCGTTGATGAGTCCCTGATTAAATTTTCTGGCCGCTTGTCTTTCAAACAGTACCTTCCTAGCAAGCGTACCAGATATGGGGTCAAGCTCTATAAGTTTTGTGAAAGGGCAACAGGCTATGTATAGAGCTTTATGGTTTATGAGGGAAAAGACAGTCACGTAGAGTCGGAGAACTGCCCAGATTACATAGGGAGCGCTGGCAATATAGTGTGGAACTTGGTGTCACCCTTATTCGGAAAGGGGTACCACTTGTATGTGGACAATTAATACACAAGCGTGCCACTGTTTAGTCACTTGTTTGATCATCAGATTGGAGCATGTGGCACCGTGCGACCTAATCGCCGGGGCTTTCTCCAGGGGCTTGTAGATTCCCGTCTTAGGCTGGGGGAGAGAGCCTGCTTGAAGTGTAATAATTTGCTCTCTGTGAAGTGGAGGAATAATAAGAATGTTTTCCTTCTTACCTCCCTTCACGCAGACACAACAGTCCAAATTCGTACGGTGACTGGTGTTGTGGAGAAACCCCTCTGTATCCACGAATATAACCAAAATATGGGAGGGGTGGACATCAACGACCAGTTGTTGGCGCCGTATCACATTGCCTGTAAGGCGAGACGCTGGTACAAAAAAGTGTCTCTATCCTTATTTCAATTGGCTTTGCTGAACGCTCATGTGCTATACAGAGCTTCAGGCAGGACTTTATCTTTCCTAAAATTCCAAGATGAGATAGTCACAGACCTCCTGTATCCAGGGTGTTCTGCACCTCACCATCCCCAACCAAATGCAGTAAGCCGGCTGCATGAGAGGCATTTTCCGTATGTCCTCGAGAGTACCCCTACCCAATGAGCCCCCCAAAAAAGATGTTGTGTCTGTAGCAAGCGCGGATTTAGTCGTGACACCCGTTATTTTTGTCCACCCTGTCCTGACAATCCTGGTCTGTGCATTGGTAAATGTTTTGAACGCTTCCACACACTAGTGAAGTTTTAGCGTAGGGTACAGCATTTCACAGACTAGGACACACTTACACAGGGTCTCCCAAGATGCCATCGCATTTTGGGAGACCCGAACCATTACAGTTGTTACAGTTACAAAAAAAAGTGTAAGAAAAAAAAAACGTAAGAACAAAAACACAAAAAATATACAAAATAAAAAAAACAAAAATAGTTGTCGTTTTATTGTTCTCTCTCTCTCTCTATTTTCTTTCTATTGTTCTGCTCTTTTTTACTGTATTCTATTCTGCAATGTTTTATTGTTATGTTTTATCATGCTTGCTTTTCAGGTATGTAATTTTTTGTTTTCAGGTGCGCCATTCAGCTGCAGCGTGGATTTATTCATCTTGACAGCAACAGCGTTTGCTCCCACGATGCATAAAGCTGTGACTCCAGTGCTGTAGGAGGTGATTTCACCACCACAGTTAAAAAAAGAAGAGCATATATGACGAAGCATGGGGGCAGCAGGGGCGGAGGTGCGATTTTGCTCCTAATGCCGCGTACATACGGTCGAAATTCCGACGGAGGCTTGCCCGTGGAAAAGTCTGACCGTGTGTACGTGGCATAACCTTTTATGCCGCGTACATACGGTTGAAATTTGCGAGGGAAGCTTGCCCATGGGAAAGTCTGACCGTGTGTACGGGGAATAACTTTTTTGCGGGAGGATGCCCCCATGCTTCGGCATCAGGGGAGGGCTGGGCCAGGGTGCCGGGTGGCAATTGCCTCCCAGGCCACCCTAACTTATATTCAAAATGGCCGGCAGCCGCTGCCCGCTACCATTTTCTTTTTTATTCTGGTCTAGGAAGTCGGGCCGAGGGCATGGCCATGGCGGCCGACCACTAGCTGTCGCATTCCGGGAGTTGTAGTCCGCACTCAAGCTTCTGGTGGGTGGAAAACACAGCAGCACAGAGGAAACTACAACTCCCTGGGATCAGATTCTTGGAAGCAGGCAGAGGCAGGGCGTGCCAGGGAGTCGGGATGCAGGGCTGGGTGCTGGCTGCAACTTGACCCCAGGATCAGGAGCGTTAATCCCAGAGGAAACCGTGGCATGCAAGGACCTGCTGAGCTGAGATCGCTGAGGTGAGAGACCCTGACACCCCTAGCTGACCCCCCATACACCCTGCCCCAGTGATCAGGCTGCATTGATGAGCACTGGAGTTGGCTGCACTGATGGGCACTGGTGAGTCTGCATTAAAAAACCAGGTGGGCCATGGATGGTGAGCTGATTTAGCGGTTCAATGGGCCACTTGACTGGACTTGCCCCCCAGGCCTAAGGCCACCAGTCCTCCCCTGTTCGGCATATATAAATGGTGCATATATGCCCATCATTAGAAGTGGGTGGATGAAGGGAGGTATTCTAATGGTGGGCATACCCACTGATCAATCTCTTTTTTTCGTTCAGCCAACAGGCTGCATGAAAAAAAAAAGATTACAATACATGTCCAACAAGGACCAGCAACTTACTGGTGTGTTGCTGGACTTTGAATGGTTATACCAGAAAGATGCCTGCGGGTTTAGGTGTCATCTTGGTATCATTCTTTTCAGCCAGCGGTCGGCTTTCATGTAAAAGCAATCCTAGTGGCTAATTAGCCTCTAGACTGCTTTTACAAGCAGTGGGAAGGAATGTCCCACCCCCCCCGGATATGAACTGCGCCATTGGGAAATTGGGAAAGCATTTTATCACACCGATCTTGGTGTGGTCAGATGCTTTGAGGGCAGAGAAAAGATCTAGGGTCTAATAGTCCCCAATTTTTTTTTAAAAGAGTACCTGTCACTACCTATTGCTATCATAGGGGATATTTACATTCTCTGAGATAACAATAAAAATGGTAAAGAAAATAAATAAATGGAAGGAACAGTTTAAAAATAAAATAAAAAAGCAAAATAAATAATAATAAAAAAAAAAATCACGCCTGTCCCCCCATGCTCTTGCGCAAAGGCGAACGCAAGCGTCGGTCTGGCGTCATATGCAAACAGCAATTGCACCATGCATGTGAGGTATCACCGCAAAGGTCAGATCGAGGTCAGTAATTTTAACAGTAGTCCTCCTCTGTAAATCTAATGTGGTAACCTGTAAAGGCTTTTAAAAATGTATGTAGATTGTCCCCGCTGCAATTTTAAAGCATGTCGTGTTTGGTATCCATGAAATCGGCCTAAGATTATATTTTTTATTTCATCAAACATTTGGGCAATATAGTGTGTTTTAGTGCATTAAAATTTAAAAAAGTGTATTTTTCCCAAAAAAAGTGTTCGAAAAATCGCTGCGCAAATATTGTGTGGGGAAAAAATGCTACACTCATCATTTTAATCTGTAGGGCCTTTGCTTTAAAAAGTGTCAGAAAGGGCTTTGTCTTCAAGTGGTTAGAAGAGTGGATGATGTGTGACATAAGCTTCCTAATGTTGTGCATAAAATGCCAGGACAGTTCAAAACCCCCCCAAATGACCCCATTTTGGAAAGTAGACACCCCAAGCTATTTGCTGAGAGGCATGTCGAGCCTATAGAATATTTTATATTTTGACACAAGTTGCAGGAAAAAGACAATTTTTTTTTTGCACAAAGTTGTCACTAAATGATATATTGCTCAAAAATGCCATGGGCATATGTGGAATTACACCCCAAAATACATACATTTTATATTTTGCCACAAGTTTCGGGAAAATTACAAACTTTTTATTTTTTGCACAAAGTTGTCACTAAATGATATATTGCTCACACATGACATGGGCTTATGTGAAATTACACCCCAAAATACATTCTGTTGCTTCTCCTGAGTACGGGGATACCACATGTGTGAGACTTTTTGGGAGCCTAGCCACGTATGGGACCCCAAAACCCAAGCACCACCTTCAGGCTTTCTAAGGGTGTGAATTTTTGATTTCACTACTCACTGCCTATCACAGTTTCTGAGGCCATGGAATGCCCAGATGGCACAAACCCCCCCAAATGACCCTATTTTGGAAAGTAGACACCCCAAGCTATTTGCTGAGAGGTATGGTGAGTATTTTGCAGATCTCACTTTTTGTCACAGTTTTGAAAACATTTTTTTCTTTTTTTTGTCATTATTCAATCACTTGGGACAAAAAAATGAAAAATTCAATGGGCTCAACATGCCTCTCAGCAAATAGATTGGGGTGCCTACTTTTCAAAATGGGGTCATTTGGGGGGGGAGTTTGTGCCATCTTGGCATTTTTGGGCCTTCAAAACTGTGATAGGCAGTGAGGAGTGAAATCAAAAATTTACACTCTTAGAAAGCCTGAAGGCGGTCCTTGGTTTTTGGGGCCCCGTGCGCGGCTAGGCTACCAAAAAGTCCCACACATGTGGTATCCCCGTATTCAGGAGAAGCAGCTAAATGTATTTTGGGGTGCAATTCTACATATAACCATGGCATGTTTGAGCAATATATCATTTAGTGACAACTTTTTGTACATTTTTTTTTTTTTGTCGTTATTCAATCACTTGGAACAAAAAAAAAAAATATTCAATGGGCTCAACATGCCTCTCAGCAATTTCCTTGGGGTGTCTACTTTCCAAAATGGGGTCATTTGGGGGGGTTTTGTACTGCCCTGCCATTTTAGCAGCTCAAGAAATGAATGAAGTCATAAATTAAAAGCTGTGTAAATTCCAGAAAATGTACCCTAGTTTGTAGACGCTATAACTTTTGCGCAAACCAATAAATATACACTTATTGACATTTTGCTGAATACATTTTGGCCTAAATGTATGACTAAAATTGAGTTTATTCGATTTTTCTTATAACAAAAAGTAGAAAATATATTTTTTTTTCAACATTTTCGGTATTTTTCCGTTTATATTGCAAAAAATAAAAATCACAGAGGCAATCAAATACCATTAAAATAAAGCTCTATTTGTGGGAAGAAAAGGACGCAAATTTTGTTTGGGTACAACATTGCATGTCCGCAATTACCAGTTAAAGCAGCGCAGTGCCAAATTGTAAAAACACTTCTGGTCTTTAAGCTGCATATTGGTCCGGGGCTTAAGTGGTTAAGGCACTGTACATGTTGTGTTTTGTGGCCACAGCAAAAATTAACATCATGTCACATTCAGCAGGCATTACCACTGATTAACATGACCAATACAAGTCCATGGGGGCACGCAGTAGTGCAGTATTTACCGGGTTAAATCAAGCAGTGAGGAGGCGACAAAATGCCTCCTCATCATCTGTCAAGTGCTCTCTGAAGAGCTATCCAATGTAGATCACACTTCAGAGAGCACTGAGTGTGTAAACAATCACCTAGGCAGTTGTCATGTGTACAAGTGCCCCCATTGGAAGATTTTCTCTATCCTTGTTCTGGTGGCAACTCAAAAATTCTGGATTTACCCTCACTGTTTCTTCCAGTGATATTGGTGATCAGGGCATATAAAGAAAGCGAATCTCCCAGACGGCGACACAGATTGCAATAAAAATCTTGACAGGGGGTTCTAACCCCTTATGACCCTATCTAACATTTAAATAAAAAAAAAGTTTTGGTTTACATACACATGGTACCACTTTGAGTTTCTGTGCCTCCTGTCTCCCTAAGGCCCCTTTCACACTGGGGCGGGCAGGTGCGGTTGCGGTATAGCGGCGCGATTTTCAGCGCTGCTATACCGTCGTTATTACCGCGGTATGCGGCCGCTAGCGGGGTGAATTTAACCCCCGCTAGCGTCCGAAAAAGGGTTAATACCGCCCGCAAACCGCGGCTATTGCCGCGGTTTGCGGGCGGTATTACCGCGGTGCCCCATTAATTTCAATGGGCAGCCGCGGTAAAGGAGCGGTGAACACACGGTTCCTTCACCGCTGTAAAGATGCGGCTAGCAGGACTTTTGGAGCGGTCCTGCTAGCGCACCGCTTCAGTGTGAAAGCCTTCAGGCTTTCACATTGAAGACTACAGGGCATGATTTTTTCAGGCGGTATAACAGCGCTATTATTAGCGCTAAACCACCTGAAAAATGTGCCAGTGTGAAAGGGGCCTAAAGCTGCAGGTGCGGGCAACCTCCAGGCTTCCGTCACATACCCACACTGTCTGCATAATAAAGTACTGAAGCCGAAAAAGGTGATCCCTAGTGTCCAACACTTTATTCTTCCAGCAGTAACAGAGACATAGAGATTTTTCTTTATATTAAAATGTTATTTTATATTTGGAACATTAGCGTATTTAACCACTTGACCACTGGGCACTTAAACCCCCTTAATAACCAGACCAATTTTCAGCTTTCGGTGCTCTCACATTTTGAATGACAATTACTCAGTCATACAACACTGTACCCATATGAAATTTTTGTCCTTTTTTTCACACAAATAGAGCTTTCTTTTGGTGGTATTTAATCACTGTTGGGTTTTTTATTTTTTGCGCTATAAGAGAAAAAAGACTGAAAATTTTGTAAAAAAATGATTTTTTTTTCGTTTCTGTTATAAAATTTTGCAAATTACTATTTTTTCTTCATAAATTTTGGCCAAAATTTATACTGCTACATATCTTTGGTAAAAATAAGTACAAATTGGTGTATATTATTTGGTCTTTGTGAAAGTTATAGAGTCCACAAGCTATGGTGCCAATATCTGAAAATTGATCACACCTGAAGTACTGACGGCCTATCTCAATTCTTGAGACCCTAACATGCCAGAAAAGTACAAATACCCCCCAAATGACCCCTTTTTGGAAAGAAGACATTCCAAGGTATTCAGAAAGAGGCATTGTGAGTTTTTTGAAGTTGTCATTTTTTCCCACAATTCTTTGCAAAATCAAGATTTTTTTTTTCTCTTTTTTTTTTTTCACAAAATTGTCATATTAGCAGGTTATTTCTCACACACAGCATATGCATTCCACAAATTACACCCCAAAACACATTCTGCTATTACTCCCGAGTATGGCGATACCACATGTGTGAGACTTTTACACAGCGTGGCCACATACAGAGGCCCAACATGCAGGGAGCATCTTCAGGCGTTCTGGAGCACCTCTCTCCTACATGTAAAAATCATCATTTATTTGCTAGAAAATTACATAGAACCCCAAAACATTATATATGTTTTTTTAGCAAAGACCTTAGAGAATATAATGGTGGTTGTTGCAACTTTTTATCTCGCACGATATTTGCGCAGCAATTTTTTTAACGCGTTTTTTACGGAAAAAAAATGTTTTGTGCTTAAAAAAAAAAAAACAGTAAAGTTAGCCCAATGTTTTGGCATAATGTGAAAGATGAAGTTACGCCGAGTAAATAGATACCTAACATGTCGCCCTTAAAAATTGCACACACTCGTGGAATGGCGCCAAACTTCGCTACTTAAAAAATCCCCATAGACGACGCTTTAAATATTTTTACTGGTTACATGTTTTGAGTTACAGAGGAGGTCTAGGGCCAAAATGATTGCTCTCGCTCTAACGTTCGCAGAGATACCTCACATGTGTGGTTTGAAAACCGTTTTCATATGTGGGCGGGACTTACGTATGCGTTCGCTTCTGTATGCGAGCTCACGGGGACAGGGGCGCTTTAAAAAAAAAAAAAAAAAATTTATTCTTCATTTTACTTTATTTATTTTAGTTTGACATGTTTTTCCGCCCTAAACATTTTTTTGATCACTTTTATACCTATTACAAGGAACGTAAACATCCCTTGTAATAGGAATATGGCATGACAGGTCCTCTTTACAGTGAGATATGAGGGGGGGGGGGGGTGTCAATAAGACCCCACATCTCACCTCTAGGCTGGGAAGCCTGAAAAAAAAAAAAAAAAAAAAACAACAATCCTGGCTTTGATCGTAGCGGTGAGTCGGTAGAAGCACCGAAGGGCGGCGGGGGGGGGGACATCCCCTCTTGCCTCCCATAAGAATGATCAAGCGGTGGAACAGCCGCTATGATTGTTCTTATGGTGTAGGGAATCGCCGGCTGAAAAAGCCGATATCTGAATGATGCCTGTAGCTGCAGGCATCATTCAGATATCCCCGCACAAAGTCAAGGACGTCATATGACGGCCGGAGGGCGGGAAGTGGTTATCAGAGTATTGCCGGGCATTGCGGAGTATTGCCGGGCATTGCGGAGTATTGCCGGGCATTGCGGAGTATTGCAGGGCATTGCGGAGTATTGCGGTGTATGGCAGGGTATTGCGGTGTATGGCAGGGTATTGCACGGGTATTGCACAGGGTATTGTGGAGGGTATTGCACAGGGTATTGTGGAGGGTATTGCAGAGTATTGTGGAGGGTATTGCAGAGTATTGTGGAGGGTATTGCAGAGTATTGTGCAGGGTATTGCAGAGTATTGTGCAGGGTATTGCAGAGTATTGTGCAGGGTATTGCAGAGTATTTTGCAGAGTATTGCGCAGGGTATTGCAGAGTATTTTGCAGGGTATTGCAGAGTATTGTGCAGGGTATCGCAGAGTATTGCACCAGGGTATTGCAGAGTATTGCACCAGGGTATTGCAGAGTATTGCACCAGGGTATTGCAGAGTATTGCACCAGGGTATTGCAGAGTATTTCGCAGGGTATTGCAGAGTATTTCGCAGGGTATTGCAGAGTATTTCGCAGGGTATTGCAGAGTATTGCACCAGGGTATTGCAGAGTATTTTGCAGGGTATTGCAGAGTATTTTGCAGGGTATTGCAGAGTATTTCGCAGGGTATTGCAGAGTATTTCGCAGGGTATTGCAGAGTATTTCGCAGGGTATTGCAGAGTATTGCACCAGGGTATTGCAGAGTATTGCACCAGGGTATTTTGCAGAGTATTGCACCAGGGTATTTTGCAGAGTATTGGCAGGGTGTATTGCAGAGTATTGGCAGGGTATAGCACAGGGATGGCTGAGCAGGGATGGATGGATGGATGGATCTGTGACTGCAATTGTCACAGATCCAGCCCACAGTGCTGCTGCTGCCATCCGCTCCCTCCCCCTCCCCTCTCACACTGTACCGATCGGTACAGAGAGGGGAGGGAGGAACCGGCGTCATCAAATGACGCCGGTCTGTTTACAAGTGATTGCTCCGTCATTTGACGGAGCGATCACGTGGTAAACGGCCGCTATCAGCGGCGATTTACCGCGATTCGTGATCCGCCGGGTCCTCTGGACCCGGCGGTCACGGAGTTTCCCGTGTGCGCGCCCCAGGGGGCGCGCGGGAGCGCGATTCTGGGAGGACGTTATATAACGTCCTCCCAGAGTTAAGCAACCACCCTGCCGCCGTTATTTGTCGGCAGGTGGTTGTTAAGTGGTTAAAAACAAATAAATTATAAATAGTATTATTTCTAATAAAAAAAAATTTAAATACACTAATGTGCCAAATATAAAATTACATTTTAATATAAAGAAAAATCTCTTTATCTTTTCTACGGTAAAGTAATAGTTGGCACCAGATTTATTTGATTTGAGGCCTGAGCTCTTAGCAGAAAAATAGGCAGACAGATATTCTGACACATCCGAATAAAGACCTAAAGCGCACTGTTTTCAGAATTGCAGAAAAAAAAAACAACCCCATTTGTATGTATTTAATCAAAATCTCCAACAAACGTGTGAGCGCAGTGCACTTTATATTCAGTTTCTCCTTAAATAAATAGTATTTTGTGAAAACATCATGCCTGATGGAGAGGTGGTTTGCAGATTCTAGCCTTATTAGAGTAGTTGTGTTTTGCCTAGGTATAGTAAAAACAGACTCATGTATGCTATAAACATGCAAGCAGTTTTCTCCAGCCCAGCTCCTGTCGTGTCTGTTTATACATCAACAGGCAGAGCTTTATGTGTCATGACCTGCTTGGAGAGTAGGACAGGTGTGACAAGCTCAATATTTGTTTTGGCCCTCTGTATCTGTCTGGAGGGTCAATGAGAAAATGCATACTAATTAGAGCACTTCCTGTACTTGTCCGCATAACCAGTTGTGTGAGATCTTGGCGTTGGCTGTCATTAGTTCCGTGTGTTTAATTCAGTTCCAGTTAATCTTAATTGGAGGTAACGTCTCTGGACCACAATTATATACAGATCCTCTAAATAGTACAGCACCATACCAGATAAGGTCATTTGGAGTTACTAGGACTTACTAGTAACTAGTACTTACTAGTACTTTGCACTCAAATGATTATTTAAATAATAATTTGATTTATTTTATTTTACCGCTTAATTTTTTTAGTGCAAAAGGCAGGCTGTTTTGGTACCCAGTTTACGTACTAAATAGTAGAACATCAAAATGTTATTAATAAAAGATTAAGACATACTAAAAAGCATATATAGCATATACAGTACAGTAATATGCAGTATTGCCATTCATTGTTTAAATTTAACATCCAACACCTTATTGACTATCCAACTAACAGTATATGGCACTTTCATTGATACTGATAAGGTCACACTGATATGCAGGAATGTGTTTTTTCCTAAAGAAGGCAATAGAATAGTGCTCTCCCTGTATGAGCTTCACCAAAGCATGGTTAACCACTTGCCTACAGGGCACTTACACCCCCTTCCTGCCCAGGCCATTTTTCAGCTAAATTACATTTTTAGAATTTTCTTAACACAAATAGAGCTTTCTTTTGGTGGTATTATTTTCACTGCAGGGTTTTTTATGAAAAAAAAAAAAAAAAAAAGACCAACAATTGTGAAAAAAAAAATGTTTTACTTAGTTTCTGTCAGTAAATTTTGTAAATAAGTAATTTTTCTCCTTCACTGGTGTGCGCTGATGAGGCGGCACTGATGGGCACTGATAGGCTGAACTGGTGGGCATTGATGAGGCAGCAATTACGGGTACTGATTAGGTGGCACTGATGAGGAGGCATTAATATGCTGCACTTATGGGCACTGATAGGTGGCACTGATATGTGACACTGATAAGTACTGATGGGTGGCACTGGTGGGCACTGATAGGTGGCACTGATTGGCATTGATAGGCGGCACTGGTGGGTACTGATAGCAATGATGGGCATTGATGGGTGGCACTGATGGGTGACACTGATGGGCATTGATGGACAGCAGTGATGGACATTGATGGGCAGCATTGATAGGTGGCACTGATAGCCAGCATTGACTGGCATCACTAATGAGCACTGACTGGTGGCACTTGTGGGCGCTGGTGGGCACTAATTGCTGGCACTTGTGGGCACTAATTGCTGGCACTGTTGGGCAATGGTGAGCATTAATTGCTGACACCGATTGGTGACATGGTGGCGCTATAATATAATCAGCGCACTGATGATCAGTGCCCAGATTATCTGTTTTGTTGTCCCCTGTTAGGAGATGCCGCTGATCGGCTCTCCTCACCGCAGACTCTGTCAGTGTGAGGCGAGGAGCGCCGATTACCGGCATCTCCGTATTCACATGTGACTGGCTGTGATTGGACACAGCCGATCACATGGTTAAGAGCGGCTGTTCTGGGACGCCGTCATATGACGGCGTCCCAGAATGAGAGCCGCACCGCCCCGCCAGCATTTGCCGGCGGGACAGGCGGCAAGTGGTTAAAGTGATTGTAAAGTCTTGTTTAAAAAAAATATCAAAAATAACAAATATGTTATACTTACCCCCTCTGTACAGTTGGTTTTACACAGAGCAGCCCCCATGCTCCTCTTCTCAGGTCCCTCTTTGCTGCTCTTGGCCCCTCCTGTTGAGTTCCCCCCACAGACAGCAGCTTCCTATGGGGGCACTGGAGCAGAGTCACAGCTCCGTAAGTCCATTCAGACACGGAGCCCCGACCCAGCCCCGCCCCCTCTCTCCCCTGATTGGCTGACTGACTTTGATTGACAGAGGGAGCAAATGGCGCCGCAGCTGTGTCTCAGCCATCCAGGAGTAGTGTCCCAGATGGCTTAGACATTCGTGGACATCGCTGGACAGAGATGGGGCTCAGGTAAGTAATTAGGGGGTGTTGGGGTGTCTGCTACACACAAAAGGTTTTTTATCTTAATGCATAGAATGTATTAAGATAAAAAACCTTCTGCCTTTACAACTCCTTTAAGGATTAGTCTACAATAGACATACAACAGCTGTAAGTACAACGCATGCAGTATACAGTAAAGAACATACAGTATGTAGAAATCTGTATAACATATAAAAGATTATAATCCACATTATACTATGTCAAGAAAAACCAATAAGATCTTGGTGTTACTGTAACTGTACATTCTCTTGTTTCAGCTCTGTGTGGGCTTCAGCACCAGCATTAAATGGAGGACACATTGCATCAAGTGATGAATTACACAGTTTACTGCAAGAGGTTGTATCAAGGAAAGGATCTATTGTGATTTTCTTCCAGGACACAGTATGTATCTTACTGACATTACAAGCGAACACAAGCTGAAATACTTGTGTAATAGGATTACTCTGTGAACCCTTCTTATTTTCTCTATTTTCAGCTAAGCATGGATGACATCACATATTACAGCACAGTGTCTGGAAGTGAGAACCCACTGTATAATGTGCAGGCAAGTTTCTACATATGCTTATTTAGGTGTCACAATTTATATAAAAACAGAATCACATCACACATCCAGTTTTAAATTCCTATGCTGCACCTCTTTTCTACCAGTTTAAAGCTGAATTCTGGTAAAAAAAATTCCCCTATACAATGGGGTTGTGCCTGCACTGTGTGGGTTAACTGTTTGTTTTTGTCTAGGGGTTCAGAGAGCCGAGATATACTCACCTAATTCTCCAATCCTCTAATCCTCCAAACCAATCAAGTAGTCTTATGCGGTGGGCTGCTCCTGACATCATCACACCCAGAGACCAGCTCTGGACATGAAAATGTCAGGAAGAGTCCACTGCTGGACGTAGGGGAGCACCATTTTCCTGGAGGATTGAAGTATTTGGTGAGTATAGGCTTTGTGTTCACCCCTAGACAAAATGAGCAGTTAACCCATGCAGTGCAGGCACAGCCCTACTGCATGGGGAAAAAATTGTTTGCCCAGAGTTGAGCTTTGAGTATGTTTTGGCTCTCATGCTGTGATTAGTTTGTAATTTGCCCATTTAAAGAAACACAGAAAAATATATTAATAGAACAGGAAAGGCACACATAGGTAGATCAGTATACCAAACAACAGTGGCGGCGCATCCATAGAGGGCAAACGGGCGCCGCCTCCCCTAATCACTATTCATGCGTCTGGCCCCCTGATCTACATATGAGTGGTGCCAGTCCGTGGATTTCAATGCGGCAGGGTGTTTTTTTTAAGCACCTTATTAGAGCCAGAGGATATAATTTACTTAAAAATAAAGGTGGTCTCGAAGTGCAATGCTCTGCGCTCCGAGGCCACCCTTTTTTCAAGTCTTTTACCCAGTTGTGTGACCATAGCGAATACATTTTTGCTATTTTCACACTAAAGTTTCTCCCCTCCAATCAGGAGGCAGATCTGTAAGACCTGTTTCCTGACTGGCCAAAGCGTCAGGCATTCCTATTGGATGCCTAGCGCTTTGGCAGAAGAAGAGACACGTGGCGGAGGAAGTTGGAGGAGCGGACACCAGAGCCGCAGCGGCCACTGCCCGCACCCCAGGAGAGAGGGAGAGGACACCACAGCCCCGCGGGTAAGTGCCGGACTGCCCAGGGGGGAGAGGGGTGTTTTTTTCAGTGCCATGCCGCCGGAGGGGGGTGTTCTTTGTTTGCCACCCCCCAAAAGAAGAACCCACCAGCTGCCATTGCCAAACAATACAAAATTCCCCAGCAATCCAGGGGCATATTTACGGCGAGGCAAACAAGGCGGTCAGCTCTCTTGTAGTAGCAGCTTACTAGCCACTTAATTTCTATTACAAGCAGTGGGAGGGGACATCCCCCTTCCTGCCGCCTTCTGCAGCTCTCTCAGGCTCTCTCATCCCACCGGGAGACCTGAACGATCAGCCGGACAGCCAAGCAAAGCCAGGAAAGGCTTTGATCAGATATTTGTAACAGTAAACTGCAAGCAATGGCATGGCATCACTTCCACTTTACTCGGAAACCATCAGTGCTAGTGCTAGAACGGGGATCTGCCAATGTAAACAAAGCAGATCCCCGTTCTGACAGGAGAGTACAGTGAAATCGGCTGTTCCTAGTGATCATGTTAGAAACACCTCCCTAGGACACGCTTAACCCCTTGATCGCCCACTAGTGTTAACCCCTTCTCTGCCAGTGTAATTTATACAGTGATCAGTGCATATTTTTAGCTCTGATCACTGTAATAATGTCACTGGTCCCAAAAAAGTGTCAGAAGTGTCCTACCTGTCTGCCACGTTGATCACTGCCATTACTAGTAAAAAAAAATAATAATAATAAAAATGCCATAAATCTATCCCCTATTTTGTAGACGCTATAACTTTTGTGCAAACCAATCAATATACACTTATTGAGATTTTTTTTACCAAAAATATGTAAAGGAATACATATTGGCCTAAACTGATGAATAAGTTCGTTTTTTTTATTGGATATGTATTATTGCAAAAAGTAAAAAATATATTTTCTTTGTTTATAGCGCAAAAAAAAAAAAATGCAGAGGTGATCAAATACCACCAAAAGAAATCTCTATTTATGGGGAAAAATGGACATCAATTTTGTTTGGGTACAATGTCGCAAGACTGCGCAATTGTCAGTTAAAGCGAAGCAGTGCCGTATCGCAAAAAATGGCCTGGTAAATCCTTCCAGGGCTGAAGTGGTTAAAAAAAAAAAAAACAGTGTCTCCGTTCTTCCATGCTCGCACACAAAGGTGAATGCATGTGTAGGTCCTGCACACATGCAAACAGCGATCATCCTCCACATGTGAGGTATCACAGCGAACATCAGATCATGGGCAGTAATTCTTACACCAGACCTCCGCTGTAAATCTAAAGTGGTAACCTCCAAAGGCTTTTAAAGCATCACATTTGGATAGTAAAATTTACGTAGTTTGTCGTCGCTGCATGGGCGCTGCATGGGCGTGCACAATTTTGAGGTGGGACAAATTTAGATGGTGGTGGGGCAATTTTAGCCTTGCATAGGGCAGCACAAAACCAACATACACCACTGCAGCAATCCAATTAGTGAGCACAAAAAAAGACAAATTAAATTGTTTCAACAGATACACCTGCTTTCAGTATATTTCTTGCTATATACAGTTTGCTGTATATCCCAGTTTTAGGCTGACTTTATACCTATGTACAGTAATACCTCGGTTTGTGAATAATGCAGTTTATGAGCATTCGCAATACAAGCTATTTTTTTTTTTAAATCCTGACCTGATTTGCCCGGAGACCACTCGGAGACACTCTGAGACCCTCGGAGACCTTCGGGAACACTTGGGAGACACCAAGGGTCTCCAAACATCTCTGAGTGTTTCCGACGCCCCCGCACCTCTGGCCACATGCGGTACTGCATACACCAGCAGTGGCACTGGAACAGATTATCTAAGTTTCCATTGATTCCTATGGGTAAACTCGCTTTGATATACGAGTGCTTTGGATTACAAACTAATTATGCTGGTAATCTAAGGTAATCCACTGTATTACTGTTGTGTACCATGCACCTGTTAATTCATTGTGGTATCAAAAGGCACCCAATGTACTAAAGGAACACACCTTCAATGCTCATGTGGGAACAGCAGAAAGGAAGGGATGGACAGCCACACTCCCAAAAAAAACTTAAAGGTTGCTTTTATTTATTGCTATGAGTAAGCACTAACATTTGTAGTGTGAAACGCGTCAGCTGATCCCTGCCTTGCTGTGACCTGTGGTGCATGTGTTTTATCTTTTTTACAATAAAAGCAACCTTTAAGGTTTTTTTTGGAGTGCGTCTTTCCACCCCTTCCTTTCTGCTGTTCCTATTTGCCTTGTGCATTGCCAGCACCCATGGTTTCCTGATTGTTGAAGGATTAACAGAACTCACTCACCTGGAGCGGTAATTTTCTCTCTTCAATGCTCATGTGTTGTAGCGCGTGGCAATGCAATGCATGGTAACACAATATAGTGTGTGGCGGTACACTGTGGCTGGAAAAATTGTGAATGGACAGCCTAAATGCTCAACACACTACAGAGGTGTTTGACATAGAAGCGTGGCTTTACACTTATTTGCAATTTTATGTAACAGCAAACCCCTTTTATTATCCTAAATATTGAGCCAGTTAAATAATTTTTTTGTGCTGACTAGCTGGGGGGAGTGCTAGGGATTTTTTTTGTAGTTTCCAATAGTTTTGATTGTCAGCAGGGGTAGAAAATTTATCATTTAGAAATTCTAATCACCATCACATTGGTAAATTGCTTTTCAGAGGGTGGTAAAACAGCAGCCTGCCGAATGTCCCTATTTGTTTTTGCATTTATTTATTTTTTGACGAATGTCAATTTTGCGAGGAACACATGCCAAAACTGTGACATGTGTACAATCCTTTCCTTCTGTCTTGTCAGGCTTTCAGTAGTCAAACAGGGGGTAAAGGGGGCTAAAAAGTGCCTGAACCAATCATTATTACTAGAAAGAAAAAAAGCCCTAGGGCTAACGTTGTGCTGGAGAAGCAATTAAAATTAATAAAGTGATCAGTGATCCAAAGACAGCAGCTAGCATAAATAGCTAAATACTAAAACTATACAAAACATAAAAAACAAAGGTATGCAGCGCTGAAATAAAATCTCCAAAATGAAATTAGGAGAACATAAAATAGGTTGATAATCAACTAAATAGTTAAACACAAAATATAAAATAAATTATAAATAAGTGCAGTAGTGAACCACAAAAAATTATTAAATAAATAAATGTTGACAATATAAATAATGTTAATAACTAATCCGTGAAGAAATTCATAAACAAAGTCCATCAAAAATAAACAACAATCCAATGTGAAGTGAAGTGTTCCAAAGAAAAGAAGAAAGCTTGCTCCCAAACGTGAAGTAATGGATACAATGGTGACACCCGGGTGGGAAAGATATATATCCTGCTTACCAGATGCTCATGACTGCATCCAACAGTCTCACCCAGCATAGGGAATTTAGGCTTCCCCCACAGCCTTAAAATTCAATGGTGTAGATTCCTCGTCCAACCACACACAGGATTTAAACAGGCACCTCACAGATCCCATCCGATGGTCATCCGATCATCCTAATCCTGGTTCTGATTACTCCTTCTAAAGCCACACACAGGATTTAAACAGGCACCTCACAGATCCCATCCGATGGTCATCCGATCATCCTAATCCTGGTTCTGATTACTCCTTCTAAAGCCACACACAGGATTTAAACAGGCACCTCACAGATCCCATCCGATGGTCATCCGATCATCCTAATCCTGGTTCTGATTACTCCTTCTAAAGCCTCCAGAGATCACCCGATAATCACCAGCAGATGTTCAAAGTGAAAAGAAAGAGAAGCCACCAATAGTGTAATCCCGTAGAGTATCTTTTAATCAGTCTATAAAAATTGTTTCCACAACAACATATATGTTGTGGAAACAATTTTTATAGACTGATTAAAAGATACTCTACGGGATTACACTATTGGTGGCTTCTCTTTCTTTTCACTTTGAACATCTGCTGGTGATTATCGGGTGATCTCTGGAGGCTTTAGAAGGAGTAATCAGAACCAGGATTAGGATGATCGGATGACCATCGGATGGAATCTGTGAGGTGCCTGTTTAAATCCTGTGTGTGGCTTTAGAAGGAGTAATCAGAACCAGGATTAGGATGATCGGATGACCATCGGATGGGATCTGTGAGGTGCCTGTTTAAATCCTGTGTGTGGTTGGACGAGGAATCTACACCATTGAATTTTAAGGCTGTGGGGGAAGCCTAAATTCCCTATGCTGGGTGAGACTGTTGGATGCAGTCATGAGCATCTGGTAAGCAGGATATATATCTTTCCCACCCGGGTGTCACCATTGTATCCATTACTTCACGTTTGGGAGCAAGCTTTCTTCTTTTCTTTGGAACACTTCACTTCACATTGGATTGTTGTTTATTTTTGATGGACTTTGTTTATGAATTTCTTCACGGATTAGTTATTAACATTATTTATATTGTCAACATTTATTTATTTAATAATTTTTTGTGGTTCACTACTGCACTTATTTATAATTTATTTTATATTTTGTGTTCAATCATTATTACTGCCTGTTTGGACAAGCCCTATTAAGCCAGGTGAAAAGTTTTCACCTTTTGAACCTCATTGATAAAAATCGAATTTGACGAATTTACAAATAATAATAATACTAACGATAATATTAATAATTTCACTTTTTGGACCATTTTCTTGAAGCCTTTGCTGGATATGCACAGGAAACATATAAGTATGCATGAATAAACATTGTATTTCCTGACAGACTCCATGGCAACCTACGTGTGGGTTTAGTTACGTCAGTTTTCCACGAAAAAAACAAGAGATCGTCCTTCTTACTTTTGAGGCTCCAGAAGCCACTGAAGCTCATCCCCTAGATGTGGGAGGAACACTAAAGGAGTATCTTCAAGCTTAAAACGATCAGATCATCTATTTATCCTTTTCTCTGGGAAAAACAAGGGAAAACGTGCCTTGTCCAGAACGATAGTGTCCTAGATCGTCCAGACCATCCAACAGCCCTATAGGGCATAGAGCTTGGCTCCTCCAGAAGCGGTGACGGCACACTCGACTAGGGATGTTTCGACTTCCTGGGTGGCAGCGCGACACGTGGCTCCAGACGTTATCTGCAGGGCGGCCTCCTGTGCCTCTATCAACACCTTCATGGTGCATTATTATGTAGAACCTGCATCCTTATCCGTATTCCCACCCAAGTGGTATGAGCTAGTTATTTCCCACACATAGGCTGCCATGGAGTCTTTAACCACTTAACGACCGCTCACTGTATATATACGTCGGCACAATGGCACCGACAGGCACAATCACGTAGAGTATACGTGATCGCCTTTGTACAGTTGGGGGGTCCAATCGGACCCCCCTTCTGTACAGTGAGCGGTCGGAATTCGTCTGGGAGCGATCCGAGATGGGGGGGCGACCGTTCGATTCCGGCCACCCCCCGCGATCGCTCCCGGCGAATGAGAATGCCCCCTCTGCCTGTGTAATGTAAACACAGGCAGAGGAAGCAGGAGGAAGTCATGTCATCTCTTGTGCGGCGCTCACATATACTGAGCGCCGTACAAGAGAAGACATCAAGGTTCGTGCACAAACACTACACTAACACCAGCACACATAGGCACATAAATCGCCCCCCCCAGGCCCCCCCCCAGATCACCCCCCAGCCCCCAGTCACAGTGTCACTGATTGCAGTGACCATTTATTTACTGATCACTGCAATCAGTGACATTTGTGACTGTAAAAGTGTCACTACATTTAGTTTTAGGTCCAGTGTAGCCCCCTAACCCCCCTAATAAAGGTTTAACCCCTTGATCACCCCCCCAGATAACCCTTTCACCCCCTAGCACCGCCGTCGCTAAGCGATCATTTTTCTGATCGCTGTCTTAGCGTCGGTGATGCAGATCGGTAGCCAGTAATTTTTTTTAGGTTCGCCGCAGGTTTTTATAGCGTCGGGTACCCCCATAAATTATCTAATAAAGGTTTAACCCCCTTGATCGCCCCCCAGGTAACCCTTTCACCCCCTATCACCACTGTCGCTAAGCGATCATTTTTCTGATCGCTGTCTTAGCGTCGGTGATGCAGATCGGTAGCCAGTAATTTTTTTTAGGTTCGTCACAGGTTTTTATAGCGTCGGGTACCCCCATAAATGATCTAATAAAGGTTTAACCCCCTTGATCACCCCCCAGGTAACCCTTTCACCCCCTATCACCACTGTCGCTAAGCGATCATTTTTCTGATCGCTGTCTTAGCGTCGGTGATGCAGATCAGTAGCCAGTAATTTTTTTTAGGTTCGCCGCAGGTTTTTATAGCGTCAGGTACCCCCATAAATTATCTAATAAAGGTTTAACCCCCTTGATCGCCCCCCAGGTAACCCTTTCACCCCCTATCACCACTGTCGCTAAGCGATCATTTTTCTGATCCCTGTCTTAGCGTCGGTGATGCAGATCGGTAGCCAGTAATTTTTTTTAGGTTCGCCGCAGGTTTTTATAGCGTCAGGTACCCCCATAAATTATCTAATAAAGGTTTAACCCCCTTGATCGCTCCCCAGGTAACCCTTTCACCCCCTATCACCACTGTCGCTAAGCAATCATTTTTCTGATTGCTGTCTTAGCGTCGGTGATGCAGATCGGTAGCCAGTAATTTTTTTTAGGTTCGCCGCAGGTTTTTATAACGTCAGGTACCCCCATATATTATCGAATAAAGGTTTTAACCCCCTAATTGCCCCTAGTTAACCCTTTCACCAGTGATCATCATATAAGTGTTACGGGTGACGCTGGTTAGTTAGTTTGCTTTTTATAGTTGCAGGGCACCCGCCGTATATATAACCCAATAAAGGTTTAACCCCCTGATCGCCCGGCGGGTGATATCAATTAGGTTTTAGCGTCAGAGAGGGTCTGCGTCACACCCCAGGCAGCGTCAGGTTAGTGCCAGTAACGCTAACACCCACGCGTGAAGCATACACCCTCCTTAGTGGTATAGTATCTGAACAGATCAATATCTGATCTGATCAGATCTATACTAGCGTCCCCAGCAGTTTAGGGTTCCCAAAAACGCAGTGTTAGCGGGATCAGCCCAGATACCTGCTAGCACCTGCGTTTTGCCCCTCCGTCCAGCCCAGGCCACCCAAGTGCAGTATCGATCGATCACTGTCACTTGCAAAACACAACACACATAACTGCAGCGTTCGCAGAGACAGGCCTGATCCCTGCGACTCCAGTGCTGTAGGAGGTGATTTCACCACCACAGTTAAAAAAAAAAGCAAATATGCCGAAGCATTGGGGCAGCAGGGGCGGAGGAGTGATTTTGCTCCTAATGCCGCGTACATACAGTCGAAATTCCGACGGAGGCTTGCCCGTGGAAAAGTCCGACCATGTGTGTGCGGCATAACTTTTTTGCGGGAGGATGCCCCCATGCTTCGGCATATATAAATGGTGCATGTATGCCCATCATTAGAAGTGGGTGGATGAAGGGCGGTATTCTAATGGTGGGCATACCCACCCGATCAATCTCTTTTTTCGTTCAGCCAACTGGCTGCATGAAAAAAAAAAGATTACAATACATGTCCAACAAGGACCAGCAACGTACTGGTATGTTGCTGGACTTTGAATGGTTATACCAGATTGATGCCTGTGGGTTTAGGTATCATCTTGGTATCATTCTTTTCAGCCAGCGGCCGGCTTTCATGTAAAAGCAATTCTAGTGGCTAATTAGCCTCTGGACTGCTTTTACGAGCAGTGGGAGGGAATGTCCCCCCCCCGGATATAAAAAGCGCCATTGGGAAATTGGGAAAGCATTTTATCACACCGATCTTGGTGTGGTCAGATGCTTTGAGGGCAGAGGAAAGATCTAGGGTCTAGACCCCAGTTTTTTCTAAAAAAGAGTACCTGTCACTACCTATTGCTATCATAGGGGATATTTACATTCCCTGAGATAACAATAAAAATGATAAAAAAAATAAATATGGAAGGAACAATTTAAAAATAAAATAAAAAAGCAAAATTAATAATAAAAAAAAAAAAAAAAGCACCCCTGTCCTGCCCTGCTCTTGCCCAATGGCGAACGCAAGCGTCGGTCTGGCGTCATATGTAAACAGCAATTGCACCATGCATGTGAGGTATCACCGCGAAGGTCAGATCGAAAGCAGTAATTTTAGCAGTAGACCTCCTCTGTAAATCTAACGGGGTAACCTGTAAAGGCTTTTAAAATGTATGTAGTTTGTCGCCAATGCGCGTTTGTGCGAAATTTTAAAGCATGTCGTGTTTGGTATCTATGTACTCGGCCTAAGATCATCTTTTTTATTTCATCAAACATTTGGGCAATATAGTGTGTTTTAGTGCATTAAAATTAAAAAAAGTGTATTTTTCCCCAAAAAATGCGTTTGAAAAATCGCTGCGCAAATACTGTGTCACAAAGTTTTGCAAATTGAAAAAAAAAAAAAAATATTTTCTTTCTTCATTTTCAAAAACAAATGAGAGCTGTAAAATACTCACCATGCCTCTCAGCAAACAGCTTGGGGTGTCTACTTTCCAAAATGGGGTCATTTGGGGGGGTTTTGTGCTATTTTGGCATTTTATGGCCTTCGAAACTGTGATAGGTAGTGAGGAGTCAAATCAAAAATTTGTGCCTAGAAATCCTGAAGGCGGTGCTTGGTTTTCGGGGTCCCGTACGCGGCTAGGCTCCCAAAAAGTCCCACACATGTGGTATCCCCGTACTCAGGAGAAGCAGCAAAATGTATTTTGGGGTGCAATTCCACATATAACCATGGCATGTGTGAGCAATATATCATTTAGTGACAACTTTTTGTAATTTTTTTTTTTTTGTCATTATTCAATCACTTGGGACAAAAAAAAAATATTCAATGGGCTAAACAGGCCTCTCAGCAATTTCCTTGGGGTGTCTACTTTCTAAAATGGGGTCATTTGGGGGGGTTTTGTGCTATTTTGGCATTTTATGGCCTTCAAAACTGTGATAGGTAGTGAGGAGTGAAATCAAAAATTTGCGCCCTTAGAAATCCTGAAGGTGGTGCTTGGTTTCCGGGGTCCCGTACGTGGCTAGGCTCCTAAAAAGTCCCACACATGTGGTATCCCCGTACTCAGGAGAAGCAGCAGAATGTATTTTAGGGTGCAATTCCACATATAACCATGGCATGTGTGAGCAATATATTATTTAGTGACAACTTTTTGTAATTTTTTTTTGTCATTATTCAATCACTTGGGACAAAAAAAAATATTCAATGGGCTCAACATGCCTCTCAGCAATTTCCTTGGGGTGTCTACTTTCCAAAATGCGGTCATTTGGGGGGGGTTTGTACTGCCCTGCCATTTTAGCACCTCAAGAAATGAGATAGGCAGTCATAAATTAAAAGCTGTGTAAATTCCAGAAAATGTACCCTAGTTTGTAGACGCTATAACTTTTGCGCAAACCAATAAATATACGCTTATTGACATTTTTTTTACTAAAGACATGTGGCTGAATACATTTTGGCCTAAATGTATGACTACAATTGAGTTTATTCGATTTTTCTTATAACAAAAAGTAGAAAATATCATTTATTTTCAAAATTTTCGGTCTTTTTCCGTTTATATCGCAAAAAATAAAAATCGCAGAGGCAATCAAACACCATTAAAAGAAAGCTCTATTTGTGGGAAGAAAAGGACGCAAATTTCGTTTGGGTACAACATTGCATGTCCGCACAATTTACAGTTAAAGCAGCGCAGTGCAAAATTCTGAATTCACCTCTGGTCCTTTAGCTACCAAATGGTCCGGGGCTTAAGTGGTTAAGGAAAACTGAAAATTTCCTATCAAGTTCCTATCCATTGGTCAAGTGTTGAGGAACGCAGTCTCTGGCCATGAGCCGAAATTTATTGGGAGTGGGATCCTATAGCAGTGGAGCGGAGGCGGGGTAAATCCACACGTAGGCTGCAATTGAGTTCATCAGAAAGGAAATTCGGGTAAGTATTTGATAGGAAATTTTCCATTATTTGTTGTCATGTCCTGAGTGTGTTGCAACATTTTACGGTCTTAAAAGTAAATATTAAAGGACACAATGGTTTATTGTAGATTTCAATCCCCAAAAAATGGGACTTATGGGAGGTGTAATCCTTCTTTTATACTAAATAGAGGGGCTCTTTAAATTTACAGTATTTTACTCATCTATGCAATAAAAGAGTTCTTCTTAACCAGAGACAGAAAGTTTTCTTTATAGCGTTATTAAATGTTTTTGTATTTGAATAGTTATTTAAAGGAGGAACACCAGCATAGATCATGTGAGTTTATTAGTGTTGTCTAAATGGCTAAATGATAGCATTATATAGTCACTTTCAATACAAATTAATAATCCACAACCATCAGTATGTTTACTTGCCATTAATCACTTACAACCCTTGATCTTGACTCCTTTGACAGGTGACCTTTACATAAAATCATTTGCTATACCTAATTCTGCTTCTACTGAATGATCTACTGAATGATCACTTAATACATTTGTCATGTTTAAAATAAATCCTTCATGTATTACTATTTATCACAGGACATTATGGATTCTTCACCAGCCTCCCTAGTTCTCCCTGCTGTTGACTGGAAGACAATTCATAATCTGCATGGATACCTTAAAAGCCAAGCTGACTGGAATTTGATCAGTGTAGACCATTTAAATGAGCCTTTATTAGATCTGGATTACACTAAACCAAACTTAATTACAATAAATCTACAGTCAATACCAAGGTACAGTACGTGCTAATTTAATGATAATTGTGTTGGCTCCTGGAGCTGCAATGCTTTAGTAAAATGCTGTTTTTCTACATTTCCCTTGCATATTATTAGGTATTCAAAGTGATCAAGTGTTCATCTTGTTTGCTATCATTTACCTTGCAAAGTGAACATATACTTTTGCTAAATGAATACTGTGTAAGTATTTGATTGCTTGGTATTCAGCAAGCCAAACACACTAAATACAAATTAGACAAAATTGCTAGGAGGGAGGATTGCTGTGGAGGGAACGGGAACGGCCAGCTCTGGCTCTCAGCGGCTCGCTGAGAGGCTAAGCCAGGTGCCGATCCAGGCATGTGGGTGGATCCTGACTCCATTGTTGTGATCTTGCCCGAGCCTGGACCGGCTCTGTGACATCAACTGACAGCAGGGTTCAATCTGTTGTCTGCTGAAAACGGGTCACAGGATTGCAGAACGAACTGCACTCCTGTGATCCATAGGAGATGTACAGCCAAATGAGGTTTGGCTGTACATCTCCTTTAAAAATTCTGCATAGTATGTCATTTAAGGTCTATGCACACTGGGCTTAAAAAAAACGCTGCTGCTACAGGTGTTTTGCCTGTAGAAGAAGCTCAATGTTATCCGATGTGTCCATGCACATTAGGATGTTTAGAGGCATTTTTAAGCTCAGCGTTTAGAGGCAGAAAAAACCCTTCTGGATTGCATTTTGAGAGGAGTTATATGGCAGGAAAAAATGCTAAACACTCCTAAACACTTGTACAAAAATGCTCTATATGAGTGTTTTTTTTTTTGGCCCAGTGTGCATGGAGCCATAAAGCATAACTGCTTGACATGTTTTTAATTTCTAATGGAAATTGTGGTAACTGTTAATGTCATGTGCAGCTGTTACCTTCAAGTGGAAATAAACCCAAAACCAAATATATAATATATTGCATCCTGTTAATCTGTGGGTGTGGTGGCTGCATTCATTTCCACTTTTTAGGCTTTTCCCTCTGTTTTCACCTTGTGATCTGTCCAGTCACACACTTCCTGCATTAGAGTTCCTAAGCTCTGGATGAAGAAGCAACAGAGACACCTTTGGGCAGCAGCATTCTTAATCTGGGGAGTGTTAGAGGTACTAGCAGATTTTGATGCACTAACAAATCAAAGCCAAACTCCAGCTAACACTTTTTAAGAAGTTACAAGAGTTTTTTTTCTCCTTTTTACGATATAGGTTTTACATAAATAAATATACGCTGATTATTGTAAGCACCCCTGTCAGTGGTACAGGCAGTCCCCGACTTACGAACGCCCGACTTACGAACGACTCCTACTAACGAACAGCCTCAATCCCTTCTGCTTGTGCTCCACACTGGTGCTGGATACCTCTGAGCAGCTATATTGCCACATTCCACACTACATTACTTCATGTACTGCATGGCCAGAAGCGCCTGGAACATCCCACATCCCTCCACAGGCGGATGCCGGAACATCCCACATCCCTGCACAGGCGGAAGTTACACTTACGAACAGATTTCACTTACGAACAAACGTGTTCGTAACCCGGGGACTGCCTGTAATGGTTTGTCCTACCCCTCTAACCAGGGGCGTAACTAGAAATCACAGGGCCCCATAGCAAAATGTTGTATGGGCCCCCCCCTGCAAACAGCCCCCCCCCCACAGCCACTCTAGTGTCAATGCAGCGTGACCTGTGCCCCATACAGCGTAACCTGTGCCCAATGCAGTGTGACCTGTGCCCAATACAGTGGGACCTGTGCCCAATGCAGTGTGACCTGTGCCCAATACAGTGTGACCTGTGCCCCATACAGCGTGACCTGTGCTCAATGCAGCATGACCTGTGTCCCATACAGCGTGACCTGTGCCCCATACAGCGTGACTTGTGTCCAATACAGCGTAACCTGTGCCCCATACAGCGTAACGTGTGCCACATACAGCGTGGCTTGCCTGTGCCCAATGCAGCATGACCTGTGCCCAATACAGCGTTGCCTGTGCCCAATAAAGCCTGGCCTGCCTATGCCCAATACAGCCTCACCTGTGCAGAGGAAGAGGCAAGCCGCCCAGGTCAGCAGACAGCGGGATTGCTGTAATAGCTTTCATTTGAATTTCCCGTCTTCCCGGGACTTATCATCACATATCCCTACCTCTTGGCCCAACGCCTTTGATTACGTCACACATCCCGCATTGGACTGGTGTTCTGTCTATCAAAGGTGGGGCTATGTGTGACGTGAGCCCTGGGAACACTGGAAGTTCTAATGAAAGCTATTACAGCGGGCAATCCCGCTCTCTGCTGATACGGACAGCTCGCCTCTTCCTCTCCTCTCTCTTCCCCTGGCTGGGAGACTGTGCCGGCGGTGCTCCCCCCCCCCCATCACTCTGAAGCAGCCCCATGCTCGCCAACAGCCATTTTCCATGTGCAAGTGGAAAATTTGAGGACTGCTCATCCTCACCGGGCCCCACTCGGCTGTGGTCCCCATAGCGTCCGCGTGGGTTGCTATGGCAGTAGTTCCGCCACTGCCTCTAACTGCTAAATATTAAAGAACAGCTTGTTCTGTTGAAAAACAACAGACTTACTGACCAGATCACCAGGTGACAACAAAAGAAAGAATGCCTAAATAAAGAAAATAAAGACAGTCATCACATCTAAGAATTGGAAAGCTGCAGTATAATAAATGTTTGCTTTTGGGTTTAATACCACTTTTAGCCCTGGTTCACACTGGTGCGTTTTGACATGCGATTTGGCATGTCAAATCGCATGTCAAAACGCCGATATTTGCCGCAAATTGCCGGCAATGGAACCGTCCTAATCGGTAGGACGCCGCATCTGCGGCGCTGCACCGATTTCAAAAAGTAGTTTCTGTTCTACTTTTTGCGATTTCGGCCGCGATTTACATTGACATCTGTGCAGAAACCCGCACAGATGTCTTTGTAATCGTGGCTGAAATCAGGACTGCCAGCGGGAGTGAAATTGTGTGAGTTCAGCTGAACTCGCACGGCTTCACTCCCGCAGCCCAGTGTGAACCTGGGCTTATGTGTATTTTCAGCTGCTCTTCCAGTTTAAAGGTCAGTGGCCAATCCTAACATCCTATCACTTTGCAGTCCTGGTAGCCTTGACTGTTGGATATAGGAATATTTTTATGAGCTATCCATAACTCAGGCAGAGAGGAATACAGAATGTCAAGATTCCGGCAGAAAGCTTGACAGATGTGTGTTTGTCAAAATGCCCCATATTTTGGACATTCATCTCATGTTGTTTTGATGCTCAGTAAGCTGTATATTGGATTCTTCCCTTTCCCTGATATATGTCATGTTATGTTTTCTTTGTCTGTTACCTGAAAACTTTAATAAAAACTATAAATATAAAAACAAAGTGATACAAGTGTAGTATTTTACCAAAATGTGGTCATCTCATCCCAGTCCATAAAATAGAGTTTTTGGATTCTCCTTGACTTATTCAACTGTACATCTTTGTTTTAACTAATACAATTTAATCTTCAATTTTTTTGTTTCCGTCTGCAGATCCAGTCAAATATATGCTGCCTCCGCTTTCTCTGAAAATGGTGAGTTAAAGATACATTTAAATCTGAAAATGTATTCAGATTTTTTAAAGGTAGCTTCTGCCTACAGTAGTAGTTCATTAAACAATTGGACACTAGTTCTCTTCTTGTGTTAGATGTTGCATAACTTGCAAATATCTTCATCCTATATCTCATCCTAAATCCTTTATGCTTCACCCTACATCTCAAGGGGCCTCCATCTCTGCAGGTCTCCCACACTTTTCAATATGGAATACATAGAAAGCCTTCTCCCATATTACAACACCACAGTAATGATTTTAGCTGGGAATGCAGATGGGAATGTTTGGAAGGTGTTGTCACCAGAGTCACACAAAGAAATAACAAGTTAGCAATTCACCAGAATCCATCCAAAACAATTATAAATCAGTATAAACTGGATTTATTTCTACCCCTAAAAGGATTATTCCAGCATTGTTCTCTATTTCACAAGATCCTCTATGTAACCAGGGGTAGGGGACGATGCCAAGGTACCTTGTCTATGGAGAGTGTTGTCTGCTTCCTTCTTCCTTGGCCACTGCAAGAAGGGGTGGATTTTGTGGATCTGGTGGTGGCGATGTGTGGCTAAGGACAGACTGGCAGCAGTGAAGAACCAAGAATCATATTGAATCACATACAGCAGCAACAGTAATAAGGGCCAAGGGTTAAGCTAAGTCATAACAGAGAGCAGTGAAATCAGGAATCTGGGGTTGAGCTGGAGCAAGAGGTAGGGGTCAAGCTGATTTGAAGCTAGGAGAAGCAGGCGGAATAACTGTAGGTAAAGTAAGTTTTAACCAGGAACAACAGGGACAGAAACGGGGACATTCATCAAATAATTTTGGGAGCAACTGAACCTTTACTAATCATTTAAGTGTAAAAAATATGCAAAAAAAATAAAAACCAGGAAGGGGACAAATACTTTTTCACACAACTGTAAGTCTCACTTTCAAGGCATTATGTTGTGTGTTAATAGGCATTGCACTTAAGCAGTCAATTAATTTGAGTGGGCTGCCCAACACACCACAACTTGACAGAAAATGGTTTTGGTGTTCTATCGAGAAGTGCCTCCCGTTTTTGACGGGAAGCACTTATCGATAGAACACCGACAGAATTTGTAACTCATGGTATTGCACATCGAGCATTGCCGTGCAGTTCAAAGCAGGTACATTGGGAAGGTGTTTTGGGGCAACCTACCACAGCATAGTGGTGTGAATGGTTCTTCAATGTTTTGGTTTGTCGTGCTCTAAATATTATTAAATGCACTGAACTCAATTTTTACTGAGCGACAGATGATGGCTTGAACGAATTAGAAGGTGTTGAAATACTGCATTAAACAGCCATTTGATGCTGGTTTAGACCTAAAGCACATGTCTAGCATCAGAAAGACAATTCCACTTAGAAGGAGAAGACGTTGACTTCAGGAAACAGCAGAGAAGCCACAAGATGCCAGGACCAAATAAGAGATTGGATGGCCAGCACTGGCAAGCACTTGTCCATGTCTCATGATAAGAATGTATTGAAAACAAGGCAAAGTGAAACTGACTTTTATGTTCATAGGGGGTATTGAGAGGCCCATTGAGTAGCCTTCAAGTGAAATAATTCGGTTTGGGTGGACTTATGGTTAGTCCAAATCAAAACAGTTTTTTCAGTATTCAGTAAATGTCAGGAGGTTGAATCACTCTTGCCATTATCACCATGTCTGAGTGTCTAGATCTACAAATCTCCTATAGCCATTGTGAGAGTTCTCACACTACCTGTTGGAATTTACATTTATTTTACATAAGATAGATTCTTCTAATGCCGCATACACACGACCGTTTTTAATGTCATTGAAAAAAACTGCATTTTTCTCGACGTGATTCTTCTCAAGCCTGCCTTGCCTACACACTATCGTGGAAAAAATGCTTGAGTAAAGTGCGGTGACGTACAAAACGTACGACGGCACTATAAAGGGGAAGTTCCATTAGGATGGCGCCACCCTTCATGTTAGTAAAGTTTGTTGAGCGACGATTCGCGCTTTTCAGCCTTGTGCTTTTCCGTCCGTTACAGTGTGACGAATGTGCTATCTCCATTAAAAACGCTAGTTTTACCAGAACGAGTGCACCCGTCTCATACTTGATTCTGAGCATTTTCACATCGTTAAAGCCCACACATGGCCGTTTTTCATGACGAGAAAAACGACGATGTAAAAAACGACGTGAAAAATTAGAGCATGTTCCAATTTTTTCATGGCCGTTTTTCACGTTGTGAAAAAATGCTCTGAAGCCCACACACAATCATTTTTAATGACCATTTTAAAAAATGTAATTTTTCTCGTCATTAAAAATGGTCAGGTGTACAGGGCATAAGAATTGGGAGTGAGACTCCATGGTGATAAAGGCCAGAACTGGAATCTCCAGTAAAGAGATATCATTGTTGAAGTCCCTGAAAGAAATGAATAACATATTCAGCTGGCAAATATCCAAAAGTTAAATATCAGTTCTGATGGGACTAACCCCACAAGATTTCACTCTCCAATGATAATGTTTGAGACCATGGAGATGGAAGCTGTAAAGAACCAACTTGTTCCTTATACATTTACACATAAAATGACTTAACACATATTTTTCTTGTTATATAAAACTTTTTGCTTTCTGTACAGCAAATAATTAGTATGTCTCTGTAAAACAATTATTTTCCATCCCTAAACTGCTGTTGTACTTTTCAGTAGATGAACTGAGAATCAAACTATTGTCAGCCGTAACTGTGTACAAATGACAGTATGTTAGCAGGGATTAAAATAAAACGGAGGTTGTTCTTTGCTAAACAGCAAAGATTGGTGACATTTTTGGTAGCTATAGCTACAGTTGTCGCCTTTTTTCTGTAGAATGCTAAATAATTAATCTTTGTCTCTAAGGGCCTCAGAATGCTTTAAAAGGGCACATAAGCTTGGCTTGTAACATACTTCACGTTTTTTTTTAAATAATGATATCAAGAAGAGGACAGAAATGAGCTAATAGGCCATATCTTTGTAACTAGACACAGTTCAACAGCATTTATCATAAACACTGGTATATATCCAATGCACCATACTTGGCAGTGGCCTAAATATCATCTAACATTAATGATAGTATATGTCTTGTTATATCACCACAGTGGGAAATAAATGTTAATATATATAAATAGATTAGTTAGCTGTATTTGCTCATTATATGTTCAGGCTCTTTTTCCTGTAGAATGGCATAGTAATTGCACTGGAAAATTTTAAAGCCTGCCATCCAACATTTGTCCGCGGAAAATCCGACAACAATTGTCCGATGGAGCATACAAACGGTCGTATTTTCCGCCAACAGCCTGTCATCACACAATTCCTGTCGAAAAATCAGATCGTGTGTATGAGGCTTTAGTGTTCACTGAACTTAGTACATGGGGTGTAGCTGTGTTCACTTTGAATTATGTGCAAGAGATATAAAAACAATACAGGACTTTTCCTTGAACATGATTGGAACATTGAGGTTAACGTAGCTTACTTACAAAGTGCTTTCTATTGTTAGTATGGAAGGTGAACACTCATTTGATGATGAACAGTCTCTGGTTTCACTAATAATATTTAGAGCACGACCAACCAAAACATTGAAGAACCATTCACACCACTATGCTGTGGTAGGTTGCCCCAAAACACCTTCCCAATGCACCTGCTTTGAACTGCACGGCAATGCTCGATAGTGCAACACCATGAGTTACAAATGCTGCCGGTGTTCTATCGAGAAGTGCTTCCCGTCAAAAAATGTGATGGGAGGCACTTCTCGATAGAACACCAAAACCATTTTCTGTCAAGTTGTGGTGTGTTGGGCAGCTCATTCAAATTAATTGACTGCCTAAGTGCAATGCCTATTAACACACAACATAATGCCTTGAAAGTGAGACTTACAGTTGTGTGAAAAAGTATTTGCCCCCTTCCTGATTTTAATTTTTTTTGCATATTTTTCACACTTAAATGATTCAGATCATCAAACAAATTTTAATATTACACAAAAATAACCAGAGTAAATCCAAGATGCAGTTTTTAAATTATTATTTAATTTATTCAGGGAAAAAAGCTGTTCAAACCTGCCTTGCCCTATGTGAAAAAGTAATTGCCTTCTCCCATGCTGAATCATAAATGAACTTTGATTAACCATAATTTTTGGGAGAACTGAGTTAAATTTCACTTGCCACATCCAGGCCTGATTACTGCCAGACCTGTTAAATCAAGAAATCTCATAAATAGAAGCTGTCTGACAAAGTGAAGCACGCTAACAAATCACAAAAAGCCACACATCATGCCACAATCTAAAAAAATGCAAGAACAAATTAGAAACAAAGTAATGTACACATATCAGTCCAGGAAGGATTTCAAAGCCATTTCTAAGGATTTGGAACTCCAGTGGACCACGGGGAGAGCCATTATCCACAAATGGAGATAATTTGGAACAGTGGTGAACCTTCCCAGCATTGGCCGGCCTACAATAATTACTCCAAGAGCATGACGACGAACTGCAGGCCTCACTTGCTTCAGGTAAGATCAGTGTTCATAATTCAACAATAAGAAAGAGACTGGGCAAAAATGGCATCCATGGGAGAGTTCCAAGGCCAAAGCCACTGCTGACCAAAAAGAAAACAAAGGCTCATCTCACATTTACCAAAAAACATCTTGATTATCCCAAAGACTTTTAGGCAAATATTCTGTCGACTGATGAGACAGAAATGTAACTTTTTGGAAGGTGTGCGTCCCGTTACATCTGGCATAAAACGAATACAGCATTTCATAACAAGAACATCATACCAACAGTCAGACATGGTGGTGGTAGTGTGATGGTCTTGGGCTGCTTTGCAGCTTCACGACCTGGACAATTTACCATAATTGATGGAACCATGAATTCTGAGCTCTACCAGAAAATCCTAAAGGAGAATGTCCAGCCATCAGTTCGTGACCTCAAGCTCAAGTGCACTTGGGTTATGCAGTAGGACAATTATCCAAAACACAAATAGCAAGTCCACCTCCAAATGGTTCAAAAATAGCAAAATTTAGGTTTTGGAGTGGCATAGTCAAAGCCCGGACTTAAATCCAATTGAGATGCTGTATCATGACCTTACACAGACCGTTCATTCTGAAAAACCCTCCAATATGGCTGAATTAAAACAATTCTGCAAAGAAGAGTGGGCCAAAATTGCTCCACAGCAATGTGAAAGACTCATTGCCAGTTATCGCAAAAGCTTGATTGCAGTTGTTGCCGCCAAGTGTTGCACAACCACTTATTAGATTTAGGGGCAATTGCTTTTTCACATAAAACCAGACAGGTTTGGACAGCTTTTTTGCCTTAATGAATGAAACCATTATTTACAAACTGATTTTTGTATTTACTTGGGTTATCTTTGTGTAATAATAACATTTGTTTGATGATTTGAGTAATTAAAGTGTGACAAATATGCAAAAAACAAACAAAAAAAAAATCAGAAAGGGGGCAAATACTATTTCACACAACTGTATACAAAACCTGGTTTATTTAAATTCAAAACATTTCAACTTGGATCCCCAGTGTATAGTTATATTGCATTTAGGTTACCTAATTGACATTATTTTCATAACCTACTTTATATATAAGATGTTTAAATGGCATTCATGGATCTCTAAGCAGACATTTTGGAAGAATGCCGGGAGTGAAGGTATTAAGCCTGAATTTGCTTAGCAGCAGCAGCAATGTTTTCTGTCCTTCAGCTGGCTTCCTATGTGATAATCCCACATTTTCCTCCAGTGAAAGTTTACACAGATAAATAGTCTGTGCCGAAATTAGGCATAAAAATCAACATCTCTGTACAGACATGGAACCATTTACATGTTACATGGTTGTAATTGTTTTTTAGTTAGTCTTTCACATATTGTATAGAATGTATTTTTGTATTGGGCAATAGTACTTCTTTAATTATACCGCCATAGTATATATTTTATCTGACTACAATTACATGTTTCTTTCATTTACAGATAAACACATTAAAAAGGTCACAAAAATTCTGCAAGACAGTGGAGTCAATTTCACTGCAATTTACACTGCACTGAAACCTTCCAAAGTAAGTAAAATACAACTGTATGTGTGGCAATGGAATGGCAGTTACACGGCCAATATATCATGTCCTTTGGGCCCAATGCTAAATTGTCAAAGTTTTTCCATCTCACCGGCCTCCCAGCTATGTCCAGGTTGATGAAAGGTAGGCAATTGAGTTCAAAATATGGGTTTGAATTATGTAAGCATGGTTAAAAAAATGTCTGAGCTTCTAAACACACTGGGGCTAGCAAAATAACAAATTAAACTGTTAAGGTGCCTGTCATGTTGATGGTCGGGTCTTCATGAACCCTGGTCATGAAAAAGTTAAAGACTTCAAGAAACCTTATTGAGGTTTCTACCATATAGCTTTTCCATAGAGTTATAGCAGTATATGTTGGAAACAGTTTTCCTAGATGAGATCACAGCAACAAGCCCTTCCTGATAAATTCAGAGCACCTGATGAGGTGAAGATGGATACCAGGGATTAGATGTATATTACAATCTTGTCTTTGCCAATATATTTTGCTGATAAATTTACACTTTGGGATTTCTGAGAGGATGATATGATGTAGTATGCGTGTTGCAAATTACAGGGAGTCCTGTGACAGCTCAATATAGATCATTCAGTCATGGTACCATGATGTGCAGAACACCAGTGATTTACAACCCCACCTCAAGGGACATAAGATTGCAAGGGACACATAATTATTGCTGCTGGGAAAACGGCACACTGCAATTTCTACTGACACTACAAATTACTATTGCATGAAGAAATTCACTAACCACAAAAGGCACAAATAGCAGAAAAACCTTGTTAATGCTAGATACTGGCAACAGCGTAGAAGTCTATTGAGACTAATTTAACAGTTTGTGATTGCATTCTATGTAAGGCTAAATGTGTGTGCTGAGTGTTTAACAAAAACCTTTAGTATTCAGAAAAATGAAGCTGGTCCATACAACCACTTGCAGATTTTGGAGGGCTTATTATACCAAAAAGTGTGCAAAGAGGCGCTGTCACCTTGGACATTTAAGGCAAAGTGAC
The DNA here is from genome assembly GCA_029206835.1 of Rana muscosa. NCBI lineage: Eukaryota > Metazoa > Chordata > Amphibia > Anura > Ranidae > Rana > Rana muscosa. The sequence continues at coordinate 708,627,069 of CM055118.1, forward strand.
AGTCTTTAAAAAAGGGATCCCTTGACTAACCTATACTCACCTTGCTAGCATTCACCTGCTGCTCCTTGCCATGTCCTAGCTTGCGACAATACCTTGTCTGTTGCTTGTGGTTGCTCTTAAGTATCTCTATTTTTATTTGAAAAGTCTGAACAACTTATGAAAAATTCTACAGGAATTCCCCTTTGGCTAATACATCTGTGACACTGACAATGGATTTGGTGAAAATACTTTAAATAGAGGAAACACCAGTCCTTTTTTATTAGTAGAATCTGTGCACACTTCCAGACAAATAATATCCTTGCCAAGTTAAGTGACCACAGGTTTTGTCTTTTTGCCAGAGGTGGGAAAGTGTTTTTTTTTTTCATCTCATTCCCTCTGCAGGCTGTCCTAAGCTGTCAGTGTGCCTTTATTTAAAAAAATACAAATTTCTTTACCAGTTGTATTATTTTTTCTTTAATAAGTGATTAATTAAGTTAATTTCATTACTTGTTACTGTACATTGGCCATAAGTCATAATTCCAAGAGAAATACTGGTACATTTTTTTTTTACTATGCAAATCTTTATTTTACAACAAAGCATTTAATACAGAGTGGGATTGGACATGTTGAAGATCATTATGGGACTACTAAAAAATAAGTTGTTTTCCTTCAGATTACCTCTCACCAACTGTAACTCCATGCGGCCTTGACTAAACACACCAGGCAAGAAGGGAGAGGAGTCACTTATCTGATTCATTAAGTTCTGTTTGTAGATTGGAGCTCTATAAATAACCAGATTTTTTCAACTGTGCAGCTAAAAATATAAAAGGATAAAAGTCAGAACCTACAATTCTACTTGTTGTCTGGAAATATAAAAATCAAATATACAAAAGCAATATTTGATACACACCTGACTTTTCATGAGAAATAATAAATTAAATTAGAATATACAGTATATGTAAAAACTCTGCAGTATATGCTCCGTTTAAGGATTAGATAAAGGCAAATATCCTTAAAGCATTACTAAACCCACAACAGTAAAATCATTCTAATTATGCAGTAAAGTATGCTTGTTTTACTCACTGTGGAACCTAAGGGTAGTAAAGATAGTAAAGAGCCTTGGGGGCACTCTGCACATGCTCAGTTTGCTGTTTATTGCTAGAGTTTTTTTTTTGTGAGGGTGCATGTGATCAGCACAGGGACAATCAGCACTGTCCAGACAGAGGGTCGGGAGTCATACAGCCTCATAGGACAGCCAGAGGAGAATAAAAACTCCTTCTACAGGCTTTAGCCAGTGCTCAGCTGGACACTGTGGGTGATTTACTCAAACTGGAGAGTACAAAATCTGGTGCAGCTGTGCCTGGTAGCCAATTAGCTTATAACTTCAGCTTCAAAAAAAATGGAAGCTGATTGTTTTTTATGCAGAGCTGCACCAGGTTTTGCACTCCCCAGTTTTAATAAATCAACCCCACTGCTAAATCTTACAAGACTGCTATATACAGCTCATGAGAAAAGGTATTTAGTAGTTTATATTTGCTAAAATAATTGCCTTTCCATATTCTTTGCACTGTGGGAGACCAACTTTAGTGATTGCAGGGTCCTGGGTTAAGTAACACTTTAAGTTAGAATTGCCTCATATGCTATGAAAGGACAGTGGCAGAAATGTTCTGAAGGTTTTATAGAGTGGATGCTGGCTGCTCTGATATTGTAGGATATTGTAGGATATGCTGCATTAGTTGCAGAGGTTGTGATGGTGCTAAATAGACATATAACTGCTCAGTTCACTTAAATTCATGTCAGAACAAGAGTCATAAATGCTAATGATGGCTTGTGTGTATTCAGAGTTAAAGTGTTAGCTAACATGCACATCCATTACCCAATTTTTCCAGCATGGGGATCCTGGCACAGGTATCTTTTGGTGGAGGGTATACTGTACAGGAGAGGGGATTATGAAAGGGTTGATATCACATTAGGAAAGGTACGTGCAGGGCTACAGGGAGGGTTAGTGTTAGGTTACAGGAGTTGTTACTGCAAGGGTTAGTGTTAGATTACAGGAAGGCTTGGAGGAATGCATCAATTCCAGTACCAGGACATCTCTGCCAAAAAAATACCAGCAAGCTGGCAAAGATGCTAATGTATCATAGACGTATGCTGTTACAGTGTTTGTTTGCATCACATCTGTTTTTGCAGTAAAGAAGAGCAGTAAACTTTCCATTATAACTAGGGATGAGGCTTGGGTTCACTGTTATCATAGGTTTGAGGCAAATCCTGTGGGTTTGAGATTTACAGTCCAGTAGATTTTATGTGGAGACTGGCTTGGGTGAATTTATTTTAAACCATGGCCTTCGAACTATGGCCAACAGGTTTAGAAGGGCCAATAAGAGGACTTTTGACTAAGTGGGGCCTTATACTTTTAAAGGTAGGGGGGCACAGAGAAGCCATATTGTCGCTGAATTTGAAACTATTATAGGGAAAGCATACAAAAATCTGACAAACAGCATAGAGCGAAGCACAAGATTTTGGTAGCTAGCTCTTTTGGCAATCAACCCCAGGGCTGTCCTTTGTTCTTATTATTGGTGGCTCTTTTATCCTTAATTTCATTTTTGTACACACGGGCCGAATGTCAGGAGACATCGGCAAGTTAAAAAAAACACATTCAGCCCGTGTGTATGGCATCCTGTCTGACAGAAGTCGACTGTTTGGCTGACTGCTGTCGGACGAGCATGCTGGAAAACCAGCAGCCGACTGACTTCCGATCAATGCTCTCAGCCAAGAGAGCGCTGATCAGAGTGTTCTGACAGGAGGGCACCCCTCTATCAGAACACAACAGCCCAGCAGGGCAGATCGCTGTATTAACTTTGCATAGTTAGTACAGCGGCTCCGACTGTTCAACTCATAGGGGCTGATTTACTAATAACAGTGCGCTGCGCTGGTTCTAACCTTAATTGGTGCACCAGATAACTCCTTCACTGGGCGCAGGAACCAGCGGCACACAGCGGCGCACTGTTATAGTAAATCCAAATGTCAGCGACACTCTATTGAAAATGAATGGTTCCCTATGGGAGCCCATTGATTTGAATAGAGGTCGCCCGGGAAGTCGGATGAAGCGGATCCGACTCGCGGGGCGACTCGTGTGCCCGCTGACACAGGGACAGCGTGACTTTGCGAGGCGACTTGGACACAACCTGAGCGTGTAGCAGCCGCTCAAGTCATGTCCTAGAGGCGACTAGCCGGCCGAGAATGTCTCCAGCGCGATGTCATCGCGCTGGTCCTCGGCAGCCTCGCTGTCCCATGTTTGGTATGAATCATGAAGGGGAATTTCAGGCCAAATTTTAATGAAAAAACCGGCATGGGTTCCCCTCCAGGGGCATTTCAGGCCCTTAGGTCTGGTCTGGATTTTAAGGTGAACCCCCTAAGCCGAAAAACGGCGTGAGGGTCCCCCCAAAATCCAAACCAGACCCTTAGGTCTGGTCTGGATTTTAAGGTGAACCCCCTAGGCCAAAAAACAGCATGAGGGTCCCCCCAAAATCCAAACCAGACACTTAGGTCTGGTCTGGATTTTAAGGTGAACCCCCTAAGCCGTAAAACGGCGTGGGGGTCCCCTCAAAATCCAAACCAGACCCATATCCGAGCACGCAACCTGGCAGGTCACAGGGGAAAAGGGGGGGACGAGAGAGCGGCCCCCCTACCCCAAAGCACCCTGCCCCATGTTGATGGGGACAAGGGCCTCTTCCCGACAACCCTGGCCGTTGGTTGTCGGGGTCTGCGGGCGGGGGGCTTTTCGGAATCCGGGAGCCCCATTTAAAAAGGGGGCCCCCAGATGCCAGCCCCCCACCCTATGTGAATGAGTATGGGGTAATTCGTACCCCTACCCATTCACCTGGTGGCAAAATAAGTCAATAAAAAAGACAACACAGGTTTGAAAAGTAATTTATTGGGCAGCTCCGGGGGTCTTCTTCCGACTTCGGGGGTCTTTCTGCCGGGCGCCCCGCTATCTTCTGCCAGCTCTTTTGCTAGCGGGGTCCCGGCTTCCTCACCGTCTTCTTCCGACTTCGGGGGTCTTTCTGCCGGGCGCCCCGCTATCTTCTGCCAGCTCTTTTGCTAGCGGGGTCCCGGGCTTCCTCGCCGTCTTCTTCCGCTCTCCGGTGCCTTCTCTACGATCTCCAGTTCTTCTCCCGCTCTCCGGTGCCTTCTCCACGATCTCCGGTTCTTCTCCCGCTCTCCGGTGTCTTGTCCATGATCTCCGGTTCTTTCTGCCTTCTGCCGGGCGCCCCGCTATCTTCTTCCAGCTCTTTTGCTAGCGGGGGCCGGTCTTCTTCGCCTTCTTCCCTCTTCTCTTCGCCCGATGTTGCCTCGTCGCTGTCCACCGCTTCAATGCTCTGTCTGAGCAGCGGTGCCACTTTTATTGGCATGGGGCGTGGTCACTGGCTGATGCCACCGCTGACCCCGTCCCCGTTTCACGTCACAGTCCCATCATTCCCCGGGACTGTAACATCATACGGGAGCGGGGTCAGCGGTGGCATCAGCCGGTGACCACGCCCTATGCCAATAAAAGTGGCACCGCTGCTCGGACAGAGCATCGCAGCGGTGGACAGCGACGAGGGGGCCTGCCAGGTTGAGTGCTCGGATAAAGGGTCTGGTGTGTATTTTTAGGGGACCCCACGCTATTTTTAATTTTTTTTTGGCGTGGGGTTCCCCTTAAAATACGCCAGACCTGAAGGGCCTGGTATGGATTCTGGGGGGACCCCCACGCCATTTTTTTTTCATTTTGGGGGGTCCCCTTTGAATCCATACTAGACCCAAGGTACGCTGTTTTTTTTCTATTTTTTTTTTTTTTTTGAACCGGCATTTTTTTTTTTTACATTTCCTTTAACAACCAGCTATAAACAGGTAAAATAAAAAATCTACGCAAAATTGCGGTACTTGCGTTTTGGATGCGGGTCCATTGAATTCTATTACATCCAAAACACTGTTTTTGGCCTGGCAAAAAAAATCTGCAGTTGCGTTTAAAATCGTTTTTCACAAAGCCTAAAAATGCCTTCAGACGCCAAAGATTTCCACGTTTCAGGCGCGGTACCAGCATTTAGCCGCATTTTAGTTTAGAAGCGTTTTTAAAGGTGACCTATTTTTTTACATTGATAAACTCCAAATTTATGGCAAATGAAGAAAAACCATAAAATATATATATATAAAAATTAAATTGCTTCCATTGCATTGTGGTCAATCCAGAACTTGGGGCAGCTGACGTGGCAAGTGGACAATCCACAACTTGTGGCAAGTGATGTGGCAAGTAGGGTGACCACATTTCCAAACTACCATTCAGGGACACCCCCCCTTCCCAAAAATCAGCTTGTGCTGTAACGAATCATAGCACAGTGATTGGACACAAGAGGCAGGATTTATGAGTTCTCCAATCACAAGCAGGGGCGGGGATTGTACTCCTCCAGGCATTCCCGGCCAGGACAAGTACTGTCAGTGAGTAATGCGGTGATGTGGCGGCCTTTTTTGGGGGCATCAGATTGGCCCGGGGGGTGGCTGTGTCAGTTTCATTCTGGGACACTGTATTGTCCTGGAATGAAGGTGCCCGGGACAGACCTGCAAAATGCGTGACTGTCCCGGGCACTCCGGGACACATGCTCACCCTAGTGGCAAGTGACATGCTAAATACAACTACACTGCTGCTCTCAGCTGCTGATATCACTCTGGTCTCACAAAATAGCTAAAATTGTAAATAATACTGTTTTTGGAGCTTAGGGCGGCTCCTTATCATATACACGCAAATGTGGTAAAACACGGCATGCAAACGCCACAAAGCGCGCCTTTCTAAACGCCACTTTCAACCTTAGTTCTGAACACTTTGCACCAGCGTCCCGTCTACATGGGGCCTAAAAATGCCTATGCCATTTACAGCTCAAAAACGCCATGGTGGCCATGAGGCCATAGGCTAACATGGAGAGATGTTTTTAAGCTGCAAAAATCGCTCAAACAAGCGGCTGTAAAAACGTCTGTGTGCATGTAGCCTTATATTAACCACTTGCGCACTGCCCAGACCAAGTTTAAAATTTCAGCGCTGATGTACTTTCAATGACAATTGCGCGCTCATACAACACTGTAACCCAATGAAAATGTATTATTTGTTGGCACACAAATAGAGCTTGCTTTTGGTGCTATTTGATCACCTTTGCGTTTTTTTTATTTTTATTTTTTATATAAATACAAAAGACCGAGTTTAAAAAAAAAAAAAAATTGATATTTTAACCACTTCAGCACTGGGCCTATTCTGGCACTTCTCTCCTTCATGTAAAAATCATAAATTTAGGGCTATAAAATTACTTCCAAACACCAAACATTATATATGTTTTTGAGCAGACACCCTAGGGAATAAGATGGCGGTCATTGCAAATTTTTATCTCTCTCGGTATTTGCGCAATAAATTTTCAAACGCCTTTTTTTTGGTAAAAATATTACAAAACAGTAAAGTTAGGCCAATTTTTTGGTATAATGTGAAAGATGTTGTTATGCTGAGTAAATAGATACTTAACATGTCACGCTTTAAAATTGCGCACACTCATGGAATGACACCAAACTTCAGTAATTAAAAATCTCCCTAGGCGATGCTTTACATTTTTTTACACGTTACCATTTTGGCATTACAGAGGAGATCTAGTGCTAGAATTGTTGCACTCGTTCTAACGCACGCAGCAATACCTCACATGTGTGGTTTGAACAGCGTTTACATATGTGGGCGGGACTTACGTGTGTGTTCGCTTCTGAGCGCGAGCTACCGGGGACATGGGCGTTTTTTCTTATTTTTGCTTATTTTATTTTTTTATTTTTTTTATTTTTTTGTATTTCTTACTCTTTTTTAAACTTTTTTGTTTTTTGGATCAGTTTAATTCCTATTACAAGGAATGTAAACATCCCTTGTAATAGGAATGTGTGTGACGGGTCCTCTTTATGGAGAGATGCAGGGTCAATAAGACCCCACATCTCTCCTCCAGGCTGGAAAGCATGATATTGGTCAAAAAAATTCACCAATCTCATGCTGACAGCCGAGATCATGGCTTGGTTAACATACAGGAACACGGCGTGATGTCATAACGTCGCGCCCGGGCCTCCGACGGTCATAGAGATGACTGGTGACCATCTGGTCACCAGTCATCTCCAAATCGTTCTCCGAGCCCAAGATGGCACGGGAGAGCCAGGAGAAGCACCAGATGGCGGCAAGAGGGGGGGAACGTCCCCTCCCGCCGCCTATAAGAACGATAAAGCGGCGGAACTGCCACTATGATCATTTTTATTGTGCACAGAATCGCCGGCTGAAAAGAATGATATCTGAATGATGCCTGCAACTGCAGGCATCATTCAGATGTCACCGCACAAAGCCAAGGATGTCATTTGACGGTGGGCGGTAGGAAATAATATTTTTTAAAAAGGTAATTTTTCTTCTTCATTGATGTACACTGATGAGACTGCACTGATGAGCTGCACTGATGGGCACCGATAAGGTGGCAAGGGTGGGCACTGAGAGGTGGCATTGCTAGTTGGCACTGGTGGGCATTGAGAAGTGGCACTGCTAGGTGGCAATGATAGTTGGCAGTGATGGGCACTGATGGGCAGCACTGCTAGGTGCCACTGATTGGCACCAGTGGTGGGCATTGATAGGTGGCACTGGCAGGGGCTACTAATTGTCACAGATGACGCAGAATTGCCTCTTCCTCTTCGGGCCCCATGTCCCTTGCACATAAGCCGGTGATTGCCTTTTTTTATGCTCACGCTGTCAGCGCAAAGAGAAAACAAAAACCATTACCCAGCTTTTGTTTACATCACGTGATCAGCTGTCATTGGCTGACAGCTGATCACATGGTAAAGGGCAGGGATTGGCCCCTTACTCGGATCTGTCATCACCCGAGTCTCAGTGACTCTGTGACCACAGTGCGCACAAAGGGGAGGACGTTTATTGATGGACTCCCGGCAATTGAGGACCATGCTGTGGCTGTCGCTCAGTTATAGCGCTGATCTCAAGTGATTAAAGAGGGTCTAAATGGGCCATTGACATGCATCACAATTCAACTTAGTAATGTGTCTTTGAAAAGTTAAACTAAATAATTTGGCCACTTTATCCTTCCAAATAATTCACTTCCTGTCACATAGCCACACAGGAAGTGAGGGAAAATCCCTCCCAATGTCTTTCCTTGGGGCACACAGGTCAGTCTAAATACTTTCCCCATTATGCACATTGCACTCGAGCATATTGCGGGGTACACCCCAAATTATTAGGTAGTTTGGACTTTGGGGTTTATTTACTAAAGGCAAATCTACTTTGCACTACACGTGCACTTGCTGTATATCTGAGGGGGACATGCAAGCAAAAAAAACACACCATCTTTGCTTTTACATGATTGTAACATCCAATCACCAGTACTTTCCCTCAGATTTTCAGCAGCTACACTTTTACTGCAGAGTGGATTTGTCTTTACTAAACCCCAAACTATACAATGATTTGGGGTGTACACAACAAAGTGCTAGAGTGCAATTTGCTTAATGGGGACACTAGTTAGATTGATTTGTGTGTCCCCAAGAAAAGACATTGGTAGGGTTTTACCTTCACTTCCTGTTTAGCTATGTGACAGGAAGTGAAGCCAATTTTAAGAAAAGGAGACACAAAGCCCAAACTTAAAAAAAAAAAAAACACACGCAGGGGTTCTAACATTTACTTCCTTTCCCTCAAAATGCCCACAATTAGAATTGTATTGTCTTGAGTTATTTTTAAGTGCAGTGCTCTAAATCAGTGCTTTTCAAGTACCCCCAACAGGCCATGTTTGCAGGTTTTCCTTCCTCTTGCACATGTGCTTTAAATCACAGTCTATGGTTTTGATTTTTGGACAGCAATTCTCCATGAGATAAATTCACAAAACATGTCCTGTTGGGGGTACTTGAGGACTGAGGCTGAGAACCACTGCAGTAAAAAAGGAAACATGAATACTTATCGCTCTGTATTTTTCATTTCCTGGTGACGCTCCATGGCAGCACACAATCCATGCATATGCTAGCATGAAGGCACCAGGGTAGACAAATCACACCTGTTTTGTTTTGACATGCCAATCAGCTGTCACATTTGTTGCAAAGAAAACACAAAACAAACATCAAAACTTTGCATCAAATTTTATTGGTTAACAAAACAAAAGGGAAGGCAAAATAAAAAACATGGTCAATTTGAAACAGTTACAGACTCAACATCTTGAGAAATATTTGGCCAAAAAAAATGCAGCACAGACAATTAAATCAAAGTGAACAAACAACACACATTAACAACATCAGAATTATTTCAGGGGAACATTTTCCCCACACAAAAAAAATACAATCCACAAAAGTTAACCAATCACCTGTTTTGCAAAGACATAACAAATAAAATACATGTGTTACAAACTCGATAAGGACACCAACATGTACATTTTACACACACACACACACACACACACACACACACCCACACACACACTTGCCTCTTTTCAGGGAAAGCGAACGAATGCTCCCTGTGAGCTTTATATAACATATGATTGTGAGCTAATGAGGCAATTGAAAACACATGCACAGTCCATGAAACACCCAAAATGCAAGTTCACCCAATGTAGAGACTGAAATTCAAAGTGGCTACACCTGTTAAGGATGTCCTTCAATTAATAACCCAAAAAAACACTCTCTGAGTGAGCATGCCCAGAAATATCCAGGCGCTGTTCACACACAAAAAGCACCCAAAAAAAAACTAACTGGCTGGGCATGTGCAGAACAACACCAATGCAGCTAGCAAAAAATAACCCCCCCCCCCCGTCCAAAATTAAGCACATTATCCAGCATGCTACAAAATTAGAGATGTACAATCACCCCCCCCCCCCCACCAACAAATACCATTGCAGTCTATGGGAACTGACATGTTAATTTTGCTAGTCCCCACTTGGTTGGCTTATCTTCTAGTTATTGGCCTTAAAATGGGGGCCCAGGTCCCACCCTGAGGGGCATATATCAATGTCACCAATTTGGAAAACACCAAAAACAAAACAAGGAGAAGTGCCTTTAAATATGCCAAATTGCTTAAGGGCCATTTCACACCACATGCAGTACATTGCGTTTTTTATGCATCCAAAATGCATGGAAAGTTGGTTATATGGTTCTAAATGGCAGCGTTTGTTTCAGTGCGTTCCAGTTCCCCCAAAAAAGTAGAACATGCTGCATTTTACCTGCACTGGACTGTACTGGAACGCAGCAAAACGCATCATAAACACACTGGAACGCACAGGAACACACCTAAATGCACCAAAAACGCACTGGAACACACTTGTCCTTCTCTTTGGTTAATAAAAAAGAGGGGTGAAAAAAAAGCACTGGACTGCATCAAAAACTTACCAAAAATGCACTTGAACGCATGAAAAAGGTGCGTGCAGAAAAGCACCTGGAACACATCCGGATTGCGTTTCTATGGTGTGAACTGGCCCTGACACATTCCAGTGCATTTTTGATGCGTTTTTGATGCAGTCCAGTGTTTTTTTCCCCCCTCTTTTCACTTAGGACAAGTATGTTGCAGTGCGTCTTTGGTGCATTTAGGTGCGTTCCGGTGCATTCCAGTGCGTTTTTGGTACGTTCCGTTGCGTTTTTGATGTGTTTTACTGCGGTCAAGTACAGTTTTGTACCTAAAGAATGCAGCATGACCAATTTTTTTTTTGCTTTCTGAAATGCACTGGAACGGACTGCAGTGGTGTGAACTATGCCATTGGCATTAATGTGATCAACTTTCTTTGCGTTTTTCATGCATCAAAAAAAACGCACTGCACTGCATCCGGTGTGAACTGGCCCTAAATATCATACCCGGGGGTGTCTATGCCTGTAAAGTAGCACATGTTTTCCATGTTTATAACAGTTGGAGAGCAAAACTAAGTTTCTAAAGTAAAATAATAGTCATTTAAAAGTCCTTGCGGCTGTAATGAATTGCTGGTTCCCGTCAATGCAGATAAAAGTCATTGAAAGTCTTTGATAACACAAAAAAAAAAGCGTGGGGGTCCCCCAAATTCCATTACCAGGCCCCCCTCCTTCCTGAACCGTACCAGGCCACATGCCCTCAACACGGTTTTTACACTTTCTTTGTGAAATGGTAGTGGTACAATTGTACCCCATTACCATTTCACATAGGGGGGGCCGGGATCTGGGGGTCCCCTTTGTTAAAGGGGTCTTCCAGATTCCGATAAGCCCCCTGCCTGCAGACCCCCACAACCACCGGGCAAGGGTTGTGGGGATGAGGCCCTTGTCCCCATCAACATGGGGACATCCTCCCCATGTTGAGGGCATGTGGCCTGGTACGGTTCAGGTGGGAGGGGGGGCCGCTCCTGTCCCCCCCTCTTTTCCTGCGGCCGGCCAGGTTATGTGCTCGGATAAGGGTCTGGTATGGATTTTTGGGGGAACTCCACGCCATTTTTTTTTTAATTTGGGGTGGAGTTCCCCTTAATATCCATTCCAGACCTGAAGGGCCTGGTAATGGAATTTGGGGGGACCCCCACGCTTTTTTTTTGTGTTATCAAAGACTTTCAATGACTTTTCTCTATATTGCCGGGAGCCGACAATACATTATAGCCGCAGGTGCTTTTAAATGCCTTTTTTTTTCCTTTAGAAATGTCATTTTGCAGGCGCAATGGAAAGTTCACAGCTGCGCCTGTTCAACTTATGCAAATTAGTTTACGTGACTTGACATTTACTAAGATTTTGCCGGCGCAGTGTCTTGGCGCATTTGAACCATTGAAATTCCCGCGCTGAGCTCAAAAAAACCTCCCGCAGCTCGAATCGTACTTGCCGGCGCAGCGGGCTGCTTTTGAAAAAGTTACTTTCTCACTCTATTTTGGGCATATTTGTTATTTGGGCAGGTGTCACTACACTTCCTCACATCACCCCACATCACCCCCATTATATTCTCACTTCCAGCTTCTTTATATTTAGATTTTAACATGCCGTGCGCCAGGTCCATAGTGGCGCACTGAGCGCCTCCTCCCGTCCGCCGACAACACTATAGTAAATGGGAAATAGGGCTGCGCTACCGGCACTAATGTTTTGTAAATACCAAAACAGCCATTGCGCACGCAGATGCGGCAATACTCATGGCGTAAATGTTTTGTAAATCAGCCCCATAGTGTGTACCAAGCTTTAGGTAATTTGTAGTTGTTGTTCTGTCAATGGCAAACTTTTTTTTTTTGCTGCAAGGTTTAACTTAAAAAAAAATGGGGATTTGGGGGTATTTTGGGGTTATTTATTTTGGGGGAATATATTTTTTATTTCATGGTAATAGGGCCATTATTGTGGGATAAACTGTATTTTGTTTTGCTGCAAGGCTTCCTTTTAAAAATATATTTTGTTTCAAGATGGTGGTTTAGGATTTTTTATTTCTTTTGTGTTTTTTTTATTTTCATATTATGTTTGATGTTTGATTTCACTTGTTCTTGGGGCTTTCTTCATCTCACATTATATTACTCAAATTTACTGCACTACCCGATTCTTTTTAAAAGTTAGGCATACACCAGTTAGGCATACCAGATAGAATTTGGTAAGAGACAGGACAGTTTTGCATCAGTGAGAACAGGGACAAACCCAATGAAGTCATGGGGCAAACCTTAATACTACATTTTCAAGGCTAATAGCCATATTATCAAAGAAAGGGCATAGTGCCACTTTCCACTGCCATATGGAACACTTATTAGGCAAAATAAATAAAAAAAATCATACATCAGGGAGAGGGTTATTTTAATGTGATTTTAAGGGTGTCATGGTAAAAAAAAAAAAAAAAAAGCATCAACCCTTTAAATTGCCTTTAAGCTTTGTTATGGAATAGAATGATTATCATGGACAGGATCAGGAACACCATATTGTGGCATAACATATTTTGGATGTGTAGTTGATTTTTTAATCTGATTAATTTTAACTTGGAAAAAAAAAGACTAACTTAGTTTTGGCTGTGACACCTGGCTATTTTTGTTAAGCAATAATAGGCCTGAACTGAATGATGGCAAAAGAAGTCTCATAGATCTAAAAGCGATAGGAAAGCAACAAAACCTGCATGGTCTTAAAAGTTAAATAAAATGTCAAAACAGAGTGCACAAAAACACTTCAAAATCACAAGCCAACATTCCCTGAACCTCCTCCCTTCCATACATCCACAGGTATGCATTTGGTAGATATTGGCTAGCATCAGGACAGTATGCAAGCACTTGAATATGCAGCAAATAGAAAGAGACAAGACTGGTTTTATCTTGCAGTAAAAATTAAAGTGTATTATCTGAGAGACAATAGCCACAACTATTGTTCTTTACCTGTAGAGTATGCAAGCAGCCTGGTTAGGCCAAAATAAAGGAAGGTAAATGAGGTAGGTTTTATCCAGAAAAAGACAGTGTAATATCTGAGACACAATAGCCACAATTTTGTTCAGTGGCTGGACAGAGTGTAAGCAGCTTGGCTAGGCCAAAAAATTTGAGGGAGAGACAAAGCAGGCTTTATCTTGCAATAAACATTAGAGTGTTGAGGTTATGAGTAAGCACTAGTCACAACACAAAACGCGTCAACTTTTACTGTACCCCCTACTCTCTGTGATGTATTTTGCACGAAGGATCAATAAAGGTGAAGTGTTGTAGTGAATTCTGGATTTTTTTTGATCGTGTATCTGCAGTTGAGCTGTGCTAGCACCTTCGCTTAAACCCTGGCTATGCTGTGGATGGATGGCTGATGTGCTTACCTGGCACAGCTTTATCTTCATTAAGCATTAGAGTGCATTATCTTATAGACAATATCCAAAAATATTTTTGAGTGCCAGCTCAAGACTAAGCTGCAAACTTCAAATATCAACGAGGGACTTAACCTGAAATTAGAAATGTGGCAGCTGAGGTTCAGAGTACTGGGATAGGCAGAAAAACATTGAGACACAAAGGAGGATTTACTCTGCAGCAAACATGTCATGTTTGGCAGCTGAGGTCCAACTGCAGAAACATTGTGTGCCACCTTTTACAGTTCCATAGCACTAGAATAGGCCACAAACTTTGAAGCCCAATGCAGGCTTTATCCTGTAGCAAACTGTACAAAATTGTGAAACATTGTGTAGCACCTTTACAGTGTTTGGAGCACTGGAATAGGCTAGACAGAAAAGGTGACTGGAGCTGGTAATGATGGCATAAATAATGTTTTAACGGGGCAGATGACATATAAAAAAATAGTATGTAGAATCAGCCTCAGGGGTTTCATAGTCATTGGTAATCGAAGACTGGTAAAATTAAATAAAACGGAGCAGGTCCAAACTGTCAACAGACTGGCAGATACACCTCTCTTTAAACTTCCCAGGCAGCATACTGGCTGCAGCACAAACCAGAAACTCCAGTACATACTGTTTAAGCTTTAGCCAGTGGTTTAGCCTAGACACCTAATAAGCTTTGGGATCCTCACTTCTGAGAATATCCATATCAGCTCTGGAACTCTGGATCCTATATAGTCATCAGCCCGTGGATCAGGCACTTCCTGTGAGCTTAAAGCCCACTTCAGGCACCAGAAAAAATACCTCTGTAGTGGGGTTCATATTACAGCCTTTTCCTCTACCCCTTAAATACATTTTTAATACTTGCATTATGCAAGGATGTTTTTTTTTTTCATTCCTGAAGCTGAGGCAGTGACCACCACCACTGCTCTTCCTTTCAGATATCAGAGGATCACATGGAAGTTAGTTATCAGTGGTAGGGATGAGCTCGGTGTTCGAGTCGAACATAGGTTCGACTCGAACATCGGCTGTTCGCGCGTTCGGCGAACAACGAACGATTTGGGCCGTTCGCGCCAAATTCGAGTGACACGAACGGCCCACAATACACTGCGCCATCACAGTGTAATCCCGGCGCTGTGATTGGCCAAGAATGCACTGTGACCCTGCATGCTTGGCCAATCACAGCGCCGGCAGCGAGGAGAGCAATGATTGGCCACAGGCAGGATGCCTGTGGCCAATTATAGCTGAGGGGGTTTAGTACACGCCCCACACTATAAAAGGCCGCCAGCGCGGCGGCCTTGTGTTGTGTGTTCCGGAGCAGGGAAAGTGAAGGATAGGCAGGGACAGTGTCAAATCTTGTCAAATCTATTCTTTGCTAAACCTTGTGTGTAGGGACAGAGAAGGATAGGCAGGGAGAGTGTCAGTGTCATATTCTTTGATAAACCTTGTGTGTAGGGAGAGAGAAGGATAGGCAGGGAGAGTGTCAGTGTCATATACTTTGCTAAACCTTGTGTACAGGGAGAGAGAAGGATAGGCAGGGGACAGTGTCAGTGTCATATTCTTTGCTAAACCTTGTGTGCAGGGAGAGAGAAGGATAGGCAGGGAGAGTGTCAGTGTCATATATTTTGATAAACCTTGTGTACAGGGAGAGAGAAGGATAGGCAGGGGACAGTGTCAGTGTCATATTCTTTGCTAAACCTTGTGTGCAGGGAGAGAGAAGGATAGGCAGGGAGAGTGTCAGTGTCATATACTTTGATAAACCCTGTGTGCAGGGAGAGAGAAGGATAGGCAGGGGACAGTGTCAGTGTCATTGTTGCTAAGCCTCCTGCACATTATACACCTGAAGTTAGCCCGTATTGCTGCTTTTTCCTGGTGTGTTACACCAACAGGATTTTGCGGCACTTACAGCGGGCGGAGTGTACCTCCTGACCATATTACACCTTAACTTAGCCTGTATTGCTGCTTTTTCCTGGTGTGTTACACAAACAGGATTTTGCGGCACTTACAGCGGGCGGAGTGTGCCTCCTGACCATATTACACCTTAACTTAGCCTGTATTGCTGCTTTTTCCTGGTGTGTTACACAAACAGGATTTTGCGGCACTTACAGCGGGCGGAGTGTGCCTCCTGACCATATTACACCTTAACTTAGCCCGTATTGCTGCTTTTTCCTGGTGTGTTACACAAACAGGATTTTGCGGCACTTACAGCGGGCGGAGTGTGCCTCCTGACCATATTACACCTTAACTTAGCCTGTATTGCTGCTTTTTCCTGGTGTGTTACACAAACAGGATTTTGCGGCACTTACAGCGGGCGGAGTGTGCCTCCTGACCATATTACACCTTAACTTAGCCCGTATTGCTGCTTTTTCCTGGTGTGTTACACAAACAGGATTTTGCGGCACTTACAGCGGGCGGAGTGTGCCTCCTGACCATATTACACCTTAACTTAGCCTGTATTGCTGCTTTTCCCATTTCCCTGCAGGCCATTAGAATGTCTGGAAGGCAAACAAGGAGAGGCAGACAGTCAGGAGCCAAAAAAAGAGGGCAAGCAGGCTCTGTGTCTAGAGACAACAGTGCTGGTCGTGGACGCGGTGCATCGCCATCAGCACGTGGCCATGGGACACGCTTGTCCTTCTTTTCGGCAGCTGGACGTGTTGAGCCGCATCATGCCGAAGACTTGGTAGAGTGGATGACCAAGCCCTCCTCATCCTCCTCATCCTCTCTCACCCAGGCTCAGGGTACTGGCAAAGCAGCTGCCAAAGCGTCCTCTTCCCTGGTATCAATGTCATCATCAGTCACTCCTTCCCTAGACCAACCATGTCCTCCTGAGGAGTCCCCCGAACTGTTTGAGCACAGTGTTGGGTACATGCTCCAGGAGGATGCCCAGCGTTTCGAAGGGTCTGATGATGATACCCAGCTAGAGGAAGGCAGTAGCGTGAGAGCAGAGAGAGGGGATGCTCAAGAAGTACACCAATCTGGCAGTCATGTTCCAGCAGCTGCAGCATACTGCCAGATTGGCTCCAGTGATGAGGAGGGAGGGGATGATGAGGTCACTGACTCCACGTGGGTGCCTAATAGGAGAGAGGAGGAGGAGGAGGAGGAGGATGAGGAGGAGGCACATCTCCAACGAGGCAGGATGCCCTCGGGGGCCAGCGTAAGGGCAGCACACCGACGGAATCACACCGCAGAGCTCCGCCTGTGCAAGGCGCTGCCTCTGCCCGTTATTCAAAAAGTTCTTTGGTGTGGGCCTTTTTTGAGTCGAGTGCATCAGATCGCACAGCTGCTGTTTGCAACATATGTCTCAAGCGTATATCGCGTGGCCAAAACATCACCCGCTTGGGCACCACATGCTTGACCAGACATATGTTGACCTGCCATGCAGCTCGTTGGCAAGCCTACCTTAAAGACCCACACCAAAGAACAAAGCTGACCTCTTCTTGCACCGCATCAGCTGGGATCTCCAACCCCACTATACCTTCAGTCCTCTCTGAAACCTGCTCTAAGAGGAATGAAGGTGTAGAATTAGGTGTGTCAGAGCCAAGTACTTGCGGGCACTCTGCTAGCAGTACACCAACGTCCGATTCTAGCAGGCAAATTTCCCTGCCCCAGCTGCTGGACCGTCAAAAGAAGTTCACTCCCAGCCATCCACATGCCCAGCGGTTGAATGCTAGCTTGGCTAAATTGCTAGCGCTTCAACTGCTGCCTTTTCAGTTGGTAGACTCGGCCCCCTTCCATGAGTTTGTGCAATGTGCGGTTCCTCAGTGGCAGGTTCCCAAACGCCACTTTTTCTCACGGAAGGCGATTCCGGCTCTCTACCGTCATGTGGAAGGCAATGTCTTGGCCTCGCTGGACAGGGCGGTCAGCGGTAAGGTGCATATTACCGCTGACTCATGGTCCAGCAGGCATGGACAGGAACGTTACCTTTCTTTCACGGCCCATTGGGTCACTCTTTTGGCAGCTGGAAAGGATGCAGGACAAGGTGCAGTAGTGTTGGAGGTTGTTCCACCACCACGCCTCCAAAATGCTACTACTGGTTGTGACACACCTCTGTCCTCCACCCCCTCCTCTTCTTCTTCCTCCGTGGCCTCTTCCTGTGCTTTGTCCTCGGAACCAGCGGTGCTCCGTAGGCGTTCAAGGGGCTACGCAAGTACGTAGGCAAAAAGATGCCATGCCGTGCTTGCGCTGGTGTGTTTGGGGGACAGGAGCCACACTGGGGCAGAGGTTCTGTCTGCTCTGCAGGGGCAGGCCGAGAGGTGGTTGACGCCACGCCAGCTTAAGCCAGGAATGGTAGTTTGCGACAATGGCACCAACCTCCTCTCCGCTCTCCGACAGGGACAACTGACCCATGTGCCCTGTGTGGCTCACGTCCTTAACCTGGTGGTGCAGCGGTTCTTGGGCAGGTACCCGGGCTTACAGGATGTCCTGAGGCAGGCCAGGAAAGTCTGTGTGCATTTCCGCAGATCTTATAATGCCAGTGCTCGCCTGGCTGAGCTGCAAAAGGAGTTGAACCTGCCCAAGAACTGCCTTATATGTGACATGCCCACCAGGTGGAACTCAACGTTGGCCATGCTGCAGCGGCTGCACACGCAGCAGAGGGCCACCAATGAGTACCTGTGCGACTACGGCACCAGGACAGGGTCAGGGGAGCTCTGTTTTTTTTCACCACGCCAGTGGGGCATGATCAGGGATGCATGCACTGTCCTGGCACCATTTGAGGAGGCCACGAAGATGGTGAGCAGTGACAGTGCATGCATCAGTGACACTGTACTTCTTGTCCACCTGTTGGAACATACGCTGCGTGGAATAATGGACAGGGCACTTGAGGCAGAACAGAGGCAGGAAGAGGAGGACTTCCTTGCCTCTCAAGGCCCCCTTTACCCAGACAGTGTTCCTTCTGTCCCACCCATCGCACAGGAAGAAGAGGAGGAGGAGGAGGAGGAGAATTGTGTCAGCATGGAGGTGGAGCCTGGCACTCAGCATCATCAGCAGCAGTCTTTTAGGGATGATTTACAGTCCCAAGAAACCAGTGGACTTGTACGTGGCTGGGAGGAGGTGGCTGCGGATCATGTCGTCCTTAGTGACCCAGAGGACTCCGGACTGAATGCCTCAGCTAACCTACACTGCATGGCCTCCCTGATCCTGCAAAGTCTGCGGAAGGATCCTCGTATTCTTCGGATCAAGGAGAGGGACCATTACTGGCTGGCCACTCTCCTTGATCCACGGTACAAGGGTAAGGTTGCGGACCTTATCTTACCGTCACAGAGGGAGCAGAGGATGAGACAACTCCGGGAGGCCTTGCAGAAAGGTCTGTGCAACGCGTTCCCAGAGACTGGGAGGTTACAAAATCCTGGTCTTGGACAACGAGTTGCTGAGGCTTTGGTCAGTCAAAGAAGGAGCGGTGGGGAAGGTGGCCGTCTGACCGAAGCGTTCAGACAATTCTTTAGTCCGCAGCCCCAAGGTATGATCGGTTCCAGCAACCATCGCCAGCGTCTGATATACATGGTGCAGGAATACCTAGGGGCAAGGTCAGACTTGGACACCTTCCCCACCGAAAATCCTCTGGCTTACTGGGTCTTGAGGATGGATCACTGGCCAGAGCTTGCACAGTATGCAATTGAGCTACTGGCCTGTCCTGCATCCAGCGTTCTTTCAGAACGCACATTCAGTGCTGCTGGAGGATTTGTCACGGATCACAGGGTGCGCCTGTCCACCGACTCTGTTGATCGACTGACCTTCATAAAGATGAACCAGTCTTGGATCACCACCAGCTACCAAACACCTGAAGCTGATATAACAGACTAATTTATTTTCAAATGTCACATCCCTTCAAGACTGATGCTGATGCTGAGAGTTTGTCCTGTTATGTTGACTGACTATCCTCCTCCTCCTCAATGATCCGATTGACGATGATAGCTTGGAAGAACATTTTTGTTTCTGAGTGCCGCCACCAGTGGCTAAGGCCCAATTTTTCAGCCCCTGTTTAACAGGGGTGTGTTATTACAATTTTTTATGCAATGCTTTGCAGCAGGGCTCATTCCTGCACTCCAACTAGAGTATCTGGGAGTGGTTGCAGTGTCATGGCACCAGCACCAGTGGCTAAGGCCCAATTTTTCAGCCCCTGTTTAACAGGGGCGTGTAATTACAATTTTTGATGCAATACTTTGCAACAGGGCTCATTGCTGTGCTCCAAGTACAGTATCTGTGAGGGGTTGCAGTGTTGTGGCACCAGTGCCTAAGGCTCAATTTTTCTGCCCCTGTTTAACAGGGGCATGTAATTACAATTCTTGATCTAATAATTCACAGCAGGGCCCATTCCTGCGCCCACCAAGACTAACTGTGAGGCCTTACAGTGTTGTGTCAACACCACCACCACAGGCCCAATTTTTCAGCCCCTGTTCAACAGGGGCATGCAATTACAATTCTTGATCTAATAATTCACAGCAGGGCCTATTCCTGCACCCACCAAGACTAACTGTGAGGCCTTACAGTGTTGTGTCAACACCACAACCACCACCACCACCAAAGGCCCAATTTTTAAGCCCCTGTTCAACAGGGGCATGCAATTACAATTCTTGATCTAATAATTCATAGCAGGGCCCATTCATGCGCCCACCAAGAGTAACTGTGAGGGTTCACAGTGTTGTGGCAACACCAACATGTAAGGGGCAAATTTCAGCTGAGTATATACGGCAGGCCCCTACTTTCAAACATCCAATTTTCAAACGACTCCTCCTTGCAAACGGAAGGATACAACAGGAAGTGAGAGGAAATCTACCCCTAGGAAGGCAAATTCTCTCCTGTAAGAGTTATTTTTGGGAAAAAAAGTGTCTCCTCTCCACTGATTCTTTATCACCAATTCTTGTTTCAATAAAAACCCCAAATTTTCAAAAAACATTTGTCATTAGGACGGAAAGTGAGGTGAACTGTTCTGAACAGGTGCACACTGCACAGACAGCAAAACAAATGTTACAGGGGTGATAACCCTTCCCTATGTTTTCCAAAAAGCTTAAAAATATATTTTTTGGCTGGAGCTACACTTAAACAATGTACCTGTTCAAAATTACAAACAGATTCTACATAAGAACAAACCTACAGTCCCTGTCTTGTATGCACCGCCTGTATACGGCTGTTCAGAGTATATAGGGCCTTTTTTATTTTGTGTGCGGGGTTCCCCTTAATATCCATACAAGACCCAAAGGGGCTGGTAATGGGCTGGGGTAGGGGGGGGGGGGGGGGTGTGATGGGGTAGCTATGCCATTTTTCTTAAAGATTTTCATCCATATTACCGGTACCAGACATTACATTAAAGCCGCAAGCAGTTTTAAATGGCTTTTTTTCCTTTAGAAATGTAATTTTGTGCAGGGACAGTTCTAAACACGGGAAACACGTGGCACTTCACAGGCATACTTTAGACACCCCCCAGGTACGATATTTAAAGGAATATTTGACTTTTTTTTTCACTTTATGCATCATTAAAATTACTGCTCTAGAAAAACGGCCGTTTTTAAAACTTCTTTTTGCATTGATACATGTCCCCTGGTGCAGAACCCGGGTTCCCAAACCCTTTTTAGGACAATAACATGCATAATAGTCGTTATAATTAGCACTTTAGATTTCGAACGTTCGCATCCATTGTATTTAATAGGGTTCTAAAGTTCGTGCAAACTTTCAGTCCGTTCGCGGGTTCTGGTGCGAACCGAACCCGGGGGTATTCGGCTCATCACTAATCAGTGGGAATAATCTTGTCACCTACAGAAAATGTAATAAAAATGTGTATGCAACAACTCTGCATATTGGGCTTCCTCTGGGATGGTTGCTGGTGATCAGCCATTTTACCCTTGTATCAAAGATTTATTAGAACAGTCACTCAATAGTAATCCCTCTATTTGATGTACTGAATCCTGGGTCATATAAGACCCCCCTACTCTTGAATACTTCCATGTGTAAAACCACTGGCTCTCATTTTAGACCTGTCTAACAATTTTATTAAAGGGTATTGCCTAAATTTGATAGTAACTATAACAAAAGGGGAAACAAATATGTAGTTCTTTCATGCACACTACTTTACTTGTGATGATCTACTGCAAACAACGTGTGACTTTGCTTTTGTCAGCAACAAGTTTATGCAGCTCACCCCAAAATAATAAAAAGGCCCTGCCAACAAAAATAAAAAATACTGTATACCTCCCCAAAACAAAATAAACACTGAAACACTAAACCCCAACACATTTTTAACACAAAATTATTATTGGTCCTTCTAAGCGACTTACGGCTTAGGCCATGCAGTGCATTAACATTATGAAGCCTTGTAAAATTCATCATACATTCACTGGGACCATAAACCTTGAACATATAGGATTCGCCTCAAACCCGTAGTAGCGGAAAACCTGAACATCATTTTTTTTCCTGATACTCTTTAAATGATGCTAGTTGCTGCAATAGTAAATCTGTTACAAGTTATAAAAAAAGAAAAGCTGTTACATATAGTTACATATGTATTTATTTGGTTTGAAAAAAGTCCATCTAGCTCAGCTAATAGAAATAAAATATAAAACCTCTGTAAACACAGTCCTATACCCACAGTTGATCCAGAGGAAGGCAAAAAAACACCCCAATAAAGCATGATCCAAAAAATCCAGATCCCTCAGGAGGCAGTCAGATATTACCTGGATCAACCATACTTGTTGTTAATATCTGTAAATGTTAATATCTAGTTGGCCAGAACTAGTTCTTGAGGGAACTTACTGTGAGGAGGCCTTTCCATATGTAGAGGTTAAATCTCTTTTCCATCAGATTTAAAGTGTGCCCCCTTGTCCTCTGTAATGTCTTAGTAAATATCTCTACACCAAGTTTACTGTATGGACCACCTATGCATTTATACATGGTGATCATATACCCCATTAATCACCTCTTTTAAGTGTGCTGCATTCCAACACAAGAAAATGTAATAATGTTGTGTGAATTCTGTGACAAAAAATGGGTTCTGGGCATGTGTCAGTACTTGTGGTATGAGCAGAGGATAGCAATGCTGGGGCTTGAACTCTTATAAATAGTTGATATTAATGCTGGGAATTACATTTTGTACAAAAATGCCAGGCCTTGCAATAGATGCAGGATAACAGTGCTACTATTTGTAGTTTCACAGAAACTGAACAGTTAGATTTGTAGTACCATAGACAGAGGTTGCTAGGATTTCAATAACTGTATACATGTCTGATAACAAATCTGAGATGTTTACTTCTGCAGACACTGGATAGCACTGCTGAAACTTGTAGTCCCACATATAGTAGATATCAATGCTGAGCATGTAGCACTATGGTACTTATGCAGATACTGGATAGCATTACTGGGGTTTGCAGTCCTGTACACACTATACAGCAACGCTAAGATCTGTACCCCTAGAAATGCTAGTTACCAATGCTGGATTGTAGAACTATAAACATGGGGTGGCAGTGTTGGGACATATAATCATACAGACATTGGATAGCAATGCTGGGACTTACAGTCCTGCAAACATTGGATAGCACTCTTAAAATATGTAAACCTATAAATGCTAAACAGCAATTTTGGAGCATGTACACTACAGATGCTGGATAGCAATGCTTGGACTTCTAGTACTACAGAAACTTCTTAACATTGATGGGACTGTCTGGCACAGAGAAGCCCTTTACTCTATCAGTAACTTAGTAAGTCTTAAGACTTACATTAAGGTCTTAGGGATTACCTTACTGGTCATTGCTCTAACAGAGACAAGTTAGAGCAATGACCTCATTTTAATGGTACTTTGTTCCACATCACATCTAAGAGGAAATTCAAATAGTTGTTGAACCTAGAATATCAGTAGATAAACACAGTGTGAAAATAATACAACAGCCTTAGATAATGACAGTTTTGCTGGATGATATTGGCTTATTTGGCTCTACAGTGTTACTTATCTCTGTATAGTATCAAAGATATTCTTAGTGACCATGCTTTAATGAATGAACTTCTCAAGGTAGTTGAGTTTACTTGGGGTTGATGAACTGTGGATCATGACCCAACCAGTAATAGTGACATTAAAGGTGGCTACTGAAAACCATAAAATCTTTTCCATAGTTCCCCCTACTAGCAAATAATAAGTGGCTGGTTCGCCAGCAGAATTTTGGATCTTTTACTTTAGTTTTGTAGTTAGCTACCCATATTCATCCATTTACCTACCAGAACAATACTGTATTTTGCCTCTATTCACTATACAACTGGATTCCACGTTGTTTAATAGGAAATACAAAGCCCATGGACTTTGGATATTTAGATAAGCTAATAATAAAGTTAGTAAAAGGAGGGAATGCATAATACGAGAGTCCGGGAGCCGCGCACCACAATATTGTGTAGGAAAAGGGAAATGGTTTTTTTTAGCGGCATGGTGTATTCCAACAAGAAGAGGATATGGTAAAATCTAAGTCTTTTATCATACAGAGAATAAAAGTGCAGTTGCAAAAGGTTGATTCAAAATTGTACACTCTGGTTACACACAGTCTAAATATTAATGACGTTGTAAAACAATCAACAATACAATACATTCCATGCAATGAGAAGTTAACATCCTTGTGAGTACCCCGATCTGTTTCGACCATCGCGGTCTTCTTCAGGGGATTTGTACTCTGGTGAAAACATGCATCAGAAAGATTAGTAAGTTCTGCCAATTGGACCAAATACTAATGGTAGGTAGATGATAATGAATTTGTATTTACCGCTCAGAAGATGAATTTCGGAGCGTGGCATGCAACTAGAGATGATGAGTGTATTCGATAAAGGACCGAGGATCAACGCATGGTGTCACCCACTCCGCCAGAGCAGGAACCGACCCAGAAAAGGCTTTCAGGGCGTCACACATAGGGACCTTCAGGTAGGGAAGGGATGGATAACACCTATGATAGGACCCAAATAATAATTAAATAAAAATTAGATAAGATATTGGTATGTTTAACCAACATTCTTGTTTAAACATTGTTAGGTGTCAAGTAATGTTTACCCACAATCGCATATTAGGATCTATGTTCATTTTTAACCGAAACGTGGGTTGATGCAGGTAATTAGAGTGTAATTAGTTAGGTATTTTGGAGCATGTACACTACAGATGCTGGATAGCAATGCTTGGACTTCTAGTACTACAGAAACTTCTTAACATTGATGGGACTGTCTGGCACAGAGAAGCCCTTTACCCTATTTGTAACTTAGTAAGTCTTAAGAATTACATTAGGTCTTAGGGATTACCTTAAGGTCATTGCTCTAACAGAGACAAGTTAGAGCAATGACCTCATTTTAATGGTACTTTGTTCCACATCACATCTAAGAGGAAATTCAAATAGTTGTTGAACCTAGAATATCAGTAGATAAACACAGTGTGAAAATAATACAACAGCCTTAGATAATGACAGTTTTGCTGGATGATATTGGCTTATTTGGCTCTACAGTGTTACTTATCTCTGTATAGTATCAAAGATATTCTTAGTGACCATGCTTTAATGAATGAACTTCTCAAGGTAGTTGAGTTTAGTTGGGGTTGATGAACTGTGGATCATGACCCAACCAGTAATAGTGACATTAAAGGTGATTACTGATAACCATAAAATCTTTTCCATAGTTCCCCCTACTAGCAAATAATAAGTGGCTGGTTTGCCAGCAGAATTTTGGATCTTTTACTTTAGTTTTGCAGTTAGCTACCCATATTCATCCATTTACCTACCAGAACAATACTGTATTTTGCCTCTATTCACTATACAACTGGATTCCACGTTGTTTAATAGAAAATACAAAGCCCATGGACTTTGGATATTTAGATAAGCTAATAATAAAGTTAGTAAAAGCAGGGAATGCATAATATGAGAGTCCGGGAGCCGCGCACCACAATATTGTGTAGGAAAAGGGAAATGGGTTTTTTAGCGGCATGGTGTATTCCAACAAGAAGAGGATATGGTAAAATCGAAGTCTTTTATTATACAGAGAATAAAAGTGCAGTTGCAAAAGGTTGATTAAAAATTGTACACTCTGGTTACACACAGTCTAAATATTAATGACGTTGTAAAACAATCAACAATACAATACATTCCATGCAATGAGAAGTTAACATCCTTGTGAGTACCCCGATCTGTTTCGACCATCGCAGTCTTCTTCAGGGGATTTGTACTCTGGTGAAAACATGCATCAGAAAGATTAGTAAGTTCTGCCAATTGGACCAAATACTAATGGTAGGTAGATGATAATGAATTTGCATTTACCGCTCAGAAGATGAATTTCGGAGCGTGGCATGCAACTAGAGATGATGAGTGTATTCGATAAAGGACCGAGGATCAACGCATGGTGTCACCCACTCCGCCAGAGCAGGAACCGACCCAGAAAAGGCTTTCAGGGCGTCACACATAGGGACCTTCAGGTAGGGAAGGGATGGATAACACCTATGATAGGACCCAAATAATAATTAAATAAAAATTAGATAAGATATTGGTATGTTTAACCAACATTCTTGTTTAAACATTGTTAGGTGTCAAGTAAGGTTTACCCACAATCACATATTAGGATCTATGTTCATTTTTAACCGAAACGTGGGTTGATGCAGGTAATTAGAGTGTAATTAGTTAGGTATTTTGGAGCATGTACACTACAGATGCTGGATAGCAATGCTTGGACTTCTAGTACTACAGAAACTTCTTAACATTGATGGGACTGTCTGGCACAGAGAAGCCCTTTACTCTATTTGTAACTTAGTAAGTCTTAAGAATTACATTAAGGTCTTAGGGATTACCTTGAGGTCATTGCTCTAACAGAGACAAGTTAGAGCAATGACCTCATTTTAATGGTACTTTGTTCCACATCACATCTAAGAGGAAATTCAAATAGTTGTTGAACCTAGAATATCAGTAGATAAACACAGTGTGAAAATAATACAACAGCCTTAGATAATGACAGTTTTGCTGGATGATATTGGCTTATTTGGCTCTACAGTGTTACTTATCTCTGTATAGTATCAAAGATATTCTTAGTGACCATGCCTTAATGAATGAACTTCTCAAGGTAGTTGAGTTTAGTTGGGGTTGATGAACTGTGGATCATGACCCAACCAGTAATAGTGACATTAAAGGTGATTACTGATGACCATAAAATCTTTTCCATAGTTCCACCTACTAGCAAAAAATAAGTGGCTGGTTCGCCAGCAGAATTTTGGATCTGTTACTTTAGTTTTGCAGTTAGCTACCCATATTCATCCATTTACCTACCAGAACAATACTGTATTTTGCCTCTATTCACTATACAACTGGATTCTATGTTGTTTAATAGGAAATACAAAGCCCATGGACTTTGGATATTTAGATAAGCTAATAATAAAGTTAGTATTATTATGTACATATTATAATATACATTGTGACATGTTGGGGTTTTGTAGCTCAGTGGTAGTGCCAAAACAGTGAGTTTACTCCACGTCAGAAATCGCTTGCCTGCCCACTTTTATTCCATCAATTTGATTTGATTTGATTTGATTTGATATGGGATTTGTACCGCACTGAATGCGCTCCCTTATCTATTTTTTTTCAATCTTATTTCTCAATATAGTTTGTAAAAATAAATATATATAATAAGACTGCTATATACTGCTGAAGAGAAAAAAGGAAACAGTGCAGCGCAAAAAATATTAAAACTAAAATTAACTATCTAAAAGAGTCCATATGAATCATCAATACATGACATCAAAACATAATAGTCCATGTGAAACATCCAAAAATGACACAATTCCTATGTAATTAGACAAATACAGCAATAGGCCTGATACTGACAGACGGAACCTCAGCAATTACTATCATGATTAGGAAAAAACATAAAAACACGTGTAGCGCACCAACCTCAGACTTTACCTGCTTTTCTTCGGCTTGGCTCCTCCGCAGGAAAAGAATGAGGCACACCGCACCACAAGCCCGTACCCTTCCTGAATAGGGAGGTTGAGCGGTGTTAGTTTCTCGGGCCTGCTTGCAGCCAGTGTAAAAAAGCCTCCAGTCAGTGCTGACCTCATTTCTGCAGTAGTCAGAAACAAGTCTTTAATTCTCCCCAGTAAGCAACTGTCCACGCCAACTGAAAGGTCCAACACTTATTTATTCCTTCTTGCACAATAAACAGTCTCTTTGAGAGCAGACGGGTTGGGACAAGACACAGGTCAGATAAGGTGGGAGGAGGTCCAGGCACAAACTTGAATTTGGGTTTCTCCTGCTCTGATCAGCACGAACAGGCTTGGCGCATCGTCTCTGCCACAGACCATGAGGTTGGTCACTGCCACTGACCGGGTGAAAAAGGTGAAAGTCACTGCTACTGACCTTGGGTGCATAGTATCACTGCCACTGTGATTTAAAGAACACGCACTTCCTTCCGTTAGTGAACTAGCCCTTATAGGACAAGAACATCCCTCCGGAGAGTTACCAGAGGCCCCATCTGTCACCATGACTCTGCGCTGGGTCTTCAGAAAGGGTCACCTCCCTGGCCTCCTCGTCCTGGATACGGGTCCCCTCGCAAGGCAGATCCCTGGGAGTCTCGGTCCCCGGTGAATCCCAGCCGAGGGCTGCTGGGCTCCGGGCCTTTCTCCAAAGTACCTCACCCCAGACTGAAGGTGTCTGAGATGGAACAGCAGCTCCGTCTCTGGGCCTAGGGCACCCAGAAACAACCCGACCAGGCCTCCGGGCCTAGGGCACCCGGAGGCGACACACACGCACCCAGGCCTAAGGTGCCTGAGCGCGGAACCGACCACCCCTCTGGAAGATGGCCGCCCCCTTTTATATCCTCTCCCGACAGGCACAGCAGGTTCCCCGTCCCGCCGTACTGCTGCCGAGAGGGGACAAAAAGGACACAACCTTGTACTGCGGTTCAACCCGGGCCCATGGCAACAGCGCCACCCATAGGCCCCAGTGAACTTACACACCAGTACTATCTTCCAGGGATAGAAATGGTCCATGAGACCTAACAATTAGTGCATCTGAGCCTAGTTACCACTTAGATGCTTCCCCCTAAATGTAACCACCCGCTACACACGGAATCATGGTGACATATTTAAATGTAAGGAAAAAATAAAATATATCTCAAAGCATTAGCTTTAATAATAAAAGGACACCACAATCCGGGAATTTAAAGGGGAATACACCCTCATTAAAAAAGCACTCTGCTTAAAAAGCATTAATATAAAAAATCCTAATAAAGGACTAATAATAAAAGGACATCTTCCCGCGACCATCTTTTAAAGGTAAATATGAAACATGAAACATGAATACATAAAAAACATTATAAGACATATAAAAATTATTAAAAATAAAAAATAAAAAAATTCAAATTAAACCCAATACAGAATCCACATATGACCAAAACATCAATGATAATCAAAAAATTAATACAACATTGTGCTTGTTGTATCAAAAATGTGGTACCATTGGCCAATTAGAGCAATACCAAATATGCAAAGTCTAAGGAACTGCCTATTATTTATCAGCCAACCACCCCACAATGAGTAATGAACTTTGCTGCAGAATGACTCTTGGGATACAGCAGTGGGGTACCTTTAAAGTAATACTAAAAGGTCAACATTTTTTACCTCAATGTATTCACAGTCCTTACCTACTGTCGTTGTCACCACTGCCATTCCTGGATTGTTTTGCACAAGTTTCCTCAAGTTCCTCAAGTTTCCTTTTGTGCAGGATACACTGAGGACAATGGAGCGATAGGCTCTAAATGCCTTCAGTCAACTTTCTGGTTGGAGGAAGCAGGAATGAGCAGGGGTGTGTCTAGATGCACGAAGCACCGGAACATACACAGGAATTTTCTTACCATCCATCTAGGTAAAGGAGACACCCACAAACAGGAGGGAAGGGAGGGTAGCGGCTTTGGATCCCCCAGGACAAGAACAAAGAAACAGTTTCAAGGACAGAGATGTGACAATAGGCATTTCTGGTCCTCTTTTAAACTTAAAAAAGCAGTTTCAATACTGCTTTAAAAAAGAATAAAAACTGAAATTGCTAACTAAAATAATTGCCTTATGTTTATACATTTTGGTCTAACTGATCAGATTACGTAACATCCTGCCTTTGCCATTTTTTTTATCTTTAAATGCAATTGATAAACTACACAATAATTTTTATTGTAGGAAATATGCTTGCTTAGTTTGTTTCCGCACAGTTTAGACTATTCTACTTAGACATGTTAAACTAGCACCTTGCTGCTGGTCAATATTTTCTGAAGTGTCTGTAGGATCGTGTGCTTATATGTTCGGTGTTACAAAATGCCTGTTTTGGATCTAAGCCTTTTCCCCCTTTAATCTGCAGACAAAATAGCCTTGCTGCTGGTCAATTTTTTTTAAGGGTACTTGCACATTGTACTGATGTATGAACATCAGATATTCCTGACAGAAAAAAAAAACACGAGGATGGGCTGTAAGGTACTTGCCCATATTAGTATGTATCCGTGCTTACGTACACATGTGTAAAAATTATTTTAGCTTTAGTTTAACCCCTTTGCGACCACGCTATACCTGGATGATGGCTACAGTGCAGCCGCACTTTGCCGGGAAGATGTCATATGACGTCATATAAAGACAATCACGGCGGTTCTTCACTACGTGATCAGCTGTGTCCAATTACAGCTTACCACAATGTAAACAGAATTTGCCAGTTATAGGTAATCCTCCCCTCACACTGACAGCGCGTGAGGAGAGGAGAGCTGAAAACCAGTAAATCCACACAGGGGACATCTGCACTGACAATCAGGGCAGTAATCATCAGTGTCCTGATGATCAGTGAAGCCCCAACAATGCCCACCAGTGCTACCAATCAGTGCCCATCAGTGAAGCCTATCAGTGCCAATCAGTGCAGCCTATCAGTGCTGCCTATCAGTGCCACATATAAGTGCAGCCTCATCAGTGCCGCCTCATCAGTGCCCACCAGTGCTGCCAATCAGTGCCCATCAGTGATGCCTGTGTGCCAATCAGTGCTGCCCATCAGTGCTACCTATCAGTGCCGCCTATCAGTGCCCATTAGTGCAGCATATCAGTGCAGTCTCATCAGTGCCTCCTCATCAGTGCTGCCTCATCATGACCCATCAGTGCCCATCAGTGCCATATTATCAGTGCCCATCAGTGCTGCCTATCAGTGCCAATCAGTGCAGCATATCAGTGCAGCCTCATCAGCGTACATCAGCAAAGGAGACAAATTACTTATTTACAAAATGTTATAACAGAAAAGCTGTAAAATTGGCCTGGGCAGGAAGGGGGTGAAAGTGTCCAGTAGGCAAGTGGTTAATCAAATTAGTGTGGTGTACACCCATATATGTGTGGATTTGCACGTATATGCTCGTAATAATACCGAATGGCAGAACAGATTTCTGTTTTGTTTTTTACTGATCTATACGCAGGGCATGTTTACTCTCCTGTGTGTACATGCACATTAAAAACAACGGCCTGCATTTACATCAGTAAAAAAAGAATAGCCTGTATGCCTAAAAATGCTCCATTTTTAGGCAGCTGTGTGCACGAGGTCTAAATGTCTCTGGGATGATACATTTCAAACATGCTTGATCGATCAAAAAGCGTAAGTGTAAACTGGTTTAGTGAAAGAAAGATACAAACACTTGGGGTTCTATTTATAAAACATTTGTGGTACGAATTTCACACACATTGGGGTTGATTTACTAAAGAGAAATCCACTCTGCACTACAAGTGCACTGCAAGTGCACTTGAAAGTGCACTTGTAAGTGCAGTCGCTGTAGATCGCTGAAGATCTGAGGGGAAGCTCTAAAATTTGGGGAAGCTCTGCTGATTTTATCATCTAATCATGTGCAAGCATTATTTTCCTTGCATGTCCCCATCAGATCTACAGCGACTGCACTTGAAAGTGCACTTTCAGGTGCACTTGCAGTGCAAAGTGGATTTGCCTTTCGTAAATAACCCCCATTGTGTCACACACACACATTTTTGGTTCTAATTTCTTTAATATCTCGAATACTGGAATCCTTATGATTATTTGCTCCATCTAGTGACCAAAATGTGGTATAGTTTTCTGAAATACCCCAATGAAAAAATATACCACCACTAGATGGAGCTAAGGATCATAGCGATTACTCTATTAACCACTTCAATACAGGGCACCCTTCCTGCCCAAGCCAATTTTCAGCTTTCAGCTCTGTCGCTATTTAAATGACAATTGTGCGGTCATGCTACACTGTACCAAAACAAAGTCATTTTGTTCCAACAAATAGAGCTTTCTTTTGGTGGTATTTGATCACCTCTGGAGTTTTTATTTTTTGCAAAACAAATAAAAAAAAGACCTAAGATTTAGAAAAAATGTTTTTCTTTGTTTGTGTTATAAAATTTTGTAAATGAGCATGTTTTCTCCTTCACTGATGGGAACTGATGAGGCTGCACTGACGGGCACTGATAAGGCGGCTCTTATGGGCATCAATGAGGTGGCACTAATGATGTGGCACTGATGCGGTGGCACTAATGGGCACTGATATGCGGCATTGATGGGCATTGATAGGTGGCACTGATGGGTACTAATAGTTGGCACTGATATGCAGCACTGATTGGCACTTAAAGGTGGCACTGATAGGCGACACTGATGGGTACTTATGGGTGGCACTGATGGGCACTGATAGGCAGCACTAATGGGCACTGATAGGTGGCACTGATGGGTATGGATAGGTGGCACTGATGGGTGGCACTGATGGACACTGATAGATGGCACTGATTAGCATCACTGATATGGAGGCACTGGCAGGCATTGCTGGTGGGCACTGATTGGCATCATATGTGGGCACTGATTGGCATCCCTGGTGGCCATGGGTGGCATACCTGGTGGTCATCAGTGGTGGGCATCCCTGGTGGTCCTGGTGGCATCCCTAGTGGTCCTGGGTGGGCATCCTCGGGGGGCTGTGCTGATAATCAATTAGCACAGACCCCCCCCTTTCAGGAGAGCCACCGATCGTCTCTCCTCTACTTGCTTCTTTCAGGTGCGAGTGAGGGAAAGCCGATACACAGCTTTTCCTGTTTACATCGTGATCAGCTGTGATTGGACACAGCTGATCACATGGTAATGAGCCTCCATTAAAGGCTCTTTACCGAGATCAGTGTTGAGGTGTGTCAGACTGACACACAGCATCACTGATCGCCACGATGCGCCCCCCATGGGCGGGCGCCAGCTTGTTATCCTGATGACATCATATGATGTCCAGTCTGGATAACACAACCACTTTGCGCACGTCATATTGCTATATGGTGGGCAGGAAGGGGTTAAAGAAATTACAGCCAAAATGTGTGCAACATGCTTGTAAATGTGTATGACATCTGTCCAGTATATGTTTTATAAATACTGTATATTCCTTGGTGTATTTGTTTATTACAGTGACTGTATTCAGCTGTTTCTCTATAGTTCACATATAAATATACAGTGAGTATAAAAAAGAATCACCCCCTTTTAAAATAATCACATGTTGTTGCTTTGCAGCCTGAAAAGATGACAGGCACAGTTTTTGTTTTATCCAGCTGTATTTACTCAGTGCAACTTATAACATCTAAGTGAAAGATATAACACCAACATGTCAGAAAAAAAAATATCAACAAAAGATTCGCTGAGTTGGAAAAGGGATCACCCCCCTTCCTAAAAAAGACTTGTACATGTCACACAAAGCCATTTGACTTTCAACTGGGATCAGCTGTGATCATTTTGATTAACTCAACACAAAAATAGCTTTCCTGGAGCATTTCAGTCCCTGATAGTGCAACCAAAGCAAACAGTCGACTATGGGGGGCAAGGCACTGCCAAAAGATCCCTGGAATAAAGTTGTGGAGATGGATACAAAAAAATTCAAAGGCTCTATCAATGCCTAGAAGCACAGTGAAGTCCAATAAGGAGTGGAAGGTATTTAGTATAACACAGACCCTCCCTGGATCAGGATGTAACTCCAAACTGTATGAAAGAGCCAAGAGGAAACTGGTCAGAGACTACCAAGAGGCCTACAGCAACTCTGAAGCAGTTGCAGGTATTTATGACAAAGAATGATCATTGTGTGCATGTGACAACATTTTCACAAATTCTCAACAAATGTGGCTTGTATGAGAGGGTTGCAAGAAAAAAAGACACTCCTCGAGAAAGGTCATATGCAGTCAAGACTGAGCTTTGCCAAAATGCGCATTGAAGATTCTGAGGCCACATGGAAAAAGGTGTTATGGTCAGATGAGACTAAAATGTAATTATTTGGCCTTAACACCAATACATAAATGCAATACAGCTCACCATCCAAATAACAACATTCCTACACTAAAGCATGGAGGTGGCAATATCCTACTATGGGGGTGTTTTTATGCAGCACAGACTGGAGCACTTGTCAGGGTAGGAGGAAAAATGGATGGGGCAAAATACCTTCAAATTCTTGAGGATCTGCTGCCCTCTATCCAGAAAGTTGACAATGGAAGAAGGTTTACATGACAATGACAATGACCCAAAGCACACAGCAAAAATGACCACATAGTTTTTAAAGGAAAAAAAGATGAATGTCCTTGCATGGTCTAGTCAGAACCCAGACTTAAACCCCATTGGAAATCGGTGTAGTGACAAAGACTGCAGTCCACAAATAGACACCATCAAATTTAACTGAACAGCTTTGCGAGGGTGGGCAAATATTGCAAAGTCTAGATGTGCAAAGTTAGTGGAGACATATACCAACAGACTAAAGGCTGGAATTAAAGCAAAGGGTGGTCCAACAAATGACTAACATAAGGGGGTGATCCTTTTTCCAACTCAGTAATTCTGTTTTTGAATATATATTTTTTGATATGTTGGTGTTAAATGTTTAACTTGGATCTTATAAGTTATAAGAGTAAATACAGCTGGATAAAACAAAAAAATGGGCCTGTCTTCATTTCAGGCTGCAAAGCAACAAAATGTTATTATTTTAAAGGGGGGTGATTCTTGTCTAAGCCAACTGTAAATGATGAATCTATATAGCAAACAGCA
Organism: Rana muscosa; assembly: GCA_029206835.1. NCBI lineage: Eukaryota > Metazoa > Chordata > Amphibia > Anura > Ranidae > Rana > Rana muscosa. Next base: position 708,661,833 of record CM055118.1, read on the forward strand.
GTTAGAGTAAACAAATTTTATTAAATCTTAAAGAAGAAATTGATTCATTAGCGCTCTTAAATATAGTCACTGGCATTTTCCGCAAGGGATAAACACTAGTCACTGCTAGAGTACATAGGAAACAATTGTTTTCTTTGTGCCCTGTTCACATTTCAATGCAGCGGGAAGGGGCGTGTAGTGAGCTGCGGTAAGATGCAGCCATGTAGCATTTTACCACAGTGCACTGAGAGACACTGCAGGTCACATGTTACTTTTGATACAAAAAACAAAAGTAAAAAAAAAAAAAAAGGTAAATCGTTTTATGCAATTAAATGCACATCACATTGCCCCCTGACTAAAACAAAGCATTTAGTGTGCGAGAAACATGAACAACCCCTTCATAAAAATAACAAGTGTGAGGTATGTGATGTGTACATTTATGTATAAGTGAATTTTTTTCCCTTGGAAAAAACTGCCTCAGTCTGGTTATAACTTGATACTTATTTTCTACTGTGTGACACATTGTCTAACATTACAGTCTACTATGAGCAAGTAACCAAGGTGAAAAACTTCTCAACGCTGTTTGAATAATCATTCAACAATTTTATAGTTATAGGTGATATATTAGCTCAGTTTTTTTTTATTATCATATGTAGATGACAGACTGGCTACTGTTTTAGTTTCATTGAACTGAGCGGGGTCAGAATTTAGAAGAATAGCAGTCTATATGTTTACTTTTTTTGTAATCATTAAAAAAGCATGATATTTATTTTTAGCCCAGGTTCACACTGGGGCTGCGGGAGTGAAGCCGTGCGAGTTCAGCTGAACTCGCACGATTTCACTCCTGCCTGTCAGTCCCGATTTCAGCTCGATTAAAGAGACATCTGACACAGATGTCAATGTAAATCGCGGCTAAAATCGCAAAAAGTATTACAGAAACTACTTTTTGTAATCGGTGCAGCGCCGCAGATGCGGCGTCGCACCGATTAGGACGGTGCCATTGCCCGCAATTTGCGGCAAATTTTATCGATTTGACATGCGATTTGACATGTCAAATCGCATGTCAAATCACACCAGTGTGAACCAGGGCTTAGAGTCCATTTAGAAAGAAATGATGGTAACATATGGTGAGAAAAACCTGCACTCTCTGTTGAACATGCAATACCCAGCAGCTGCTCCCAGATGTACACCCTATACATTAAATGTGCTCCAAATAATCTATAAAGACTTGTGCACACTGAATGGTTTTATTTTTGGCTATTAGGGGCATCTGGCATTTTTTTAATGCTTCTAAAAACCCCTAACCTATATCTACAAGGCACATTTAGCACTTGAGTGTTAATTCGTTCCCATGGCCAGAATAAATTATTATTTTGGGCATGGAAATTAATTAATGTGCCTACAGCGAGCGGAAAAAAGTATTACATCCTCTGCTGATTTTGTACGTTTGCCCACTGACAAAGAAATGATCAGTCTATAATTTTAATGGTAGGTTTATTTTAACAGTGAGTGACAGAATAGCAAAAAGATCCAGAAAAACGCATTTCAAAAAAGTTCTAAATTGACTTCCATTTTAATGAGTGAAATAAGTATTTGATCCTCTATCAATCAGCAAGATTTCTGGCTCTCAGGTGTCTTTTATACAGGTAACGAGCTGAGATTAGGAGCACTTTAGACTCCATTCACACAGGGGCAACACGACTTCCAGCGCGACTTTGGGAGGCAACTTGGACACGACTTGAGTATGAATCACAGCGCGACATGAAGCTACTTACAAGGCAACTTCAAGTTGCCTCCAGGACAGGAGACATTCCAGTGGCCAATCAAACAAGAATCAGCTCTGTGGGAGGGAGAGGTTTGCCTGAGAAATGTATGTTCTCTTCCTGGAAAGTTGCTTCTGTTAAGACATGGGATCCGACTTGGAGGCGACTTCTATTGAAATCAATGGGTACAGGTCGCCTAGCAGTCGCCTAGAAGTCGGACTGAAGTAGTACAGGAACCTTTTTTGAAGTCGGAGCGACTGCAGTAGTGTGCATTAAGACGGCTCCATTCACTTACATTGATTTTCTCATGCAGCGCGACTTGAGGCGACTTGGGGCGACTTGAAGTCGGATCCAAAGTTGCCCCTGTGTGAATGGGCTCTTACTGTGTGGCGGATGGTTTAATTGTAAGAAGACAGAGATCCGTGTTCCTTACTAGCAGAATGGCAATCTGCCTTGTTTACAAAGGCAGACCGCCATTCTGCCTCTCTCGGAATGATCGCCGGGATTCCGGTAGACATTGGGTCCGCCAGACCCGCTGTGTCCAATCACAGCATGAGCAGCGCTCCGTTGGCACGCGTGCCCCAGACCCGAAGAAAAAAATCACATACAGGTACGTGATTTTGTGCTTAAGGGCCGCCCTGCCGCAGTATATGTACATGGGACAGTTCTTAAGCGGTTAAAGTTGTTTTAAACCCTTGCATATACCCAGTAAAGTGACTAGCCTTAGGTAATACACAGCCTCCTAAAACACACATTTTACACAACATCTTTTAGCAGTTGAAAGCAGGGGATGAGGAGTTGCCATCATGCTGCAGAGCTAGAGCACAGAGCTCTGTGAAATCTGATAGCTGATTGGAGGTAAGTGACACACACCTGTAACAGGCTCAAAGAGAAAAACACAGAGCTGGGTCTATGAGTCACATGTTGTGTGCTGGAGGGGGGCTGGTCATCTCTCGTGAGGCTGAGGTGTTGGCTTTGAGTTCTATCAGTGACTCATGCAGATAGCACAGATATCAGAGAAGAACCAGACCCAGTGCTTTAGATTGAGGCTTGTACACGCTACAAAGAAATGTGCTTTGTTCACTTTTCATTTTTGAGGTTTACAACCACTTCATATTAAAGTGGACTGATATTTAACTTTATAGATCTTTATGAAAAAAGCTAATCATGCATGTTGCAATCTGATTGTGCCAACATATGTGTGATACAAGGGTCTGCCTCAATAGAACCTGGTTGAAGGTTGTTACTCACCATACACATTATAATATAGTTGTACAATCACGTGTACATCTACCCTTAAATTTTGCAGACCAGCCATACTGAAACCCTAGGGTTCCTCCGAAGGTTGTTAGGGATCCATTTAACCGTGGCTAATTGACCTTCCATTTGATGGTGCCTGTACAGTTCCAGAGCCAGCACCCTTGGAAAAGCTAGCCACATGACACTAGTGTTTTTCTTTGCTGTTTGTAAGGGTGGCATCTTTACCACCATTGTAGGGGAGGGGCTTTCTTCACACTAGCCACCTATACAAGGTACATTTTTTTCCACTGGCTCCCAATGAATTGCTTCAGCAGGCGTTCTCAGGGACTAAAAACAATTTCATGGGTTCTTTAGTGGTAAAAAGATTGAGAAAGGCTAATGTAGAATAAGGGCCTGATTGGCTGAATTTAGCAAAATGGATTGTTTAGCTTTTTCATGCATACCAGTAGGGATGAGCTTCGTGTTCTAGTCGAACCCATGTTCGACTCGAACATCATTTGTTCGATTGTTTGCCGAATTGCGAACATTATGGGCCGTTCGCGCCAAATTCGAGTGGCGCGTCACGGCCCATAATTCACTGCGGCATCGCAGTGCATTGCTGGCTGATGATTGGCCAAGCATGCACTATGACCCGCATGCTTTGGCCAATCACAGCGCGGAAAAAACAGAAAAAACGAAGAGCCATAATTGGCCAAAGCCAATTATGTCTCAGGGGGTTTAGTATACGCCTCACACTATATAAGTCTGCCTGCGTGGCGGCCTTGTGTAGTGTGTTGCGGCGGTGGTTAAAGACAGAGAGAGAGAGAGATAGTGTAATTTAATTTGAGTTAGATAGAGCAGGCAGGCGAGTCAGTTAGCTGCAGTTACAGTGTGTAGAGGATATATATGCATCCTAGGTATATATATTTATACACTGTATTCAGTTTAGCTAGATCCGTTACTGTTATTCTCTATACTGTGACAGGCAGGCAGATGATTGTGCTAGCTGCAGTCAGTGTTTCACTCAGTGTACTGTGTGCTTTGCATAGCGTTCACCTAAAGCTTACCTGAATACATTTAGTGACTAATAGTGGTGTTCTCATAAAAAAAAAACACATGCAGAGAGCTGCAAGTATTTTCAGTTAGTTTACTGTGGCCTCTGCACAGTTTTCATCTAAAACTAACTGAAGACAATTGCTGCTTTTCCCATACTAATACTCCAGCAGGCAGTTGATTCTGTATTATCAGTACAGATATATATATATATACATATATATATATATATATATATATATATATATATATCCCACCTTTGTGCAGCTACATCTCACTGCAGGCCATTAGTATGTCTGGAAGGCAAACAAGGAGAGGCAGACAGTCACGAGGCAAAAAAAAGAGAGCAAGCAGGCTCTGTGTCTGGAGGCAACAGTGCTGGTTGTGGACACGGTGCATCCTCATCAGCACATGGCCGTGGGACACACTTGTCCTTCTTTTCGGCAGCTGGCTATGTTGAGCAGCAACATGCCTAAGACTTGGTAGAGGGGATGACCAAGCCATCCTCATCCTCCTCATCCTCTCTCACCCAGGCTCAGGGTACTTTGTCTGGCAAAGCAGCTGCCAAAGCGGCCTCTTCCCTCGGCTCAATGGCATCAGTCACTCCTTCCCTAGCCCCACCATGTCCTCCTGAGTCCCCCCAACCGTTTGACCACAGTGTTGGGTACATGCTCCAGGAGGATGTCCAGCGTTTTGAAGGCTCCGATGATGGAACCCAGCTGGAGGAAGGCAGTAACCTGAGCCCAGAGAGAGGGGGGTAGTAACGTGAGCCCAGAGAGAGGGGGTGCCCAACAAGGACAGCTATCTGGCAGTCATGTTTCACCAGGTGCAGCATACTGCCAGATTTGCTCCAGTGATGAGGGAGGGGATGATGAGGTCACTGACTCCACGTGGGTGCGTGATAGGAGAGAGGAGGCACATCTCCAATGAGGCAGGATGCCCTCCAGGGGCCAGCTTAAGGGCAGCACACCGACTGCATCCCGCCGTAGAGCTCCGTATGTGCAGGGCGCTGCTGTCTCTGCGCGTTATTCCAAAAGTTCTTTGGTGTGGGCCTTTTTTCAGACGTGTGCAGCAGATCGCACCGTTGTTATTTGCAACATATGTCTAAAGCGTATCTCACGTGGCCAAAACATCAGCCGCTTGGGCACCACGTGCTTGACCAGACATATGTCGACCTACCATGCAGTTCATTGGCAAGCGTACCTAAAAGACCCACATCAAAGAACAAAGCGGACCTCTCCTTGCTCCTCATCAGCTGAGATCTCCAACCCCACTATACCTTCAGTCCTCTCTGAAACCTGCACTGAGAGGAATGAAGGTGTAGAATTAGGTGTGTCACAGCCAAGTACTTGCGGGCAATCTTCTATCGGTACACGAGAAGTTCGCTCCCAGCCATCCACATGCCCAGTGGTTGAATGCTAGCTTGGCTAAATTGCTAGCACTTCAACTGCTGCCTTTTCAGTTGGTAGACTCTGCCCCCTTCCGTGAGTTTGTGGAATGTGCGGTTCCTCAGTGGCAGGTTCCCAAACGCCACTTTTTCTCACGGAAGGCGATTCCGGCTCTCTACCGGCATGTGGAAGGCAATGTCTTGGCCTCGCTGGACAGGGCGGTCAGCGGTAAGGTGCATATTACAGCTGACTCATGGTCCAGCAGGCATGGACAGGGACATTACCTATCTTTCACGGCGCATTGGGTGACTCTGCTGGCAGCTGGGAAGGATGCAGGACAAGGTGCAGTAGTGTTGGAGGTTGTTCCGCCACCCCGCCTCCAAAATGATACTACTGGTGATTCTGACACACCTCTCTCCTCCATCCCCTCCTCTTCTTCTTCCTCCATGGCCTCTACCTGTGCTTTGTCCTTGGAACCAGCGGTGCTCCGTAGGCGTTCAAGGGGCTACGCAAGTATGCAGGCAAAAAGATGTCATGCGGTGCTTGAGCTGGTGTGCTTGGGGGACAGGAGGCACTCTGGGGCAGAGATTCTGTTAGCTCTGCAGGGACAGGCTCAGAGGTGGTTGACGCCACCCCAGCTTAAGCCAGGAAAGGTGATTTGCGACAATGGCACCAACCTCCTCTCCGCCCTCCGACAGGGACAACTGACCCATGTGCCATGTTTGGCTCACGTCCTTAACTTGGTGGTGCAGCGGTTCTTGGGCAGGTACCTGGACTTACAGAAGGTCCTGAAGCAGGCCAGGAAACTCTGTGGGCATTTCCGCCAGTCACATAACGCCTCTGATGATATCCTGTTGGATGAAACATGTCAGGCTGACCAATGTGAGCACGCTAAGAACCGCGGATTATACCCTTTTGCCTTGATGATCTTTTTACCCTGTAAGTAGAATTTTAAATAAACCTTTTATTTGATCTTACGGGCTTCACTATGCTGCCTTTCTTTCTGTATGGGTTTAACATCTCCTGCTGAGGTCTGCATAAATGTTATCCAAGTCCTGGAAGTTCCTTTGATGTTGATGATATCGGTTACTTCGGCTGTTATCCTATCAAGATTGGAGAGCCATATCCATCAGTGACCCTCTGCATTTCACTACATGCTTATGATGCTCGCTTTCTGGTAAGCAGATAGTGAGCACGTTTTGTGTGGTGGTGTGTTACCTGTTCACACTGAAGTCTTTGGTGGTGGAGTTCTTCAGATTCCTGCATCTATCTCTTCTGTTATGAAATACATGGACTGTTTTTCACATTGAAGCGCTGCATTTTTGGTTTCATATGTTTTGAGTTTGCTTTATTCACAGACTGTGCACGCTGCTTTATATATTTATTATTTATTATTTTTAGCGCAAGTATTGGTTCACCTTGTACACATAATGCCAGTGCTCGGCTGGCTGACCTGCAAAAGGATTACAACCTGCCCAAGAACCGCCTAATCTGTGACATGCCCACCAGGTGGAACTCTACGTTGGCCATGCTGCAGCGGCTGCACACGTAGCAGAGGGCCATCAATGAGTATCTGTTGCAATATGGCACCAGGACAGGGTCAGGGGAGCTTGGATTTTTTCCCGACACCAGTGGGCCATGATTAAGGATGCATGCACTGTCCTGGCACCATTTGAGGAGGCCACGAGGATGGTGAGCAGTGACAGTGCATGCATCGGTGACACTGTCCCTCTTGTCCACCTGTTGGAGCACACGCTGCGTGGAATAATGGACAGGGCACTTGAGGCAGAACAGAGGCAGGAAGAGGAGGACTTCCTTACCTCTTAAGGCCCCTTTTATTCAGACAGTGTTCCTGCTGGCCCGGCTATCACACAGAAAGAGGAGGAGGAGGAGGATTATTGTGTCAGCGTGGGGGTGGAGCCTAGCACTCAGCATCAGCAGCAGTCTTCAAGGGATCAATTACAGTCCCAAGACACCCATGGACTTTTACGTGGCTGGGAGGAGGTGGCTGCGGATCATGTCATCCTCAGTGACCCAGAGGACTCCGCACTGAATGCCTCAGCAAACCTATGCTGCATGGCCTCCCTGATCCTGCAAAGCCTGTGTTTCGCTTTGCTTCTATCTAGCAAGGTTACTCTGTGGTATAACAAGGAAGCTGAGACTTCTGCAGTGTGTAAATGTGCTTTTACTATACAAGATGCTGTACATACAAAACTATTACAATATTAGGAATATACTACAATACTGACAGATTTCTATAACAAGCAAAATGCCTAGCAAATAGAACAGCCTATGGTCTATAACTACAAATACATTTAAAGGTTACTTAACTTGGATTACGCTTTGTTCATGATCTCCATTGGCAATGATTCTTCTTGGAGATCAGGTCCTGTTCTTCTTCATGATCTTACAGCAACATGGTGTGTGTGTGTCCGTGTACCTTTCTGTCCTGCTTTTTTATGTGTGTCAGGCTGTTTACCATTATCAAAACTGTAGCTGTATTTCAACAATAGCATTGAATACAACAATGCTATCTACCTATTGTCTACTCAAAAAACGAACCTGTAATCTAAACTGTGATTTCTTTCAGTTTGAGAGCTGAAAGAAATCTCAAACAGGTAATGTTTACTGTGGCTATAGAGACATTAGCATATTGGATACAACAATGGTATCTAACCTATTGTCTACTCAAAACGAAACCTGTAATTCTTTTCAGTTTGAGAGCTGAAAGAAATCTAAACAAGTAATGCCTTACTTGTTTACTGAATACAGGTAATGTACTAAATACAACAATGGTATCTAATCCCATTGTCATTTGTTTGAGAAATCTACTCAAACAAAATGCTGACAGGTAATCTGACCAACTCACTATTACAAAATTGTCCCATGTATCCTATGTCTGATTAATATAATAAAAATCATATTTTTAACAAACGCACTACAGCCTGCGGAAGGATCCTCGTATTCGTGCGATCAAGGAGAGGGCTCATTACTGGCTGGCAACCCTCCTTGATCCACGTTACAAGGGTAAGGTTGCGGACCTTATCTTGCCGTCGCAGAGGGAGCAGAGGAGGAAGCATCTTCGGGAGGCCTTGCAGAAAGGTCTGTGCAACACGTTCCCAGAGACTGGGAGGTTACAAATTCCTGGTCCTGAACAACGTGTTGCTGAGGCTTCGGTCAGTCAAAGAAGGAGCGGTGGAGAAGGAGGCCGTCTGACCGATGCTTTCAGACAATTTTTTAGTACGCAGCCCCAAGGTATGATCGGTTCCAGCAACCATCGGCAGCGTCTGGTTTACATGGTGCAGGAATACCTAGGGGCAAGATCAGACTTGGACACCTTTCCCACCGAAAATCCTCTGGGTTACTGGGTCTTGAGGATGGATCACTGGCCAGAGCTTACACAGTATGCAATTGAGCTACTGGCCTGTCCTGCATCCAGTGTTCTTTCAGAAGGCACATTCAGTGCTGCTGGAGGCTTTGTAATCGATCACAGGGTGCGCCTGTCCACCGACTCGTCGATCGACTGACCTTTATAAAAATGAATCAGTCTTGGATCAACACCAGCTACCAAGCACCTGATGCTGATGTAACAGAATAAATATAATAATTAATAACTACAGTATCTGTGAGGGGTTGCAGTGTTGTGGCACCAGCACCAGTGCCTAAGGCCCAATTTTTCAGCCCCTGATAACAGGGGCGTGTAAATACAATTTTTGATGCAATACTTTGCAGCAGGGCTCATTGCTGCGCTCCTAATAGAGTATCTGTGAGGGGTTGCAGTGTTGTGGCTCCAGCATTAGTGCCTAAGGCCCAATTTTTCAGCCTCTGTTTAACAGGGGCTTGTAATTACAATTTTTGATGCAATACTTTGCAGCAGGGCTCATTGCTGCGCTCCAAGTACAGTATCTGTGAGGGGTTCCAGTGTTGTGGCACCAGTGCCTAAGGCCCAATTTTTCTGCCCCTGTTTAACAGGGATGTGTAATTACAATTTTTGATGCAATACTTTGCAGCAGGGCTCATTGCTGTGCTCCAAGTACAGTATCTGTGAGGGGTTGCAGTGTTGTGGCACCAGTGCCTAAGGCCCAATTTTTCTGCCCCTGTTCAACAAGGGCATGTAATTACAACTCTTGATCTAATATTTCACAGCTGGGCCCATTCCTGCGCCCACCAAGTGTAACTGTGAGGACTTACAGTGTTGTGGCACCAGCACCACCACCAAAGGCCCAATTTTTCCTACCACTGTTCAACAATGACATGTAATTACAATTCTTGATATAATAGTTCAAAAAACATTTGTCATTGGGACGGAAAGTGAGGTGAAATGTTCTGAACAGGTGCACGGACAGCAAAACAAATGTTACATGTGATAACCCTTTCCTATGTTTTCCAAAAAGCTTAAAAATAGATTTTTTGGCTGGAGCTAAACTTAAACAATGTACCTGTTCCAAATTACAAACAGATTCTACTTAAGAACAAACCTACAGTCCCTGTCTTGTTTGCACCGCCTGTATACTGCTGTTCAGAGTATATAGGGCCTTTTTTTAATTTGGGTGTGGGGTTCCCCTTAAAATCCATACAAGACCCAAAGGGGCTGTAGTGGGGGGGGGGGTACCCATGCCATTTTTCTCAATGATTTTTATCCATATTACCGGGACCAAACATTACATTAAAGCCGCAAGCAGTTTTAAATTACTTTTTTTCCTTTGTGCAGGGACAGTTCTAAACACGGGAAACACGTGCCACTTCACAGGCATACTTTAGACACCCCCCAGGTACGATATGTAAAGGAATATTTCACTTTTTTTTTTCTTACTTTAAGCATCATTAAAATCACTGCTCCCGAAAAAACGTCAGTTTTTAAAACGTCTTTTTGCATTAATACATGTCAGCTGGGGCAGGACCCGGGTCCCCAAACCCTTTTTAGGACAATAACTTGCATATTAGCTGTTATAATTAGCACTTTTGATTTCAAACGTTCGAGTCCATTGTATTTAATAGGGTTCTAAAGTTCACGCAAATTTTCAGTCCGTTCGCAGGTTTTGGTGCGAACCAAACCGGGGAGTGTTCGGCTCATCCCTACATACCAGCAAATAGATACTGAGATTAGATAATGCCTGCACTAAATACTATGCAGTCATGCTACTTAAGATGTCACCAAAAATGGTCACTTGATAATATCAGTGTCACGCTACACTAAAATAAAAAAATGAAATAAGAGGCCCAAATAATCCAGAAGAAATTATCAACTAAATGCCTAATTTGTCTTCAAAGACACAGTGAGATCTTATATAAAAAAATCAGTTGATTTTTTTGGTTATCTTTTATAATGGAGGACTATTCTATACACCATCATCCCTGCTACTTATTTGCTCCACTGTTCTCTACTCACATGCTCTACTTTCTTCTACTTCACAAAAAATAAAAATTGAACACACCCAGTAAGAAAACATTGTTTAAAGTAACAAAACAACTTAAAGTGGAGCTCCCCAAAAAAATTAAGTAAGCTACAAATACTGTAGTTGCTGACTTTTAATATAAGGACACCAACCTGTCCAGCGCTCTCCTCACCTGAGCCGATTCTTAACTAAGGGAAACCCACTGCTCATGTGCAAGCCATGGTCCTGCAGTCTTCTGGGACCTGTGATGTGTCCCAGAAGGCTGTGGGATAGAAGGAGAGAGCCAAACTTCTGCTTGGATCGTTGCGGCGATCCAACCAAAAGTGGGACTGGGTTTCTGTCAAAACCAGGTACCTGCTCCCCCCCAAAAAAGTGCCAAATGTGTCAGAGATAGTGGGGGGGGGGAGGATGCAAACAAGCAGAACTTTCCCTTTTGGGTAAAATTCCACTTTAACCTCTACATAAATCCCTTAAAATAACTAATTCTTTATATTTGCCAATTTGGAATGTCAATTTAGGATGCAAAACCTGCAAATCACAGAAACTTTTTTTCATAAACTCACTAATCTCTATTGGTTTCAATCTTCAATATGTCCAGTGAATAGGCACCCAACATAAAGACAGTACTAGGAAGGTTGAATTATTTTTTTTAAATAAAAACACATAAAAAAGACATGCAGGCTGGTATTAGATTCCCCTTGGTATGCTGATAGCAGCCCATGCATTTTTTTTTTTTAGCATGATTGGTAGAACAGGATTAAAAAAAAAAATAACATTATGGGGACCCTAACTAGTTTACTGGGAAAAGGGCATTTACTCACTTTCCCTCCACAAGGGAGCAGTTCCCTTACTGGCACTGTCTTCTGGGTATCGGGGTGCCAAAGTGCCTGGTGACTGTCAGCCTCTCTAGGAGATTGGTGTAAGGCCAACGTGGTGCCTATATTTAAATAGGGATAAAAGTCTTTACCAAGTAACCATAGACCTGTCCGTTTAACTTCTATAGTTGGGAAGATACTGGAGAGTTTAATAAAAGACCACATAGACGAGTTCTTGCTGGAAAAAAAAATATTTAAATCAACAGATGGATTCATGAAAGACAGAAGTTGCCAGACAAATCTGATTTCTTTTTATGAGGAGGTAAGTAAAACCTTAGACAAAGGAGTGGCTGTGGACTTGGTATTATTGGATTTTGCAAAAGCGTTTGACACAGTTCCCCACACATGGCTAATGTGTGAAGTAAAGTCTACAGGCTTGGAAAGATCAGTTTGTAGAAGGACAGAAAACTGTCTAAAAGACTGTATTCAGAGAGTAGTGGTTAATTCATACTCTGAATGATCTAGGGTTGTTAGTGGTGTACCCCAAGGTTCAGTGTTGGGACCCTTACTTTTTAATATATTTAGAAATGATATAGGGTCTGGGATAAAAAAAATCCCAGTACCAATTCAGTCTTTGCAGATGACACCAAGCTATGCAGTGGAAAAACTTCCTTACAGGATATCTCCAACTTACACGCCAACTCCAATGCACTGTTTAATTGGGCAACTATGGGGCAAATGAGATTCAATGTTGATAAATGTAAAATGATGCACTTGGAATATACTAAGAATATGCATGTATCATACATGCTAGGGGGAGTACAACTGGGAGAATCAATGGTGGAGAAGGATCTGGGTGTTCTGGTAGATCATAAACTTAATAATGGCATGCAACGCCAAGCTGCGGTTTCCAAAGCAATCAAAGTCCTTTCTTGTATTGAGAGAGGTATAGACTCCAGAGAGAAATATAATTTTGCCTCTGTACAAATCATTAGTAAGACCTCATCTGGAATATGCTGTTCTGTTTTGGGCTCCAGTTCATAAAAAGGATATGGGGGAACTGGAGAAAGTGCAGAGAAGGGCAACCAAACTGATAAGAGGCATGGAGGAGCTCAGCTATGAGGAAAGATTAACTGAACTGAATTTATTCTTTCTTGAGAAGAGGAGATTAGGTGGGATATGAGCAACATGTATAAATACATACCGTAAGTGGTTCATATAGAGAACTTGGTGTTGAGTAATTCACTTAAGGTCATCACAGAGGATAAGGGGGGCACTCTTTACATCTGGAGGAAATAGGGAAAGGTTTCTTCATAATAAGAGCTGTGAAAATGTGGAATAGACTCCCTCAATAGCTGGTTCTGTCCAGCTCAGTAGATTGCTTTAAAAAAATGCCTGGATTTTTTCCTAAATGTACATAATATATCTGGATACTAATATTTATAGGTAAAGTTGATCCAGGAAATATCCGATTGTCTCTCGGGGGATCAGGAATGCATTTTTTCCCCTGCTGGAGCAAATTGGGTCATGCTTTGTTAGTTTTTTTTGCCTTCCTCTGGATCAACTGTGGGCATAGGATTGTGTATATAGGATTGTATATTTTTTCCCCTTTTTTCAGTTGAACTAGATGGACTATGTAACTATGTAATGAAAGGGGGAGCACAGATTCCCCCTTTCTCACTGTTCAATTCATGTTCAAACAGCTCCCCCTGACATGCCAAAAACTAAAGGGATCACTGGAACTTGGAAAGAAAAATATTACATAAAATAATATAATAAAATGTTTTTAAAATGTGTATTTTTTTAAATCTTTTCTTACCTGCACAAACAGTGATCTGGTTAGGGGTCCAAAGGACCCCTAAATCTGGTTGACTGGGGAGGAGGCAACCAACAATATGTGCCCCATGAGAAGGCACTGGAGATATCAAAAAGCCCAGTGCCTCTTAGCATCAGGTAAGGGTGTTTTGAGGGGGATGCCTATTTGAGGGGGTCCTGGGAAACTCCACTCAATGAACTCACCCAACTGCTAAAGGCCATGCAAGCTGGCATCCAAGTAACTTGCAGGTTGCTGATGCCATAGCATGTCAGGTTGGTTAGCTCTGGGAGAGGAGCCATGACATTTAAAAAAAACAAAACAAAAAAAAAACTTTATTGAGTGGTCCTGTCGGTCTCCTCCCGTCTGACATCCTTTGACTGAAAAATTGAAAGAGCCGGAAAGATAATTGTTGGTGGCAGATGTCAAAATAAAATAGGTGCACAATACCAAGATAAATAAGAGTGTACAAGTACACAGTGGCAATTTTAAATGCTTTTAAAACATTTTATTGTTTGCCCAAAGTTCTTTTCTGATTGACAGTGATTTTGGGATAAAAATATTACATTTTCACATTCAAATAACAACATAACACTTTGTACAGAAATAGAGTTTATAATATTTCATTCTGTGAACTTTATGGTTTTGTAATAATGAAGCAATGCCATTAATTATATTCTTAGCTTCTTTCTCCTTAGCTTCCTCTGTTGTTAAGACAACAGGTACATGTAATGAGGTGACAGTTTATTTATTCCAGCTTGTCTTATCCTGTACACCATTTCTCCAATAAAGTAGAACATTGACAGTTTGGCAGATTTGTATGAGACCTTGATTAAAGTTTTAACAGGCTGGCAGTGCATATACTCAGGTTTCAGCAATCATTGTCCAGATAAAGTTATGAATTTCTTGTTAGCAAAATTCTGCTGTGTCAAGTTTCATTCTTCCAAAGAAATACGTTCCTCTGGACAATGTGTACCTTTACCAAGCTTTCTTTTCTTAATAGTTAACAAACTTTCGTGAACACGTTGCCTAATCTCTTGTGGCTCATAGTTACAGTAGTAGAAATGTTTAACATACAACTATTGCAATAAAATGTTGATGTTTTTTTTGTCCCTTAGATAATAAAATAGGTTTTGTGTACAATATTTTCTCCTTTTTAAAATCCAATGTTTTTGTTATTTACGAATCACCCTCCATTTCCAGTAAAAAAAAATTCACTTCGGTCAATTTTTTATTATTATCCATGACCTTGTTTGTGATATTTCAACTCATTCCTTGTCCCTCTGGCAGCCTGAATGTAACCTAATACAGAGAAAAGGTCACTTTTGTCAGTGCCATAGATGGCCACACATTCTGTGCATTACCCAAGGCAGACAGTGCAATATGGGTTGTTGATACCAAAGTAACAAAAACATGAGATAGATTCATCCCCTACATATTTAACTGAAAAAAAGTGTATTTTCCATCCTGTGTACCCAAAGAAGAAATTTCACAACCAGAAGTGAAGGGAAATCTCCCCAATTGGGACTCAGAATGCATAAAATCCTGGCAGGGGTTATATGCTTTTCCAACTCTGTCCAAAACTAAAATAAACCGTTTTACGTCTCTTATGCCGCATACACACGGTCAGAATTTTCAGCCAGCAAAAGTCCGATGTGAGCTTTTGGTCAGAAATTCCAACCGGGTGTATGGTCCATCACACTTTTGCTGTCAGAATTTCCACCAGCAAAAGATTGAGAGCAGGTTCTCAATTTTTCCGACGGAAAAAATTCCGATCGGAAATTCCGATCGTCTGTAGCCATTCCGACACGCAAAATTCCGATGCATGCTCGGAAACAATTAGACGCATGCTCTGAAGCATTGAACTTAATTTTCTCGGCTCGTCGTAGTGTTGTACGTCACCGCGTTCTTGATGGTTGAAAGTTAAGAGAACTTTTGTGTGACCGTGTGTATGCAAGCCAAGGTTTTTCCGACTGAATTTCCGCTCGTGTGTATGGGGCATAACACAACAAAACATAGCCCATGTAAAATTACAGCCTTCTAATGGAAGTTTAAAAATTTATCAGACAAGGTATAAAAAAAGAAATAATAGCCACAGACCGATAATACTTCATTCCTAACTGTCCAAAACATTTGTAGGAGACCATTTATCATAAGGAATCACCTTCACTCTAACCTGTACAGAGATGTGAAGGAATAATTATTTATTAGAGATACTTATATAGCGCTGTCATTTTACACATACTGTACATTGTACATTCACATCTGTCCCTTCCCTCAAGGGGCTTACAATCTAAGGTCCCTAACTCACATTCATACATACTGTATACTAGGGCCGATTTACCTACCAGCATGTCAATGGAGTGTGGAAGCTAACCCACTCAAGCAAAGAGAGAATATGCAAACTCCATGCAGGTAGTGCCGTAGTTGGGATTTAAGCCAACAACCCCGGTGCTGCTAGGTGGAAGTGTTAACCACTTAGCCACTGTGCTGCCCGAGCTAAGTATTTGTAAAAGCTTAAAATGTTGTTATGGAATTTGTCAAGGATTTCCCTATTATGCATTGTTTTCTCCATTTATTTAAGTTTTCATCTTAGCAAAATATTACAAATAAATATTAAATACTGTACATTTCACAACATAAATTTTGGGGCTTTGGACTTCTACACCTAAAACACCTAAAAAGGCAACCATTTGTACTATGACAGCTATGCCTTCTGCCTTAGGACTCAAATCATTCACACCTCTGCATTAAGATATTTTGTCCAGAGTAATGCAAGCAATCTGTAAAATGTTCTGAATTAAATGTGATACCAAAAAGTGATATTCCAGTTATGGACAGAGCCTAGTAGTCGGAACCACCTCTTGGGTTCATATATGACTTGGGGAGTTCACAGGTAAGATAACTCTCATATGGTTCCAGACACTTTTCTGATCCACCTTGAAATTTTGGGTTCCTCTTCTCTCCATTGTCTCCAAATTAAAAGTTATGTTAAAACTCCACCAGGGACAGAAGTACTTTAATGTTAAAGCGGAGCTCCGCCGGAACAAAAAATATTAAAAGCCAGCAGCTACAGCTACAGCAGCTGCTGGCTTTTAATATATGGACACTTACCTGTCCTGCAGTCCAGCGACGTCTGCAGCAGAGGACGAGCGACCGCTCGTCGCTCTGCTGCTCCCTCCGCCATCCTCGCTGAGGGAACCAGGAAGTGAAGCCCTGCGGCTTCATGCCCGGTTCCCTACGGCGCATGCGCGAGTCGCGCTGCGCCGTTCTGATTGGTGCTCCTGTGTTCTGGGAGCCGAGTGTCTCCCAGAACACCAAGGGAAGTCTGCGGGAAGTGACGTAACTCCCGCAGATTCCCGGAGAGAGGACTCCCGGATGTGGGTGAAAATACCTGTCTTAGACAGGTATCTTCACCCCCCTCCCCCCTGAAAGGTGTCAATTGTGACACCGGAGGGGGGGAGGAATCCGATCCGCAGAAGTGAAAAATTAGGGTGGAGCTCCACTTTAATGTGTCATATGTGAAGGCCTGGGAACAGAAATGCAGAGATGCCAATACTGAAGTTTCCCAGCAATATAAAAAAATTGTTATAATAACTCTCCAGTATTTGTCAAAAACTGAAACTGACCCTTAATCATCCACTTCAAGAATTCCAGTATTATTAACTTCTGTTTAGAATGTTTCTCTTTACAGCCTGGTAACATCCCTTGGAAACTTCCATGGGGAAATTTGTGTCATAGGTGATGGAAGAAACTACTACAGTGTTTTGTCTGGTCATATGTTCCTTGGGTTTTTAATTAACTAACTAGACTAAAGGCAAGAGTTCATTAGAAAATCCTATTTCCTTCGGAAAATAGAGAAGTGTGAAAATAGATCTTATGCTTAGGCCGGCCATACACAGAGCAAATTTCTTTCCTGAAACCGCGACAGACTCAACAGACTCAATTCCCCATCAACACAGTCATTGTTGATGAGGGAATCCCTCCTGCGGAGCCATTGTGTTCTCCCAGCGGGAACGGCTTAACAGCTGCTAGCAATATTTGCATGTAAAATCTTACAGGCTGGTTGTACCAAAGTTGACTGCTCGATCAATTTGGGTACATTCAGCCTGCCCATACATTGTTTAAATCTCGGCCAGTTCCTGTTAAACCGGATTTGAACATTCCATGGCTGGCTTAATGTAACCTTACAAAAATTAATAATAGAAATAGATTTTGTCTTCAACTCCAGGAACATTTCTTTCAATGTTATGACACACATAGGTCTTGTTGTATGGTATATAAATTCTTGGCACTGAGTGCTTGGCATGATGCAGTACTCTTTTCCATCAAAATCAGGTGGATATTGCTGTCCTATAGTGTATGTATACCCTTTTTTATTCGTTTTTCAAAGAATGGGGAAAGGATAGAACCGCTGTCAGGTTTTACTTTTAGAGAAGTTTCCTCTCACTTTGTCTTTCAAGGACAATGTTTCAACAGACAGAGAGTGAAGGAAAATGTAAAACTTGGGAACAGACAACAATTAAAAGCTAACAGAGGTTATAAAATTCCCCTACTCAACTTTAAAAAAATGTTTACTTCTTTCTATGTTGCTGTTAGATCGTATCCTTTCCCACTCTTTCCATAACAAGATTTTTTTTTGCGATAGATACACTTTACGGGGTGTATTGGTAAATTATTTTGGCCAAGATTCACACAATTGTCATCCAAGATTCACATATTTTTCTAACTGAATGAAATTAGAAAATGTGTGATTCCTGGGGAGAAAGTTGTGTAAATCTTCTGTAAAACATTTATAAATAGACTCCTAACTACCTCTAATATGTAATAGGCCTAATTCTTAAAATGTTAACACATAGGGTAAGGATACTGATTTAAAATATATATATATATTCAATGAAAGTAGTTCCAAACCCACAGATATAGCTGTTTCCCAAAAATGTACATTCAAGGCATGCTTCTGGTGATGGTAATTGCCAGTGTGCTTATCTCAGTACTCAACCAAACTTTCAAGCCTTCAAATGGTTGGTGTTGTAGCTGACCACATGTTCAGCGCCATGGGGACTACAGCTCTAAAAAATGCTAAGATACTGAACTTCACATGTAAAAAGATAGGAGGATTGATTTATATTCCAGAGAGATTTGAAAATAACATGGCTAATATAAAAATAGTTATCCTTGTGTTAAGGCTTTGTAAACTGAGCCTAATCTGTACATTATACATTTTTAAATAAGCCTTTTAAAGAGGAATTCTGGGTTTGGATATGTTATTCATAGTTAATTTGGTCCAACTTGCACCAATGTAACTATGCATATATCATACCTGGCTGATGCCCCTGGAAGCTGGAAATCATTGAAGTGGATACTGCTACACAAGTTATCTCCACTTGCTTCTGGGTCCCATGCTGAGCGACTACCCTGCTTGCATTCTGAATATAGGAAGTCAGCTGTGCGGTATGGGCACCATTCAGAGAATGCTTTGCCTTTTCTCAATGAATGAAAAGTGTTCTCTGATTGGATGAAGTGGGAAGTGTGATGTCATTGCCCTGCTTCTCCAAGTTGTCCAATTGAAATATGCTACAGGGCATTGGTGTGCACTACATTGCAAGCGCAGTGCGTTTGGCTGCCATTGCAAATACACATGTATGGAGGATTATCATACATTGTGTGGTAGCTGCAATATGTATGTGTAAATGGGCCATTACAGTTTTGTTTTCTTTAGAAAGTAGCCACAGACTGAGTAGAATATCATGTCCCTTGCCAGCATCCTGTAGAGAAGGAACTTTGCTCTCTATGTGGAAGCTGTGGTCTTTCTGCAGAGATCCAACACATTCCATACTAAATCAGAGCTAGAGCTTTCCAATTAGCAGGGGGGATAAGATTTGCTGGCCTTTGACCCTAACACTGATCGAATCTCCTCTCAACTAATTCTCAGTAGACATGTGCATTCGTTTTCGTCCGAATGCATTTTCGTCCGAATTTCAGGTATTTTCGTTATCGTTTTAACAAACGAAAACAAAAATGCAGAATCCAAAAACCGAAAGATCTGACATAAACAAATGCTTAATTTTCGTTTTCGTTGCAACAACAGTTCGATATAGATAGGAGATTCGACATGAGGCTGACAATAACAATCTGTGTCTATCGAACCTGCGGTCGAATGTGCCTAACCTTAACTCTATTAGTCCAAGATTATTCTACATAGAGAGAAAAGATTCGACATTATAGAGAGAAAAGATTCGACATTATAGAGAGAAAAGATTTGACATAGAGAGAAAAGATTGCTGCTGGAATTGGGTGGGGGAAGTAAAATAAAAATAATGATGATGATGAATGTTATTGGCTGATTGTAACCAAAGAGGAGGAGCAGTAAAATAGCTAGAACTAACTTGACAATTCAACGTAAACGACGAAGATTCGACAAAGCATTGAAAAACATACAAACGTTGAATCTGTCATTGAAGGCTTATGGTGTCTGTTGAAAGTTCTAAGAAGATTCGACGGAGCAGATAAACTGTACGACGCTGCAATCGTACATTTCCAGTCAAATACTCTGCCCATAGGCTATAGAAAAATTCTAATGTTGGTTGACTAGTAATAATAATTAATACATATAATTATTACTAGTCATACAACATTATAATTCTACTATAGCTAGCTTGTAGGCGGAACATTCGACCGGAAATGTACGATTGCGGCGTCGTACAGTTTCGCTGCTCCGTCGAATCTTCTTTGAACATTCGACAGACACCAAAAGCCTTCAATGACAGATTCAACCTTAATTAATTCAGATTTTCGGACGAATGCAATTTCTAACGAAAAACAAAATAAATAAAAACAAATTTCGGGAGTAACTAAATAAATTTATTTTTTGAATGAAAACAAAATTCCAAAACTAAATATTTCAGTGTGCACATGTCTAAAAAATAACCTTATCTGTAGTATATTTACCTTATGCTTTGCTAACTAATGTAATGATTCATAAAAAAGATATTATTGTTTAATTAATAGCCTAGATATTAATATTTGGTATGCTCTGAGCAATTTGCTACTAAGCTTAACATGTTTTAACTTGTTTTTAAGAGAAAAAATTATAGAACGAGTCTAACCAATCTACCAACATCTTTGCAATGTAAAGATATTTTGGTAGTAGATTACCATGATCCATTTGATTAACTCTGGGATAAAAAAATGGTTAAAAGTGCTTTAAATTGTTGCAAAATTACCATTTGGTCAGCAACAAGGCAAGGCCTGAAACTAGATAATATCTTATGCACCAAACATACACATTCCCTGGGCAATGCAATGCAGGGAAACCCTCATCTAATTCGCATCAGTGTGTGTGAACCCAGCCTTAAAATTGGTAGGGAATAGCAAGTTAGTAAATCTTAAGCCCCATACACACGGTCGGACTTCTATCGGACTTTTCCGTGATTTTTTGTCCAAACGGAGTTGGTCGGGAACACCCATAGCATACACACGCTCGGACTTTTCTGCAAACTTTCCCAAAACTTTTTGCAACATCACGTGGTTTTTCTGCTCGTTTCTGCTCTTTACCGCCACCCTTTGGTCAACTTCTGCTATTGTTGGTTGATTTTAACATTAGTTGTTTTGTCAGTCGGACAAAAGTCCGATGGTTTTCTGTACACACGGTCGGACTTTGCTCCATCGGTCTTTTGTTGGGCAAAAGTTTGTCCGTTTGCAGACCCAACTTTTGTCCGATGAAAACAAGAAAAAAGCAAAAAAAGTTTGTCCGATGGAGCGTACACACGGTCGGATTGTTGGTCCAACTTGCTCAAAATGAAGTTTGTTGGGCAAAAGTCTGACCGTGTGTATGGGGCTTTACAGTACAATGGTTAGTTCAGTTTAATAAATTAACAGTTGATTTGTGACTGATGGCAAGCTACTTTTTCAACTTTTTTTGTTGTTTTGTTGAAGGTTGCAAAGAGTTTTGACATGGTGCAAAAACAAGGGCGACAGCTGCTGGCAACTGATTTGACCGTTCCATATCCGCCATTTAATGTGACAAATGGATCAGACACCTGCATTCTGATATACGCAACCCAATTTGTGGTCACTGCTAATGAAACACTAGTATTTGATCTGACAAATATGACATTCATAGCACGTTCAGCAAACACTAGCCGATCTAAATGCTCTGATTTCAATACCACGTAAGTAACTTTTGAGAAAACATATTGAACCAATGATGTATTTACATTTATGGCATGGGTTCCATTAACAAACCCGTGTTTCTTTTGGTATTATTTGCTTGATACCACACTTTATTAAGGTATTGTTGTAGCACCAACATTTTATGTAGCACTTTTACATATTGGAAATTCACATCAGTTCCTACTATTAAGAAGCTTACAGTCTAAGGACCCTACACCAAATACATACATACACATACTAGAACTAATTTAGCCAGGAGCCAACTAACCTACCAGACATGTCTTTGGAGTGTGGGAGGAAACCCACGTAAGCACAGGAAGAACATGCAAACTCCATGCAGGTAATGTCATGGTTGGGATTTGAATTGAGTAGCCTATTATTGCAAGGCATAAGTGCTAACTACTAAGCCACCATGCTGACCAGTACCACTAGTCCACTGCTAGTGCTTATATCACTGTCATGGTTATTTGATCAGCCCTTATGAAAAATTCTAAGTAAAAGTAAATTCACAAAGTATACCTCACAGGTTATCACTACTTACAATAACCCCAGCTTCAGGGTGGGATAGCTGCCCATGGAGAAGAAAAGAAAACAATATTATTTGAGGTGGTAATAAAAAAACACATCAGAAATAGGGCTTTTAAATAGATTTTTACATCACATTAAAAAATAAAGATTACACATCTCAGTGACATATATGTGAATTGTGAATTGAACAAATTTAGGGGGAAATTATCATGAAAGAAAGTAAGTAGTGATGTAGTGAGTGATGAATGATATACAGTAACTGTAAACTGTATATGTATGTGGTACAGTATATATGTGAACTGTATGTGGAAGGCTGTCTGTCAACAAGATAATGTGGTTTTGGGGGTTTGTAGCAACTGTAAAAATAAGATCTTTGTGTTGAATAAAGATCGTATTTTCTTCACACAAGAAAAAAACAAAACACATTTATTGCAGTTTATCATTCCATAAATATGATGGCTGTATTAGTTTTCTTTCTTCAGGTTTTTTTCCCTTTATTTTTCACCTGTTGATGTAGTCGGTAACACACTTCCTTTCCCAAGGTGCCTTTACTCTGGATATGGTGCGCTGTGGTGGTTTTTGCTTACACTGGATGGAGGAGCAATTAAGACCTCCTTGGAAAGCAACATTGTCAGTATGAGAAAAGGATAGTGTTAGAAGCTCTAGACCAGCTTTTCTCAGCCTTTTCAACACAGAGGAACCCTTAAAATAACTTTCCCGTCTCGCTGAACCCCTGCTTAAAATTACTATAGCTACACTCATGATACATTAGTGTGATGGTCAGTGGTAAGAATGCTCCTCACAATTGTGGTCATTTGGAAGAATTACCCCCTTACAGATAGCTAAAAAGATCAGTGGTGTCAGTGGAAGCTCATAGAAGGAAAGGCTCATGCTACCTCTGGAGGAACCCTGGTTGAAAAACCCTACTCTAGACCAACACACTAAAGTCAAACTCCAACTAACACTCTTTAGGCAGTTAGAGCAACAGAATAAAAGCTGACCATTCTAAGCACCCCAGTCCCTCTACTGTAACTGCCACTTTTGCTGGACATTTTTGTTTTTGGGTTTAATACTACTTTATTAAAAAAACTTGACAATGTAAACCAAAATCATGCCTTTGCTTGAGGATACAACAAAATAATTACTCTTGTATTCCTACACAATGGCAAATCCATACCAACAGAGAACACTGACAGTACTATTTAATTTAGCAGTTTCTATATATATATATATTTTTAAGAGAATAGTTATGCATGTTCAACATTTGGTGGTGATTGTATTAAGTATATAAAGCACTAATTTGGAATAGTCCAATGTAATGTCTATTCTTGTTTTTTGTGTGTTCTGTACTTGTGGGTTGTCACATTCCTCTATCTTTATTAACACTCCTACATAATGCTGTATAGGTAAATACATGTGAATTTTTCTCTTTTACGTGCTGGCTCATAGATGCTATCTTATTAGGTCAGGTACTGTATTATGTAAAATAACATCTTCCTTTTTAAATTTTACCTAGATTCTACCTAGAACACATTGGTCATAACTCTAAGTTATTTTTTCTTTCTTAGATTATCCCTAGTATACTCTAATCCTGGAAATGGACTTACAAGCCTGGAAGTAAGGTGTGTTCTAAACTTGATTTCACTCAAAGTTAATATGAAACTCTGGACAACCAACACTAATCAAACAGTTGAATTATATTATATTATATTTTATTATATTATACATGATTCTATTCAGCTACCTTTGCAATACAAACACTTCTGCCCCTTGCTAGAGCAAGGGGCGTGATCCCACACAGGAATATGAGGTTGTTACATCCCTGCTCCCAGCTTGCTGACTGGACAGTAAAAGTTGCCCTTGTAAGCATATTCTTCAGTATCATTTTGGGATGACAGCACTGTGCAATGAAAACATTTAGGGCCAGTTCACACCAGACGCAGTTCCGTACAGTTTCGTGTGCATATTTTCTGCACTAAAAATGCATGCACAGGGGGCGTGGCCTGGAGCGGCATGAAGTAGGACGCTAGGCTGCTGAGCTCCGCCGGCCGTGTATCATTTTACCGCACATCCTACCTATATACCCGCAGCCTGTGAGCCAGGAACGGCTCCCTGTGCACCGGACAGTGCAGGGAACATGTCGCCAACTAAAAAACTTTCCTCAGCTGCTGCTAAATTGGACCAATTCCGCCATCAGGAGAAGGACCCTCTGAACAAAGATGGCGGCGGCGCGAAGCAGGGAAGGGAATCGGTTGGTGCTGACACTGCCAAGGTACTGCAGGCCATTACCTCCTGTCAGGAAGCGATCACCGCTTGTCAGACCACCCTGACAGCACGGATCGAGGAGGTAAAGATAGACATTTCCCTAGTAAGGCAGGATATGCAGAGCTTGAGGGAGAGAGTCACTGAAACAGAGGCCAGGCTGGGCATGGTGGAGGACTCCCTCCCCCCTCTGCAGCGCAATACAGAGAACATGCAGCTGCAAATTAATCAAATCCTACAGAAGCAGGATGACTTGGAGAACAGACTGAGGAGGTGCAACCTCCGATTCATAGGTCTCCCAGAGGGGGTGGAAGGGAGGGACCCCCTACTTTTCTGGAGATGCTGCTTTGTGATACCTATAACAGGGAGGCCTTCTCGCCCACGTTCGCTGTGGAACGGGCGCACCGCATGTCGGGCAGACTCCCACCGGCTGGGACACCCCCTCGCACGTTTATAGCGAAATTCCTCAACTACAGAGACAGGGATACCATACTCCGCCTCAGCAGAGAGAAGGGCAACATTCCCTTCGGCAACAAGATGATAGCAGTCTTCCCAGACTTCTCTGCAGAAGTGCAGCGAAAACGCGAAACCTTCATGGAAGCAAAACGTTGCCTCCGCATAAAGCATATAAAGTATGCCATGCTGTTTCCAGCTCGTCTGCGCGTGGAGGACCGAGTCCACTTCTTTGAGGATCCTGAGGAGACCATAGCCTGGCTGGAGCAGAGAGAGGAACGCAGATAGGTAGCTGAATACTTTGAATCTACACCTGCATTATTCTTTACACACACTTGCTTATATCTTGGCAAAACCTCTTTATTTTTATTTCTATATTCCCAACCCACTACAGGGATCAGGGGCTGCAGTCTACATATGAACATTGCTCTCTGACACTGCGGTCCCTTGAGCCCGGACCTGCTGCAAATTCATGCGTTTACATGCTTCCGGGCCCTCCACGTGGTGGGTCGCCCACATGCTAGTCCCATGATCATATAACTATTTATATCCCTAACCCCTGGAATGCACGCTAACTCTACTGACTAATGCGGGTTACCAAAACGACTTTATATTTCCCCTTTTTTTTTGTTTATACTCTTCAATTTTTTCTTTTCCGGCGGAGAACAGCTCCACGCTAGCATGCTCACTGGGAAAGTGAGCAAGGTCCTGTGATGCGTGGTGCCAAACAGCGCAGTTCCGCCCCACTTGTTGCTACAGTCCGCAGCCTGGGATTGAGGGAAGCCACTGACACAGAGCAGACTATCTTTATTGCATTGCTGACGCTTCACCTTTTCTGTGCTGGTGGCCCTTATGTACGTTCCTATGCTTCCTACCCCTTTTTTTCCTTACAGGCTGGGCACTGTATTTGCCACGTTGGCACCTTAGGGTACATGCCCGCACCAGTTGGGGTCAGTGCAGGGCGGGGAGGGGGGTTGTTTGGGTTTTACTGTTTAATGTGGGAATTTTTAGTTTAGTTCAAAGATGCTCTTATTGGTGCCATGTCGTATGTATTGTGTTGCTGATGTTCACTCCCCCCTGGGGACTATATGTATTACAATGCTGGGTTTGGGGTGATCTGGATCCTGGAGTCTCAGAATTAATACCTCTCGCCCTATGGCCACCCTGAGGTTCTTAACCTGGAATGTCCGTGGGGTGAGAGACCCAATTAAAAGATCCGCTGTGTTTGGCCTGCTCAAAAAACAGAGAGCGGATGTGGTGGTCCTGGTGGAGACCCATGCTGAAGGACCGGTTCAGAGAGCTCTTAAACGCCCATGGTTTGGATGGGCCTACCACTCTGCCCACACCACACACTCCAGAGGGGTCTCGATTTTGATAGCAAAAACCACACATTTTGACCTCCAGGATTCAGAGATAGACCCACTGGGCAGGTATGTCTTCCTTAAAGCCAAGATACATGGAGATATGATATTGTTACTAGCCTTCTATGTCCCACCCCCGTTTCAATCCACTATCCTTATGGCTGGGTTTGATTTCATGGCCTCACACCCCCATGTGCCGGCCATATGGCTCGGCGACTCCAACAACGTGCTGGATCCAGCACTGGATAGACAGACTGGGCCCCCCCTCCCCCCAAGCCACAACACCCCACAAGATTTGCGAGACTTCTTTCAGACTTCAACCTTGTAGACACGTGGAGGTATAGGAACCCTACCATAAGGGCCTATTCCTGTTTCTCCACCACTCACCATACCATGTCTCGCATTGACCTTATACTAGTGACCACATCACTTCTTCCTAGGCTGACGGGAGCAGGGTTCCTCCCTAGATCGCTCTCAGACCACTGTCCATGCTGGGCTGAACTCACCCTCCCTCACGCCCGCCCCCCGCCCACATGGAGATTAAACCCCTTCTGGTTAACTTTGGTGCCAAAGGATGACGATCTTTCTTCAGAATGGGAGCGATTCTTTGAGACCAACGCGGGCTCAGCGCCCCCGCACATAGTCTGGGAAACATTCAAAATGCATGCCCGCATGACACTAAACGCTCGTATTAATGGGCTCAAACAGACCTCATCGGAGGCTCTGGATAGAGCTACAACTCTACTCCTGGAAGCTGAGAGGGCTTTCCTGGCTGACCCCACGACAGATAGAACCTCCAATCTTAAAATGTGCTCTAAAGCCCTTATACAAAGAATTTCTGCGCTACTAAACAGAACACACAAGCAGCTGCACAACCAATGGACAAAGGTGAAAAACAGAACAAAAAACAAAAAATGCAGCGCTAAACAAAAGTGAAAACTGAAAACACCCAGTGTGATAAGAAATAATGTCCAATTAAGTGACAAAATTCATGTGAATGGTGAAAAAGTCTCTAATAAATAAAGCGATTCTTGAACAGTTGTGTATGAAATCTGCAATCTTGGAAAAAAAGTAAAGGAAAAGGTGTCACCCCAGATGATGCAATCCTTTTTGCGAAACGCGTCGGGAGATTCCACTGCTGCCACTGTTGTACAAGCGTTTGTTTAAACCATCTTGATGTAAGTGTATTTGCCTACATTAAAGTTTGATTTTTAGACGATATTATGCCATGTGCCCTTCTCTTTTCTCCCATATATTTATCTGATCGGCATCCTGGTTTACTACCATTTGAGCCATTTTTTCCATTCACCTCTATTACCATTGCTGAGAGTATTGTCCTGAGGATTTACCTGCATAGGATCAGCGCAGGAGGAGACATACATCTAAAAGCCTGATGTGACCCTTCAAACGTATGTTTGTTTGGGTTCATTTGTTCCGGTAAGCCTTCCACATATTGGTGGTGGTTATCTACACTTTTTTTCCAAGATTGCAGATTTCATACACAACTGTTCAAGAATCGCTTTATTTATTAGAGACTTTTTCACCATTCACATGAATTTTGTCACTTAATTGGACATTATTTCTTATCACACTGGGTGTTTTCAGTTTTCACTTTTGTTTAGCGCTGCATTTTTTGTTTTTTGCTCTAGAGCCCTTGACCAACTCCACTACGAGAAATCCAAACGAAAACTATTCTTTCAAAGGCAGAGGACGTTTGAACACGGGGAGAAGGCTGGGAAGTTATTAGCCTATTTGGTGCACTGCGAGAAGAGGCCCCCGGTGGTGATTTCACTCCGCTCTCCTGGCGGTGATATGATAAAGGACCCTAAAAACAGGTAACATCAATGTTTCAGGATTTTTTTACCACTCTATACGCCACAGGGGCTCCTGACGATCCATCACTTATGGAATCATTTCTGTCCGACTTATCAATCCCCCGGCTGACTGAGGATCAGACCAGAGAACTAGAAGCGCCCCTGACGATTGAAGAAGTCACTAGGGCGTTAGCCGAGCTCCCCAGGTCCAAGGCCCCAGGGTCAGATGCCCTACCTGCAGAGTTCTACTCTGCATACTCCGAGGTCCTTGCCCCTAGACTCCTCTCACTATACAACTCCATCTTCAATAGCACCGAACTCCCACCCTCCATGACAGAAGCCACTATAGTATTGATCCCCAAACCTGGGAAAGACCCACACCTCCCGGAGTCCTACCGCCCGATCTCCCTTCTCCAGGTGGATGTCAAGGTGCTTGCAAAAGTCCTTGCCTTCCGCCTAAACACAGTTATCCTATCACTAATACACGAGGACCAGGCCGGGTTTATGCCAGGGAGAAATACTTCCTTTAACCTGAGGAGGTTGTTCATCAGCCTACAAATGCCACACGACAACCCGGGCTCCAGAGTAATCGTGGC
The DNA here is from genome assembly GCA_029206835.1 of Rana muscosa. NCBI lineage: Eukaryota > Metazoa > Chordata > Amphibia > Anura > Ranidae > Rana > Rana muscosa. The sequence continues at coordinate 708,690,468 of CM055118.1, forward strand.
CTTGGACACTGCCAAGGCTTTTGATTCGGTAGAGTGGAGATACCTGTGGGCCTGTTTAGACAGGTTCGGGCTGGGACCCAGGTTTGTAAAATGGGTTCAGCTCCTATACCAGACACCGATAGCCAGGGTCTTGGCTAACGGCTGGCCCTCAGGCCAGTTCCCCCTATCTAGAGGAATGAGACAGGGGTGTCCTCTATCGCCACTGCTATATGCGTTGGCGGCAGAGCCCCTCGCCATTGCCATCCGCGCTCACCCTGGAATAGAGGGACTTCGAAGAGGGGGGGTTGTAGAAAAAATCAGTACATACGCAGATGACACTCTGCTGTATCTAGATGACTCAGAAGGCTCCCTGCCACAGGCTTTAACTTTAATCGAACACTTCGTGTATTTTCTGGTCTGCGGATCAACTGGGATAAATCCCAGATACTCCCACTGGATAGTTTCCCACCCCCTAGGGACAGGGCTCTGCTCCCTCTACAAAGGGTAGATGCGATTAAGTATCTGGGAATCCGGACAACCCGTGACCCCATAGACTACATCCATCTCAATGTCAGTCCACTATCTAAGATGCTGAAGTGAAAGACGCAGACCTGGGCCCGCCTCCTGTTGGGAGTGATGGGCCGCATAAACCTTGTGAAGATGGTCATGTTACCTAAAATCCTGTACATGATTTGGCATTCCCATGTGTACCTGGTGCTTCGGCATTTCAAACTCCTGGACTCTTTCCTCAAACCGTTCATCTGGGGTAAATCGAGACACAAACTTCCGTGGCACAAGTTAAAGAACCCGACTGACCTTGCAGGAATGGCCCTCCCCGACTTCAACACGTATTACCTAGCATCCCAACTGTCACAGATCTTTCAAGTGGACAAGGTTGACAGAGGCAGGTTCCTCTGCCTGTGCCCTGCATGGGCGCAACGCACACTAAACCCCTTAGTAACGATTGCAGGGGGAACCCGAAGCGAGGGACGAGAACGCCGGACTCTGACATATCAATACAAAAAGGTGTGGAATATCGCATCAGACAGGCTACACATAGAATCCCCGAACCAGTACTCCCCTCTAGGGATGGGCCCGGTGCTCGATTCGAACCCATGTTCGAATCGAGCACCGGGCGTTCGCTCGCTCGTCGAGCCCAGAACTATTTGGGCCGTTCGCATCACATTCGTGTGATGCGAGCGGCCCCGCAATGCATTGCGGCCGGCGCGGCCGGCGCGGCCGGCGCAATGCATTGCTGGCTGATGATTGGCCAAGCATGCACTGTGACCCCGCATGCTTGGCCAATCACAGCGCCCGAAACTCGGAGAGCAATAATTGGCTACAGGCAGGACGCCTGTAGCCAATTACAGCTCAGGGGCTTTAGTACATGCCCCACCATTTAAAAGGCCGCCACGCCATCGGCCCCGGTCACATGAGTTCCGGCTTTAGGAGAGATCAGTCTGCTGATTCTGTCTTTGCTTGATACTGAAAGATTTGCTCTTCTTTGCTAAACCATTGGCTATTTCTTTGCTAAACCATTGCTACCTAAGTCATTGATCGTTCATTGCTGCTGATTGCACAGTTAGCGTGTTATTAGCTGCTGCTGGGGATTAGTCTGGTGCGTGCTTACTGTTAGTACAGTATTGCAGTAGTACCAACCGCAGTGCTGTTAGCACAGCATTGCACCCCAACAGCACCCATAGGACTTCTAGTGTGTTAGTGGCAGCAAACAGAGCTCCTATATTTTCTTCTCAGCAGCACCCATAGGACTTCTAGTGTGTTAGTGGCAGCAAACAGAGCTCCTATATTTTCTTCTCAGCAGCACCCATAGGACTTCTAGTGTGTTAGTGGCATCACACAGAGCTCCTATATTTTCTTCTCAGCAGCACCCATAGGACTTCTAGTGTGTTAGTGGCAGCAAACAGAGCTCCTATATTTTCTTCTCAGCAGCACCCATAGGACTTCTAGTGTGTTAGTGGCAGCAAACAGAGCTCCTATATTTTCTTCTCAGCAGCACCCATAGGACTTCTAGTGTGTTAGTGGCATCACACAGAGCTCCTATATTTTCTTCTCAGCAGCACCCATAGGACTTCTAGTGTGTTAGTGGCAGCAAACAGAGCTCCTATATTTTCTTCTTAGCAGCACCCATAGGACTTCTAATGTGTTAGTGGCATCACACAGAGTTCCTATATTTTCATCTCAGAAGCACCCATAGGACTTCTAGTGTGTTAGTGGCATCACACAGAGCTCCTATATTTTCTTCTCAGAAGCACCCATAGGACTTCTAGTGTGTTAGTGGCAGCAAACAGAGCTCCTATATTTTCTTCTCAGCAGCACCCATAGGACTTCTAGTGTGTTAGTGGCATCACACAGAGTTCCTATATTTTCATCTCAGAAGCACCCATAGGACTTCTAGTGTGTTAGTGGCATCACACAGAGCTCCTATATTTTCTTCTCAGCAGCACCCATAGGACTTCTAGTGTGTTAGTGGCATCACACAGAGCTCCTATATTTTCATCTCAGAAGCACCCATAGGACTTCTAGTGTGTTAGTGGCATCACACAGAGCTCCTATATTTTCTTCTCAGCAGCACCCATAGGACTTCTAGTGTGTTAGTGGCAGCAAACAGAGCTCCTATATTTTCTTCTCAGCAGCACCCATAGGACTTCTAGTGTGTTAGTGGCATCACACAGAGCTCCTATATTTTCTTCTCAGCAGCACCCATAGGACTTCTAGTGTGTTAGTGGCAGCAAACAGAGCTCCTATATTTTCTTCTCAGCAGCACCCATAGGACTTCTAGTGTGTTAGTGGCATCACACAGAGCTCCTATATTTTCTTCTCAGCAGCACCCATAGGACTTCTAGTGTGTTAGTGGCATCACACAGAGCTCCTATATTTTCATCTCAGAAGCACCCATAGGACTTCTAGTGTGTTAGTGGCATCACACAGAGCTCCTATATTTTCTTCTCAGCAGCACCCATAGGACTTCTAGTGTGTTAGTGGCAGCAAACAGAGCTCCTATATTTTCATCTCAGAAGCACCCATAGGACTTCTAGTGTGTTAGTGGCATCACACAGAGCTCCTATATTTTCATCTCAGAAGCACCCATAGGACTTCTAGTGTGTTAGTGGCATCACACATAGCTCCTATATTTTCTTCTCAGCAGCACCCATAGGACTTCTAGTGTGTTAGTGGCATCACACAGAGCTCCTATATTTTCTTCTCAGCAGCACCCATAGGACTTCTAGTGTGTTAGTGGCAGCAAACAGAGCTCCTATATTTTCTTCTCAGCAGCACCCATAGGACTTCTAATGTGTTAGTGGCATCACACAGAGTTCCTATATTTTCATCTCAGAAGCACCCATAGGACTTCTAGTGTGTTAGTGGCATCACACAGAGCTCCTATATTTTCTTCTCAGAAGCACCCATAGGACTTCTAGTGTGTTAGTGGCAGCAAACAGAGCTCCTATATTTTCTTCTTAGCAGCACCCATAGGACTTCTAATGTGTTAGTGGCATCACACAGAGTTCCTATATTTTCATCTCAGAAGCACCCATAGGACTTCTAGTGTGTTAGTGGCATCACACAGAGCTCCTATATTTTCTTCTCAGAAGCACCCATAGGACTTCTAGTGTGTTAGTGGCAGCAAACAGAGCTCCTATATTTTCTTCTCAGCAGCACCCATAGGACTTCTAGTGTGTTAGTGGCATCACACAGAGTTCCTATATTTTCATCTCAGAAGCACCCATAGGACTTCTAGTGTGTTAGTGGCATCACACAGAGCTCCTATATTTTCTTCTCAGCAGCACCCATAGGACTTCTAGTGTGTTAGTGGCATCACACAGAGCTCCTATATTTTCATCTCAGAAGCACCCATAGGACTTCTAGTGTGTTAGTGGCATCACACAGAGCTCCTATATTTTCTTCTCAGCAGCACCCATAGGACTTCTAGTGTGTTAGTGGCAGCAAACAGAGCTCCTATATTTTCTTCTCAGCAGCACCCATAGGACTTCTAGTGTGTTAGTGGCATCACACAGAGCTCCTATATTTTCATCTCAGAAGCACCCATAGGACTTCTAGTGTGTTAGTGGCATCACACATAGCTCCTATATTTTCTTCTCAGCAGCACCCATAGGACTTCTAGTGTGTTAGTGGCATCACACAGAGCTCCTATATTTTCATCTCAGAAGCACCCATAGGACTTCTAGTGTGTTAGTGGCATCACACAGAGCTCCTATATTTTCTTCTCAGCAGCACCCATAGGACTTCTAGTGTGTTAGTGGCAGCAAACAGAGCTCCTATATTTTCTTCTCAGAAGCACCCATAGGACTTCTAGTGTGTTAGTGGTATCACACAGAGTTCCTATATTTTCATCTCAGAAGCACCCATAGGACTTCTAGTGTGTTAGTGGCATCACACAGAGCTCCTATATTTTCTTCTCAGCAGCACCCATAGGACTTCTAGTGTGTTAGTGGCATCACACAGAGCTCCTATATTTTCATCTCAGAAGCACCAATAGGACTTCTAGTGTGTTAATGGCAGCAAACAGAGCTCCTATATTTTCTTGTCAGCAGCACACATAGTACCTATAGTGTGTTAGTGTCAGCACCCATAGGACCTACAGTGTGTTGTGAGCACACATAGGAGTTCTATTTTTTATACTATATACACTACCGACTACAATGGCTGGAAGACCGCCAAGGAGAGGCAGAGCGTGCCGAGGCAAGAACACAGGGCAGGCAGGCTCTGTTTCTAGAGACAACAGTGCTGGCCGTGGACGTGGTCGTGCATCGTCATCAGCACGTGGCCATGGGACACGCTTGTCTTTGTTTTCGGCAGCTGGACATGTGGAGCCGCATCATGCCGAAGGCTTGGTAGAATGGATGACCAAGCCCTCCTCATCCTCCTCATCCTCTCTCACCCAGGCTCAGGGTACTGGCAGAGCAGCTGCCAACGCGTACTCAATGGCATCATCAGCCACCCCTTCCCTAGACCCACCATGTCCTCCTGAGGAGTCCCCCGAACTGTTTGAGCACAGTGTTGGGTACATGCTCCAGGAGGATGCCCAACGATTCGAAGGCTCGGATGATGATACCCAGCTTGAGGAAGTCAGTAGTGTGCGCGCAGAGAGAGGGGATGCTGAAGGACAGCAATCTGGCAGTAGTGTTCCACCAGCTGCAGCTTACTGCCAGGTTTGCTCTAGTGGTGAAGAGGGAGGGGATGATGAGGTCACTGACTCCACGTGGGTGCCTGAAGGGAGAGAGGAGGAGGAGGAGGAGGATGCAGCGTCACATGTCCAACGAGGCAGGATGCCCCCTGGAGGCCAGCTAGAGGCCAGCACAGCAACTGTACCACACCGCAGAGCTCCGCCTGTGCAGGGCGCTGCCTCTGCACGTTATCACAAAAGTTCTTTGGTGTGGGCCTTTTTTGAGACGAGTGCATCAGATCGCACCACTGCTATTTGCAATATTTGTCTCAAGCGTATCTCGCGTGGCCAAAACATCAGCCGCTTGGGCACCACAAGCATGAGCAGACATATGTCGACCTGCCATGCAGCTCGTTGGCAAGCACACATAAAAGACCCACACCAAAGAACAAAGCGGACCTCTCCTTGCTCCTCATCAGCTGGGATCTCCATCCCCACTATATCTTCAGTCCTCTCTGAAAGCTGCTCTGAGAGGACTGAAGGTGTAGAATTAGGTGTGTCACAACCAAGTACTTGCAGTACACCGACGTCCGATTGTAGCAGGCAAATTTCCCTGCCCCAGCTGCTGGACCGTCGAAAGAAGTATACTCCCAGCCATCCACATGCCCAGCGGTTGAATGCTAGCTTGGCTAAATTGCTAGCACTTCAACTGCTGCCTTTTCAGTTGATAGACTCGGCCCCCTTCCGTGAGTTTGTTCAATGTGCGGTTCCTCAGTGGCAGGTTCCCAAACGCCACTTTTTCTCACGGAAGGCGATTCCGTCTCTCTACTGGCATGTGGAAGGCAATGTCCATGCCTCGCTGGACAGGGCGGTCAGCGGTAAGGTGCATATTACCGCTGACTCATGGTCCAGCAGGCATGGACAGGGAAGTTATCTTTCTTTCACGGCCCATTGGGTCACTCTATTGGCAGCTGGGAGGGATGCAGGACAAGGTGCAGTAGTGTTGGAGGTTGTTCCGCCACCACGCCTCCAAAATGCTACTACTGGTTGTGACACACCTCTCTCCTCCACCCCCTCCTCTTCTTCTTCCTCCATGTCCTCTTCGAGTGCTCTGTCCTCGGAACCAGCGGTGCTCCGTAGGCGTACAAGGGGCTACGCGAGTACGCAGGCAAAAAGATGCCATGCCGTGCTTGCGCTGGTGTGTTTGGGGGACAGGAGCCACACTGGGCCAGAGGTTCTGGCAGCTCTGCAGGGGCAGGCCGAGAGGTGGTTGACGCCACGCCAGCTTAAGCCAGGAATGGTCGTTTCTGATAATGGCACCAACCTCCTCTCCGCCCTGCGACAGGGGCAGCTCACCCATGTGCCCTGTATGGCTCACGTCCTCAACCTGGTGGTGCAGCGGTTCTTGGGCAGGTTCCCAGGCTTACAGGATGTCCTGAGGCAGGCCAGGAAAGTCTGTGTGCATTTCCGCCGATCTTATAATGCCAGTGCTCGGCTGACTGAGCTGCAAAAGGAGCTGAACCTGCCCAAGAACCGCCTAATATGTGACATGCCCACCAGGTGGAACTCAACGTTGGCCATGCTGCAGCGACTGCACACGCAGCAGAGGGCCATCAATGAGTACCTTTGCGACTACGGCACCAGGACAGGGTCAGGGGAGCTTGGCTTTTTTTCCCCACGCCAGTGGAGCATGATCAGGGATGCATGCACTGTCCTCTCACCATTTGAGGAGGCCACGAGGATGGTGAGCAGTGACAGTGCATGCATCAGTGACACTGTACCTCTTGTCCACCTGTTGGAGCATACGCTGCGTGGGATAATGGACAGGGCACTTGAGGCAGAACAGAGGCAGGAAGAGGAGGACTTCCTTGTCTCTCAAGGCCTCCTTTATCCAGACAATGTTCCTTCTGTCCCTCCCATCACACAGGAAGAGGAGGAGGAGGAGGAGGAGGATTGTGTGAGCATGGAGGTGGAGCCTGGCACTCAGCATCAGCAGCAGCAGTCTTTTAGGGATGATGTACAGTCCCAACAAACCAGTGGACTTGTACGTGGCTGGGAGGAGGTGGCTGGCGATCATGTCATCCTCAGTGACCCAGAAGACTCCGGACCGAATGCCTCAGCTAACCTACGCTGCATGGCCTCCCTGATCCTGCAAAGCCTGCGGAAGGATCCTCGTGTTCTTCGGATCAAGGAGAGTGACCATTACTGGCTGGCCACTCTCCTTGACCCACGGTACAAGGGTAAGGTTGCGGACCTTATCTTGCCGTCGCAGAGGGAGCAGAGGATGAGACATCTCAGGGAGGCCTTGCAGAAAGGTCTGTGCAACGCGTTCCCAGAAACTGGGAGGTTACAAACTCCTGGTCCTGGACGACGAGTTGCTGAGGCTTCGGTCAGTAGCAGAAGGAGCGGTGGGGAAGGTGGACGTCTGACCGATGCGTTCAGACAATTTTTTAGTCCGCAGCCCCAAGGTATGATCGGTTCCAGCAACCATCGCCAGCGTCTGATATACATGGTGCAGGAATACCTAGGGGCAAGGTCAGACTTGGACACCTTTCCCACCGAAAATCCTCTGGCTTACTGGGTCCTGAGGATGGATCACTGGCCAGAGCTTGCACAGTATGCAATTGAGCTACTGGCCTGTCCTGCATCCAGCGTTCTTTCCGAACGCACATTCAGTGCTGCTGGAGGATTTGTCACCGATCATAGGGTGCGCCTGTCCACCGACTCGGTTGATCGACTGACCTTCATAAAAATGAATCAGTCTTGGATCACCACCAGCTACCAGACACCTGAAGCGGATATAACGGAATAATTTATAATGTCACATCCCTTCAAGACTGCCTATGCTGATGCTGAGTGACTGTCCTGTTATGTTCACTGACTATCCTCTTCCTCCTCCTCAATGATCCATGCCACCACACCAGTGCCTAAGGCACAATTTTTCAGCCCCTGTATAACAGGGGCGTGTAATTACAATTTTTTAAAAAGATGCTTCGCAACAGGTGTGACTGCTGTGCTCAGAGTACAGTATCTGTGAGGGGTTGCAGTGTTGTGGCACCAGCACCAGTGCCTAAGGCACAATTTTTCAGCCCCTGTTGGGGCGTGTAATTACAATTTTTAGGCAATGCTTTGCAACAGGTCTCATTGCTGTGCTCAGAGTACAGTATCTGTGAGGGGTTGCAGTGTTGTGGCACCAGCACCAGTGCCTAAGGCACAATTTTTCAGCCCCTGTATAACAGGGGCGTGTAATTACAATTTTTTAAAAAGATGCTTCGCAACAGGTGTGACTGCTGTGCTCCAAGTACAGTATCTGTGAGGGGTTGCAGTGTTGTGGCACCAGCACCAATGCCTAAGGCACAATTTTTCAGCCCCTGTTTAACAGGGGCGTGTAATTACAAATCTTGATCTAATAGTTCACAGCAGGGCCCATTCCTGCGCCCACCAAGAGTAACTATGAGGGCCTACAGTCTTGTGGCAACACCGTCCACCACCACCACCACCACCAAAGGCCCAATTTTTCTGCCCTGTTCAACAGGTGCATGCAATTACAAATCTTGATCTAATAACTCACAGCAGGGCCCATTCCTGCACCCACCAAGAGTAACTGTGAGGGCTTACAGTCTTGTGGCAACACCGTCCACCACCACCACCACCACCACCAAAGGCCCAATTTTTCTGCCCGGTTCAACAGGTGCATGCAAGTACAAATCTTGATCTATTAACTCACAGCAGGGCCCATTCCTGTGCCCACCAGTCTTGTGGCTACACCAACATCTAATAGGGCAAATTTCTGCAGAGTATATACGGCAGGCCCCTACTTTCAAACATCCAACTTACAAACGACTCCTACTTGCAAACGGCAAGAGAAAACAGGAAGTGAGAGGAAATCTACCCCTAGGAAGGAAAATTCTATCCTGTTAGATTTAATTTGGGAAAAAGGTATCTCCTCTCTACTGATGCTTTATCACCAATCCTTGTTTCAATTAAAACCCCACTTTTCCAAAAACATTTGTCATTGGGACGGAAAGTGAGGTGACATGTTCTGAACAGATGTGCAAAGACAGCAAATGTTACAGGGGTGATAACCCCTCCCTATGTTCTCCAAAAAGCTTAAAAATTGATTTTTTTGGGATGTAGCTACACTTCATAATGTACCTGTTCAGATTCTACTTAAGAACAAACCTACAGTCCATGTCTTGTTTGCACCACCTATATACTGCTGTTCAGAGTATATAGGGTTGTAGGTATAGGGTTTTATTTTGGGTGCGGGGTCCCCCTTAGTATCCATACAAGACCCAAAGGGGCTGGGGTGGGGGGGGGGTGATGGGGTAGCCATGCCATTTTTCTCAAGGATTTTCAGCCATATGGCGGCCAGGACAAGACATGACATTAAAGCCGCAAGTGGTTTTAAATGGCTTCTTTTTTTCCTTTACAAATGTCATTTTGTGCAAGGACAGTTCTAAACACGGGAAACACATGCCACTTCACAGGCATACTTTAGACACCCCCCAGGTACCATATTTAAAGGAAAATTTCACTTTTTTTTTTTCACTTTATGCATCATTAAAATGACTGCTCCCGAAAAAACTTTAGTTTTTAAAATTTCTTTTTGCATTGATATATGTCCCCTGGGGCAGGACCCGGGTCCCCAAACCTGTTTTATGACATTAACATGCATATTGGCCGTTGTAATTAGCAATTTTGATTTCGAACGTTCGCGTCCATTATAACGAATAGGGTTCGAAAATTTGCGCGAACTTTCGGTCCGTTCGAAGGTTCTGGTGCGAACCGAACCCGGGGGTGTTCGGCTCATCCCTACTCCCCTCTATGGCACAACATAGACCTACCGGAATTTAGCCCAATTCAGGATGGTGGGGTATGGAGCTCTAGGGGAGTTTACTACTTATCTCACATTACGCGCAATGGGAGACTAAAGTCTTTCAATGACCTTAAAACTGAGTTCGCCCTTCCGGGTCATATGTACTACAGGTACCTCCAACTTCGCCACACATATCGAACCCAGTTCCCTCAAGCTGATCTCACCTTAGCAGACAACCCCTTAATGGCAGCAGTTAAATACCCTGACCCCAAAAAACTCATATCCCAATTTTATGTAATGCTGACACTCCCGCAGGCAACCGTAGCGGCATATGCGCTAAAATCCGGGTGGGAGGAGGGCATACTGGGGGATGATGAGTGGAGTGATGCATTGGACACGTGTAAAGCGGCATTTCCCAAGCTGTCAGATCGCCTCACACAAATTTATATTACACACAGGGCTTATCTCACTCCACTCAGAGTCTCCAGGTACAAGAGTGATTTTTCCCCCACTTGTGCAATGTGTGGTCAAGCTACGGGCACTTTTTTTCATTTACTGTGGCGATGTCCCAAGGTCCAGGCCTTCTGGAAGCAGATAGTGAGATTCTTACACGACACCATGGGTTCTCCCATAACACTTCAGCCAAAACCTTGCCTACTGGGTATCTTCCCAGACCCGGATATCAATAAATTTAGCAAAATTTTCCTACACGAAACGCTCTTTCTGGCACGGAAGGTTATAGCCAGAGTCTGGATGAGGCCCAACCCTCCTGCATTCTCACATTGGGTGGCTGAGGTCAATAAGGTGTTACCATATATGAAACTCATTTACTCTCATAGAGGGTGCCCCTCCAAATACGATAAGGTCTGGTACAGATGGCTCAGGGCTCCCACAATGTGCACTTAGTCTCTCTGTCACCCCAGCAGACAATAATTAATGGGGGATGGGGTGTTTGTCGAGATGCAACTTATATACTTTTTATTTTTTGATACAACTGATTATACATGGTACCACTGTTTATGTTTTGTTTTACTGTTAACATTCAGGGGGATGCGGTCTGTATACCCCTATAGAGCAATGCTGTTATTACGTCCGATGTTTACCAAAATCGGCTGCTGTATGTATTATTTTTTCTTATGCTCAATAAAGGCTCTTTGATTAAAAAAAAAAAATGCATGCACAGTGTTTTCCATGTATTCCAATGGCTCTAGTTGGCTCTAGTTCACACCATGCAGTCAGTTCCCAGTGCAGAAACTGACCGGAAACTGAATGCATGGTGTGAACTAGAGCCATTGGAATACATGGAAAACACTGTGCATGCATTTTGTGCAGAAAAAATGCACACAAAACTGTTTGGAACTGCGTCTGGTGTGAACTGGCCCTTAATGATTGTCTGACATTGGGGATTCACCCTGAATGGCAGGAAGCACACACAGAGACACAATTGTATACTTATACCAGTTTATTAAAAATTATTAAAATGTTTTGCATAGTTAGCTGCATCAATCAGTATTTTTTTTTCCGCATCTGCCCTGTGTTCAGGTTTAACCAGACAGATATCTATAGTTAAATACATTAACCAAATAATACTACTAGATAAATTGTTCCAGAAAAATATGTTAAACACATTAAAGAGTGATCTGGCATGAACTGTTTATTCCAGAATTTATGAGCTTTCGCTCTCGTTGGACCGCCAAATCGCAATTGGAGATCACTGCTGTAGTGGAGGCTACTACAGATATTTTCCACTTCTAGAGTGTTCCCACAGGTATGGTATATGCATAGTTACACTGGTCCAAACTGAACCAAAGTAACTGTAAAAAATGCCATACCTGGAATTCTTCTTTAAAGCCTGGTTCACATTAGTGCAATTTCAGATGCGACTTGAGTCAAATGGAATTGCATGACAAGGAAAATCACATTGTTTTTGTCAATGCGACTCGGTGTGGAGGGATTTTGAAATAAGTTCCAGTACCGCTTTGGTGCGATTTCATCGTGATTTTGGCCCCATAGAATATACAAACCTTATGAAAGTTGCATCCAAGTTGCATCCAAGAAGCACTACATTATCGCATTGAAAGTTGGATCAAAATCGTATGACAGCAATGTAAACCTAGCATAATGCCGCGTACACACGACCGTTTTTCATGACGAGAAAAATGCAATTTTTAAAAATGGTCGTGAAAAACGGTAGTGTGTAGGCTCCAGAGCATTTTTCTCGACGAGAAAAATGCCCGAAAAAAAAATTAGAACCTGCTCTATTTTTTCTTGTTGTTTTTCACGTCGTTCTTTTTAACGTCGTAAAAAACGGTCGTGTGTATGCTTTTACGAGGGGAAAAGTTATATTTGCTTTACATTGTTTAAGAGTAGTAGTTCTTTCATTCATGTCCAAATAGATGGGTCAATAAAGCAAGTTTATGTCATTTGCATTTGGCTTTACAGCTATAGAATGATATGATTCTCTGTTAGAGGATATCAGTCCCTTATGGCCCGTACACAGGACCTGAAAATCAGACGACAGATCGACCGTTTTTTTTTTTTGCATGCTAGCCTTATATCGAAAATGTTACTAAAATGTTACTAAAGTTACAAAAATTCTCGTACGACAGAATAAAAAAATCGTGATGTCATGTGTTGTAGTGTATTTCTATTGTATTTTCCGACGACAACTGTAGCGAATAAACAAAAATCGTACCATCTGGTATCGTACGAGAACATTTTTCACGTTTGTCCGATCAGATAATTTTGGATGAACTCTCGTGATTGGCTATGGAAATCTCTGTACTAACGATCCGATTATCGTACGATCGATTAGAAAGTGGTATTTTTCGTCCAATTTTCAGATCGTGTGTACGGTCCATTAAGATATTTAGCAGTTCTACTTTAAAAAAACTACATATATTATTGTCTAATGGTAATTATTTTATTATTGTTTTAATATTTTTCCAGATTTGTTATGTCTAATATGTTCTACACTGGCTCTGCAAGAAACTGGTTCAACATAGATTCCATTCTAATAATCCCCAATGAAGATATTCTGAGAAATGCTTCATTCCAAACTACTTATTCCTCCGCACCAGCAGAGTACTCCTTCCACTGCCAGCAAGTAGGGACAAGTTCATTGTATGCAGAGACATTTGTTCCTTCTAATAGTGAAGCTAAGAACTGGAGGATATATATTGCTGAGTTCCAGGTAAGAAAAGTATTTTCTAATTTTCAAATACTAATTTATAATTGATTAAATATGGGGGGGGGGGGGGGCAAATGTACAAAGACTAATTCTTGTAACAGCACAATTATCTTTTACACTTATACTACACAAATCATTATTTAGGCACTTTGGAAAACAAAACTTCCTGGTCTTCCATACTTCTCCTCTGTTACAGTAGATTGGATACAGGCTCATTTAATTTGGCATAGTGATCCAAGCAAAACCCAGGAGCTGAAGCAACTGTTAATTCCTAAAAGTTTACTGCACGTTTCCTGAACACACAATATCCTAAAATCTTTCAGTAAATTCACTTTAACCTACAAAATACTTATTTTTCTCCTTTGTGACATACCACTACATCAGACCTTGTTTTTCAGCAGTCATACTTTTGGATCCAGCTCTTACACAGCTTACTTCTGTAAAAACACAAACATTGAAAAGTGCTAAAATCTCAGGGATAGAAGAGTACGACCCCTTTCACACTGGGGCTGCGCCGTGTTAGCGGTAAAGCAGCGCTAGTTTTAGCGGCGCTTTACTGTTGTTTTAGCTTTTCTGCGCTTTTTCGCCCGCTAGTGGGGCACTTTTAACCCCCGCTAGTGGCTGAACAAAGGGTTAAAAGCGCCCGTGTTGCGATACTGCCAAATCACTTTGCAGGCGCTTCAGTAGCACTGTCATTCATTTCAATGGGCAGGGCATTTTTAGGAGCGGTGTATACACTGCTCCCAAACTGCCCCAAAGAGGCTGCTTGCAGGACTTTTTTCCCGCCCTGCAAGCGCACCACCCCAGTGTGAAAACACTCAGGCTTTCACACTGGGGAGGCTTGAGAGGCACTTTACAGGCGCTATTTTTAGCGCTAAAATGCCTGAAAAGTGCCTTCAGTGTGAAAGGGGTCTGAAGCTGAGAATACATGTATTGAAATTCACCCGGTTCATAGGGAACCTGAAAAAATGTGATTAGTGTGTACCCCTCTCTGTTTACCAGAAGTCGGTTGTGTAACAGTCCTGTAGGAAAACCAGAATTCGGTCAGCCAATGCAACCAATGACTGCAACACTGATCAATGTGTACTGAAGGGGAGGAGGTTGGGGGGAGAGGGTCCCCACTGTCAGCAGTGACATAGTAAACCATGGGCTTATAATGACAAGCTTACGGGTCAAAATTATCTTTATACATATTTTTGACCTTTCAATAAGGCTTATCTACCCAGTGGATTTTATAGTGTAATGCTACAGTCAATTTACCATTCATCTATATGGCTTTCTCAGTTCAAATGAATGTCCGAAACATGTGCTATGACACAAAAAGGGAACACAAGGGAAGTGCAGCACTAGCACAATAAAAACGTATTTAATAAATAGTAATTAAAAGCAATGTACTCACATGACCCCAGCAAAGGTGTGCACCTTTTATTGCCTGTCATAGATGTAGTCTTGGCCAGAGACATAGCCAGGTAAATGCCAGTAGAATCTTACCTCTGTAACACAAAAACAACACACTGAATGTTATGCTCAGCGCTGCACCTGTTGTCAGCAGGCCATGAAATAATAAGCAAGAACAATTGGACTGTGTATGGTGATTGACTGGGTGGATAGTCAATGGGTATACAAGTATACAAAAAACTCTGGTGGTAATTTTCTTACGAACAAAAATGAAACCAAAAAATCTAACAAAATTTCAGTAGTCCCGGAGGTAAAAAAGGCTAGTCGATATGTGAGTTCAATCAGTCTATGTAAAATACTGCATGAAAGGGGTGAGGCAGTCTCGATGGCGGGTTGGGAGACCTGAACACTGTGAACACAATGGTTAAAATATAAGTAATGCACTCACAAAGTGTCCAGAAAGACAGGCATGTAGGAAGTGCTGGGTATCAGCCCGAAGGAACCAGGTCTGCAGCGGCTGCCGTGTAGCAGGCTCCTCTGTGAGTGTTTGTGCAGAGAGTCAGGAAGACGCCAGGGGAACCTCTCGATGACTGAAGCTGTCAGAGCGCTGTCTTGTCTGGAGTCAAACTTGCCATTCAGAACACGTTTTGGAGGCAGAGCGTTCGGGGCTCTGAGAAAAGATATACCAATGTCCCTCTGACAGGGTGAAACATGGGTGAAACATAGTGGGTTATTTTGCTGACACGTGCTTCGGGGGCATATCCCCCCTTTCTCAAGTCTGTAGGCAACACTGACTCTGAGTGTATAAATTCAAGAGTTAACATCTTGCTGGGTTAACTGCTTCAGCTGTCTCCTCCAGTAACCATTGGGAAATACATAGTATACAAGGGCCAAGCTTAGTTAACCCTTTAAAATGCCACCTCTGTGGTAATTCTATTGTTAAAGAAAAAAATTTAAAGGATTTTCCTCCTAATTCCTTATTTTGCTACTTTCCAAAAAATATTTCCAAAAAATTATCTCCAGTTCTGGAGATAGAGAACAACTGTACTACAGATCAAAACTTTGTTGAACTAAGTTCAATCCTACAGAAAAAATTCTTAGAGAAAAAGTCTTGGAACCAGGAAGGATGAAAAATTCACTGATCTTTAGTACCAACTTCAACAACCATCACAGAGCCATATAGAAAATAATAAGGATTGGCCCATCCTCTTACAAGATACAAAATTGGAAAATGTCTTACCTGAAAAAAAAAATGTCGGTTTCAGGAAAGGATTAATTTAAAGCTGTGGTAAACTCAGATAATGTTACCCCAAATCAGCAATATGCAATTTCATGTTGCTGTTTAGTAGCTATGCTCCCCATACATTATGCAAATAGAACGTTCTTACTTGAAAAAATTTACTTTTTATGATCGCCTCTGCTTGTACTCAGCCGCTGCCATAACTCCTGTCTTCCGCGTCTCAGTTGTATTTTATTTCTGCCCTCACTCTTCTTCTGTGGCCATAATCCCGCACGTGCGCATTCGTTCCTGAAGCCAAGTCTCGTTTTAGTTTCAGACAGACAGGCTCTGTCCTCGGCTCTGTGCTTCAACCCCTGTGACGTAGCGAGTCACATGGGGTTAGGATCAGCTTCTCAGCGGGAGAGTGTCGCGGGATCTCGGGGCTGAAGTCAGCCAAAGAAAATGACGCAGCCCCGGGATGTACACAATTTTCTGGCAAAAAAGAAGAGCCTGCCGGAAAAACAGGACTAACTGCGCATGTGCCGATTACGTCATTGATTAGAAAAGGACAGATTACACAGAAAGTGATGAGGTAGGAAGCATTTTACACAGAGCAACTCGTTCATGAGGTAGGAAATCTTGATATGGTGGAAATAGCACAGGATGGGTTTACTACCGCTTTAAAAACGGTGCATCTGTGCTAAAGTAAATGGCGAGAAAGTGTAAGTTAGAAAAGCAGCACACACAAGAGAAGATACCCTTTCTACTGAATGTAACTGTGATAATACACTTTCTAACACCGTATTATTCTAGTTTTCAGGAAAGCTAGCAATGTTAAGAATATTATAGCCAAGACGCTTATGTATTATAATCATTTTATATATGCATTTTTTTAAAATCTATTCCAGTGAGCTGTGATAGGTAGTAAAGAAATATTTTTTTTAAATACTACATATCTGATATCGTATATAATTTGGTTCGGATACGTTTTGGTCCATATTTATATACATACAGTATATACAAATAATTTATACTTTATTTATTTCTTATGCTTTTATTTTGTTTTATTTTTCTCTGTGTGTATATTCCTGGGAAACCTTAATATCAACTTTTAAATAATTTTTTGTACAGTAGAAATATATGGAACTAGAAGAAACGTGAGTCAGCTTTTATCTGCTTTTTCTCCTTAGGCCCCTTTCACACAGGCTTTCCGATCAGGTCAGCCTGTCAGTTTTTCAGGTGGACCTGATCGGATGCTCCATTCACCTCTATGGAGCGGTGGATGTCAGCAGTGACATGTCCGCTGACGCCCGCTGCTATCCGATCCGATCCTGTCCATGAAATCCAGACAGATGGTAACACTATTTTCTATCCATCTGGCGGATCGGATGAAAAAGGACAGGTGGTCCATTTTCATTTGATCGCTCCATAGAGGAGAGCGTGGCTCTGATAGGTCCATCTCTGCACAGTGAGCGAAGATGGACCTGTCATCTGCCTGCTCAGATGGGATCAATGGATTGATCCCCTGCTGAGCAAAGCGGAGTCCACCGGGCAGAACATCCGTGTTAAAGGACCCTGTGGGTCTCTCTTTTTTTCCTTTTTATTGTCAGAATGGATTTACCACAGAGATGGCTTGTTTACTATGTATTTCCCAATGGTTACTGGAGGAGACAGTTGAAAGAGAATGCTGCATCTGCTTTTGTGGTCTACCAGAGACAGCTACAGTTGTACTAGCACCTATAAGGGTTATACTGTATGTGACTGCCTAAAAGGCTTCCAAAAAAGTGCAGAAAATGGGCAAGTTTTTCTTTCCCATGACACCATAGTACTTGGATTAAGGTCACTAAGTTGTCCCTATGTGCATTATTACTGGGGGATGTTTTTTAGGAAGTTATTTGGATGAGTGGTAGATTTTCACCATTACAAAACAAGTACAGTTGAACTAAAGGTTATTATTAAATATGGAATAGGCATTTAAAATATGAAACTTACACTTAAAAAATGACTTTCAGATAAATTGCATTATTGGTTCTGTGGGTGATTAAATCTCTCTGCTACTGAAAGTTTTAGCTGCTTATTGACAGTTATCTTGTTAGCATCCCGTTGATGTCACTGTGTTGTAAATGAGTCAACTGCTGCATTGTAGCCAAGAGATTTAATAACCCATTTAACCCTAGCTTTATTCGGGTCAATAAACATGTGAGTCAACAGAATCAAAATACAAATCAGTTCAAATGAACGTAGTAATGTATGGGGGTTGATATATTAAAGACAAATACTGTAGACTGTGCATTTTGAAAGTGCAGTTGCACTCTGCAAAGGAATTTACCCCAGAGCTTAGAAAATGAGCTTCACGTTGCAATGAATACCCAATCACTCTGCACAGATTAAGGCACATATAGCCTTATCTGGCTTTTGTACATTTATATATACTATGCTTGGAGGTCTCCTAGGCATAGGTTCCTATTTACGGCTTAAATTCTTAAATTCCCGGAGACCTTACTGTTTTCTTTCAACTGAATCCTATCACCCTGTTTAGTTATAATTAATAATGTACCCATCTGTGATTTTTCTGGGTTATTTTTTTTTTTCTTTGCAAATTTTTTTCTTTGCAAATGTTTCAGAACAATTGTCAGACTCATATATACAGTTATGTATTCTTTTACTAACTGATGCACATCTTTTAAATAAATAAAAAATAAATAATAAAAAAAAGAATACCCAATCACATGCAGGGAAAATAAAAAAAGCATAATTTTTGCTTGCACAATTGGATGATTGAAGTCAGCAAAGCTTCCCCTAATTTTTTAAGTTCCGGAGCACTTACCTTTGGTAAATCAACTCCTATATAACTCCAATTTATAAAAAAAGTTTCCAGCTTGATAATGAAAGTTTGAACAATTTTTTACTCCTACTCTTTAAATGTTTTACAAAATCCAGTCATATACATTCTTTTGTTTTTTAAAAGAATGTCAGGATAGATTTGTATTTTATCCTTACCTATGCGCTATGTGTAAAACTATCTGTCGGTTTATGGAAACTCCTATTTTTCATTAACAAGTCAAAAAATACCTTGTCAGGGTGCCAACTCAGTAAAAGCCCTGGGCAGTAGCAGGAACATAGAGTACACAGATCTTAACTTATCACCAACTCATTTGGCATTACTTCCATGTGTTATTTCCAATTTATTCTGATATTTATTTGTTTGCACAACCTCACTGGGAGATCGGATTCCTATAATTTGTGACTAATGCAATTTGAGATGTATGAATTAGTGAAATTGGTTAAGATTATTGCATAAAGTTCTGAATGTGTATATAATTATTAAATGTGCCAGCTAATTAATGTTAATATTTATGAATTATGCAATGAGGCTATAAACAATGATATATCATTGCTGAGCTGCAAATTAAACTAAACAGCTAACTGCAGCTTAGATTGAATTCTGTAAATAGGAGAGCCTCGTATTTTTAATTTGCATTTTTAAAAATAGACATAAATGACTTTCAATTTGTATCTGTTATAGAAAACCTGTACTGAATGAAATATGTAGGCTTTTTTTAAAACATAACATGCCTGGCTGGCACTGGCTTCAGTACTGTATTAGTCACTGACCTGCAAAAAGTATGTAGCCAGTGGATTCAGAAATATGTTAGAACTCCTGATCTGTACACTTGGTCTAGGTCAATGAGGAAAGTACTAAAATCAGAGGATTGGTGTGACAATCAGACAGCAAGGATTGGAAATTGAGAGGTTAACAATTTTATTTTTTACATATAAAAACCTCTGTTATGTTTTTAATTCTTGTCAGGGGGTCTCCCTAAGGAGATATTGCCACCTAGGAGGAAAGTGAGGGAAAATCTCCAATGAAGTAACAATATCAAACTGATAGGAGTTCTATGGATCCCCAAACTATGCATAATGTGTGTTAGAAATAGATATTCCAATACAATTTTTTACTAGAGCATGGCAAGAGTTTTTATAGAAGTTGTAGCTGTATATTGTCTCACAGTTTGTGATAGATGTATGATGTTTTAGCTCCAATAAATCCTGTTTTGCTGTATACTCTGCTGAGATACATTATTTATTGTATTTTCTTAAAAAAAAAAAAAAATGTGGTTTTGGCCTGCTATGGATTGGATTAGGCTAAAGAGATGTATCACTTGTATTTTGCATGTCATTATCTGTCCTGCAACACTGCTGTATATTATTTGATTAGACCTATTTTTATGATAGTGCTATAAATGATTTGGCTCATCTTCCCCATGAACATAAAAACAAGATTGTTCACCTAAAATATATTTAATATTAGAAAAACATCTTTGAACAGAGCTCTGTATTTTACAGAGTTCTCACTGAAATTAGGGAATGAAGGGATTGATGCATTATATATATATTTATTACATTTTTATAAAGATCCAATAAATGTGTGGGAGAATCTAAAAAAAATTGGAATTACCCTAAATGAAAATGAAAGCTTGAAACAGGCATAGTTTTTCTCTGCCAACATAATCATGTTCCTTTAGTAGAGTACACCTACAAATGTAAATTAGATATTTAAATGGCTTCAAACATGCTTGGGACAAACATAGATCTATACTCGGACAATAAAGTTAACGAAAAACAACCCCCAAAAAAACAGACAAAAATAAATAAACGAAAACCCCCCAAAAAAATGGGCAAACTCGATGGACTACTCAGTCTTTTTCTGCCATCAATTTTCAATGTTTTTATTGTCAGTTGATCTTAAGGGATTGTAACAGAATACTTTTCAAAAACATGGCAAGCTTGATAATATAGATAAGAGAAAATCTTTGAATGGTTTCCATAGCCTGGGTTAAAAGAGTTAATCAACAAATCCTTGCATCTTGCTCTTACAAAATAACAATAACACTGTACATTGATTTTGGAATATGTAGAGAATAAACAATTATAGTTATAATTTTTTTTAATAGTAGGATTTTTAAAACAGCTTACCTGTAAAATCCTTTTCTTGGAGTACATCACGGGACACAGAGCAGCATAGTCATTACTATGTGGGTTATATAGAATTACCTTCAGGTGCTGGCACTGGCAACTTCCAAAACAGGAAGTACCCTCCCCTATATAAGCCCCTCCCATCCGGGAGTACCTCAGTTTTGTAGCAAAGCAATACGTGTCCCCAAAAGAGGGGTGGGAGCTCTGTGTCCCGTGATGTACTCCAAGAAAAGGATTTTACAGGTAAGCTGTTTTAAAAATCCTACTTTCTTGTTCATACATCACGGGACACAGAGCAGCATAGTCATTACTATGTGGGACGTCCCAAAGCAATGCCACATGAGGGGGGGGATACACCATACATAAGCTGGGCGCCATCAGGCATGAGGATCTTTTGCGGCCTGCAACACACTGCGCCCAAAGGCGACATCCTCCTGACTTCTCACGTCCACCTGGTAGAACCTAGTAAACGTGTGTACTGAAGACCATGTTGCGGCCTTACAAATTTGCGCCAGGGAGGCCTGGTGATGCACTGCCCATGAAGTTCCAACTGCTCTCGTGGAGTGCGCCCTAACTTTGAACGGAGGCGGTCTACTTTTCAAGCCATAGGCTTGTATTATGACCTGTCGAATCCACTTGGCTAAAGTAGATTTTGATGCTGCCTGACCCTTTCTGGGGCCTTCCGGCAGAACAAACAGAGAATCCGTTCTACGAATCTGAGCAGTGGCTTTTAGATAAGCTTTAACTGCTCTTACTACATCCAAAGAATGCAATAACTTTTCCTCTACCGAGCTTGGTTTGGGGAAAAAAGAAGGAAGAACCACATCCTGGTTCAAGTGAAACCTCGATACCACCTTAGGAAGAAAGGCTGGGTGAGGACGTAATACTACTCTGTCCTTATGGATAACCAGATATGGCTCTTTACAGGACATGGCGGCTAATTCCGACACTCTTCTAGCCGAGCATATGGCTACTAAAAATATCAATTTCCTGGTGAGTAGAACCAAGGAAATGTGCCGCAAAGGTTCAAATGGCTGCTTCTGCAGAACCGACAGAACCAAATTTAGATCCCATGGGCATATGGGAGCCTTAATCGGTGGAATAATACGAGTCACACCTTGCAGAAAGGATTTGACAAGTGAATGCATAGCCAGGGGCCTTTGAAATAGTATTGACAAGGCCGAAACCTGGCCCTTGATAGTACTTAAGGCAAACTTCCTGTCTACAGCCCACTGCAGGAAGTCCAGAATTCTGCCTATAACGTACTTACGTGGATGCCATTTTCTGGCCTCGCACCAAGTGATGTACGCCTTCCAAACTCTATAGTAGATCTGCCTGGATACAGGCTTCCTGGCATTGATTATAGTTGATACCACAGAGTTAGAGAGACCTCTCTTCTTTAGGATGTGGGACTCAATAGCCAGGCCGTTAAACTTAGAGTTAGTAAGGAAGGGTGGTATATCGGTCCTTGCGAAAGCAGGTCCGGACGACGTGGAAGGGTCCAAGGACTCCCCACAGACATTTTGATGATCTCCGCATACCAGGCCCTTCGGGGCCACGCTGGAGCCACCAGGATCACCGGCTTCTTCTCCAACCTGACTCTGCGAAGGAGTCGAGGCAACAATTGTAGAGGAGGGAATGCATATATCAGTCTGAACTGATCCCAAGGGAACACCAGAGCATCCGAGCCGCAAGCGAGGGGATCCCTTGTCCGGGAGACAAATCTGTCCACCTTTGCGTTGAATCTGGATGCTAGCAGATCTACATCCGGTGTTCCCCACCGCTGACATATTGCTCGGAAGACCTCGGGATGAAGGGACCATTCCCCTGGGCATAACTGTTGGCAACTCAGAAAGTCCGCCTTCCAATTCTCCACCCCTGGAATGAAGACAGCTGATATACATGGGACATGCTTTTCTGCCCATTCCAGGATGTGACTTACTTCCCTCTGGGCTGCACGACTCCTGGTGCCTCCCTGATGATTGATATATGCCACTGCTGTGGCATTGTCTGATTGAATTCTGACAGGGGACCCTTGGAGTCTGGATGTCCAGGCTACTAGGGCGTACCGGGCTGCTCGTATCTCTAAGAGATTGATGGGCAGGGTTTTTACTACATTTGACCATCTGCCCTGGAGAGACCATTGCTCCAGTACTGCCCCCCAGCCTGTAAGGCTGGCATCTGTAGTGACCACCTTCCAAGATATCGGGCTGAAGGGTTTTCCCTTCTGGAGATTCTGGGGGATCAACCACCAGCAGAGACTCTTCCGAACGGAAGGGGACAAAGCCATCGGGAAGTCTAGAGCCTGAACTTTTCCGTTCCAGGCTGACAATATGGCCCTTTGTAAATTCCTTGAGTGGAATTGGGCGTATGGCACAGCTTCGAATGCTGCTACCATCTTTCCTAGCAGCCTCATGCACAGGCGTATGGACGGCTGACTTTTTGCACAAAGCAGACGGACCAAGCCCCTCAAAGAGGATACCTTGTCTAGAGGTAAGAAAATCTTTCCCTGGTCTGAATCCAGCCGTAGCCCTAGATATACCAGGTTTTTCACTGGCTGTAGGGCTGACTTGTCCAGGTTGATGACCCAACCGTGAGATTCTAGATACTTGATTGTATCGACAATTACCACTTCTAGCTTGGCAACTGAGTGGTCCATCAACAACAGGTCGTCTAGGTATGCCATTATCGTTACACCCCGTGTTCTTAGATCGGCCAACAGTGGGGCCAGAATTTTTGTGAACACTCGTGGTGCTGTGGCCAGACCGAATGGTAAGGCTCTGAACTGAAAATGGCGCCCTTCTACTGCAAAGCGTAGGAATTTTTGATGACCTGGAAAGATGGGAACATGCAAGTAAGCATCTTTGATGTCGATCGAGGCTAACCATTCCTCCCCTTGTAGGGCAGCGGTGACCGATCGGATCGACTCCATCCGGAAAGACCGGACGTTTAGAAATTTGTTTAGACTCTTTAGGTCCAATATGGGTCTTATGTCCCCGTTTGGCTTCGGGACTGTGAAAAGGTTTGAGTAGAAACCCAACCCCCACTCTTCCATAGGAACCTCCATAATTACTCCTTGGAGCAATAGTTGTTCTAACGCCAATAGGAGAGACCGTCTTTTCAGAGGGTCTCTTGGCATGCCTGACCACATAAAATGGGACGGAGGAGACTCTTTTAACTCCAACTTGTATCCCAGAGTTACTGCGGAGAGCACCCATCTGTCTTTGATCGTCTCCCACCAGGTCTCTGCGAACAACTGAAGTCTTCCCCCCACCCGTTTGAGTGGGGGCAGCCCTTCATAGGCTTGACTTGGAGGCTGGTTTAGTACCTCTTCGGATCCAGGGCTTTTTATTACCCTGTGGCTGTCCCTGATTTTTACCTCCTGAGTTTGACCGAGGAGGCCGTCGGAACTGCTTAGTAGCAGACGTCGCAGGGATAGGAGAGGTAGTCCTCTTAAAAGATGGACCCCTAGACCTCTTCTTACTCGGTAAGAGAGTACTTTTACCACTGGAAATCTTCTGGATATACTTATCCAGGTCTTCGCCAAAAAGGCGTTCCCCATGAAATGGGAAGCTAACTAAGAGCTTCTTACAGGGAGCTTCAGCAGACCAGTTTTTGAGCCACAGAAGCCTACGCATATGTACCAAAGACAGCGTGAGGCGGGAGGCCTGATGGATAGAATCCTTGATGGCGTCAACCGCAAAGCATAATGCTCTAGGCAGATCAGCCAGAGCCTGGGCCTGTTGGTCTGGCAAATCCCTCAGGACCATTTTCATTTGATCCTTTAAAGCTTGGCAGACTCCAATAGCTGCCACTGCTGGCTGTGTAACAGCCCCTGCTGTGGAAAAAGCAGATTTTAATAAAGATTCCAATTTTTTATCCACTGGATCTTTGAACATTTGAACATTATCTACTGGACATGTCAGTGATTTGTTCACAGAAGAAATGGCTGCGTCCACCGTAGGAACATTCCATCTCTGGGTGAACTTTTCCTCCATGGGATAGATCACCGGAAACCTTTTAGGCGGAACAAATAGTTTATCAGGATGTTCCCAGTCCTGGTATATAAGTCCTTCCAATAATGGATGTATTGGAAAGGAGCAATTAACCTGGGGAGCTTTTAGCGACCCCAATGAGGAGACAGCAGTAGTTGATGGTTCAACAAGAGGCATTTTAAATGCAGATCGAACCATGTCAGTTAGGGTCTGGACCCACAATCTTTCAGTCTGTGATGCTGAAAATGGTTCATCTACTGTCGATTCCTCAAAAACAGAGCTAACCTCCTCCTGATCCCCTTCAGGTAGGTCGGTCCCTTCCTGGGACTGTTGCTCTGCCAACAGGCACTCTAATGGAGGTGATGGAGATCTGGCGCGCTTTCTTTCCTGTAGAGAAGAAGCGATCAATGCAGCCAATCTCTGCTCCAATCCCTCCAGATTTGAGGAAAAAACCTCCTCTGTTATATATGCAGGAGCAGGTGGACTGAGGACAGCCGCAGTACCTGGCACTCCCGGGGGTTCCTTATGGGTATTAACCTCTGATTTCTCAGGGGAGGAGGGTGCAGATGACTGCTCCAGATCCTCAGAGCCCGATGGAGACCCCCTACACTTCCTGAGAGGTATATCTCAGAGTTTTTCAGGCGGCATATTCCTTAGTTCAAAGCTGAGGTATTCCAGCCGCAATACACCCCTTACTGAAATAGTCTAATGCAATTTGCTGCTATGTACATCAGTGGGTGTCTACTAATGCGTCTTTCTGGGGATGCCTGTATCAACCGCCCGCTGTAAGCCCCTATACCATGCTACCAGCTCCTTTTCATGCTCTGTGTCCATAGCAAGCAGCGTGGACTGAGTCCTTTTATCTTGCTGGGACGCCCGCACATGCGCAGAAGCGCTGGGCGCACAGAGCGTGTCATCCGCCAGGCTCCGCCCCCTTTTTTTAAGCTAAACCTTATAAAAAGAAAGCATGTGTGCGCGCGCGCGCGTGCACGTGTGCGCTCTTGGCACCATGTAGGGAGAGGAGCCAGGGTCCCTGTTTCACCAGGACTCGGGGATGGAAGGAAACTACTTGGCAGCATGACAGAGGAATGCAGCTTCCCTGATAGAGAGCTCACTCATCTGCCTGGACTTTCACCATGGAAGGAATAGTCCCAAGAAAAAAGACGTTCCACAGCGGCCTCTAGTGGACAAACACAGGTACCGCACTTATGAAAAACATTTCCAGGTTTACAGTTTTTTTAAAACTTCCCTTATGAAAAAAACATTTCTAGGATTTCTTAGGCATATACAGCTATTAGCGGGAATACCCTTTAGGTAACAGGCAGAAAGACATATTAGGCTTGGGGGTCCCCTCAATAGAACCAAGTTCCTGAGGGGCCCCCACTTACCTTTTCCCCGCCGCAGGACTTTGTTTGGTCCACAGAAGCCCAAACTTCACCTCTCACGGCAGGCATTGTACTAGACCTTCAGGGACCGGGTTCCCAAGGATTCCACTCCCCTGGACCTGTATAGCACCCTGCACAGATAGCCTCTTGGTTTTGGGTATGACCAGAGCTCTGGATCCCAGGGTCCAGCCCTCCTAAGAGAGGCATTACAGGCAAAACCCTGCTCTTCTCTGCAAGGCCCGGGTACCGACCGTTTAGCTATGAAGCTTTTTTTGGTCGGATCCGGAATAGCTTGCTAAGGCCCAGAGAACCTGTACACAAGCCCAGATGAATACATGTTAACCTTGGCCAACACCTTAGACACTGGCAAAAAACTGAGGTACTCCCGGATGGGAGGGGCTTATATAGGGGAGGGTACTTCCTGTTTCGGAAGTTGCCAGTGCCAGCACCTGAAGGTAATTCTATATAACCCACATAGTAATGACTATGCTGCTCTGTGTCCCGTGATGTATGAACAAGAAAACATTACGCTGTTAGAAAAGTGTCCTAGGTTAACCTCAAATGTCACTATACAGAGACATTAATACCATTATGATTAGTAAGATTATCCCCTCTGCACAAAATGTACTTTAACACATATTTATATCTTGCATTGGATTAGTGTACTATAACTAAACTTCATAGGAAATTTGTTCCTTGTAAATTTAATCTGAACTCTAGGCAAATTTTTAACCACTTACCTACCAGGGCAATTTAATTTTTTTTTTGTTGCACACATGATAAAATCTGCTTTTTTTTTACTAGAAATGATTGTAAACCCCCCCCAAAAAAAAAAAAAAATGTTATTTCTGATAGCAGATATCAAACATGTATTTTCAGGAAAAAATACACTAAAATAAATTGTATCACATACACAGCAGAAGCTGAGAACTTGATTTAACCACTTGACTACCATGCTGTTTATAAACGTACCTTGGTAGACAATTAGTTAATGACCTCCAAGCTAAAACTTGATGGTTTTTCATTCTTATTCAGTTTGGCTAGGATAGGGCGATTTTGAAATGTTAAAATCAGCATTTTACTGCCAGGAAATTATGTGGAACCCCCAAACATTATATATTTTATGAAAGCAGAGGTACTGGAGCATAAAATGGTGGTTGTTGTGATTATTTCATGTTGCACGATATTTGCACAGCCATTTATCAAACACACATTTTCAAGAAAATACACTTAAATTAATTTTAGTGCATACAAACATAATACATTACCCAATTTATTTGATAAATTATAAAAGATGATGTTGCGTTGAGTAAATAGATACCAAACATGTCAAAATATAACATTTCACAAATCTGGGAAATGGGGACAAACTATGGTACTTACAATTGTCGAAGGCGATGCTTTAACAGCTTTTACAGGTTATCATTTTAGAATTAAACGTGAGATATGGTGCTAGAATTATTACTCTCACTCTGACGTGCAAGTTTGCATTTGCACATGAGCGTGGGAGGAAGCCACGAGTTCCGTTGGGGGACCCAAGAAGAGGATGATCAGGGGCTGCACAGACCAGGTAAGTATAACGTGTTTTGTATTTTAAAAAAAATGCCCTAAGGGTTATAACCACTTTAAACATATTTTTTTTCACTGGTACAGTACATGTCCTCCAGGCTGCTGCCCAGCTCCCCATTACCTTTGTTTTGCAATCCCTTTCCTATTAGCACATAAAATGTGCTTTACTGATTTCTAAGATTTGGCTACCATTGATTTTAGTGTGGTTCAGATTCAGAATCTGAACTTCACACATGTTCGCCGAAACTGCATCAAACCGAACCCAGGTATGTTAGGCTCTTCCCTAGTAGTGATTACACACAGCTCGTAATTACATTCAATTCTGCTACATTTTATAGGCAAAAAAAGTCTTACATTTATCATTTATAAACTTTATTTTGGCTTTTCCTATAACTAATGGATCTATATATAGTTTGAAGCCACAAAAATGCATACATACACTAATATATATATATATATATATATGTATGTATATATATGTATATATATATAGAAATCAAAAAGGGATTGCTGCACTTAAAATTTATTTAGAAAATACATTTTACAAAAACATCCAATGCTGGCTTAGATTCATTAATAATGTGTGGGGAGGCGACATTGGTACCTTATCTCTTTTTCATAATCATCTCAGTTATCTTATACTGGGTTTACAAATTAATATTGTCATGAGCAGAGCTAAAATTAAATTTTTGGACACCCTGTTAAAAATTCAGGGTAATTCTTTAACCCTCTTCCTGCCCAAGCCATCTTCTAGTATTCAGCGCTGTCGCTGTTTAAATGACAATTACTCAGTCATGCTACACTGTACCCAAACAACATTTTTATCATTTTGTTCTGACAAATATACCGTATTTATCGGCGTATAACACGCACCGGCGTATAACATGCACCCCAAGTTTAGGAGGGAATTTTAGGGAAAAAAACATTTAGAAAAGGAAGTTTGAGGAAAAAAAACTTACATTTAAACTTACATTTAAATGCAGCCTTACCAGTGTCCATTGCAGCCTTGTCAGTCTTGCCAGCAGTGTCCAGTGCAGCCTTTCCATAGTGTCCAGTAACGCCTTTCCAGCAGTGTCCATTGCAGCCTTTCCTCAGTGTCCATTGCAGCCTTTCCCCAGTGTCCAGTGCAGCCTTTCCCCAGTGTCCAGTGCAGCCTTTCCCCAGTGTCCAGTGCAGCCTTTCCCCAGTGTCCAGTGCAGCCTTTCCAGCAGTGTCCATTGCAGCCTTGCCTCAGTGCCCAGTACAGCCTTGCCCGAATTTCAAAAATGGCGCCGCCGAGATCGCCGCAGATACTGGGCGGAGCGGGGCGAACGCAGGGACTGGGCGGAGAGATACACATAGCCGTGTGCACTCGGCTCTAGTCGGCTCTTCTCGGCTCCGCTCACAGTCACGCCGAGTCTCGCCCTATGATGGACATAACACAGGTCCAATGGCGGGACTGGGCATGACTGTGAGCGGAGCCGAGAAAAGCCGAGTACACTCGGCTATGTGTATCTCGGCGGCGATCGCTGCGCTCCGCTCAGTCAGCGGAGATTCGACGGGGATAGGTGAGTATCGGCGTAAAACACGCACCCACGATTTTCCCCTGATTTTAAGGGGAAAAAAGTGCGTGTTATACGCCGATAAATACGGTAGATTTCTTTTGGTGGTATTTGATCACCTCTGGGGTTTTTATTTTTTTGCTAAACAAATAAAAAAAGACTGCAAATTAAAAAAAATAAAGTTTTTCTTCGTTTCTGTTATACAATTTTGAAAATAAGTACGTTTTCTCCTTCACTGATTGGCACTGATGATGCTGCACTGACGGGCACTGATAAGGTGGCACTGATGAGCACGGATTAGGTGGCACCAATGAGGTGGCACTGATGGGCACTGGTGATGGGCACTGATATGCAAGACTGATGGGCACTGATGGGCACTGATATGCAGCACTGATGGGCACTCATAGGCAGCACAGATGGGCACTCATAGGTGGCACTGATGGGCACTGAAAGGCTGCACTGATGGGTACTTATGGGTGGCACTAATGGGCACTGATAGGTGGCATTGGCAGGCACTGATAGGTGGGCACTGATGGGCACAGATGGGCACTGATAGGTGGCACTGATGGACACTGATGAGTGGCACTGATTTACAATGATAGATGGCACTGATGGGCATCGCTGCTATTGAGGCACCGGCAGGTATTGCTGGTGGGCACTGATTGGCATTATGTGTGGGCACACATTAGCATCATGTGTGGGCACACATTGCCACCCATGGCCACAAGAGATGCCATACCTGGTGGTCATTAGTGGTGGCCATCCCTGGTGGTCCTGGTGGCATCCCTGGTGGTCCTTGACGGGCATCCGTGGGGGGGCTGAGCATATTAACAATCAGCACAGCCTCCCCCTATCAGAGGAGCAGCCAATCGGCTCTCCTCTACTCGCGTCTGTCAGACGCGAGTGAGGAAAAGCCAATAAACGGCTCTTCCTGTTTACATCGTGATCAGCCGTGATTGGACACGGCTGATCATGTGGTAAAGAGTCTCCGTCAGAGACTCTTTGGCCTCGTACACACGACCGATTTTCTCGGCAAGAACCAGCAAGAAACTTGCTGGCAGAGAGGTCTTGCCGAGTAAATCGGTCGTGTGTACGCTGCTATCGGGTTTCTCGTCGAGAAAACCGACAAGAAACCTCGACGAGAAAATAGAGAACCTGCTCTCTATTTTCTCGTCGAGATTCTCCTCGGCATGTTTCTCGACGAGAAAAGTGAGTGTGTGTACACTTACCTGTCCTCCCGGAAGCCCGCGCATGTTCGAAATGAATTTGACGCATGCGCGGTAGCTTCCTAGGCATACGTAGGGTATACCAAGATGGCGGCGACGGCATCGAATGTGACGAGCGCATGCTCGACGTAGTCGATGACGTCACCGCGTACGCTCCTTTCAAAGAACCGCGGGTTCTTTGAAACGAGCGTGTGTACACTCGGCCGGGACAAGTTTCTTGTCCAAGAATCTCGTCGAAAAAAACGACATGTTTTTTTCAACGAGAATCTCGGCCGTGTGTACGAAGCCTCAACCTCGTGATCAGCCGTGATTGGACACGGCTGATCATGTGGTAAAGAGTCTCCGTCAGAGACTCTTTACCTAGATCGGAGTTGCAGTGTGTCAGACTGACACGCTGCAACAACAATCGCTGCGATGCATGCCCCCGAGGTAGGGTTGCCACCTTTTCTTCAAGTCAAACCCGAACACTTTAGCGGCCCACAGCAATATTTTGTATAGTATAAACTATACATATATTTTGCTATTAAATACCATTTCTAATCATATGAAGTTAATAACAAGAGTTCCCCTTTACATCAGAGTCCACAGAGTTCCCCTTTACATCAGAGTCCACAGAGTTCCCCTTTTACATCTGAATCCACAGAGTTCCCCTTTTACATCTGATCTCGCAGAGTTCCCTTTCACTGTAAGGGGGGACTCTGCAGACTCTGATGCAAGGGAGAATTCTGGGGACTCTAACATAAGGAATGCTCTGGGAACCCCTGATTTAGGGGGGACACTAAGAACTCTGATGTATGGGAGGACTCTGATGTAAGGGGGAACACTGTGGCCTCTAGTGTAAAGGGGAACTCTGATGTAAGGGGTGCTCTGAGAACACTGATTTACTTTAGTGTACTCACTCAGAGGCAGGAGAGAGGGGGGAGACATTCACATACAGGGATGGTGAGCTCACTCACCCCTTAGCAGTCAGCACCTCTCATCCAGATGTATCTGAGGCTGCTGGACTTCAAATTTCCAGCCCCAACTTTCCTTTTCTGAGGCACAGCACCAGGGATTGGAGTGTGGTCAGACAAAGAGGGGTAGGGGTGGGGGGTATAGGTGCAGATCAAGCCCTCTCTCGGGCAGTGTGAAAGAATGTAACAGACACTCTCAGCTTATCCAACTGCAGCTAGCAACCCTGCTGGGAAGCAATAGTCCAGTCCAAATAATGTGCCCGGGTTTCAGGCTTTCTGAAACTCGGACACATGATTCCAAACCCAAACTGTCCGGGTGAATCCTGGACAGGTGGCAACCCTACCCCGAGGGCGAGGGGCAGCTTGTTATCCTGATCACGTCATATGATGTCCGGTCAGGATAACACAACCACTTTGCCGCCGTCATTTTGCTAAATGGCTGGCGGAAAGTGGTTAATCAGTGATTTGTATGTTAAACCAACAGACCGCGATCAACTTTTATGCTTTAAAAATTTTAAATCTATTCCCAGGAGCCAATTTTCTCATGTAACTAGAATAGTGAGTAACACAGCAGATCGGGATAAATGATTACATGAGATGGAGGAAACCCTCACTCAGAAAGGTTATCCTTCTGATTTGGTTAAAAAGGAACGTAACAGTTTATTGTGTTCTAGAAAAAAGACTTCTTTCCCTAGAAGAATACACTTTTTTGTTTCTTAGTTCTATCCTCTTTCCACTTGTATAAATAATATCATCAAAAAAACATTGGTCCATTCTGAGTAGCAATTATCCTACAATTCCTGAATTCAGTACTCCCCCTTGCCTTCGTACCGACGGGGTATACAAAATAGAATTGTCAGAACAGATCAGTATTGACCACATACTCCCAACATTTTTAGGTCCTTGTACTAATGGTTCATATCCCTGTTTAAATTGCATTCAATGTAATTCTATGATTAAAGGTACATTTTTCTCCCACTCACATAGAGGTAATAACATTGAGATCAAAGGCTTTTTTACTTGTCAATCATCGTATGTGATATATATCATAAATGCCGTTGTGGATTAATTTATGTGGAAGAAACAACCCAAAAAATCTAAGACCGAATTGCCCATCATAAATACTCGGATCAGAGACAAATTAGTGCAATTTTCACTTACAAGACATTTTATTGAAAAAGGACACACAATTTTCCAACTTAAATTTATGGTGATCAACGGGATAAATAGGAATAGGAGGGGAGGAGATTGGGAAATGGAACTATGGAAACAAGAGGTGCAGTGGATCCATCGTTTTGGATACATTGCAACCAAAAGGTCTTAACGTGTTACTAAACCCAGGACCCTGCATTCACTATATGTATATACTGGTCTCCCTCAGTACACAGAACATGGAAATGCAATTATTTTACTAAATATAAACAGCTAAATACTGTACCTTTTCTCATCAGCAGTTAGAGCAGTCTCGTGACTTCAATGAGAGTCTGGTTAAAGCTTGTAGAAGGAGTTTTCATTCTCCCATGATTTTCCATTGAGAATGCAAGACCCCTGACCCTCTGTCTGGATAGTGCTGATTGGCCCTGTTCTGATCACATGCACTCTCCCAAGAAAAGAAAAAAACTCTCTAGCAATACATTCCAAACTGAGCATGTGAAGCCTGTCCCATGTCTCTGTAAATATTAGGTTATTTTGTGGAGACAGTGGAAAAAAGGGAGGATCAGAGGAGACAGGATCGAACAGCTTTTTCCACAATGCAGAGGATTAACCCACTAGGTTCCACAGTGAGTATAACAAGCATGCTTTACTGCATGTACAGACTGATTTTACTGTTGTGGGTTTAGTAACACTTTAACTCTGATTTCAATATGTATGTTTTTGTATAGATCTTTTCTCTTTAATGGTATGCTTATTCCGATATTCATCTGTCACGTGTTGACAATTTTTTTCTTCTTTGTCTATTTTTGAGTACATATTATTTTTTTTTTTTTTTTTAATGTCAGCTATTAGCATGTATGATTATTATTTAGTGATATAGCTTTAATTGTTAGAAAATTTATTAGTTCGTTTTAGATTAAATGTTTGGTATATAAATGTAAGCTGTTGTAAAATTATTCAGATGTGTTCCTACCTGAAGAAGGGTGTTAGCAATATAGCCCCGAAACTGTTGTAATGGAATACTTTTGACTATTCTTGGATGTTTTTGTAAATTTCATTTTCTAAATACTTTTTAAGTGCAGCAATCCCCTTTTGAGTTTGTTATATGGCATGGGCAGAATGCAATGCACTAGGAAATCACAGTTGTGCTTTTCACCACACCTGTCTTAAATTAATATATACAGTATATATATATATATATATATATATATATATATATATATTTTTTTTTTAACAGCTGGACTAGGACCGAGAAAGGGTTTGGATGGCTCAAATCATCCTCTCTCTGTTTTACAAAATATGTTTTTATCCAATATGTAAATTTAGTCTTCCTTCTTTCTTTTCCATTCCATCCCAAGATCCAGGGTCCAGCTAGCTGACCCCAAAAAAATTATTTTCCATTGTCACCCTCATGGGTGGTTAATTAGACTTCCTGAAAGACAGCTCTTCCAGAGGTATAGAGAAAATGGTTGGTTATAGTAACACCTGTTTTATATATTACAGATTCAAGGATTCAACATCAACAAAAATCTTTTCTCCTATGCAAGTGACTGCTCATCATTTTTTACTCCAGCCATTTGGATGGGTCTTGTGTCCGGTATTATCCTGTTGTGGATCTTGGCATATGGAATTTTCATGATTATGCAACTAACAACAAATGATAAATTTGATGACCCTAAAGGCCCAGCATTGTCGGTTCCTCAAGGAGATTAGAATTTTAGCCTTGTTCTTTTACAGTGAATATATCCATGTGCGAGTTCTGCACAATGTGTGTCCATTATTAAATTATTAAATGATTAAATACATTTTCTGCCCCAAAGCAATTCATCAATCAAATGAACACTGAGAGCTATAATACTTCAATTCATGACTGACTGGTGTTTATAAACATCCAACAACTTACTCCACAAAGAAAATGATAAGGAAAAAGTAATGTTGAGCTATTGCTGAAGGAACGTCATTACTTTGATAATTGTCTCCTGTCTTATCGCCTTGTCTATTATTTGAAATTAACTTTATAAGCCAATAATAACAAGTTGATTATTTCTAAACACAATTTCACATGATTTACCATGCCATGTTTTCCTATGTCCATGTAAAACTTAGATCAAAGGGTCTACAGCCCTTATGGGTCCAGGTGATAAGTTTTTGTTGTAGCAAGAATCTAAAGAGATTTACTAAAGGAAACAAAAATTTTACTAAGCAGAGTAAATGTTCACGTAGCTTAGTAAAGAAAGTGAAGCTATATTCATGTTGAATACCCAATAATGTATGAGGCGGGAAATTTAAAAAAAAACTTTTTTTGCTTGTACGTGATTGAAGGCTTAATCTTATTCACTAAGCTAAGCACACATTCACTTTGCAAAATAAACATCCACTTGAAATTTTTTAATTATGCTAAGACCCATTAATATCGCAATACGTGCATTATCATGCTTTTTAAAAAAAAAATCCTGTAAACTACAATGTTATTGTTATGCACTGCAGCCAGGTGCAAGGCTTTTTATAGTGTCATGCCGCGTACACACGATCATTATTCACGGCGGTTAAAAAACCGCCGTGAATAATGACAGGAAAAACGAGGGAACCGCTTGGTTCCCTACACACGGTCGTTTTTCCCGTCATTTTTTCTCTTGACGAGAAAAACGACCGTCTGTGGGCTCCGCGGCAGTGTTTCCCTATGGGAAAACTGCCGCGGAAAAAAATGCTGGAAAAAACGATGAGAAAATTTAGAACATGTTCTAAATTTTCTCGTCGTTTTTTATGCCGTTTTTCTAGACGAGAAAAACAACATAAAGCCCACAGACGATCGTTTTTCTCGGCGAAAAAAAAAAATGCAGTTTTTCTCGTCGAGAAAAGCGGTCGTGTGTACGCGGCATCAGAATGCATGACACAAGAATGCAACTTTTTTCAGTGTGCAGGTGTGAAACTAAGCTATAGGACATATGAAAAATGCCATGTTTTTGCATTGTCGACAGCACAGTAACACTTTACTAAAATGGATGGCTTTAAAATTCTGAGCACAAAAGTATACCACTCTCGTTCTTAATTTATATTCTTTAGACCAAAGGTGTCCATGACCTAGCATTACCCAGTGGTCTATGCACAGGTACTTGCAAATAGATATCCAAATCCACAACGCTAAATAAATAAAAAGAACACAATGCAATTCTCTCAATATAACCAAATGTGCCTGCTATTTTCAGATATGTTAGCATTTAATTATAAAACAATTCTAAATAAATGTTGTAATGGCTTACCCAGTGAGCACATGTATTATTGCCTTTTTATTTACATCAGTCTATTGGTTTACTTTGTGTACTTAATGCTCACATTAACCACTTCCTGCCTGGCCTATTGTAATAATACAGCTGGGTGGGTGCTCTGTTATTTCGGGTAGACATCATATGACAGCCCGAAATAACTCTGGCTTGCGCAGTAGCACACGCTGTTACCGTGATCTTTGGTGGATCACAGTGCTCAGTACTGGACCACTGCGATTAGCCCAGGTACCATGTGATCACTGTGACCAATCACAGTGATCACATGATTACAAGGAAGCAACTGTCATGAATGGCTTTCATTCATGATAGCATTGCTTACTATTGTGATCT
The DNA here is from genome assembly GCA_029206835.1 of Rana muscosa. Taxonomy (NCBI): domain Eukaryota; kingdom Metazoa; phylum Chordata; class Amphibia; order Anura; family Ranidae; genus Rana; species Rana muscosa. Next base: position 708,726,634 of record CM055118.1, read on the forward strand.
CTGTGATTGGTCACTGTGATCATATGATATCTGTGCCAATCACGGCAACCCTGTTCCATGTGATAACTGTAGCCAATCACAACACTCACAAGAGTAAACAATGAGTCATGAATGAAAGCCATTCATGAAAGTTAAAAATTATTGCATTTGCATGACAATTTTAATACATTTTGAGACTGCATTTACTCTGTCAATTGTTGGATAACCGCATTCACCTCATTTAAAGTCCCGGGCGATCTCCTGTTTTTTGTTGCATATATTGGGATAGAGGTGGTTTGCCATTTTGTCCAACACTCGGGTACCACATCTTCCATGGGCTGATCTAAGTTCTTGGTGCAGTTCCCTGTTGGTGGCATTGGTTATCGTATGGCTTGGGAGCTGCGATGTGTATAAGGAAGGTGTTCATACCTCCTGCTGTCCCCCTTGCCCTGTCTGGATGGACGGGGCCACCTACACATCGGCACCATGCGACCACGCCTACCATGCGAAGTCCAAGGTTGCAGCATCAGCTCGCTATTGTGTGGAATGTCAGCATGTGTGACTTGGTAGCGTCTGCGCAGGCTTCTCCACATTTGGCGGCAAGCGTCATTCACATTTGCGTGCCTTGTCACGCACACATGGCATTGGAGGTGGAGCTCACTGGGCCCTCTGGGGATATAAATTGAGGGCTAGTCATGGCTGGGATCTGTTTGTTACTTTATGTTTCCTGTTTCACTCACATGCAGCAGTTTCACTTCATTCAAGGTGAGTCCACACTCCTTCATGGATGCTAATCATCCATTCACTCCCTGCCAGTGTTGCCAACCCCCTGAAGTGAAATTTACTGGCAAGGATGCCAAAATTTCTGAACGGCACCAATTTTTTACTGGCAAAAATCATGACAATTACTGGCAGGGCCGCATTTTTTACTGGCGCTGCAAAAAAGGACCTAAAATTACTGTTTTTACTACTAAACAGTGCAAATATCAATATTTGAACTATAAACACACAGCTAATGCTAATATCAATGTGTTTAAGTTAAACAAAAGTAAAAAAACATTTTTCTCAATTTACATGAAGGTTAGGTTACTATAACTCAGCCAGCACAGAGTTCCCTCTTACATCAGAGTCTGCAGGGATCCCCCTTACAGTGCAAGGGAACTCTTATGTAAAGGGTAACGCTGCAGATCATGATGTAAGGGGGAACTCTGATGTGAAGGGGGGCTCTGGTGAATAGAGACCACCTTCCGCAGAGTGAATACACTAAGGTAAGTGGGGGGTTACTAATATAGGGGGGGACCTTTTATATCAGTGCCCCCTTACATTATTGTATTTACTCCCCTCCTTAGATCAGTGCCCCCCCTCAGACTGGCCTGGCGGCGCTGTCACTGACCTGCTCTCAGGTGCACAGTGCGGGGCTCAGTCAGACGGCTCCAGCTTGGCGGCTCTGACCTCCTCTCCACAGTCCACATGTCCGTTTCTTCCCGTAACCCCCATCACGGCGCTCCCACTCTTGACATCTTTCTGGGATCCCCTCAGAGACTGCAGACATAAAAGACAGGAGATGGTCAGAGGCTGCGGACACGATACTGGAGGTGGACAGAGGCTGCAGAGTCATGACACAGGAGGGGGACAGAGGCTGCGGACATGACACAGGAGGGGGACAGAGGCTGCGGACATGACACAGGAGGGGGACAGAGGCTGCGGACATGACACAGGAGGGGGACAGAGGCTGCGGACATGACACAGGAGGGGGACAGAGGCTGCGGACATGACACAGGAGGGGGACAGAGGCTGCGGACATGACACAGGAGGGGGACAGAGGCTGCGGACATGACACAGGAGGGGGACAGAGGCTGCGGACATGACACAGGAGGGGGACAGAGGCTGCCGACATGACACAGGAGGGGGACAGAGGTGGCGGACATGACACAGGAGGGGGACATAGGCTGCGGACATGATAGGGTCCTCCTCAACCCCTCACAGTGGCCTCCTACTCTGTCCACCATCATATAACTTCTCCTCCACATCATCAGTATGCTGTGTCCTCCTTCTGTGCCCCTTTCACCTCTCCACAGGTCAGGGCAGCTATGACATGTGGAGAGGTGAAAAGGGCACAGAAGGAGGACACAGCATACTGATGATGTGGAGGAGAAGTTATATGATGGTGGACAGAGAGAGCACATCAGTCTCTGTCCCTCCCCTGCATGCCATGGCCGCTTCACCCTCTGGGCTCCCGCTCCCAGCACAGTCCTCCTCTTACTTTATATCCCCCCCTCCTCCTCCTCCTCACCAATGCTCGGCCGAGTCCTCTCCTCCTACGGCGACTGCGAGTGCACTGTAGCCCGCCCCGCGAGCACTCCCGAGTCCCGACTCCGTCCTGGCTGAAAGTCTATTCAAAAATGGCGCCGGGCAGCGCCATTACGTTACTGCGCATGCGCCGCTCGGCCGAACGCATACGAGCTTTCCCAAGCTTCGGAACGGCGCATGCCCAGTTGCATGGTCGGCTCGCGGCCATGTTTTTTATGGGCAGCCGATGCCCACAACGGACTTTACGTACACCCCAAAAAGGGGGTTAAATTTACGTGCTGTACGTAAATTAACGTACGGTTGGCAACACTGCTCCCTTCACATTTGAGCACTTAATTTTAGCATGGTCTGCCATATACAGTCAGGTCCATAAATATTGGGACATCGACACAATTCTAAACTTTTTGACTCTATACACCACCACAATGGATTTGAAATTAAACAAACAAGATGTGCTTTAACTGCAGACTTTCAGCTTTAATTTGAGGGTATTTACATCCAAATCAGGTAAACGGTGTAGGAATTACAACAGTTTTTATATGTGCCTCCCACTTTTTAAGGGACCAAAAGTAATGGGACAGATTAACAATCATAAATCAAACTTTCACTTTTTAATACTTGGTTGCAAATCCTTTGCAGTCAATTACAGGCTGAAGTCTGGAACACATAGACATCACCAGATGCTGGGTTTCATCCCTGGTGATGCTCTGCCAGGCCTCTACTGCAACTGTCTTCAGTTCCTGCTTGTTCTTGGGGCATTTTCCCTTCAGTTTTGTCTTCAGCAAGTGAAATGCATGCTCAATCGGATTCAGGTCAGGTGATTGACTTGGCCATTGCATAACATTCCACTTCTTTCCCTTAAAAAACTCTTTGGTTGCTTTCGCAGTATGCTTCGGGTCATTGTCCATCTGCACTGTGAAGCGCCGTCCAATGAGTTCTGAAGCATTTGGCTGAATATGAGCAGATAATATTGCCCGAAATACTTCAGAATTCATCCTGCTGCTTTTGTCAGCAGTCACATCATCAATAAATACAAGAGAACCAGTTCCATTGGCAGCCATACATGCCCACACCATGACACTACCACCACCATGCTTCACTGATGAGGTGGTATGCTTTGGATCATGATCAGTTCCTTTCCTTCTCCATACTCTTCTCTTCCCATCACTCTGGTACAAGTTGATCTTGGTCTCATCTGTCCATAGGATGTTGTTCCAGAACTGTGAAGGCTTTTTTAGATGTTGTTTGGCAAACTCTAATCTGGCCTTCCTGTTTTTGAGGCTCACCAATGGTTTACATCTTGTGGTGAACCCTCTGTATTCACTCTGGTGAAGTCTTCTCTTGATTGTTGACTTTGACACACATACACCTACCTCAAGAGAGTGTTCTTCATCTGGCCAACTGTTGTGAAGGGTGTTTTCTTCACCAGGGAAAGAATTCTTCGGTCATCCACTACAGTTGTTTTCCGTGGTCTTCCGGATTTGGCCACACCTAATGTTTTTGCTATCTCTCTGATGGGTTTGTTTTGTTTTTTCAGCCTAATGATGGCTTGCTTCATTGATAGTGACAGCTCTTTGGATCTCATATTGAGAGTTGACAGCAACAGATTCCAAATGCAAATAGCACACTTGAAATGAACTCTGGACCTTTTATCTGCTCCTTGTAAATGGGATAATGAGGGAATAACACACACCTGGCCATGGAACAGCTGAGCAGCCAATTGTCCCATTACTTTTGGTCCCTTAAAAAGTGGTAGGCACATATACAAACTGTTGTAATTCCTACACCGTTCACCTGATTTGGATGTAAATACCCTCAGATTAAAGCTGAAAGTCTGCAGTTAAAGCACATCTTGTTTGTTTAATTTCAAATCCATTCTGGTGGTGTATAGAGCCAAAAAGATTAGAATTGTGTTGATGTCCCAATATTTATGGACCTGACTGTATATTGTTGCACACATTATTATATTCACTCTCATGGTTCATTCATGCACACACCATTACACATTCATCTCATTTATTTTACTGTCTCCGAGTTTCCAAGTCAATCTAGCTTTGAACAACATTGATTCATATGTATATATATATATATATATATATATATATATATATATATATATATAAATATATATATATATATATATATATATATATATATATATGTATTGTGAGATGGGGGTTGTTTAGCTCAAGTGGTAAATGCGTTTTTTCAGCGATTCAAGCCAGTCAGGAACTATATTTAAGGGCATGGTAGCCCATTTTTATTAAAAAAGGCAAAATAAAAGTCCAAACAAAGGTTTCCCACGCAGGGGTTCTTCTCCATCAATTACACATAACAGAAAATGCTAGCCCACCTGGCTCTCTGTAGCAGTACTTCTGCACTTTCCTGGTCACCCAGACCACCGGACTCCTCAAAGTAGACGGCCTCCCTTTAGCGTCCACAGCTCTGCCTCTTGCAGTCACCAATGTTCTGGCTGTCACCTACAGCCTCTCTGACTCCTGAAGACCTCCTGTCTCTTGGTGTGGCGCCGTCTCCAACTGGGAGCCCTGAGGTCTTCCCATACATTCATTATAAGGGCTGTGCTCACCTGAGCACACACCTTGCTGGTAATCAGCAAAGTCTGGACACAGGGTTGGAGATCCCATCCCTCCCAAGACACTGTGGAATCTCCAAACTACAAAGCCCCTTTCCAGAATACCAAAACCTGGAGAAAGCTGCGAAAGCAGTCTTCTCCAGTCCACATCTACGCTCTGTAGTCTTGCACCATGCAAATGTGCAGACCCTGTGTCCAGCAAACTGTCCATTTTACCGTGACAGTAGCTCCTACTGTCACAATATATATATATATATATATATATATATATATATATATATATTTTTTCATTACATTGTATACTTCATGGTTACTCTGTTGGCATACTACGAACTGACATACAGTACATATATTCTTATCTTAGCTGACATATACAACAGACTTGGATACATGCTATTTGGGACACATACTCGATCACACAGTTTTTGTCATATTTTTTGATTTACGCATTTTATTTAATTTATTTTTTTAGTTATTATATACCAGTATATATATATATTTTTTTTTTCTCTATTGTCCCCTAGATTCTAAGCCCATACCATTATTGAACCAGATTGGTTAATACATATACATACTTATACCATATACTACTTTACTTCTATGCTGTTATGACAGAATCCATTGATACATATGCATTTATGTTTCGGTTGACATTACTAATGGATACTGGGACATCTTTGGTGACACATTCCTCCACCCCGGCCATGTCTGCCCCCCATTTGTGCTTTGTTGGGTTGGTTTTTCCTCTGCCTCCTCAGTTCCCGAGCCACCTCTGGGTATCCAGCAATGGGTAGTCTGATTCAGCCCTTGGTGAGTATAGGGCCATGCGTTTTGGACCCTCTTGAATATTTGTCACGATACCATCTCTGGGATGATACTTATTTGGTTCATTATACCCCCTACAGATGTAGTACACGCATCTACCCCTGATGAAGCGAGCATGGTCTTGCAAAACACGTTGGGATACTTTTAATGCCTGTGCACTTTGCAATTTAATTTTATACCATGATACGTGTAATGACATTTTTTACTGTATGTATCATTTCAGTGGCTTGGCTATGATTCATGTTCATGTTTGCATGACAATTTTAATACATTTTGAGACTGAATTTACTCTGTCAATTGTTGGCTAACCGCATTCACCTCATTTAAAGTCCCGGGCGATCTCCTGTTTTTTTTTATGTGATAACTGTAGCCAATCACAACACTCACAAGAGTAAACAATGAGTCATGAATGAAAGTCATTCATGAAAGTTAAAAATCATTGCAATTACAGTGATCATCACAGCAAGCATAGTGTAGAAAAAAAAAAAAAAAAAACTTCCCCATCGTAGTACAGTGTCACTATGGTTACACTGCACTATTCTGGTGACAGTATGTAAAGAAAAAGTTTTAATTTTTTTTTCTTTTTTAACCACTTCAATACCGGGCATTTTCACCCCCTTCCTGCCCAGGCCAATTTTCAGCTTTCAGCACTGTCACGTTTGAATGACAATTGCGCGGTCGTGCGACGTGGCTCCTAAACAAAATTGATGTCCTTTTTTCCCCCACAAATAGAGCTTCCTTTTGGTGGTATTTGATCATCTCTGCGGTTTTTAAAAAAAACAATATTTTTTACTTTTTGCTATAATAAATATCGCAATTAAAAAAAAAAAAATTTCCTCAGTTTAGGCCGATACAATTTCTTCTACATGTTTTTGGTAAAAAAAATCACAATAAGCGTATATTGATTGGTTTGCGCAAAAGTTATAGCGCCTACAAAATAGGGGATAGATTTATGACATTTATTTTTATTATTTTTTTTTTTACTAGTAATGGTGTAGATCTGTGATTTTTGTCAGAACTGCGATATTGCGGCGGACACATCGGACACTTTTGACACTATTTTGGGACCATTCACATTTATACAGCGATCAGTGCTATAAATATGCACTGATTACTGTATAAATGTGACTGGCAGGGAAGGGGTTAACACTAGGGGCGATCAAGGGGCTAAATGTGTTCCCTAGGGAGTGATTCTAACTGTAGGGGGAGGGGACTGACTGGGGGAGGTGACCGATCGGTGTCCCTATATACAAGGGACACACCATCAGTCTCCTCTCCCTGACAGGACATGGATCTGTGTGTTTACACACACAGTTCCACATCCCTGGCTCTGTGACAAGCAATCGCGGGTGCCCGGCGGACATCGAGGTCGCTGGGCATGCACATCGGGTTCCCAGTGATGCGGCGAGTGCGCACGCGTGCCGCCGGCCCCACGCGCTCCACACTGCGGGGAATCCCAGGACGTCATATGACGGCCACCCGGAGGGATGAAAGGTTCCTGTGGACGTCATATGACTATAGGCCGGGCGGGAAGCAGTTAAATACTGTCACAAGTCAGTGTCCCTAATCACTGGCACACACTCACAGTGTCCCTAATCGCCACTATACCAGTCATGTTGTCCCTAATCTCTGCCACACTGGTAAAATTGTCCCTAATCGCTGCCACCAAGTTACAGTATCCCTGATTACTGCCACACCAGTTAGAGTCCCTGATCCCCGTCACACCAGTTACAGTGTCCCTGATCACCGTCACAGCAATTATAGTGTCCCTGAGAACCATCATAGCAGTCATTGTGTCCCCATAGGGACTTGTTCATATGTGTGATGTTCTCTGAAGCACCATCCATGTTTGGACCGCTCTACAGAGAGCATTTGGCAGGCACTGCCCAGTCCCTCCAAAAACATGATTGGTAGTCAGGAAATTAGATGCATAATTTAAACCCGTAGAAAGCCTAAAGGTGCTCCTTGGAATTTATGCCCCTCTGTATGGCTAGGCTGTGAAAAGTCTCACACATCTGGTATCCCCATACTCAGAATAAGGAGCAGAATGTGTTTTGGGGTTTAATTCTAAGTATGCCTATGATGTGTATTAGTAATATCCTATTTATTGACAACTTTATGTAAAAACAAATACATTTTCATTTTCTTCCCTGCATTTTCCAAAAACTTGTGGCAAAAAAATGGCAATTTTAAAAGGCTCATTTATGCCTCTTAGAGAATACCTTGCAGGTGTTTTCTTTCCAACATTGGGTGATTTTGTAGGGGTCTCCACTGTCCTAGTGCTCCAGGGTCTCCAAAAATGTGATAGGTAGTCAGGAAATTAGATGCATAATTTAAACCCGTAGAAAGCCTAAAGGTGCTCCTTGGAATTTATGCCCCTCTGTATGGCTAGGCTGTGAAAAGTCTCACACATCTGGTATCCCCATACTCAGTAGAAGGAGCAGAATGTGTTTTGGGGTTTAATTCTAAGTATGCCTATGATGTGTATTAGTAATATCCTATTTATTGACAACTTTATGTAAAAACAAATACATTTTCATTTTCTTCCCTGCATTTTCCAAAAACTTGTGGCAAAAAAAATGGCAATTTTAAAAGGCTCATTTATGCCTCTTAGAGAATACCTTGCAGGTGTTTTCTTTCCAACATTGGGTGATTTTGTAGGGGTCTCCACTGTCCTAGTGCTCCAGGGTCTCCAAAAATGTGATAGGTAGTCAGGAAATTAGATGCATAATTTAAACCCGTAGAAAGCCTAAAGGTGCTCCTTGGATGTTATGCCCCTCTGTATGGCTAGGCTGTGAAAAGTCTCACACATCTGGTATCCCCATACTCAGTAGAAGGAGCAGAATGTGTTTTGGGGTTTAATTCTAAGTATGCCTATGATGTGTATTAGTAATATCCTATTTATTGACAACTTTATGTAAAAACAAATACATTTTCATTTTCTTCCCTGCATTTTCCAAAAACTTGTGGCAAAAAAAATGGCAATTTTAAAAGGCTCATTTATGCCTCTTAGAGAATACCTTGGAGATGTTTTCTTTCCAACATTGGGTGATTTTGTAGGGGTTTCCACTGTCCTAGTGCTCCAGGGTCTCCAAAAATGTGATAGGTAGTCAGGAAATTAGATGTGTAATTTACGTGTAATTTATGCTTCTTGAAAGCCCAAAGGTGCTGCTTGAATTTTGGGCCCCTGTATGCATCTAGGCTGTGCAACAATATTACACATGTGGTATTCACATATTCGGGATACGTAGCAGAATGTGTTTTAGAGTGAAATTATAACCTATGTTGTGTGTGAGACATAACAAGTTAAAATATTTAATTTTCAAAAAAAATTGTGACAAAAAATTCCAACTTCAAAAAACTCACCATGCATCTTACTAAATACTTTGAACTGTTTACTTTCCATAAAGTGGTCATTTGGGGGGTATTTTTACTATTCTGGTATTTAAGGGCCTCAACCCACTGGTGATTGTATATCACTGAAAGAAATCTTGTTTGGGTACAGTGTTGAATGGCTGAATAACTACCATTCAAAGTGTGACAGGGCTGAAAACTTAAAAATGTCCTGGGTAGGAAGTATGCAAAAGAGTCCGGTATTGAGGTGGTGTTAGAAAAAAAGGCAATTTGTTGTTATTTGCTAAAGCAAAATAAAACTTTAGTGTTTTATTGTACTTGTTCAAGCACTGTAATACTTAACAGTTATAATGATGAGATAGAAGGTCAACATAAAAAAAATTGATAATGGCTAAGTAATCCCCTTGCAGTGGGCCATGGGAATTTGGAGAAAGCTTTTGGTATTGTACAAACCCTAAAAATGTTCCTGGCTCAGCCCAGTTCGATAAAGAACAATACTCCCAGAAATACTCACCTCCATTTTCCAGTGATGCGGTGGCTACATCCCTAATTGGCTGCTGTCATCTTGTCCTGGGCTATTGCCGAGTTTTCAGCCTCTTGGTAGACTGGTGGTAGATGACATCATTCCACACGTGCGCATGGGAGTCAGTCACTTTGGCACATCCAGAGTGTGCCAGGACTGTACCCCGAGCTATGCAAGGGCAGCTCAATGTACGTTCAGTAGAAGGCTGTGAGCAGGCAGTAAGTATGTGTTATTGCAGAAGAGACATAGCATGTCTATTCAGCAAGAGCTGGCTGCTTGCAATTTATTTACATTTTTTTAAAAGGCATTTCCTTAAGAATTTTATTTAGGAAAAAAGGGGGATATGAATACATGGGCCCAAAGGCCTGGGAATATACATAAGTGTAGTAACAACAGTCAACGGTCATATCCATTTGTAAGGACTAAGTACAGCACCACAAGGATAAATAGAAACCATCAGATTGCAAAGACTTCAACAAGAAGATAGGTGTTACATCTTTATGGCCAGGGAACCCTAGGGCATCAGGGGAGACAAAACCAAGTCTAAACTGTATAAAATGTGAGTTGAGCTGGAGTCTTGAGACAGGAGGCAAGGGTCAGAAAAACGCCTAAAGGAATAATTTACAAATGGAAAGAACAAGGATATGTGACTTTATTTATGGATAAAAGCACCTGAAAAGCTGACAGTCCTGCTGGCAGCCTTGGTTAGGACTAGTGGTCTGACTAGAGGGAGAAGGGCGGGAGGGTGGGAGAGGGAGGGGGAAAAAAAGAGGGGGAGGAGAGGTTGAGAAATGTAAAGAGGGAGAGATAGAGAAGGAATAGAGGGAGGGCCCTGGTCAAGGAGGGGGGGGGGGAGAATATGCCTCCCAACCCCCCCCCCAAGCAACGGCCTACCTGCGAGTGTCAGGAGACCTTCATGATGTGTGTGTTAATGTGAAAATACTGCTTGCAGCTTTTAAGTTGAGTTTAGTTCTGCTTTTTGAAAGAGATTGCAAACCGTTTCACTTTAGCTGCTAAACTACCAACAACTGTTGGCAGCCCAACCCCAGTTTTTTTTTTGTAGTTTTGGACAGAGTGGGGAAAGGATATATTTGTGGTCTCCTGCTCCTTTGAGGAGATTTTAGTTCACTTCCTGTTGAGACCGAACTGACCGGGAATCTCTCCAGTGGGGGGCCTCTTGCAAAAAAAAAAAAAATTGCTGAAGGGTGAGAACTTATTGTTACTATTACTGTTTCTTTAGCTCTCCTGGTGGCAACTGTTCTTCTCGTTTCTTTTATTGCTTTCACAGGCTCAGGAAGTGAGATGAATGTTGTCAAAGACAGCAGAAGTATTTACTATTCCCAAATCTGTTCTAAACAAAAGAAGTTTAGACACACATAAGGGAAGTGTGCTTGTTGCAACACCCTTTATTGAAAATGCAAAGGCACGTGGTGGGGAGGCAAAAGCAGAAGCAGGCAGGCAGGCTGGCAGAAGAAGAATAGACAGAAGCAGTTGAGGCTGGAGTTGTGCTTTAAAGTTGAAATAAAGTCCGCAATACTTACCTTTTCTTTAACAGTCTGATGTGCCTCACTGACACTAGCATCTTCTACCTGGCTTCTTCTGACTGCTGGGCTGTGGCCATTTTCATTGGCCACGTAGGATGGTGTCATGCCTTTGCAACCACAGGAGTTCAGTTATCTTGGCACACTGGACCTGTGGCTGAATGTAAGCTTTCCATACATTCCAAGGAAGACTGCCAGCCAGCAGGTAGATTTTCTTTATTGCAGTAGAGACATTGCATGACTCTTCTGCAATTAACAGCCTGCCTGCCCCCAGTCTTTAAAAATAAGACTTTAGTTCTGCTTTGAAGTATGTATCTGATGGTACCAATAAAGGTTAGGCCAATGATCACAATAATGCAAAATTTCTAAGGATTACTATAAGGTGATGTCGACTTGATGAGACTAGATAAACAGTAAACATTCCCATTAGTAATAGTTTCTTGTTTAATGAATATGTATAGTTTTAGAGCAGATCAATTTCTGTTTACAATGTGTTTTTGTAATTGTAGAGGGTTCAGTTTAGTACCATTATGCATGTCACAGCCGATTAGCTCTATGTAAGACAGGTCCAGGACAAGCAGATCAGTTACGGTAAGGAATAAAATAAGACAAATGAATTTCCTCAAAAACCAGTGAAATGCTGAATAGATTCGGTCACAGTGCTGAAATTGTCACACTACCTGAAACACCCTTGTATCTCTTTTTCCCTCACATGTTGTCAATTACACTGTCTGGGGTGGTTTCTGTCTAAGCCATCACAAAGCAATGTCATTAATCAGAGTTTTTATATTGACTATTGAATTGTTTTATAAGTGAGTAATTGCATATTTAATGAATGCACCTCTTTTGCCACTCAATATGACATAAATTGGCTGAAGCATTCCTTTAACTAATATATTTCCAAACGTGCTTGAGACATGACTGATGTATGAAAAGCAATTTGTCCCTGTTGCAGATGATCCAGAAGCTCACGAAAATTGTAAATGTCATATCATACATAATAGCATTATGTGTCAGGGAGTGTGCCAGATACAATTTTTTTGACAGCACAGGTAACAGGCACCTTGTCTGTAAAAGTTAGAGAAGGAAGAGTCGTCATTTGTCCTGCATATAATTATATTTAGATGAGACAACTAATCTATTAGCCATGACAAATTATATGCAGCCCAAGCTATCTACTTTCCCAATAAAATGTTTTGTCTAGCATAGCTTGCTTAGACACTGAACGTATTTGACATCATTAAAAAAGGTACCACGTAATTTTACATGTTCTTAATAACAATGGAAGTGTTTAGATCATAGCGTTTCCTTAAGCATTATTCATTTGAATTCTAAAAGTAATGGTGTAAAAACACAGCTGTATTACGGATTCTCTGATGTTTGTGTCATGGATATGCAGTAGTGTTTGTCTGTCAGCTTACCTTCCTCCCCATGTGTTCATCTTAGAGGCCTGAGCCCTTTCACCTGGCTTCCTTTATAATCTCCTCCCAGCCAGACTCCACCCCAGGCCCTATCACAGAACACTATATTAACCTGTGCACTGCAAGCCTGCTTTGCTAATCAACGTGTTTGTTAGGCATTGTGTGTTTGGGTTCCTGCCTGCCGTGTGCTACGTCTGTCTCTCTGTTACGTTATTGGCTTGTCCCCGACTATCCCTGTCTGCTCGTGACCCTTGACCTTCGGCTCGTTCTTCGTTATCCTTGTCTGCTTGTGGCCCCTGACCTTCAGCTTGTTATTCGGTTCTCTCTTATCGTGTGCTGCTGCTTCCCCTCTTTTCCCCTTATCCTACGGGGCGTGAGCTAGGAAACTCCAGGGGCCGCGACCTGGTCCCAGCCTGCAGCTAACATCCTCACCACTAGAGGCCCTGGAGAAGACCAGCTGGGTCTTAGACTCCGCGCCCTGGGGAATCTTGGCTCTAGCTTCTGTTTGGATCCTGGTTGTGCTCCTCTGGTCCCGCTTTCCACAACCACCCAGTTTCCTATCCGCAGAAGCCAGCCATAGGGTTCACTACCTCGCGGTGCACTCCTGTCCCCCTACGGTGTGCATCTGTCACCTGGCCACAGGTGACCCTGACAGTTTGATCAGCCATGAACCCGGCTGACATCCCGCTACCCGCGGATGATCCATTGCAGGGCATAGTTTGCAGACTTGAAACCCAGGAATCGAATCAGACTCAGGTGATGCGATTCCTCCAGGATCTGGCTTCTCGCTTCGAGCAGCTTCAGGCCTCCTTGGGAACCCTGAATCCGCAACCTCAAATACAACCAGCGGCTGCACCTATTGCACCAGTTGCAGCCACACACTCACTACAACTGCCAGCTCCGTCCCGTTTCTCTGGGGACTCCAAGGCCTGCAGGGGGTTCCTTAGCCAATGCACGATTCATTTTGAGCTCCAGCCCCAAAACTTCCTGTCTGATCGGGCTAAGGTAGCCTATATCATTTCCCTCCTCTCTGGTGAAGCTTTAGCCTGGGCAGCCCCTCTGTGGGAACTGAATGATCCAGTGGTTTCTAGCCTGTCTGGCTTCTTGAAACTTTTTCGGAATATCTTCGAAGAACCGGCTCGTGTCTCTTCAGCGGCCAGCGCCCTTTTACGTCTCCGCCAAGAGTCTGCTTCTGTGGGACAGTATGCCCTTCATTTCCGCATACTGTCGGCTGAGTTGAGCTGGAACAATGAGGCCTTAGTCGCAACCTTTTTGCATGGCCTGTCTGATAGAGTGAAGGATGAATTAGCAGGAAGAACCATCCCCACTGATCTGGCCGGCGTTATCTCCTTGTGTAACCAGATCGATATTCGCTTTCAGGAGAGGACCTTAGAAAAGCAACGCCAGCACTCCTTGGTTCTTAGTCAGCCTGAGCTCCCCTCTCTTCGACCCGTAGAGCATCTCCTACCAGCTGAGGAACCCATGCAGCTGGGTCGGACCAGGCTATCCCCCGAGGAACGTGCTAGGCGCAGAACTCTTGGTCTGTGTCTTTACTGTGGGGGCAAAGGTCATTTTCGTGACACTTGCTCTCTTTGTCCAGAAAAACGTTCGGGTCCACTTCATCTGGAAAGTGGAGTATTGGACCCAGAAATATCACCTTCCCCTTCTCGTCTTCTGCTTTCTGTGTTCCTTCATGTTGGTGCTTCTTCTCATTCGGTCTCAGCATATCTGGATTCCGGAGCCGCTGGTAATTTCATGGACTGGGAAATCGCATCTTCCATGAGACTTACTCTTTTGCCCCTCACCACGCCATTGGTGGTCTTGGCGATTGATGGTACTGTTCTCCCAGGGGGACCTATCCGCTTCCAGACCCTCCCTGTTAAGATGTCGGTAGGGACACTCCACCAGGAGTGGATATCCTTCCTTATCTTACCCAAGGCCTCAACGCCTATAATTTTGGGTCTCCCATGGTTACAGCTCCATTCTCCTCATGTGGACTGGACTACTGGACAGATTCTGGCTTGGGGTCCCTCCTGTTCCTCGTCCTGCCTACCCAAGGTTGCCCCCTGTGAATCTGAGCCGGTCATTCATTCCAGGTTGCATAACCATTTACATTTCTCTGTCCCTAACCACCCTTGGACGCACAGCCAGGCTAGCTTGTCTACAAGTCCTGCAGTCGCTACGTCTTGCGATGCGATTCAGGTAGTCGCTACACCTGACTCAGCTATTCACTCTGCCTCTGTACTAGTTATGCCAGTCCAGCCCATGGCCAGTGAGCCTCCTACGTTTTCTTGTTCGGGACATTCTGCTTGTCCTTCAGCTATTCAGCTTGACTCCGGCGACATGTCACCTTCTAACCAACCTGACTTCAGGGTTCCACTGACATCTGCCCAGTCTGATGGTCCTGTGCAAGATGACCAGTTCCCCTTTAAGGGTCTAGGGGACCCTCCTCAGATTCCTGTTGATCCTCTCATGCCCTTGCTTATTCCTAGAGAGCCTTTGGTCCTCAATAGATCTTCTTGTCATCTCCCTACCTCGTTTTCGGTCTCTGAGGATAATCTTAAGTACGAGGTTAGGCAAGTTCTGGATTCTCGGCTCTGCAGAGGCATTCTTCAGTACCTTGTGCATTGGAGAGGTTTTGGTCCTGAGGAGGCGTCTTGGATCGCTGCATCTGATGTCGCTGCACCTCATCTGTTGAGAAGGTTTCATCAGAGATTTCCCTTTAAGCCTGGGTCCAGGCGGGGGAGGGGCCATAAGAGGGAGGGTACTGTCATGGATATGCAGTAGTGTTTGTCTGTCAGCTTACCTTCCTCCCCATGTGTTCATCTTAGAGGCCTGAGCCCTTTCACCTGGCTTCCTTTATAATCTCCTCCCAGCCTGACTCCACCCCAGGCCCTATCACAGAACACTATATTAACCTGTGCACTGCAAGCCTGCTTTGCTGATCAACGTGTTTGTTAGGCATTGTGTGTTTGGGTTCCTGCCTGCCGTGTGCTATGTCTGTCTCTCTGTTACGTTATTGGCTTGTCCCCGACTATCCCTGTCTGCTCGTGACCCTTGACCTTCGGCTCGTTCTTCGTTATCCTTGTCTGCTTGTGGCCCCTGACCTTCAGCTTGTTATTCGGTTCTCTCTTATCGTGTGCTGCTGCTTCCCCTCTTTTCCCCTTATCCTACGGGGCGTGAGCTAGGAAACTCCAGGGGCCGCGACCTGGTCCCAGCCTGCAGCTAACATCCTCACCACTAGAGGCCCTGGAGAAGACCAGCTGGGTCTTAGACTCCGCGCCCTGGGGAATCTTGGCTCTAGCTTCCGTTTGGATCCCGGTTGTGCTCCTCTGGTCCCGCTTTCCACAACCACCCAGTTTCCTATCCGCAGAAGCCAGCCATAGGGTTCACTACCTCGCGGTGCACTCCTGTCCCCCTACGGTGTGCATCTGTCACCTGGCCACAGGTGACCCTGACAGTTTGTCCTTGAACAGTGTTGATTGTGTTTTGATTGTACGCGTTTTTCTTCTTTTATGTAATCTGTGATTGATTCTTCTCTGCTAAAATGAATACAAAAAGAGATTAGACATAAAACGTATAAAAACAATTATTGTGTTATTTTATGTTTTGTAGAGACGGTCGAGGAGTAAGGGCCAAATGGTTTTGGTTGTTTTCTTCTAGGGGTAAACATTACCATATGTGTACACTGCCAGGTAGGCAGATGTTATGTAAGTGGTGCCAATGAAGCACCAAACAGGAGATAAAACCATGAGTTAATGAGTGTTTTTTTTTTTGGGATATTTTTTGTGCTCTTTGCACTTTTGACATTCCGAAGAAGTTGTTTTGCTTCTATTGGGCAAATTACACTTTGACATTTTCTTTGATGACACTAACTACTGCTGACAATGTAAGTTGCCATGGAAACTAGAAGCATGTCCTTATTTATTGTCATTACCAAGCAAACTAGGTCCATCATCACAAAGAAATTAGATTTTTTTTTTAAATAAAACATACATTATAGGGCTGATTCACTAAAGGAATTCGTAACTGTCCTCTCAGCAAAGCGGTTAAGCTCTGTTCACGCTGAATAATCAATCATGTGCAAGGAAAAAACAACATCATTTGGAATTCAACGTGAATACAATATTTACTAAGCTCAGTGAACAGACAGACACTTTGCTAAGTGAACAGGTTCTACTCCTTTAGTAAATCAATATGTGCAGAGGGAAGAGGCTTTCACAGCTTAGGTGTCATCTTGCTAAACCTGGGAGAAAACTGCTATCACACCTTATCGAACACTACAGTATATTAGACTTTTGTTCCTTGTTGGTAAACTGTTGTTTCTTTATGTTCCTCTTTATAATCGGCTGTAGCATCAAGTTGTCTTTGGCTATTGCAATGTGATTCAAGGTTACTGCCCTGTTCCTGCAATGTCTCAAGGGACTTGCCTTAAAAAGGAACAATTTTGCCAGATATAATAAAATAACACCAGCATGACTTTGTATAGAACGTCATAGTAACAAATGCAAACTCCCCTTTTTGCCCATTCAACTTCCAGAAATCTAAATCTTGGAGATTGCTTTGGGTTGCTGTACTTTGCACAGCAGCATTGCTAGTTGGAATGTAATCAGTTACTGTAAAGGTAGCACAGAGAGTTGCCATTTTACACACTTTGATGAGGCTTGAGCTTTGATAGCTGTATATTATGACATTATTTACATTTTAAAATTATTGTATATCTAAACCCAAAAGCATACCAGTCTTTACATGTGGTGGCTGCATTAGTTCTCTTTTTGTTCGAGCTTCTTTTTCTTTATTTTCACCTGACCATCCTGCCAATTACACGGGTTCTTTCCTAGGGTACCAACGCTCACTCTCTGTACTGTTTCTATAGAGGAGCAGCATTATCATCCTAGACCTATTTTTGGGTTTGGACCACAGAACACCTCCCCTTAATGCTCATCTCCCTTAAATAGGAGAAGTTGTCTATTAGTCCACAGAGAGAACTAGGCAAGGCTGAAAACACAGCTAAGGTTTTAGTACAGCATAGGCAGAGACCACAGGAAGTTAGGAGCACACTTTATTTCTGGCTGGATGAACAGACTTTTTTTTTTTTTTTTTGCATCTATTGAATAGGTACACTTTCAATGGTTTATATGTAGTGCTCACTGTCGAAAGGGCTTGTTGATTTGCCATAGGTTCCTCTTCCACTAATGCAGTGGCAGCCAGACACACAACTTGGAGATATCACTCTTCTGGCCTAATGAATAGTCTAGGGGTTGCCTTTTCCTTGTATTTATTGCTGGACTTGGATAGGGCACAAGGAACTGTAAGATAATCCACATCACTGAACAGTAATAGGACACTATTCACCCTGCATCTACTTCTTAGGACAGTCCCTTCAGTAATAGCTCAGGAAATGGACAGCACTGGGACATCATGAGCAATGTTCCAGGCCAGGCAAGCCTTAGTATTAGTGCACACGAGTTTACAACAGCAACAGTCACCCAGATCCTGCACTCAGGTCTGTACTCACCCTGAAATTTGGATGCTTTCTTCCAGTATCAGAGAGATGCTTCCTCAGTGAACTCTCCAGGCTGGGCTCTAGGTGAAATCCCCTTGTTTTGCTTCAGGGGTTCTTAGCAAGCACCCCCCCCCCAGCTTTAGCATAGCTAGGGCCTTGATGAACCCAGGTAAAGTTCAGCTGGGGTTCAATAAACAGAATTAAAAACAATAAAAATTCAGCTCGGGTGCCTGCGGCACCGAGCTGGGAAATTCTCCCCCTGCACAAGACAAAGACTGCTCCAGACCTCAGACTATTTATCCACATTACAGCCACCTTTTGGGCACACCTCCCCAGGGATTGGCTGAGGCCCCATAAATATTAAGACTTCTAATTTTTCATGCGCCACTCCTATGTTCTGGAGCTTCCCAGAAGACAGGGTGAAGCAATTAAGCCTGCAGCCTGTGAGAGCCTGATCAGTCCAAAACAATTAGTCACTGCTCCACTGATTACAGTTATCCATAAATTTACCTCATCAGCCTAGCACCTAACTAGGAGGTTGCTTCATCAATCAACAGACTTTTTTTAAATGTTATTTTGCATCTGTACAACAGGTAGAACTGTTTTTCTATGGTGTATATGTAATAAAAAATAAATAAAGAAAACAAGAGAAGATTGTTAGGGTTTACATACCCTTTCTCTCCAGGGAAAACAAAAATCCAGCCTTGCAGCGGGGCTTCCCCTGCACTGCAAAGTTTACATGCTTGTTTATATCTAGAGTACCTGAAAAATAGGATTTTTATAACAGCTTACCTGTAAAATCCTTTTCTTGGAGTACATCACGGGACACAGAGCGACATAGTCATTACTAATGGGTTATATAGTTACCGTCAGGTGCTGGCACTGGCAACTTCCAAAACCGGAAGTACCCTCCCCTATATAAGCCCCTCCCATCCGGGAGCACCTCAGTTTTGTAGCAAAGCAATAAGTGTCCCCAAAGAGGGGTGGGAGCTCTGTGTCCCGTGATGTACTCCAAGAAAAGGATTTTACAGGTAAGCTGTTATAAAAATCCTATTTTCTTTCTCGTACATCACGGGACACAGAGCGACATAGTCATTACTAATGGGATGTCCTAAAGCAATGCCAAATGAGGGGGGGGATACACCATATATAAGCTGAGCGCTATCAGACATGAGGATCTTTTGCGGCCTGCAACACACTGCGCCCAAAGGCGACATCCTCCTGACTTCTAACGTCCACCTGGTAGAACCTAGTAAACGTGTGTACTGAAGACCATGTTGCGGCCTTACAGACTTGAGCCAGGGAGGCCTGGTGATGCACTGCCCATGAAGTTCCAACTGCTCTCGTGGAGTGCGCCCTAACTTTGAACGGAGGCGGTCTACTTCTCAAGCTATAGGCTTGTATTATGACCTGTCGAATCCACTTGGCTAAAGTAGATTTTGACGCTGCCTGACCCTTTCTGGGGCCTTCCGGCAGAATAAACAAAGTATCCGTTCTGCGAATCTGAGCAGTGGCTTTTAGATAAGCTTTAACTGCTCTTACTACATCCAAAGAATGCAATACCTTTTCCTCTACCGAAGTAGGCTTGGGGAAAAAAGAAGGAAGAACCACATCTTGGTTCAAATGAAAACTCGATACCACCTTAGGAAGAAAGGCTGGATGAGGACGTAACACTACTCTGTCCTTATGGATAACCAGATATGGCTCCTTACAGGACATAGCTGCTAATTCCGATACTCTTTTAGCCGAACAAATGGCTACTAGAAAAATCAATTTCCTGGTGAGAAGCACTAAGGAAATATGCTGTAATGGTTCAAATGGTTGTTTCTGTAGAACCGACAGAACCAAGTTTAGATCCCATGGACATATGGGAATATTAACCGGAGGACTAATACGCATCACTCCTTGTATAAAGGCTTTGACTAGTGAATGCGAAGCCAAGGGCCTTTGAAAAAATATTGACAAGGCCGAAATCTGACCTTTGATAGTACTCAAGGCAAGCTTCCTATCTACAGCCCATTGTAGGAAGTCCAGAATTCTACCTATTACGTATTTACGTGGATGCCATTTCCTGGCCTCACACCAGGCGATGTACGCCTTCCAGATTCTATAGTAGATCTGCCTGGATACCGGTTTCCTGGCATTGATCATGGTAGACACCACAGCATTAGAGAGCCCTCTCCTTTTTAGAATGTGGGCTTCAATAGCCAGGCCGTCAAACCTAGGGCTGGTAAGGAAGGGTGGTATATCGGTCCCTGCGAAAGCAGGTCCGGACGATGTGGGAGGGTCCAAGGACTCCCCACAGACATTTTTACAATCTCCGCGTACCATGCTCTTCGGGGCCACGCTGGAGCCACCAGAATCACTGGTTTCTTTTCTACCCTGATTCTGCGGAGTAATCGAGGTAACAATTGTGGCGGTGGGAATGCATATATCAGCTTGAACTGATCCCAAGGGAACACTAGGGCATCCGAGCCGCACGCTAGGGGATCCCTTGTCCAAGAGACAAACCTGTCCACTTTCGTGTTGAACCTGGATGCTAGCAGATCTACATCCGGTGTTCCCCACCGCTGACATATTGTCCGGAAAACCTCGGGATGAAGGGACCATTCCCCTGGGCATAATTGTTGGCGACTTAGAAAGTCCGCCTTCCAATTCTCCACCCCTGGAATGAATACCGCAGATATGGCTGGGACATATCTTTCTGCCCATCTCAGGATGTAATTTACTTCCCTTTGGGCTGCACGACTCCTGGTGCCCCCCTGACGATTGATATATGCCACTGCTGTGGCATTGTCTGACTGAACTCTGACAGGGGACCCTTGGAGTTTGGATGTCCATGCTACTAGGGCATACCGGGCTGCTCGTATCTCTAAGAGATTGATGGGCAGGGCCTTTTCCGCATCCGACCATCTGCCCTGGAGAGACCATTGCTCCAGTACTGCTCC
The DNA here is from genome assembly GCA_029206835.1 of Rana muscosa. NCBI lineage: Eukaryota > Metazoa > Chordata > Amphibia > Anura > Ranidae > Rana > Rana muscosa. The sequence goes on from CM055118.1 coordinate 708,747,634, forward strand.
CCAGCCTAAAAGGCTGGCATCTGTAGTGACCACCTTCCAAGAAATCGGACTGAAGGATTTCCCTCTTTCCAGATTCCGGGGAACCAACCACCAACGGAGGCTTCTGCGAACGGAAGGGGACAAGGACATTGGTACGTCCAGAGCCTGAACTTTTTTGTTCCAGGCTGACAGTATGGCCCTTTGCAACTTCCTTGAATGGAATTGACCGTAGGGTACTGCTTCGAATGATGCCACCATTTTTCCCAGCAGCCTCATGCACAGGCGTATGGATGGCTGTCTTTTTGAACCCACTAAGTGGATCAAATCTCTCAAAGACGACCCCTTTTCTTGAGGCAAGAAAATTTTTCTCTGGTCTGAATCCAGCCTTAGCCCCAAGTATTCCAGACTTTTGACTGGTTTTAGGGCTGACTTGTCTCGGTTGATAATCCAACCGTGATATTCCAGATACTTGATTGTCTCGTGAACAACCACTTCTAGTTTTTCCACTGAGTGGTCTATCAGCAACAAGTCGTCTAGATATGCCATTATCGTTACACCTCGTGTTCTTAGATTGGCCAATAATGGGGCCAGAATTTTTGTGAACACTCTTGGTGCTGTGGCCAGACCGAAGGGTAAGGCTCTGAACTGAAAATGGCGCCCTTCTATCGCAAAGCGTAGAAATTTCTGGTGGGCTGGAAAGATGGGGATGTGCAAATACGCATCTTTGATGTCGATCGAGGCTAACCATTCCTCCCCTTGTAGGGCAGTGGCTACCGATCGGATCGACTCCATCCGGAAAGTCCTGATATGCAGGAATTTGTTTAGCCCTTTTAGATTTAATATGGGCCTCATGTCCCCGTTTGGCTTCGGAACTGTAAAGAGGTTTGAGTAAAACCCGAACCCCCAATCTTCCAGGGGGACCTCTATAATTACTGCTTGAAGCAATAATTGTTCCAGTGCCAACAGGAGGGATCCTCTCTTCTGGGGATCCCTTGGCACGTTCGACCTTATAAAGCGGGAAGGAGGGGAGTTTTTTAACTCCAATTTGTATCCCAGATTTACTGCGGAGAGCACCCATCTGTCTCGGATCGTGTCCCGCCAGGTTTCTGTGAACAACTGAAGTCTTCCCCCCACCCGATTGGGTGGGGGCAACCCTTCATGCATTTGACTTTGGGGGAGGTTTTGTACCTCTCCTGCTCCAGGGCTTCTTGTTACCCTGCAACTGTCCCTGATTTTTACCTCCGGGATTTGACCGGGGAGGCCGTCGGAACTGTTTCACAGCCGATGTCCTAGGGACTGGAGAAGCCGGCCTCTTAAAAGAGGGACCTCTAACTCTATTTTTGACCGGCAAGAGTGTACTTTTACCGCTGGAAATTCTCTGGATATACTTGTCCAGGTCTTCCCCGAATAAACGCTCCCCATGAAATGGGAAGCTGACCAGCAATTTTTTACAGGGAGCTTCAGCAGACCAGTTTTTGAGCCATAGAAGCCTGCGCATATGTACTATAGACAGCGTAAGGCGGGAGGCCTGATGGATTGAATCCTTTATAGCGTCCACCGCAAAGCATAAGGCTCTAGGTAGATCAGCTAGAGCAAGAGCCTGCTGATCTGGCACGTCCCTTAAGACCTGTTTCAACTGATCCTTCACTGCTTGGCAGACCCCTATAGCTGCCACTGCTGGTTGTGTCACCAATCCTGCTGTAGAAAAAGCAGATTTCAATAAGGACTCCAATTTTTTATCTATTGGGTCCTTGAACATTTGGACATTTTCCACCGGACATGTCAGTGATTTATTCACACAAGAGATGGCTGCGTCCACTGTAGGGACCTTCCATTTTCTGACGAACTTATCCTCCATAGGATAGACCACCGGAAATCTCTTGGGGGGAGTAAATATTTTGTCAGGATGCTCCCAATCCTGGTAAATGAGCCCCTCCAATAAAGGATGGATCGGGAAAGAACAAACAGTCTGGGGAGCTTTTAGCGACCCCAACGAGGAGACAGAAGAGGAGGATGGCTCCGCAAGTGGCATTTTAAATGCTGATCGGACCATATTAGTCAGGGACTGAACCCATAACCTCTCAGCATGTGATGCTGAGAACGGCTCCTCCACTGTTGATTCCTCTACAACCGAATCAACCTCATCCTGATCCCCCTCAGGTAGGTCGACCTCTGTATGGGACTGTTGCTCTGTTAACAGGCACTCTGAGGGAGGAGACGGAGATCGAGCGCTTTTCTCCTGTGACAGGGAAGCAGCAATTAGTGCTGACAATCTCTCTTCCAGCCCTCCCAGAGCTGAGGAAAAAACCTCCTCTGTTACATACACAGGAGCAGGTGAACTGGGGACAGCCACAGTACCAGGTACTCCTGGGGGTGCCCTACGGTCACTAACCTCTGATTCTTCAGGGGAGACTGGTGCAGCCAAAGCATGCCCAAGATCCTCAGCGCCCGATGGAGACCCCCTATTCCTCCTGGAATTTCTAGTCCCGGAGTTTTTAGACGGCATATTCCTAAGCCACAAAGCTGAGGTATTCCAGCCGAAAATACACCAGTTACTGATAATAGTCTAGCATAAATGCTGCTATAATAAACAGTTGGTGTCTACTAATGTGCCTTTCTAGGGGATGCCTGTATCAACCGCTTGCTGTATGCCTTTAAATGTTGCCAGCTCTGTCTCTGTACTTCATAGCCAGCTTACTGCAATAATGTGGCTTTTTAAAACCTGCTGGGACGCCCGCACATGCGCAGAAGCGCTGCGGCGCGCACAGAGCGTCATCCCCCAGGCCCCGCCCCTTTTTCCGGCCACCTCTATATATAGAGGCGCGTGCACGCGCACGCGCGCGGCCACGTGCGCCTCGGCGCTATTTTCAAACATGGAAACCAGGGACAGGAGCCAGGGCCCCCTTTGCCGCAGGCCGGGGGATAGACGAACACTGCAACATGGCAGAGGAAACAGTTTCCTGTAGGAGAACTCACCAGCTGCCTGGACTTTGCTCTCTGAGAAGAAACTAGTCCATATGACAAGAAAAACATTCCACAGCGGCCTCTAGTGGACAAACACAGGTACCGCAGTTTAATATACTAAACATATATAAAAAAACATTCTTTTTTTTTTTTTTTTTTCTTGACCACCATTAAAAATTATTACATTCTTTTAGTAGTTACAGGCATGCACAGATATTAGCGGGAATACCGTTAGGTAACAGACAGAAAGACAAATTAGGCTTGGGGGTCCCCCAATAGAACCAAGTTCCTGGGGGCCCCCACTTACCTGTTCCCCGCCGCAGGACTTTGTTTGGTCCACAAAAGCCCAAACTTCACCTATCACGGCAGGCATTGTAATCAAACCTTCAGGGACCGGGTTCCCAAGGATTCCACTCCCCTGGACCTGTATAGCACCCTGCACAGAAAACATCTTGGTCGTGGGTATGACCAGAGCTCTGGATCCCAGGGTCCAGCTCTCCTAAGAGAAGCATTACAGGCAGAACCTTGCTCTTCTCTGCAAGGCCCGGGTACCGACCGTTTAGCTATGAAGCTTTTTTGGTCGGATCCGGAATAGCTTACTGAGGCCCAAAAGAACCTGTACGCAAGCTCAGTGAAAAACACATGTTTCTTCTTGGCCAACACCTTAGACACTGGCAAAAAAACTGAGGTGCTCCCGGATGGGAGGGGCTTATATAGGGGAGGGTACTTCCGGTTTTGGAAGTTGCCAGTGCCAGCACCTGACGGTAACTATATAACCCATTAGTAATGACTATGTCGCTCTGTGTCCCGTGATGTACGAGAAAGAAAATAAGTTTTACTTACCTGATCTTCTGCTGCTCAGGCAGTAGAAATTATCCTCTACTTCCCTATGTTCTGGTTTCTGGACTGTCCCTTTGCATCCTCACGTCCAATGAGGACTAAAGGCCCTGCATTGTACTTGATAATGCCAAAAGGCATGAGACCATTGGATACAGGAGTCTGGGATGGGGTAAGTTAAAAGTGCTTTTTTAGGTACCCCAGACATAAATGAGCATTTAACTCTCGTGCCGCGTACACACGATCGGACATTCTGGCAACAAAATCGTGGATTTTTTTCCGACGGATGTTGGCTCAAACTTGTCTTGCATACACACGGTCGCACAAATGTTGTCGGAAATTCCGATTGCCAAGAATGTGGTCACGTACAACGTATAGTGCCGTCGTACGTGTTCACTATAAAAGGGAAGTTCAATACCAAGTGTGCCACCCTTTGTGCTCCTTCTGCTAATCTTGTGTAAGTAGAAGTTTGGTGAGAGATGATTCGCGCTTTTCAGCCTCGTGCTTTTCACTCCATTACTGCTCTTCAGTCTGTGCTTATCTGTTTTTCGGTGCGTGTAGACAGTTCGTATCTGGTTTTCAGTGCGTTCTTGTCCTCTCGTTTCTGATTTTCAGCTCACTCTTCTCAGGCCTTTCTGTTTTTCAGTGCGTTCTGTTAGTTCATTCTGACCAGCCAACCGGTTTCTAGCCATGTTGCGTGTACGTACTCGTCGTAGAGTTCGTGCTGTGCAGGGGCTTGGTGTTGGGGTTCTTACTTTGACCCAAGCCCAGTCCATGAACAGGGTGGGGAGGAGTTTGTGAACGAAGAATTGGTTGCTCCTGCGTGACCAATTCTCTCCTATGCCTTTGTTGCGGGAGATCCAGGAGAATAATCCTGATGATTTCAGGAATTATCTCCGAATGACGGGCCCTGTTTTTCACCGTTTGTTGGCTTTGCTGTCCCCCTATATTATGAAGCAGGACAAAGGCTAGTCTACGTTCTTCTCTGCAAAATATAAGACATACACCAGAATCGACTATGTTTTGATATCCCAAAATATGATCTCCTCCCTGAAAAGAGCCGATATAGGACCCTTTACTCTCTCAGATCATGCACCGACAAGTTGTTCGGTTGAAATAGGAGGAATAGAGGCTAGAGAGTGGCATTGGAAGATAAACGAAGCCCTCTTAAAAGAGGAGGAGTATGAGGGGAAATTAAGACAGGAATTAGATTTTTTTTTTTTAATAAATATACAGGGGAAACAACGCCATTTGGTATATGGGAAACACACAAATGCATAATGAGAGGTATGTTTATATCTATGGGGGCCCATAGGAAACAGGAATTAAATGAACAGGTTGACACAATGCTTAAACGGATTGAGGAACTAGAAACAATACATAAGAAATCTCAGGCACAAGATATAGGACAAGAATTAGGAGGCCTGCGTGAAAAGCTTACCTCTTGCTTATTGACAAAGCAAAAGCCAGATTAACACGAGGAAGGCGGACATTCTGCGAATATGGGAACAAACCGGGGAGACTATTAGCAAATGCTTTAAAAGAAAAAAATACGCGGAACCAGATCAAACAAATTAAAACACAGAAAGATGGAATGGTTAATACTCCCCAGAAAATCGCACAGGCTTTTAAGGAATATTATGCAAATTTATACCAACTAGAAGGGAAACCTACCCCCAAAAAAGCACAAAAGAAATGGGAGGCATCAATGAAATATATTAAGAGAAACAGAAATGCCAAGGCTGCCAGAGGAAATAATAAGAGAATTGGATATCCCAATCAGTACAGATGAATTTCTGAGGGCATTAAAGCTTTTGAAGGTGGGGAAAGCGCCAGGTCCGGATGGATATACCTTGTCATATTACAGACTGTTTGCCGAGAGACTGGCTCCGAGATTCATAGCGGCCTACAACTCATTACGTGAAGGAGAAAACATGCCGACAGAAACACTTCTAGCACATATAACAGTGATCCCCAAAGAAGTGAAAGACCCCTCCCAGTGCCCGAGTTATCGTCCGATCTCTCTGCTAATTGTGGATCTCAAAATATTCACAAAGATCCTTGCTATGAGACTGATAGATCATATCTCGGGACTAATACACCCAGACCAGGTGGGATTTACCCCTGGGAGGGAGGGAAGTGAGAACACGCAGCTGGTAGTGAACACAATTTATTTAGCTCAAAAACAACAGAGACCAATGGTGTTAGTTTCCGCGGACGCGGAAAAAGAGTTTGATAGACTAGATTGGATGTTTCTTAAAGCTATTTTACAATAAATAGGCCTGGGAGAAGGGATGATGAACTGGTTTACGGAACTATATTCAAACTCTAGAGTCAGGGTAACGGTAGAGGATAGAATCTCTGAGCAATTCTCCATTCATAATGGAACACGACAGGGATGCCCACTCTCGCCTATTATTTTTATTTTGACAATAGAGTCTTTCCTGAGGAAAATACGGGCAAATCAGAATATTAAAGGGATACCCATAAAAGAGGAAGAACAGAAACTCGCGGCCTATGCTGATGATTTAATTTTTTTTATAACTGCCCCAACTATATCTCTACCGTCATTGTTAGCAGAGTTGCGTGTATATGGGGAAGTATCTAACTTTAAAGTAAACTATGGGAAATCGGAGGCAATGGGGATAGAAACAAATATGCCCTTATTACAACTGATTACTACACAATTTGACTTTAGATGGACTGAGTCCCACATAAGTTACTTGGGAACTAAAATACCCAAGAAGCTGGCTAAGCTATTTGAGCTTAACTACATACCAATGGCGAGACAGATCAAATTGGACCTTCAGAGATGGGATAAAGACATTTTTACCTGGTTTGGCAGGACAAATACAGTATCATAAAGATGAATGTGATGCCAAGGCTCCTATATCTCATACAGATGCTCCCAATTAAGATTCCCCCAAGTTTTCTGAGAGACCTTAGATCAGTGGTTCTCAACTCCAGTCCTCAGGGCCCACCAACAGGCCAGGTTTGCAAGATAACTGAAATGCATCACAGGTGATATAATTTGCTGCTCAGGGATTGCAGTATTCTAGTCTGCATCTCACCAAGGTAATACTTAAAATCTGGCCTGTTAGTGGGTCCTGAGGACAGGAGTTGAGAACCACTGCCTTAGATCAAGGTTTTTGAGATTTATCTGGGCGGGGAAACCAGCAAGAATACGAAGAACTATTTTAACACTTCCAAAGGGAAAAGGAGGGATTGGGGTTCCAGACCCAGTAAGATATCAAGAAGCTTCTCACCTAGTTAGAGTAGTAGAATGGTGTGGGAAATACAGGAAGAAACCATGGATACAAATGGAGCAGGCAATGATAGATATCCCCCTAGAGGGTCTGGTATGGATACCAGACGTAGAGATACCAAGGGAAATAAGAAAACACCCGACAATAGGTGCTACTTTTTAGCAACTAAAAAGATGTTAAAAAAAACAAACATCTCAACATATCCTAGTCCGATGATCCTAATTTTCAGTACACCAGAATTTCAGGCCTTAAAGATCTTAGATTTAGAGCAATACGTCAAAGAGGTATTAGTAGGATTGTTCATTTTTCTAAAAATAATCACCTAATGACAAAAAAAGAGATTGAACGAGACATAGTTCCAGAATGAGATTTCTTAAGGAAGATGCAACTAGATGCCTTTATTAGATCTAAGTTAAAAACGTATGCAGAAGTCAGATTACCAATGGGGTTTGAAGAGATATGTCTGAAAGGGGAATTAATAAAACACTCGCTTTCATATTTCTATTCTACTTTAACCGGTTTGGAAACCCTGCAGGAACTTACCTTCCTGCGGGAATGGGAGAGAGACTTGGGAGTAATATTCTCCCAAGAGCAGAGAAACAGGATCCTGGCATTTAATCAAAAACCATCAGTTGCGAGTAGATACCAAGAGGGGGGATATAAAATTCTCACTAGATGGTACAGAACACCGACGGTACTACATCGGATATACCCCCAAATATCAAAAACTTGTTGGAGATGCAAGGAAGCAGATGGTACCATAATGCATATTTTTTGGGAATGTGTGAAAATTAAAGAGTTTTGGAGAATGGTAGCTGAAACCATAGGTTTAATAACAGGAGTTTTGCTAGGGGAGAATCCGGCTACATATCTACTATTCGATATACCTATCTCAGCCGGAAAATATAAAAACTCCCTATTGAGACACTTAATGGTGGCAGCGAGGGCGTGTATCCCTGTTCTGTGGAAGTGTGAAAGCCCCCCAACAAGAGCACAGTGGTTTGCGAGAATTGCAGAGATTCAACAAATGGAGAATCTTACTCTGACAATGAAGGATCAAGATGAGAGGTACCGAAAGACATGGGCCCCATATATGACGTACAGGGAAGATACAAGAGGAGATGAGTAAGGAAATAGGTGGTCGACGGAGAGGGGGGGAGGGGCGGTGCAGAGGAGGGGTCCTTTTTATTCTTTTTTTTTTTGGGGGGCTGGGGAAAGAAAGGGAAAGAAGGGTTTATAATAAGCTAAGTAGTAACCTAGGAAATAACAGAGTGTATACATTTAATAGAATGCAATGTAATTGTTATACTAAGACTATGTAAGACTAACTGGAATTGTGGTAAGAAACTTATGAAAAATAAAGAATTTATAAAAAAAAAGAGATTGGTGAAGCCGCAGATCCCCGCGGCAACCGTCCCCTATTTGAAGGCAAAAATTGGTGGCATGAGGAGCACTTATAATAGGGAGCAAAAGAAGGTCCAGGATTCCCAGAGATCAGGAGCTGCAGCAGATGACATTTATGTACCCAGGCTGTGGTACTATGACAGACTGCGGTTTCTGTCGGACCAGAGTGACATCAGGCCATCACTCTCAACTCTTCCTTCAACAATTCCTTCCACCCCAGCTGAGGCTTCCGACATCCAACCTGGCCCTTCCACCCAGGAAGAAGTGGAGGAGCCCAGCTTGAGCCAGGTATAGCATTGTTCAACATATTTCTTGTCCTAAAATTAATGATGTTAACTAGATGTTATTATTGATCACTAATTTCTGATTTAACAAAGTGTTTTACATATCAATAGACAGTAGTGGCCAAAAAATGATTGGGACAAGAATGAAAAATGCTGGGGTCAGAGTGATAGTCTTTTCTATTTATTAACATTCAATTTGCAACAGTCATGAGCTGAAAATTGTGTGTGATTGATGAACCAAAAACTAAAACTGTGTCCCTTTTTCATACACAGGAAAGCCTCAGCCAGGAGGAGGCTGTGGAATGTGGCAGCCAGGAGGTGGCGGGGTAAGTGGCAGCCAGGAGGTGGCCGGGCCCAGTAGCCTGACCGAATCCCAGGTCCCTCCCCTCCGCCTTCCAACCAAAAGGCCCAGGAAGGGAAGGAACGTGGAGGAGGCAGCACTTGGGTTAATTCGGCAGGCTAATGCGGCCCCCAGAACCTCCCCAATCTTCAAGAGGCCTATGCCTGCATGGTGGCCTGCAAAATGCAGGAAATGGAGGAGGGCCAACGCCTCTTCTGTGAGGAAGTGATCTATCTGGCCCTAAATAAGGGGTTGAGGGGCGAACTCACAAGCAAAAGCCATGTTTGTGAGTTCGACCATCCTTCTCCTCCTCCTCCTCCACCTCCTGCCACAACTCCAACACCAGAGCCACAGCCTGGAAGCAAGCCTGAAAAGAAGTGTGGAAGGAAGACAAGAAGGTGATGGCCTGGGTTCAGTCTGGTCTGACAAAAGATGCAGGCTGTGGTATGACCACAGCCTGGGGACATATATGCCATCTGCTGCTGTTCCCAATCTCTCGGAGTCCTGGACCAGATTGTGCTCCCTATCATATGGACTCCTTAGGCTACCAATTTTGCCTGTCAAATAGTTGAGTGCCCTGAGGTACAAAGGCTTCGCCAATTTCTCCAATTTATCCAGCATTGCCTTCCTCTTTATTTTGTTATGACCCCTAATAAATGTCTATTTTTTTTTTACAAATACTTGCCTATGTGTTTTACGTAATTTTCGCTCCATAAGATGCACTTTCTCCCCCAAAAAACGTGGGGAAATATCTGTGCGTCTTATGGAGCAAATACTGACCAGCAGAGCCGCTAATAGGGGGATCGTTTCGGTGACAGAACAATGCTCTATGCAAACAAAATCCTGTTTCTCCCCTGCCCTCAGCTGCTATAGGGAGAGAAACAAAGGGCATTGTTCTTTAATTAACATCGGCATTAACATGTAAATCGCACGGCATTGTTATGTAAACGAGGTCGGCCGCCCCAATTTATATGCAAATCACGCCCCATCCTCTTCATGCCGCCCACCTAGACAGCATACAGGTGAGCATAGGGGGCATTTAGAGGTAATCAAAAAGGGAAGTTTGAGGTGCAGAGGTAAGCAGAGGAGGTATGCAGTCAGAGGTGAACAGAGGTGGTGTACAGAGGTGCAGAGTTGAATGGGAAGGAAGGGTTGGAGTGCAGAGGTTAGCAGAGTAGGGGTTTGGGGGACAGAGGTTAGCAGATGATGAGTTAGAGGGGCAGAGTTGTACTCAGAGGGAGATAAGAATGCAGAGATTAGTAGAGAGATGGGGGGATTACTGTAAATACACCTGTTATATGGCTAGTCAGTGTAAATGTCTCAACTACATTGGTGGTTGATGTAAATACTCCTGTTGTGTTGGGGTCAGTGTAAATGTCCCAGTTACATTGGGGATCAGTGTAGGGTGCCCCCTTACATTGGTTGTCAGTGTAGAAATATTATTTGTTTATATTTTATTAAATATTTTAGTCCACCATTTGGTTCAGATTTTTTTTTCATATTTTCCTCCTCTAAAACCTAGGTGCGTCTTATGGTCAGGTGCGTCTCATGGAGCGAAAAATACGGTACTTCAAAAAGGACAGTTTGTTTGTGAGTAGGCAGGTACATTTCAAAAATACAATGTCTAATTAACAAGGGAAACCAACACCAACCAACCTCCTTGAGGTTAAAAAATACAAGATAATAATGGTGTTGTGGTAACTTGACACACAGAACGAAAAAAAATATTATGGAGATCACAAGAATTAAAAAAAAAAAAAAATAGGAGATCTTGATTAATAAAAAATAAAAAAAACACGAGATCTTGATTAAAAATTTAATAAAAAAAAGAACACTATAAAAAAAATTCTAATCATTATGATGGAGATCTGGCTTAAAAAAATAATAAGATTATTCAGGAGATCACGAGAAATAATAAATAAATCAGTTTGTCAGAACTCTGTGTGAATATCAGCAGCAAAACAACTTCATTATTCTAGCATTATAAAGAAGAAGAGAATACGCTGCATTAAAAGATTTAAAAAATTGCAGCGTGACGAATGTGCTATTTCCATTACGAACGCTAGTTTTACCAGACCGAGCGCTTCCGTCTCGTACTTGATTCAAAGCATGCGTGGAATTTTGTGCTTCGGAATTGTCTACACATGCTCGCAATTTACGAGAACGGATTTTGTTGTCGGAAAATTTGAGAACCAGCTCTCAAATTTTTGTTGTCGGAATTTCCGAGAGCAAATTTCCGATGGAGCCTACACACGGTCGGAATTTCTGACAACAAGCTCCCATTGAACATTTGTTGTCAGAAATTACGAGCGTGTGTACGCGGCATTGCAGTGTGAAGGCAGTTCCAATCAAGGGAGGATTTTTGTTTATCCTGGTGTTCAGCTTTCAAATGCATTTAATTAAAACATTTATGGGAAGTATAGATTGCCTACATTTGTTCATAATTACAGAGAAGCAACTGTTAAAATGTACAGAAAGATTTTTTTTTTTTTATACAGAATTACTCCAGTATAAAATTATTGCATTATATGCGATCTTTCATAATTGGAATATTTAGTAACATGAAAGCTTTCATTGTTAAAAGATTATAGGGAGGGAACCTAAGGCTTAATTCGCATTCAAAGTACCGTACTTAAGAATAAACTTATGACATGTTATTTTTTGCAAAGAAAGAAAGCTGCTGAATTTCCAAATATACTGTATGTGTCTGACGGCTTCTGGTAAGTAACCTTCAGTAAGTGAAATTACTGCATTATTTCCAGCAACGCAAACTCCATTATGGCAACAAGCTGTTCTGCCTCACCAAGGACTAAAATATCTTTTGTTTGATGGTAAAATTTCTTTTTTTGTTTGCAAAATTACTCCTATAAAAATATGCTGCATTATATTCTATCGTATATATGCTATCTTCTGTAATCAGAATATTTAGCAGCATGAAAGCTTTCATTGTTGTACAATTATAGGGATGGAACCAGTCTTAATTTGTATCCAAGGTAGTTAAGAATAAACTTATGCCATGTTTATTCTTTGCAAAGAATGATGCTGAATTTCCAAATATGTGCCTGAAGACTTTAGGTAAGTACACTTCAGTAAGAAAGATTGCTGCATTGTTTCAAGCAAAACGGACTCCCTATGGCAACAAGCTCTTTTGTTTCATGGGGTCTAAAATACTGTGATCTTTTTTGATGGTAAAGTATATTCAGTTTAGAAGTACTGTAACTGCTTTTCAACTGCAACTTGCATTTAGCTTACTATACCAGATTGTGTTTATGTAGTAGTTGTCACAGTCATTATTGGATTTTTTTAATAAGGTTGTGCCAAAAGTAGTATCAATGTCCAAAGTGCAGTAACGCATAACCAATCTGATTCCAGTTTTGCTTAAGAAAATATAAATTCTTTATTTTTATAGATTCTTTATTTAATGTAGACACAAGGAAGTATACAAATCGTAGCATCAAAATGGTGACCTAGTCATGTTACAACAATACAGTCTCAATAGAATCTCACCATAGAGTGATATCCATTAACAGAATATTCCATGGTATGGGATAAATATCAAAACCATACATAATGATCAGGTTTGTTTGTCTGTCTGTATCCCTGATCAGTATCAAGCAAACTTCCATGACAGTGTCATAGTTGATTGTCATGAAGTGTAAGAGAAAAAAACTGTTTAAATATATGATAAAGCAGAAACACTTCTGTAAATCCGAAAGCTAGGTTTACATGTGGATTTGAACTAGAAGTATATAAGATCAATAGGGAAGGAAAGTAAAGGTAGTGTTAATCAAGAAGGATCATGGTAGGGAGTAGGGATGAGCCGAACACCCCCTGGTTCGGTTCGCACCAGAACATGCGAACAGGTAAAAAATATGTTCGAACACACGAACAGCATTAAAGTCTATGGGACACGAACATGAAAAATCAAAAGTGCTAATTTTAAAAGTTAATATGCAAGTTATTGTCATAAAAAGTGTTTGGGGACCCGGGTCCTGCCCCAGGGGACATGTATCAATGCAAAAAAAAGTTTTAAAAACAGACATTTTTTCGGGAGCAGTGATTATAATAATGCTTAAAGTGAAACAATAAAAGTGAAATATTCCTTTAAATTTCGTTCCTGGGGGGTGTCTAAAGTATGCCTGTAAAGTTGCGCATGTTTCCCGTGTTTAGAATTGTCCCTGCACAAAATTTAATTTCTGAAGGAAAAAAAGTCATTTAAAACCACTTGCGGCTATAATGAATTGTCGGGTCCCCGGCAATACAGATCAAAGTCATTGAAAAAAACGGCAGGGGTCCCCCCCCACAGTCCATTACCAGGACCTTTGGGTGGATATTAAGGGGAACCCCGCACCAAAATGAAAAAAAAATTGTATGGGGTTCCCCCAAAAAATCCATACCAGACCCTTCAGGTCTGATATAGATTTTAAGGGGAACCCCGCACCAAAAAATAAATAAATGGCGTGGGGTCCCCCCAAAAATCCATACCAGACCCTTATCCGAGCACGCAACCTGGCAGGCCGCAGGAAAAGAGGGGGGACAAAAGAGCGCCCCCCCTCCTGAACCGTACCAGGCCACATGCCCTCAACATGGGGAGGGATGTCCCCATGTTGATGGGGACAAGGGCCTCATCCCCACAACCCTTGCCCCGGTGGTTGTGGGGGTCTGCGGGTGGGGGGTTTATCAGAATGTGGAAGCCCCCTTTAACAAAGGGGACCCCCAGATTCTGGCCCCCCTCTATGTGAATTGATAATGGGGTACATTGTACCCCTACCATTTCACAAAGAAAGTGTAAAAATTTGTAAAAAAAACACACAGACACAGTTGGGATAAGTCCTTTATCAAAAATAAAAAAATAAAAAATCAGAAAACCATTCCAGCGATGTAATCCAGTCTGTCCAGCGTTGTTCTCTGTGTCCAGCGATGCTGCAGTCTCAGTCTCCACTCCACGCGAAACCCCCATGATGTAAGAGGGGGCAGGGTCACCCATCCACATCATAGGGTAAGCCCCGGCTTTCTCCGCTTCCCGTGGAATACCCTATGACGTCTGCGGGTGACCCCGCCCCGTGACGTCACATCATTGGGTATTTCCCGTTTGCCGAGGAAAGCCGGGGCTTACCCTATGACGGGTGACCCCGCCCCCTCTTACGCCATGGGGGGTTCGTGTGGAGTGGAGACTGAGACTGCAGCATCGCTGGACATCGGATCACCGCGGGATATATCTCAAGGTTTTTTTTTTTTTGGTTCGGGGTTTCCCTTAATATTCATACTAGACCCAAAGGGCCTGGTAATGGACTGTGGGGGGGGGGCCCTGACGTTTTTTTCAATGACTTTGATCTGCATTGCCAGGGACCCGACAATTCATTATAGCCGCGAGTGGTTTTAAATTACTTTTTTTCCTTCAGAAATGACATTTTGTGCAGGGACAATTCTAAACATGGGAAACATGCGCGACTTTACAGGCATACTTTAGACACCCAGGTACAAAATTTAAAGGAATATTTCACTTTTATTGTTTCACTTTAAGCATTATTAAAATCACTGCTCCCGAAAAAACTGCCATTTTGAAAACTTTTTTTGCATTGATACATGTCCCCTGGGGCAGGACCCAGGTCCCCAAACACTTTTTATGACAATAACTTGCATATTAACCTTTAAAATTAGCACTTTAGATTTCTCCCATAGACTTTTAAAGGGTGTTCCGTGGCTTTTCGCATTTGCCGTGAACACCCCAAATTGTTCGCTGTTCGCGGAACGGGCGAACAGCCAATGTTCGAGTCGGACTCATGTTGGACTGGAACATAAAGCTCATCCCAAGTAGGGAGAATGGGGACAAATGAAAGTATCAGGGAGGGCATGAGGGAAATGAGAAACCTGAAGAGGGGAGGACAGACATGATTAACAAAGCATTGGGATATGAAGGGAATTAAAAGAGGAAAAGAGGCAACCAGAAGAGTTAAAGCATGGTCTCATCATACCCCAATGTGGACCAAGGTTCAATCTTCAGAGAATAATTCAGGGTTAGTCAAAAGTTTCTTTCACTGTACTCTGCTGTAAATATATAGGCATTCAAATAGAACCACTTCTGATGAAAAACGTCTTCAGTGCCCTTAACAGTGGACGAGAGGTATAAACTGTCAATGCTCATGGAGTAAAATGTGCATATCCCCAATGTCAGTCTGCTGCATAGTTGGATCCAATAGTGATAAGGGTTACTGGCCACATATACACAAATTGTGCTGACAATGTCCTGGTGGTGTTTGGACAACCCAAGAAGGAGAAAAAAATTCCAATGGTCTACAGGAGGTATGTCAAACAGGATGGTTCTGTACACACAATGTAGAGCCACTAAAGACACTCAGTGGCATATCCACTCCTGTATGACCTCCCTCACATTGTAGCATATGGCTGCAAAAAGCAAACTGATATCCCCGATCCCCTAGGGCTCATTTGTAATCCAAAATATTGTGTAGTTCCCAAGTTCTTGGGGTGTAAGGTATACTTATCAGATCCAGAAATGTGGCCAACTCCTTGATGGTGCAGCAATCACTATTCCATTGCAGGGTGCATTCAAAAGCACTGACAAGTGGGTGCCATGACAAGGTCAATAGAGTCACAAGGATAAGACTCTGGCAAGGCCTGACTGGTTTTGCCGGTCACTGCCAAGTGTGGGAGAGGCTCAGTCAAGTGCAGTCCTGCCACCATGTGCAAAGGCCGGGCTTTAAATGGCAGATATCTGCATGGTCATACATGGTCATACATGTGCCATACATATGTCATCACTCCTGAAAAACTTGAGAGGGAGACATAAAGCACCAAAAGCCAGCTAGTCCGGAAAAATTACATGTCTTGCCTATGCCAAAGAGATGGGATAAATGCTTTGGTGGCATTCACCAAAGTACTTACAAGACAGTTTTTGTGGTGGAGAAGAAAGAAGGCAGGATCATCAGGAACATGGAAAGATGAATTCAGGCAACAGAGATAGATTAGATATCAGTACTTACTCAATTTGCTCAGAAGTCCTTATTTAATAAGTTCAAGTTATGTTATCTAACTTTATATCTACATATAAGAGGTAAATTACTCTATTAGGCCAAATGTCCAACATGTGGTGGGTCTCAGGCCACTTTTATTTGCCTTGATAATTCTATATCCATCCATTTATTGGCATGCACCCAGGACTCCATGTGCAGAGGCCACTCTATCACATACACAAACACAACTTTTTAAGAAAACTATTCACTGTCTGACACACCCATTGAGTGGGAGATGCCAGCTTCCTGGTACTTAATTTACAATGTGCCGGTTACAGTAAGTATGTATCACTTTCCTTGGGGCTAGCACACCTTAATCAAGTAAGTAAAAACACTTTTACAAAGGTTCCTATAAAAAGCTTTCACTATATATGCATGTAAAATATGTATATGACTTATCTGTTATGTTTGTATTTCTTTCACAAAAACTCACCTTGCGTAGTCTGCATGTTCAGCGACTATCCTTGCAATTGGAAACCTTGCATTTATTGCACAGCATTATCTGTCATTATATATGGCAAAAGAAACTTTACAATGAGTGTTCATATTTATGTTCTGGATCTTATAAGTTACTTACCTTTTTTTTAATTCACAATAACTATTTCCATATGTTTCATATTTGATATGCACAGTAAATAAAAGATTAGACATTAGTGGGGCATTAACTGTAACACATCTGGGCAATTAGGACAAAGAATATAAGAAAGAAATGAAAAGCAAAGGTTACTTGTGTTAAAAAGTGCACATCATTACAATTACTGTAGTAGATCTAGGTATAGAGACAAAGATTACTGGCTATTTCTATCTCCAAAATATTCTCTATTGGACTGTGAGGTCCTACACTAAATGAAATAAAAAATCTAAAAAAAAGTCAACATTTGCATATACCTGGCATGTGGATTTCATAATCTATTAAATTGTAAGCTCTCATAAGCAGGGCCTAACCCTCCTGTATTTAATTGTATTGCAACTGTACTGTCTTTCTTTACATTTCATTAAATGTAGCCTTTGCTTCATTATATTCTTTTCAATTATCCATGTTTGTGACAAGTTTTGACTTAAAATAGGGGCAATTGATTTAGAAAAAGTCTGTACACTTAAGTTTACATAAAACTGCTCTTCATGTAAGAAGACAATTTACATTTCCCTTTCATATTCTTGAGAACCTGTTTAAAGTGAACTTGTATTCTCAGGTCTAAAGAATAACAAACATTGCATGCAGAAATTCAGAATTGTACAGATCACAGCTATTATTTCCCAAAGTTATTGGCATCACTCACTCTCACTTATAGAGGGTTAGGATTAAAGTGTAAATATGGCCAAATTAAAATTACATATATATAGCACATATATAATGACATGTCTGTCATTAGCATTACCATAGCAATCTTTGTTTTTCTGAGTCCCCTGTAAATTAGTTTTATTACCTGGTAACAGACCAAGCTGTCCAGCAAAAATGGCAGCTAGAGGGTTGAGACAAATTATTTACCACGGACATGGTTGCTTAAAATATATTTTTTGTTTTTGGGTTCAGTTATGTTTAAGAAACATAGAAATATAGAAAAGTGATGGCAGAAAAAAGAACAAGTGGTCCACTTAGTCTGCCCAATTTTAATTTAATTTTTTTTATGTTTGACATGTTTATACATGTTTTTATTTTTATTGTGTTAACTTTTTTTGTCTGAGTAGAGATCTATGTTTGTCCCAACCATGTTTGAATTTATTCACTGTTGACTGACTCACTACCTCTGTTGGAAGCCTATTCCTAGCATCAACTGCTCTTTTGGTAAAGTAATACTTTCTAAGATTCGTTTTTATCTTTCTTCCTGCTAATTTTAGGTCATGTCCCAGTGTTCTTGATCGTAGCTTCATATTGAAAATACTGCTTTAACCCTAGCCCAGATTCTTTATCTTGTGTGCAGTAATGCTAAAGCCCAGGTTCCTCCAGCCTTGTTTACCCAAACAGGAATCCCTAGTAATTCTACCTGTACAAAACCTTGGTATATATATATTATATATATTCAATGAGATTTGATTAAAAAAAATATAAACTGTACAAACTGAAGTTGAGGCATTGAAGTGTGACGAGCGCTTAGGAGAACCTGAAACTTGTGATGAGCTGAGGTTGAGGGAATTACTTGAATATCAGTTGTGTACATTGATAGAAACATGCAATAACTTCCCTCTAAATTATACTGTAAATTGCACAGAAATCCTGTTTTTTTCCACTTCTGTGCACCAACAGATTATTATCTTCTTCACTCAGCCAAAAATGAAAACTGAGCTTAGTATGCATACAGGGTCACAGTTTACCTCAGTTCTTCACTTTTCATTCCAGGTATTAGTGCAATGTAGTCAACTCTGCTATTGTATGACAATAATCAGTTAATTGTGGAAAATGCCTGCCTGTGATGGCGGAATACCCTCATTACCACCTCTCATATACAGTAAACTCAATGTAAGCAAATAAGTACTAAGATGTTTTTCATAGCCACCAACTGAATTTAAACCTGTTTGAAAATGTTAATGCAATTGGTTGCACATACAGTACAGAAATAGCAGTGACAGTGAAGACACAGAGTCCGGTTGCAATAAACAGAACTTGTATTGCGAAGAAAGTTCAATGATACAAAGAGCCCAGTGGGAAGGTACCCAACTGGAAACGCTCACAGTATATCTGCCCAAAGTAGTTCTTGAGTGTGCCGACAACGTCTGTCCCAAAGGGCCTGGTCGGTCTGCACCCAAGTGGGAGGATTCCAAGATGGGCGGCGTATTCACAGGAACCTTTCCCTACTGCTAGCCACTTCCCCTGACACATGGGAAATCTGTCCCTAATCTGTCTACTCACAAAAATGCATGCCAAATCCAGGAGCCATGGTCTTAAAAAGACTCTGCCAGACCTAAGATGGCCACCAGAGTCAAATGGGCAGCCAACAACCCACCGGGTCACTGCCCCAGTGACCCAGGAACCACAGAGAAACCGTGTTCCTCTTGGTTTCCTCTAGCTCTGCGATGCTGCTGCGACTGAGCACCACCTGTATTGGAGAAAAGAGACTGCACCTGCCTACAGGCCTAAGGAAGTACACTCTGCCCTTATACTTCTGTGAAATTATATGAGCTGTCTACAGTGGATTACAGATAACTTGGATTTAGGTAAAGCTGCAGTGTTCGGGAATGTGTTAGTACCTTACTAAATTGTTTTACTTGTTGCTGGAATTACCGTTTAAAACTGTTTAAAGCTAAAAACAGGTAAATAGGGGAGGGGAAAGAGACAACATCATCCTCACCTAGGCAAGGATTGAAGAAGTGGGAGTGGGTACTGCCAAAAAAGATACTTCCCCCCACCCTACCAAAAAAAGTGACAATTTACTTAGAGGCTGAGGGGAGGGAGTGAATGAGTGCTACTTCACTTTTTGGGTGAAGTTCCCCTTTTTTGGAATCTTTTATATAAACTTTGAGTTCAACTTTAAGTTAATATTTTTTTTTTCAGGTAATGCCACATAAGATGTCTGTAGAGAGAAATGTAGTCCGTGGCAGTCAGAATTTATTTTCTCATTACCTTTTAACAGAGTTTATACCTTAACAGTTAGATCCATTGAGCATAATGCCCTGTACACTAAAATGGATCGGAATGGAAATGGAATGGAAAATGGAAAATCGGAATTCAGATGAAGCTGACTTTCATCAGTCTTGCCTACACACCATCAGACAAAATTCCGACCGTCCAAAACGCTGTGACGTAGAACACTCAGACGAGCCGAGAAAAATTACGTTCAATGCTTCTGAGCATGCGTCGACTTGATTCTGAGCATGCGTGGGTTTTTTCTCCATTGGAGTTCCACACAGACGATCAGAATTTCCTATCGTTTTTTTTTCCATCGGAAAAATTTAAAACATGTTCTATTTTTTAACACGGATGGAAAAAAGTCAGATGGGGCCCATACACAATAGTTTTTTCCGATGAAAAATGTCCATCGGACTTTTTTCATGGGAAAAACCGACCATGTATGCAGGGCATTAGAGTTCTATATTTTTCTTCTTTTTTTCTCACAAGACGCAGCAAAATTATGTAGTCAATGATTTTTATTTTTTGAGAAAATGTAACCTTATGAATATATAATATTACAGCTATGCACAAATTTTTTCATCAGTGTGCATCACAACACCCAAATGCCATGATAGAACTGGTGTACCTGTCCATCTAGCTCCAAAGGCTGACTGCACAGGCAGCATTTTGACAATTATTTAATAAGCTTCCTCTTGAGCAAATGGGCATCTATGTTTATAATTAGTGAGTTATTTGAGCATTCTTAGGAGGACATTGTTAAATAAGTCTGTGGATATAAACCTTTACAAAAAATAAATAAACTATGTGTGCGGCGTATGGTCTGAGCACTGACAGGCTGACCCCCCTCTCCTTCAACCTCTGCAGCAATGCTGGCAGCACTCATATGTCTACTTCCCAAAGACAACCTCTATATGGCTATGACGCTGAGCATGTGCACTCAACTTCTTTGGTCGACTAGGATATGACGCTAAGCACGTGCACTCAACTTCTTTGGTCGACTATGGCGGGGCCTGTTCTGAGTGGAACCTGTCCTGTTAAACCGCTGTCTGGTCTTGGCCACCGTGCCGAGTCACATAACACCGGGGAGGGAAAATTATTAATTGGGCCCAATTTGGACATTTTCACTTAGGGGTGTATTTACTTTTGTTGCCAGTGGTTTAGACATTAATGACTGTGTGTTGAGTTATTTTGTGGTGACAGCAAATTTACACTGTTATACAAGCTGTACACTCACCACTTTACATTGTAGCAAAGTGTAATTTCTTGTTGTCACATGAAAAGATATAATAAACTATTTACAAAAATGTGAGGGGTGCACTCACTTTTGTGAGATACTGTATATATATATCAGTAGGCTTACCACAAAGTCTGTCATATTTATGTAAACCACTAAATCTTTAAGAGGACCTTATATACAGGTCTGAAAGCCACACCCTCAGCATCCAAGCATGGCGGTGGCATACCGGGCACTGAACCACTCAAAGGGAAGTGAGGGCCGTGTTCAACCACAACGTCACAGCTGCAAAAATAAGATAGTTCTAAGTATGCCTATAGAAAGCCCTTCCTCACTAATAAACAAAGCAGAGAGCAACAGGGATCAGAGCAACCAACCCAACACCCACAAACTGATCAACAAACACTCAATCCAACCATCCACATGGACCATATGAAGCATAAATCCCTCCTATGGCCTCCAACATGAAAAGGGACACAACCCACTCCTCCTATCTCAAAGCTATGATACATTTAACCAAGTACTCCCACATATACGCAGTACAACTACAACCACATGCTACCAGCCAATCCCTACATCCTGACCTCACAGCCACAACATTTAAAAACACTCCTGAACCTACTGTATATACAAGCCACACACAACAATGGCAAGGGACTATGTTCACACCAGATGCCACCAATCCAAAAGACACATACACACCCCATACACATAACCAAACCCTTGACCCATCAGGACAACATCCCCCTCCACACATTATATCACCAAGCATAGAACTATCCATGTAGCTGCCCTAACAAAAGCCCCCATGTCATACAAACAAATGACCTTAGCAAAACCACACATTCAGCACATATAAATGCCCCCATAAACACCTCCCAAGTGTCCAGTTGCGTACAGCACCACACTTGTGTACCGATATAGACTAGTCTTTATTAGTACCCTGCAAAGAAAAGAAGCCAACGCATCATTGAGGTACCCTAGCATTAGATGTACAGCAAGACATCCATAATAGGCAGAGCATGCAGCAGCACGTATCGTGGCCACCGCTCCCCCCTAAATAGTCCCACCAGACAAGGTGGCGACAATCCGGCATCTGATGTCACTAGGCGCCAACCATCCAGCATCTGACGTCCATCTGGCATGGGCGCCAGTTGCTGCACATACGCCCACCACACCAAGAGGATGCCGATGACCCAGCCACCCAAGAGCTGGAGCAAGCAAAGCACAGTGGGCAGGGGCAGACAAAGCACACCCATCCAGTGGAGGGAGGACAAAGGGAAAATAAAGCCCTCCCCCCTACCAGCTGGGCAGCTGAGCACCTGATTAAAACAAATAAAACAATACAGACAAACCACAAAAGACCTCCCCCAGAGGCAGTGCCAGATAGCAAGTTACACATAATGTACACATATATACACAAAATGTAGATAAACATCGAACCGTGATGGCATACAAAATATGATAGTATAAGACATTTAAAGCAATACAGACCACATATTTGGACACAAATATGAACATAACGACAACCACTACAATATAACACCAACTAGTTGCTTCATTATCTAGGAGAGTTAGTGATCAGGAGTCATTTTGAAATTTTGAAAGGGCAGTGTTTAAACCAGGGGAGCTGTAGCTCTGAGGTTATGGATCCACCGGGCTCTTTGCCTAAGAAGTTTATTATCAAAGTCGCCACCTCGTGGGTCCTGATATATTCTATCAAGGGCAAAAAAAGAGATAACCCCTGGATAATGCCAATACATCAAACCCACATGTTTGGCGATGGGTGTGTATAGCAATCCTGTAGAGATGGTCCTTTTACCCATCGGCTAAAAGTTATTTTAGTCTTTCTAACACAGAAAACGCTGCAGGTACAGGTCATGAGGTATACTACCCCAATGGCCTGGCAGAATGTTTTATATGTATTTCTGCTGCTGTATTTTTAGTAAGAAGCCTCAAAAGTCCCCTTTTTGTTTTTTGAAAGAAATTTCCTTTTTGCTATCTTTGGTAGAATTTGGGATCGTATGCCCACTCCCTAAAACATGGTAACACATTTGGTAGATCTGAATATTTCTAATCAGACAGAGAGAGCGTTGACTGGGTCATAATGTTTGAAACAATGGTAAGAAAACATTTGAAGTGCTCAGAAGCTTAAACCAAAGTGATTGTTGAAAACTTAGGAGAAGGTTAATGAAAGAAAAATGTGGTACTTGTAAATCACAGACTTAGCAATAACAAAATACTCTCAGGTATTAAAAAGCACATACATTCAAGAGGTGAATCAATAATACTACCCTTTTAACAAACATTGGTTCAGTCTCATCTTGAACATGCAGTTCAGTTTTGGTCACCAATCCTCAGGAAATACATTGAATTAGAAAGAGTTCAGCAAAATGCAACAAAATTAAGAGTGACGAAGGACCTCAGCTATGAGAATTAATTACATAGATTAAATAGATTACAACTATAAAAATTGCATTGTAGACTGGATAAAGTTTAGAAACATGTGCAGGTTTTCTGTCTCTCTCCCACCCTTTAATTTTGCATTACAACCCTTGTTAGTAAAGCTAAAACCCCTTGCTAATATTAGGGGGTATCCACTGAAAAAAGTAAAAATAATCCAGCTCAGGGTCTGAATGTTTTATTGGCAAATCTGAAAATACTTGGTAATAAGATAAAGATAATAAGATAAAGAAAATAAAAACAGGATGATTCATGTTGTAAGAGTAAGACAATGGTATTTTTTATAACAAAACCGACTAAATGATTAAAGTGACTCTGTACTGTGGAAGCTGTGCTCAAAAAAGGCAAACAGAGAGCAAAGGACTCATCGCCTGCATTGCCTATAAATTACAATCCTTTTCCATTTATAACTTATCATGCACTGTGTCTCAGTGTGAAGGCATCCATTTAGGCAGAGGAGCAGGACTTTGCTTTTGTGTGTAAGTTCTGCCCTGTGATGACTAGTGGGGTTATTGTCAAGGAGCAGCAGGAGAAGGGAAGAAAATACAGATCCTTTGAATGAATGAAGCAGAAGCAGGGAGATCATTGGACTGCAGGTCTTTATTGCATGCATTTGCAGTGCGTTTGCACTGCCTCCCCATTCACTTAAATGCGTCACATTTTGCAGCAGCATCACCTGCCGACTGCAATATGGCATTCAATTTTTACTGTGAAGCAAGGCACCATGGCCGCGATTTAAAAAAAAAAAATTATTAATAAAACATGAAGCTCTCCTAAGAAAATGTTTCAGTTTGAAGCTACGATGAGGAGGAGAGGAGAGGAGAAAGGAGAAGAAAGGATGGGATTTTTAAACTTAGCAGGGTGGGCTGACCTGAGTCAATGGTAACCCCTTCACCTCCAGAAGGTTTTACCACCTTCAAGACCAGAGCACAAGAGCTATTCAGCACTGCGCTACTTTAACTGCAAATTGCTTGGTCATGTAACATTGTATGCAAATTAAATTTATATAATTTTTTACACAAATAGAGCTTTCTTTGGTATGGGTGGTAGTTAATCGTACTAATGCAATGAAAATCGGACGTTGAGTTCCCATCCAACAAAAAAATTTGCACATCCAGCTTTTGTCTGACGAAAAAGTGAAATCGGCTGTCGAAAGCACTGTACTAACGGTCTGAAAATCGTCAGACAGCTCATTGTACGAATTTTACCATCCAATTTTCGTAACGTTTGTATTGGCCTTAAGTCTATATAATTAGGTGAATATTGACTCTTATTAATTCTGTGTGACAGTCAGGTGTCTGGGCAGCGGTAGGTTGTTCCAGGAAATTAGTTAGGTTCCTGTGTTTGTAGTTAGATGTCCAAGGTGGCAGGGGTTTATTTTCTGTTTTGTTTTATTTTTGCCATTTTGATACCTGCACTGTAAACACAGATGTAAATAAAATAAACCACAATTGTTTCACCAAGATCCTTCTGTTTTGCTGTTCCTTTTTCACCATGCTGTAACTCATCCAGTGAATCACGCACAACCTGCTACTGAGCTAATTCCCCACAAAGCAAAAAAATTGAATATTTGGGGAAAAAAAATGATATTTTATAATTTCTGTTATAAAACATATTCAATAAAATTACATTTCTTCATAAATTTTGGCCAACATGTTTTTTGCTACATGTCTTTGGTAAAAAAAAATCCCCAAAAGTGTCTAATTAGTGGTTTGTGTCAAAGTTATAGCGTCTGCAATTTATATATATATATATATATATATATATATATATATATATATATATATATAAATATATATGGTATATATACTGGAGTTTACACAGCTTTTACTTTCTGACTGCCTATAATATTTCTTGAGGTGCTAAAATTCCAAGACAGTACAGACACCCCCCTAAATGACTCATTTTTGGAAAGTAGACACCTCAAGGTATTTGTTGAGAGATATGTTGAGTCTGTGGAAATTTTAATTTTTTGCCACATGTTTTTGGAAAATAAAATCTTTTTTTATTTCTTTTGGCACTTTAATGAGATATTTCTCACACACATGGGTATACACGGAATTACACCCCAAAACACATTCTACTACTTCTCAGGAGTACATGGATACCATGTGAGATACTTTTTGATGTAGATGAAGTATAATGAAATCTGTGCCAGAAAAAAGTGAAAAAGTATATTCCGAAGCATAAGAGCTACTGCCCGCTGACCACCCCATGCTCCTAATGCTGAGCATACATGTATGAATAAAAGAATAGATTTCTCCATTCACATCAATCGATGTTGATAAAAAAATCTCGGCCAGAAAAAAGTGAAAATGTTATATTTCGAAGCATAGAAATTACTGTCCGATGACCACTCCATGCTTCTAACACTGGGCATATGAAAAAAAGAACAGATTCTGCCATTCAAATCGATTGGTGTGGATGAAGAAATCTCAGCAAGAAAAATGTACAAAAAAGTATATGTCAAGCATAGGAGCTACAGCTCACTGACCACCCCATGCCCTAATGCTGGGCATACACATTCTTTTTTTAAACTGTGGGTGAAGAAATCTCCTCATGCAGTGCTGCAGGCACTGACATATGTATTCTGATGGCAGCACCCTGCTGTTGTCAGAATACACAGATCAGTGCTGCAGCTGATTGATGTTTTTGCAAAGCAAACCACAATGGTTAACAATAACACACAGTTACAATATAACATTAACTCCATAGAACAACAACCTTTTTTACTTTTTACTTTTTTTTTTACTTTTTTAAAACTTTTTTTGTAAGTTTAACTTTTCAGAACAATAACCTTTCCAGCCTTTGATTTTCTATGATAGACAGTTTCCTGACTTCCTAACATCTTTAGAGGTATTTCTTGTACAGGATTATGTGCCCTATACTTTGCTGTGCTATAGCCTAGACACACTACGGTGTGGTACAGATGGAAGCAGTCCTTGAGGATATATTTAATTAGAATTCCGCACTTAGGTGTATGCTAAGCTGCTGCCTCCCTATAAAAAACTTCACAAGTGAAGTCCAATTGATTAATTATAAAGAGAAAAGAGATTGGCGCTGCTTATAATGAGGTTTGAAATTCCTGTGGTTCTCTAACCTTAGTGGCAAATAGAAATTATATTAATATACATGAATGTCCCAAATCTCCTCAATTACAAGAAAAAGTAAATTGAAAATTCTGAATAAAAAAAATTCCTTTGTGAGAATAAAAAACAACGATGTGAACACTGTGTCCAATGTGTGATGTAGTAAATCAAATAACGTATAAAACACAAAAAATGCAAACTAAAATCAGTGCAAAAGCTAAACAGATATATGAGTCCAAATCTGCATTAGAAAAGCTTTTCGCAATAAATGTACATCCTAGGAAGATCGCTTCTAGACATTTTGGGCAGGATCCAGTTAATTGCAAGCCTACCAGTAAAATATACAAGGGACTCATCTATGCAGATGTTTTGTTGGGGTGTAATACACATCTGCAAATTTTGAAAAACATCTAAAAAAACAAGGGGTGTTGTTAAGTTCGCTGTTTCCTCCTGAATCCCAGACCTGGCTGTGAATGGGGATAAAGGGTGCTGCTGAATCTGGGGGCAGCCAATTCAGGTTTCTAAGCACTTTGTGGAAGGCAACTGTGGGCTCTATGGGCCTGTACTCGAATCTGTGCATTGCCGCTCGGTCCTTTTAAACTAATGGTGGGCTGCTGTTCACATGTGCACACAGAGTGGTTAGCTGTAGATAGGGACAGATGTCCGAGCATGGACCCAGTCAGTTGTGTCCAGGCACAGACAAAAGCGACTAAGTGGCCGCTGCTGATCACATAACCCAGTCATTCAAGCAGCAAGAATACACAGATTCTTGCAGCAGGAATCTGGCAGCCACACCTACCCAGCCATGTGAAAGGGGCCCTACAGTGTCCCTGATCACCGACACACCAGTTACAGTGTCCCTGATCACTGGTACACCCAACAGTTACACTGTCCCTGATCACAGCCACATCAGTTACACTGTCCCTGATCACCACCACAGCAGTCACAGTGTTACGATAAGGACTTGTTCACATGTGCAATGCTCTCTGAAGAGCCATCCATATTCAGATCACTCTTCAGAGAGCATTTGACAAGCAGTCAAATATGAGTATTTCCTCCTCACCCTCTGCCCTAATGTGATTGTAAAGTCTATTTTTTTTCTCTTAAAATAACAAACATGTTATACTTACCTGCTCTGTGTATTGGTTTAGCACAGAGAAGTCCGGATCCTTCTCTTCTCGGGTCCCTCTTTGGCTCTCCTGGCCCCTCCCTCCTGTCGAGTTCCCCATTCAGATATGGAGCCCTTGTTCAGCCCTGTCCCCTCTCCTGATTATCTAACTGACTTTGATTGACAGCAGCGCAAGCCAATGGTGCTGCTGCTGTGTCTCAGCCAATCAGGAGGAATGTCCCGGAAGGCCGAGGTGGGAGTACAGGGGGTATATTTCCTGACACAGCTCTGAAGCAGACCATTGCAGCCACAGCATGTACTAACCCTGATCTGTTTATTGACCTGCCTGTTGTCTGGACTGATATTTTTCCTGTTTGCTGACCATGTCTCTGCCTGCGCCTAAACTGACCAGATGATCTTCACATCCTGCTGACTACGTTTCTGCGAGACACCAGTCACAGTCATCCCCTGTGGACAACTGCACTCCTGGAACCACAGGAAATCTTTTTTTCTTTTCTTTAGCCTCCTGTACTTCCTGGTCAGTGAACATGGCATTCCTGGGGGCAGCCATTTACCAGTAGGCTTGGCTTGCTTGGCTTATAGGAACAAGGAGAGCTATAGGTGATGCTACACTAAGCTTTATTCCCTGGCCCCTTGTATTCAAGTACATTGGTTTTGATTGGTTGATTTTCATAAAACACAAGATACATTGCCCTTTATATAATCAGTCCAAACATTGAAAAAGTCTCACACATGTGGTATCACCATACTCAGAAGGAGTAGCAAATGTGTTTTGGGTGTAATTCTACGTACCGTATGTCCATGCTGTGTGTGAGAAATATCCAATTAAATTGACATTATAATTCACCTCTAGTTGCACTGCACTGTTATATTGTTTTATTCAACCTTTCTAGGTGATGCGTTTATATCCTTTCAACCTTTCACACCCTTTTATTCAATCTTCTTCAGTGATGCGTTTATATCCTTATCACTTCTCTTCTTACACCTCTTTATGCAATCTCTCTTGGTGATGCGTTTATATCCTCATCACTTTTTACTTCTAACACCTTGGCTACCACCAATACTTTCTAGTACTCCAATCCTCCTATTCTTTACCGAGCACAGGACACCTTGCACGTTTCATACTATAAATACAAAATATATATATATATGTAGCGGGTGTCATATTTAGGGGAAGCATCTGAGTGGTAACTAGGCTCAGATGCACTAATTGTTAGGTTTCATGGACCATTTCTGTCCCTGGGAGATAGTACTGATGTGCAGTTCCCTGGGGCCTATAGGTGGCGCTGTTGCCATAGGCCCGGGTTGAACCGTGGTACAGGGTTGTGCCTTTTCTTGTCCCCTCTCGGCAGCAGTGTGGCGGGGCAGGGAACCTGCTGTGCCTGTCAGGAGAGGATATAAAAGGGGGCAGCCATCTTCCAGAGGGGTCGGTTCTGCGCCCAGGCACCTTAGGCCTGGGTGTGTGTGTCGCCTCCATTGCCCTAGGCCCGGAGACGGAGCTGCTGTTTCCATCCCAGACACCTTCAGTCTGGGTTGAGGTACTTTGGCGAGGGCCCAGAACCCTGCAACCTTCGGCTGGGGTCCACTAAGGATCGAGGCTCCCAGGGATCTGCCTTGCGAGGGGACCCGTATCCAGGATCGAGGAGGCCAGGGAGGTGACCCTTTCTGAAGACCCAGCGCAGAGTCGTGGTGACAGAGGGGGCCTCTGGTAACTCCCTGGAGGGATGTTCTTATCCTAAAAAGGGGCCAAGTTACTCAAAGAAGGAAGTGCGGGTTCTTTATGTCACAGTGGCAGTGACTCTACGCACACCAGGTCAGTGGCAGTGACTTGCAACTATTCACCCGGTCAGTGGCAGTGACCAACCTCATGGTCCATGGCAGGGACCATGCGCCAAGCCTGTTCATGCAAACCAGAACAGGAGAGACCCTAAATTAAGTTTGTGCCTGGACCTCCTCCCACCTTATCTGACCCGTGTTTGTCTTAACCTGTCTGCTCTCAAAGAGACTATTTATTGCCCTTAAGAATAAATAAGAAGTTGGACTTTTCAGTTGGTGTGGACAGTTGCTTACTGGGGAGAACTAAGAACTTGTTTTTGGCTACCCCAGAAACGAGGTCAGCTCTGGAGGTTTTTAAACACTGGCTGCAGGCAGGCCCGAGAAACTAACACCGCTCAACCTCCCCATCCAGGAGGATACGGGCTTGTGGTGCGGTGTGCCTCAGTCTTTTCCTGCGAAGGAGCCAAATAGAAGAAAAGCAGGTAAAGGCTGGGGTGGGTGCGCTACACGTGGGGGCTCGAGTCCGGGATGTGTTTGCGGCCACAAAGTGAGAAAACCCCCCCAGAAGCTGAACTTTTGTTCCCCAGTGAAGTTCCATGGAGGTCGGCCATGTTTAGAACTGCGCCACGAGGAGAACCCTGACTGCGTAGTTTGTGGGCGTGCCTACTCAGAAAGCCTGCGAACGATGCAGGAGATGGGAGGAGTCTGACCATGTATGGAGTTACACGTGGGGACTTCGTTGCAAAAAGGGCAATGCGCGATGGAGCAGCAGATGGTCAGCATGGCGTCTCATGCCTCATGGGTTTCAGCTACTACAACCATGAACATCACTTCATTCACTGCTTTGCTAACGAATACAGGGATTCGGCTCAAGCCCCGGGGAAGATTTGCCCTCTACGTGAGTAAAGACGTGGAGGCCCTCGGTGTGATTTGTCCCGGCTGCTCGGAACTGGGGGTTCATCTAAAGCCATTCGGGCGATGCAAAAGCTGTAAGGAGTTGTTTGAGGTAGAGCAACCTACAGAGAGGCCTCGGGCCTTCCACCTCAATTGCCTTACGGGCACCACCACTCTGGAAGGAGGAATCGAAGCTTGCACAGCCACCCCTGCACGCACTGACGAGACTTTGGAGGAAGTCACAGAGGAGATCGCTTCAGCGAGTGAGAAACCGGAGGATGCTGTTTCGGTTACAACAGAGTCTTTTCTCCCACCGCCCAAGAGGAAGATCGGTCTTGTGAAAGCTTCCCGCAGCCGTGGTGGAGCAACGCCCCAGCGCTTACCCGTTACGGATGCATCCGAAGGGAAAAGTCCCGGACGTCCGAGTTCTTCTGCAAGCCGAGGTAAGCCGGGGGGAGAGACTTTGTTAAAGGCCCCTAGCCCTGGGGATTTACATGCTAGTGAGTTAGCCAGAGGGGGTGAATCGTCCTTCACCAAAAACTACTTCCCTGCGGAGGAGTACGATACCTCCGACCTAGAGTCCATCTCTGATGGACTGTTCGAGAGGAAGGGATGGGACAAGATGCCCCTGTCCTTGTTTCGTAAGGCTAGGGACCCACCCATGTCTATGGGGGAAAGTACACCCCGGGTGGTGGCTTCCGAGCCTGAGGAGGGATCTGTCCCCTTGCCTGCCCTTCCACCGTCGGAGGCACCTGCTTCTACTACTGCTACGAGACAGGTGTCACTGCGGGCCCCTGCAACTGGCCCGGAGGCAGTTAAAGTGCCTCGGCACCCAGATGCCATTGTCTTGCCTGGTGCAGGAGACTGCGCTACCATGCCACCGTTGTCCCGCTTGCAAAGACTGTTTAACCAAAGGGTTGCCAGCGAGTATGGGTGTATGGGTGGGAATACCCGTACCTGCTGAAGGAAATGTTGTTTGAGGTTGAGGCCTGTAGACATCGGTGGTACGAGGAGTTTGTATGGACACACATCAAAGTACTGCAGGCCAGAAGGTACTTTTCTTGTTCACACCGCAGCCACTCAGCGGTTCAAGGACTGCAAAGCTGCTTGGATGTTGGGTCGGCACATCTATGCGGACAAGGTACTTATTTATAGAAAAGACAAGGACAATGTGGAGTACAATATAGACACATTCAACAAGCATTGGAAGCCGCTGGTGTTGCCTGACCCACATTACCACTTGTAAGAGACCAGACTCTTGTTTTTTTTTTTTTCTTGATTTTTGTTTGTACTTTTTTCTTCAAGCCCAGGAACTTTGCCCTAATTTAAAGGGTACTCTACTCTTGGAGGAGCGGGAGCTGTTGCTGTTGTTGTTCTCCCTTCTCTTCCCACCGCAAAGATAACAAGGACTCTGGGGTAGTAGACAGATTAGGGCCACAGATCAAGAAGAAGAGGAAGTTTTACCCTGCAGAAAAGAAGAAAAAGTTTCGGCTGGGATGAGTGTTCTGACGTTGTCACTACCACTAGGTGGCGGTGTTACGTAACTATTGCAAGGACAATAAGACATTATGCGGTTACTTGTTGGAAGGAAGGGATTCTTCTCTAGGGGAGAGCCTCTTCATTCCAACTACTGTTATTTCAGGTGTGTTTTCTCTCCCCTGCAGGTGAACGGCAAGCAAGACTGCTGAGTATGGGGCGGGTCTTAGCTAGTGCTGCGGGAGGGGAATGTAAATTTTATTGTAAAGTTTGTATGACTTCAAATGTTTTATACACTTATATATTCCTTTTCCCATCTGTTTCCCTTTCCTTTCCCATTTTAGGTTCAGGCACAAACAAGCAATTTTTAAATTGTCATTTCATTTGTTTTGATAGTTTGTCTCTGGATCGGGCTTATGCTGACTCTGGTTGAGAGGCATAGGTTGGTTCCAGACACTGGGGATCAGTGTCCATCAAGTGAGGGGGATGTGTAGCGGGGTGTCATATTTAGGGGAAGCATCTGAGTGGTAACTAGGCTCAGATGCACTAATTGTTAGGTTTCATGGACCATTTCTGTCCCTGGGAGATAGTACTGATGTGCAGTTCCCTGGGGCCTATAGGTGGCGCTGTTGCCATAGGCCCGGGTTGAACCATGGTACAGGGTTGTGCCTTTTCTTGTCCCCTCTCGGCAGCAGTGCGGCGGGGAACCTGCTGTGCCTGTCAGGAGAGGATATAAAAGGGGGCGGCCATCTTCCAGAGGGGTCGGTTCCCCGCCCAGGCACCTTAGGCCTGGGTGTGTGTGTTGCCTCTGGGTGCCCTATGCCCGGAGGCCTGGGCGAGCGCATTGTCTCCGGGTGCCCTAGGCCCGGAGACAGAGCTGCTGTTTCCATCCCAGACACCTTCAGTCTGGGGTGAGGTACTTTGGCGAGGGCCCGGAACCCAGCAACCTTTGGCTGGGGTCCGCTAAGGATCAAGGCTCCCAGGGATCTGCCTTGCAAGGGGACCCGTATCCAGGATCGAGGAGGCCAGGGAGGTGACCCTTTCTGAAGACCCAGCGCAGAGTCGTGGTGACAGAGGGGGCCTCTGGTAACTCTCCGGAGGGATGTTCTTATCCTAAAAAGGGGCCAAGATACTCAAAGAAGGAAGTTTGGGTTCTTTATGTTACAGTGGCAGTGACTCTATGCACACCAGGTCAGTGGCAGGGACTTGCAACTATTCACCCGGTCAGTGGCAGTGACCAACCTCATGGTCCGTGGCAGGGACCATGAGCCAAGCCTGTTCGTGCAAACCAGAACAGGAGAGACCCTAAATTAAGTTTGTGCCTGGACCTCCTCCCACCTTATCTGACCCGTGTTTGTCAAAACATGTCTGCTCTCAAAGAGACTATTTATTGCCCTTAAGAATAAATAAGAAGTTGTATTTCAGTTGGTGTGGACAGTTGCTTACTGGGGTTCTAGAACTAAGGACTTGTTTCTGGCTACCGCAGAAATGAGGTCAGCTCTGGAGGTTTTTAAACACTGGCTGCAGGCAGGCCCAAGAAACTAACACCGCTCAACCTCCCCATCCAGGAGGGTACGGGCTTGTGGTGCGGTGTGCCTTCAGTCCTTCTGCGAAGGAGCCAAATAGAAGAAAAGCAGGTAAAGGCTGGGGTGGGTGCGCTACATATATATATATATATATATATATATATATATATATATATATATATAAAAAATTCTGAAAGTCCTGCATTGATGGTTTCAGCACCTATGGGCACTCTGACTACTTCAATGTTTTGCAATCTGTCTCCCCTGGATGGTTTTCTTGCTGGACAGCAGGCCACTCACACCACCTCAGCTCCCATTGGAGATGCCCTCTTTGGGGGTCCCGATCTACAGTGCCACACTTTTAGTTCATATAGCAATTATATAGTCAACGTTGTAAGTATGGAAGAGAGCTGGGTTTTCATTTGGCTTGACTGTATTTTATATCTTTTATGATTTTTCTTTTTTTCCTTGGGTAGGATCAGACCATACAGCAACTCCTAATATATTTTTTATTGAGCTCACGCGCATGCTCCTGAAGAGTGGATATACACTCATGATTATGCGTTTGTATGTTAATTTATATATTAAACTGAATTTTATATACCTATTTGCTTCATTCAAAGTCAAAATCCCCCCCCTTTATTTTTAACGTGTAAAAAAAAAAATCTATTTTCATCCTGCATTTTCAAAAAACTTGCATCAAAAAAAAGAGCTCTTCAAAAGACATACTATGACTCATAGAAAATTCCTGGTGGTATTTGTTTTCCAAAATGTGGTCATTTTATGGGTGTTTCCAATGTGTTGGTGCTCCAAGGACTCCAAAAATGTGATAGGTAGTTAGGAAATTAGATGCATAATATATGCCCGTAAAAAGCCTGAAGTTGCTCCTTGGATTTTGGGCCCCTCTATGTGGCTAGGCTGTGAAAAAGTCTCACACATGCAGCATCTTCAGAGTAGCAAAATGTGTTATGTGGTGTAAATCTAAGTATGCCTATGATGTGTCTTAAAAATATCATATTAACTGACAACTTTATGTTAAAAAAACACTTTGTGTTCCTTTCCTTCATTTTCCAAAAACTTAAAAAAATTAAATTTTCAATATGCCTCTTAGAAAATACCTTGGAGTGTTTTCTTTCCAAAATGTGGTAATTTTGTGGGTGTTTCCACTGCCCTGGTGCTCCAAGGCCTCCACAAAGGTGATAGGTAATCAGGAAATAAGATGCGTAATTTATACTACTTGAATTGTGGGCCTTCTATGCATCTAGGCTGTGCAGAAGTCTATAGCAACCGCTATATGTGCTGTCAATGGCAGGTGAATATCCAGCTATTCTGTGTGGCGTTGGCACAATCAGGTAGTCCCAAATAGCTTCTCCATACCATTCCTCTAATTTGGCTTCTATTTAGGGTTGAGCGAACCCGAACTGTAAAGTTCGGGTTCGTACCGGACTTTTGGATTTTTGGGTCCCGGACCCGAACCCGAACAATTGACTGTATGTTCTGGTTCGGGTCCGGTGTTTGGCGATGTAATGGCGCATTTCTAAAAGCTACAGGGCAGCCAATAAACTTTTGTTTAACTGGTGTGCCCTTAGAAGCCATCACAGCCATGCCTACTAATGGCATGGCTGTGATTGGCCAGTGCAGCATGTGACCCAGCCTCTATATAAGCTAGGGGCACACAGCACAGCACGTCACTCTGCTTTAGACAGTATAGGGAAAGGATCCTGGCTGCTGTTGCTGTGAGGGAGAGAATGAAATGATAGGAGTTAGTCCTGATTCTGCAATCTACTGAGAGAAAAGATAGAGACAGTGTAGGGCAAGGTTCCTGTTGCTGCTTTCAGGGAGAGAGATTTATCTAGGAGTCCAGATTCAGAGATCTAATAACTCAGCGATCTGCATAGATTTACCTGGTTGGGTTGCAGTGCACAGTCTTTTTACACTGCCATGAGCCCAGTGCCAGAAAAAATCTAACTTTTATCTGCAAGCTCAGTGCATCAGCACTGCATATGTTACGTTGAGATACACCCTGTACATACTGTGGGTGTATTCTGCTCTTCCAAAAACACCCATTTAGGGCAAAAAAATAAATAAAATAAATTTGCAGTGTTTTTGTGAGATAAACAATTATATATTTTTCTTCTATTGTGCTATTCTAAAAAAATAATTTTAGGGCAAAAACATTTTTTTGAATAGCATTTTCTGCAGTTCTGTAGGTGTGAGATACACCGTTTACATACTGTGGGTGTATTCTGCTCTTCCAAAAACACCCATTTAGGGCAAGATCCTAAATTTGGAAAATATGAGGAGAACGTCAAAGGGATGTGGCCCCGGTCGTGGTGCTGCTGGTGGAGCTCCTGTTGCAGGGAGAGGACGTGGTCGATCTGTGCCAGCTACACGCACAAGTGAAACACCTTCCTCAGGTGCGAGTAG
Source organism: Rana muscosa (assembly GCA_029206835.1). NCBI lineage: Eukaryota > Metazoa > Chordata > Amphibia > Anura > Ranidae > Rana > Rana muscosa. Next base: position 708,783,321 of record CM055118.1, read on the forward strand.
GCGACAGAGCCTGCAGCGGTATTTTGTCCCGCCTAATGAGGCTGTACGAATTTTGAGGCCAGGACAAGTACAGGCGATAGTAGATTGGGTTGCTGACAGTGCCTCCGGGTTCCTTCACATTGTCTCCCACCCAGTCTTCTGATGAAAGATCAGAGTTGGCACCTGCAGCCGATGTCCATCAGTCTTTCACCTCACCCCCTTGCAAATCAGCCAAGCAGTCTGAGCCCCAAATCATGCAGCAGGCTCTTCTGCTTTTCGATGACTCTGTTAGCAGGGTTTCCCAGGGCCATCCACCTAGCCCTGCCACAGAAGTGGAAGAGATTGAGTGCACCGATGCCCAACCACTTATGTTTCATGATGAGTACATGGGAGGGCCATCGCAGCACATCTCGGATGATGACGAAACACAGGTGCCAACTGCTGCTGCTTTCGCAATTGTGCAGACCGACAAGGAGGACAGGGGTGAAGACTGGGTGGAAGATGATGTGGAGAACGATGAGGTCCTCGACCCCACATGGAATCAACGCTATGCAGGTGACCAGTGTAGTTCGGAGGAAGTGGCGGTGGTCGCACAGAGCCATCAGCACAGCAGAAGAGGGAGCAGGGTGCAAAAGTGGAGCGTCCGTCCCCTAGACAGTACGTCTGCTACTGCCCAACGCAGCAAGGGACCGAGCACACCAAAGCCAGATCCAAGGAGTTCCCTAGCGTGGTAGATCTTCAGACAATGTGCTGATGACAAGACACGAGTGGTTTGCACGCTGTGCAATCAGAGCCTGAAGCGAGGCATAAACATTCTCAACCTGAGCACAACCTGCATGACCAGGCATCTAAGTGCAAAGCACGAGCTGCAGTGGAGTAGACACCTCAAAAACAAAGAAAGGTCTCTGGCTCCTCCTGCTTCCTCTTCTGCTGCAGTCTCGGCCTCTTCATCCACCTCTGTAGTGACAGTAGCACCTGCCAACCCACAAACAGAGCATCTGCCAGCAACACTACCACCTGGGTCACCAACCATCTCCACAATGTCCCATGGAAGCGTTCAGCTCTCTATCTCCAAAACAGTGGAGCGGAAGAGGAAGTACCCCCCTAGCCACCCGCGATCCCTGGCCCTGAATGTCAGCATTTCAAAATTCCTCGCCTTTGAAATGCTGTCATTCCGTCTGGTGGAGATGCAGAGTTTTAAAAGCCTGATGGCATTGGCTGTCCCACAGTACATCGTGCCCTGCCGCCACTATTTTTCCAGGTGAGCCATCCCTTCCCTGCACAACCAAGTGGGGGACAAAATCAGGTGTGCACTGCGCAACGCCATCTGTGGCAAGGTCCACCTAACTACGGATGCGTGGACCAGTAAGCACGGTCAGGGACGTTATATCTCCCTAACAGCACACTGGGTAAATGCAGTGGCGGCTGGGCCTGAGGCAGATAGCAGTTTGGCGCATGTCCTTCCACCACCGAGGATTGCAGGGCGCTTCATTTTGCCTCCTGTTGCTAACTCCTCCTACTCCGCTTCCTCATCCTCTACCGCCTCCTCATCCGATCAGCGTAACATCTTCACCACCAACTTCAGCACAGCCAGGGGTAAACGACAGCAGGCAGTTATAAAACTTTCCTGTTTGGGGGAAAAAACCCACAATGCGCAGGAGTTGTGGAGGGACATGGAACAACAGACCGATGAGTGATTGGTGGCAGTGAGCCTCAAGCCCGGCCTGGTGGTGTGCGATAATGGGCGAAATCTCATAGCAGCTCTGGGCCTAGCCGGTTTGACGCACATCCCTTGCCTGGCGCATGTGCTGAACTTGGTGGTCCAGATGTTCCTAAAAAATTACCCCAATATGCCAGAGCTGCTGCAGAAAGTGCGGGCCATCTGTGCGCACTTTCGGGGTTCTCACCCTGCTGCTGCTCGCCTGTCAGCGCTGCAGCGTAACTTCGGCCTTCCCGCTCACCGCCTCATATGTGACGTGCCCACAAGGTGGAACTCCACCTTGCACATGCTGGCCAGACTGTGCGAGCAGCAGCAGGTGATAGTGGAGTTTCAGCTGCAGCAATCACGCGTGAGTCGCTCTGAGGAACAGCACCACTTCACCACCAATAACTGGGCCTCCATGCGAGACCTGTGTGCCTTGTTGCGCTGTTTCGAGTACTCCACCAACATGGCCAGTGCCGATGACGCCGTTCTCAGTGTTACTACCCCAGTTCTATGCCTCCTTGAAAAAATGCTTCGGGTAATGATGGAAGAGGATGTGGCACAGGAGGAGGAGGAAGAGAAGGAGGAGGAGGAACCGGGATAATTTCAAAGGCTTTCAGGGCAGTCTTTCACAAGTGGCTACGAGGGTGGGTTCCTGCACCAACAAATGGCAGGTACACAATTGTCCGGCAGCAAGGGCACAGTTCTGGAGGATGACGAGGTGGAGGATGAGGAGGAGATGGAGGAGGAGGAACCATTTTTAACAGCAGTGTGGCACCCAGACCAGCTCATGGCCATCACTGGTGCATGGCTGGGGGGATACAGAGGACACAGATGATACACCTCCCACAGAGGACGGCTTTTCGTTGCCTCTGGGCAGCCTGGCACACATGAGAAATTACATGCTGCAGTGTCTCCGCAATGACCGCCGAGTTGCCCACATTTTAACTGGTGCTGATTACTGGGTGGCCACCCTACTGGATCCCTGTTACAAGGACAATTCCCTCACTGGAGCGGGATCGGAAGATGCGCGAGTACAAGCGCAGGCTGGTAGACGCGCTGCTGGTGGCATTCCCACCTGACAGCGGGGGTACGGTGGAAGCACAAGGCGAAAGCAGAGGAGGAGGAAGAGGTCGCCAATGCAGCCGGGGCACCGCCAGCACCTCAGAAGGCAGGGTTAGCATGGCTGAAATGTGGAAAAGCTTTGTCAGTACGCCACAACAACCAGCACTACCAGCTGAGATGGGACGTCTTAGCAGGAGGCAGCATTTCACCAACATGGTGGAGCAGTAAGTGTGCACACGCCTACACGTACTGAATGACGGGTCTGCCCCCTTCAACTTCTGGGTCTCCAAATTGGGCACATGGCCTGAGCTTGCCCTTTACGCCCTGGAGGTGCTGGCCTGCCCTGCAGCCTGTGTATTATCTGAACGTGTATTTAGCACGGCAGGGGGGCGTTATCACAGACAAGCGCAGCCGCCTGTCCAGAGCCAATGTGGACAAGCTCACGTTCATTAAAATGAACCAGGCATGGATCCCACAGGACTTGTCCTACCTTGTGCAGAATAGACATGTATACCGGTGTTCTGACAAAAACTGTCCGGCCATCGGATAGTGTCCGGCCCATACTGCGCAGGCGCAGCGCTTGCGCAGTACGGAGGACAAGGAGATTCACAAAATCTCCGAAGATGAACGGCGCCTGCGCAGTGAGTGCAGGTTCAAGCCCCACCATCCAAGTGGACATACGGTAGAACATAGTAACAGGGCCCCTCACGGGCTCGCTACGCTCGCCACGCTTCGGGCACGGCTTCGCTTGGCTCGGCTTGAACCTCGGATGGTGTGGCTTGAACCTGGACTCACCGCGCAGGCGCCGTTCGTCTTCTAAATCCCCTTGTCCTACGTACTGAACAAGCGCAGTACAGGGCGGACACTATCCGACGGGGGACAGAATTCGACACATCACCGGCCTTACCCAGCCATTGTTGTATTTTTGAACCAGTGTTCGCTACCTCGTCCTCCTACACCGCCGCTTCCACCTACACAGCCACATCCACCGTCACCTCAACTTCCTACTCCATATGGACCTATTAATCCTAGGTCAAGAATATAATTTTTATTTTTTTTAATTTCAAAGTATTTTATTTTCCCACTAGCTTATCCATTAAATTGAAAAATATTTTTTTCCAGAAAGGGCATATTCTGGGGCATTCCCACCATATGTTTGGCATCGTGCCGTTGAGTTTCTGAGGTTCTTAATGACTTCCTGTACCTCTTCTGCTGAGAAGGGGGCCTCCAGCATATTATTTTTTTTTATTTATTTTTTTATGTTATTTTAAGTTATTTCCCTATCCACATTTGTTTGCAGAGCACTTGCCATGCTCTTAACAATATTTGGCTGCCATTTGCAGCCCTCTAGCCCTTTCCATTACCTTTTTAGAGCCATTTTAGTCCTCAGAAGTTCAGGTCCCCATTGACTTCAATAGGGTTTGGGTTCGGGGTCAAGTTCGGTCCCGAACTCAAACTTTTTTCTGAAGTTCGGCCGAACCCGTCGAATCCCGAACATCCAGGTGTCCGCTCAACTCTACTTCTATTTCCTGCATGACCCCTTGAGGGACATATGGGTATTGCAGTCTATACTACTGGGCTTCTTTCTAGGTAAAGTGGAACTTCAGTAATTTTTTAATCTTTCCATCTATTAAATCCTCTGCCCTTGTTGTTTTAACTTTAGATAGTAAAAGATTTTTTTTCTGCCAGAAAATACCTTATGCAGCCCACTTACTCTTTCTTGTCTGGTAAAAGGGCCTAGGCTTATGACATCATGTACAGCTCTCTCTCTCACTCTCGTGAGAGTTTGCCAGGAAGGGTGAGGGATGAGTCATAAAAGGGTCAATGCGAGCTGCAGACCTGGAGGTGTGTCTCTGTGTGACTGTGTAAATCCAGGAAGTTACCAGGCAGCAGCTTCAGCTGCCCACAGTTAAAATGGATGCAGCCAGATTTGGCAAGTACAGAATCACAGTATATATAAAATAATATGCAAAGTGGTTGGATGGAAGCTTCAAAATGGCAAAGATGTTTTTATTACAAATTATGCAGACTGCAGTTCCTCTTTAAGTATTCTCTGCAAACTGTGAAACTTTCAAAGCATCTTTTAGTCAACTTCCAGGCAGGACACAGGGGTGAAGAGACTTCTGTACAAGAGTCTATTCTGTCTGTTTCCTAGCACTATCAGTCTTTGGCAAGGTCTCCCTTGTATCCCCTAGTCTCTCGGCACTAACAGGTGTCTTTGGATCCTGGTGTCAGTCAGTATGTTGTTGGACAATGACTGGCTGGTGATAAAACCCAGAGTAGGCATTTTGCAACCGACAGCAGATGAAACCAGAAGACATCTAGCCACTCCTTAAGCATTCTCTCTCTCCAGCGCAGCCATTGTGTATACTCTTTCCCTCAGTGCCAGACACACAGTGCGACTTCCTGGTGTGGCAATAACTGGGTAGCTCACCCCACAAAAATGCTGGTATATGATCTTTCCCTGGTATACTTAACAGTTTATAATTAACTGATAATGTATGGGATGTTGCTTCCCTCTCATAGCAATACCTCACAAAAGTAGTAAGAGCTCTGGCAAACACTCCGGGATCCGGGAGAGTGTTAAAAAAATGTGTAATCTGAAAAGAGCTCCAGAGTCTTAATTTGTACCTATCTGCTTGTGCCATTAACTCCGAGATTGTTACCCATTTTCCTTATTTTATATAGGATGATGCTTGTGTGTTTCCTGCATCTGATAGATGCCGAAAATAAGTATCTTCATATCCCGGTGAAAAAAGGGGGTTTCCTAATATTGAGTATAAAGGGGATATCTCGGGTATTATACCCATAATGGGTAATAGATCAGAGAAGATTTTTTACAGTATTACCTATCAAGGGATGGTGTATTATTTGTTTTGGAAGAGAGGCATAGCACCAGGGAGCTCTGCCAAAAGATTTCAAAGACTGGGCACATTCCATCTGCACCCACAGTTTGATATCCCTGTGAATATTCCAGTCAATTACCCTACTTAGATGGGTTGCTTGATAGTATTTCCATACGTCCGGCACTGCCAATCCTCCATATTCTTTAGGAAGCATTAATAATTTACGTTGTATCCTGGGATGCTTATACGCCCAAATGAAATCGAATAGTAGCTTTTGACTCTGCTTAAAATAACTAGGCGGAATACGTATTGGCAGTGTCTGAAATAAGTAAAGAAACTTAGGACGAATATTAATTTTAATGATACTACATCGCCCTAACCAGGAATGAAAACCCGTATTCCAACTCAGTAGTAATGTCTTAACTTTTAACAATAATGGGGGAAATTTAGCTCAAAAACTTCTGCTAATTTAGGGGGAAGCAAAGTACCCAAATATGTTAACGCTTTGTTAGTCCATTTAAATTTAAAATTTTGAGTTGCATAATTAATTTTCGAGGCAAATTTACCCCTATTGCTTCTGACTTTGTGAAATTAATACCGAGATTGGAAAGCGAACCATATTTCTCAAATTCTTTCATCAGATTTGGAAGCGTAATCAAAGGATTTGTTAGAGAAAATAACATATCATCGGCATATGCCGAAATTTTATGTTGAGTGTCTCCTATCTGTATTCCTGTAGTATCTTGGTTTAAATGAATAGTGCAGAGAAATGGTTCCAATGACAGGGCGAAAAGGAGGGGCGAGAGGGGACAGCCCTATCTCATCCCATTTGTAATTTGGAGAGGGTCTGACAGTATCCCATTTACCCTTACCCGAGCCGTTGGGTGGGAATAAATGGAAGTAATCCACTGTAACATTTTGTTTCCAAAACCACCATATCGTAGGACTGCCAGCATAAAGTTCAATTTCACCCTGTCAAAGGCCTTCTCTGCATCTGTATTCAAAAATACGCACTGAGTCTGAGATACATTGACTGTCTGTAGTAAGTTCAAGACCTTTGTAGTGTTATCCCTTGCCTCTGGTGTGGGCACAGATCATACTTGTTCTAAGTGAATCAACTTTGGGATATAATGTTGAATCCTGTTGGCCAATATTTTGGTGAACATTTTAAGGTCTAAATTAAGCAAAGAGATCGGCCGGTAATTTCCACAGGAGGTCAGATCTTTCCCCTCCTTAGGAATTACCGAAATATAGGCCAGCAGGGTCTCCATTGTAAAAGTTGCAGAGGAGCCCAATGCATTAAACAGTTTGAGCATGTATTGACCAAGAGAGGGGAGCAGGATCCTATAATATTGGGCTGTAAGGCCATCCGGACCAGGTGCTTTATCCAATTTAGTGGCTCCCACTGCCTCTTGAAGTTCTTCTATAGTTATAGGATCTTCTATTTTAGCTCTATCTATGTCTGATAACCGAGGCATTGAAGATAAAGCAAGATATGCATCTATTTGGTCTTGAGTAGGAGATTTAACCTGCAGGTTATAAAGAGACTTATAAAATTCTTTAAATTCCTGCGCTATGTCGTATGGCTTTGTAACCTTTAGCCTATTAGATGGTGTCAAATGAGGGATATACACTGTAAGTCTTTAGTTTTTGTCCTCGCAGTGTTCTAGCTAATACTTTCCTACATTTGTTCCCCGCTTCATAAGATAATTTTTTGCAGATCTGTAATGCCGCCTTAGCCTTATATTGCAGAAGATCTACAATTTGTGTCCTTTTAGCCAAAAGTTCTCTCTCCAAAGATTCAGTTTGAACCCTTTTATGACGAGACTCTAGGATAGCTAATTCCTCCACCAATAACTTTAACTGTTGTGATCGTTTATGCTTTATCCTAGCTCCGTGTTTAATCAACACGCCCTGGATAACCGCTTTGTGTGCCTCCCAGATGATACCAGGGTCACAGTCCGGAGTGTCATTAGTGCTAAAAAAGAACCCCATTTACCTGACTACATCTTCCCGTACCTCTATATCTTGTAAGAGACTTTCATTCAATCGCCAATGGTTAGATCTAGTCAAGGAAGAGTCTTGTAGGGCATAGGTCAAAGATATCGGCATAGCAATTCAGATCAATCAGCAGCCCAGGGAAAGAGAGAACTCACAGGGTCCTCCTCAAATAATAATGCCAGAGGTAGCAGTGATGCCTACTGGCAGCAGAGAGAAACAACAGAAACAACAGCAACATTGAAACAGTAAGTTGGGGGAAAGGCAAGTGAAGAATAAACTATATTAGCTTAGGCTGACTACTACCCAACAAGGCTAAATTTAAATAGCCGCCCAATGCTTAATGCAGGGTCATTTTATATATATACAGTGGGTACGGAAAGTATTCAGACCCCCTTAAATTTTTCACTCTTTATTATATTGCAGCCATTTGCTAAAATCATTTAAGTTCATTTTTTTTCATCATTAATGTACACACAGCACCCCATATTAACAGAAAAACACAGAATTGTTGACATATTTGCAGATTTATTAAAAAAGAAAAACTGAAATATCACATGGTCCTAAGTATTCAGACCCTTTGCTGTGACACTCATATATTTAACTCAGGTGCTGTCCATTTCTTCTGATCATCCTTGAGATGGTTCTACACCTTCATTTGAGTCCAGCTGTGTTTGATTATACTGATTGGACTTGCTTAGGAAAGCCACACATCTGTCTATATAAGACCTTACAGCTCACAGTGCATGTCAGCGCTAATGAGAATCATGAGATCAAAGGAACTGCCTGAAGAGCTCAGAGACAGAATTGTGGCAAGGCACAGATCTGGCCAAGGTTACAAAAAAATTTCTGCTGCACTTAAGGTTCCTAAGAGCACAGTGGCCTCCATAATCCTTAAATTACAGACTTTTGGGACGACCAGAACCCTTCCTAGAGCTGGCCGTCTGGCCAAACTGAGCTATCGGGGCAGAAGAGCCTTGGTGAGAGAGGTAAAGAAGAACCTAAAGATCACTGTGGCTGAGCTCCAGAGATGCAGTCGGGAGATGGGAGAAAGTTGTAGAAAGTCAACCATCACTGCAGCCCTTCACCAGTCTGGGCTTTATGGCAGAGTGGTCCGACGGAAGACGAAAGCCCGCATGGAGTTTGCTAAAAAACACCTGAAGGACTCCAAGATGGTGAGAAATAAGATTCTCTGGTCTGATGAGACCAAGATAGAACTTTTTGGCCTTAATTCTAAGCGGTATGTGTGGAGAAAACCAGGCACTGCTCATCACCTGTCCAATACAGTCCCAACAGTGAAGCATGGTGGTGGCAGCATCATGCTGTGGGGGTGTTTTTCAGCTGCAGGGACAGGACGACTGGTTCCAATCAAGGTAAAGAGGAATGCGGCCAAGTACAGGGATATCCTGGACAGAAACCTTCTCCAGAGTGCTCAGGACCTCAGAATGGGCCGAAGGTTTACCTTCCAACAAGACAATGACCCTAAGCACACAGCTAAAATAATAAAGGAGTGGCTTCTAAACAACTTTGTGACTGTTCTTGAATGGCCCAGCCATAGCCCTGACTTAAACCCAATTGAGCATCTCTGGAGAGACCTAAAAATAGCTGTCCACCAACGTTTACCATCCAACCTGACAGAACTGGAGAGGATCTGCAAGAAGGAATGGCAGAGGATCCCCAAATCCAGGTGTGAAAAACTTGTTGCATCTTTCCCAAAAAGACTCATGGCTGTATTAGATCAAAAGGGTGCTTCTACTAAATACTGAGCAAAGGATGAGCCGAACACCCCTCAGTTCGGTTCGCACCAGAACTTGGGAACAGGCAATAAATTTGTTCGAACATCCGAACACCGTTAAAGTCAATGGGACTCGAGCATGAAAAATCTAATGTGCGAATTTTAAAGGCTAATATGCAAGTTATTGTCATAAAAAGTGTTTGGGGACCTGCCCCAAGGGACATGTATCAATGCGAAAAAAAGTTTTAAAAACAGAAATTTTTTCAGGAGCAGTGATTTTAATAATGCTTAAAGTGAAACAATAAAAGTGAAATATTCCTTTAAATTTTGTACCTGGGGGGTGTCTAGAGTATGGCTGTAAAGCACCGCTTGTTTCCCGTGCTTAGAACTGTCCCTGCACAAAGTGTCATTTCTGAAGGACAAAAAGTAATTTAAAAGCACTTGCGGCTATAATGAATTGTCGGCTCCCGGCAATACAGAGAAAAATCATTGATAAAAAAAATAATTGTGTGGGGGTCCCCCCAAATTCAATTACCAGGCCATTCAGGTCTGGTATGGATATTAAGGGGAACCCTGCGTCAAATAAAAAAAAATTATGTGGGATTCCCCCCAAATATCCATACTAGACCCTTCAGGTCTGGTATGGATTTTAAGGGGAACTCCACGGCAAATAAAAAAAAATGTCTGGAGTTCCCCCCAAAAATTCATAACAGACCATTTATCCGAGCACGCAACCTGGCAGGCCGCAGGAAAAGAGAGGGGGATGAGAGAGCTCCCCCCCTGAACCGTACCAGGCCACATGCCCTCAACATGGGGGGATGCTTTGGGGGTCTGTGACCCCTTAAAGCACCATGTCCCCATGTTGATGGGGACAAGGGCCTCATCCCCACAACCCTTGCCCGGTGGTTGTGGGGGTCTGCGGGCGGGGGGCTTATCGGAATCTGGAAGACCCCTTTAACAAAGGGGACCCCTACCATTTCACAAAGAAAGTGTAAAAAATAAAAAAAAAACACACAGACACTGTTGGGAAAAGTCCTTTATTAAAAAAAAAAAAGATTCCAGCGGCGGTAATCCACTCTCGGTATCCTGTGATGGGTGATCTCCTCTCCGGGGTCCAGCGATGGATGATCTCTCCTCTCTGGGGTCCAGGCTCCAATGATGATGTCCAGCGCAGTGAGGAACAGCACTCTTCACCAGAGCGGAGACACCCCGAGAATGACGCAGCTTCAGCCAGTGACAGCTCTTAAGTAGCTGAGGGCGGGGCCACCCGTCACGTGACCCCGTCCCCCTCTGGTGCAAGGGGAAACCCGGGCTTCCCCAGTGATGTGCGGGTGACCCCGCCCCCCTCTGATCCATCGCTGGACCCCGGAGAGAAGACCATCCATCGCAGGATCCTGAGAGTGGATTATCGCCGCTGAAATCTTTATTTTATTTTATTTTTAATAAAGGACTTTTCCCAACGGTGTCTGTGTGTTTTTTTACAACTTTTTACACTTTCTTTGTGAAATGGTAGGGGTACAATGTACCCCTTACCAATTCACATAGGGGGGGCCGGGATCTGGGGGTCCCCTTTGTTAAAAGAGTCTTCCAGATTCCGATAAGCCCCCCGCCCGCAGACCCCCACAACCACCGGGCAAGGGTTGTGGGGATGAGGCCCTTGTCCCAATCATAAACGCTACATTTGTAGAGGAGTCAACAGGGCCTATGATGAAAGGTACACAATTCCTACTGTGAGGTGGGTCGCTGATGTTTTGGGGATGTGTGAGCTACAAAGGCACAGGAAATGTAGTCAAAATTGATGGCAAGATGAATGCAGTATGTTATCAAAAAATACTGGAGGAACATTTTCATTCATCAGCCAGGAAGCTACGCATGGGACGTACTTGGACATTCCAACATGACAATGGTTCAAAACACAAGGCCAAGTCGACCTGTCATTGGCTACAGCAGAATAAAGTGAAGGTTCTGGAGTGGCCATCTCAGTCTCCTGACCTAAATATCATTGAGCCACTCTGGGGAGATCTCAAACATGCAGTTCATGCAAGACAGCCCAAGAATTTACAGGAACTGGAGGCTATTTGCCAAGAGGAATGGGCAGCTTTACCATCTGAGAAGATAAAGAGCCTCATGCACAAATACAACAAAAGACTTCAAGCTGTCATTGATGTTAAAAGAGGCAATACATGGTACTAAGAACTGGGGTATGTAAACTTTTGATCAGGGTCATTTGGGTAGTTTCTGTTATGATTATTATTTAAAAAGAGTAAACACAGTTGATTGATAATAAATGGCTTCAGCCAAACATTAACCATGAGTGAAAGAAAAGTTTTTGTGTTTCATTCATACTCTCTGAAAAATGGCCAATAAATCATAAATTCTGCCAGGGTATGTAAACTTATGAGCTCAACTGTGTGTATATATATATATATATATATATATATATATATATATATATTTTGCTTGCACCCGATAAGGTGATTAACGTGAATGCAGCTTTTTTTATTTTTTTTTCCACTCCTAAACAATAAGCCAATGAATACATTTTCAGGGTGGGTACTAAGTGTGAAATTAACTTTCTCTGCAGATAATCTCCATGTTTTTGCCTACTTTTAGTCTTGTTATTTGCATATTTTTTTTTTTTAAATCAATACTAAAGTTCCAATTGTAAAACTATAAAACTTTATTGTTAACTAGGTCTGGAAAGGAGCTAGTGAGCGGTTAAAGGTGATTGTGTAGAGAAACATTAATCAAGGTTGTCTATTTAAGGGTTGTCTTAGTCTTTTCTTGATCTTTTACAGGTAAGAGGAACTTGCTTTCTGTCAGAATGCGGCTTTTTCTCAGTTACATATGGATGTACCGTAGTCTTTTATTGATTGTACTAACTCCACTGCTTCTACTACCAGTTCCACTAATCATCAAAACCAAGGTAAGGAATGCATTTCAACTCAGAAATTTTTACATCTGAGACAAAATTAATTTTAAATACAAAAATAGTTTAGCATAAAGTGTTCTTTTAATATACTGTACATGACATCTGCTTGGTTCTGTAATACACACATCACGGTATACTTAACTCGATGGAAACTACACTATATTGTCAAAAGTATTGGGACACCTGCCTTTATACGCAAATTAACTTTAATGGCATCCCAGTCTTAGTCCGTAGGGTTCAATATTGAGTTGGCCGACCCTTTGTAGCTATAAATGCTTCAACTCCTCTGGGAAGGCTGTCCACAAGGTTTAGGAGTGTGTCCATTCTTCCAGAAGTGCATTTGTGAGGTCAGGCGCTGATGTTGGATGAGAAGGCCTGGCTTACAGTCTCCACTCAAATTCATCTCAAAGGTGTTCTATCAGGTTGAGGTCAGGACTCTGTGCAGGCCAGTCAAGTTCCTCCACCCCAAACTGTCTTTATGGATCTTGCTGTGTGCACTGGTCCAAATCATTTGGTGGAGGGGGAATTATGGTGTGGGGTTGTTTTTCAGGGGCTGGGCTTGGCCCCTTCATTCCAGTGAAGGGAACTCTTAAGGCGTCAACATACCAAGACATTTTGGACAATTTCATGCTCACTTTGTGGGAACAGTTTGGGGATGGCCCCTTCCTGTTCCAACATGACTGCGCGGAAGAGTTGAAGCTGTTATAGCTAAAGGATGGGCCAACTCAATATTGAACCCTATGGACTAAGACTGGGATGCCATTAAATGTCATGTGCTTGTAAAGGCAGGAGTCCCAATACCTTTGATCTTTTTGAGCTGACCTATAATATGGCCTGTGATCTAAATTGTTTTCTAAATGGTAATGCGGTCCTATGAATAGGGATGATGATGGTCCATGAATACTGGCCTGCTTGCCTTAAAGTGGGCCCTACTTCATAGGATTATTTCATCATGTTAAATTTGATTATCTGTCTGTCTGTCTCTCTATCTATTCATACTGTACATTCCTATTGCTTTCCTTTTTGCAGCACATTAGGCAACAGTGACACTGGGTAATTTACATTATCCCTATGCTATTGATTTACTAAATGCATAGGGGCTATTAACCTAGTAAAGTGAATGTTCATTTTGCTAAGTCTATGTTTACTCTGCAAAGTGAATACAAGTATATAGGGTGAAGTTGTGTTCACTTTGGATATGCAATCGTGGGCTACAAAAAAATCTTCTTTTTAGTATTTCTTGCACATGACTGGGTGTTCAAAGTGAACACAGTTTCCTATCATTTGCAAGCATTCACATTACAAAGCACACATATGCTTTAAAAGTGAACAATCATGTTGCTAGGGGGATCAACCTCTTGGTGTTGCATCATGCATCAAACAGTTAAATAATGTTTTGTCTTTACACCCATATGTTTATTACTTTATGTAAGAAGGTCTTACATTTATACTCCTTTCAAGTAAACCTTTAGGCAACATAAAAATATATATATATATATTGTGGTAGTGTGGTACCCCACCAGTGTATGAATACAGGATTCTCAACCAGGCAGGTTGAGGGGCTCCAGGGTATTTGCTTGTTTGGGAGGAAACTGGCTTTTCAGTTTCCTCATGATTTACTAAAATCCACTTTGGGACCCGGAGCTTAGGGATTTCTTAGAGATCCGGGTGGGATGAAATCCCCAGTCCTGGATCCGGGGTTTGAGACTCAACTGCACACTGATTGTTCAGGTGTGTGTGGGCCTGATAGTAGAATCAGGACCAGGATTCTGGGCCCCACCCTCCCAACGAGTGCAGGTGTGCACTGGGGAAGCCATAGAGTGCAAGTGTGCACTGGAGAAGTCAGAGAGTGCTTGTGTGCACAGTGGAAGCCAGAGACCCAGGTCTGAGGGTCAGAGCAGCGAGGGGCTGCTATCCAAATGGATGGTGTTGCAGATGGAATAGTCTATAGGAGACAGACAAGAGCCTGAAGTGGAAGGCCTGAACAGCACTGCTGTATGTATAAGCCAGGAGGCTGAATGTCAGTTTGTTGTTGAAAAGGAGTACTGAAACCCCTGCGAGGGAAACCTTTCATTTTGTTTTGACTTCTTTTAATAAAAATGGGCAAACAAAGCCCTTAAAAAGAAGAACCAGCGAGTGGCGGTGTCCTTCAAGCTCTACATTTGATGCTAGTCCTTCACAAGTGGCGGAGAATTTTGGCATAATCTGAGATCCCTACAATCAAGTAAGTTCATCTGTTATATGAACTGTGTTTTTGGTGCATGAGACTGCATAATCTGTGTGTGTGCAGGTGAAGAGAACCTGCAAGCGAAAGGTAAACTAGCCTTAAAGAGACAGTGCTCCAATTTGTTGCAGGTGGTGTACCTGTGAACAAAAAGTCAATTATTTTTCTCTGCAGTGAACTGCTGCTAGCTGTGTGTGGCAGCCAGGCAAACTGCATTGCACAGAAGTTTGATGGACTGTGTTGCATGCAGGTTGTGTACCTGTGAAAGGAGAATCACATTTTCTTCCCTCTGCTGTGAACTGTGTTACTGGTTGCTGTGTGCAACACCGCAAGGATGGGGCGGTCAAAGCAGAAAAAGAAGGCGATCCTTGCTGAAGCAAGAGAAAGAGCTCTGTGGCTGGAGGGGTTGTTACCGCCTGATCGAACCCCATACATGCCTAAACAGAGTTTTCCAAGGGAAAAGAGGGCTGCTGTTGTCCCTAGCAACCCTGGTGCAATGAATGCACAGATGACGGCTAGTGTGGAGAGTCCACCAGCGTTTGAATCTGCAGTGGACTGGTGCAAGCGACATCTGGCAGGATTGGACCAAGCTAAAGTGGAAGGCAAGCCAACCTTCCATACAAAAAGAGAGCTGCCGAATGTCCATGCCTGGGAGAGGGGTGTTGTTGCCCCGGGCAACGCTGCTGCAGTTAAATCAGCAGCTGTTGCGAAAAGTGTGAAAGTGACACAGCTTGAGACAGGGTCCAGCAGATGCAGGGTGGGAAACCCTGACAAGACATGGAACCAAGTGCGCTGTTTGCGGTGCAGTGAGTGGGGGCATGCAGTCTCCAAGTGCCTTTTGTCCCTGGCTCCAGTGCAAAGCTACCTAGCAAAACAAAGGTCTGAGAAGCCTGTGTTATATGCCAGAAGAGAGGCTGATCAAAGGCCAGGACAGAGAGTGGTTGCCCATAGCAACACAGAGGAGGCCAGTCGGGCTGTCTGTGGACCAAGGGGTGTGCCTCCCATGGGTCGTGACAAGTGGCTTCCGGAGGAGCCAATACAGCATGTTGGAGAGAGCCAGGCATTGAGGAGATGCCAAGAAATTAAATTTCAGCGTCCAGTACCGTGCTTGGAATGTGGTCAAGTGGGGCATGGGATCTTTACTTGCCCAAGGTTCTGGAACACTGCTGAAGAGTCTGGAAAGTCTGCAGGGTCGCAATATGGCCCCAAAGAGACAGTAACTGGTATGGATACAGCTGAGAGACAGCGCACTCAAGTGAAGGTTATGATGCCAGCCACTGAAAATGGTAAGACTGTTCCAGTTTATGGTACTGAACCCAGTGAAGTGGGAGTAGATCCAGTGGGGAGATCCGCAGTGCCAATGGACATAGACTTGCGGCAGTGTGCTACCCAGAGCAGTGGGGAGGCACAAAATAAAGCCCAACTAGCCGCAGGGCTAAAGACTGGAAAGGACATGGGGACTCTGCATGTGCCTGCTATAGTCCAGCAGGTGGCTGGGAAAATAGAGTTAGGGGTGACCAAAACAGTGCTTGTGCCATGTTCCCTAGTGACAAGTACTGCAGGGTTGCCCAGGGAGACTTCCAAAAAGCCCGCAGTGACGGAGCCGAGCATTTCCCAGGTCAACTTTGGA
This sequence comes from Rana muscosa, assembly GCA_029206835.1. Classification (NCBI taxonomy): domain Eukaryota; kingdom Metazoa; phylum Chordata; class Amphibia; order Anura; family Ranidae; genus Rana; species Rana muscosa. Next base: position 708,799,432 of record CM055118.1, read on the forward strand.
GCTGCCCATGTAGGAAAGGGTGCCCCTTTAAAAATGGAGGGCGCTGTGAGGAGTCACTCAGAGGCTTTGGTGGGTAATATACAATCCACAAAAGTAGCAGTTGTTATGTCTACACGTAGTGAAAATTCTGATGGTTATGCTGACAAAAGTGTTACTGTTGGCAAATGTGATGGTATTGGTGATCATGACATTGAAAAATGTGTTTCCTTTAGTGTCATGTCTGAAAATGTTGGAAATGTGTTTACTACCAATGATGGGAGTAGGATATCTCCCATGACAACCAGAAGCGCAGGATTGTCCAGGGAACTCTCGTGGGGCCTCCATGTGTTGGAGCCAGAGGTTTTCCAGGATTGCTGTGGTGCTACTCTGGTGAAACAAGGGAAGACTGTATTACATAGTGAGTGTGTGTGGGCGCAGCCCCACAACCCTAAGTGTAACCCAGTTGTCAAGGGGTTAGATCAGCCTGCAAAAGCTGAAAGTGAAGAGCTGTATGTGTCTGTAGCGCCACCAAAGCAAGGTGTTCAAAATAAGGTATTGCACCTTGCCTTGGTTGAGGATGCAATCTCCCAGTGTGATGTGAGAAAAAAAAATATTGTCACAATGTGAGGTAGATAGAAGTGACAAGTGTTTTGTTTTGGCTAGTGAATCCCAGGTTCCTGTTGGGCCTTCTAGAGCAGGTAATGCAGTGCTGTGGAGCACCAGTGATGGAACCACAGGAGACTGGGATGATTGGTGTAAGGAAGTAGTTGCGGCACTAGGCCAAGTGACAAGGAATTACGAAGCAATGATGTGTGACAGAGTTGTGGACAGACCACCTGCTGTGCCCAGTGGAGGGATCGCAGAATGGCCAGTGCTCAAGGGCACGCCAGCCCCTGCAAAGGCTGATGCCCTCCAGTCTGAAGGAACGATTCTGGGCGCAGGCATGGCAGATGGGTTGTCCACGGCCCAGCAGCTAAATAGTGGCAAGTGTCAAGTTGACAATGTGACTAATGTTGACTCGCAGAGGCTCATTGGTGTAGCGTTAGAGGTGAAGAGGAGACATGTGTCTGACAGCGCTCCAGGGGAGCAACAGGCTGGGATGAGGGGTACCTTCAAGGAGATGGTGGTCTCTTCAAATGTCTCAACCTCACAAGCTGCAATGGATGAGCCCCTCCAAGTCTCGGACAGGGGAAAGGTTCCCAAAAAGGTCACGCATTTAGACATTGGTTGCATAGAGTTGACAAAAACTTTATTAGAAATGCTGGAGTTGGTAAAAGTGCCCTCACTGTACACTTGGGTGTCTCCACCGCAGTCGGACCAGGTGGTGCTGCGTGGTACCAATAGGTGGAGCCAGGTGGTACAGGCTGTGCTGAGAAGCTTGTTAACAGTGTGGCAAATAGTTCTGAGGTTCTCTAAGGGGGTGCTCCCAGTTACTGAGTGGCCTGGAAGGCGCTCAGAACTGTTGGAGTCATCAAAGGTCTCTCCGGCTGGTGTAGTGACTGGAAACATCTCTGCGGGTGTGCTCCAAGGTGCAGCTGAGCAGTGGTCAGTAGAGGGCGCAGATACTGTCTCAGCCGCTAAATCTCATGAGAAGGAAGGGCCCAGAATAGATGCAGCACTAGCAGAGATGCTTTCTATCACTCAGAAAGAGGTACAACTTAAAGTACCCGGAGACACTGTAAGAAAAAGTGCTATAGGTGAATGCTGCAGCAATGTAATGTGTACATCAGAAAGAAGTAGTTTGTGCCTAGATCAGTGTCATCTGTTAGATCAGTTACCCATGGAGTGTTGGACAACAGGTGAGGTAGAACTTGGCTTTAGTCCTGCGGAATTTAATCTCTCGCCTATGTGTGGTCCCTCCTCAGGTCTGGAGCCAAGGGTATGGTTTCTAACAAAAGTATTCAACAAACCTAATAAGGTCCCCGAGACAGGGAAACGGATAAGAAGTGCGGTAAAAATGGTAAGTGGATCAGACAAGAGCTTGTCTGTTCAGGTGGATAAAAATACAGATGGCATCAGAACAGGTCAAGTGGTAGGACAGCTGCCTGCAGAGTGGGTGAACCCAGGGGAGGTGACGTCCTGTGAGGTTCCCGTGGGTAATGGTGGCCCTCCATTATGTGTGCCCTCTGCAGACGCTGCCCTAGCAAATGCTGAAAAAAAAGGCATTGGTGATCTGTGCAACGTTGAGAGGTGTAATGTTGGTTTAAATATGTCTGTCAATGATGAACCAAATAGTTTGTTAAAGGTACCTGACAGTGTGTCCAAAGGTATTGGGAAACCTGGGAACCTGAAGCGTGGAGGCAGAAGGGTTGGTAGAAAGACCAGGGGTGACCTGATAAAATTTCAGGAGAGGCAGTGCTTATGGAACCCCAAAAGAAGAGGGAGAAGGCTGAGTATAGGGAAATATAGGACCTTGTTAAGATCCAGGGTGGGACATACCTGGAAGCGCACCCGGAAAAAAGGTTGGGCCTACGTGGCTGACAGCCAGCACAGAGGTGTCCCAACCATAATGATGGGTGCTGGTGTTCCTCCCTCCGGATCGAAACAAGGGGGGAGGGTATGTGGTAGTGTGGTACCCCACCAGTGTATGAATACAGGATTCTCAACCAGGCAGGTTGAGGGGCTCCAGGGTATTTGCTTGTTTGGGAGGAAACTGGCTTTTCAGTTTCCTCATGATTTACTAAAATCCACTTTGGGACCCGGAGCTTGGGGATTTCTTAGAGATCCGGGTGGGATGAAATCCCCAGTCCTGGATCCGGGTTTTGAGACTCAACTGCACACTGATTGTTCAGGTGTGTGTGGGCCTGATAGTAGAATCAGGACCAGGATTCTGGGCCCCACCCTCCCGACGAGTGCAGGTGTGCACTGGGGAAGCCATAGAGTGCAAGTGTGCACTGGAGAAGTCAGAGAGTGCTTGTGTGCACAGTGGAAGCCAGAGACCCAGGTCTGAGGGTCAGAGCAGCAAGGGGCTGCTATCCAAATGAATGGTGTTGCAGATGGAATAGTCTATAGGAGACAGACAAGAGCCTGAAGTAGAAGGCCTGAGCAGCACTGCTATATGTATAAGCCAGGAGGCTGAATGTCAGTTTGTTGTTGAAAAGGAGTACTGAAACCCCTGCGAGGGAAACCTTTCATTTTGTTTTGACTTCTTTTAATAAAAATGGGCAAACAAAGCCCTTAAAAAGAAGAACCAGTGAGTGGCGGTGTCCTTCAAGCTCTACATTTGATGCTAGTCCTTCACAATATAAATATATATATATATATATATATATATATATATATATATATATATATATATACATATATATAGCATGTGCTTATTTTTCCATAATCTGTAAACAATGACAGAAAGTAAAAATGTAATAAAACAAAAAATGTAAACTGCCCCAAAACTATTGTAAAATAAAAAGGTTAAAATTGACTAATCCTGTTATCACTTTATTTTAAATGTTTCCTCAGAATGCAATCCACCAAAAAAAATTACCTGTATAGCAGCCATCACAGAATTTGAAAAATGTCCCCTGTAGTCTTTTCCACTAACCAGAGTAAATTCTGGTGGTTCTATATGCTACCTGTTGCATGAAGCCTGGCAGGCCAGGAAAAGGGGGGGACGTTAGACCCCCCCCTTCCCTGAACCAAATCAGGCCACATGCCTTCAGCACAGGGGGGATGTGATATCTCCCCCCCCTTCCCCGAACCAAATCAGGCCACATGCCTTTAGCGTGGGGGGGGGGGGCGTGAGACCCCCCCCTTCCCCGGACCAAATCAGGCCACATGCCTTTAGCGCGGGGGGGCGTGAAACCCGCCCCCTTCCCCGAACCGAATCAGGCCAAATACCTTCAGCGCATGGAGTACTTTGCCAGGGGGGACTCTCCTGCCAAAGTACCCTGCCCCCATGTTGATAAGGCCAAGGACTGTTACCCCACAACCCTGGCCCAATGGTTGTAAACGACTTTAAATAGGGGCATGTAAAAATAAGGGGGCACCCATATTCCACACCTCCTTATTCACAAAAAAGTAACTAGTAAATAAAAATACACACAGTTTCTGACCTTTATTAAGACGAAAACAAAAAGACAAACAAATCATATCCCACACAGTTCATTCATCATCAATCCCATAGTCAATTGATGCAGATCCACATCAATCACAATGAATGATGCCCAGCAACCCACTGAAAAAAAAACATTAACACAATCCAAACCTGACAACTGCTTGCCCATGAATGACAGGTCTCCCAGGAGACCAATCATTAACCAAATACGGTCATGTCCATTTTTGGTCAATGAAGTTTTTTTCTTCTTCTTTTTTTTTTTTTTTAAACATAGCTGTCATCCTCCAGAGTTAATTTATTCATGGACAAGCAGTCATTAGTATCAGAGCATGCAGGGTTTTTTGTTCTGTGAGTTGGCAGGTGTTGTATATCATGATTGACCTGTATTGCTGGATGATGTGATTGATGATGGATGTACATTGTGGGACATTTTTTTTTTTTTTTTTTAATAAAGGACTTTTTTTTATTATTAGTGTTTTTATTTACTATTTACTTTTTTTGAATGAGTAGGGGTACTTATTGGTAAAGGGGACTTCCAGATTCTGATATGCCCCCTGCCCACAGACCCCCACAACCATCAAGCCAGAGTTGTGGAAAGAGGACATTGTCCTCATTAACACGAAGACAAGGAATTTAGCATTTGTTAAACTTTAAGCATTGTTCCAATTGCTGCCCCTGCCAAATGAAATAATAAAAAAAAATGTGTCTTGGTACATGTTCTTCAGGGCAGTGCCCGGTCCCCTTAGTCAGTAGTTTTTGCAATCCCTTAACTATTATCCCAGAAAGTAAATAATTAAAAATCATATCACCACAGAGTGGTGCTGTGGATATGAAAACTAGATAAAGATGCCACGTCCCGATAAATTGAATTTTAGAAGATAAGTTGCCAGATGATGAACTTTATAGGCATAACACAGATGTGTATTAAAAATATAAATGTATTACAGAAAACATACAAAACAAGTTACATTAAAATTCATTGGCTATTCATAAATGTGCCTTGAAACAAGAGTAATACACCACCTGCATATCAAATATATAGTATACTTAGAATAGGGACCCATAGGTCACTTTCCATAGTTCATGCACTAGCATAAAAAATTAAAGAGGTGGTGTGTCATATTACGGCTCAGCTCGACATGTTGCGCGTATTCAAAAGATGCTTCTTCAGGAGCTTACGGCGTATTGGTTTTAAAATAAAAAAAGTAGAAAATAAACGGAGAACACGGTCAATCTGTAAAATAAAATCAAACAGGGACCTTAAGAAGATTGGTAGTAGCTTATAAGACCAGTGAGGATAGCTGATGGGCAACTGTTATGGAACTTATGGATTAATCAGAGGAACCCCCGCTAATTATATATCTCTATTGTCCATATATTGAAGTTCCCAAGGGCCATCGTCCCGAGTAAGGAATCCCCTGCAAATCTCCGCTTATGATGACAGCCTCAATCGTGATAGAGATGGCTTAACAGCCATTTTGCAATGTTCGCCTAACCTGCCTTAAACCCAGATGTGTTCAGCTGATCCCTCTTCAGCAACTCTCCTCTGTGGCAATACCAGGCAACAAATAAACAATAGAAGATAAAGTGCATAGAGCAGTGGAATGAAAACATGTTTCATCAGCTTTGAAGGAGCACACCACTGTATTAAGTAAGAATTACTGTAATAATATCTAAAGAAATTACATGCACCTAGAGGAAACAGCAGAATGAAAACATAGTGCAAAGGTTATGTTTTATTTATTTTAGCTTGGGTTTTATAGACTTCAAGAAGTATATGTTCATTGGTTTAAATAATAGTCAAAGGTTAATTTTCAGATCTTGACAATCGCTAATGAACATAAGTGAAAAAGTACAACATGGGACATTCTTTGACGCAGAAATTCGTGAAGCGTGCCATATTTAAAACACAAAAACAAAACAAAAAAATAAAAATAAGTAGAAGCAAGTGTTAAAGCCAAACTCTATAAACAAATGAAAAAAATCACAAATGTAGTAAATTGCTCAACTTTGGTCAACATAGGACACTTTGCCCACATGGAGGATGATGGGGACGGTAAGAGGCAATTACAGAACAAATTCTCTTTATGGCTCTCTGTGCAGCATCTGAAAGCCAGTGGGAGGGAGAGGAGGAGAAGCTCACTTTCAGCTACTGCAGAGAGAGAGCCATACCGAGGATCAGTTCTGCAATTGCCCCTGCTGCCCCCATCATCCTCCCTGTCCACCATCCTCTTCTCCCTGCCCCCCCTGCAGCACTGCCGGGTTCTCTCCTTTCCCGTCGGTCTTGGTGGGGGATGTTTCAGGATGGAGAGCGGGGGAGGAGGGCAGTCAATGTGTAATTGACTGTCTCCTTCCCTTTCTTAATGAACACAGTGATTGATTGGTACAGATCTATCACTGTGTTCATACATAACTAAAGCATAGTAAACTGTGTTTAGTATGCTTCAGTTTATAAATGAACAGGAAGCCGCTCAGCACAGAGCACTTCCCAATTCTCTGTCCTCAGTCCCCTTCTCTGTCTCAAAAGTCAGACATCAGGGTTCTGTATACACCTCTGATATTTCACCAACGCCCCTGCCTCCCACCAACAGAGTTGTGTACAAAAAAAAAAAAAATTAATTGTAAAAAAAAATAAAAACATTTTAAAAAAATTATAAAAATGTACAAATGAATACTTTTTTTATTAAAGACTCATTCACACGGGTTTGAGCTTCAGCCACATGTTATTTTATGAGGATGCAGCAGCTGTACTAACACAGCCACGGGTTCTAATTTGGCAGTTGTGCAGGTGTGGGTGAGAGGCTCTGAATGCACACTGTCTATGTTTGGGGCCGTACACATGAACCCACACACCTGTCAAATCAGAACCTTCGGCTGTGTTTGTACAGCCTCTGCATCATAACATAGGCTGCATGCACACAGCTCCAGCCACAATAAAAAAAAAACCCACTGATTCACACTATTTATTAACGAAATACACAAATTTATTTATGTTATGTTTGTGTCCTACAATTGTGATTTTAACACAAATATCTTTTTGATATTTTGGAAGCCCCTGTCCATCACCCTACTGACCCCTAACGTCAGTTCTGCTGACCCCCTGTACACTGCCCTGCTGACCCCTCTACACTGCCCTGCTGACCTCCCTTCCTCTGCCCCCCTGATATTTCTTTACTGCACCCCTGCATCAGACAGGTGAGATCTGGCCCTGGTATGGTCTCTATGGTCTCTTAACAAACACTACAAGTTTTACATCACGCGTCATCATGTCAGCTCTGTCTAAGTTGGAGCAGACATTTATGCGGAGTGTTTACAGCTCCACACACTCTGCCTACCTACATCTTTTTTCTCTCACCCACGCAATTGTGATTTTGACCTAAGCAACATGGCAACTAGGTGCTAGAGAAGCTATACGAATGCCCCACTCTGATTTTATACTGCTTTCAGGCATATCGGTGTGTAAATGTTAAAACATGTTTCTGTGACTAATATGCTCAGCAGAGCAGCACATCACAACCTGCACCATACAGTATGTAGAAAGTCTTAAAAACTGTATTATGAGGTAGCCCGATATTATCAGCTAGCCATGTTGGTAAAAGCAAACAGTCCTTTTATTTTCAAAAACAGGCAAACAGAAAAAAAAAACATAGCTTACCTTCAGTCCATACTTTGTGGTTTTGGGGTTTCCCGTTGGCTTCAGGGGTCCCAAGGAGGAGGTTTTCACAGCTTAACCACTGTGGCCCAATCCTAAACTCAGTTCACCCTGTTCACACAGGTTACCAGCTCACTTTCTCACTGCCAGCAGCTGACTGTTTCCTCTTCCTTTTCTGGACTCTGAGGCACATGGGTTAACCCCTACTAAATCAAAGTTCCCGTAATCAGGGTTTGGGGGTTACTCCCACCCAAAACTCTTTGAACCCCCAAAATTCTGGGTCCCTAATAAAGATTTAGAAATCCAGAGAGTACTAAAAAACAGTTCTCTTCTCTCCAACCAGACTACCCCAAAACTCCTCACCCTGCATTAGGGGAAATATACCTGCTGTCCGGGACACATTTCTGGTGTCCTGTACAAAACACACAGGGATTATTTAAACTCTTCCTTCCTTTCATTAGCTATAAGTAGCTCCTTTCAGACATAACTGTAATTCTACAAAGTTTGGATGGAGTGGGAGCTGCAGGAGGAAACCACAATGAAGAAATTCACAGGATTTGAACTTTAAACTTTGAAGATTAGGTACTGTTCAAAAAGAATTTAAAGCTCAAGGAAGAATGGCGGAGTTCTGAAGTAAATCAGTACTGCTAAATGTGTGTGTAAATGGTACTGGCCTTAGGGTTAAGGTTAACAATGTACAGTCTGAAAAATTTGGACTGAGGAGGGGAAAGAGACAGGGGTGTCCCCTGTCACCCCTCCTCTTTGCTATTGCATTTGAAATTCTGGCTATTGCTCTCAGGCCAGATAAGGGGTTTTAGAAAAACTAAGTCGGAAGAAAAAGATGCACTACATGTATATGCAGACGACTTGTTGTTGTTCCTTGGCGACACGCAGGACTCTCTCCGGAAAGCCATGAATATCATTAACAAATTTGGCCTAATTTCTGGACTCAAGATAAATTGGGAAAAATCCACTCTCCTGCCAGTAGACCCCTTAATAAGCCTGAGGAGGTGGCACAGATCCAAATAGTGAGTAAATTTAAGTATCTGGGCATAAATATTTATATAGACCCGCATCAATACACAACAGATAATATAGTTCCGCTGCTGGCCAAATTTAGGGGTTAAATAAAGGTATGGAAACGCCTGCCCTTATCTGTGGCAGGTCGATGTAACCTAATAAAAATGATTTGGATGCCGCAACTTTTATATGTACTACACAACTCTCCATTCTCCAATCTGGTTGTACAAAAGTGGTTTAAAAAAATAGATACCATGTTCAGAGAATTGATCTGCAAGGGTGGCATGGCAAGGATCCGCTTAAGTACCTTCCAACTACAGAAACAGGAAGGAAGGGTTGGACTTCCACACCCCTTTTGCTACTTCCTAGCGGCACAACTCCAGTATATGGGGGGTTGCAGCTTGGAGAGGGGAGGAGATGGGAGCGGTTTGTTGCTACACCCCACACGGACTATTGGTTGAAGCCTGGCAGGCAGGCTCCTTTCCTTCGGGATTCCCCACTTTGAGCTTGATGCTGAAGGTGTGGGATACTGCGAAGGTAACACTGAAGTACACAGGACTTACGGAGTACACCCCCCTGTGGGAGAATAGTAAGCTGGGAGAACTTCAGAAAATGGGGGTAGTGAGGGAATGGGAGAGGTGTGGAATAAAATACATTGCCCAGCTGTATCAAGATGGCACTTTGAAAACTTTCCAGGTGTTGAGAGAACAATTCACCCTGTCAAATAAATCCTTTTTCAGGTATTTACAGGTCAGGCAAGCACTAGAGGAACAGTTTAGGGGGAGGACTGGAGGGAGGTAATAGGAACCATTGACCGGGTGTTTGGAACCTCCGTTGATCTGGAGGCGACGCACTGCCTCCTGGGCTTCGTAGAGGGAGTGGGAAACCCAGGTGGCATCCAGGTCGCGGTTCTGCAATGTTTATTTCAAGCAAGAAAGCTGATTGCCCTGAGTTGGCAGTCGGCGTTATCTCTGTCCAGTGAGGAATAGGTAAATAGTATGAATTTGACAATTCTTAGGGAGAAATCGGTATATCTGAAGCAAGGAGGGTTAAAGAAATATACCAAAATGTGGAAACCCTGGTGGGAAGCAATAGTGATTGACATTTAAAATAACATTAGAGTGGAAAAGTACTTAAAAGAAGAGAAGTGACCTAACAGAAATTCAATTTAAGATCAAGAAGAGCGAATTGGATGGATGTGTGAGCAGAATAAATGGTGGTGTGAGGGTGTGGTGGCTGGCTAAGAAAAAAGAGTAACAAAGAGTAAAAGAGTATAAGCTGACACCCCCCACCCAGGATACACCCATGGTACTAGTCTTTTGTTTATTTCTATGTATTGGTCTTTTTATTCTGTTAGGTGGGTGGGAAGATCAGGAGGGGGGGGGGATGGGAACATGGGGGAACGAATGTTTTGATAAAAAATATGAAGTTAAAAAAAAAATGGTACTGGTCTCTTTCACCTGGACAGTCACCCAGGCTGGTCAGTAGTATCAGAACTGGAAGAGAGCTAACTGCAATGACACGGCTTTGCACTGTTTATTTCTGTCCTCATTAGATCTTTCTCTCTAACCACCATACCTCAGCTTCTGAGGATGCTATCACAGATTTGCCCATCCCTACACTGATGTAGATTTGCGAGGCATGCCTACGTCACATTCTATGTGGCGTAGGGAAACCATGCAGGTCGCTTCTGAGGACATCACTGTAGATATTAGCAAGCTTCAAAAAAAAAAAATTATAGTGGAAGCTTCTGTATGGCGGAGGTTTTGGTGTAAAAACATATAAATCTAGAGATAACCTATAAAGAGCGCAACAAAACACATTTACAACATTACATTACATAAAATATATGTAAAGTCAAAAAATAATAATTTTGCTTTGGATAGAGTAGGGAATGATTTGGGCCCTTGTCAGGTATTTATTACTGCCTGTGTTCTATTGGTGAGATTTCACTTCATGTCTTTTGCCAGCATGAAGATCTGTCCAAAGTGAAAGGATGCCCCTTTTACATAGCTGTCACCAGGAGAAGTGTATCCATTGGAAGATTTCCCTTCACCTCCTCTTCCTGGCACAACTATACCACTTGCTGACCGCAATACATATATATACGTTGCGGTTTGCAAGTGGTTTATTGGAATTATGGCTGAAGATATCAGCCATAACCCTGGTATCGTTTTATGCAGCAGGCGGCCAGCTTTCTCATGAAACTGGTCCGAATGGCTCATGAGCCACTGGAATGGTTTCCAAAGTGGCAGGAAGGGACATCCCCCCTCCTCCCGCCGCTTTCCGGTGTTTCTCGGGCTTACCATTTTCGCCGGTTGCTCCCATAGGCAATCAAAGAGTTAATACTCTTTGAACGACTATGTGGCCTTGGAGGACTGGAGCAACGTCATGACGTCACTTCCGGTCCAGGCTGGGAGTAAATATATATATTTTTTAATCTTTGACTTTTAAAGGTTAAGTAGATATTTGGGGTCTTTTTGACTCCAGATATCTCCAAAAAGAGGACCGGTAATCCTTATTTCTACTACAAGGGATGTTTACATTCCTTGTAATAGGAGTAAAAGTGAAACAAAAAATACAGGGACAGTGTAAAAATAAAAAATAAAAAGTAAAATAAATGAGAAATACAGGGGATGCCTGGGCAGGTTTGAACGTATATGGTCACGTTGGATAGATACACCTGGTTTAAGCCCTAGGGAGCTTGTGATGTCTAGAATTTTACAGTGTCCATAGTGCTGACATGCATATGTGTGGAGTATTTGGTTTTGTAGTACTGGAATGTTAAGCTTAAGTGTGCACAAGTTCTTTGCTAAAATCGGTGTAACTTCTCGTGCATTGAAAACTGTTGTGATTTATCTTGTGTTCAATAAAAACCTTTTTGATAAAAAAAAAAAAATAATTAGAATTTTGCCACACGCATATGTAAACAGTATTTGCACCACACATGTGAGGCATTTCCACGAGCGACAGCAATAATTCTAGCACTAGACCTTCTCTGTAACTCTGAACAGGTAACCCTTTAAAGTCGTTTAAAGCATTGCCTATGGAGATTTTTAAATATCGTAGTTTGTCGCTATTCCACGAGCGTTCACAATTTTAAAGCGTGACATGTTAGCTATCTATTTACTCTGCGTAACATCATCTTTAAAATTTTACAAAATGATTGGGAAAATTTTTTTTTTTTTTTTTAAATGATTAAAGTGTATTTTTTTCCCCAAAAAATTGCCTTTGCAAAACCACTGAGAAAATATTGTGTGACATAAAAAAATGCAACAATTGCCATTTTATTCCCTATGGTCTCTGCAAAAAAAATGATATTGTTTGGGGGTTTTAAGTAATTTTCTAGCAACAAATACTGATTAAAACTTTTAAACAAAAAGTGCCAGAAAAAGCCTGGTCGGCAAGTGGATATAATATTTCCCATCACTTTTGGTATTAGGCCAGTTTCACACTGGGGCGGTGGGGGCGGTGGCGGTATAGCGCCGCTATTTTTAGCGGCGCTATACCGTCGGGATTGCAGAGGTATTCGGCCGCTAGCGGTGCGGTTTTTTCCCCCGCTAGCGGGCGAAAAAGGGTTAATACCACCCGCAAACCGTGGCTACAGCCGCGGTTTGCGGGCGGTATTACCGCGGTATCCCATTAATTTCAATGGGAAGGAGCGGTGTAGGAGCGGTAAACACACCGCTCCTCTCACCGCTCCAAAGATGCAGGACTTTTTTTTAAGTCCTGTTAGCGCACCGTTCCAGTGTGAAAGCCGCTGTTTAGGCTCGGTTTGCAGGCGCTATTTTTAGCAAAGTAACGCCTGCAAACCGCCCCAGTGTGAAAGGGGCCTTAGAGACAATGGTCACCAGGGCCAATATTAAAGATGAATCTCCCCAGCAGGGACACAGACAACAATAAAAATCTGACAGAGGTTATATTACTTCTACATCCTACCCAAAACTAAAAGAAAACGTTTAGGCTTTACATCCATTTTTAAGAAAATCTGTACTGAATGGCATATGGAAGGTACGATTGCTAACAGTTACTAACCTCTCCTCTATCAGCAGTTGTCTGGCTGCCACACAGCACCAATACCTTTAAAAATTTCTAAGTGACCAACCTGGAAAGATGAAAAAGTTCTGACTTCTCTCTGACTTTCTATTCTTAATGCTTGTTTAACGTTTTAAGCTGTCACCAAGACAGAAATAGAATAAAAATCATACAATAAGGCTTCGTTCACACGGCCATACTAAAGCATACTCCATGTGAGGGCTTTGTTTACCCACATGTGATAGCACAAAGGAGTTACAAAGCAAATAATACACAGCACACAGTAGAAATTTAAACTTACACACTTTATTGGAGTTATTTTGGCAATAAACAGATTTATTTATCCAATATATAGCCATCTTTGGCTAAATCCAGGGATCTCCAAATTACGGCCCTCCAGCTGTTGCGAAACTACTCATCCCATGAGGCATTGTAAAACCCTGACATTCACAGACATGACTAAGCATCATGGGAATTGTAGTTCCTGAACAACTGGAGGGCCATAGTTTGGAGACCCGTTGTCTAAACCATCAACAAACAAAATTAGTCGCAAAGTTCGTCCAGATAAACTGGACCACTAATCCCCCACTAAATAGGCACATGACAAAATTCAAATAATAGGATGGAAGGGAGGATGAGAGCCGCGGTCGGAGGCGGCGGCAGCATGGGAGCAGGAAGCGCGGGATGCAACTGCCCGCCAAAATCAGCCAATCCACCTCCTGTTGCCACGCAAATTCTCCACTGGGATTGCCAATAGCAACCTGCAAAAGAGGTGGGAAAGGGAAAAGGATACCCAGCCCTTTGTGCCATCCCATGGGGGTCCCACTGAGGGCTAGGGACCCAGTCATGGGATGCTCAGGTGTTCCATTCTTCCACTTGCTGACAGTCCTATTCTCTTCAATGCTGCTGCTCCCACTTTGACATCCATGTCGGCGTGAGTGCGTGTTGATGACCTCACGATTTTTGCCTTCAGGGACACACACCAGCACCCACACAGATGTCAAATTGGCCCTTTCACATTTAATACTTGTATATTTGCAGTGGATGTCCTGTAAAAATGTCCTATATTTTGGAGGTGACTTAAGGATAGGCAATTTAGATAATAATGACTTGAAGCACTTTCCTAGCAATAAGAATTTGCTGTCATTTTTTAAGACACCTCAGTTCTGATCCTACACATTTATATTTTAGGTCACAAGAAAAGTTAACTTATTATTTAAACAGAAATATAAAAAAAAAATATTATATTCTCTTCAGCTGTACTCGCTGTACAAGCGGTGGCTTTAATAAGAGTTTTTTGTTGCCTAGCAACCAGATGCACTATAATACTATTGTAACTTCCATCAGAGTCAACCCTGGTGTCTCACAGGAAGTTGTTTACAAAGCAGGACATTGAAATACCTACTTCAGCCTTTTCTAACATCATAAATACTTAAGAAAGATTAGCCAGCTAATGAAAAGCGTCAAGCTCTTAATCCTCAAATAAACATTTTATTTAATACAAAGTTGACCTTAATAGCCAGATGATCATAACTTGTTCCAAATATTTAGTATACTACACAATCCATCATGTACCACATGTTTAAGCAAATAAAATATTGAGGCCTATTTATTAAAATAAAATATTGAGGCCAAGGATCTTCACGCGATTCTTTATCTATTTCCCCTGCACATGGCTGGATACTTGAAGTGAATACCAACACAATTTATTATGTGAAGACTCTCTACTCTTTTAGTAATACAGTCCATTTATATTAGATGCCTATTATTGGTTATATTGGCCAACAGCAACACACTTAAAGACGTGCTCCAGGCAAATAAAAAAACACAGCGATAAAGCAAATCCTCCTACATAATTTATACCTGTTTATCTGCAGTCCTCTATTCTCAACAGCCTTCTAAAACACAGACCAAAGGATATATATCCACTCCAGCAGGCAGGGGGCAGGAATCTGATGTCATACACAGCACAGCATAGTGAGAAAAGCTGAGTGTAGTCGTAGATCTGAGTTGAAGAAATGGACACGCCCCCCTACACAGTTTTATAGGGAAACATGCACAACTGAGGCTGTCAATCACCCTCGGTATGCTAGGAGGGTGGGGCCTTCTCCCCAGATTATGTCGGCATGACCTGTCAGAAGTGAGTCGTGCAGATAGCGGAATGACAGAGGAGATAGAAACCACACTAGGTGCTTTGGATTAAGGCAAGTATATGTTATAGAGGAATATGCTCTATTCATTTTTCATTTTAGAGAGTTACAACCACTTTAAGGGCTTTTTAAAGGAAATAAGTCTACTTAGGCCCCTTTCACACTGGGGCATTTTTCAGGCATTTTGGCGCTAAAAATAGCGCCTGAAAATCGCCTGAAAAAATCCTGCCCTGCAGTCTCAAATGTGAAAGCCCGAAGGCTTTCACACTGAAGCGGTGCTCTAGCAGGACCGCTCCAAAAGTCCTGCTAGCCGCATCTTTGGAGCGGTGAAGGAGCGGTGTGTTTACCGCTCCTTTACCGCTGCTGCCCATTGAAATCAATGGGACAGCGTGGCTATACCGCCCGCAATGCGCTGCTAAAGCAGCGCATTGCGGGCGGGTTTAACCCTTTCTCAGCCGCTAGCATTGGTTAAAACCGCACCGCTAGAGGCTGAATATCGCGGCAAAAACTACGGTATAGCGGCGCTAAAAATAGCGCCGATATACCGCCAGCGCACCTCTCCACCCCAGTGTGAAAGGGGCCTTAGTGATGGCAAAAAAAATAAAAAATTCTAATGGTTTTTCTTTCTTTCTGTACAAATGTTGGAACAAACATCTAACCATGTATGGCCAGCTCAAAACCCCTGCTAAAAGCATCTATCACAGTGAGCTTGCAATTATTAATGTTAGCAACAAGCCTATTTTATGTCTCTCTTTTATGTTTTCAGTCTGTTATTAAAGTGGGTGTAAACCCGATTCATGAAAATTGACCTAGGCACATATATCTGTAGTGTTTTCTTATCTCTCTCCAAAGGCCTAAGTCTTGTCTCTTTCTGCTGTTTTGTTCCTCTGTTATTAACATGATAACTTCTGACAAGTTCTCCGAGACGGGAGATAAAAACAGCCTGAAATTTGTGTCTGGGTGGGTGCTATAAATAGATTAGCAGAGAGCTGGTCTATTCACAGCACAGCTCTGAACGTACCTTCGTTATTCTGCCTATGTGGAGTGAGGGGGGGTGCCTTTCCTCCAATCAGCTGTCTCCCAGTGTAAGCCAAGAATCCACTACTATTGCTGAAAGAAAATTCCAGCACGATGTTAGAATTCTAAAGAATATAGCAAGCTAAAGACAGCAGATGTAGGGAGATGTGTTTCATCTCTGTGTATAATCTGAGGCTGTTCACTTCACTGGATATGGGAGAAGGTTTACATACACTTTAAGGCCTTGTTTACACTTGCAGCCGGGGGGGCATTAAAAACAAGCAGTTGATCTGCATTTTTACTGCCCCCCAGCCATCCTCCCTAACCTAACATGGTGGCCAGAGGGGGCGGTGCATATGCCAGGGTAAAAATTACACCAAAGGCCATGTTCGGAGGGTAGCATATGCCATGGCAAAATTTTTACCAAAAGTCATGTTTGCAGGGTAGCACCATTTTCAAACGCAACCTTTTTAGGTGATTAGGGCAGCTCCGTAACTGCCCCGCAACTAAGGGTAATTCTTGCAGTTGCAGCATGCTGCTGCAGCCTTTCAAGTGATTATACAGACATCCCAGAGGCAACATTAGCCTTCCAAGCCACCTGTCATATGTCTCCGAAAAGCGATTCAATGTTGATCGATTTTCAGAGGTACAGCAATGACAGCTGCAAGTATAAACAAGCCCTAATAGCAAAACTGCTCCAACCTTGGAAGTAGGCCCTGTGTACCCACCATCCCACTATCCAACAGAAACACAGGGGTTCTTATTACTGGAGAAGAGTCTGTTGCTGTTTTCAGACTTTTAATCGTGTCTTTTAAAGTCCTATAAAAGGGAAATTATATTATTTAGGACACTGCTGGTCTAAATGTCTCTTTTAGCTATGTTATGACGACTTTTTAAAACAGGATTCTGTGAATATTAATAGGTTCAAATAATAAGCCTTATCTAAGCAGACTAGACAGCCTTTTACGAGGGCTAACTACTAGTCTGTAATACTTAGAATATTCTCATCCGTTTCTGCCATGTTCCTAAAATGACTCTTATGTCATATGCATACGATCGTTTTTAATGACGAGAAAAATTAAATTTTTTAAAATGGTCACTAAAAATTATCATGTGTGGGCTTTCCAGCATTTTTCCCGAAGAGAAAAACGCTGAGAATCACGACGAGAAAAATTGGAACATGCTCTAATTTTTCACGTAATTTTTTACATCGTCGTATTTCTCGTCATGAAAAACGGCCGTGTGTGGGCTTTAACGACGTGAAAAAAAATGCGCATGCTCAGAATCAAGTATGAGATGGGAGCGCTCATTCTGGTAAAACTATGCAGAGAACAGGAAAAAATGCTTGGACAGCCGCACTCCAAAAATGGTTGTTTATTAAAACAAAAATGTGAAAAACATATCACAGCATGGAAAGCAGCAAACAGGAGCTGACGCGTTTCGCACTGTAACTCAGTGCTTAATCATAGCTGTTTGCTGCTTTCCATGCTGTGATATGTTTTTCACATTTTTCTTTTAATAAACAACCATTTTTGGAGTGCGGCTGTCCAAGCATTTTTTCCTGTTCTCTGCATTGTGATATGCACTGCCTGCACCCACGGCTCTAGGACCCTGTGAAGCATTTATCAGCTACACCTGAGCGGTTACTCCCTATTCTGGTAAAACTAGCGTTCGTAATAGAGATTCGTCACGCTGTAACAGACTGAAAAGCACAAGGCTGAAAAGCACAAATCGTTTCTCAACAAACTTTACTAACATGAAGGGTGGCGCCATCCGAATGAAACTTCCCCTTTATAGTGCCGTCGTACGTGTTATACGTCACAGCGCTTTACTCGAACATTTTTTTCCACGATAGTGTGTAGGCAAGGCAGGCTTGAGAGGAAACACGAAAAATCACGTCGAGAAAAATGCAGTTTTTTTCAATGACATTAAAAACGATCGTGGAGTGAAGAGACAGTGTTATTACTTTAGGTCTCTTTCACACTTTTGCATATTAAAAGCGAGTGTGATTTTAATGTGAGCAAGTGTGCATTCACGTGAGATTTTAATACAAACGCAAATACAAATGCATGAAAAAAAAAGTTCAAAATAATATGAATGCACACACCAATATGTCTATTAATATCAATATTAAAATATGAATACCTTTTTAAAACACAAAGGTTACATTTTGCAATTTTGTTTCCATTGTTAGACATTTGACTAGAGTGTTCAGTATGGATATTATTACATACCACTTTCAGATTATATTGTTTATTGATATACTTATTTAACTTATTTAAATGCTGATATTTTAGTCTCTGTGTGGAATGTAAGTAGCGATTTGGAAGCTATGGGGAATATTTAAAAAGTTGCCTCTCATCACAATGTTGGGTTGTACACTGTAACTGGCTGTAGTTATAAGACACAGATGCCACCCTGTTTGCCACAGTCTCACCATATCAAAGTAAAATTTGCCATTATTTTCAATATGTGAAATGATACAATCTCCCAGCCCAAGTTGTGTAGCAGCCCAAGCAGTGTAACAGCATAATATTACAAAAACTGGCCTAAATAAGGTTTAATGTTGTAATGATTTATTTAAAGGGAAAATATTGTATTGTCTGCATAGCACTGTTTGAAGTGACCACATCAGCTTCTGCACTTTTATACCCCTTAGAGACTAAGCAGTTTTATTTGCTATAATGTTTTTTTTATTTTTATTTGGGACAAATAAGGATTTTTTAGGCAACATTGCCTTGCAAGAATTATTTTATTTTATATGCAAGTTATAGATCAGTGGCCTCCAAACTGCAGCCCAGGGACCAGATGCGGCCCTTTTTTTGCCTTTATCTGGCCCTTAGTTACACTATTCTTCCCACTGACACCAATGATGGGACACTATTCCTCCCACTGACATCAATGATGGGACACTATTCCTCCCACTGACATCAATGATGGGACACTATTCCTTCCACTGACATCAATGATGGGACACTATTCCTCCCACTGACATCAATGATGGGACACTATTCCTCTCACTTACACCATTGATGGGACACTATTCCTCCCACTGACACCAATGATGGAACACTATTCCTCCCACTGACACCAATGATGGAACACTATTCCTCCCACTGACACCAATGATGGGACACTATTCCTCCCACTGACATCAATGATGGGACACTATTCCTCCCACTGACACCAATGATGGAACACTATTCCTCCCACTGACACCAATGATGGAACACTATTCCTCCCACTGACACCAATGATGGAACACTATTCCTCCCACTGACACCAATGATGGGACACTATTCCTCCCACTGACATCAATGATGGGACACTATTCCTCCCACTGACACCAATGATGGAACACTATTCCTCCCACTGACACCAATGATGGAACACTATTCCTCCCACTGACACCAATGATGGAACACTATTCCTCCCACTGACACCAATGATGGGACACTATTCCTCCCACTGACATCAATGGTGGGACACTATTCCTCCCACTGAGACCAATGATGGGACACTATTCCTCCCACTGACACCAATGATGGGACACTATTCCTCCCATTGACAACAATGATGGGACACTATTCCTCCCACTGATACCAATGATGGGACACTACTCCTTCCACTGACACCAATGATGGGACACTATTCCTCCCACTGAAACCAATGATGGGACACTATCCCTCCCACTGACTCCAGTGAATGGGGCACTATTCCTCTCACTGACACCGATGATGGGGCAATATTTCTCTCACTAACACAATAATTGAGGCATTGTTACCAACACCAGAACACTTTCTACCCTCACTGACCGCAGTCTGACCCCTCCGATGTCTGGAGGATATTAAACTGGCCCTTTGTTTAGAATGTTTGGAGACCTTTGCTATAGATGAAAAGATGTCATAAAACAAAGCTGCACTTCTTTCTATTTCTATTTTGACAAGTATTACTATTAAAACTGCTAGTTTTATTGTAGACAAAAAGAATACATGTTATTCTATAATTGGTCCCATTTAAAATGACCCATTAATGATGTTTTGTTTTAAAAGTAAATCAAGTCAAATAAATATGCCCTTTTTAATATGACACTGGAAAAAAAATACAGTAATTAAAGAAAATGGTAAAGAAATACAAGTAAGAAATAAGATGCATTGTTGTCTATGGAACAATGCACACGGCTGATTAGAGATTTGTAATGCAGCGTTGAGTACAGAGCAGTAAATGAAAAATATTTGAGCGCAGTAATCTACTAGAATACACATGTTTACTCGTCTATAAGCATGTTTACATGAGCATAAATGAGTATATTACAACACTGGCAATGAGGAAGAAATGTACTCATCTATTAGCTTAGGAACTTTTACTCGCCTATACGCAACATTACTCAGATCTTTACACACAGTTTTTTTTACTCACTGACTTTCTGTCAACAAGCTCCCGAGTAAGCGTCAGTAAATTATTATGCCTGTGTGTAACTGGCCTTAAGAAAGTATATTGTTTTCGGTCCAGTCAAACCCAACCCATAGGGCATGATGTATTGGAGTGTGAAGCAAGGCGAAGAACAACAAAGTGACTAACATTCACTTCAAATAAAAAATAAAAATTGTAATATTTCTTTTAAATAAATTAAATAGAATAATTTAAATACAATTAGTAAAATAGAACTTTTATTAGTCATGATTTGATGCTGAAAAGATAAAGCAGGTTTACTTGACTGCCCTAACCTCAATTACCAATTTATTAAATTAGGCCCATTGTGTAGTATTACAAAGCAAAAAACAGAACCTGCATTGACAGTAACAATATAAATGCTCCATGTGCATATATTTGCATAATTATACACACAAATAAGGTTTTTAGACCATTGCAACTTATAGAAAAAATGTTTTTGTATTAATCAGTTCACATTCACACAGTTGTTAGCACTGGTAATCACAGCTGTACTCTCCTGGTGTAGCTTGCAATGTGTGATCAGTTAACAAATGAATATGTGAAGAATTATTCATTCTGAATAATTTCCAGGTCAACACATTTTCTAAAATGGTAAATTAGCAATATTTTGTAAACTGCACAAACATGGCATTTGTCCCAGAGTGCCTTCTCTTAAAAAAAAAATGTTCTTTTAATGCTATATTGGGTAAAACGTATCGATTAAAATCAGTCCATTAGGGGCGCCCGAGCGCCGCCCCCTCTCTCCTCACCACCCACTATATGCAGTGGATAGATTCATGTGTAGCGGGGTCTTCAGATTTAGTGGGATACACCTAGGGGTAGTGTGACCCAGGTGTGTAATTATGTCAGGGTTTAGACCCCTTTTTGTTATTCGTGGAGGATTGGGGGATGTAATATTCTCCTTTGCCTGTGGGTGGCAGAGTACCTACAGGCTTCAGGTAGAATCATCACCATAGTGCTACCCTTTTGGTTCCTTCCTGGAGATGGTACGGCTGGGGCGGGGAACCTGCCGTGGTGTTATTGGGAGGAGATAAAAGGGGGAGACGCCCTCGCCACGAGGTCTTCGGGGATCATCTCTTCACGCACCCAGGCACCTTCGGCCTGGGTGCGGGCGGTTCAAGGTTCCGGCCTAGGCGCCCTAGGCCTGGCTGGAATGAAGCTGGGATTCCATCCCAGGCACCTTCAGCCTGGGATGAGGTACTATTGAGGAGGCCTGGGACCCAGTGACTCCGACTGGGTCCCGCAAGGGTGAAGTGATTCCAGGGTGCCCCTTGCGAGGGGACCCGCATCTGAGGTGAGGAGGATGGGGAGGACATGGGCCGTAGCGCACCTCACTCTGTCGCGTGACATGCCCCTAGCTAAAGAGGACGGGGTGAGGGGGCCGCTACACATGCATAGCATGAATTTATCCATGGCCGCCCCCTATTCATGTGTCCGGCCCCTTTAGGGCACCGGGCACATGAATTACAGCAGCCAGGGTTTTTTGTATGAGCGCCAGAGGCTCTAATAAGCTTCAAAATAGGGTGGGCTTGGGTCGCAGAAGATACGCTCACCCAGGTGGGTTGCAACAGCGAATGAACATTTGCTGTTGCAACACCGATCCTCCTCCCGGCCAATCGGGAAGCAGGATGAAACCCGTTTCCCGATTGGCCAAAACGTCAGACGATCCTATTGGACACCTAGCGCTGTGCAAAACGTGCTAAGAAACTGTTTAGTTCCTCAGCAAGTTGAATACTTAGCTTTGCATCTGTGTTCTTACTCTCCCTTAAGAATGTGCTGTAGCCCTTTCCAGACCTCTTGTGGGTTGTTTCCCTTAAAATATTCCTTTATTTTACTTTTATAATCAGTTTTAGCCTCTTTTATACTTCTTCTTAAATTCGCCCCGGCCTCCCTATACTTTGTCCTATCCCCACTCCTAAAAGCACTATCCCGTTCTTTCAGGAGACACCGAACCTTCTTTGTCATCCGGGGCTTCTGATTAGAGAAAACCCTGATGCGTTTACACACTGTGACATTATTTTCACATAATTATTATTATTAATAATTATTATTATAATTATTTGGTTCGTATGTAACTCAACATTGCATCAGTATACACATTTAGGTCCTGCTTTTTAAATACGTCCCAGTTGGTCCTCTCGAAGCAGTCCTGCAACTGCTCAAGAGAACAAACTGGCCACGTCCTTATCTCCGTAACCTCTGGTGCCCTTCTTCACCTAATGGGGATGTACAATGGAATAAGAAAGAGAGTGAGATGATCAGACTGGCCAAGATGCGGTAAGGCAATAGCTCTATAATCTTTCTTGATATTAGAAAAAAAATATCTCTATTTCCACCTCCCAAAAATTGTTGTAGTCCTGGGAGCACGGACCCCAATTTTGCATAATTGAAGTCTCCAGCAATCAGCAGTACCCCATCAGGTTGTGCACGTTGAATTTTATTTATGGCTTTCACCAGAAAATCCAGAGCCACTGGATCTGGCGGTATATAAACTGCGAGAATGAATACACAATATTACAGATACTGACAGAATGGCTTCAATCATTTCAGTGCTATTGGAAAAGGGAAAATTGCGCTGATTACAGTCCAAATAAAAAATATAAAAATATACTAATAGTCCCAAAACTATGCACGGATGGAACAAATGACGCTATGAAGATTGGATTTAACACCTTGTGAAATTTCTGCTTACCAGATAGTAAGCCACTAGAGCAGGTGGCTATAACCCAGCCCAGGTCTTTGGTTTGCAGGATGATGCAAACTCTCCAATATATGGTTGAGGATATCCAGGTATAGGTTAAAGTTGGCTCCACAAGTGGTGATTAGTTAACCCAAAAAAAAGACAATGTATAACATATCTTAATATTGTCAGGTCCAAAAAATAAAATTAAATAAGACCAATACACTTGCAGCGTGTACGGACCGAAAGTTTGCGCAAACTATCGAACCCCGGTAAAGTCTATGGGACTCGAATGTTCACAATCAAAAGTGCTAATTTTAAAGGCTAATATGCAAGTTATTGTCCTAAAAAAGGGTTTGGGGACCCGGGTCCTGCCCCAGGGGACATGAATCAATGCAAAAATAAGTTTTAAAAACTGCAATTTTTTCGGGAGCAGTGATTTTAATGATGCATAAAGTGAAAAATAAAAAGTGAAATATTCCTTTAAATATCGTACCTGGGGGGTGTCTATAGTATGCCTGTGAAGTGGCACGTGTTTCCCATGTTTAGAACTGTCCCTGCACAAAATTACATTTCTAAAAGAAAAAAAGTAATTTAAAACTGCTTGCGGCTTTAAAGCGGAGGTTCACCCAAAAGTGAACCTCCGCTTTTCGGAACCCTCCCCCCTTCCGGTGTCACATTTGGCACCTTTCAGGGGGGAGGGGGTGCAGATACCTGTATAAAACAGGTATTTGCACCACTTCCAGGTACAGACTCCCGTTGGAGTCCCGCCCCTTCGCGTCACCCCCCCTCCCCGTTGTGTTCTGGGAAACACTCGGCTCCCAGAACACAATGGGGACCAGTGAGGATGGCGCAGCGCGATTTGCGAATGCGGTGTAGGGAACTGGGCAGTGAAGCCGCAGCGCTTCACTTCCTGATTCCCTCACCGAGGATGGTGGCGGGGGAAGCCGAGAGCCGAGCAGTAGCTCGGCTTCGGCTGCCGACGTCGCGGGCGACCAGGACAGGTAAGTGTCCTTTCTTTAAAAGTCAGCAGCTGCAGTATTTGTAGCTGCTTGGCTTTTAAAAAAATAATTACGTTGAACCTCCGCTTTAATGTAATGTCTGTTCCCAGCAATATGGATGAAAATCATTGAGAAAAATTGCATCGGTCCCCCCCCCCCAGCCCATTACCAGCCCCTTTGGGTCTTGTATGGATATTAAAGGGAATCCTGCACCCAAATTAAAAAAAGGAAAGGCGCAGGGCCCCCAGGCCCTATATACTCTAAACAGCAGTATACAGGCGGTGCAAACAAGGCAGGTACTGTAGGTTTGTTGTTACATAGAATCTGTTTGTAATTTTGAACTGATACATTTTTAAAGTGTAGCTCCAGCCAAAAAATCTATTTTTAAGCTTTTTGGAAAACATAGGGAAGGGTTATCACCCCTGTAACATTTGTTTTGCTGTCTGTGCACCTCTTCAGAAGATTTCACTTCATTTTCTGTCCCAATGACAATTGATTTTTGAACATTTGTTTTTTTTTAGGTGCACACTGTGCAAAGGAGACAGTACACTAACTGAAAATACTGCAGCTCCCTGCCTGTGGTATTAGTATGAGAACACCAGCAATTGTATTCAGGTACCTTTAGGTGCACGCTGTGCAAAGGACAAAGTACACTAAGTGAAAATAGAGCAGCTCCCTGCCTGTGGTATTGGTATGAGAACACCAGCAATTGTATTCAGGTACCTTTAGGTGCACGCTGTGCAAAGGACACAGTACACTAAGTGAAAATAATGCAGATCCCTGGCTGTGGTATTAGTATGAGAAAACCACCAATTGTATTCAGGTACCTTTAGGGGCACGCTGTGCAAAGAACACAGTACACTAAGTGAAAATAATGCAGCTCCCTGCCTGTGGTATTAGTCTCCTTACCATCTGGTAAGGAGACAGTTTGTACGGTGGTGGTGCACATTATCTACTGGGTGTTTCTTGATAGTCACCTGCGGAGGTGATTTTTGGTGTTTTCTACCAGCCGTCTGGTAAGGAGGCTTTTTATGCGGTGGCGGTACACTTGTGTGTGATTCCTTTCACTGGGTGTTAGCTGATGTCGTTTTAACTTACGCTGCAAGTGTATTGGTCTTATTTAATTTTATTTTTTGGACCTGACAATATTAAGCTATGTTATACATTATCATTTTTTTGGGTTAACTAATCACCACTTGTGGAGCCAACTTTAACCTATACCTGGAGATCCTCAACCATATATTGGAGAGTTTGCGTCATCCTGCAAACCAAAGGCCTGGGCTGGGTTATAGCCACCTGCTCTAGTGGCTTACTATCTGGTAAGCAGAAATTTCACAAGGTGTTAAATCCAATCTTCATAGCGTCATTTGTTCTATCCGTGCATAGTTTTGGGACTATTAGTGTATATTTATATTATATATTTTTTATTTGGACTGTAATCAGCGCACTTTTCTCTTTCATATTTTATTTGTGCTCTATCTCACATTAATTGCTGCTTTTAGGACTGGTTCATCCATTTAGTTAAATTTTTTATTTTTTTAATTTAGCGCAGTTTTTTACCCTTTATATTTCAGTGCTATTGTTGTGAACTTCAAAGATAAATTGTTCCACATTAGCTGTAAATATTGAGGTCAGTAAGGGCTTAATTTAAGGCTCACTTACTGCTTGTGAAGAATATGTAAATATTTGAATGTATATAGCCTAGCGATATGTTCGATGTCAATTTTGGTTTTGCACACAAATATGGATTACATGATACATTTATTGTATTATTTTAAGGGGTATATTTATAAAGTTGTTAAAGTTGATCCAGGGAATATCCGATTGCCTCTTGAGGGATCAGGAAGGAATTTTTTCCCCCACTGGATAAAATTGGTTTATGCTTAGCTGGGTTTTTTGCCTTTCTCTGGATCAACTGTGGGTATGAGATTATATGTATATAGGATTGTAAAAAATGTTTTTTTTTTTGTTTTTGTTTTCCTCTTTCTATTGGTTGAACTAGATGGATTTTTTTCAACCAGACTAATGGCCAGTACACACGATCCGAATATCGAACGAAAGCTGTCGTCCAAGGAAGAATCATACGATTTTCAGATCGTGTGTACACTACTTTCTAAAACTGATCGTGACAGTTCATCCGATATTATTAGATTGGACAAGCACGAAAATTTTTCTCGTACGATACCAGATCGTACGATTTTCGTTTAGTCAGTATAGTTGTCGTCCGAAAATACAATACAAATACATTACAAATACATTACAACACATGACATCACTTCCTATTTTTTTTTCTGTCGTACGAGAATTTTCGTGACTTTAGTAACCTATTCAATTTCTACTTCCGACGATTAAGCGAAAAAATTTGTACAATCTATCGTACGATATTCGGATCGTGTGTACGGGCCTAAACTATGTAATTTGCCATTCACCGAATATTTACTGCAGATTTATATTTCTAGTGCATGTGTTTTAAATTACAGTAATTAATCACCTTCAGTAAATATATGTTAAATGTTACATTTATTGCTTTATAAATATATCCTATGACTGTATACACATGCTGGGGTTGATTTATTAAAGGAGTAGAACATTTTCACTTTGTCTAGTGAATTAAATGAAGCTGCAATTACTTTAATCACCTTATCGTATCAAGCAAAAATGATCTATCTATCTATACAATATATATATTATGTACTGTATATATACTGTATATGTATACATAGCTCCCAACTGTCTCTAAAATTCAAGGGACTGTCCCTGATTTGGAACAATGTGCCTCTGTCCCTCTTACCTCCTCATTTGTCCCTCATTTTGGTCTGATCTATATAGTTGTATATAAAATGCACTATTTATCTTTCAAAAAGTGTTTTACGGCGCTAAACCTTTCAACCTATTTCTAAATTGCTACATTTGTAAAATTCAAAAGTCAGTATAAAGAAATAATAGTGGTAAAAAAGCACATGTGGGTGTAACGGGATACCCTTGCTTCAGATCCCCATGCACCTCTTATGTCTAAATCACCCTATGTCCATTAGGGGCATAGGGTGACTGAGAAAATATATCTTGGACTACTTAAAATGGGACAGTAATATTCATTAACAATATCTCTCAAGAAATATGAAGATGTTATCCCCTGTACACTGTGAGGGCTATGCCCAGGAAGTATAACTCCTTATTTGGGCATTCCAGGAAAGTAACAGACCGACCGTCTATTGCTTAACGAGGCTGATGATGTCAACTCCAGCCACCTGTCTGTCTGTTGTAATGTAAATGAGTCTAGGATGGCTTATGAGGATCTTTCACTGTGGCTTGTGCTAATTGACCCTGTAATTGTGTGAAGGAGTACTGTGATAATGTGTATTGTAGATTAGGAGACAACCTGGAAGCTGATTGGTTTCTATGCAGAGCTGCACCAGATTTTGCATGCTCCAGTTTTAGTAAATCAACCCCACAGAGTATATATATACATATACATATATATATATATATATATATTGTGAGGGGGTTAGCTCGGCAGCGGGTGTGTGTGACCCCCGAGATGGGCTCCCCACACAAAAACAGGCCCAGCAAACGGAGGTTGTGGTTTTCAAAATCAAAAAGGTGCGGTTTATTTTCTATTTACAGTGACAAAACACAGCAAAGCAAAAGAAACATAAACAAAATAAATCCTGGTCAACTTGACCTCTGACTAAACATACAGGTTTCCTAACTAACAACTGGGATCAGCCTAGTGCTGTCCTAGTCCCTAAGTCCCTGGTTTTAAATGTCCAAGCAAATAGCCACACAGGCTTTGTCTCACCGCACAGGGGTTCACTCTCCCTAGACAGTCCACACAGGTCTGGGTCCAGGCATGAGCTAACATCTAATGAAGCTGGGAGTTCTTATAGAGGCCTAAATGAGCTGACAAGCTTCAGCTGGTCTCATCAACTCCCTGTCTGCACGACGCCCCACACTCTCCCTAGAGGTATGAGTCATCCATGAGCCCACTAGCCCCAGCTGGGCTTATACAACTCTCCACCTAGTTGTATAAGTCGGCGTAAAGCCTGAATCTGGGCGAAATATATCTACCCCCCTGGATGCAACCAGGTGACTTTACCTTCCTGCTGTCACATACCCCCCCTCTTGTTTTAACCTCGGGGTTGGAACACCAGCAATCAGGCATTCATGTACTCGAGACAAAGCATCCACATTCCCCATTTGAACGCCAGGGCGATGCTTTACTGTGAAGTTGAATTCCTGGAGGGCCAGGAACCACCTATTCACTCTTCTATTTGTTTCCTTGTTTTGAGCCATCCACTTTAACGGAGCGTGATCCGTAACCATATCAAAGTGCCTACCTAGCAGGTAGTACCGAAGGGAATCTAGAGCCCACTTCACCGCTAAACACTCCTTTTCAACGGTGGCGTAATTTACCTCATGGGACTTCAACTTCCTGCTGAGGTAAATGACTGGGTGCTCTTCCCCGTTCCAGACCTGGGACAATACTGCTCCTAACCCCACATCTGACGCATCACTTTGTACGACAAAGTCTTTAGAGAAGTCGGGTGAGTACAACACTGGCTGGCTACATAAGGCATGTTTCAAGAATTGGAATGCTGCCTCAGCCTCGGGGGTCCATTTAATCATGCCTGACCCTTTCCCCTTCGTCAGGTTGGTTAGGGGCACAGCCTTAGAAGCAAAGTGGGGAATGAATCGCCGATAATACCCAGCGATTCCCAGAAAGGCTCGTACCTGCTTCTTGCTGTTGGGACGTGGCCAACTCTGGATGGCCTCGACTTTGTTGAGTTGGGGTTTTATTACTCCCCTCCCAATGGTGTACCCAAGATATTTGGCCTCCTCCTGCCCAATGGTACACTTCTTGGGGTTAGCCGTAAACCCCGCTTCCCGAACAGAGTCCAGGACTGCTTGCACTTTTGGCAGATGTGAGGCCCAATCTGTGCTATGGACAATTACGTCATCCAGGTAAGCCGCAGCATACTTCCGATGGGGCCTCAGCATCTGGTCCATTTTCCGCTGGAATGTGGCCGGCGCATTCTGTAACCCGAACGGCATTCTTTTATATTGGAACGCCCCGTCTGGGGTTACAAATGCGGTTTTCTCTTTGGCCGACTTGGCCAGGGGGATTTGCCAATACCCTTTTGTGAGGTCAAGAGTCGTCATGTATCGGGCTGTTCCCAGCCGGTCGATCAACTCATCTATACGTGGCATGGGGTAGGTGTCAAATTTTGTAACTTTGTTCAACTGACGAAAATCGTTACAAAATCGCCAGCTCCCATCCGGTTTAGGCACCAACACAATGGGACTAGACCAATCACTTTGGGACTCCTCTATCACCCCTAAGTTCAGCATTTTCTGTACTTCCTCCCGTATTGCCTCCCGTCGGGCCTCTGGGATCCGATAGGGTTTTAACTTCACCCTTTCACCGGGCGGGGTAATGATGTCATGCTCTACCCCAAATGTTTGTCCCGGCAGCTCAGAGAATACCTCCTTGTTGCGAAGCACAAACTCCTTAACCTCCTGTTGTTGGGGTTGTGACAAGGTGGCTGCTATTCCAACCTCAGGAATCACGCAACCAGTTTGAGCTGGTGACCAAGTGTCTGCGACTAGGGACTCTCTATCCCTCCAGGCTTTCAACAGATTAACGTGATAGATCTGTTCGGGCTTTCGCCTTCCTGGTTGTCTGACCTTGTAATTCACTTCGCTCACTTTTTCCATTATCTCGTAGGGGCCTTGCCATTTGGCAAGGAATTTACTTTCAACCGTAGGGACAAGTACCAGTATCCTATCCCCCGGGGAAAAGGTACGGGTCTTGGCTCCACGGTTGTACACTCTCTGCTGTGCTAACTGCGCTTGGGCCAAATGTTCCTTCACGATGGGCATTACCTGTGCAATTCGGTCTTGCATCAGGGCGACATGCTCAATCACACTCCTGTGGGGAGAACTCTCACTTTCCCAAGTTTCCTTGGCAATATCCAACAGCCCTCTTGGGTGTCTCCCATACAGTAACTCAAAGGGGGAGAATCCCGTAGAGGATTGGGGCACCTCCCTAATAGCAAACATCAGATAAGGAAGTAGACAGTCCCAATCCTTTCCATCTCTATCCACCACTTTCTTCAACATTTGTTTTAGGGTTTTGTTGAATCTTTCAACCAGCCCATCGGTTTGGGGGTGATACACAGATGTACGTAATTGCGTCACTTTGAACAATTTACACAGCTCCTTCATAACCCGGGACATAAAGGGTGTACCTTGGTCCGTAAGCAGTTCTTTACAAATACCCACCCGGCTAAACACAAGAGATAGCTCTTTGGCTATGGTTTTGGCCGAGGTATTTCGGAGAGGGATCGCTTCTGGATAACGGGTGGCATAGTCCATTATAACTAATATGTACTGGTGCCCCCTAGCGGACTTGATTATAGGACCTACCAAATCCATGGCGATCCTCTCAAACGGGACCTCAATGATGGGTAGAGGGACCAGCGGGCTACGGAAATGTGGCATCGGGGCCGACCTCTGACACACAGGGCAGGAGGAACAATAATTTTCTATGTCCTTCATCACCCCCGGCCAATAGAATCTCTGTAATACCCTCTCTCGGGTTTTCTCTGTCCCCAGATGACCTCCAAGAATGTGCCCATGGGCCAACTCCAACACCAACTTCCTGTAAGGTTTGGGCACCACAAGCTGCTCAACGGTTTCTTCTGCCCTTTTTGCCACCCGATACAGTAGGTCCTTCTCTACGCTGAAGTATGGGTAAGTGCAGGTATTATCTGGGTTCACTAACTCGCCATCTATTTTCACTACGTTTTCCCGTGCCTTTATTAGGGCGGGGTCTTTCAACTGTTCTGTGGCAAAGTTTTCCCTGTGAACCTCAAGATCAGAAAACTCCACAGACGGTAGGTTTTCGTCTGAGGAGGTGGGCTCCTCTCCAGTTTCTTGAGTCTCCCCTGCCAATACTGATAAGGGAAATTCCGGAGAGTCCTCACCACTCTCAGGGGAGTTCTGGCTATCACATTCCTGGTACATAGGGGCACCAGTGGGGGGCTCAGGATCATCCCACAGTTCCCAGAACTTCGGAAAATCCCTTCCCACAATGGCGTCATGCGGTAACTGAGATACTAAGCCCACTGGATGAGAGAGGGTACCTTTGGGGGTCTCGAAACACACTGTAGTCACTGGATACTCTCGGGTGTCCCCATGCACACAAATAACAGCTACCTTGCTATTCCCAGAGACCTCTGTTTTAACTAACTCAGCCTTTATCAGGGTCACAAGGCTACCTGAATCCAGCAATACCACAACATTTCTACCATTAACACACATTTTGCATAAATGTTTCTCAGTTCCTCGAATGGCAGTGCATGCGACTGTCGCACACAGCGACTGACGTCTGCCCGTCAGAAAGTCACACTGCATGGGTTCCTCCACAACCGGGCAATTGGCTGCAATATGTCCCGCTTGCCGGCAGCGATAGCAAACGATCCTTCTTGCGGCCTCTTGAGCCGCTGATTTCCCAGGCTGTTCTCGCCAAACTTGGGGTAGAGCTCCCACCCTCTCACTCTCTCCACCCTCACCCCTTGGAATCCTCTTATCCGCCCCTGGGGATGGTCTGGTCTTAGGGTGGAAAGTCCGAGTGTCTCTGGAAGAGGCCGTCAGGTTCTCTGTAGCCAAGTATTTCTCCACACGATCCACAAGACCATCGGCCGTCTCTGGGTCTCCATGGCTTACCCACTTTTGGATGGCAGTAGGAAGAGCTCTCAAAAACCGATCCATTACAACACGTTCCACAATCTTTGGTGCGGACAAAGTCTCTGGCTGTAGCCACTTTCTGCTCAGGTGAATGAGATCATACATTTGAGACCTGGGGGGTTTTCCAAGCTGGAAAGTCCAGTTATGCACACGCTGAGCCCGGACAGCCTGGGTGACACCCAGCCTTGCCAATATTTCAGCTTTTAGCATCACATAGTCTTTTGCTTGGTTAGGCTCTAGGTCATAGTAAGCTTTCTGCGATTCACCAGTTAACAGAGGAGCCACCAGTCCAGCCCACTGCTCCTCAGGCCACTTTTCTCTTTCAGCGGTCCTTTCAAATGTGGTCAAAAATACCTCTGGATCATCCTCTCCAGTCATTTTTGTCAATAAACGACTCACCCCAAAGGACGCGGTATTAGTGGGACGGCTTTCCTCACTGGTCTGCGGACGTTGCTGCATTACTGCTTCCATCTGTTGTTGTAGTCTCTGCTCTTGCTTCTGCAACAGGTCTATGAAGCGGGCCTCAGATTGCTGCTGGGCTTGTTGCTGAGCCTCCAGACTCTGTTGCAAAGTTACGTTTGTCTGCTGCTGGGCTGCAAGGCTCTGTTGATGAGCTTGCTGCTGGGCTGCAAGGCTCTGTTGATGAGCTTGCTGCTGGGCTGCGAAGTTCTGTTGTTGAGCTGCAAGGCTCTTTTGCAAACCTGCATTTGTCTGCTGTTGATTGGCATTTGCTAGAGCCAGCTGCTTCAGTATCTCCTCCATGCTGGCTTAAAAAAAAAACTGCCACTGGTTCTCCACCAACTGTGAGGGGGTTAGCTCGGCAGCGGGTGTGTGTGACCCCCGAGATGGGCTCCCCACACAAAAACAGGCCCAGCAAACGGAGGTTGTGGTTTTCAAAATCAAAAAGGTGCGGTTTATTTTCTATTTACAGTGACAAAACACAGCAAAGCAAAAGAAACATAAACAAAATAAATCCTGGTCAACTTGACCTCTGACTAAACATACAGGTTTCCTAACTAACAACTGGGATCAGCCTAGTGCTGTCCTAGTCCCTAAGTCCCTGGTTTTAAATGTCCAAGCAAATAGCCACACAGGCTTTGTCTCACCGCACAGGGGTTCACTCTCCCTAGACAGTCCACACAGGTCTGGGTCCAGGCATGAGCTAACATCTAATGAAGCTGGGAGTTCTTATAGAGGCCTAAATGAGCTGACAAGCTTCAGCTGGTCTCATCAACTCCCTGTCTGCACGACGCCCCACACTCTCCCTAGAGGTATGAGTCATCCATGAGCCCACTAGCCCCAGCTGGGCTTATACAACTCTCCACCTAGTTGTATAAGTCGGCGTAAAGCCTGAATCTGGGCGAAATATATCTACCCCCCTGGATGCAACCAGGTGACTTTACCTTCCTGCTGTCACAATATATATATATATATATATATACAGTGGGGAGAACAAGTATTTGATACACTGCCGATATTGCAGGTTTTTCTACTTACAAAGCATGTAGAGGTCTGTAATTTTTATCATAGGTACTCTTCAACTGCGAGAGATGGAATCTAAAACAAAAATCCAGAAAATCACATTGTATGATTTTTAAATAATTAATTTGCATTTTATTGCATGACATAAGTATTTGATACATCAGAAAAGCAGAACTTAATATTTGGTACAGAAACCTTTGTTTGCAATTACAGAGATCATACATTTCCTGTAGTTCTTGACCAGGTTTGCACACACTGCAGCAGGGATGTTGGCCCACTCATCCATACAGAGCTTCTCCAGATCCTTCAGGTTTCAGGGCTGTCGCTGGGCAATACGGACTTTCAGCTCCTTCCAAAGATTTTCTATTGGGTTCAGGTCTGAAGACTGGCTAGGCCACTCCAGGACCTTAAGATGCTTTTTACAGAGCCACCCCTTAGTTGCCCTGGCTGTGTGTTTTGTGTTGTTGTTATGCTGGAAGACCCAGCTACGACCCATCTTCAATGCTCTTATTGAGGGAAGGAGGTTGTTGGCCAAGATCTCGCGATACATGGCCTCATCCATCCTCCCCTCAATACGGTGCAGTCGTCCTGTCCCCTTTGCAGAAAATAATCACCAAAGAATGATGTTTCCACCTCCATGCTTCACGGTTGGGATGGTGTTCTTGTGGTTCTACTCATCCTTCTTCTTCCTCCAAACAAGGCGAGTGGAGTTTAGACCAAAAATCTCTATTTTTGTCTCATCAGACCATATTCCTCCTCTGGATAATCCAAGTGGTCATTGGCAAACTTCAGATGGGCCTGGACATGTGCTGGCTTGAGCAGGGGGATCTTGCGTGTGCTGCAGGATTTTAATCCATGACAGCGTAGTGTGTTACTAATGGCTTTCTTTGAGACTGTGGTCCCAGCTCTCTTCAGGTCATTGATCAGGTACTGCCGTGTAGTTATGGGCTGATCCCTCACCTTCCTCATGATCATTGATGACCCACAAGGTGAGATCTTGCATGGAGCCCCAGACCGAGGGAGATTGACCGTCATCTTGAACTTCTTCCATTTTCTAATAATTGCGCCAACAGTTGTTGCCTTCTCACCAAGCTGCTTGCCTATTGTCCTGTAGCCCATCCCAGCCTTGTGCAGGTCTACAATTTTATCCCTGATATCCTTACACAGCTCTCTGGTCTTGGCCATTGTGGAGAGGTTGGAGTCTGTCTGTTTGATTGAGTGTGTGGACAGGTGTCTTTCATACAGGTAACAAGTTCAAACAGGTGCAGTTAATACTGGTAATGAGTGGAGAACAGGAGGGCTTCTTAAAGAAAAAATAACAGGTCTGTGAGAGCCGGAATTCTTACTGGTTGGTAGGTGATCAAATAGTTATTTCATGCAATAAAATGCAAATTAATTATTTAAAAATCATACAATGGATTTTTCTGGATTTTTGTATTTCCGTCTCTCACAGTTGAAGAGTACCTATGATAAAAATTACAGACCTCTGCATGCTTTGTAAGTAGGAAAACCTGCAAAATCGGCAGTGTATCAAATACTTGTTCTCCCCACTGCATATATATATATATATATATATATATATATATATATATACATATATATATATATATAAAACCTGGCCTAACATTTACTGGGGCTGCTGAGCAATGATAGATAAAACAGAGGAGGCATTTATCTACTATATGTCTGTTTCTCTCTTTTTTACCCTGCTATTGTCACCACTGAGGTGGATATTTTTGTCACTCTTATGCATGTCATTCTCAATCAATTATTAGTAATCCTTAATCTTTATTATAATTTTATTCATAAAATACTTATTTTCTTCAAATAGTTTTGTGCTTTTATTTCCTTATATAGAAGCCTTTATTTAGATCCACATGAGCTAATGTTGCCACTTTTTCTTAAAGCCAAACCCGAACACTTTAGCAGCGCACAGTCAATTTTTTTTGTTTTAGTATACACTATAGGATTTAACAGACCTGGGACACCTTTGGGCACTCCAAAGAGAATAATAATGCGGCGCATGTAGTGCCTCCTCACCCTCCTGTCAAGCCCTTTTCCGAGCCACATTCCTGTCTGAACAATGTGTCTGGGTTTCAGGTGGACTGAAACCCAGACACATGATTCAAAACCCAGACTGTCCAGGTGAATCCCGGACAGGCAGAAACCCTAACATGAGCTCCTTTATTTCTCTTAAGGCTATTATAAAAGAGTATCTTATATGCAATTAGCTACAACTGCTGTACACACTACCTTTCCTGTAAACTTTATCTAGAAACTATATATTCATTCCATATAACTGTCTTCCAACTTAGAATTATAAAGTAAAGAATAAGGCGCTATACATGTTCACGTGAAAAACTGGCACAAAGAAAAACACTGCATCAAATTTAAATAAGCAAGCATGAAGTCCATAAGTGAAAAAATCCCAACACCAAACAGAATGGGTTCCGCTAATGGCATAAATCCACTCCAACTTAACTTGTATTTATTTGTCATTACTATATTGCTGGTATGAGCAGAAAAAGTATCTGTATTCTATTTCACTTCTACTCTTTCAAATTGCTCTGCTTCTTTTATCTCTTCTTTTCACCTTTTAACCTAAGTTTCACAGTCACCAAGAAACACCCAAATAATCCAATAACCCATTTGTTTCACTGCTGGTTTGGGACTTGGTTGGTTACTGTCAGGGGTAATAGTAAACAATGTGCCAAAAATGCCAGTACCCTAGTATAAACACATAATAAAGATAAAAGTGATGTATGCAAGTGGAAGATCATTTACACAAATGGCCAGTCAGGTGCTTCTATCACACTTTAATAAACTTTATGAACAGACTCCAGAGTTGATACTGTGGAACTAGAATGGAGATACTATGGAGAAGTATGAAGGTGAAGTATGGCCAAAGTTTTTTTGGCTATACTTCCTCTGTGGGTCACAGGAGTGCAGTTCGTTCTTCACTCCTGTGACCTGTTTTCAGGTGACAGCATGTTAGAGCCAGCTGTTGTCTGACATCATACAACTGGTCCAGGATCTAAAAAGATCCCCATGATATGGCCGGGATCCACCCAGAAGCTTGAAAAGGCAGCTGGCTCAGCCTCTCAGCAAGCCGCTGAGAGGCTGAGCCAGCGGCTCCCGTCCCATTCACAGCCCAGCTTTCCAGTGAGCACTGGATGGGCAGAGCAGAGAGACGATGACTGACAGTCAGAAGCTCTCTGCAGGCTGAAGACTGAGAGCTGAGCGATCAGCTGTGTTTGATCGCTCAGTTCTCGGTCTTAGAGGAAGCGGAGAACAGCTGTAGATGGGATCAGTGCTACAGCCATCTAAGTGAGTATGATTTCTTTGTTTTTCTGATTTCCATACATCTCTTTTAATTTGTGTCTAAATCCCTTTATAGGAAAACATAAAAAACGCCTTTACGGAGGATGCCATGTAACCCTCATCTTGTGCTTTTCTTGTTACAGGAGGCAGAATGTGCATATGTACTGTTTGTAGTGGCTATCTTCTGGCTGTCGGAAGCTTTGCCTCTGTCTGTCACTGCTTTTATCCCAGCCCTAATGTTTCCATTGTTCGGGATTCTACCATCTAAATCCGTAAGTGCAGTCTTCCTCCTTTTTATAGTGGTATTAACATTAACAGTATTAGCATTATTAAAGCAAACATTTGTTATATTGCAGCTTACCAATTCTTAGATGTGATGGCTGCATTTTTTTTTCTTTTTTAGGGCTTTCTTTCTTCTATTTTCATCTTGTGATCTAGCCAGTAAGTCTGTTGTTTTTCAAAGCAACAAGCTCTTCAGCAGAATGTATCAGTTACAGAGATGAGACAAACCATTTAACACTAGCAGATATGCTTACAATCTTCAGCTTTTATTTATTTATATAAAACCTTTATTCCTAAAGGAAAAAAAAAAGTTTGTTGCAACAGCTTATAAAGTATGAGCTGGAATTTGGCTTCAATTTGTGTATCCAAATCTGCTAGTACATCTTATGCCCTGTACACACAATCGGATTTCCGATGGATTTTTCCATCAGAAATCCGATGAAGCTGACTTCCATCAGTCTTGCCTACACACCATCAGTCAAAAATCCGACTGTCCCAAATGCTGTGACGTAAAACACTCCGAAGAGCCGAGAAAAATTAAGTTCAATGCTTTTGAGCATGCGTCGACTTGATTCTGAGCATGCGTGGGTTTTTTCTCCGATGGAGTTCCCCACAGACAATCGGAATTTGCTATCGTTTTTTTTTCCATCGGTAAAATTTAAAACATGTTCTATTTTTTTATACCTATGGAAAAAAGACCGATGGGGCCCACACACGATCGGTTTGTCCAATGAAAAAAGTCCATCGGTCTTTTTTCATCAGAAAAACCGATCGTGTGTACGCGGCATAACACTCCACTTCCCCCAGACTGACAATGCTGCTGTCCAACAGGGGGTGCTCTTTCATCCAGACTGTAGGCACTCTAGTACAGGAGGTGTGTTACTGGCCAGATCACTAGGTGATAACAGAGGAAAAGGCCTAAAAAAAACGATTGTTAAGCTACTAAATTTTAACATTTTTGGTTTTGGGTTTTGGTTTAATACAACTTTAACCACTTAACGACCGCTCACTGTATATATACGTCGGCAGAATGGCACCGACAGGCACAATCACGTAGAGTGTACGTGATTGCCTTTGTACAGTTGGGGGGTCCAATCGGACCCCCCTTCTATACAGTGAGCGGTGGCTAAGTGTCCGGGAGCGTTCCGGGATGAGGGGGCAGCCATTCGTTTCTGGCCACCCCCTCGCGATCGTTCCCGGCGAATGGAAATGCCCCCTCTGTCTGTGTCAGACAGAGGGAGCAGGAGGAAGTGATGTCATCTCTGGTGCGGCGCTCACATATACCGAGCGCCGTACAAGAGAAGATATCAGGTCAGTGCACACAACACTACACTGACACCAGGACACATAGGGACATAAATCGCCCCCCCAGGCCCCCCCAGACACCCCAGATCACCCCCAGATCACCCCCCCAGCCCCCAGTCACAGTGTCACTGATTGCAGTGACCATTTATTTAGTGATCACTGCAATCAGTGACATTTGTGACTGTAAAAGTGTCACCAAAGTTTAGTCTTAGGTCCAGTGTAGCCCCCTAACCCCCCCCTAATAAAGGTTTAACCCCCTGATCACCCCCCAGATAACCCCTTCACCCCCTATCACCACTGTCGCTTAGCGATCATTTTTCTGATCGCTGTCTTAGCGTCAGTGATGCCGATCGGCAGCCAGTATTTTTTTTTAGGTTCGCCGCAGGTTTTTATAGCGTCAGGTACCCCAATATATTATCTAATAAAGGTTTAACCCCCTTGATCGCCCCCCAGGTAACCCTTTCACCCCCTATCACCACTATCACTAAGCGATCGTTTTTCTAAACGCTGTCTTAGTGTCTGTGATGCAGATCGGTAGCCGGTAATTTTTTTTAGGTTCGCCGCAGGTTTTTATAGCGTCAGGTACCCCAATATATTATCTAATAAAGGTTTAACCCCCTTGATCGCCCCCCAGGTAACCCTTTCACCCCCTATCACCACTGTCGCTAAGCAATTGTTTTTCTAAACGCTGTCTTAGTGTCGGTGATGCAGATCGTAGCCAGTAATTTATTTTAGGTTCGCCGCATGTTTTTATAGCGTCAGGTACCCCAATATATTATCTAATAAAGGTTTAACCCCCTTGATCGCCCCCCAGGTAACCCTTTCACCCCCTATCACCACTGTCACTAAGCGATCGTTTTTCTAAACGCTGTCTTAGTGTCTGTGATGCAGATTGGTAGCCGGTAATTTTTTTTAGGTTCGCCGCAGGTTTTTATAGCGTCAGGTACCCCAATATATTATCTAATAAAGGTTTAACC
Organism: Rana muscosa; assembly: GCA_029206835.1. Lineage (NCBI taxonomy): Eukaryota > Metazoa > Chordata > Amphibia > Anura > Ranidae > Rana > Rana muscosa. Next base: position 708,838,591 of record CM055118.1, read on the forward strand.
CCCTTGATCGCCCCCCAGGTAACCCTTTCACCCCCTATCACCACTGTCGCTAAGCAATTGTTTTTCTAAACGCTGTCTTAGTGTCGGTGATGCAGATCGTAGCCAGTATTTTTTTTTAGGTTCGCCGCAGGTTTTTATAGCGTCAGGTACCCCAATATATTATCTAATAAAGGTTTAACCCCCTTGATCGCCCCCCCAGGTAACCCTTTCACGCCCATCACCACTGTCGCTAAGCAATCGTTTTTCTAAACGCTGTCTTAGTGTCGGTGATGCAGATCGGTAGCTGGTAATTTTTTTTAGGTTCGCCGCAGGTTTTTATAGCGTCAGGTACCCCCATATATTATCTAATAAAGGTTTTAACCCCCTGATTGCCCCTAGTTAACCCTTTCACCAGTGATCACCATATAAGTGTTACGGGTGACGCTGGTTAGTTAGTTTGCTTTTTATAGTGTCAGGGCACCCGCCGTGTATATAACCCAATAAAGGTTTAATCCCCTGATCGCCCGGCGGGTGATATCAATTAGGTTTTAGCGTCAGAGAGGGTCTGAGTCACACCCCAGGCAGCGTCAGGTTAGTGCCAGTAACGCTAACACCCACGCGTGAAGCATACACCCCCCTTAGTGGTATAGTATCTGAACAGATCAATATCTGATCTGATCAGATCTATACTAGCGTCCCCAGCAGTTTAGGGTTCCCAAAAACGCAGTGTTAGCGGGATCAGCCCAGATACCTGCTGGCACCTGCGTTTTGCCCCTCCGTCCAGCCCAGGCCACCCAAGTGCAGTATCGATCGATCACTGTCACTTACAAAACAAAAACACACATAACTGCAGCGTTCGCAGAGACAGGCCTGATCCCTGCGACTCCAGTGCTGTAGGAGGTGATTTCACCACCACAGTTAAAAAAAAAAAGCAAATATGCCGAAGCATTGGGGCAGCAGGGGCGGAGGAGCGATTTTGCTCCTAATGCCGCGTACATACGGTCGAAATTCCGACTGAGGCTTGCCCGTGGAAAAGTCCGACCATGTGTGTGCGGCATAACTTTTTTGCGGGAGGATGCCCCCATGCTTCGGCATATATAAATGGTGCGTGTATGCCCATCATTGGAAGTGGGTGGATGAAGGGCGGTATTCTAATGGTGGGCATACCCACCGATCAATCTCTTTTTTCGTTCAGCCAACTGGCTGCATGAAATAAAAAGATTACAATACATGTCCAACAAGGACCAGCAACGTACTGGTATGTTGCTGGACTTTGAATGTTTATACCAGAATGATGCCTGCAGGTTTAGGTATCATCTTGGTATCATTCTTTTCAGCCTGCGGCCGGCTTTCATGTAAAAGCAATCCTAGCGGCTAATTAGCCTCTGGACTGCTTTTACAAGCAGTGGGAGGGAATGCCCCCCCCCCGGATATAAAAAGCGCCATTGGGAAATTGGGAAAGCATTTTATCACACCGATCTTGGTGTGGTCAGATGCTTTGAGGGCAGAGGAAAAATCTAGGGTCTAGAAGACCCCAGTTTTTTCAAAAAAAGAGTACCTGTCACTACCTATTGCTATCATAGGGGATATTTACATTCCCTGAGATAACAATAAAAATGATAAAAAAAAAAAAAATACTTGGAAGGAACAATTTAAAAATAAAGTAAAAAAGCAAAATTAATAATAAAAAAAAAAAAAAAAAGCACCCCTGTCCTGCCCTGCTCTTGCCCAATGGCGAACGCAAGCGTCAGTCTGGCGTCATATGTAAACAGCAATTGCACCATGCATGTGAGGTATCACCGCGAAGGTCAGATCGAGGGCAATCATTTTAGCAGTAGACCTCCTCTGTAAATCTACTGGGGTAACCTGTAAAGGCTTTTAAAGGCTTTTAAAAATGTATGTAGTTTGTCGCCAATGCGCGTTTGTGCGAAATTTTAAAGCATGTCGTGTTTGGTATCTATGTACTCGGCCTAAGATCATCTTTTTTATTTCATCAAACATTTGGGCAATATAGTGTGTTTTAGTGCATTAAAATTAAAAAAAGTGTATTTTTTAACCCAAAAAATGCGTTTGAAAAATCGCTGCGCAAATACTGTGTAGAAAAAAAAATGCAACACCCACCATTTTAATCTGTAGGGCCTTTGCTTTAAAAATATATATATAATGTTTGGGGGTTCAACATAATTTTCTTGCAAAAAAAAAAATGTTTTCATGTAAACAAAAAGTGTCAAAAAGGGCTTTGTCTTCAAGTGGTTAGAAGAGTGGATGTAAGCTTCCTAATGTTGTGTATAAAATGCCAGAACAGTTCAAAACCCCCCCAAATGACCCCATTTTGGAAAATAGACACCCCAAGCTATATACTGAGAGGCATGTCGAGTCCATGGAATATTTTATATGTTGACACAAGTTGCGGAAAAACGACAATTTTTTTTTTTTTTTTTTTGCACAAAGTTGTCACTAAATGATATATTGCTCAAACATGCCATGGGCATATGTGGAATTACACCCCAAAATACATTCTGTTGCTTCTCCTGAGTACGGGGATACCACATGTGTGAGACTTTTTGGGAGCCTAGCCATGTACGGGACCCCAAAAACCAAGCACCGCCTTCAGGCTTTCTAAGGGTGTAAATTTTGGATTTCACTTCTCACTGCCTATCACAGTTTCGGAGGCCATGGAATGCCCAGATGGCACAAAACCCCCCCAAATGACCCCATTTTGGAAAGTAGACACCCCAAGCTATTTGCTGAGAGGTATTGTGAGTATTTTGCAGATCTCTCTTTTTGTCACAAAGTTTTGAAAATTGAAAAAAAAAAAATATATATATATATATTTTCTTTCTTCATTTTCAAAAACAAATGAGAGCTGTAAAATACTCGCCATTCCTCTCAGCAAATAGCTTGGGGTGTCTATATTCCAAAATGGGGTCATTTGGGGGGGTTTTGTGCGATTTTGGCATTTTATGGCCTTCGAAACTGTGATAGGTAGTGAGGAGTGAAATCAAAAATTTGTGCCTAGAAATCCTAAAGGCGGTGCTTGGTTTTCGGGGTCCCGTACGCGGCTAGGCTCCTAAAAAGTCCCACACATGTGGTATCCCCGTACTCAGGAGAAGCAGAAAAATGTATTTTGGGGTGTAATTCCACATATAACCATGGCATGTGTGAGCAATATATCATTTAGTGACAACTTTTTGTAATTTTTTTTTTTTTTTTTTTGTCATTATTCAATCACTTGGGACAAAAAAAATTATATTCAATGGGCTCAACAGGCCTCTCAGCAATTTCCTTGGGGTGTCTACTTTCTAAAATGGGGTCATTTGGGGGGGTTTTGTGCTATTTTGGCATTTTATGGCTTTCGAAACTGTGATAGGTAGTGAGGAGTGAAATCAAAAATTTGCGCCCTTAGAAATCCTGAAGGCGGTGCTTGGTTTCCAGGGTCCCGTACGCGGCTAGGCTCCCAAAAAGTCCCACACATGTGGTATCCCCGTACTCAGGAGAAGCAGCAAAATGTATTTTGGGGTGCAATTCCACATATAACCATGGCATGTGTGAGCAATATATCATTTAGTGACAACTTTTTGTAATTTTTTTTTTTTTTTTTAGTCATTATTCAATCACTTGGGACAAAAAAATAAAAAATTCAATGGGCTCAACATGCCTCTCAGCAATTTCCTTGGGGTGTCTACTTTCCAAAATGGGGTCATTTGGGGGGGGTTTTGTACTGCCCTGTCATTTTAGCACCTCAAGAAATGAGATAGGCAGTCATAAATTTAAAGCTGTGTAAATTTCAGAAAATGTACCCTAGTTTGTAAACTCTATAACTTTTGCGCAAACCAATAAATATACGCTTATTGACATTTTTTTTACTAAAAACATGTGGCTGAATACATTTTGGCCTAAATGTATGACTACAATTGAGTTTATTCGATTTTTCTTATAACAAAAAGTAGAAAAGTGTTTAATTTGTAAATCAAAAAAGATCCGATAGCTTATATAGTATAAAATAAAGGTTTCAAATATGTTCAGTGTATATTTCAATAAATAAATCTAGGATTTGTTGCTGTGTGGCACATCATATTAGCAATTACAACTGGTGGTGCAACTTTTCATCATGGAAGGTTACTGCTTAAAGCCCCTTTCACACAGGCTTTCTGATCAGGTCCGCCTGATCGGATCCTCCATTCACCCCTATGGAGCGGCGGATGTCAGCGGCGGATGTCAGCGGTGACATTTCCACACCCGTCGCTATCCAATCCAATCCTGCCTGCCAAATCCAGACAGGCGGTGATCCTATTTTCCATCCATCTGGCGGTTCGGATTGGATATGATCGGGTGAAAACAGACAGGCGTTTTCACTCGATTTCCCCATAGGGGTGAGCGGGACTGGGTCCGTCTCCGCTCTGCACAGTGAGCAGAGATGGACCTGTCATCCGCCTGCTCAGCGGGGATCAGTAGAGTGATCCCCCGCTGAGAAAGTGAAGTCCACGAAGTGGTGGCGCCGTATGGAAGGGGCCTAAAGGATCCATTTTGAAAAACAACCATGCATTATGAACTGTGGGCGCTAAAATAGATATTTACTTGTCTTTGTATATGATACCAATATTTGCCAAACATTGGTATCATTTTTAATAATCCCATACCGCATACTATTAATGGCTTACTAGGTTCAAAAAAGCAGAGGTCCACACAAAAATGGAACCTCCGCTTTTCGGAACCCTCCCCCCCCTCCAGTGTCACATTTGGCACCTTTCAGGAAGGAGGGGGTGCAGATAACTGTATAATACAGGTATTTGCACCCACTTCTGGGCATAGACTCCCGCGTCACGCCCCTTCCCGCCCCCCCGCTGTCTTCTAGGAAACGCACAGGTCCCAGAAGATAGCGGGGACCAGTTAGGACGCGCAGCGCGACTCGCGCATGCGCAGTAGGGAACCGGGAAGTGAAGCCGCAATGCTTCACTTCCTGATTCCCTCACTAAGGATGGCGGCAGGGGCAGCCGAGAGCCGAGCGATTGATCGGCTTCGGGTGCCGACATCGCGGGCACCCTGGACAGGTATTAAAAGTCAGCAGCTGCAGTATTTATAGCTGCTGGCTTTTAATATTATTTTTTTAGGCGGACCTCTGCTTTAAGTAAGCCTTTCAACATGTTATTAGATTAAATATACAAAAAGGTGTAGCGCTGGATGAGCAAAACTGTGTATGGCTATACAGTGAAAAAAATATATAATATAAGAAAAAGTATCAAAAACATGAGTGAATACTACAAATAAACAATTTAAAGTTCATGTGTGTCAGTGAAAAATATATGAAATCTTCTCCTCTATTTAAAGATGATAAGAGTTCTACAGAGTGCAGGTATCCGATAAAAATCATAGGCAAAATGCTCCAACACTTAGTAAAGATCCCGCCACCAAGGTGAAGAATGAAGGCTTACCAGACAGCCTGCGACCGCCCTTCTCAGGGGGGTCAAAACAGGCTCAGTAGAGTGATGTTTTACTCCACGGAAGGCAGGATGATTCTGCAGGAACGATTCATCCACAATGGGAGAGTCTCCAGAGACGTTGATTGAACACCTGGCCAGAACTGGGAGTAGACACACTCTTTGCAGATCAGAGTGGATGTTCCTCAGTAAGTAGGATAAAATCCAAAAGAGAAAGAAAAACTTTCCATAGTGTAGCGTTCATCCATAAAAAAGGGGTTTATTTTCACAAAGTATGCAATACAGAACTTCAAAGTAACAAGTCCTGAGATATTAAAATGCTGGTTAAAAAACTCCTTGCAGGGAATAAAAAGCTCCGTATTCTGTCAATCAAACGACCATTCGCGCGTGCGCAATGCATGCACGTGTCACCCTACGTCGTTTCGTCAAATCTGACATCATCAGGGGCACTATGGAAAGTTTTTCTTTCTCTTTTGGATTTTATCCTACTTACTGAGGAACATCCACTCTGATCTGCAAAGAGTGTGTCTACTCCCAGTTCTGGCCAGGTGTTCAATCAACGTCTCTGGAGACTCTCCCATTGTGGATGAAGCATTCCTGCAGAATCATCCTGCCTTCCATGGAGTAAAACATCACTCTACTGAGCCTGTTTTGACCCCCCTGAGAAGGGCGGTCGCAGGCTGTCTGGTAAGCCTTCATTCTTCACCTTGGTGGCGGGATCTTTACTAAGTGTTGGAGCATTTTGCCTATGATTTTTATCGGATACCTGCACTCTGTAGAACTCTTATCATCTTTAAATAGAGGAGACGATTTCATATATTTTTCACTGACACACATGAACTTTAAATTGTTTATGTGTAGTATTCACTCATGTTTTTGATACTTTTTCTTATATTATATATTTTTTTCACTGTATAGCCATACACAGTTTTGCTCATCCAGCGCTACACCTTTTTGTATATTTATATTGTTGTACCTTATATCAGGTTTTTTTTTGGTGTTTAGCAGCAGGTTTTCCTTTAGGTATTTATTCATTTATTGCACTTTAATAATTTGCACCTAGCGCAAATTTTTCTTTTATAACCATGTTATTAGATTAGAAGAACCTAAACTGAGTAAAGTACATAGATTGTTTTTGCTGACCTATCTTTCTGAAAATGCTAGTTGCCTGGCTGTTATGCTGATTAAATAACTTTTACTATATTCTGAGTCACTGGCCCAGGACAAGTATGCGGATCACACGTCTTAATTTTCTTTTGATTTCATTGATTGCATGCTTTTTAGGTCAGTGAAAACAGTAGATCAGCTTGACACCCAGGAAACCAAAATTTTCAGAAGGTGGTTATTAAAGAAAATTAACTTATTATTTTAGCACAGTTTTTGTTTAATGGGCGGGGGAAGTTAACAAAGGAAAATTACAAAATTTGCCCTGTTTGATTAATACACAGCACACATAAACATTTGCATTTTATATACACATGAATTTAGTCCAGTTCTGTCTTTGCAATACAACATCATTTTTAACTCGTTCAATAAGACTACATTTTAATGGGTGATTAGGGTATACAACAGATAACTGCAACAAAAAGAAGCGGTTTCTAGCAGTTGGAATCACAGGTGTATGCAAACAGCTTTGACTTTGAAGTCTTTACAGAGTAATGACAGGCTGACAGGAGCAATGGCTCTTTCCATGTATTCACACATCCAGCAGTTACCTGTGCTTAGGGAGAGATGTCAACAGTCCATAACTTCAGGTAACTGCTGGAAGTTTGGATATAAGAGATCAGCCTGTATTCTCCTAATAACTTGCGTGAATACAGCCTGATGCCGCGTACACATGGTAGGATTTTCCGATGGAAAAAGTCCGATGGAAGCCTTTCAACGGATATTCCGAGCGTGTGTATCGGAAATTCCGACGGACCTAGATAGAGAACATTTTCTCTATTTTTCCGACGTAAAAAATTCCTATCGGAAATTCCGTTCGTCTGTATGCAATTCCGACGCACTAAAAACCATGCATGCTCAGAATCAAGTCGACGCATGCTCGGAAGCATTGAACTTAATTTTTCTCGGCTCATCGTAGTGTTGTACGACACCGCGTTGTTGACGGTCGGAATTTGGTGTGACCGTGTGTATGCAAGACAGCTTGAGCGGAATTCCGTCGGAAAAACCATCCGATTGTATTCCGACGGGAAAACCGGTCGCGTGTACGCGGCATTAAGAAGCGCAAACACCTGTTGGGAATGGGCAGAGTACAATTACCTTTAGGCCCTGTTCACCTACGCTCGGTGCACGTTTTCTGCCCTGCGTTCAAAATGCACCACAGTTGCGATCTGCAGCACATGGAAATGTTACGGTAATGACACCCCAAACACAGGTTGCAAACACAGTGCATTTTCCTGCCCTGGATCACATGGCACATGCTTGCACTAGTTTTAGTCTGGTCCACTGCAATTTGAGGCCATTCAAAATGAATGGCCTCAAATAGCACCACACTGAACCGCATGTGAATCACACCGGAATGTGCAGCTTAAACCAGCCCAGAATCAGAAATTATCTCAAAACTGATTGGCTTACAGGTTGGAAGTGAATTGGTTGCTGCAGCACACGTATATTCAACCATGTTGTTTGTTTCTTTTTGCAATTTTTCGTAAATAATTTTTTGATGTGATTTCATTTTAAATACAAATAACTGTTAGAAATGTTGTCTTTGATGTCTAGCACTCTAAAATATAAATACATTTTTCAGATTGCATCCACGTATTTCAAAGACTTCCATCTGTTGTTGACGGGGGTCATTTGTTTGGCAACCTCAATTGAAAAATGGAACTTGCACAAAAGAATAGCATTAAGAATGGTGATGTTGGTGGGCGTCAATCCTGGTTGGTAAGTTTTCACATGTCACAAGTAGGGATGAGCCGAACATGCGAACAGGCAAAAAACTTGTTCAAACACGCAAACACCGTTTAAGTCTATGGGACACGAACATGAAAAATCAAAAGTGCTAATTTTAAAGGTTAATATGCAAGTTATTGTCATAAAAAGTGTTTGGGGACCCGGGTCCTGCCCCAGGGGACATGTATCAATGCAAAAAAAAGTTTTGAAAATGTCCGTGTTTTCGGGAGCAGTGATTTTAAAAAACGCTTAAAGTGAAACAATAAGAGTGAAATATTCCTTTAAATTTCGTACCTGGGGGGATGTCTAAAGTATGCCTGTAAAGTCGCGCTTGTTTCCCGTGCTTAGAACTGTCCCTGCACAAAATGTAATTTCTGAAGGAAAAAAAGTAATTTAAAACCACTCGCGGCTATAATGAAATGTCGGGTCCCCGGTAATACAGATCAAAGTCATTGAAAAAACCAGCATGGGTCCCCCCCACAGTCCATTACCAGGCCCTTTGGGTCTGGTATGAATATAAAGGGGAACCTCGAACCCCAAAAAAAAGCGTGGGGGTTCCCCCCAAATTCCATATCAGGCCCTTCAGGTCTGGTATGGATATTAAGGAAAACCCCGCACCAAAATAAAAAAAATGGCGCGGGGTCCCCCCCAAAAATCCATACCAGACCCTTATCCGAGCACGCAACCTGGCAGGCTGCAGGAAAAGAGGGGGGACGAGAGAGCGCCCCCCCTCCTGAACTGTACCAGGCCACATGCCCTCAACATGGGGGGCGGATGTCCCCATGTTGATGGGGACAAGGGCCTCATCCCCACAACCCTTGCCCGGTGGTTGTGGGGGTCTGCGGGCTGGGGGCTTATCGGAATCTGTAAGGCCCCTTTAATAAAGTGGACCCCCAGATTCCGGCCCCCCCTATTTGAATTGGTAATTGGGGTACATTGTACCCCTACCATTTCACTAAAGAAAGTGTATTTTTTTTTTAAATACCACAATGTACCTCGTTACCAATTCACATGGGGGGGGGCGGAATCTGCTATGACTAAGCACTGTTGAGTGTGAAACGCGTCAGCTTTTTTATCCTGTACCCTGTTGTGGTGTGTACTTTTGTTATTTTGCACAATAAAGGTTTTTTTTGGAGTGCGGCTGTCCAGACCTTCCCTCTCCATAGGTTCTAATGTGTGTAGGGGTCTTCCTAAGGCAATATGTATGTAACATTAGGAGAATTTTAAGAGAGTTAATGAGCACTAATCCGTAGCAACTCACCAGAAATCAGCTTTAATTAGCCTGATTGCACCTAATTGCTGAAATATTAGTTTATATAAGTTCAGAACTTTATGCAAACCTTATTTCAGTATGTTTAAAAGTTAATGAACCTCAGTCTCACACAACAAACTGGAGGCGGTCAAGTCTATTAAATCCCCTCCCCACTTCCCCTTGTCAAGGCCTTTAAAGCTGTATGTGATTGTTCTGTAAGCTTGTTGAAAATAAAACTTTTCTATGTGAGGTGTTTGTAGGAAAGGATGAAAGGTTTTTTACTTCCCACTCTCCATTGGGTGTTGGGTCAGATAGGTCAGAAGGGAGACATGTACTTCTTCAAGGCCATTTTGAAGTAGGTCATGAAGTCAAGGGCAGAAAGCACTAGTCGCAAGGTGTAAAACATTGGTATCTGATAAGTCTGGTAAAACACTAATCAGTTGTCTTTTGAACTCCCCACAAGTCAGCATAGGGTGGTACATCAGGTAAGGGGGGTGGTAGACCCCTTGTCCCATATAGATACATGATACAGTATGATTTATTTGTGGAGACTTTTGTCCACAACCATAGTCCTGGAAACATAATACTTTGTTTAAAGCATATTTATCTTTACAGAGAACATATGTATGCATTGATTTTTAGCTTGCTAATTCTAGTTTGCACACTTTGCAGGCTTATGCTGGGATTTATGTTCAGCACTGGCTTTCTGTCCATGTGGCTCAGCAATACTTCTACTGCTGCCATGGTGATGCCAATCGTAGAAGCAGTAGCACAGCAAATCATTAATGCTGAGGCAGAAGTTGATGCCATGCAAATGAATTCCTTAGACGGCATTTACAGTGAAGTGTTTGAACTTGAAGGTACATATGATTTCCCATTTAACTAAAACCAATGTACATTGCTAGCCATCAAACTGTATGTTAATCAGTATATTTCTATGCCTATATCTTGATCTTTGCTGAAGGAATCTTCACATTTTCTCCATCTTGCACATTTCAATATAGAAACAATGGTGCTCATGTATGAAAAGTGAAATAGCCACAACCTTTTTTTTGCCAGTAGCAAGCCATTTTGATACCTGGACTGCAGAAATTAAAGGAGAAGTATAGGATGGGTTAAATAACTAGTACATATCACATTAGTCACATATCAGCTAATCTTTTTTTCCTACCTCTTTTAGTTTTTACAGCATGTGCACATGAACTTTCCTTCTGCTGGCAAAAACGGTTCATTTTCAGTTTGAAAAGTTCTCAGGGGGTGTGAAAATCTCCAACAACACACCAACACACCCCCTGCCTCTGTCCCCACTCCCCTAAGAGACGTGGCTGTGCTGATAGATATGGAGGGGGAGGAGGAAGGAGGGAGGAGGGAGAAGGGTGGGGGAGCAGCTACCTCTGTGAAGTCTCATAAACAAGCAGAGGGAGGAGAGGCGACAACAATCAAGCAAAATGACAGGAAAGGGGGTGTTTCCAGACTCTATATTCACACCATTGTCTGGATGATGCTGTATGAAAGACTGTAGAACCTCCCACAGGTATTTATCTTGATTTTAACAGAATGGGGGCACTTCTGAGAGAGCTGGGAGAGTTTATATATATATCAGCAGCTCACATAGAATAGATGTAAGCAAAAAAAAGGAAACCCATACTTCTTTTTTAAAGCTGGAAACTGACTGAGTGCTATGGAAAAACAAGGGATTTTTCCTAAAGCATTCTTTTTATATAGCAACACCAAATGAGGCATAGCTGGAACATTTTAGTTACAATTAGATATTGAACTTTAGGACACACATGCATCTGACCTTCCCACATAAGCAGTACAGCCATAAAAAAATGTTGCTGTACACTTGTAATGCGTTTCAACAAAAAATATTCATTATTTACCCACCATACAAAACACACCAGGAAACATAAAAAATGGAAAGCAAGCCTGAAATGACCCTGGTATGTTCCTTACAGCATAGAATTGAATAGCTTACAGTACATTTCTGCCTTGTGATGGTTGATACAACTGAAGCTCCTGGAGCTGGGGGAAGTGAGGACAAAATTATGAAACTAAAACACGTGGCTGACAGAAGATCAAGTGCCAGAAGAAGAAGTCAATTGAACCAGGGTTTAGAGTTAGAGGAATAAAAATAATATGATTATGATAGAAACATACAAGAGATTTTAAGAGTTAGCTTCTAGCTGTAGGTAAAAGAAGTGGTTCCAAAGTCTCAGTGCCCTCTTGCTTTCAGCGTTTGCTGAAATTTTGTATGTACGTAATTGCCTCAGGTCTTACGGCACAGTGAATCCCCTCCTACATCCTGCCATGAAGTACCTATATCCAAACAGAAAAGGGATATTTGGAACTGGAGTACAGGACACATAAGAGATGACAGAACACTGATACTCTACAGGAAACAATGGGTAAAGACAACCAGGGTACAAAGGTGAAAGTGCATGGTATAGCATTGAAATGGGTACAAGTGTGAAAAAAATGTGAAGACAGGGTACAGCATAAAATAAAATCTACATACAAAGGTATTAAGGACAGAGACAAGAAATATCTAGATAAGATCAGAATGCAAAGGATACTGAACATATGGCACAAAATGTAAGAGCATACCAACTTGAAGTCAAGATGTAGGGCAGGCAGGACAGGATTTAGGATGTTGAAAAGAGATCAGACTTATTATGACATAGGAATGTAAAGGCAAGGTGCAGGGACAACAGGCCAACATACAGGAAAGACAAATTCTATGGTACAAGCTCATTATCGCAGCAATCTTCTGTAGCAAGTGGTTGCAGAGATGAATTCCGCCAACACAAGTAATGTAACAGAGTAGTGGTTAACACGCAAGCATAAAGATAGCCATAGATATAAAATAATGTCTCATGTCTATGCTAGCAGTAGAAAACCCTATATAAGACAGGTTCAAAAGACTTGTTGATATTTTGTCTACTCGGGCAAGCAGGCAAGGGGCTAATAACATGTTTACAGATATTACACTCATGGTACCTGGAGCTGACCTTTAAAATGGAAGTAAACCCTCCTATCATTTTCAGCCAAGGAAGCTGCCATCTTGGCCTCTGTTTAATCTTCAGCTACCATGATGCTGCCCATGTGATCAGTTATGACACCAGCCATTGGATGGTTTGACAGTTTGGTTGGGAGTACAACCAATGTGACAGTTACATTCTCAGCAAGTGCCATGAATGTAACAGTTTTTTTGGAATTTTTAAATTGATGGGTTTACTTCCGTTTTAATTTTTTATTTTTTTGCTGTATTCATAATTTTTGGGGGCCTATTTAATAATTTTGCGGTTCTAAAGTCAGACAAATTGCATGACTATTTCCCATTACTAAAAACTTGAGAAATATACATACTTCTGTCTCAAAGTTGATAATTGTTTACTATTGGCACAACATTCAGTATGTTTCATGCACAAAATCTGAAATAGTATTTCTTCTAAAATTGCAATTTTGTAAAGGTGGGCATGGACAAAATGTGTTTTCCACACAACTTGAATTTCAACTGGCTTTCTTTGGTATGACAGGCAGCACATCATGGAATCCGTCACAATGTTATGCTTTGTGCTAATATCTTACAGAAAACACAGATGAGATAGCTACAAAAAGTGATCCAGAAAAACATCAGAATGAGTAAGGGCGGAATTTTACAAACCTCAGTATACTTTTTCACAAGCATTGAAAATAATTTAAATTCATTGCTGTGTTTGTCTTGCAGGTATACTAATGGAACAGTAACAACATTGAATGGTGAAAAAGGCAGAGTATGTTTATATTTTATGATATTTTATGTTCGAATACCTTAAAATCAGTCAGCCAGCAAGCTTGCTTGATATATAGAAAGGAGATCATCACCTATTCTAGCTCTGCTACTGAGAGATTTAACTGTTTGTTAAACTGTTTTGATAGCATCACAATGATTTCCGAGCTGTAAAAATTTCAAATTGGATTACTGTCAATAAGTGATAAAATCATTGTAGCAAAAGGATATCAGTCATGTAGCCCCAGCTTAAGCCACGTCAAATCATGTCAATGGTTATCTTAACAGTTCCTCAAGTGAGCAATTTTGTGTCCACTTCAAAAACACCCTTAGTTCTGGTAAAAACATTTTCTTTTTATCTTTTTGATGCTCCTATTATGTTAAATTGTCTGCAAAATGGTAAGTAAATATAGGTTCACTGAAACGATATAATGGAATCAGTTTCCTAAACTGGATTTTTTCCTTTATATATGCCCATGAATCCTGTAAATATTTGATGAATTTATGAATTGTAGCCATCAATAGCACCTATCTTACACAGACCATGCATGCTATGCGCTTATGTTTGTAAAGGTGTAAGAGCTTTGCCACACAGGAGATTTTTATTACCTTGGTAAATCGGTAATGAGATTAACACTTTGCTGATATCTGCTTTATTTGCAAAATATTAAATTCAAATAAAAAATTGAAAGATTGCCAATATCACATTACAAAGTAATTTTAAGTCCCTTATTTAGACGAGTTGTAATAATTTTTGTAAAATAATGGCTCAATTATTAATAAGGAATATGGTTTGCATCGGTTTCAGGAATGCAAACTAACAGGTGGTTGTACATTTAGTTATGCCTGGAATTTGTACAACTCTAGCTACAGCAATATGTGCATAACCACGGGAGACTATTGTATTCTGTATATTCTTATCACTTCACCTTATATGTCACTGTACAACTTGTATTGCAGTGAAGTCAATAGAAATGTGAGGGGTGTACTCACTTTAGTGAGATACTGTATATATATCAATGGTTTACAACCACTATAACCTTACTTAGTTCTCATTAATTGTGTTCTCTCCTTTACTATTTTTTATTATTTTTATTATTCAGGATTTATATCAGTTTGCGCATCGGTTAACAACGTTAGGGCAAACAGTACACTTACAATACAATTCAATACAGGAGGAATCAGAGGGCCCTTCTCATTAGAGCTTACAATCTAAAAGGGAGGGTCAAGTTATACAAAAGGTAATAAATGTGGGGGATGAGCTGATGGAGAAAATCAAAGTACAGTTGTTAGGTGGAGGCAGGATAGGCTTCTCTGAAGAGAATTTTTTTCAGGGATCGCCTAAATGTGGAAAGAGTTGGAAATAGTCAGACAGATTGGGGTAGGGAATTCCAAAAGGATGGGAGAGGCTCGGGAGAAGTCCTGGAGGTGAGCATGGGAGGAGGTGATGAGGAAGATAGAGAGCAGGAGGTCTTGGGAGGAATGCAAAGGATGATTTGGTTAGTATTTTCAGACTAGCTTTGTGATGTAGCTGGGTGTCCAGTTGTGGATACTAACACGTTATTGTTAGAATTTTGAATTTCATTACTGGGTGAGTGGCAGCCAATGGAGGGATTGGCAGAGTGGGGTAGCAGACACTGAGCAGTTTGTAAGGTGGATGAGTCTGGCAGCAACATTCATGATGGACTGAGTAGGGGATAACCCATTTAAAAATAAGAAAATAAGGAGGGAGTTGCCGTAGTCAAGGTAAGAGATAACCAGGGAGTGAACTAGGAGCTTTGCGGTTTCATTGGTTAGTAAAGGACCTATTTTGGAGATGTTGCGGAGGTTTAGGTGGCAGGCTTTGGAAACTGATTGGATCTGGGGCCGAAAGGAGAGTTCAGAGTCCAGGATAACACATAGCACCCAGGCATGCAGGGATTGGTTGAAGGTTGTGCCATTGCTCTTTACAGAGAAGTCAGGGGAAGGGGCACGTGGGGGAGGAAATATTATGAGATCAGTTTTGGACAGGTTGAGTTTGAGGAAGTGGTGTGACATCCAGACAGATATGTCTGTTAGTAAATTAGTGATACGTGAGGAGACTGATGGAGTGAACTGGGGGGGTGGAAAGATAGATTTAGGTGTCGTCAGTGTAAAAATTATATTGAAAGCCATGGGAGGCTATCAGCTAACCCATGGAGGATGTGCCAAGTTTACCAAGATTTGGCAGCCCTGGCTTGACATTGCAGATTCCTTTTGGAAGGACACCCCGCTCTCCCAACCCTAATGGGTATTGCCCTGGGTTGGCTTGCTAAGGCTTTAACCTGCTGGGGACAATGTTGTTGGTTTGGTGCTCTCAGATTCTGGTTGGAGGTGTGGTGGGCGGTGAGGTGTGTGTGGCTGGGTGTGTGTGTGTATGTAGGGGTTGACTGTACTTGGTTATATCTCCACTGCTTACTATACTATACACTTTGATCGACCTACTTATTTTGTTGTTTTAGCTTTACTCCGTTGAGGAACCAGGGTTCACAATTTTTTTGATAATACCTTATAGCCCTGTGGTGCTATCATTAATGTGCAATGTGTGACAGCAGGAAGGTAAAGTCACCTGGTTGCATCCAGGGGGGTAGATATATTTCGCCCAGATTCAGGCTTTACGCCGACTTATACAACTAGGTGGAGAGTTGTATAAGCCCAGCTGAGGATAGTGGGCTCATGGATGACTCATACCTCTAGGGAGAGTGTGGGGCGTCGTGCAGACAGGGAGTTGATGAGACCAGCTGAAGCTTGTCAGCTCATTTAGGCCTCTATAAGAACTCCCAACTTCATTAGATGTTAGCTCATGCCTGGAACCAGACCTGTGTGGACTGTCTAGGGAGAGTGAACCCCTGTGCGGTGAGACAAAGCCTGTGTGGCTATTTGCTTGGACATTTAAAACCAGGGACTTAGGGACTAGGACAGCACTAGGCTGATCCCAGTTGTTAGTTAGGAAACCTGTATGTTTAGTCAGAGGTCAACTTGACCAGGATTTATTTTGTTTATGTTTCTTTTGCTTTGCTGTGTTTTGTCACTGTAAATAAGAAAATAAACCGCACCTTTTTGATTTTGAAAACCACAACCTCCGTTTGCTGGGCCTGTTTTGTGTGGGGAGCCCATCCCGGGGGTCACACACACCCGCTGCCGAGCTAACCCCCTCACAGTTGGTGGAGAACCAGTGGCAGTTTTTTTTTTAAGCCAGCATGGAGGAGATACTGAAGCAGCTGGCTCTAGCAAATGCCAATCAACAGCAGACAAATGCAGGTTTGCAAAAGAGCCTTGCAGCTCATCAACAGAGCCTTGCAGCTCAACAACAGAACTTCGCAGCCCAGCAGCAAGCTCATCAACAGAGCCTTGCAGCCCAGCAGCAGACAAACGCAACTTTGCAACAGAGTCTGGAGGCTCAGCAACGAGCCCAGCAGCAATCTGAGGCCCGCTTCATAGACCTGTTGCAGAAGCAAGAGCAGAGACTACAACAACAGATGGAAGCAGTAATGCAGCAACGTCCGCAGACCAGTGAGGAAAGCCGTCCCACTAATACCGCGTCCTTTGGGGTGAGTCGTTTATTGACAAAAATGACTGGAGAGGATGATCCAGAGGTATTTTTGACCACATTTGAAAGGACCGCTGAAAGAGAAAAGTGGCCTGAGGAGCAGTGGGCTGGACTGGTGGCTCCTCTGTTAACTGGTGAATCGCAGAAAGCTTACTATGACCTAGAGCCTAACCAAGCAAAAGACTATGTGATGCTAAAAGCTGAAATATTGGCAAGGCTGGGTGTCACCCAGGCTGTCCGGGCTCAGCGTGTGCATAACTGGACTTTCCAGCTTGGAAAACCCCCCAGGTCTCAAATGTATGATCTCATTCACCTGAGCAGAAAGTGGCTACAGCCAGAGACTTTGTCCGCACCAAAGATTGTGGAACGTGTTGTAATGGATCGGTTTTTGAGAGCTCTTCCTACTGCCATCCAAAAGTGGGTAAGCCATGGAGACCCAGAGACGGCCGATGGTCTTGTGGATCGTGTGGAGAAATACTTGGCTACAGAGAACCTGACGGCCTCTTCCAGAGACACTCGGACTTTCCACCCTAAGACCAGACCATCCCCAGGGGCGGATAAGAGGATTCCAAGGGGTGAGGGTGGAGAGAGTGAGAGGGTGGGAGCTCTACCCCAAGTTTGGCGAGAACAGCCTGGGAAATCAGCGGCTCAAGAGGCGGCAAGAAGGATCGTTTGCTACCGCTGCCGGCAAGCGGGACATATTGCAGCCAATTGCCCGGTTGTGGAGGAACCCATGCAGTGTGACTTTCTGACGGGCAGACGTCAGTCGCTGTGTGCGACAGTCGCATGCACTGCCATTCGAGGAACTGAGAAACATTTATGCAAAATGTGTGTTAATGGTAGAAATGTTGTGGTATTGCTGGATTCAGGTAGCCTTGTGACCCTGATAAAGGCTGAGTTAGTTAAAACAGAGGTCTCTGGGAATAGCAAGGTAGCTGTTATTTGTGTGCATGGGGACACCCGAGAGTATCCAGTGACTACAGTGTGTTTCGAGACCCCCAAAGGTACCCTCTCTCATCCAGTGGGCTTAGTATCTCAGTTACCGCATGACGCCATTGTGGGAAGGGATTTTCCGAAGTTCTGGGAACTGTGGGATGATCCTGAGCCCCTCACTGGTGCCCCTATGTACCAGGAATGTGATAGCCAGAACTCCCCTGAGAGTGGTGAGGACTCTCCGGAATTTCCCTTATCAGTATTGGCAGGGGAGACTCAAGAAACTGGAGAGGAGCCCACCTCCTCAGACGAAAACCTACCGTCTGTGGAGTTTTCTGATCTTGAGGTTCACAGGGAAAACTTTGCCACAGAACAGTTGAAAGACCCCGCCCTAATAAAGGCACGGGAAAACGTAGTGAAAATAGATGGCGAGTTAGTGAACCCAGATAATACCTGCACTTACCCATACTTCAGCGTAGAGAAGGACCTACTGTATCGGGTGGCAAAAAGGGCAGAAGAAACCGTTGAGCAGCTTGTGGTGCCCAAACCTTACAGGAAGTTGGTGTTGGAGTTGGCCCATGGGCACATTCTTGGAGGTCATCTGGGGACAGAGAAAACCCGAGAGAGGGTATTACAGAGATTCTATTGGCCGGGGGTGATGAAGGACGTAGAAAATTATTGTTCCTCCTGCCCTGTGTGTCAGAGGTCAGCCCCGATGCCACATTTCCGTAGCCCGCTGGTCCCTCTACCCATCATTGAGGTCCCGTTTGAGAGGATCGCCATGGATTTGGTAGGTCCTATAATCAAGTCCGCTAGGGGGCACCAGTACATATTAGTTATAATGGACTATGCCACCCGTTATCCAGAAGCGATCCCTCTCCGAAATACCTCGGCCAAAACCATAGCCAAAGAGCTATCTCTTGTGTTTAGCCGGGTGGGTATTTGTAAAGAACTGCTTACGGACCAAGGTACACCCTTTATGTCCCGGGTTATGAAGGAGCTGTGTAAATTATTCAAAGTGACGCAATTACGTACATCTGTGTATCACCCCCAAACCGATGGGCTGGTTGAAAGATTCAACAAAACCCTAAAACAAATGTTGAAGAAAGTGGTGGATAGAGATGGAAAGGATTGGGACTGTCTACTTCCTTATCTGATGTTTGCTATTAGGGAGGTGCCCCAATCCTCTACGGGATTCTCCCCCTTTGAGTTACTGTATGGGAGACACCCAAGAGGGCTGTTGGATATTGCCAAGGAAACTTGGGAAAGTGAGAGTTCTCCCCACAGGAGTGTGATTGAGCATGTCGCCCTGATGCAAGACCGAATTGCACAGGTAATGCCCATCGTGAAGGAACATTTGGCCCAAGCGCAGTTAGCACAGCAGAGAGTGTACAACCGTGGAGCCAAGACCCGTACCTTTTCCCCGGGGGATAGGATACTGGTACTTGTCCCTACGGTTGAAAGTAAATTCCTTGCCAAATGGCAAGGCCCCTACGAGATAATGGAAAAAGTGAGCAAAGTGAATTACAAGGTCAGACAACCAGGAAGGCGAAAGCCCGAACAGATCTATCACGTTAATCTGTTGAAAGCCTGGAGGGATAGAGAGTCCCTAGTCGCAGACACTTGGTCACCAGCTCAAACTGGTTGCGTGATTCCTGAGGTTGGAATAGCAGCCACCTTGTCACAACCCCAACAACAGGAGGTTAAGGAGTTTGTGCTTCGCAACAAGGAGGTATTCTCTGAGCTGCCGGGACAAACATCTGGGGTAGAGCATGACATCATTACCCCGCCCGGTGAAAGGGTGAAGTTAAAACCCTATCGGATCCCAGAGGCCCGACGGGAGGCAATACGGGAGGAAGTACAGAAAATGCTGAACTTAGGGGTGATAGAGGAGTCCCAAAGTGATTGGTCTAGTCCCATCGTGTTGGTGCCTAAACCGGATGGGAGCTGGCGATTTTGTAACGATTTTCGTCAGTTGAACAAAGTTACAAAATTTGACACCTACCCCATGCCACGTATAGATGAGTTGATCGACCGGCTGGGAACAGCCCGATACATGACGACTCTTGAACTCACAAAAGGGTATTGGCAAATCCCCCTGGCCAAGTCGGCCAAAGAGAAAACCGCATTTGTAACCCCAGACGGGGCGTTCCAATATAAAAGAATGCCGTTCGGGTTACAGAATGCGCCGGCCACATTCCAGCGGAAAATGGACCAGATGCTGAGGCCCCATCGGAAGTATGCTGCGGCTTACCTGGATGACGTAATTGTCCATAGCACAGATTGGGCCTCACATCTGCCAAAAGTGCAAGCAGTCCTGGACTCTGTTCGGGAAGCGGGGTTTACGGCTAACCCCAAGAAGTGTACCATTGGGCAGGAGGAGGCCAAATATCTTGGGTACACCATTGGGAGGGGAGTAATAAAACCCCAACTCAACAAAGTCGAGGCCATCCAGAGTTGGCCACGTCCCAACAGCAAGAAGCAGGTACGAGCCTTTCTGGGAATCGCTGGGTATTATCGGCGATTCATTCCCCACTTTGCTTCTAAGGCTGTGCCCCTAACCAACCTGACGAAGGGGAAAGGGTCGGTCATGATTAAATGGACCCCCGAGGCTGAGGCAGCATTCCAATTCTTGAAACAAGCCTTATGTAGCCAGCCAGTGTTGTACTCACCCGACTTCTCTAAAGACTTTGTCGTACAAAGTGATGCGTCAGATGTGGGGTTAGGAGCAGTATTGTCCCAGGTCTGGAACGGGGAAGAGCACCCAGTCATTTACCTCAGCAGGAAGTTGAAGTCCCATGAGGTAAATTACGCCACCGTTGAAAAGGAGTGTTTAGCGGTGAAGTGGGCTCTAGATTCCCTTCGGTACTACCTGCTAGGTAGGCACTTTGACATGGTTACGGATCACGCTCCGTTAAAGTGGATGGCTCAAAACAAGGAAACAAATAGAAGAGTGAATAGGTGGTTCCTGGCCCTCCAGGAATTCAACTTCACAGTAAAGCATCGCCCTGGCGTTCAAATGGGGAATGTGGATGCTTTGTCTCGAGTACATGAATGCCTGATTGCTGGTGTTCCAACCCCGAGGTTAAAACAAGAGGGGGGGGTATGTGACAGCAGGAAGGTAAAGTCACCTGGTTGCATCCAGGGGGGTAGATATATTTCGCCCAGATTCAGGCTTTACGCCGACTTATACAACTAGGTGGAGAGTTGTATAAGCCCAGCTGAGGATAGTGGGCTCATGGATGACTCATACCTCTAGGGAGAGTGTGGGGCGTCGTGCAGACAGGGAGTTGATGAGACCAGCTGAAGCTTGTCAGCTCATTTAGGCCTCTATAAGAACTCCCAACTTCATTAGATGTTAGCTCATGCCTGGAACCAGACCTGTGTGGACTGTCTAGGGAGAGTGAACCCCTGTGCGGTGAGACAAAGCCTGTGTGGCTATTTGCTTGGACATTTAAAACCAGGGACTTAGGGACTAGGACAGCACTAGGCTGATCCCAGTTGTTAGTTAGGAAACCTGTATGTTTAGTCAGAGGTCAACTTGACCAGGATTTATTTTGTTTATGTTTCTTTTGCTTTGCTGTGTTTTGTCACTGTAAATAAGAAAATAAACCGCACCTTTTTGATTTTGAAAACCACAACCTCCGTTTGCTGGGCCTGTTTTGTGTGGGGAGCCCATCCCGGGGGTCACACACACCCGCTGCCGAGCTAACCCCCTCACAAATGTTATATACATGTGATGTAACCATTTGCGAGACTGTTTGCTTTGTACATGAAAAAACTCAATAAATAAATCTTTAAAAAAAAAAAAAAACCCAGAGGATGTGTAGACTGAGAATAGGAGAGGTCCAAGAGATCTATTTTATTTTGCTTGTCTTTGTAGCGCCAATGTATTAAAGTCCGTATTTAATTTTAAATAACTTCACTGTGGTCAGAAGGATAATTCTAAAACTGACCAAACTGCATAGAGTTTTTTTATTCAAATCTGGTCCAAAATCACTTCCGTTCACTTCCCTTCACTGCTCTTTACACTTTAATAAGTCTGACCCTCATCTCTTCCTGTTAGGTAGTCAGGTTTCAAACTACATAAAAAACGGAATATATTTTAACCACTTGCTTTGGAACTATAGCCTTTTTACTTTCTGGATAATTGCAGTTTTTAGGGTTATTTGTATTCCTAAAACAAAGCAAATTAGTTTAAAGAAAATGGAAACGTACATCTAGGGAATTTCAATGAAGAAGCAATGTCATTTTTCACGTCAACAGTGCAAGATTTTATTCAAAAGACATTGACTGGGGTGATTTAGGTCAAGGGCATATTGTGGGATCATTACCTGTATTTCTTATGTGGATTTTTTATACCCCCTTGAGTCATAAACATGTGACAAAGCGTATGATAAATGCTTACTTATTTGAATGCAAAAGAGAGTCAAGCTTTGTATTATGCACGAGCAATGCATTCAAATACATGATTCATGTAGAAAACCATCCTGAAAGACTATAGCAGAAACCATTGTGATGCATTTACTATTTGAAGAATAACCCAATATTCCACCTGTAATGAGTCCTATACCTCCATTATGAGCAGATCTACATTGTGCTATATAAGATAATTTAAACATGTGGCAGCACAGTGGCATAGTGGTTAGCATTACTGTCTTGCAGAATTAGGGTCCTTGGCTTGAATTTCAATCACGACACTACCTTCATGGAGTGTGCATGTTCTCCTCGTGCTTGTGTGAGTTTCCTCCCATACTTTAAAGACATGATGGTAGGTTAATTGGCCCTAATATGTGTATGTGTTCATATGGGATAGATTAGATTGTAAACTGCTTGTGTGAAGGGACTGATGTGAATGCACAATATGTAAAGCGCCGTGCTAAATTGTTGGTGCTATATAAATGCCTATAATAAAAATAACTAGATTGTATTTGTGTAATAATAACTCATTTTAACTGCTTGTTAACAGTCTTATTAAATGCATATACATGGATCACCAATTTGGATAGGATCAATTTATGACAGTAATATAATGAGGAGGATTTACTAAGGGAGTTAAGCCTAGTACACATTGCTAGCTTTTTTATAATTCAACCCAGCAGGCTGAACAAAAACTGACAGCTCAGGTTGAAGCCGATGTACTAATAATCTGATGTTACTACAGCGATCTCCCCTGCTGTTCTATTGTTTTCTGACAGGGGACGCCCCCTCCACCAGAACACTCCGGTCAGAAGACCGGAGGCGGGTGGCAGACCTTTTTCGTCATGCCCATTCGACAGAAGCCAGCTGAATGTACATATGCCCCCCAAAATCCAGCCCATGTGTATGGGGCTTTAGGTGTCTAATTAAGGAATGTGTAAATATTCACTTCAGTTATCCAATCATGTAAAAAAAAAAATAGGATTTTTATAACAGCTTACCTGTAAAATCCTTTTCTTGGAGTACATCACGGGACACAGAGCGACATAGTCATTACTAATGGGTTATATAGTTACCGTCAGGTGCTGGCACTGGCAACTTCCAAAACCGGAAGTACCCTCCCCTATATAAGCCCCTCCCATCCGGGAGCACCTCAGTTTTGTAGCAAAGCAATAAGTGTCCCCAAAGAGGGGCGGGAGCTCTGTGTCCCGTGATGTACTCCAAGAAAAGGATTTTACAGGTAAGCTGTTATAAAAATCCTATTTTCTTTCTCGTACATCACGGGACACAGAGCGACATAGTCATTACTAATGGGATGTCCTAAAGCAATGCCAAATGAGGGGGGGGATACACCATATATAAGCTGAGCGCTATCAGACATGAGGATCTTTTGCGGCCTGCAACACACTGCGCCCAAAGGCGACATCCTCCTGACTTCTAACGTCCACCTGGTAGGACCTAGTAAACGTGTGTACCGAAGACCATGTTGCGGCCTTACAGATTTGAGCCAGGGAGGCCTGGTGATGCACTGCCCATGAAGTTCCAACTGCTCTCGTGGAGTGCGCTCTAACTTTGAACGGAGGCGGTCTCCTTCTCAAGCCATAAGCTTGCATAATGACCTGTCGAATCCACTTGGCTAAAGTAGACTTTGACGCTGCCTGACCCTTTCTGGGGCCTTCCGGCAGAATAAACAAAGTATCCGTTCTGCGAATCTGAGCAGTGGCTTTTAGATAAGCTTTAACTGCTCTTACTACATCCAAAGAATGCAATAACTTTTCCTCTACCGAAGTAGGTTTGGGGAAAAAAGAAGGAAGAACCACATCTTGGTTCAAATGAAACCTCGATACCACCTTAGGAAGAAAGGCTGGATGAGGACGTAACACTACTCTGTCCTTATGGATAACCAGATATGGCTCCTTACAGGACATAGCTGCTAATTCCGATACTCTTTTAGCCGAACAAATGGCTACTAGAAAAATCAATTTCCTGGTGAGAAGCACCAAGGAAATATGCTGTAATGGTTCAAATGGTTGTTTCTGTAGAACCGACAGAACCAAGTTTAGATCCCATGAACATATGGGAATATTAACCGGAGGCCTAATACGCATCACTCCTTGTATAAAGGCTTTGACTAGGGAATGCGAAGCCAAGGGCCTTTGAAAAAATATTGACAAGGCCGAAATCTGACCCTTGATAGTACTCAAGGCAAGCTTCCTATCTACAGCCCACTGTAGGAAGTCCAGAATCCTACCTATTACGTACTTATGTGGATGCCATTTCTTGGCCTCACACCACGCGATGTACGCCTTCCAGATTTTATAGTAGATCTGCCTGGATACCGGCTTCCTGGCATTGATCATGGTAGATACCACAGCATTAGAGAGCCCTCTCTTTTTTAGAATGTGGGCTTCAATAGCCAGGCCGTCAAACCTAGGGCTGGTAAGGAAGGGTGGTATATCGGTCCTTGCGAAAGCCGGACGACGTGGGAGAGTCCAAGGACTCCCCACTGAAATTTTACAATCTCCGCGTACCACGCTCTTCGGGGCCACGCTGGAGCCACCGGAATCACTGGTTTCTTTTCTACCCTGATTCTGCGGAGTAATCGAGGTAACCATTGTGGCGGTGTGAATGCATATATCAGCTTGAACTGATCCCCAGGGAACACTAGGGCATCCGAGCCGCAAGCTAGGGGATCCCTTGTCCGAGAGACAAACCTATCCCCCTTTGCGTTGAATCTGGATGCTAGAAGATCTACATCCGATGTTCCCCACCGCTGACATATTGTCCAGAAAACCTCGGGGTGAAGGGACCCTTCCTCTGGGCCTAATTGCTGGCGACTTAGAAAGTCCGCCTTCCAATTCTCCACTCCTGGAATGAATACCGCAGATATGGCTGGGACATATTTTTCCTGCCCATTTCAGGATGTAATTTACTTCCCTCTGGGCTGCACGACTCCTGGTGCCCCCCTGATGATTGATATATGCCACTGCTGTGGCATTGTCTGATTGAATTCTGACAGGGGACCCTTGGAGTTTGGATGTCCATGCTACTAGGGCATACCGGGCTGCTCGTATCTCTAAGAGATTGATGGGCAGGGCCTTTTCTGCATCCGACCATCTGCCCTGGAGAGACTATTGCTCCAGTACTGCTCCCCAGCCTATAAGGCTGGCATCTGTAGTGACCACCTTCCAAGAAATCGGACTGAAGGATTTCCTTTTTTCCAGATTCTGGGGAACCCACCACCAACGGAGGCTCTTGCGAACGGAAGGGGACAAGGACATTGTAAGTCTAGGGCCTGAACTTTTTTGTTCCAGGCTGACAGTATGGCCCCTTGCAAATTCCTTGAATGGAATTGACCGTAGGGTACTGCTTCGAATGATGCCACCATTTTTCCCAGCAGCCTCATATACAGGCGTATGGACGGCTGTCTTTTTTGTACCCACTAAGTGGATCAAATCTTTCAAAGACAACACCTTTCCTCGAGGCAAGAATATTTTTCTCTGGCCTGAATCCAACATTAGCCCCAAGTATTCCAGACTTTTGACTGGTTTTTAGGGCTGACTTGTCTCGGTTGATAATCCAACCGTGAGATTCCAGATACTTGATCGTCTTGTGAACGACCACGTCTAGTTTTTTCACTGAGTGGTCTATCAGCAACAAGTCATCCAGATATGCCATTATCATTACACCTTGTGTTCTTAGATTGGCCAATAAAGGGCCAGAATTTTTGTGAACACTCTTGGTGCTGTGGCCAAACCGAAGGGTAAGGCTCTGAACTGAAAATGGCGCCCTTCTACTGCAAAGCGTAGAAATTTTTGGTGGACTGGAAAGATGGGAATGTGCAAATAAGCATCTTTGATGTCGATCGTGGCTAACCAATCCTCCCCTTGTAGGGCAGTGGCCACCGATCGGATCGACTCCATCGGAAAGTCCTGATATACAGGAATTTGTATAGCCCTTTTAGAATTAATATGGGCCTCCCGTCCGCGTTTGCTTCGGGACTGTAAAGAGGTTTGAGTAAAACCCGAACCTTCATTCTTCCAGGGGAACCTCCATAATTACTCCTCGGAGCAATAGTTGTTCTAGTGCCAACAGGAGGGACTCTCTCTTCCGGGGATCCCTTGGCACGTTTGACCTCAAAATGGGAAGGAGGAGAGTCTTTTAACTCCAAACTGTATCCCAAACCTACTGCGGAGAGCACCTATCTGTCTTGATCGTGTCCCGCCAGGTCTCTTTGCGAACAACTGGAGTCCTCCCCCCACCCGACTGAGTGGGGGCTTCAATGAATTTAACTTTGGGGGAGGTTTTGTACCTCCCCTGACCCAGGGTTTCTCATTACCCTGCTACTGTCCCTGTTTTTTACCCCCGGGATTTGACCGAGGAGGCCGTCGGAACTGTTACACAGCCGATGCCCCAGGGACTGGAGAAGCAGGCCTCTTAAAGAGGGACCTCTAACTCTGCTTTTAACCGGCAAGAGCGTATTTTTACCGCTGGAAATTTTCTGGATATATTTGTCCAGGTTTTCCCTGAATAAGCGTTCACCATGAAATGGGACGCTAACCAGCCATTCTTTACAGGGAGCTTCAGCAGACCAGTTTCTGAGCCATAGGAGCCTACGCATATGTACTATAGACAGCGTAAGGCGGGAGGCCTGATGGACTGAATCCTCTATGGCGTCAACCGCAAAGCCTAAGGCTCTAGGTAGATCAGCTAGGGCAAAGCCTGCTGATCTGTCAAGTCCCTCAAGACCTGTTTCAACTGATCCTTCACTGCTTAGCAGACCCCAATAGCTGCTACTGCTGGTTGTATCACCAAGCAGATTTTCATAAGGACTCCAATCTTTTATCTATTGGGTTCTTGAACATTTGGACATTATCCACTGGACATGTCAGTGATTTATACATACAAGAGATGGCTGCGTCCACTGTAGGGACCTTCCATTTTTTTTTTTTTTGATGAACTTATCCTCCATGGGATAGACCACCGGAAATCTCTTGGGGGAATAAATATTTTCTCAGGACGTTCCCAATCCTGGTAAATGAGCCCTTTCAGTAAAGGGTGAAGTGGAAAAGAACAAACAGTCTGGGGGCTTCTAGCGACCCCAACGAGGATACAGTAGTGGTTGATGGTTCCGCAAGGTGCATTTTTAAATGCTGATCGGACCATGTTAGTCAGAGACTGAACCCATAATCTTTCAGCTTGAGATGCTGAGAAAAGGTTCCCCCACTGTTGATTCCTCTATAACAGAATCAACCTTATCCTGATCCCCTTCAGGCAGGTCGATCCCTGTATGGGACTGTTGCTCTGCTAACAGGCACTCTGAAGGAGGAGACGGAGATCGGGCGTGCTTTCCCTGACAGGGAGGCAGCGATAAATTTTGACAATCTCTCTCTAATCCTCCCAGAGCTGAGGAAAAAACCTCCTCTGTTACATACACAGGAGCAGGTGACTGAGGACAGCCACAGTACCAAGTACCCCTGCGGGGTCTCTACGGTCACTTACCTCTGAACTTCAGGGGAGACTGGTGCAGCAGGAGTATGCCCAAGATCCTCAGAGCCCGATGAGACCCCCTTCGCTTCCTGGAAGATTCAGTTCCGGAGCTACTGGACGGCATATTCCTAAGCCTAAAGCTGAGGTATTCCAGCCGTAATACACCACTTTTACTGAGAATAGTCTAGCACAATTGCTGCTATATCACAGTTGGTGTCTACTAATGTGCCTTTCTAGGGGATGCCTGTATCAACCGCTTGCTGTATGCCTTTAAATGTTGCCAGCTCTGTCTCTGTACTTCATAGCCAGCTTACTGCAATAATGTGGCTTTTTAAAAACCTGCTGGGACGCCCGCACATGCGCAGAAGCGCTGCGGCGCGCACAGAGCGTCATCCCCCAGGCCCCGCCCCTTTTTCCGGCCACCTCTATATATAGAGGCGCGTGCACGCGCACGCGCGCGGCCACGTGCGCCTCGGCGCTAATTTTCAAACATGGAAACCAGGGACAGGAGCCAGGGCCCCCTTTGCCGCAGGCCGAGGGATAGACGAACACTGCAACATGGCAGAGGAAACAGTTTCCTGTAGGAGAACTCACCAGCTGCCTGGACTTTGCTCTCTGAGAAGAAACTAGTCCATATGACAAGAAAAACATTCCACAGCGGCCTCTAGTGGACAAACACAGGTACCGCAGTTTAATATACTAAACATATATAAAAAAACATTCTTTTTTTTTTTTTTTTTTCTTGACCACCATTAAAAATTATTACATTTTTTTAGTAGTTACAGGCATGCACAGATATTAGCGGGAATACCGTTAGGTAACAGACAGACAAATTAGGCTTGGGGGTCCCCCAATAGAACCAAGTTCCTGGGGGCCCCCACTTACCTGTTCCCCGCCGCAGGACTTTGTTTGGTCCACAAAAGCCCAAACTTCACCTATCACGGCAGGCATTGTAATCAAACCTTCAGGGACCGGGTTCCCAAGGATTCCACTCCCCTGGACCTGTATAGCACCCTGCACAGAAAACATCTTGGTCGTGGGTATGACCAGAGCTCTGGATCCCAGGGTCCAGCTCTCCTAAGAGAAGCATTACAGGCAGAACCTTGCTCTTCTCTGCAAGGCCCGGGTACCGACCGTTTAGCTATGAAGCTTTTTTGGTCGGATCCGGAATAGCTTACTGAGGCCCAAAAGAACCTGTACGCAAGCTCAGTGAAAAACACATGTTTCTTCTTGGCCAACACCTTAGACACTGGCAAAAAACTGAGGTGCTCCCGGATGGGAGGGGCTTATATAGGGGAGGGTACTTCCGGTTTTGGAAGTTGCCAGTGCCAGCACCTGACGGTAACTATATAACCCATTAGTAATGACTATGTCGCTCTGTGTCCCGTGATGTACGAGAAAGAAATACCTGTTGCCTTTGTATATCTTATGTTCAGATGTTTTTCACATCCTTGGATAATTGAAGTGAATATTTACACAATTTTTAGTTCGAAATTCTCAGCTCTTTCGTTAAATCAGCCTTTATCTATGGGTAACATAAGCTTCCACTTATTGATCTAGAGTGAAAAACGCTACAGGCTGAGTTGGATGTTTGTGGCCAAGTGTTGCTGTTTTTGTGATAAAGGCAACTGCTAAGAGTGTCTTCTAAGTGCTTAGATATGAACATGCAAATATATGCATTTATCATACCTGGATTGCGGAGTCCCATGCAAACAACCTCTACTATGCAAGGTCAGGTTAGGAGTGTCATAGAAAATAAATGCACTTATTTAGCCATTTACTGTATATTTTACTCGGAAATAAGGTAGAGATGACAAATAAAACAAGTATTTTTGTTAAACTATATGTAAGGGAAATGTTTACTTATATACTTTTCATCTCCAATCAGACCGATAAAGACTGTAAAGAAGAAGCCTGTGATCAACATAAAAAACAGGAAGAACGTAATGCGGTAAGATCTAGATCAAGTATATAAGGCTTTGTACATTCTGCTTAGACAGTACTTAGAGCACATAGTCAAGTAATAATCATTCTATATTTCTGATTATTGCACATATGTCTATAAACATTTTAAAAAGCATTGATATACTGTGTAATGCTAAGGAAATGTTGCATTTAAGTAGATGTAAACCCTCCATACACCCAGTGAAGTGAACAGCCTCAAATGACACACAGAGATGAACCAAATCTCCCTACATAGGTTTTACATGTATATCTGCTGTCTTCACATTTATATACTGTTTAGAAAGTTCAGATCGTGTTAGGAGATTTTCTCTTCCTGTTTAACACAGAATGTGATGTCTGGGCAAACAGCCAAGATAGCTAAAATTGCTGACTGGAGGAAAGGCACACACCCCCTCTCAGCATAGACAGAGACTCTCAGAGGTGTTTTGTAACAGGGCCAGGTCCCTGCTAATCTATTTTATCAACCTCCCCTGACAGAAATGTCAGGCTGCTTTTATCTGATGTGTCAGAGAATTTGTCAGGAGTTATCAGGCTGATAACAGAGGAACGGGTCAGGAGAGAGCTACGGGATTTAGCTCTTTAAAGAGAGATAACAAAATACTGCAGATATATGTGCCCAGCTCAAATTTCATGAATTGGGTTTACATCCACTTTTATGCTATGCATTTAAAGAAATACATTTGTTGTATCCTCTTTATCTCACTGATTATATACATTTTATGACTTGCATTGAGAACATTAATCTTATGCCGCGTACACACGACCGTTTTTCATGACGAGAAAAATGCCATTTTTTAATTTGGTCATTAAAAACGACCGTGTGTAGGCTCCAGAGCATTTTTCGCGACATGAAAAATGGGCATTAAAAATTTGAAACATGCTCTATTTTTTCTCGTTGTTTTTCACGTCGTCGTTTTTCTCGTCGTGAAAATCGGCCGTGTGTAGGCTTTAACGATGTGAAAAAAACGCGCATGCTCAGAAGCAAGTTATGAGACGGGAGCGCTCGTTCTGGTAAAACTAGCGTTCATAATGAAGATAGCACATTTGTCACACTGTAACGGACTGAATAGCATGAGTCTCTCACCAAACTTTACTAACACGAGGATCAGCAAAAGCAGCCCAAAGGGTGGCGCTATCCGAATGGAACTCCCCCTTTATAGTGCCATCGTACGTGTTGTCGAACGCGTTGTACGTCACCGCGCTTTGCTCAAGCATTTTTTTCACGATCGTGTGTAGGCAAGGCAGGCTTGAGAAGAATCACGTCGAGAAAAACTTTGTTTTTTCAATGACATTAAAAACGGTCGTGTGTACGCGGCATTAGCCTTTGGCAGAAGACCTACTCAGAATAATCAGTGCCTTATGGATACATCGCTAGATACACACATCCAACTTTTTCTGCAGTATTTTGTACTTTTTTAAGTTAAAGTTCCTGCCAACTGAATAGCAGCTTAATAAAATGTTTCTCACTGCACTGGGATCTAACATCAAACAAAACTCCCAGATGTGTCTTCCCCTTACCTCTGTCAGCAGAAATTGTCATTATTAAAGAGCAGTCATGTAGTTGTTTTGGTTCGTTGTTTCACAAGCTTACATAGGTAAATGGTATTTACAGCTGCAGAAAGGTAAAAACAATGAATGTAGCAGACATAAGTTACAATCTCAGTGACTTCGGTCACTTGAGTATGAGTAAGGACTTTTGTATTGGGTTTATTTGGCAATGATTAATTTTATATAGAAAATAAAAAAGTGACTTAAGGTAAAAGAAATAAAATAATAATCACCATAACATACCAAATTTGTATGCATAGCTTAAAGAGGACTCAAATTGTGGAAGTTGTGCTGGAAAAGTCAAGAGAAGGACAATGGACCAGTAACCAATATTGCCTGAAGGCTGTCTACAGCTAATCTTTTTCCCATCATTGACTTACCATGCCTTGTCCTACGCTGTGTCTTTGTGTGGTCAAAGCCATTTTGGTAGAAGCAAGGCTTTACTTCTTCATGTTGAAGTTGGGCCCTGATGACTATCAGAAGAGGGGCATAAATCATAGAACCAGGGGGGGGGGGAATGAACCAAAAGCAGGGAGATCCTTGTATTGTAGGTCCTTAGTTACAGCTCTCTCTGTAACAAGGGGAACTTTAAGCAGCACAGTAGTGACATAACCAAATTATAAGACTAGCAGTCAGAGGCACAGTGTCTTAGATTATCTCACACTGCGGATACACAGAAGAAGCTGTAGCCATATGGGTGCCTAGGCACAGTCACATATCAGAAGACGATGATAAATGCATATGACAGGACATAGGAGGTTTGTTAATAATACAACAGTTTTATCAACAGATAAAAAGCAATATGCAGTCATATTCAGTATATGTTCAAAGGTGAAAATAGTTGTCTCCATAGCTCCAGGATGTAGACAAGAAGCAGTCCCAGTACAGGTATTCAGCCGATGATTTGTTAAATCCACAGCCATTACTGGCACGCTGGATCCTGCACTGCCAGTGGGGATAATGTGTGCAGCCATAGGATGCACACGTGGAGAGCGTGGTCTGTTAGGTGATGCATTTCAGAGATAACTGCCCCTTCTCTAGATGGTTAGCAGGTTTGAAAGTACTGGGTCAGGAGGACTACAAGGACCAGGGTGGTGCAATGTGAAACTTAAAGAAAACACACAAAAGAGAACCATATCCTTAGATAAAGAGAAATGTTCATACATACGCACTGGTAAAAATAGTATATAAAAAAAAAAAACAATACAGTAGATAAACATTTATGAAAAACAGATCTGTGGTAGAGGTACTGACAGCAAAAAATACCACAGTAAACATTATGTTCCATAAAAAAAGAAAAAGAAAAAAAAAACATAATATATATATATATATATATATATATATATATATATATAAATATATACAGTCATAGCCGAAATTGTTGGCACCCCAGAATTTTTTCCAGAAAATCAAGTATTTCTCACAGAAAAGTATTGCAGTAACAGATGTTTTGCTATACACACGTTTATTCCCTTTGTGTGTATTGGAACAAAACAAAAAAAGGGAGGAAAAAAAGCAAATTGGACATAATGTCACACAAAACTCCAAAAATGGGCTGGTCAAAATTCTTGGCACCCTTTCAAAATTGTGGATAAATAAGATTGTTTCAAGCATGTGATGCTCCTTTAAACTCACCTGGGGCAAGTAACAGGTGTGGGCAATATAAAATTCACACCTGAAAGCAGATAAAAAGGAGAGAAGTTCACTTAGTCTTTGCATTGTGTGTCTGTGTGTGCCACACTAAGCATGGACAACAGAAAGAGGAGAAGAGAACTGTCTGAGGACTTGAGAACCAAAATTGTGGAAAAATATCAACAATCTCAAAGTTACAAGTCCATCTCCAGAGATCTAGATTTATCTTTGTCCACAGTGTGCAACATTATCAAGATGTTTGCAACCCATGGCACTGTCGCTAATCTCGCTGGGCGTGGACGGAAGAGAGAAATTGATGAAAGGTTGCAACGCAGGATAGTCTGGATGGTGGATAAGTAGCCCCAAACAAGTTCCAAAGAAATTCAAGCTGTCCTGCAGGCTAAGGGAGCATCAGTGTCAGCGCGAACTATCCGTCAACATTTAAATTAAATGAAACGCTATGGCAGGAGACCCAGGAGGACCCCACTGCTGACACAGAGACATAAAAAAGCAAGACTACAGTTTGCCAAAATGTACTTGAGTAAGCCAAAATCCTTCTGGGAAAACGTCTTGTGGACAGATGAGACCAAGATAGAGCTTTTTGGTAAAGCACTACTGTTTACCGAAAACCGAATGAGGCCTACAAAGAAAAGATCACAGTACCTACAGTGAAATATGGTGGAGGTTCAATGATGTTTTGGGGTTGTTTTGCGGCCTCTGGCACTGGGTGCCTTGAATGTGTGCAAGGCATCATGAAATCTGAGGATTACCAAAGGATTTTGGGTCGCACTGTAGAGCCCAGTGTCAGAAAGCTGGGTTTGCGTCCGAGATCTTGGGTCTTTCAGCAGGACAATGACCCCAAACATATGTCAAAAAGCACCCAGAAATTGATGGCAACAAAGCGCTGGAGAGTTCTAAAGTGGCCAGCAATGAGTCCAGATCTAAATCCCATTGAACATCTGTGGAGAGATCTTAAAATTGCTGTTGGGAAAAGGCGCCCTTCCAATAAGAGAGACCTGGAGCAGTTTGCAAAGGAAGAGTGGTCCAAAATTCCGGGTGAGAGGTGTAAGAAGCTTATTGATGATTATAGGAAGCAACTGATTTCAGTTATTTTTTCCAAAGGGTGTGCAACCAAATATTAAGTTAAGGGTGCCAAGAATTTGGACCAGCTCATTTTTGGAGTTTTGTGTGACATTATGTCCAATTTGCTTTTTTTCCTCCCTTTTTTTGTTTTGTTCCAATACACACAAAGGGAATAAACATGTGTATAGCAAAACATGTGTTACTGCAATACTTTTCTGTGAGAAATACTTGATTTTTTGGAAAAATTTCTGGGGTGCCAACAATTTCGGCCATGACTGTGTATATATACATACATATACACACACACACACACAGTATCTCACAAAAGTGAGTACACCGATGATATATTTTTGTAAATATTTGACTATATATTTTCATGTGACAACAATGAAAAAATTCCACTTTACTACAATGTAAAGTAGTGAGTGTACAGCTTGTATAACAGTGTCAATTTGCTGGCCCCTCAAAATAACTCAACACACAGCCATTGCTGCTGGCAACAAAAGTGAGTACACCCCTAAGTGAAGATGTCCAAATTGGGCCCAAAGTGTCAATATTTTGTGTGACCATTATTATTTTCCAGCACTTCCTTAACCCTGTTGGGCATGGAGTTCACCAGAGCTTCACAGGTTGCCACTGAAGTCCTCTTCCATGCCTCCCTGATGACATCACGGAGCTGGTGGAAGTTAGAGACCTTGCGCTCCTCCAACTTCCATTGGAGGATGCCCCACATATGCTCAATAGGGTTTAGGACTGGAGACCTGTTTGGCCTGTCCATCACCTTTAACCTCAGCTTCTTTAGCAAGGCAGTGGTCGTCTTGGAGGTGTGTTTGGGGTTTTTATCATGTTGATATACTGCCCTGCGGCCCAGTCTCCAAAGGGAGGGGATCAAGCTCTGCTTCAGTATGTCACAGTACATGTTGGCATTCATGGTTCTCTCAATGAACTGTAGCTCCCCAGTGCCGGCAGCACTCATGCAGCCCCAGACCATGACACTCCCACTACCATGCTTGACTGTAGGCAAGACACAATTGTCTGTACTCCTCCCCTGGTTGCCGCCACACACGCTTGACACCATCTGAACCAAATAAGTTTATCTTGGTCTCATCAGACCACAGGACATGGTTCCAGTATTCCATGTCCTTAGTCTGCTTGTCTTCAGCAAACTGTTTGTGGTCTTTCTTGTGCATCATCTTTAGAAGAGCCTTCCTTCTGGGACAACAGCCATGCAGACCAATTTGATGCAGTGTGCGGCATATGGTCTGAGCAATGACAGGCTGACCCCCCTACCACTTCAACCTCTGCAGCAATGTGGGCAGCACTCAAACGTCTATTTCCCAAAGACAACCTCTGGATATGACGCTGAGCACATGCACTCAACTTCTTTGGTTGACTATGACGAGGCCTGTTCTGAGTGGAACCTGTCCTGTTAAACCGCTGTATGGTCTTGGCCACCATGCTGCAGCTCAGTTTCAGGGTCTTGGCAATCTTCTTATAGCCTAGGCCATCTTTATGTAGAGGAACAATTCTGACATAAATCTATGATTACTGTTTTACCGGGGAAGGAATTTATTTTTCTGTCTAGCTGATCACCTGGTTTAATTACATTTTTCACACCACACAACCAGACAGGTGACACACTTTCTGAATAAGGGATGAGGTTTAGGTACCATTGGTTTGAGGGTAATTCTGTGGATTCACGATTCATGTTCACAGCAAATTTTTAAGCAGATTTGCCCGGGAGGATTTTATTTTAAACATAATGCACTGCATGGCTTTTTAACTATGACCATCAGGATTGGAAGGACCAATTACAGAGGTTTTGGACAAGCCAACCCCCAAACTAATCAGCCATGGATTGTCACTGAAATTGAAACTGTTATAGGGAAAGCATAGCGAAAACTGACAAACAGCACAGGGAAACATTAGGGACGATTAGGAGACTTTAATTTACCCACTTCAGCCCCGGAAGGTTTTACCCCCTTAATGACCAGAGCACTTTTTGCAATTTGGCACTGCGCTGCTTTAACCCGCCTAGCGGTATTCCCGAGTCTGGCTTGGGTGGAATTTCAGTACCTAAAGCGGTAACCCCGAGCCAGACTCGGGCTGCATCGCAGGATACAGGGGAAGTTACTTACCTTGTTCCCTGGATCCTGCAATGTGTCCCCGCTGTGTGAGCGAGCTGTCATCTCGCTCGATTCACACTGCTGAGTGCCGAGCTCCGTTCCTGAGCGTTGCGACGCACAGGGACGGAGTTCGGCACCAAATTCAAAAAGTGAAACACACATTAAACATACAGTACACTGTAATCTTACAGATTACAGTACTGTATCAAATAATAACACATCCCCTTTGTCCCTAGTGGTCTGTCCTGTGTCCTGCATGCACTTTTATATTATAAAAACTGTTTTTTCTGCCTGGAACCTGAAGATTGTCCATAGCAACCAAAAAGTGTCCCTTTACATCAAAAGTGGTTTTAGACCAGCTAGAAAACAGCGATAATAAATTAGAATCACTTGCAGAATTGAGCGATAGTGATTTGTGGGGAAATTCGTCATCAAACACTGAAAAACACTTTTATTATTATTATATTATTATTTGTTATAATTATTTTATAGTTATTTATTATATTATAATTTATGATTTTGTTTTTTGAACTTTATCATACCCGGGATGTCTACTAGACTCTTGTTTGGACAGATTTAGGTGAGCTATTCCTAAGAATTACAGGCCTACAATATAAAACGCCAAATTTCCATGCAAAATAATGGTACCGCTTTCAGCACCTAAAATCTGAAATAATCATACTGCCAGGGAGGTTAACTGGTAATTGAGCCGTCATGCAATGCTCTACACAAACAAAATTTGTGTCCTTTTTTTACCACAAATAGAGCTTCCTTTTGGTAGTATTTGATCACCTCTGCGATTCCCCCCCCCCCAAATGACCCCTTTTTGGAAAGTAGGCACCCCAAGGAATTTGCTGAGAGGCATGTTGAGCCCATTGAATATTTTATTTTTCATCACAAGTGTTTGAAGAAAAAAAAAATGTTACACAAAGTTGTCACTGAAATTATATATTGCTCACACATGCCATGGGTATATGTGGAATTACACCCCAAAACACAGATATAAACATGTGAATATTAGTAATTGTATGTCATTTAGAATGTGTCATATGTGAGATTGGGTTTATGAAGTTCAAGTCAGTGAAAATATAAATCATAATGAAATAATTCAGCACCTGGCAAGGCGTTTACGTAATAATAGGATATCCATCAAAAAAAGAACACAACCAAAATGTGCTGTTCGTTAAAAAGAAAAACTTCAATGCACATTCGATGTTGCCAATAAAAGGCCTGGGTGTGACACAACTTACCGTAGTGCACCGCCTGTCATGGCACAGCTATGTGGACACATGCATCAAATGTTACTTTTGACACCTCAAATAAAGTTTAAGAAATACAAAAATTAAACACCTTATAGCGGCACTGACAGAAACCTGCACTCCAAAAAAGAGCATTTAGCACACGGGCAATATGAACAAGTCCTCTGTTACCATTGACTAGCCTTGTTATCAGTCATCTGCTGTGTGGGAGAAGCCAGTTCCTAAGCAGTTTGGAAAAACATAAAAGCAACTGAAGTAAATAAGGTCAGGAAACATGCAATTCTATAAACATAGTAAACACATACACAGTCTATATTCACCAATTAGTGTGTATGACCTTTTAATGGTCCATGAAAGTAAAGTGACCAATACTAACAGAGCAATAATTATAAAGAATGATTAACATGCAGCTCCAATCATTTAGTATGTTGCAATTGCAATTCAGAATTTATGACAGCTACAGTATGGCAAAGTTGGAAAGTACACTCGTTTTAGCCTGATTAGGCTTTTATATAATTTTCCAATTGCCAGATTAGATCAGAAAGCCCCGTGACTGCAGCCAATCCTTCTATCCTTCATAAACCATTCCCTGAAAATGACTTTTTTTTAGATGTCATTCTACCTGCACACTGGCATTGGGTGAAGCAGTGACATGAGTAATGTCTTCCTGAATGGTTAAGGATGTACACAATTACATTACAATAAGGGTTTGATAAGCGGAGCTGAGAATGCCTTGGCTTCAGAATCAATGGCTAGAAAAAGGTTTTCTGAAGGCTATTAACGCTATAAGGATGCCAATGTGATCAATTTTCTACTAACATAGGGGGAGGGTAAAAATCCTACATAGTAATATCATCAGCTGAATATTTAAAGAGAAGAACTCAAGGATCAGCATATTTAAAATCTGCATCTGCACTTGTATTCTCTATATATCAGAACTACCTTTACAAATAATTCTTGTTATGGCTAATACAAACACTTACAAAATGTAATTTATTGGAACTTACCAACACCACAGATGTGATGGCCGCATTAGTCCTAGGGAGATGTTACTTTAGCTGCTTCCACGTTTTTTAAGTATAGGTTTCTTTTAATGGTTATGTTTAGGGGGTAGGTTAAATTTTTATTTAGTTTCTAGATATGTTTATTTTTGTTGTTGCTTCTTTTCTGCCTAGTGACAGTAAAAACTTTATTGTAGGTAAACCAGTTTTGCTGACAAGATCATACTCTATCATAGGTTGTTATTGGTCATTAATATTTTCTATTGACATTTGTGTTTGCAAGTTATCTAAAAAGCAGAAAGGAAAATATGTTTTAATACTGTGCTAATTGCAATTTACTATACAGTATTATTGCTGCTGTAATCACTATTGATAACATAAGTTACTTAAAGTGATACTAAAGTCTAATTTTTCTATCTATAAAAATAACAAACATGTTATACTTACCTGCTCTGTGTAGTGGTTTTGTACAGAGTATTCCTGATCCTCCTCTTCTCGGGTCCCTCTTCGGTGCTCCTGGCCCCTCCCTCCTGTTGAGTGCCCCCACAGAAAGCAGCTTGCTATGGGGGCACCTGAGCGGAGCCGCAGCTCTGTGTGTCCATTTAGCCACGCAGCCACCATTTGGACCCGCCCCATCTCTCTCCTCATTGGCTAACTAACTTTGATTGACAGCAGCACGAGCCAATTGCTCCACTGCTGTGTCTTAGCCAATCAGGAGGGAGAGTCTTGGACGGCTGAAGCACTCGTGGACATCGCTGGATCGAGATGGGGCTCAGGTAAGTATTAGGGGGGCTGAGGGGGGCTGCTGCACACAGAAGGCTTTTTATCTTAATGCATAGAATGCATTAAGATAAAAAATCTTCTGCCTTTTCAACCCATTTAATCTGTCTAAATGTCATTTAAAGTGGTTGTAAAGATAATTACACCACTTGTACCTACAGGTAAGCCTATAATAAGGCTTACCTGTAGGTACTGTAAATATCTCCTAAACCTGCACGGATTAGGAGATATTTACCATACATGCTTGTGCCGACGTCATCAGCGCATGCGCTGTGAAGAAATGTCCCTCCGTGCCGTTTCTTCACTAGCAAGTGCCGTGACTGACGGCTCCCGCACACATGCGCGGGAGTGACGTTAAATGACTCTGGCCAGTCACAGAGCCGGAGTCCGCAGCCCCGGAAGGAAGAGGGGTGAAGATGGATGCGGCCACCAGCAGGGATGATGCAGGCTTTATTTGCAGGTAAGTGCCACATAATGGGCTAGTATGCGATGCATACTAGCCCATTATGCTTTTACTTTGCAGGGGAAGGCAGGGGAAAAAAAGAGGAAGTAAAACCCATCAGGGTTTACTTCCTCTTTAATTGCAGTACATTGGCATGTCATTTAGTTGAGAATAATGCATACTTGATAGGATGGGTTTAATCACATGCCACAACATTTAAAGGAGAAGTATGCCCAAAAGCTCTTTTGTCCATAATTCTCCTGTGGGTTTACAGAAGCGCACTAAGTTCTGCACTCCTGTGACGCAGATTCAGCCAACAGTGTCTGCTGTCGGCTGATGTTATAGTGCCGGTCCAGACTCTGCAGGGATCCTGACAATAATGTAAAGATACACCCAGATGCCTGACTGGCAGCTGGCTCAGCCTCTCAATGAGCCATTAAGAGCCTGAGCAAGCAGCTCTCGCCCTCTCCACAGTCCGGTGTGCCAGTGGGTGCTGAGTGATTAGCAGTGTTTGATTGCTCAGTTCTCAGTTTAGAGCCGGCGGTGGACAGCTGCAGCATCAGGATGATGCTACTGCCATCTAGGTAAGTATGTGTGTTTATTTTTTTACCATACTTCTCTTTTAATAGTGATTGCATCTTGATAAATTCTGTATAAATTGTACATGAATAACATTTATGCTAGGGTTGCACGGATACCGATACTAGTATTGGTATTGGTGCCGATACCGAGCATTTGCCCGAATACTTGTACTCGTGCAAATGCTCCGATGCCTAATCCGATACTTGGGCAGTCTCAGAGATGATCGGTGCAGTGGTGGGGGGG
Source organism: Rana muscosa (assembly GCA_029206835.1). Taxonomy (NCBI): domain Eukaryota; kingdom Metazoa; phylum Chordata; class Amphibia; order Anura; family Ranidae; genus Rana; species Rana muscosa. The sequence goes on from CM055118.1 coordinate 708,878,998, forward strand.
GGAGTTACAAGCACCGATCTCCCTGTATATCTTTTCTGACAGCCGCTTCTCCCCCCTACCTCCTGCGGCTGTCAGGGAGATTGGAGCTTGTAACTGTCCCCCACTGCCACACCAATCACCCCCGGCTGTCCCCATCTGTGCTTCCTGTGTCCTCCTCTGGGTCCTGATCCGCTTTGTCCTCCGGGTCGCCCTCTGTGTCCTCCTCTGGGTCCCCCTGCTTCCCCCAAGGCTCTCCATGTCCTACTCTGGGTCCGCCTGCATCCTCCCCGACTCTCTGTGTTCTCTTCTGGGTCCCGATACATTTTGTCCTCTGGGTCCGCCTCTGTGTCATCCTCCAGGTCCCCCTGCGTCTTCCCCGGCTCTCCATGTCCTCCTCCAGTCCCCCCTTGTCCCGGATCTGTCAGGATGGAGAGCGGAGGAAGGAGCCGGTAAATCTGTCATTTACCTACCCCTTCCATTTCCGAATGCACAGAGCCAGTGATCGCTGACTCTTTCCATTCCTAACTGAGCATCGTAAACTCTGTTTACGATGCTTCATTTTATGAATGGAGAGGAGCTTCTGTCACCTGTCCATTTACCTTCAGTGTAAAAAAAAAAAAGAAATTGTAATAAATATTTTAAAGTTAAATTGTAAAAAAAAAACACTGACACCGTCTACTCCCACTCCCCCAAAAAGGGAGCATTGTAAAAAAAAAATAACAAAAAAATGTAAAATTGAAAAAAAAAATAAAAAAAATTAATTGTAAAAAATAAAATTGTAAAAAGATAGAAAAACTCGTAATCGGTATCAGCGACTACCTGAAAAAATGTATCAGTACTTGTACTTGGTCTTAAAAAAGTGGTATCGGTGCAACCCTAGTTTATGCTTTCAGACAAGTTACTCTGCTAGCATTGAATTTATTTTACTTATTGAAGGCAATATAGAACTCACATACCAGTTTAAGGTAAATGTGCTTTCTTTTTTTATATATAAATTATAAATATAATGAGTAAGCAGGATTGACTGTGGTGGGTGTCCCATAAGAAGTGGTGAATTATTGAAAAAAACAATAATTAACTTATACTGCATACTATATTTTCCATTGATGGGTTAGAAAATCCAATTGTACAGTGAGTGGGGGCAAAAACCTTGATCTGGTGAGTAAATGGGTCAGTAAAATGGCCAGCTAACTGAATAACTAGAGAAACAGATCAAAAGGGCTGTTGGCGAACTTTTCTATTCTTTGCTTTATAAATTATAAAAAAAAGTACCTTCTATTGCTCTCAATCTCCTCCAAATCTCCAAATTCCTAATTTTAGCTTCTGCAATCTGACTTTCTGTTAGAGGGTAGCTACATTAGCTCTCCATGGTCCCACTGTATTTAGAGTTGTAGCCACCGTCTCTTGCTGACTCCTTAGATGGACTAAGTACTATGAACTAAGGGATTTGTAGTGTGCATAGAGCGGTGCACATGGCTGAAAAATAGATTACAGGGCCATTAACCACTTAACGACCGCCCACCGCCGATTTACGTCGGCAGAATGGCACGGACAGGCAGAATCACGTAGATCTACGTGATCGCCTTTGTGCAGTTGGGGGGTCCATCCGGACCCCCCTTCACTGCAGTGAGCGGCCGTTAAGTGTTCGGGAGCGATCAGGCATGAGGGGGCGGCCGCTCGATTCCGCCCCCCCCCCCTCGCGATCGCTCCCGGCCAATGAAATTGCTTCCTCCTGCCTGAAATGTAAACACAGGCTGGAGGAAGTGATGTCATCTCCCTCGCCGCGGTCTTTTCGTTCCCGGCGCCGAGGAGAGAAGACAGAGGTTAGTGCTCCAACAGTCCACTGACACGTAGGTACACATAGGCACACAAATCACCCCCCAGTCACCCCCAGATCACCCCCCAGGTCACCCCAAAGCCCCCAATCACAGTGTCACTGATTGCAGTGATCATTTATTTTACTGATCACTGCATTTAGTGTCATCTGTGATTGTAAAAAGTTGCAGGGCAGTTAGGATTAGGCCCCTTTAGGTCCAGGGTAGCCCCCTAACCCCCCCTAATAAAGGTTTAACCCCTTGATCACCCCCCAGGTAACCCTTTCACCCCCTAACTTCAGCGTCACTAAGCGATTGTTTTTCCGATCGCTGTATTCGTGTCGCTGGTGTTTTAGATAGGCAGTTATTTTTTTTTTAGGTTCGCCGCAGGTTTTTATTAGTGTCAGGTACCCCCATATATTATTTTAACCCCCTGATTGCCCCTAGAGTTAACCCTTTCACCAGTGATCGCCGTATAAGCGTCACTGGTGTCACTGGTTAGCCAGTAAGTTATTTAGTTATTTAGGTTACCCGTCAGGTTTTTATATAGTGTCAGGTACCCCCATATTTAACCTAATAAAGGTTTTAACCCCCTGATTGCCCCTAGTTAACCCTTTCACCAGTGATCACCATATAAAGGTTACGGGTGACGCTGGTTGATTAGTTTGCTTTTTATAGCATCAGGGCACCCGCCGTATATAACCCAATAAAGGTTTAACCCCCCTGATCGCCCGGCGGGTGAGATCAATTAGGTTTTAGCGCCAGAGAGGGTCTGCGTCGCCCCAGGCAGTGTTAGGTTAGTGCCAGTAACGCTAACACCCACGCGCAAAGCATACACCCCCCTTAGTGGTATAGTATCTGATCAGATCTATACTAGCATCCCCAGCGGTTTAGGGTTCCCAAAAACGCAGTGTTAGCGGGATCAGCCCAGATACCTGCTAGCGCCTGCGTTTAGCCCCTCCGCCCAGCCCAGCCCAGCCCAGCCCACCCAAGTGCAGTATCGATCGATCACTGTCACTTACCAAACACAACACATATAACTGCAGCGTTCGCAGAGACAGGCCTGATCCCTGCGATCGCTAACAGTTTTTTTGTAGCGTTTGATATATTTGCTGACGACAGTCAGGTGCTTTTTTTCCTGTGAATCTTACTAGTGTACCCCTAAATTTAGAGCCCAAAATGGCAAGACGAAGGTACACTAGTAAAGAGGCCTACGAGATTCTGAGCATGACAGATAGTGAAGAGGAGGTCACGTATCTGTCAGATTCAGGCTCAGAATATCTTCCCGTAGAAGACAGTGACGTCAGCGGCCCCACGTCAGATAGCTCTGACGACGAAGTTGAGGTCCCTGCTAAGGTCAGGTGTACCCGATCCCGATCTTCTGAGGTTGTTGAGGAGCAAGAACCGCAGGTCTCTCGTATCATGGAGCATAGTAGTACTAGCGCCGCTATTCCTTCTGGTGAACTGGCAAGCACCAGCGGCCTAGTACAGCCTGGACGTACATCCAGCACTGCAGTAACACTTGGTGACGTGGTGAGTCCCATAAGTGCAGTTCAAGCTGGCGAGGTGGCAAGCACAAGTAGTGTCCCGCTGCCACCAAGAAGACAAAGGCAGGCCCGTCGTGCCCATACTGCCCTTCCTGCAGAATTCGCCTATCCTGATTGGGTCCCCACCACTTCTGCAGAACCCGTACTTCCCCCATTCACTGCCCAACCCGGTATTCAGGTGGAAACAGCTGATTTTATTCCAATTGATTTTTATTCGCTGTTTTTCACGGAAGATCTCTATAGATCTATTGTGGACCAGAGTAATTTATATGCTGGTCAATTTATCGCCGCTAACCCCCAGTTGCCTAAAATTGCCAGAAATTGGAAACCAATTACGGTTTCCGAATTTAAGACCTTTTTGGGCCTTTCCCTCAACATGGGCACACATAAATTTCCGTCATTGCGTGCTTATTGGTCCACGCACCCAATTGACCACATGCCCGTGTTCTCTGCCTCCATGTCCAGGGCACGATACGAGCAGATTTTGCGGTTCATGCACTTCATCGACAATGAACTTTGTCGTCCACGTGGGGACCCTGAATACGACCGGCTCTATAAAATTCGGCCCCTCATAAACCACTTCAACGAACGTTTTGCAGCCTTGTTTACTCCCGATCAAGTTGTCTGCGTTGATGAGTCCCTGATTAAATTTTCTAGCCGCTTGTCTTTCAAGCAGTACCTTCCCAGCAAGCGTGCCAGATACGGGGTCAAGCTCTACAAGTTCTGTGACAGGGCAACAGGCTATGTAGTGAACTTTACGGTTTATGAGGGAAAAGACAGTCAGATTGAGTCGGTCAACTGCCCGGATTACATAGGGAGCGCTGGCAAGATAGTGTGGAACTTGGTGTCACCCTTATTCGGAAAGGGGTACCACTTGTATGTGGACAATTATTACACGAGCGTGCCACTGTTTAGTCACTTGTTTGATCATCAGATTGGAGCATGTGGCACCGTGCGACCTAATCGCCGGGGCTTTCCCCAGCGGCTTGTAGATGCCCGTCTTAGGCTGGGGGAGAGAGCCTGCTTGAAGTGTAATAACTTGCTCGCTATGAAGTGGAGGGACAATAAGAATGTTTTCCTTCTTACCTCCCTTCATGCAGACACGACAGTCCAAATTCGTACGGCGACTGGTGTTGTGGAGAAACCCCTCTGTGTCCACGAATATAACCAAAATATGGGAGGGGTGGACCTCAATGACCAGTTGATGGCGCCGTATCTAATTGACCGTAAGGCGAGACGCTGGTACAAAAAAGTGTCTCTATCATTATTCCAATTGGCTTTGCTGAACGCTCATGTGCTATACAGAGCTTCAGGCGGGACGTTATCTCTTCTAAAATTCCAGAATGAGATAGTCACAGAACTCCTGTATCCAGGCGGTTCTGCACCTCACCATCCCCAACCAAATGCAGTAAGCCGGCTGCATGAGAGGCATTATTCGTATGTCCTCCCGAGTACCCCTACCCAAAGCCACCCCCAAAAAAGATGTCGTGTCTGTAGCAAGCGCGGATTTAGGCGTGACACCCGTAGTTTTTGTCCACTCTGTCCTGACAAGCCTGGTCTTTGCCAAGGTGAATGTTTTGAACGCTACCACTCAAAAGTGAAGTTTTAGCGTAGGGTACAGCATTTCACAGACAAGGACACACTTACACAGGGTCTCCCAAGATGCCATTACATTTTGAGAGACCCGAACCATTACAGTTGTAAAGTTACAAAAAAAAGTGTAAAAAAGAAAAAAAAACGTAAAAAACAAAACACAAAAAAAATATAAAATAAAAAAACCAAAAATAGTTGTCGTTTTATTGTTCTCTCTCTCTCTATTTTCTCTCTATTGTTCTGCTCTTTTTTACTGTATTCTATTCTGCAATGTTTTATCATGCTTGCTTTTCAGGTATGTAATTTTTTGTTTTCAGGTGCGCCATTCAACTGCAGCGCGGAATTATTTATCTTGACAGCAACAGCGTTTGCTCCCACGATACATAAAGCCGTGACTCCAGTGCTGTAGGAGGTGATTTCACCACCACAGTTAAAAAAAAGAGCATATATGCCGAAGCATGGGGGCAGCAGGGGCAGAGGAGCGATTTTGCTCCTAATGCCGCGTACATACGGTCGAAATTCCGACGGAGGCCTGCCCGTGGAAAATTCCGACCGTGTGTACGCGGCATAACTTTTTTGCGGGAGGATGCCCCCATGCTTCGGCATATATATATTTTAGGCACAGGTTGCGTTAAAACATTTTTTTATTTTTTACTAGGTTTTGTTTTGGTATTTGCTTTGCAGGTATGGTATGGTAAGGTATTACTGTTGTACTGTAATGTTACTTTGTTTTAATGTTAACCACCATTTGCTTACCAGGTACGCCATTCAGTTGCAGCGCGGATCTATTTATCTTGACAGCAACAGCGTTTGCTCCCACGATACATAAAGCCGTGACTCCAACGCTGTAGGAGGTGATTTCACCACCACAGTTAAAAAAAAGAGCATATATGCCGAAGCATGGGGGCAGCAGGGGCGGAGGAGCGATTTTGCTCCTAATGCCGCGTATATACGGTCGAAATTCCAACGGAGGCTTGCCCGTGGAAAAGTCCGACCGTGTGTACGCGGCATAACCTTTTATGCCGCGTACATACGGTCGAAATTCCGACGAAGGCTTGACCGTGTGTACGCGGCATAACTTTTTTGCGGGAGGATGCCCCCATGCTTCGGCATATATGCCCATCATTAGAAGTGGGTGGATGAAGGGAGGTATTCTAATGGTGGGCATACCCACCAATCAATCTCTTTTTTTCGTTCAGCCAATAGGCTGTATGAAAAAAAAGATTACAATACATGTCCAACAAGGACCAGCAACGTACTGGTATGTTGCTGGAATTTGAATGTTTATACCAGAATGATGCCTGTGGGTTTAGGTATCATCTTGGTATCATTCTTTTCAGCCAGCAGCCGGCTTTCATGTAAAAGCAATTCTAGCAGATAATTAGCCTCTAGACTGCTTTTACAAGCAGTGGGAGGGAATGTCCCCCCCCCGGATATAAAAAGCGCCATTGGGAAATTGGGAAAGCATTTTATCACACCGATCTTGGTGTGGTCAGATGCTTTGAGGGCAGAGGAAAGATCTAGGGTCTAACCCCCCAATTTTTTTCAAAAAAAGAGTACCTGTCACTACCTATTGCTATCATAGGGGATATTTACATTCCCTGAGATAACGATAAAAATTGTAAAAAAATAAAATATGGAAGGCACAGTTTAAAAATAAAATAAAAAAGCCAAATAAATAATAAAAAAAAAAAAAAAAAAAAGCACCGCTGTCCCCCCCTGCTCTTGCGCAAAGGCGAACGCAAGCGTCGGTCTAGCGTCATATGTAAACAGCAATTGCATCATGCATGTGAGGTATCACCGCGAAGGTCAGATCGAGGGCAGTCATTTTAGCAGTAGACCTCCTCTGTAAATCTAACGTGGTAACCTGTAAAGGTTTTAAATGCTTTTAAAAATGAATGTAGTTTGTCGCGCTGCGCGTTTGTGCGCAATTTTAAAGCATGTCGTGTTTGGTATCCATGTACTCGGCCTATGATCATCTTTTTTATTTCATCAAACATTTGGGCAATATAGTGTTTTTTAGTGCATTAAAAATAAAAAAAGTGTGTTTTTCCCCCAAAAAATGCGTTTGAAAAATCGCTGCGCAAATACTGTGTGGAAAAAAAAAATGCAACACCCACTATTTTAATCTGTAGGGCCTTTGCTTTAAAAAAATATATAATGTTTGGGGGTTCAACATAATTTTCTTGCAAAAATTTTTTTTTTTCATGTAAACAAAAAGTGTCAGAAAGGGCTTTGTCTTCAAGTGGTTAGAAGAGTGGATGATGTGTGACATAAGCTTCCTAATGTTGTGCATAAAATGCCAGGACAGTTCAAAACCCCCCCAAATGACCCCATTTTGTAAAGTAGACACCTCAAGCTATTTGCTGAGAGGCATGTTGAGCCCATTGAATATTTTTTTTAATAATGACCAAAAAAAAAAAAATGTACAAAAAGTTGTCACTAAATTATATATTGCTCAAACATGCCATGGGCATTTGTGGAATTACACCCCAAAATACATTCTGTTGCTTCTCCTGAGTACGGGGATACCACATGTGTGGGACTTTTTGGGAGCCTAGTCGCGTACGGGACCCCAAAAACCAAGCACCGCCTTCAGGATTTCTATGGGTGTAAATTTTTGATTTCACTCCTCACTGCCTATCACAGTTTCGGAGGCCATGGAATGCCCAGATGGCACAAAACCCCCCCAAATGACCCCATTTTGGAAAGTAGACACCCCAAGCTATTTGCTGAGAGGTATGTTGAGTATTTTGCAGATCTCGCTTTTTGTCACAAAGTTTTGAAAATGTAAAAAAAGAAAAAAAAAAAGAAAAAAAAATGTCTTTCTTAATTTTCAAAAACAAATGAGAGCTGTAAAATACTCACCATGCCTCTCAGCAAATAGCTTGGGGTGTCTACTTTCCAAAATGGGGTCATTTGTGGGGGTTTTGGGCTATTTTGACATTTTATGGCCTTCAAAACTGTGATAGGTAGTGAGGAGTGAAATCAAAAATTTATGCCCTTAGAAACCTTGAAGGCGGTGCTTGGATTTTGGGGTCCCGTACGCGGCTAGGCTCCCAAAAAGTCCCACACATGTGGTATCCCCGTACTCAGGAGAAGCAGCAGAATGTATTTTGGGGTGTAATTTCACACATAACCATGGCATGTGTGAGCAATATATCATTTAGTGACAACTTTTTGTACATTTTTTTTTTCTTTTTGTCATTATTCAATAATTTGGGACAAAAAAAAATATTCAATGGGCTCAACATGCCTCTCAGCAAATAGCTTGGGGTGTCTACTTTCTAAAATGGGGTCATTTGGGGGGGTTTTGTGCCATCTTGGCATTTTATGGCCTTCAAAACTGTGATAGGTAGTGAGGAGCGAAATCAAAAATTTATGCCCTTAGAAACCTTGAAGGCGGTGCTTGGTTTTTGGGGTCCCGTACGCGGCTAGGCTCCCAAAAAGTCCCACACATGTGGTATCCCGTACTCAGGAGAAGCAGCAGAATGTATTTTGGGGTGTAATTTCACATATGCCCATGGCATGTGTGAGCAATATATCATTTAGTGACAACTTTGTGCAAAAAAAAAAAGTTTGTCATATTCCCGCAACCTGTGGCAAAATATAAAATATTCCATGGACTCAACATGCCTCTCAGCAAATAGCTTGGGGTGTCTACTTTCCAAAATGGGGTAATTTGGGGGGGTTTTGTGCTATTTTGGCATTTTATGGCCTTCGAAACTGTGATAGGTAGTGAGGAGTGAAATCAAAAATTTACGCCCTTAGAAATCCTGAAGGCGGTGCTTGGTTTTTGGGGCCCTGTACGCGGCTAGGCTCCCAAAAAGTCCCACACATGTGGTATCCCCGTACTCAGGAAAAACAGCAGAATGTATTTTGGGGTGCAATTCCACATATAACCATGGCATGTGTGAGCAATATATCATTTAGTGACAACTTTTTGTACATTTTTTTTTCTTTTTGTCATTATTCAATCATTTGGGACAAAAAAAAATATTCAATGGGGTCAACATGCCTCTCAGCAAATAGCTTGGGGTGTCTACTTTCCAAAATGGGGTCATTTGGGGGGGTTTTGTGCCATCTTGGCATTTTATGGCCTTCAAAACTGTGATAGGTAGTGAGGAGTGAAATCAAAAATTTATGCCCTTAGAAACCTTGAAGGCGGTGCTTGGTTTTTGGGGTCCCGTACGCGGCTAGGCTCCCAAAAAGTCCCACACATGTGGTATCCCCGTACTCAGGAGAAGCAGCAGAATGTATTTTGGGGTGTAATTTCACATATGCCCATGGCATGTGTGAGCAATATATCATTTAGTGACAACTTTGTGCAAAAAAAAAAAGTTTGTCATATTCCCGCAACTTGTGGCAAAATATAAAATATTCCATGGACTGAACATGCCTCTCAGTAAATAGCTTGGGGTGTCTACTTTCCAAAATGGGGTCATTTGGGGGGGTTTTGTGCTATTTTGGCATTTTATGGCCTTCGAAACTGTGATAGGTAGTGAGGAGTGAAATCAAAAATTTGCGCCCTTAGAAATCCTGAAGGCGGTGCTTGGTTTCCGGGGTCCCGTACGTGGCTAGGCTCCTAAAAAGTCCCACACATGTGGTATCCCCGTACTCAGGAGAAGCAGCAGAATGTATTTTGGGGTGCAATTCCACATATAACCATGGCATGTGTGAGCAATATATCATTTAGTGACAACTTTTTGTATTTTTTTTTTTTTTTTTTTGTCATTATTCAATCACTTGGGACAAAAAAAAAATATTCAATGGGCTCAACATGCCTCTCAGCAATTTCCTTGGGGTGTCTACTTTCCAAAATGGGGTCATTTGGGGGGGTTTTGTACTGCCCTGCCATTTTAGCACCTCAAGAAATGAGATAGGCAGTCATAAATTTAAAGCTGTGTAAATTTCAGAAAATGTACCCTAGTTTGTAAACGCTATAACTTTTGCGCAAACCAATAAATATACGCTTATTGACATTTTTTTTACTAAAGACATGTGGCTGAATACATTTTGGCCTAAATGTATGACTAAAATTGAGTTTATTCAATTTTTCTTATAACAAAAAGTAGAAAATATAATTTTTTTTCAAAATTTTCGGTCTTTTTCTGTTTATATCGCAAAAAATAAAAATCGCAGAGGCAATCAAATACCATTAAAAGAAAGCTCTATTTGTGGGAAGAAAAGGACACAAATTTCATTTGGGTACAACATTGCATGTCCGCACAATTTACAGTTAAAGCAGCGCAGTGCCGAATCCCAAAAACAGGCCTGGTCCTAATGGCCCGAAATGGTCCGGGGCTTAAGTGGTTAAGTAGTACATGTACCTGTATATGGAGAATACGGATATTGTTAAGTGTCACTTTAAATGTCATGATCCAGGGGGGCGTGGCCAGCAACCAAGGAGTATGGCCGCAGTGTAAGTGAGCTCCGTCTTCCACGGATATACCGGAGCACTTATCTACGTACCTGAGCCTCGGATTGCAGCGATTTCTTCTCCTACTAGGTCGGGCACACCTCAGGAACATGTCCAGGAAAAGAAAAGACGCTGGGAGATTGAGCAGGATGACAGACTTTTATCCACAGCCCCGCGGTGAGCAGGCCCAAGATGGCGCCAGTAAGCATAGTGACAGAGAGCGTGGCAGGTTCTCTGGTCACTTAAATACATCACAACGCTACTCACCTCAGCCGCATAAAGCACACAAGGGGCAGAACAGTAAATCACAATCATCCTCCTCATCTTCTAGCCCTGTTAAGGTCAAACAAAAGCACATACAAGAAAAGGATGTGGAAGAGGAGGAGATAGTTGCATCACTCAATGATACCCTTAATGACACAAGGGAACTCCAGGACTCCATTTTAGAATTTCCCACTAAGAACCAGCCGGTGATAGATACAACTTTGAAAGATATGCTGGTGTCTTTACGCAGTACTATACACTCTGACATATTAACCCTTACAAACAACTTCAAGGCAGAAATAAAAGCTGTTGATAAAAGGGTTAATCACATAGAACGCAAGATGGGAGACTTTGCAGGCACCATCAATGAAGTCATTGATGCCCATAATGAGAGGGAGGATGAACTACAATTGATGAAAGCTAAATTGGCCGATCTCCAAGATCGCTCGAGAAGAAATAATATTAAAATCCGTGGGATACCTGAGTTGGTCAAACCACCAGAATTGGATGCATATTTTCAAAAAATCCTCCAAGAAATGTTACCCGAGGCTTCAGTCATAGATTTGTCTGTAGATAGGATCCATAGACTGCCAAAACCCAGACATCTGCCAGATCATCTACCAAGAGACACGATCGCTAGAATCCACTTTTATCAAACTAAAGAGAAATTTCTCCAACTTTTGAGAAATTCTGAAAGTGCTCCACCTGGTACCCAAGGCCTTTCCTTCTACACGATGCAAAGAAGGAGGAATATGGCCACTATTGCAAAACCTCTGAGAAACCATCAAATCACCTATAGATGGGCATATCCGGCGAAACTTCTGATTACAAAAGGAGGGAAAACATTTCCCATCAACTCCAAGGAGGTATAAAGCTTCTGAAAGAGTGGAATATCCTGGAAAAAGATGAGGACCCTCATCAACATCCTCTTCGCCTCGGCCCCAATCACCCACCTGGTCACAAGATGTAAACGACTGAAAGCTCAGGCATTATTACACCACTACTTCATATCTTTTGCTCTGGAAGATCCGTGGAACCTTATAAAGTTCTCTTTTCATCCCTTTGAGAGTTACGGGAAAATATTCCTATAGATTCGTTTGAATCGTTTCCTTTTTTATCTTTCTGTTTTTCGTTCACATCGGAGATTGTGAGTTTTATTTTAATCTCTGGTGTATACTAACTTTGAACTTATAATACAGCACTTTGGACTCTGGCTCACTGTTAGTGCAACGTGCCTGAAGATTTTTATTTAATTTTTTTCTTTCCTTTTTTTTATTCTTTTTTATTTGTGTCTCGACTAGTCACAACAAGACCTGCAGATCAAAAGACTCTAGTGACTCTTCTTATCAACGAAAGGTATAATGGGGTTTAAAATTTCTTCATTTAATGTTCGGGGGCTGAACAGTCCACAAAAAAAAAGTATGCTGTTGAAGGAAGCAAAGCTTCTTCAAAGTGATATCTTATGTTTGCAAGAAACTCACTTCTCTGCTTCAAAACCCCCAAAATTTTCCCATCAGCGCTTTCCAACGATGTTGTGTTCTAATGATCCAAAAAAGAAGAGAGGGGTGGCTATCCTCATCAAAGATACTGTATCTTTTAAGCAGCTCCATATAGAGTTAGATAACTTGGGTAGATATATTATACTTGTATGTGAGATAAATAACACGATCTATACAGTAGTGAATGTCTACCTACCTAATGTGAAACAACTGTCTTTTTTAAATAAGGCTTTGAAACGGGTTTGTGCAGTGCGTAAGGGCTATACCATACTATGTGGCGACTTTAACGCCATACCCAACAAATCATTGGATGTCTCTATCGGGACTCAAAGGCTTAGAGAAAGAGCCACCCTGTCGCGCTTCATGACCTCAGAAAATCTACATGATGTGTGGCAATGCCAACACTCGACTGAGCGGGATTACTCCTACTTCTCGAGTGTGCATCGCACATACTCGAGAATTGATCTATTCCTGGTTGATAAGTTTATTTTGCAGAATATTAGTGTATGTACTGTACACAATATCACATGGTCAGACCACACCCCAGTCTCAATTGAAGTGGAGGGATCCCGCACTGAGACACAGGCAAACAGGTGGAAAAACAACGTTTTTCTTTTCGAACATCCAGACCATAAACGCGCAATTACTAAGGAGCTCTGTGAGTTCTTCCGTACTAACGCACCGTCAGTGTCGGATCCCTTCATGCTGTGGAACTGTCATAAATTGTACATGAGGGGTATTCTCATGAAATTAAGCAGTTTTACCAAGAAACAAAGAAACCAACAGTTTAATGAGTTACTTACTCAAATAGAAAAACTGGAATCGATAAACAAAAAATCAACTGACCCTACAATCAGCTCCCAACTTGATAAAGCTAGACATGAGCTTAGACTATTACTTATCTCCCAACATAACCACAATGCTTGGAAATGGAAGGCACACTTTTATACTCAAGGTAATAGAGCGGGGAAATTACTAGCCAATCAAGTAAAAGAGAAAACAATCAAACAAAAAATTCCTTTTATTTTCCATCCAACCACGGGCACCAAACTTTTTAATCCAAAAGAAATTGCCAATGCATTTAGAGATTATTATAATAATCTCTACAACTTAAAAGATGACACTTCTACTCCACAACCTTCCCCTGAGATAATACAGGAATTCCTAAACTCCATTTCCATGCCCACGCTAAATTCTGACCAACTTAAAACTCTAAATGAACCAATTTCCATAGATGAACTTCAAAAAACAATTATGTCCCTTCCTAAAAACAAATCCCCGGGCCCAGATGGATTTTCATCTCAATACTACCGCGTATTCCATTCTATATTAAGTCCACATCTATTAAGAGTATTTGAAACTGCTACCTCCAGAGCTTCATTCCCCCCAGAAATGCTATCGGCTACGATTGTAACACTACCTAAACCTGGTAAATCTCCTGATGCCCCGCAAAATTTTAGACCCATATCTCTATTAAATGTCGATTTGAAGGTATATGCCAAGATAATAGCAAATAGATTAGCCTTGGTAAAACAAGACCAGGTTGGTTTTGTCCCGGGTTGGCAGGCACCGGATGCAACACGCAGAATTATTAATCTACTTCACGCTGCAGAATCATCAGGGGTCCCTTCTCTGCTTCTGTCATTAGATGCAGAGAAGGCCTTTGATAGAATTCATTGGGGATATTTGGATCAGGTATTAGGCAAATTTGGAATATCAGGTACAATTAACTCAGCCATCTTAGCATTGTATACTAATCCCTCTGCAATGGTATATACAGAAGGCATGTTTTCTGACAGTTTCAACATTACCAACGGAATAAGGCAGGGTTGCCCATTGTCCCCCTTAATATTTCCCCTTTTAACGGAGCCCTTGGCTGAAAAAATAAGATCCCAACCAGACATATCAGGCATTTTAATCTCCAGTAAATCGCACTCCATTTCTTTATTTGCGGATGATGTGACCCGGTCCCTCTCGGATCCACATACTTCCCTCCCAGCGGTACACGACACATTGGAATATTTCAACCGAATCTCATACTATAAAGTGAATGCAACAAAATCTAATTTACTCGCCATATACACAGTCGAAGATCTACAACAATCCCTTTCTTCAAAATATCCATACCCGTGGACGGATCGGATCAACCCATCCAATACTTGGGTATTCAATTGACAACCTCTAGTTCCAAATTATTTAAAGTAAACTTTTTACCCCTAATTACCCCTAATTTCCCCAATTCAATCGGAACTAAATAGGCTGAAAAACTTTTATTTGTCTTGGGCGGGAAGACTGGCAGCATACAAAATGCTCATCCTACCGAAAATCCTCTACTACTTCAGAGCTCTCCCAATTTTTATACCAGCGTCATTCTTCAAAGCGGTGCAATCTCAACTGCACAAATTTGTGTGGGTAGATAAAAAAAACCGAGGTGCTCCCAGTCTTCCTTGTCAAAACATAGGAAAGTTGGAGGGATGGGGCTTCCTATATTAAGAGACTACTTTTCAGCTAGCATACTAGACCAAACAAAATTCTGGTTCCATTCTCACTTATCAAAGCACTGGGCAACAATAGAGAATGACTGGTTAAGGCCCAACTCTTTGAGATCCACACTACTAGCCAACTCATTTTCAAATATTCATTTCAAAACCACTTATCTCACTATACAATTAGTAATAGACATATGGAAAAAATTCTGCCTCTCTGCAGAAAACACCATAAATCTTACTGAGATCCCCACCCATTTGTCTTCGATTCAACCCCACATTACAGATCTAAAAACTATATCATGGGGAAAAAAAAGGAATTACCTTAGTTACAGACCTATTAGACAATGGAAAGATCATCCCATTCAACACATTAGCCCAACGATATTCACTTCCTTTATCCGATCACTACATGTATATGAGAATTGCATCATTTTTACGAGCACATCCTCTAATGCCTACCAAGATCCCACATGAAGCTTGGTCATATTGGAACGACACAACTAAAACAACAAAAGGAATTTCTTTATTTTATAATTTGCTACAACACAAAAAATCTTTCACTAAACTATCAGCATTTCAAAAATGGGAACTAGACCTCTCTACTTCCTTTTCAGAGGAACAATGGAAAAAGGCAATTCAATTTAATCACTGTTACCCAAAATCCACAACATATTGGGAAACAGCTCATAAACTACTCCTCAGATGGTATTACACCCCCTATATTACTGCAAAATGTTCTCAAAATTGCTCCAATGAATGTTGGCATGGATGTGGCAAAGTGGGCACACTACTACATATGCTATGGGATTGCCCTAATCTTAGGAGTTTTTGGAGAGCTGTATTCCGATTGATATCCCAAACTACAGGCCTCATTGAACCAGGGAATGCGGAATTGGCCATATTAAGTATTCATGTGGAGCAATATCCTACTTCCCTTAGACCAATGGTAATTCAAATTCTGATGGCAGCCAGATTGGCAATCACTAATAAGTGGAAATCTACCACTTCACCGAATATCAGTGAAGTTATTAAAAAAATTGATGAAGCATTTAAACATGAACAGACTATGGCTAATGTTGAGGGAAATCTACCCCGTTTTTACAAACAATGGGACCCTTGGATCCTTCTTAGACAGATTACATGAAAAAATTGTAACCTAAAATTGCTTGCGCTTTTTATACCTTTTTATTTGTTTCTTTAAAGCGGAGGTGCAGTCATTTTTTTTTTTTTTTAAAGTCAGCAGCTACTAACAGTGTAGCTGCCGACTTTTAATAAGGGCACTTACCTGTCCTACTCGCCCGCGATGTTGGTCCTGCCACGGCGATCAATCGCTGCTCTCAGGTCCCGGCTCCTCCATCCTGACTAAGGGAAACAGGCAGTGAAGCCTACGGCTTCACTGCCCGTTTCCTACTGCGCATGCGCCACTCGCACGGCGCTTTGTGAATGGACGGCTTGCCTCCTGGGATACACACAGTTCCCAGAAGGCAGCACGCCCCATTCACAAGAAGAGGAAGCGGAAGGAGACCCACCGCGGATGAGAAGAGGCACATCAGAGGCAGATTAGGGGACTTTCGCATAGCAACAGGCATTTAGGGTGAGTATTTTTTTTTTTTTTTTAGGATTTTTAATGAAAATGTTTTTTCAGGGTGGACCTCCGCTTTAATTTCTTTTTTGTTTTTTTTTGCTCGTCCGATACTGAGCCAGAGTCCATATTTTTTGTGTTATTGTTTCTTTGTGCTATACTACTGTTAAGTACATATTTCTCAGTCCTAGTTATTTGCATAACAGTTCATTACGTAATGAGAATACTTAACCACCGGTTGTTTATGCATAAGTTGTATTTTATGGTTTTATGCTGTTCTGCAGATACATTTATTTGAATGTAATACTCATAATTGAATGCCTTACATGGTATATAACTGAGGATTGTATGTTGGGAAAAAAAATTCAATAAAGAAAAATATTTAAAAAAAAAAAATGTCATGATCTACAGGTCATCAACCTCAACTAAACTAAGCTACCTTGAACCCAAGGAAGTTCAATGGCAATGTCTTTGACACTTAGGACAAAACAATACAGAAACCAGAAACATGGTAGAACTAAACAAGCTGATTTCATCCAGAGGAATTGCCCTCATTTACAGCTGTTACATGATTTGTATATTGTACTTATCTACTGATAAACTAGATCTAACAACTATTTGAGTTCCCCCTTATGCAGTGTACACACGATCGGAATTTCCGACAACAAATGTTCGATGAGAGCTTTTGGTCGGATATTCCGACCGTGTGTAGGCTCCATCGGACATTTGCTGTCGGAATTTCCATACATCAATAGAACCTGCTCGGTTCTCAATTTTTCCGACAAGAAAAGTTCTTGTCCTAAATTCCGACCCTGTGTAGCCATTTCTGATGCACAAAAGTGCTGCGGATACTCGGAACCAATTTGACGCATGCTCGGAATCATTGTACTTCCTTTTTCTTGTCTCGTCGTAGTGTAGTACGTCTCCGTGTTCTTCGACCATCGGAATTTTCGACAACATTTGTGCGACCGTGTGTATTCAAGACAAGTTTTGAGCCAACATCCGTCGGAAAAAAAAGCACGGTTTTGTTATCGGAAATTCCGATCGTGTGTATGCGGCATAAGATGTGATCTGGAGCAAGGTACTCTGGAAATAAGTTAATTGTCCTAATTTGTCTGTGCTACATAAGATAATTTTTTCTAGCTGGTGTCTATTGATGTATTTATTTAAACAACATATATTCTGATTAAAAGGAGTCTGTAGGGTATTTTAACAGCTTATTATAAATAGTTTCATTAATGTGTGCTAATGTTTTAAGCATTTTGCTCTATATCATTTTGTAATAAAGTATGTATATGGGAAAAAGTATCAGATGTTTATGGGAAAAAGTATCAGTACTTGTACTCGGTCTTAAAAAAGTGGTATCAGTGCAACCCTAGTTTATGCTCTCAGACAAGTTACTCTTCTAGCATTGAATTTATTTTACTTATTGAAGACAATATAGACCTCAAATACTTGTTTAAGGTAAATGTGCTTTCTTTTTTTTTTTTTCTTTTTTTTTTTTTTATAAATTACTGTCGGCTAGTGAAATATTGACTGAAATATTATGTATTTAAAATATTACTTCTGTGAAGCTTTTTTATGTAATTAGAATGCAGCCCCATCCACCAGCATTTAGAATCACCATCGTCAGGATCTAAATAGCTTAACAGTGCCAGGTACAAAGGGTGAATGTTTGTGTATTCATATCAGGATTTTAAGATAAATACTAATTTGCAGGATGTCAAATGAGTAAGCAGGATTGACTGTGGTGGGTGTCCCATAAGAAGTGGTGAATTATTGGAAAAAAAAAACAATAATTAACTTATACTACATATTATTTTTTCCATTGATGGGTTAAAAATCCAATTGTACAGTGGGTGGGGGCAAAAACCTTGATCTGGTGAGTAAATGGGTCAGTAAAATGGCCAGCTAACTGAATAAATAGAGAAAAAGATCAAAAGGGCTGTTGGCGAACTTTTCTATTCTTTGCTTTATAAATATCTTCTAAATTACCGTAAATTATAAATAGTTTTTATAAAAAAGATTTTATAGTTATGGACAATCACCTTAAAAGTATTTATTCCTAACTCAAAAAGTACCTTGTATTGCTCTCAGTCTCCTCCACATCTCCAAATTCCTAATTTTAGCTTCTGCAATCTGACTTTCTGTTAGAGGGTAGCTACATTAGCTCTCCATGGTCCCACTGTATTTAGAGTTGTAGCCACCGTCTCTTGCTCACTCCTGAGATGGACTAAGTACTATGAACTATGGGATTTGTAGTGTGCATAGAGCGGTGTACATGGCTGAAAAATAGATTACAGGGCCATTAAGTAGTACATGTACCTGTATATGGAGAATAGGGATATTGTTTAGTGTCACTTTAAATGTCATGATCCACAGGTCATCAACCTCAACTAAACTAAGCTACCTTGAACCCAAGGAAGTTCAATGTCTTTGACGCTTAGGACAAAACAATACAGAAACCAGAAACATGATAGAACTAAACAAGCTGATTTAATCCAGAGGAACTGCCCTCATTTACAGCTGTTACATGATTTGTATATTGTACTTATCTACTGATAAACTAGATCTAACAACTATTTGAGTTTCCTCTTAGATGTGATCTGAAGCAAGGCACTCTGGAAATAAGTTAATTGTCCTAATTAGTCTGTACTACATAAGATAATTTTTTCTAGCTGGTGTCTATTGATGTATTTATTTAAACAACATATAATCTGATTAAAAGGAGTCTGTAGGGTATTTTAACAGTTTAGTATAAATAGTTTCATTAATGTGTGCTAATGTTTTAAGCATTTTGCTCTATATCATTTTGTAATGAAATATGTATATGGGAAGGAAACAGCTTTGCATATTTACTTCTTGCTTGGTAGTTTTGCACAGTGTCTGTGGACCAATGAAATACTATATACGGAAATCTAAAAGTAGCTTATTGTATCATCTGATCAGTCTCTCCATGAGTGTGGTAAATGCAGGGTGCAATATATAATCAGCAGCTAGATGGAGAATTCACGAATTTTGAAAATAAAACATGGGTTATAAATAAAAAGGGTATGTTGTATGCCATTTTTTATTTTTTTGCTCATTCTAGAAAATTTTGGAAACAAAAAAAAAGTCATAAAAAATGCTTTCAGGTAAACCATACATTATCAGAATGTGTATGCAAACAAAATGCATTATAGTTTCGGCAGGTGTAGCGACTACCTGAATTGCATCGCCAGGCGTAGCGACTACCTGAATGGCATTGCTAGATGTAGCGACTGTGGAACTTGTTGACAAGTTAGCCTAGCTGTGCATCCATGGGAGTTTAGGGACTGGAAAAGGTAGGGGTATAATCCAGGGGGCTTGATTTCTGAGGACTTAAGCCCTGTGCACACGATCGGTTTTACAGATGAAAACAGTCCGATGGACTTTTTTCATCATACAAACCGATCGTGTATGGGCCCCATCGGTCTTTTTTCCGGTGATTAAAAATAGAACATGTTTTAAATGTATCCGATGGAAAAAAAAGCGATAGCAAATTCCGATCGTCTGTGTGGAACTCCATCGGAGAAAAACCCCACGCATGCTCAGAATCAAGTCGACGCATGCTCAGAAGCATTGAACTTCATTTTTCTCGGCTCGTCTGAGTGTTTTACGTCATGGCGTTTGGGACGGTCGGATTTTTGACTGATGGTGTGTAGGCAAGACTGATGGAAGTCAGCTTCGTCGGAAATCCGATGGAAAAATCCATCGAATTTTATTCCATCGGAAATCCGATCGTGTGTACAGGGCTTTACAGGAAGTGTCCAAACAGAGCTCAAGGCTGTGAGACAGCGGGTAGGTTTAGCTTCTAGGAGGAAAAGATTCAGGCTGTGGCAATTGGCAGGAGAGGTGGCATGTAGAGTTTTTTAACCACTTAATCCCCGGACCAATATGCAGCATAAAGACCCTTTCTGCGATTCGGCACTGCGTCGCTTTAACTGACAATTGCGCGGTCGTGCGACGTGGTTCACAAACAAAATTGACATTTTTTCCCACAAATAGAGCTTTCTTTTGGTGGTATTTGATCACCTCTGCGGTTTTTATTTTTTTGCACTATAAACAAAAATAGAGCGACAATTTTGAAAAAAAATGCAATATTTTTCACTTTTTGCTATAATAAATATCCCTAAAAAATATATTAAAAAACGTTTTTTTCCTCAGTTTAGGCCGATACGTATTCTTCTACATATTTTTGGTAAAAAATACGCAATCTGCGTTTATTGATTGGTTTGCGCAAAAGTTATAGCGTTTACAAAATAGGGGGTCGTTTTATGGCATTTTTATAATTATTTTTTTTTTTTTACTAATAATGGCGGCGATCAACAATTTTTTTCATGACTGCGACATTATGGCGGACACATTGGACACTTTTGACACATTTTTGGGACCATTGTCATTTTTACAGCGATCAGTGCAATAAAAATGCACTGGTTACTGTAAAAATGACACTGGCAGTGAAGGGGTTAACCACTAGGGGTGCTGAAGGGGTTAAGTGTGCCTAAGGGAGTGATTCTCACTGTTAGGGGCATGGCTACGAGTGACACGTCACTGATCTCCGCTCTGATTACACAGAGCGGAGATCGGTGACAGTGTCAGTAGGCGAGCGGCGAGATGTTGTGTTTACACTAACATCTCCCCGCTCCATCCCTCCGTGAGACGACTCGTGGGGATGACTGCAGGGTCACACGGCAGGCAGTTAAAAGGGACGTACAGGTACGTGATTGTGCCTGTACGAGCCATTCTGCCGACGTATATATGCCGTGAGCGGTTGTTAAGGGGTTAATAAACTTGTCAGCGTTTTTTGCTTTAACAGAGTCATATAAAGGCACATTGTTATGCAAACTGGAGTCACATTTGGAAACATTGTCATGATCAGGATCTGAATAGGACTGTAATAAAGGCACGTGACTGGTACCGGCCACCCAAGAGTTATAATTGGGCAACTGGTCAGCAGTTTTAATGCAGTTCTGGATGCAGGTCTGGGACCAGGACCTAATCTTCTCTGTAGCCCAGTCTATGTGCGGGTTGTGAAGTTTAAGCCAGGGATACCCAGTATCACAGTTCACCCCAGAACAAAGAGAGTATGTTCTCCTTTTTTGCACACAAAGTTTCCTTCTTTTCCAATTAAATTTCAGGAGTTAGGTTTCATAATTCCTATCAAGATTATATGGAGTTCTGAAATCCTACACAAAATCTTCTTATTTGCAGGGTGTAAAAGTTTAGAAAATGTATGCAGAAAGCAAGATTGACTGGGGTTGGTCTTTAATTGTAAGCAGTTGTGAATCATTCATAAAATATTTCACTTTGACAGTGACAAATGTTTAAAACCGAGCAGGACCAGTGTGAGGCCTCGTACACACGACCGATTTTCTCGTCGTAAACAGTCAAGAAAAGTGCCGCGAGAGTTTTTTTGTCTAGAAAAACGTTCGTGTGTATGGTTTTACGACGAGAAACTTGACGAGAATCTCGACGAGAAAATAGAGAACCTGCTCTCTATTTTCTCGTCAGGAGTCCAGATTTCCTCGTCGTGTTTCTCGTCGGCCTGTTTTGTGACGAGAAAATGGTTCGTGTGTATGCTTTTACGACTCTTCCAAAAGCGCGCATGCTCAGAATCAAGTATGAGACGGGAGCGCATCTTCTGGTAAAACAAGCCTTCGTAATGGAAATAGCACATTCGTCACGCTAAAACGAACTGAAAGCACGAAGACTGAAAAGCGCGAATCGTCTCTTCCCAAACTTTTACTTCACACGCGGTAACACGAGATCAGCAAAAGCAGCCCAAGGGGTGGCGCCAAGAAAAAAGATCTTCCCCTTTATAGTGCCGTCGTACGTGCTGGACGTGAGCGCAGAGAACCACGAGGAAATTGGGAAATGACAGTGTGTACGCATAGAAAGCTTGACGAGAAAATCGACAAGCTTAACAAGAATCTCGTCGAAAAAAACGACGTGTTTTTTACGACGAGAAAATCGGTCGTGTGTACGAGGCCTGACAGTTATTTTGGGATGAGTCCCGATGAGGCTTAAAAAAAATGATTGTCATATGACTAAAAGAAATATATGTATCCTTCTGCTTGAATCTTTGTGACGGGAGCCTAAGGTATTATAAATGCAGTGACTTTTACTTAAAGTTTATCTTCCATTGAAGAAAAATAAATCCAGTTGTATGGTAAATACGGCCAAATAACTTACTCCGGTAAGTAAATGGATGAATCTGGGTAGCTAACTGCAAAACTAAGGTAAAAGGTGCAAGGGGGTGCAGGCACACCAGAAATTTTCTGATTTTAAAATATCCTCTAAATTAAATTATAAACTAATAGCTAAGTATTTGAAACTACAGAAAAGTTCTTATGGTCATGGGCAATCGACTTAAGGACCGGTTTACACTGGTGCGATGCCAGACATCGCATGTTATTCGCACCCCATTGCTGTGCAGATCACATGCGATGTCTGTGCGATGCAAATACAGATTGTATGGCTAAATTTGCATCGCATTCGGACCAAACTCACGCAGTACCCTTTTTTTTGTCCGCACCAGAATCGGATCGCGTGGATGTTCACTCCCATGCGATCCGATTCCTGTCCCAATTTACAGCTCGCACTGCGATCTGCGAACTGAACTGGGTGTGTCATTAACTTTGTATTGACACCCGCAGCAGTTTGTATAGGGCAGTGTGAACCGCGGGAAAAAGGATGGTAGTACCCTGTGGAGCGCCTCCATCCCCATTAACATACAAATACAGAGTTTTGCCCATTGGGACTTTGGATGAAGCACCACACAGTCAGTAATAAAAACATGGCATACATTAATTGAATATTCCAGCAATAGGACTGGGAAAAATGTCAAAATGCCAAACAGTTGGCCCAAATGTACATATCCATTACAACGTTAAATGCAATCATAAAATAATCCATAGTAGGTGTGCCGGTGTGCCATAGCAAAAACATGTTTTGTGAGTTCAGTCCAACTCTTCAGGGGTTGATGTATAGACATGATAAAGATGCAGGGTGCTGCGTGCCAAAGTCGCATCGGCAGGCGCCGGAGACATCACACCTGGGAGCTGCGGGTAAATGATCCAATGATGGGCCAGCAGAGCAAAAACAGGCAGATGGAAAACAGGCAAACAAAACCATCCAGCATGACCTGCCAGGATGGTGGCAAATTCAAAAAAATGCTAACCAAAAATTGTGTGCGTCCAACCACCTGGGAGGCAGGTGCGATGCAGGAACTCGCACTAGATTCACAGGGTTTCCCGTATCGCACCAGTGTGAACCAAGCCTAAATGTCACTATTACTGTTTGGGACATGAACCGCAGTTTATTAACCCCAACTAACCTTAGCTACCTTGAACCCAAACAAGTTCATTATAACAATGTCACTAGGAATATCTTTGACACCTAACTATACATAGATAGGAAACATTGTAAAGCCAAACAAGCTGATATCATTCATCGGCACAACTCTTACATAAAGTTATTATGTATTTTTACATTGTGCTTATCTACTGAAAACTAGTGATGAGCCGAATACCACCGGGTTCGGTTCGCACCAGAACCCGCGAACGGACCGAAAGTTCGTACGAACATTAGAACCCTATTAAATACAATGGATGCGAACGTTCGAATTCTAAAGTGCTAATTATAACAACTATTATGCATGTTATTGTCCTAAAAAGGGTTTGGGAACCCGGGTTCTGCACCAGGGGACATGTATCAATGCAAAAAGAAGTTTTAAAAACGGTCGTTTTTCGGGAGCAGTAATTTTAATGATGCATAAAGTGAAAAAAAAAAGTCAAATATTCCTTTAAATATCGTACCTGGGGGGTGTCCAATAGTATGCCTGTGAAGTGCCACGTGTTTCCCGTGTTTAGAACTGTCCCTGCACAAAATGACACTTCTAAAGGAAAAAAAAGCCATTTAAAACTGCTTGCGGCTTTAATGTAATGTCTGGTCCCGGTAATATGGATGAAAGTCTTTAAGAAAAATGGCATAGCTACCCCATGACCCCCCCCCCCCCTACCCCAGCCCATTACCAGCCCCTTTGGGTCTTGTATGGATATTAAGGGGAACCCCGCACATAAAATAAAAAAGGCCCTATATACTCTGAACAGCCGTATACAGGCGGTGCATACAAGACAGGGACTGTAGGTTTGTTCTTATGTAGAATCTGTTTGTAATTTTGAACAGGTACATTGTTTAAGTGTAGCTCCAGCCCAAAAATCTATTTTTAAACTTTTTGGAAAACATAGGTAAGGGTTATCACCCCTGTAACATTTGTTTTGCTGTCTGTGCCCCTGTTCAGAACATTTCACCTCACTTTCCGTCCCAATGACAACTGTTTTTGAAATGTGGTGTTTTTCTTGAAACAAGGATTGCTGATAAAGCATCAGTACAGAGGAGACACCTTTCTCCCATATTAATTCTTACAGGAGAGAATTTTCCTTCCTAGGGGTAGATTTCCTCTCACTTCCTGTTGTCTTCTTGCGTTTGCAAGTAGGAGTCGTTTGTAAGTTGGATGTTTGAAAGTAGGGACCTGCCGTATATACTCTGCAGAAATAGGCCCCTTAGTTGTTGGTGTTGGCACAACAGTGTAAGCACTCACAGTTACTCTTGGTTGGTGCTGGAACGCCCTGCTGTCAACTATTATATCAGGAATTTTAATTACATATAATTGTTGAACAGTGGTAGTAAAAATTGGGCCTTTGATGGTGGTGCTGGTGCCACAACACTGTAAGCCCTGACAGTTACTCTTGGTGGGTGCAGCAATGGGCCCTGCTGTGAATTATTAGATCAAGAATTGTAATTGCATGCCCCTGTTGAACAGGGGCTGAAAAATTGGGCCTTTCGTGGTGGTGGTGGTGGTGGTGGTGGTGTTGCCACAACACTGTAAGCCCTCAGAGTTACTCTTGGTGGGTGCAGGAATGGGCCCTGCTGTGAACTATTAGATCAAGAATTGTAATTACATGCCCCTTTTGAACAGGGGCTGAAAAATTGGGCCTTTCGTGGTGGTGGTGGTGGTGGCGTTGCCACAACACTGTAAGCCCTCAGAGTTACTCTTGGTGGGTGCAGGAATGGGCCCTGCTGTGAATTATTAGATCAAGAATTGTAATTACATGCCCCTTTTGAACAGGGGCTGAAAAATTGGGCCTTTCGTGGTGGTGGTGGTGGTGGCGTTGCCACAACACTGTAAGCCCTCAGAGTTACTCTTGGTGGGTGCAGCAATGGGCCCTGCTGTGAATTATTAGATCAAGAATTGTAATTACATGCCCCTGTTGAACAGGGGCTGAAAAATTGGGCCTTAGGCACTGGTGGCACAACACTACAACCCCTCACAGATACTGTACTTGGAGCACAGCAATGAGCCCTATGGCAAATTATTGCTAAAAAAATTGTAATTACACGCCCCTGTAAAACAGGGGCTGAAAAATTGGGCCTTAGCCACTGGTGGCGGCACCCATAAACAAAAATGATCTTCCAAGCTATCATCATCAATCGTATCATTGAGGACTCGGAGGAGGAGGATAGCCAGTCAACATAACAGCACAGGCACTCAGCATCAGCATCAGTCTTGAAGGGATGTGACATGTTAAAATCAATTAGTCTGTTATATCAGCATCAGGTGTGTGGTAGCTGGTGGTGATCCAAGACTGGTTCATCTTGATGAAAGTCAGTCGATCAACCGAGTCGGTGGACAGGCGCACCCTGTGATCCGTGACAAATCCTCCAGCAGCACTGAATGTGCGTTCCGAAAGAACGCTGGATGCAGGACAGGCCAGTAGCTCAATTGCATACTGTGCAAGCTCTGGCCAGTGATCCATTCTCAAGACCCAGTAAGCCAGAGGATTTTCGGTGGGGAAGGTGTCCAAGTCTGACCTTGCCCCTAGATATTCCTGCACCATGTTTATCAGACGCTGGCGATGGTTGCTGGAACCGATCATACTTTGGGGCTGCGGACTAAAGAATTGTCTGAACGCATCGGTCAGACGGCCACCTTCCCCACCGCTCCTTCTTTGACTGGCCGAAGCCTCAGCAACTCGTTGTCCAGGACCAGGAGTTTGTAACCTCCCAGTCTCTGGGAACGCGTTGCACAGACCTTTCTGCCTCCCGGAGTTGTCTCATCCTCTGCTCCCTCTGCGACGGTAACATAAGGTCCGCAACCTTACCCTTGTACCGTGGATCAAGGAGAGTGGCCAGCCAGTAATGGTCCCTCTCCTTGATCCGAAGAATACGAGGATCCTTCCGCAGACTTTGCAGGATCAGGGAGGCCATGCAGCGTAGGTTTGCTGAGGCATTCGCTCCGGAGTCCTCTGGGTCACTAAGGACGACATGATCCGCAGCCACCTCCTCCCAGCCACGTACAAGTCCACTGGTTTCTTGGGACTGTAAATCATCCCTAAAAGACTGCTGCTGATGATGCTGAGTGCCAGCCTCCACCTCCATGCTGACACAATCCTCCTCCTCCTCCTCCTCCTCCTTCTCCTCCTCTTCCTGTGCGATGGGTGGGACAGAAGGAACACTGTCTGGGTAAAGGGGGCCTTGAGAGGCAAGGAAGTCCTCCTCTTCCTGCCTCTGTTCTGCCTCAAGTGCCCTGTCCATTATTCCATGCAGCGTGTGCTCCAACAGGTGGACAAGAGGTACAGTGTCACTGATGCATGCACTGTCACTGCTCACCATCCTCGTGGCCTCCTCAAATGGTGCCAGGACAGTGCATGCATCCCTGATCATGCCCCACTGGCGTGGAGAAAAAAAACCAAGCTCCCCTGACCCTGTCCTGGTGCCGTAGTCGCACAGGTACTCATTGATGGCCCTCTGCTGCGTGTGCAGCCGCTGCAGCATGGCCAACGTTGAGTTCCACCTGGTGGGCATGTCACATATAAGGCGGTTCTTGGGCAGGTTCAACTCCTTTTGCAGCTCAGCCAGGCGAGCACTGGCATTATAAGATCTGCGGAAATGCACACAGACTTTCCTGGCCTGCCTCAGGACATCCTGTAAGCCCGGGTACCTACCCAAGAACCGCTGCACCACCAGGTTAAGGACGTGAGCCACACAGGGCACATGGGTCAGTTGTCCCTGTCGGAGGGCGGAGAGGAGGTTGGTGCCATTGTCGCAAACCACCATTCCTGGCTTAAGCTGGCGTGGCGTCAACCACCTCTCGGCCTGGCCCTGCAGAGCAGACAGGACCTCTGCCCCAGTGTGGCTTCTGTCCCCCAAACACACCAGCGCAAGCACGGCATGGCATCTTTTTGCCTGCGTACTTGCGTAGCCCCTTGAACGCCTACGGAGCACCGCTGGTTCCGAGGACAAACCACAGGAAGAGGCCATGGAGGAAGAAGAAGAGGAAGGGGTGGAGGAGAGAGGTGTGTCACAACCAGTAGTAGCATTTTGGAGGCGTGGCGGTGGAACAACCTCCAACACTACTGCACCTTGTCCTGCATCCTTCCCAGCTGCCAAAAGAGTGACCCAATGGGCCGTGAAAGAAAGGTAACGTCCCTGTCCATGCCTGCTGGACCATGAGTCAGCGGTAATATGCACCTTACCGCTGACCGCCCTGTCCAGCGAGGCCAAGACATTGCCTTCCACATGCCGGTAGAGAGCCGGAATAGCCTTCCGTGAGAAAAAGTGGCGTTTGGGAACCTGCCACTGAGGAACCGCACATTGCACAAACTCACGGAAGGGGGCCGAGTCTACCAACTGAAAAGGCAGCAGTTGAAGCGCTAGCAATTTAGCCAAGCTAGAATTCAACCGCTGGGCATGTGGATGGCTGGGAGTGAACTTCTTTCGACGGTCCAGCAGCTGGGGCAGGGAAATTTGCCTGCTAGAATCGGACGTCGGTGTACTGCTAGCAGAGTGGCCGCAAGTACTTGGCTGTGACACACCTAATTCTACACCTTCATTCCTCTCAGTGCATGTTTCAGAGAGGACTGAAGTTATAGTGGGGTTGGAGATCCCAGCTGATGCGGTGCAAGGAGAGGTCCGCTTTGTTCTTTGGTGTGGGTCTTTGAGGTAGGCTTGCCAACGAGCTGCATGGCAGGTCAACATATGTCTGGTCAGGCATGTGGTACCCAAGCGGCTGATGTTTTGGCCACGCGATATACGCTTGAGACATATGTTGCAAACAGCAGCTGTGCGATCTGATGCACTAGCCTCAAAAAAGGCCCACACCAAAGAACTTTTTGAATGACGGGCAGAGGCAGCGCCCTGCACAGGCGGAGCTCTGCGGTGTGATTCCGTCGGTGTACTGCCCTTACGCTGGCCACCAAAGGGCATCCTGCCTCGTTGGAGATGTGCCTCCTCCTCATCCTCCTCCTCCTCCTCTCTCCTATTATGCACCCACGTGGAGTCAGTGACCTCATCATCCCCTCCCTCCTCATCACTGGAGCCAATCTGGCAGTATGCTGCAGCTGCTGGAACATGACTGCCAGATTGGTGTCCTTCTTGAGCATCCCCTCTGTCTGCTCTCACGCTACTGCCTTCCTGTACCTGGGTTTCATCATCAGACCCTTCGAAACGCTGGGCATCCTCCTGGAGCATGTACCCAACACTGTGCTCAAACAGTTCGGGGGACTCCTCAGGAGGAGGACATGGTGGGTCTAGGGAAGGAGTGACTGATGATGAGTCTGACATTGATACCAGGGAAGAGGACGCTTTGGCAGCTGCTTTGCCAGTACCCTGAGCCTGGGTGAGAGAGGATGAGGAGGAGGAGGAGGGCTTGGTCATCCACTCTACCAAGTCTTCGGCATGATGTGGCTCAACATGTCCAGCTGCCGAAAAGAAGGACAAGCGTGTCCCATGGCCATGTGCTGATGACAATGCACCGCGTCCACGACCAGCACTGTTGCCCCCAGACACAGAGCCTGCTTGCCCTCTTTTATTGCCTCCTGACTGTCTGCCTCTCCTTGTTTGCCTTCCAGACATTCTAATAGATGGCCTGCAGGGAGATGGGAAAAAAGCAATAAGGGCTACCTTCAGGTGTCCTTCTCTGTCCCTTTACTTAAGGATTTCTAAATATGGTTGAGGATGATTGCTTTTGCAGAGAATAGCACAACGACAATTTCCCTGACTGTCCAAAAAACAAGGATTTCAAAGATGGTTGATGAGGAATGCTTTAGCACACTATAGCACAAGGAGAATTTCCCTCACTGTCTATCCCTGTCCCTAGAAACAAGGATTATCACAGTGAAAGAAACTGACACTCTTCCTACCTATAGTTTTCTGTCCCTAGAAAAAATGTTTTTTTAAAGCACACTATAGCACAAGGAGAATTTCCCTCACTGTCCTTCCCTGTCCCTAGAAACAAGGATTATCACAGTGAAAGAAACTGACACTCTTCCTACCTATAGTTTTCTGTCCCTAGAAAAAATGTTTTTTTAAAGCACACTATAGCACAAGGAGAATTTCCCTCACTGTCCTTCCCTGTCCCTAGAAACAAGGATTATCACAGTGAAAGAAACTGACACTCTTCCTACCTATAGTTTTCTGTCCCTAGAAAAAATGTTTTTTTAAAGCACACTATAGCACAAGGAGAATTTCCCTCACTGTCCTTCCCTGTCCCTAGAAACAAGGATTATCACAGTGAAAGAAACTGACACTCTTCCTACCTATAGTTTTCTGTCCCTAGAAAAAATGTTTTTTTAAAGCACACTATAGCACAAGGAGAATTTCCCTCACTGTCCTTCCCTGTCCCTAGAAACAAGGATTCGCACAGTAAAACACACTGACACTCTCCCTACCTATAGTTTTCTGTCCCTAGAAAAAATGTTTTTTTAAAGCACACTATAGCACAAGGAGAATTTCCCTCACTGTCCTTCCCTGTCCCTAGAAACAAGGTGTCATGGATATGCATTAATGTCTGTCTGCCATCTTACCTTCCTCCTCATGTGTTCATCTAGAGACCAGACCTCCTTCACCTGGCTTCCTTTATAATCTCCTCCCAGCCTGACTCCACCCCAGGCCCTATCACTGAACACTATATTAACCTGTGCACTGCAAGCCTGCTTTGCTGATCAACGTGTTTGTTAGGCATTGTGTGTTTGGGTTCCTGCCTGCCGTGTGCTACGTCTGTCTCTCTGTTACGTTATTGGCTTGTCCCCGACCATCCCTGTCTGCTCGTGACCCTTGACCTTCGGCTCGTTCTTCGTTATCCTTGTCTGCTTGTGGCCCCTGACCTTCGGCTTGTTATTCGGTTCTCTCTATCGTGTGCCGCTGCTTCCCCTTATCCTACGGGGCGTGAGCTAGGAAACTCCAGGGGCCGCGACCTGGTCCCAGCCTGCAGCGTAACATCCTCACCACTAGAGGCCCTGGAGAAGACCAGCTGGGTCTTAGACTCCGCGCCCTGGGGAATCTTGGCTCTCGCTTCCGTTGGGATCCCGGTTGTGCTCCTCTGGTCCCGCTTTCCACAACCACCCAGTTTCCTACCCACAGAAGCCAGCCATAGGGTTCACTACCTCGCGGTGCACTCCTGTCCCCCTACGGTGTGCATCTGTCACCTGGCCACAGGTGACCCTGACAGTTTGATCAGCCATGGACCCGGCTGACATCCCGATCCCCGCGGATGATCCATTGCAGGGCATAGTCCACAGACTTGAAACCCAGGAATCGAATCAGACTCAGGTGATGCGATTCCTCCAGGATCTGGCTTCTCGATTCGAGCAGCTTCAGGCCTCCTTGGGAACCCCGAATCCGCAACCTCAAGTACAACCAGCGGTGGTACCTATCGCACCAGTCGCAGCCACACACTCACTAATACTGCCAGCTCCGTTCCGTTTCTCTGGGGACTCCAAGGCCTGCAGAGGGTTTCTTAGCCAATGCACGATTCATTTTGAGCTTCAGCCTCAAAACTTTCTGTCTGATAGGGCAAAGGTAGCCTATATCATTTCCCTCCTCTCCGGTGAAGCTTTAGCCTGGGCAGCCCCTCTGTGGGAACTGAATGATCCAGTGGTTTCTAGCCTGTCTGGCTTCTTGAAACTTTTTCGGAATATCTTTGAAGAACCGGCTCGTGTCTCTTCAGCGGCCAGCGCCCTTCTACGTCTCCGCCAAGAGTCTGCTTCAGTGGGACAGTACGCCCTTAATTTCCGCATACTGTCGGCTGAGTTGAGCTGGAACAATGAGGCCTTAGTCGCAACCTTTTTGCATGGCCTTTCTGATAGAGTGAAGGATGAATTAGCAGGAAGAACCATCCCCACTGATCTGGACGGAGTTATCTCCTTGTGTAACCAGATCGATATTCGCTTTCAGGAAAGGACCCTAGAAAAGCGGCGCCAGCACTCCTTGGTCCTTAGTCAGCCTGAGCTCCCCTCTCCTCGACCCGTGGAGCATCTCCTGCCAGCTGAGGAACCCATGCAGCTGGGCAGGACCAGGCTATCCCCAGAGGAACGTGCTAGGCGCAGAAATCTAGGCCTGTGTCTCTACTGTGGGGGCAAAGGTCATTTTCGTGACACTTGCTCTCTTTGTCCAGAAAAACGTTTGGGTCCACTTCATCTGGAAAGTGGAGTATTGGACCCAGAAATATCACCTTCCCCTTCTCGTCTTCTGCTTTCTGTGTTCCTTCATGTTGGTGCTTCTTCTCATTCGGTCTCAGCATATCTGGATTCCGGAGCCGCTGGTAATTTCATGGACTGGGAAATCGCATCGTCCATGAGACTTACTCTTTTGCCCCTCACCACGCCATTGGTGGTCTTGGCGATTGATGGTACTATTCTCCCAGGGGGACCTATCCGCTTCCAGACCCTCCCTGTTAAGATGTCGGTGGGTACACTCCACCAGGAGTGGATATCCTTCCTTATCTTACCCAAGGCCTCAACGCCTATAATTTTGGGTCTCCCATGGTTACAGCTCCATTCTCCTCATGTGGACTGGACTACTGGACAGATCCTGGCTTGGGGTCCCTCCTGTTCCTCGTCCTGCCTACCCAAGGTTGCCCCCTGTGAATCTGAGCCGGTCATTCATTCCAGGTTGCATAACCATTTACATTTCTCTGTCCCTAACCACCCTTGGACGCACAGCCAGGCTAGCTTGTCTACAAGTCCTGCAGTCGCTACGTCTTGCGATGCGATTCAGGTAGTCGCTACACCTGACTCAGCTATTCACTCTGCCTCTGTACTAGTTATGCCAGTCCAGCCCATGCCCAGTGAGCCTCTCACTTTTTCTTGTTCGGGACATTCTGCTTGTCCTTCAGCTATTCAGCTTGACTCCGGCGACATGTCACCTTCTAACCAACCTGACTTCAGGGTTCCACTGACATCTGCCCAGTCTGATGGTCCTGTGCAAGATGACCAGTTCCCCTTTAAGGGTCTAGGGGACCCTCCTCAGATTCCTGTTGATCGTCTCATGCCCTTGCTTATTCCTAGAGAGCCTTTGGTCCTCAATAGATCTTCTTGTCATCTCCCTACCTCGTTTTCAGTCTCTGAGGATAATCTTAAGTACGAGGTTAGACAAGTTCTGGATTCTCGGCTCTGCAGAGGCATTCTTCAGTACCTTGTGCATTGGAGAGGTTTTGGTCCTGAGGAGGCGTCTTGGATCGCTGCATCTGATGTCGCTGCACCTCATCTGTTGAGAAGGTTTCATCAGAGATTTCCCTTTAAGCCTGGGTCCAGGCGGGGGAGGGCCCATAAGAGGGAGGGTACTGTCATGGATATGCATTAATGTCTGTCTGCCATCTTACCTTCCTCCTCATGTGTTCATCTAGAGACCAGACCTCCTTCACCTGGCTTCCTTTATAATCTCCTCCCAGCCTGACTCCACCCCAGGCCCTATCACTGAACACTATATTAACCTGTGCACTGCAAGCCTGCTTTGCTGATCAACGTGTTTGTTAGGCATTGTGTGTTTGGGTTCCTGCCTGCCGTGTGCTACGTCTGTCTCTCTGTTACGTTATTGGCTTGTCCCCGACCATCCCTGTCTGCTCGTGACCCTTGACCTTCGGCTCGTTCTTCGTTATCCTTGTCTGCTTGTGGCCCCTGACCTTCGGCTTGTTATTCGGTTCTCTCTATCGTGTGCCGCTGCTTCCCCTTATCCTACGGGGCGTGAGCTAGGAAACTCCAGGGGCCGCGACCTGGTCCCAGCCTGCAGCGTAACATCCTCACCACTAGAGGCCCTGGAGAAGACCAGCTGGGTCTTAGACTCCGCGCCCTGGGGAATCTTGGCTCTCGCTTCCGTTGGGATCCCGGTTGTGCTCCTCTGGTCCCGCTTTCCACAACCACCCAGTTTCCTACCCACAGAAGCCAGCCATAGGGTTCACTACCTCGCGGTGCACTCCTGTCCCCCTACGGTGTGCATCTGTCACCTGGCCACAGGTGACCCTGACACAAGGATTATCACAGTGAAAGAAACTGACACTCTTCCTACCTATAGTTTTCTGTCCCTAGAAAAAATGTTTTTTTAAAGCACACTATAGCACAAGGAGAATTTCCCTCACTGTCCTTCCCTGTCCCTAGAAACAAGGATTATCACAGTGAAAGAAACTGACACTCTTCCTACCTATAGTTTTCTGTCCCTAGAAAAAATGTTTTTTTAAAGCACACTATAGCACAAGGAGAATTTCCCTCACTGTCCTTCCCTGTCCCTAGAAACAAGGATTATCACAGTGAAAGAAACTGACACTCTTCCTACCTATAGTTTTCTGTCCCTAGAAAAAATGTTTTTTTAAAGCACACTATAGCACAAGGAGAATTTCCCTCACTGTCCTTCCCTGTCCCTAGAAACAAGGATTCGCACAGTAAAACACACTGACACTCTCCCTACCTATAGTTTTCTGTCCCTAGAAAAAATGTTTTTTTTAAAGCACACTATAGCACAAGGAGAATTTCCCTCACTGTCTTTCCCTGTCCCTAGAAACAAGGATTATCACAGTGAAAGAAACTGACACTCTTCCTACCTATAGTTTTCTGTCCCTAGAAAAAATGTTTTTTTTAAAGCACACTATAGCACAAGGAGAATTTCCCTCACTGCCCTTCCCTGTCCCTAGAAACAAGGATTATCACAGTGAAAGAAACTGACACTCTTCCTACCTATAGTTTTCTGTCCCTAGAAAAAATGTTTTTTTTAAAGCACACTATAGCACAAGGAGAATTTCCCTCACTGTCCTTCCCTGTCCCTAGAAACAAGGATTCGCACAGTAAAACACACTGACACTCTCCCTACCTATAGTTTTCTGTCCCTAGAAAAAATGTTCTTTTAAAGCACACTATAGCACAAGGAGAATTTCCCTCACTGTCCTTCCCTGTCCCTAGAAACAAGGATTCGCACAGTAAAACACACTGACACTCTCCCTACCTATAGTTTTCTGTCCCTAGAAAAAATGTTTTTTTAAAGCACACTATAGCACAAGGAGAATTTCCCTCACTGTCCTTCCCTGTCCCTAGAAACAAGGATTCGCACAGTAAAACACACTGACACTCTCCCTACCTATCCTTCTCTTTCCCTAAACTAAAGGAATCCAGGTTAAGCAAGAAAAAATAAATGTCACTGTCCCTGCCTATGCTTCTCTTTCCCTGCTCCGGAACACACTACACTAGGCCGCCGTGCTGGCGGCCTTTTATAGTGTGGGGCGTGTACTAAACACCCTC
This sequence comes from Rana muscosa, assembly GCA_029206835.1. Classification (NCBI taxonomy): domain Eukaryota; kingdom Metazoa; phylum Chordata; class Amphibia; order Anura; family Ranidae; genus Rana; species Rana muscosa. The sequence goes on from CM055118.1 coordinate 708,913,768, forward strand.
AGCAATAATTGGCCACAGGCATCCTGCCTGTGGCCAATCATTGCTCTCCTCGCTGCCGGCGCTGTGATTGGCCAAGCATGCGGGGTCACAGTGCATGCTTGGCCAATCACAGCGCCTGGATGACACTGCGATGGCGTAGTGCATTGTGGGCCGTTCGCGTCACTCGAATTAGGCGCGAACGGCCCAAATCGTTCGATCTTCGTCGAACGATCAAACAGCCGATGTTCGAGTCGAACGTATGTTCGACTCGAACACCGAGCTCATCCCTACTGAAAACCTAGGTGCTACACCAAGTTATATACAGTATATCTATCTATATACATACTGTAGATATTAATGGGTCTCTTCCACAGCTCTGCTCTATCTACAGCACAGTGATGACGTCACTCCTACTTTTACAAGATAATCTATTTCCATTATGCATAATCTCTCTCTCTCTCTCTCTCTCTCTCTCTCTCTCTCTCTCTCTCTCTCATAAAATTAAGAGAGTTCAGGGGCTGCTGAAAAAAACGGCCAACTACTCCTAAACACCCGTTTACCAGCTGCAGTGTACATAAGGCCTAACTGAAAGTATTAACATTTCTATAGAGTCTCTGAAGAACTACAACTCCCAGCATTGTCAGTTTATAGAACTACAAGCCCCAGCATTGCTGTCCTCGGATATCCTACACTGACAACTGCTCAGACCCCAATATCTGACAGGTGCCTAGAGTCCCCACATTATTTTCTTGTGTTAGAATGTAGCACACTTATAAAGTGTGCTTGTCTTGTATGTTATTATGTTACTAGAGTCCCAAATGACTTGAGTGTTAACATATACAGTACATCCTAAGAGCCCATTCACACAGGGGCGGTGCGACTTGTCCCGCGACTGTGCTGGGCATCTTCAAGATGACTTCAAAGGTGACTTCAAAAATGACTTCTGTATTGAAGTCAATGGAAGTCGCCCTGAAGTCGTCTTGAAGTAGTACAGGAACCTTTTTCTAAGTCGGAGCGACTTCAGTCGCTCCGATTAGAACGGTTCCATTATACAGAATGGGAAGCGACTTGTCAGGCGGCTGAGACGCCTGACGAGTCGCCCCTGTGTGAATGGGGTCTTATGGTCACTCTTGAATAAAATAAAATATCTGACTTATCAATAGTGGCAGGTAAATCAATGTCTGCTTATTTATGAGGAACATAAGACCTCATTTGCAGGGTAACATAATTGAAAACTGCAGGAGCGAAATGCAAGAGGCTTGCAGAACTATTTTTATTTCCTGCAAATAAATTCAAAGAATAGAAGGAATGTCCCTTGATGAATGGGTTCATCTAAGTTGTACATTATATATACTTCATGGCCAGCAACATGCATTACTACTGCATATTGTGTTTGTCAGAAGTTTGTCTGCAATGAGAATTTTTATATTCCAGTTGTAGCAACCAGTGAAGGACATTTCTGACATTTCAGGTTTTAGAATGAATCCTGATTCTTTAGCCTTTCTGTTTAGTAATAGTAGTTCCCGGAAGAAAGCGTTACAAGTTAACCTAGTCCAATTTTGTTTACTAATGCTGTGCTTATTTTGTACATCACCAGCTTTTCTTTCTTTGAAATTTGCAACAGATTTGCCACCAGGACACCTAGTTTTATTTAGTACTGTATCAGGAATGTGCTCCACAAGTAGTGTTCAATGTTGGCAGCGCTGCTGTCTTTTTTAATGTTACTAATTCACAAATATAAACTACCCAGCTCAAATTCAGATTTTTTTTGTTGGCAACTATGCTACACTGCGCCCTACCAGAGGATTCATAAACACCAACCAACTGGTCAACAAAAACAAACTAAAAAGTCACAAGCCTGACTAGTAGAAAACTGTATCTAAAGCCTTGTACACACGATTGGATTTTCCGACGGGAATTGTGTGATGACAGCCTGTTGGCCGAAAATCCGTCCGTTTGTACGCTCCATCGGACAATTTTTGTCGGACAAATGTTGGATGGCAGGCTTTAAAATTTTCCACGGACAACGGTTCTGTTGTTGGATTTTCAGAGCATGTGTACACAAGTCCGTCGGACAAAAGTCCAAAGTACAGAAACACATGCTCGGAATCAATGCTCACCAAACATGACATTAGCAGAAGGTAACCAAAGGGTGGCGCTCAAGAGCTGAAATTTTACATAGTACGTAACTACGTTCGTGTTTGTTGGCCGACAATTGTGTGCCGTTTGTATGCAAGACAAATTCCTGGCCAACGCCCTTCGGACAAAAGTCCGAGGCTTTGTCTGCGGAAAATCTGATCGTGTGTACGAGGCTTAAGGGTGCGGTAAAGTATATGCTAGACATGTGCGATTAGTTTCGTACGAATAGGAAATTCGTACTAATTTTTCGAAATTCGTACATTTGTACGAATCCGAATTACGAACTTTTATGAATACGAATTCTGTACGAAATAAGAAATTTTGTTTACGAATTTCGGATCCAAATTATCCGAATCAAAACGACCAAATAACGAATTTCAACTAATACGAAAGAAACAAACAAAAAAAAAAGTTACGAAAGTAGGAGTTGTGTCCAGAATCAACGAAAACAATGTACTCTACCCGTCCGAAAGTACGAATTATGGTATTGAGCTTCCCTTTAATAGTGCCGTTGTACGTCTTATACGTCACCATGTTCTTGGCGTTCGGAATTTCCAACATTTGTGCAACCATGTGTATGCAAGACAAGTTTGAGCCAACATCCGTCGGAAAAAAAATACACGGTTTTGTTGTCGGAATTTCCGATCGTCTGTACGTGGCATGAGTCCGTAGAGTTCAATATTAACGATTCGTACGAAATTCGTATTTCGTACGAATCCAAATTAAATTCCGTACACGAATTGAGAATTACGATTTTTTTTTAATACGGAACGGAACGGAACGGAACGAAACAAAACAATTTTTTTGACGGCTCCCATGTCTAGTATATGCCTGTCACATTTGTCACACTAAACCTTAAAAACCTGCCAAATTCCCGCTACAATTTCAAAACTGGGAAACAAGCATTGGATTTTTTTTATGGGACATGCCTAAATGTTTCTGGTTTCTCTATTTTAAAAAATACAACTAATTGCACAAATAGTCACATACATGTCAGAAGTTCAAAAAAGAACTGATCAATATGCATTTTTTGTGGTTTAAACTACCTATAATTGATCTATAAACGTGCTTATGTGCTGCAGCTTATCAATGAATAATACACATACTGTAAATGATTCTACCCTGAAAAAACATTTCCTTTTGTTCTAGTTGCCAGTGTTCAAATCTGTTTTATTACATCATGTAAAAAGGTGTGGGTTCCCTGGTAATTTCCACTTGACAGTCTTGACAGGAAGGGGGTTAGACAGATTGCTAATTCAGTAATCATAATGTGGTGTCAAATCTGTTCAAGAAGGTATCAAGTGTATAGTATAAAGGGTTTTGTTATAATGTATAGAAGCTGAAAGAATTCTAAGCAGACAGATTTATTTTTTTTCTGATATTTAATGTGTGCCTTAAACAAATGTCAATTCTAGTAAAGATCTTTTGACTGTTGTCTTTGCAGGATATGTCATACATTACAAATAAGACTCTATTTTATGTGATACATAAACATTTTAGATGTTATTTTTGTTAACAATATGACCTGTGACAACCAGCCTGTGGAAGAACATGGAACATCTAATTCTCCATAGCAAAGCTTGGTATCTGATTTTAGCTACTTTAAAGCGTGCTCTAGTCCCTCCACTGAAAAATGTAATATTAGGACACTTACCTGTCCTGGAATCCAGCAATGTCGGCGCCCCAGCCGATGTTTCCATCACCATAGCCACCATAGCCTGTAAAGGGAAACCGGCAGTGAAGCCTTACGGCTTCAAAGCCGATTCCCTACTGCACATGCACGAAGCGCGCTGCGCTTCATGAATGGCGGAAGGAGGGGGGGGGCTAAACTTCTGACATACCTCGCTGGGGTCAGGTACCTGTCAAATATAGGTACCCGTCCTCCCAACCCCCCCTGAAAGGTGCTAAATGTGGCACCGGAGGGAGGGAAGGGAGGAGACAGATAAGCGGAGCTTCCACTTTTGGGTGGAACTCCGCTTTAAATTAGCTGGGCCGTGGAAGAACATGTATCTGACTTTTGCTACTTAAAGTGATTGTAAATGATCACCTTGTATGACCCATTCAGTTTGAAAAGCAAAACATTTGTGTATAGATATAAAAAAAAAACATTATAAATACCTTTTTTATAAGTGATCACATTCCCTCTGTTCTCAGCTGCATAGCAAGCTGGGGGAGGAGAAACAGGAGAAACAGCAGTGCACTGAGCTTCCCAGTGAATGGCTGTGCATGGGGGAGTGTGTCAGGACAAGTCTGATCATTGGAGGAGAGCAGGCTGAGTTCCCAGCACAGCTAGAGAACTGACCATGGTGTGTTCTCCTGTTTAGTGTAGTCAGTTTTTAATAGGAACGCAGGGGGACTGGCAGGATCACTAGTGATTTCACACAAAGGAAGCAAAACAAAGAGAACAGGATATTTTCTCATAAAAGTACATGGTACAGCAGGCACATATCAGCAATAGGGAATGTTGGGGTAATAAACGCTTTAAAGTTAATTGAGAACTCATTGGTCTTATTACTGCTTTTGTTTCAGCCACAGGTGGCAAGGCAGAATGAGACTGAACCTCTTCTCTTCTTTACTACCACCAACCTTTTCTCTTTTTTCTATCTCTACCCACTGCTCTACCGCTTTCCCTTCTTCCAGTAGGAAGAGGTCTATTGTTTCCTACAATGTTTTGCTTACCAGAGTGCATGCTATCTGATAATGGTTATGAGATGGTATTACTAATTTATGAGTTCAACTGTCATATAACCTAAAGGAAAAGGCACTGTATGGTATGCCATATAGTTGGAGTATTTTATTTTAGGAAATATGCTTTAATGTGCTTATATTGTATTTGATGCCCATTCTGTACTGTGATAACAGTGGACCATTCTGAGGTAATGTTAGATGAAATGGCCGCTTGTAGCCCAAAACAATGAAAATAGTACCACTCAATTGCCCCACAAACCTGTATCAGTTGGATCAGCAAGTGGGTGGACTCATACAAGATAGACAGGACCAGCTTGTCAGGCTCCAGTAGAACAAAATGGCAGCCATCTGCACACAGGCTCAACTCCCTGTTGCATGAGTGTTAGATGCGTTTCATCCTTTTAGGGGCTTAATCATAGAGGCCATGACTGAACAATGACATTAAAGGCATGATAAACAGGTATTATTTAACTAAAAATGGCAAATTTAAAAATATTAAACAATAACTCTGAAAGAACATAAACATTTTTTGTCTTATATGACATTTAAGTGATTGGATTTACATAAGTCAAACAGAATAACAGCTTAAAGTGATTTGTAGACCTGTAGAACAAGCATACCCAACTCAGTGCGACTTTATGGCATCAAACAGTAAATGCCATAGGGAGTTAATTTACTAAAGGGAAATAGGCTGTTCACTTTGCAAGGGAATTTTCCACAAAGTGATTGTAGTGAAACTTCTTTTTGCATAGAATACTCAATCGCAAGCGAGGAGAATACAAAAAAAGCCTTTTTGTCTGCACATGATTGGGTGATGGAAGTCAGCAGAGTTTCACCTCATTCACTAAGCTCTGAGGAAAATCCCCCTGCAAAGTACAACTTCCGTAGGAAATTGAAAGGCCTATAGTAAGCAACCCCATGGAGTACATTTAAAACATTAACCCAGAAACTATTTTAGTTTCTCTAAAATCAAGCTGATCTGGCCTAAAAATCATTAAGTGCCAAGGGAACCACAGTTACACAAGTGTGAGCACTCTTTTACCATAGGTGCTTTTTAGGCCAGCTTTGGTCCAGTGTATAGCTTAGATCAATTTAAATATGACATGAACATACACCAAGTAAGACTTAAACCTCGTACACACGATCGGATTTTCCATTGGGATAAACTCTGACAGTTTTTTCCGACGGAATTCCGTTCAAGCCGTCTTGCATACACACTGTCACACCAAGTTCCAACCGTCAAAAACACGGTGACATACAACACCACGACGAGCTGAGAAAAATTAAGTTCAATGCTTCCGAGCATGCATCGACTTGATTCTGAGCATGCAGGTTTTTTTCTCCGTCGGAGTTCCCTACAGACGAACGGAATTTCTGAATTTGTTTCCGTCGGAAAAAAAGAGAACATGTTCTCTTTCTAAATTCTGACTGAAAAAAATCAGATGGGGCACACACACGGTCGGAATATCCGATGAAAAAATTCCGTCAGACGTTTTCCATTGGAAATTCTGATCGTGTGTACAAGGCATTATACATAGAGCACAGGGGTCAGGATATGCAAAATGCACAGAGCGTCTAGGGTCAAAATCACATGCCAGGGTGAGGAGTACAGAATCAGTATAGATCTTCCCCACAATACAGCTCCCCCAGTACAGATTCCCCCCCCACCCAGTACAACTCCACACACATACAGATCTCCCCCAGTACAGATCCCCCTGGTACAGATCTCCCCCAGTACAGATCTCCCCCCTACTTAGTACAGCCCCCAACACAGTCCCTCCACCCTAGTACAGATCCCCCTCAGTACAGATCCCCAAAAGTACTTCCTTTAGTACAGATTTCCTACACCCATACTACAAATCTTCCTCCTATATGAAACACACTCATCAGGAAGTTCATAATGGGGGGACGTCCTCCCTCCTTTGTGTCATGTGACTGAACAGAGAAGGAATTAAATGGGCTGCTGTCAGTGCTAACATACAGCAGCAGCTGCACCAGGGATGCTCTGGGGGGATTTTGGACCCCCTTATCCCCCTTTATTTACGCCTCTTTTCCAAAGCCCCACATCCATTCATATCTGTCTAAGAGATGATGGGATCCTCCTAAAGTCCGCTGCATGATAATGCTTTTTGTTATCTGTGCCAACAATCTTCATATTTATGAGAATGAAATTATGCCATGTTGTTGAAGATTTTTCTTTTCATACATACAATATATGCATGGGAGTAATGCTACACTGTTGTCAAGGCATGTGGTTTATCTGCAGTCTCTCTTTGTGTGTGATCAGCCTGCAGAAGGGAAAGGAGCAGAGAGGTTAGTGGCACATAAACAAGAAAGGTATAAAGTCAGTTGTGTGAAGGAACCCCTCTGGACTGCTGGCAGGAGACAGAAGGCTTTCTTCTGCAAAGGAGAGCTTTGAAGGAGGGTAGAAGATATAGGGACAGCACATGCTCACTGAGGATGTAAAGCTCAAAAGGTGCAAGAAATCTCCAGAAGCCAACTGAAAACAAGGAGTGCTCTTTTCTTTTTATATTATACAGAACATGTGAAGGAGTACACTTTTTCAAGGAAATTTTTAAGACTTATTGCACTGAAGAGGAGTATACTTTTTAATAGAGAGGTAATTTATAGGTGGTCTTTATCTTTGTTTTCAATGCAGACTCAATCAGTTTCAGAAGACAGATACAGAAGCAAAAAGAATCATATGATGTGCAAAGCAATGTGCTTGTGTATTGCTTATTCATCCACACTTGGTGGCCTGACCACAATTACTGGTACATCTACTAACTTGATATTCGCTGAACAGTTCCAAACGTAAGTATACATTTTAGCATTCAACCATACACCCATCATTTCAAGTTATGTGACTGTTTCCTGGGGCCGACATCATGTACAATACAGAACCAGTGCTAAAAAATAAATAAAAAATAAATAAAAAAAATTTGCATCAATGTTGTCATCCCTATCTGCTATCACCCAGAAGTGCCCAACTCCACCTAACTCCCCATGCATGCACAGACACCAACTATTTACTGACACCTGTGAATGGTGATTTTTATTTTAAATCATTCATTTCTGCAAGGATATTGTGGACTTGCAGCTTTTTCTAAATAAAATTTGCAATGCACAGCTCTTAAAAGGAATTGGGCCATGAACAGGGATGAGCCGAACACCCCCCTGTTCGGTTCGCACCAGAACCTGCGAACAGACAAAATGTTCGTGTAAACTTTAGAACCCTATTAAATACAATGGACTCGAACGTTTGAAATCTAAAGTGTTAATTATAAAGGCTAATATGCAAGTTATTGTCCTAAAAAGTGTTTGGGGACCTGGGTCCTAACCCATGGGACATGTATCAATGCAAAAAGAAGTTTTAAAAACGGCAGTTTTTTCGGGAGCAGTGATTTTAATAATGCTTAAAATGAAAAAATAAAAGTGAAATATTCCTTTAAATTTCGTACCTGGGGGGTGTGTATGATATGCATGTGAAGTGGCGCATGTTTCCCGTGCTTAGAACTGTCCCTGCAAAAAATGACATTTTTGAAAGAAAAAAATGCATTTAAAACTGACTCGCGGCCATTAATGAATTGTCGGCTCCCGGCAATACATACAAAAGTCATTGATAAAAAAAAAAAAAAAAGCGTGGGGGTTCCCCAGAATTCAATTACCAGGCCCTTCAGGTCTGGAATGGATATTAAGGGGAACCCCGCCGCAATTTAAAAAAAAATTGACGTGGGGTTCCCCCAAATATCCATTCCAGGCCCTTCAGATCTGGCATGGATTTTAAGGGGAACTCCACCCCAAATTTAAAAAAAAATGGCGTGGAGTCCCCCTAAAAATCCATACCAGACCCCTTATCCGAGCACGCAACCTGGCCAGCCGCAGGGGAAAAGGGGGGGACGAGAGAGCGTCCTGAACCGTACCAAGCCACATGCCCTCAACATGGGGAGGATGTCCCCATGTTGATGGGGACAAGGGCCTCATCCCCACAACCCTTGCCCGGTGGTTGTGGGGGTCTGCGGGCGGGGGGCTTATCGGAATCTGGAAGACCCCTTTAACAAAGGGGACCCCCAGATCCCGGCCCCCCCCTATGTGAATTGGTAAGGGGTACATTGTACCCCTACCATTTCACGAAGAAAGCGTAAAAAAAATGTTTAAAAAAACACACAAACACCTTGAAAAAGTCCTTTATTTAAAAAAAAAAAAAAGAAACAACATTCCAGCGATGAAATCCAGTGTCCCGCGGCGATCCCGATGTCCAGCGCTGTCCTTCATTGGTTGTGCCTGAGCGGACCTGATGGGGAACTCCCTCTCAGTATTTTAAATGTATAGACCCGCCCCTTCTAAAGTTCCCCATCAGGTCCGCTCAGCGGACGAGATGCGGAACATGAGAAGGGGCGGGTCTATACATGTATTACCAAAGTGAGAGCAGTCCCCCATCAGGTCCGCCCCCTCGGTATGTCGGACCCGCCTACGTCATTGGCTTGAGCGGGGAACTTCCTTCACTATGTAAATTTAAATTACACAGTGAAGGAAGTTCCCCGCTCAAGCCAATGACGTAGGCGGGTCCGACATACCGAGGGGGCGGACCTGATGGGGAACTGCTCTCATTTTGGTAATACATGTATAGACCCGCCCCTTCTCATGTTCCGCATCTGGTCCGCTGAGCGGACCTGATGGGGAACTTTAGAAGGGGCGGGTCTATACATTTAAAATACTGAGAGGGAGTTCCCCATCAGGTCCGCTCAGGCACAACCAATGAAGGACAGCGCTGGACATCGGGATCGCCGCGGGACACTGGATTTCACCGCTGGAATGTTTTTTTTGTTTTTTTTTTAATAAAGGACTTTTTCAAGGTGTTTGTGTGTTTTTTTAAACATTTTTTTACGCTTTCTTCGTGAAATGGTAGGGGTACAATGTACCCCTTACCAATTCACATAGGGGGGGGGCGGGATCTGGGGGTCTTCCAGATTCCGATAAGCCCCCCGCCCGCAGACCCCCACAACCACCGGGCAAGGGTTGTGGGGATGAGGCCCTTGTCCCCATCAACATGGGGACATCCTCCCCATGTTGAGGGCATGTGGCTTGGTACGGTTCAGGAGGGAGGGGGGGCCGCTCTCTCGTCCCCCCCTTTTCCCCTGCGGCCGGCCAGGTTGCGTGCTCGGATAAGGGGTCTAGTATGGATTTTTAGGGGGACTCCACGCCATTTTTTTTTTAAATTTGGGGTGGAGTTCCCCTTAAAATCCATGCCAGATCTGAAGGGCCTGGAATGGATATTTGGGGGAACCCCACGTCACGTCAATTTTTTTTTAAATTTGCGGCAGGGTTCCCCTTAATATCCATTCCAGACCTGAAGGGCCTGGTAATTGAATTCTGGGGAACCCCCACGCTTTTTTTTTTTTTTTTTTATCAATGACTTTTGTATGTATTGCCGGGAGCCGACAATTCATTAATAGCCGCGAGTCAGTTTTAAATGAATTTTTTTCTTTAAAAAATGACATTTTTTGCAGGGACAGTTCTAAGCACGGGAAACATGCGCCACTTCACATGCATATCATACACACCCCCCAGGTACGAAATTTAAAGGAATATTTCACTTTTATTTTTTCATTTTAAGCATTATTAAAATCACTGCTCCCGAAAAAACGGCCGTTTTTAAAACTTCTTTTTGCATTGATACATGTCCCCTGGGGCAGGACCCGGGTCCCCAAACACTTTTTAGGACAATAACTTGCATATAAGCCTTTATAATTAGCACTTTAGATTTCTCCCATAGATTTTTTGAATTTGCCGCGAACACCCCAATTTGTTCGCTGTTCGGCGAACGGGCGAACAGGCAATGTTCGAGTCGAACATGAGTTCGACTCGAACTCGAAGCTCATCCCTAGCCATGAATATGAACATCCAAAAGTCTAACAGACTACTTTAAATTAGCATGCTTAGGGTAAGTTGAACGTTTGCAGAAGAATGGTTGGAAATTAACTTAAGAAAGAATGAGTCATCTAAGAAAAATTGGATTTCTGCTGTCTAGTGCTCTATGTCCTTTGCACACTACAACTCACAAGACTAATTAATACATCACATTATATACTTAAAGCTGAACTCCAGGCAAAAGCTAACATTGTCTTAATGCAAATGCATGTGTACAGTTAGTTAAATCTTGGTGTTCTATGTGTATTATCTTAACATATGTGCAATGAAACAACTCCTGCATTTTTGCTTCTATGCAGCAGCTTTCTGTAGGTAAGACTGGTCAGCTCTGCACTTTCTTCTTCTTTTGACAATCTGTTGTCAATGGACTTTGTGGGCCAAACATACAGCCCTGCAATGTGCACAGACTATGTGCCGCCGAGTAATGATGTCACTGTTGTGTTACAAAGTAATATTTGGGGTTGCATACAAATCAAACTTCTATCCTTTTGTAGCTTTTGGGGAATACAGTGAAACCTTGGTTAACGGGTAACGTGGTTAACGAGCATTTTGAAAGACGAGCAACTTTATTTTTTTAAATCCTGACTCGGTTTGCGAGTGTTGTCTCGCAAACGAGCAGGATTCAAGCCAATGGGGTGTGCAGTACCGCATTTGGCCAGAGGTGCAGGGGCGCCGGTGACACTCAGAATGGTTCGGAGCTGTTTGGAAATACTCGGAATCACTCTGAAACACTCAGAAATACTCCATTCCACAGTGTTTCTGAGCCTTTCCGAGGGTTTGCGATTTCAGCCGAGCTGTCCCCGAGTATTTCCGAGGCTCTCCGGCGCCCTCCCACCTCTGGCCACATGCAAATAGTGAAAAAATGATATGGACAGCCGCACTCCAAAAAAACCTTGATGGTTGCCTTCATTGTAAAAAGGATAAAAAGCACTACATATCACAGCAAGATAAGGGACAAAGAGGCGACGCGTTTCGCACTATAATCTATTGCTTACTCATAGCTGGCATGTATAAAAAACACTTCTAATATATAGTAAAATCTAAAAAGACATGTGATCCCCATTAACCAATAGTAAATTGAAACCAATCAATACATGGGATAAACAGTAATTAGACAGTGATTAAACATAAATTAGAACCACCTAAATGTATGGATATATCTTGAAAAGTTAACCCCAAGTGCATCCAAACCTCAAAATGCTACAAAATACTACAAAATGTATATTATTTGTTATTTAAATATCAAGTCTATATACATGAGTGTGTGTATCAATGTGTATAAATGTGTATAAATCATATATGTTTTAAACAATCAATAGATGCCGTGTAAAAACTATAAAATAGTATGTGAAAAACATAATATGATGTATGTAGGTTTACCTCATCGATACTACTTACACATTTAATATTCTGTATACGTTCACAGTCCAACACATCGTGTTTTTTTAATATACTAGTGACACAGTTACACCTACACTTTTGAGGATGGTTCTGGTCACTTTTCACTGGTGGCTTTACACATGTCGACATACATCATATTATGTTTTTCACATACTATATTATAGTTTTTACACGGCATCTATTGATTGTTTAAAACATATATGATTTATACACATTTATACACATTGATACACACACTCATGTACATAGACTTGATATTTAAATAACAAATAATATACATTTTGTAGTATTTTGTAGCATTTTGAGGTTTGGATGCACTTGGGGTTAACTTTTCAAGATATATCCATACATTTAGGTGGTTCTAATCTATGTTTAATCACTGTCTAATTACTGTTTATCCCATGTATTGATTGTTTTCAATTTACTATTGGTTAATGGTGATCACGTCTTTTTTAGATTATACTATATATTAGAAGTGTTTTTTATACATGCCAGCTATGAGTAAGCACTAGATTATAGTGCGAAACGCGTCGGATGTTTGCCCCTTATCTTGCTGAGATATGTAGTGCTTTTTATCCTTTTTACAATAAAGGCAACCATCAATGTTTTTTTGGTGTGCGGCTGTCCATATCATTTTTTCACTATTTGCTTTGTGCATTGCCAGCACCCACGGTTTCCTGAGAGGACATTGATTGCTGCAGCATATACACCAGGAGCGGTAACTCCCTTTCCTCCTCTGGCCACATGCGGTATTGCATGCAATAGAAGTCAATGCAGAACAAATTATCTATGTTTCCATTGACTTCTATGGGGAAACTCGCTTTGATATGCAAGTGCTTTGGATTACAAGCATTCTCCTGGAACGGATTATGCTCGTAATCCAAGGTTCCACTGTATATTTAAATACAAATTTAGTGCTTGGAGTTCAGCTTTAATATCACTTCTGCTACCTTAGTAAATGGTGTTTCCTTAAAATGATTATCTATCCTGAGAGTGGCTGCATTGATCAAGTTGTCATTTTGTCTAATTCTATTAAACAAAAGGTGGCATTATCATTTGTCTGCTGGTTTATTTTTAGGCGCTATCCTTTGAGTAGAGATATCAATTTTGGAACGTGGTTCGTGCTTTGCCTTCCAGTCAGTATCATTCTGCTCCTTCTTTCATGGCTATGGCTGCAATGGCTCTTCTTAGGATTCAAGTAAGAAAATTTCAATTATGTTGAAAGCTGTGTATTAAAGAAACAGGACTAAAGAATGTTAATTGCAGTAGAGTTTGCACACAGATTAAATATTAAAGAATAAAGCCAAACTCCTGACAATATATGTAGAACACATAATATATCTGTTTAAAAAAAAAAAGGCTCAAATGGATTTTTGAATATAGCTAGTATGTGTATATCAAATCTGTCATTGATTTACTGTCTTGTAATCTCCTGCACAGCAGAGCCCAGTTTATAAGTGGAAGGTGATTGTCTTTTATTTTATCTTTCATTTTAAATGGTTTATAATTTACCAGTTGACTTACATAGTAAACATTCTTGCATACATTTGATGTTTTTTCCACAGGAAATACTTGGTGTGTACAGTATAGACTTGCTGCGGGGCTGTATGAAGAAACAAAGCTTGTGCTGAAAAAAGAGTATCTCCTGGGTGTTTCCAAAAGGTCCTTGAAGAGTTAAAACGGCTCTACACATTTCGCAACTAGAAATGTCGCTTCTTCAGGAGCTTCTAGATTTTGAGAAAACATGCTTCAATTAGAATATGAAACATAGAGTACATGATAATACATATTGGTATCTACATACATTTAATACAAGTGAACTCACCAATAATTGGTGCTATAGAGAGCATTTGATTGTTGTTATCTCAAAATCTAGAAGCTCCTGAAGAAGCGACATTTCTAGTCGCGAATCATGTAGAGCCGTTTTAACTCTTCAAGAACCTTTTGGATCACCCAGGAGATACTCTTTTTTTCAGCGTGGGCTTTGTTTCTTCATACAGCCCTGCAGCAAGTATATACCGTGTACACACCAAGTATTTCCTGTGGAAAAACCATCTGGCCTTTTTCTATTTTTTGTATTTCTATCTTAGAAACATTATGTGTATATTACATGTTATTATGTGAACTATTACATTTTTTATACGTGCCTATAAAGTCCATTTTTCTTAAAACCTCCAATTCAATCTGCTATTAATATGTGGCACCTTTTTACTTAGGGTGTTTGATTACCACCCCAGGGCATTTTGTAATCAACTCTAACTCTATAACAACAATACAGGTGGGATTTGTACAGCAAATCCGTAGCATAAAAAAAAAACCTTAAATATCTTCTTGTCCAAGTCACCACCTAAACTCATGTTCATTCCTGACTAATAGTTTTCCCCATAATGGATTCCCCAAACAAGTGGGCACATACATCTTTTTAGCATTCTGTCAGTGTTCAGCCTTTCAACCTACAGCATAATCCAAAATGTATAGTGAAAACAATTAGTAATAAAAATATGTATTTTTTAAGCGTTAAAGAGTTGTTTAGATGTGGCAAAGAAAAATCACAACGAGAAAAGGCTTCTGCAAAAGTCATCCTGGACGAATACAAAAAACTTGGCCCTATCAGGTAAGGTAAATACAAATATGTAGGTATTATAGTTGAAATCATATAAAGAATACTAAAGAGCTGTAAACATTATTTTGTAGCTATCAAGAAATCATGACCTTCATTCTTTTTCTGCTGATGGCTCTGCTGTGGTTTACAAGAGATCCTGGATTTTTTCCTGGGTGGTCCTCTCTATTTCCAAAGTAAGTATTGTTTCCAACATTATTATTTAATCAGTATTTGTAGCTCTGTTACTTAAAGAGACTTGGTCACAAGACTATTCATTTCAACAAAAATCTTCTCATAGGATTATGCGCACATTTAACATATTTTATGCGTGTTATTTACCTGTGAAAGCCTTCCGTATGTAGACATCCAAAAGGCCTGAGACTGCTGCTGGGTGCTGCCATCTTGGAAGTGATATCAGCAACCTCAACAGACTTAGAGCTGTCATCCATAGTTAAATATATAGTTATATAGTAGGTAAAGTCGGATAAAGACAATAGTCCATCCAGTCCAACCTGTGTAGGTGTATGTGTGTCAGTGTCGATAATCATTTCCCATATGCCTGTATATTGTGTTCACTAAGATGCGCGTCAATACTCCCTGCTAACACCACCAATTGTGGAAGAGAGTTCCACCTCCTTATCGCCCTGACAGTGAAAATCCCCTGCTCAGCTTTATTTTAAACTGCTTCTCCTCCAATCTCATTGTGTCCTCTTATACTTCCTGAGACTGAATAGTTTTTTTCCTAGGCTGGGATCACCATTAAGGTATTTGTAAATTGCTATCATATCCCCTCTCAAGCGTCTCTTCTCCAGCGAGAATAAATTTAGTGCTTGTTCCTCATAATTGAGGTCCTCGTCCTCCAATCCCCGTATTAATTTAGTTTCCCTTCTTTGGACTCTCTCCAGCTCAAGTACATCCCTTCTGTGGACAGAATACTCCAGATGTGGCCTTACCAGAGTTTTATAAAGTGTCAGGATTATAGTTTTATCTCCAGAGTATATCCCCTTTTTTATGCATGCTAATATTCTGCTGGCTTTGGTAGCTGCAGCTTGACATTGCATGCTGTTGCTCAATCAGTACTCTACTAGGACCCGCAGATCTTTCTCCATCCTTGATTCTCCCAGAGGTTCTCCCCCCTAGAGAGTAGTTTGTGTTTTTACATTTTTACATTTCTCCACATTAACCACTTCAGCCCCGGAAGATTTTCCCACTTAATGACCAGGCCATTTTTTGAGATACGCCACTGCGTCGCTTCAACTGCCAATTGCATGGTCGTGCGACGCTGTACACAACCAAAATTAATGACCTTTTCTTTCCCACAAGCTTTCTTTTGGTGATATTTGTCGCCTCTGCGGTTTTTATTTTTTGCGCTATAAACAAAATATGAGTGACAATTTAAAAAAATATATATATATTTTTACTTAATAAATATCCCAAATAAAAAAAATTATAATAATTCTTCATCAGTTTAGGCAAAAATGTATTCTTCTACATATTTTTGGTAAAAAAAATTGCAATAAGCGTATATTGATTGGTTTACGCAAAAGTTATAGTTATAGCGGTAGGGGACAGATTTATGGCATTTCTATGGCATTTTTAAATTTTATTTATTTTTTACCAGTACTGGCGGTGACCTGCAATTTTTAGCAGGACTGCAACATTGCGGTGGACAGATGGGATACTTTTGACACTTTTGTGGGACCATTGACATTTATACAGCGATCAGTGCTATAAAAATGCACTGATTACTGTATAAATGTCACTGGCAGGGAAGAGATTAACACTAGGGGGCGATCAAGTGGTTAAATGTGTTCCATCATGAGTGGTTCTAACTGTGGAGGGATGGGACTGACTAGAGGAGGAGACATATCACTGTTCCTAATTACTAGGAACAGATGATCTGTCTCTCCTCTCTTGTCAGAACAGGGATTTGTGTGTTTACACGCACAAATCCCCGTTCTGGCTCTCGTGCCCGCAATCACACTTGGCCAGCAGACATCGCGGCCGCCAGCCATGCGCATCGGGTCCTCCTGCCGGGCGGAGTGTGCGCACGCGCCTGCTATGGCTCTTAAAGGAGCCGTCGTACAGGTACAGCGATTTGCGCGAAGGAGACACTTTGCTGACGTAAATGTGTGTGAGCTGGTCGGCAAGTGGTTAAATTGCATTTGCCATGTAGTTGCCCACTCCATTATTTTGTTCAGGTCTTTCTGTAAAATTCCTATATCCTGATGTAAAGTTATTGCCCTGCTTATTTTTGTGTTGTCCGCAAAAACTGAGCTATGTATCCCATCCTCTATATAATTTATGAACAAATTAAACAGAATTGGTCCCAAGACAGAGCCTTGGGGTACCCCGCTTACCACTCCAGACTAGTCTGACTGAGTACACGTTATTTATCACCACCCTTTGGACGTGCCCCTGTAACCAGTTTTCTATCCAGGAACAAACCTTATGGTCCATGCCAACAGACCTCAGTTGACACTATATAGTATTCCTCTTTGCACCTTTCTTGGCAGCCACAAAAAAGGGTTATGTAGGTGGGTGAAGGAAGGTAATGGGAGGTGTGAGTTGCATCAGCAGACAGAGTGGGAAAATGTAAATAAATGTACCCAGAGCATGGCAAAGCCCTTTATTTAAAAAAAAAAAAGTGTGAATTCTTAGTCAATTACTTCATCCAGCGATGTAGATTCTTCAAGAATAAAGGAATGACACCCCAGCAACCCGCCAATATAGGATACCCTAATCCAAGGGCCCTCTCCCACTGAACTCTCATAGCAAATGACAACTCCCTGCCTGGCTGACAAAACTCAGCAAACCAGTGATGCAGTCTAATATCATTGATCACATCAGCCTGTAGTCCCTGGCTGCTTTGTTTTGCATACAGAAGCCAACAGTATGATTATGTCAATTAGCAGCAATAGATGTTTTTTTATCTTACTTTTGCTGTAGTACATTCTACAGATATGTAATTTCACATGCAGGTTTAGGGCATCCCCAAGCTTGTTATTTATTGGTGTTAAAGCTGTCCTGTAAGAATTACTAAAAACACCCAATCTCCACTGAACTGTATTTTTAAAACAGTTTTTGCATTGGTATATGTTCGATATGGCAGTGCCCAACTTCCCAAGCTTCTTAACCAAAAGCTTGCAAACGGTCCAATCTTGCTTTACTGGTATGTTGATGATAGTATGTCTGTAACAGAGAAGTGTGGGATTTTAAACAAACAAACAATCATACTCACCTACAGTATGTGGCTGCAGAATCAATCTGATGCTGCAGCTGTCCCCCAATGGCTCTAGGGCCGAGAACCAAGTGATAACATGACTGCTGATCGCTACTTTCTTGGGCTGCTCTGAGCAGAGAGTAGTGATTCTGCTCCTCCAGCGGACACTGGAGTGCTGGGCTATGGAGGGGGTGGGAGCGGCTGGCTCAGGCTCTCAGGAGTATACTGAAAGGCTGAGCTAGCTGCCTGTCAGACATTTGGGGGATCTCAAAAATATGGCAGGATCCTTCCAGAGCCTGGAGCAGCTCTTTGATGTCAGCTGTTAGCTAGCAGAAATAAATGCACTTCTGTAAACCATATGAGAAGCATGGCCAAAAAAGCTTTGGCCATACTTCTCCTTTAAAGAAAATC
Organism: Rana muscosa; assembly: GCA_029206835.1. NCBI lineage: Eukaryota > Metazoa > Chordata > Amphibia > Anura > Ranidae > Rana > Rana muscosa. The sequence goes on from CM055118.1 coordinate 708,932,142, forward strand.
TTGTGCCACCATCATTAAACTTATTCTAATGTACATTATAATTCTACCTAGTAACTTGTGACCCTAAAAAAAAACAAATACTCCCTATGCACTTTATTCCCTTTTTGTCCCCTAGTCTAGTAGTCTTACTACTCTTCAAACATATGCCTACTTTTTTTTCCCCACGTGATTGAGAGTAGGCTTTCTTTTGCTGGATCCTTAAAGCTGGGTGCACACTAACAGTTTTTTTAAAAACTGACAGCTCCGGTCAGAGACACTGTACTAACCATTCGAGGTCAGTATAGCGATCTCCCCCACTGAGCAATTGTGTTCTGACAGGGGGACAGCCCCTCCAGAACACTCTGATCAGCACTCTCTGCCATTGGCTGAGAGCGCTGATCGGGAGTCAGACAGCTGCTGGTTTTCCAGCATGCACGTATGACAGAAGCCAAATGAACGGAGGCTTCTGTTGGACAGACCAACATACACACAGTCAGAATGCCGTTTTTTTTTTTTAACCAGTAAATGTCTCCCCACACTCTGCCTGTGTGTACAATGTTTTAGCTTGCCCACCAATGACGCAAATGCCAGATCTTGCTCAAGTGGATAAAGAGATCTGGTGCCATTGTCTATGCAGAAGCAAATGTTTGCACTTTAAATTTGCTGGAAGCACTGTCTCCTTGGTGTATTGACAATGATTCCCCAGGTGGTTTCAGGAAGGCTTTGCCGACATCTCCAGAGGCTAGGTAAATGGGTAGAATGTCAGAGTCTACTGAATACTGAACTATTTAAAGCTATTCGGCTAACAATCCTGTATTAGGGGAGGAAGGGGTGCTAGTAACTGAAAATGTTAAGTAAACAAAAAAGCCTATTTAAGATTTTAAAAACATTTCAGTACTCTATTAATAGCATTTGTTTTTACATTTTCTGAACAGTTTGTGGCAAACTAATTTTTAAGAAATCTGCCAGCTTTGTAAAGACAAAACTAACAATTAATAGGAAGTAAAGCTATTAAAACAGTGCTCTGTGTGCCTGCGTGGGTTTCTTCTGGGTACTCTGGTTTCCTCCCACACTTCAAAAGACATGCATAGTTACATAGTTACATAGTTAGGTTGAAAAAAGACACAAGTCCATCCAGTTCAACCAATAGAAAAACAAGCAAAAATTAAATAATATCATACAATCCCATATACCCAATCTACACCCACAGTTGATCCAGAGGAAGGCGAAAAACCCCAGCAGAGCATGCTCCAATTTGCTACATGCAGGTAGGTTGATTGTTTCCTGTCTAAATTGGCCCTAATATTTATATGTATGCATGTGGTTTAGGGACCTTAGACTGTAAGCTCCCTGAGGGCAGGGGCTGATATGAATGTACAATATATATAAAGCACTAGATAAATTGTTTACACTGTATAAATACCCGTAACAAATAAATAAAATATAAATAATTTCACCAGAAAGGGAAATGGTTTTCTGTATAAAACATACAGTCATTATGTTAAGATATTTATTTTCTTTCTATATCTTTGCATTCACTGAGACGTTTCCATAAATGGGTCATTTTAATTTTTTAATCAACTTTGTTTCTAGTTACCGTGGGTTTGCTACTGACTCTACTTCAGCTTTACTGCTGGGTCTCTGTTTCTTTATCATCCCCGCATATCCTTGGAAAAGAAAAAACGCTGGCAATAACAGTTGAGTATTCTCCTAAAAAGGAACAATTTCACAGAAGTTAATTTTGTCAAATGCATAAACAGTCCTAACATAAAGCACGTGCCTCTTTTTTCAAACTATTTGGAAAACTATTTTAAATACAAGTTTCCACTTTCCTAAAATTCATATCCAACTACACTGATAGGTCTCAGATTTTTTTATCCAGTTATGTTTCTCATTTGTAAGGCTGGGTTTACACTGGTACGACAAACGCTCTGACATTGGGAGCTCATGTTGCATGACGTGTGAAAATCAATAGTTCCCTATGAGAGCTGTCTTAACTGGTCCGACACAAGTCGGTCCGACTTTGAAAATGCTCCCTGTACTATTTTGGTCCGACTTTGATCCTACTTCAGCCCATTGAAGTTGGATCAAAGTAGGATCCTTGTCCTTACCATCCGACTTTTGACATCCGACATGGTGATTACAGCAGCAGTAAAAGGAATTTATCTCACACTGGGATTGTTTTGATTGGTCAAAGGACAAGTCAGACTATCACAAAGTTGAAACAAAGTAGTATTCTCTTCATTCAAGTCGGATGGATGTAGGACCAATGTAGGACCAATGTAGGACTGATGTCGCAGAGCAAAATAGGATGAAAGTCGTATGATTGTCGTGTAGTATCAGTGTGAACCCAGCCTAATGTAATCTTTACATGCTTTGTATTCAGATTTTATAATTGAAACATGTTGTATTTCTTGCAGAAAAATCAATTTCAGCCCTGGTTCACATTGGTACAATTTGACATGCCATTTGACATGTCAAATGGCATGTCAAATTGGCGGCATTTTCCGGCAATTGCACCATCCTAAACGGTACGATGCCGTTTCTGCGGTGCTGCACCAATTTCAAAAAGTAGTTTCTGTACTACTTTTTGCGATTTCAGGCCGTGATTTACATTGACATCTGTGCAGAAACCTGCACAGATGTCTCTGAAATCGCGGCCGAAATCAGGACTGACAAGCGGGAGTGAAATCGTGCAAGTTCAGCTGAACTCGCACGGCTTCATTCCCGCAGCTCAGTGTGAACCTGGGCTCAATAAAATGGTTTAAAAGGGCTATCTTGGATGGAAACAGCCATACCATAGTTTGTAATCCTTATGACTGGGTTATTTCTGTAGCTATTTTACCAAAATCCTTTTGACAGAATACCAAAACAGATAGGAATGGTTTATAGTTGTCAATCATACAAGTAAATTGACTTTAATATAAAAATGTTTATAAGTGGGCCATATATTTGCTGGGGGGCAGTGGGTGGGACATGTTTACCATATGCCACTTGTGGACCTGTGCCCTGTGCAGCATTTTAGGAGGATCACAATTACCAAACTACATACTGTATACAACAAATGCAAACATTTTATTTTTCTTGCAACGTCACACTGTTTGAGGGCCAAAGCAGAAGAATTGAAAGAGAGATTTTCTGAAAAGAGTTCCAAAACGCTTTGTAGCTCAAGTAAACATGTAACCCATTTTAATTTTGCAGCCTTTTGGATAGGTGGAGTGTACAGTTCAGCTGTAGATGTGCCTATAATGCAAGCATCCATGTGCCCTTAGAATACATATAAATAGACTTTGCACTTTAGATTAAAGCCTCCTACACACGGTCGGGCTTCAAACAAACTTTTCCGTGGATTTTTATCCAAAGGGAGTTGGCCGGGCACACCCATTGCATCCACACGGCAGGACTTTTCTGCAAACTTTCCCAAAACTTTCCCAACATCACGTGCTTTTTCTGCTCATTTCTGCTCTTTACCGCCACCCTTTGGTCAACGTCTGCTATTGTTGGTTGATTTTAACATTGGTTCTGGGCATGCGTATTTGTACTTCGGACAAAAGTCTGATGGATTTCTGTACACACGGTCGGACTTTGCACCATCGGACTTTTGTTGCCGAAAAGTTTGTCCATTTGCAGAGCGAACTTTTGTCCGATGAAAACCGAAAAATTTGTCCGATGGAGCGTACACACGGTCAGATTTTTGGGAAAACGTGCTCATTTTGAAGTTGGCAAAAAGTCAGACAGTGTTTACAGGCCTTAAGACACACTGCTTGGCCCTCCCAGAGCTTGGTAACATTGCATCCAGAAGTTCAAGCTCTTGTGTAGTGATGAGCCGAACACCCCCGGGTTCGGTTCGCACCAGAACCCGCGAACGGACCGAAAGTTCGAACGAACATTAGAACCCTATTAAATACAATGGATGCGAACGTTCGAATTCTAAAGTGCTAATTATAACAACTATTATGCATGTTATTGTCCTAAAAAGGGTTTGGGAACCCGGGTTCTGCACCAGGGGACATGTATCAATGCAAAAATAAGTTTTAAAAACGGTCGTTTTCCGGGAGCAGTCATTTTAATGATGCATAAAGTGAAAAAAAAAAAGTCAAATATTCCTTTAAATATCGTACCTGGGGGGTGTCTAAAGTATGCCTGTGAAGTGCCACGTGTTTCCCGTGTTTAGAACTGTCCCTGCACAAAATGACACTTCTAAAGGAAAAAAAAGCCATTTAAAACTGCTTGCGGCTTTAATGTAATGTCTGGTCCCGGTAATATGGATGAAAATCTTTAAGAAAAATGGCATAGCTACCCCATGACCCCCCCCCTACCCCAGCCCATTACCAGCCCCTTTGGGTCTTGTATGGATATTAAGGGGAACCCCGCACATAAAATAAAAAAGGCCCTATATACTCTGAACAGCCGTATACAGGCGGTGCATACAAGACAGGGACTGTAGGTTTGTTCTTATGTAGAATCTGTTTGTAATTTTGAACAGGTACATTGTTGAAGTGTAGCTCCAGACCAAAAATCTATTTTTAAACTTTTTGGAAAACATAGGTAAGGGTTATCACCCCTGTAACATTTGTTTTGCTGTCTGTGCCCCTGTTCAGAACATTTCACCTCACTTTCCGTCCTAATGACAACTGTTTTTGAAATGTGGTGTTTTTCTTGAAACAAGGATTGCTGATAAAGCATCAGTACAGAGGAGACACCTTTCTCCCATATTTATTCTTACAGGAGAGAATTTTCCTTCCTAGTGGTAGATTTCCTCTCACTTCCTGTTGTCTTCTTGCGTTTGCAAGTAGGAGTCGTTTGTAAGTTGGATGTTTGAAAGTAGGGACCTGCCGTATATACTCTGCAGAAATAGGCCCCTTAGTTGTTGGTGTTGGCACAACACTGTAAGCACTCACAGTTACTCTTGGTTGGTGCTGGAACGCCCTGCTGTCAACTATTATATCAGGAATTTTAATTACATATAATTGTTGAACAGTGGTAGTAAAAATTGGGCCTTTGATGGTGGTGCTGGTGCCACAACACTGTAAGCCCTGACAGTTACTCTTGGTGGGTGCAGCAATGGGCCCTGCTGTGAATTATTAGATCAAGAATTGTAATTACATGCCCCTGTTGAACAGGGGCTGAAAAATTGGGCCTTAGGCACTGGTGGCACAACACTGCAACCCTTCACAGATACTGTACTTGGAGCACAGCAATGAGCCCTGTTGCAAAGTATTGCTTCAAAAATTGTAATGACACGCCCCTGTTAAACAGGGGCTGAAAAATTGGGCCTTAGGCACTGGTGGCACAACACTGCAACTCCTCACAGATACTGTACTTGGAGCACAGCAATGAGCCCTGTTGCAAAGTATTGCTTCAAAAATTGTAATTACACGCCCCTGTTAAACAGGGGCTGAAAAATTGGGCGTTAGGCACTGGTGGCGGCACCCATAAACAAAAATGATCTTCCAAGCTATCATCATCAATCGTATCATTGAGGACTCGGAGGAGGAGGATAGCCAGTCAACATAACAGCACAGGCACTCAGCATCAGCATCAGTCTTGAAGGGATGTGACATTTTAAAATCAATTAGTCTGTTATATCAGCATCAGGTGTGTGGTAGCTGGTGGTGATCCAAGACTGGTTCATCTTGATGAAAGTCAGTCGATCAACCGAGTCGGTGGACAGGCGCACCCTGTGATCCGTGACAAATCCTCCAGCAGCACTGAATGTGCGTTCCGAAAGAACGCTGGATGCAGGACAGGCCAGTAGCTCAATTGCATACTGTGCAAGCTCTGGCCAGTGATCCATCCTCAAGACCCAGTAAGCCAGAGGATTTTCGGTGGGGAAGGTGTCCAAGTCTGACCTTGCCCCTAGATATTCCTGCACCATGTTTATCAGACGCTGGCGATGGTTGCTGGAACCGATCATACTTTGGGGCTGCGGACTAAAGAATTGTCTGAACGCATCGGTCAGACGGCCACCTTCCCCACCGCTCCTTCTTTGACTGGCCGAAGCCTCAGCAACTCGTTGTCCAGGACCAGGAGTTTGCAACCTCCCAGTCTCTGGGAACGCGTTGCACAGACCTTTCTGCAAGGCCTCCCGGAGTTGTCTCATCCTCTGCTCCCTCTGCGACGGTAACATAAGGTCCGCAACCTTACCCTTGTACCGTGGATCAAGGAGAGTGGCCAGCCAGTAATGGTCCCTCTCCTTGATCCGAAGAATACGAGGATCCTTCCGCAGACTTTGCAGGATCAGGGAGGCCATGCAGCGTAGGTTTGCTGAGGCATTCGCTCCGGAGTCCTCTGGGTCACTAAGGACGACATGATCCGCAGCCACCTCCTCCCAGCCACGTACAAGTCCACTGGTTTCTTGGGACTGTAAATCATCCCTAAAAGACTGCTGCTGATGATGCTGAGTGCCAGCCTCCACCTCCATGCTGACACAATCCTCCTCCTCCTCCTCCTCCTCCTCCTCCTCTTCCTGTGCGATGGGTGGGACAGAAGGAACACTGTCTGGGTAAAGGGGGCCTTGAGAGGCAAGGAAGTCCTCCTCTTCCTGCCTCTGTTCTGCCTCAAGTGCCCTGTCCATTATTCCACGCAGCGTGTGCTCCAACAGGTGGACAAGAGGTACAGTGTCACTGATGCATGCACTGTCACTGCTCACCATCCTCGTGGCCTCCTCAAATGGTGCCAGGACAGTGCATGCATCCCTGATCATGCCCCACTGGCGTGGAGAAAAAAAACCAAGCTCCCCTGACCCTGTCCTGGTGCCGTAGTCGCACAGGTACTCATTGATGGCCCTCTGCTGCGTGTGCAGCCGCTGCAGCATGGCCAACGTTGAGTTCCACCTGGTGGGCATGTCACATATAAGGCGGTTCTTGGGCAGGTTCAACTCCTTTTGCAGCTCAGCCAGGCGAGCACTGGCATTATAAGATCTGCGGAAATGCACACAGACTTTCCTGGCCTGCCTCAGGACATCCTGTAAGCCCGGGTACCTGCCCAAGAAGCGCTGCACCACCAGGTTAAGGACGTGAGCCACACAGGGCACATGGGTCAGTTGTCCCTGTCGGAGGGCGGAGAGGAGGTTGGTGCCATTGTCGCAAACCACCATTCCTGGCTTAAGCTGGCGTGGCGTCAACCACCTCTCGGCCTGGCCCTGCAGAGCAGACAGGACCTCTGCCCCAGTGTGGCTTCTGTCCCCCAAACACACCAGCGCAAGCACGGCATGGCATCTTTTTGCCTGCGTACTTGCGTAGCCCCGTGAACGGCTACGGAGCACCGCTGGTTCATAGGACAAACCACAGGAAGAGGCCATGGAGGAAGAAGAAGAGGAGGGGGTGGAGGAGAGAGGTGTGTCACAACCAGTAGTAGCATTTTGGAGGCGTGGCGGTGGGACAACCTCCAACACTACTGCACCTTGTCCTGAATCCTTCCCAGCTGCCAAAAGAGTGACCCAATGGGCCGTGAAAGAAAGGTAACGTCCCTGTCCATGCCTGCTGGACCATGAGTCAGCGGTAATATGCACCTTACCGCTGACCGCCCTGTCCAGCGAGGCCAAGACATTGCCTTCCACATGCCGGTAGAGAGCCGGAATAGCCTTCCGTGAGAAAAAGTGGCGTTTGGGAACCTGCCACTGAGGAACCGCACATTGCACAAACTCACGGAAGGGGGCCGAGTCTACCAACTGAAAAGGCAGCAGTTGAAGCGCTAGCAATTTAGCCAAGCTAGCATTCAACCGCTGGGCATGTGGATGGCTGGGAGTGAACTTCTTTCGACGGTCCAGCAGCTGGGGCAGGGAAATTTGCCTGCTAGAATCGGACGTCGGTGTACTGCTAGCAGAGTGGGCGCAAGTACTTGGCTGTGACACACCTAATTCTACACCTTCATTCCTCTCAGTGCATGTTTCAGAGAGGACTGAAGTTATAGTGGGGTTGGAGATCCCAGCTGATGCGGTGCAAGGAGAGGTCCGCTTTGTTCTTTGGTGTGGGTCTTTGAGGTAGGCTTGCCAACGAGCTGCATGGCAGGTCAACATATGTCTGGTCAGGCATGTGGTACCCAAGCGGCTGATGTTTTGGCCACGCGATATACGCTTGAGACATATGTTGCAAACAGCAGCTGTGCGATCTGATGCACTAGCCTCAAAAAAGGCCCACACCAAAGAACTTTTTGAATGACGGGCAGAGGCAGCGCCCTGCACAGGCGGAGCTCTGCGGTGTGATTCCGTCGGTGTACTGCCCTTACGCTGGCCACCAAAGGGCATCCTGCCTCGTTGGAGATGTGCCTCCTCCTCATCCTCCTCCTCCTCCTCTCTCCTATTAGGCACCCACGTGGAGTCATTGACCTCATCATCCCCTCCCTCCTCATCACTGGAGCCAATCTGGCAGTATGCTGCAGCTGCTGGAACATGACTGCCAGATTGGTGTCCTTCTTGAGCATCCCCTCTGTCTGCTCTCACGCTACTGCCTTCCTCTAGCTGGGTTTCATCATCAGACCCTTCGAAATGCTGGGCATCCTCCTGGAGCATGTACCCAACACTGTGCTGAAACAGTTCGGGGGACTCCTCAGGAGGAGGACATGGTGGGTCTAGGGAAGGAGTGACTGATGATTTGTCTGACATTGATACCAGGGAAGACGACGCTTTGGCAGCTGCTTTTCCAGTACCCTGAGCCTGGGTGAGAGAGGATGAGGAGGAGGAGGAGGGCTTGGTCATCCACTCTACCAAGTCTTCGGCATGATGTGGCTCAACATGTCCAGCTGCCGAAAAGAAGGACAAGCGTGTCCCATGGCCATGTGCTGATGACAATGCACCGCGTCCACGACCAGCACTGTTGCCCCCAGACACAGAGCCTGCTTGCCCTCTTTTATTGCCTCCTGACTGTCTGCCTCTCCTTGTTTGCCTTCCAGACATTCTAATAGATGGCCTGCAGGGAGATGGGAAAAAAGCAATAAGGGCTACCTTCAGGTGTCCTTCTCTGTCCCTTGAAACAAGGACTTTCACAGTGAAAGAAACTGACACTGTCCCTACCTAGAGTTTTCTGTCCCTAGAATAAATGTTTTTTTTAATCACAATATAGCACAAGGACAATTCACTCAATGTCTCTCCAGGTCCCTGGAAACAAGGACTTGCAGAGTGAAAGAAACTGACACTGTCCCTACCTAGAGTTTTCTGTCCCTAGAATAAATGTTTTTTTTAAGCACAATATAGCACAAGGAAAATTAACTCACTGTCCTTACAGGTCCCTGGAAACAAGGACTTGCAGAGTGAAAAAAAAAAAACACTCTCCCTACCTACAGTTTTCTGTCCCTAGAAAAAATGTTTTTTTTAAGCACAATATAGCACAAGGACAATTAACTCACTGTCCTTACAGGTCCCTGGAAACAAGGACTTGCAGAGTGAAAGAAAAAAAACACTCTCCCTACCTACAGTTTTCTGTCCCTAGAAAAAATGTTTTTTTTAATCACAATATAGCACAAGGAAAATTAACTCACTGTCCTTACAGGTCCCTGGAAACAAGGACTTGCAGAGTGAAAGAAAAAAAACACTCTCCCTACCTACAGTTTTCTGTCCCTAGAAAAAATGTTTTTTTTAATCACAATATAGCACAAGGAAAATTAACTCACTGTCCTTACAGGTCCCTGGAAACAAGGACTTGCAGAGTGAAAGAAACTGACACTGTCCCTACCTAGAGTTTTCTGTCCCTAGAATAAATGTTTTTTTTAAGCACAATATAGCACAAGGACAATTAACTCACTGTCCTTACAGGTCCCTGGAAACAAGGACTTGCAGAGTGAAAGAAACTGACACTGTCCCTACCTAGAGTTTTCTGTCCCTAGAATAAATGTTTTTTTTAAGCACAATATAGCACAAGGACAATTAACTCACTGTCCTTACAGGTCCCTGGAAACAAGGACTTGCAGAGTGAAAGAAAAAAAACACTCTCCCTACCTACAGTTTTCTGTCCCTAGAAAAAATGTTTTTTTTAATCACAATATAGCACAAGGAAAATTAACTCACTGTCCTTACAGGTCCCTGGAAACAAGGACTTGCAGAGTGAAAGAAAAAAAACACTCTCCCTACCTACAGTTTTCTGTCCCTAGAAAAAATGTTTTTTTTAATCACAATATAGCACAAGGAAAATTAACTCACTGTCCTTACAGGTCCCTGGAAACAAGGACTTGCAGAGTGAAAGAAACTGACACTGTCCCTACCTAGAGTTTTCTGTCCCTAGAATAAATGTTTTTTTTAAGCACAATATAGCACAAGGAAAATTAACTCACTGTCCTTACAGGTCCCTGGAAACAAGGACTTGCAGAGTGAAAGAAACTGACACTGTCCCTACCTAGAGTTTTCTGTCCCTAGAATAAATGTTTTTTTTAAGCACAATATAGCACAAGGACAATTAACTCACTGTCCTTACAGGTCCCTGGAAACAAGGACTTGCAGAGTGAAAGAAACTGACACTGTCCCTACCTAGAGTTTTCTGTCCCTAGAATAAATGTTTTTTTTAAGCACAATATAGCACAAGGAAAATTAACTCACTGTCCTTACAGGTCCCTGGAAACAAGGACTTGCAGAGTGAAAGAAACTGACACTGTCCCTACCTAGAGTTTTCTGTCCCTAGAATAAATGTTTTTTTTAAGCACAATATAGCACAAGGACAATTAACTCACTGTCCTTACAGGTCCCTGGAAACAAGGACTTGCAGAGTGAAAAAAAAAAAAACACTCTCCCTACCTAGAGTTTTCTGTCCCTAGAAAAAATGTTTTTTTTAAGCACAATATAGCACAAGGACAATTAACTCACTGTCCTTACAGGTCCCTGGAAACAAGGACTTGCAGAGTGAAAGAAAAAAAACACTCTCCCTACCTACAGTTTTCTGTCCCTAGAAAAAATGTTTTTTTTAATCACAATATAGCACAAGGAAAATTAACTCACTGTCCTTACAGGTCCCTGGAAACAAGGACTTGCAGAGTGAAAGAAAAAAAACACTCTCCCTACCTACAGTTTTCTGTCCCTAGAAAAAATGTTTTTTTTAATCACAATATAGCACAAGGAAAATTAACTCACTGTCCTTACAGGTCCCTGGAAACAAGGACTTGCAGAGTGAAAGAAACTGACACTGTCCCTACCTAGAGTTTTCTGTCCCTAGAATAAATGTTTTTTTTAATCACAATATAGCACAAGGAAAATTAACTCACTGTCCTTACAGGTCCCTGGAAACAAGGACTTGCAGAGTGAAAGAAACTGACACTGTCCCTACCTAGAGTTTTCTGTCCCTAGAATAAATGTTTTTTTAAGCACAATATAGCACAAGGACAATTAACTCACTGTCCTTACAGGTCCCTGGAAACAAGGACTTGCAGAGTGAAAGAAAAAAAACACTCTCCCTACCTACAGTTTTCTGTCCCTAGAAAAAATGTTTTTTTTAATCACAATATAGCACAAGGAAAATTAACTCACTGTCCTTACAGGTCCCTGGAAACAAGGACTTGCAGAGTGAAAGAAACTGACACTGTCCCTACCTAGAGTTTTCTGTCCCTAGAATAAATGTTTTTTTTAATCACAATATAGCACAAGGACAATTAACTCACTGTCCTTACAGGTCCCTGGAAACAAGGACTTGCAGAGTGAAAGAAACTGACACTGTCCCTACCTAGAGTTTTCTGTCCCTAGAATAAATGTTTTTTTTAAGCACAATATAGCACAAGGACAATTAACTCACTGTCCTTACAGGTCCCTGGAAACAAGGACTTGCAGAGTGAAAGAAACTGACACTGTCCCTACCTAGAGTTTTCTGTCCCTAGAATAAATGTTTTTTTTAAGCACACTATAGCAGAAGCACAAAACACACTGACACTCTCCCTACCTATCCTTCTCTTTCCCTAAACTAAAGGAATCCAGGTTAAGCAAGAAAGAAATAACAGTCACTGTCCCTGCCTATGCTACTCTATCCCTGCTCCGGAACACACTACACTAGGCCGCCGTGCTGGCGGCCTTTTATAGTGTGGGGCGTGTACTAAACACCCTCAGCAATAATTGGCCACAGGCATCCTGCCTGTGGCCAATCATTGCTCTCCTCGCTGCCGGCGCTGTGATTGGCCAAGCATGCGGGGTCACAGTGCATGCTTGGCCAATCACAGCGCCTGGATGACACTGCGATGGCGTAGTGCATTGTGGGCCGTTCGCGTCACTCGAATTTGGCGCGAACGGCCCAAATCGTTCGATCTTCGTCGAACGATCGAACAGCCAATGTTCGAGTCGAACGTATGTTCGACTCGAACACGAAGCTCATCCCTACTCTTGTGCCTGTAAAACAGTGGTTCTTAAGTCCTGCCGTGTGTATGCTATGGGTGTGCCCGGCCAACTCCCTTCGGACAAAAATCCACCGAAAAGTTTGTTTGAAGTCCGACCGTGTGTACGAGGCTTTAAACTTTTTTCACTTGCGTTGACCTTGGCAGTTTAATCGCATTATTTGTAATAGAGATCCTTCTTACATTCAACAGATTCTTTTGATTATGCCCCACTCATCACGTGGAAAGAATTTCAGGCCTGTATGCCTTGGGATATTGGTATTCTTGTTGGTGGTGGATTTGCATTGGCAGAAGGATGTGAGGTAATATGTTTTTGTGTTTTAGTCATTCTCATATTAATGATGAAAAGCAGTTTACTAATATGTTTTCAGTTTCCCCCAAATGTTTTCTTTTCAGTTTTGAGATTATTTCCGTGGTATGTTATTCCTTCAGTAGGAACATGATGAGTAACGTTCAATTATATTTAAGCTAAAAAATGAACACTATCTACACTAAAACAGCAAAGTTTGATATTCAGAACATTAATGAGTTATGTAAGCTTAGACGTGATTTTTTTTTTTTATAATAAGGGCCTATACACCCAATCATCAAAGGGAAAAAATTGGCACGCATTCCTTAAAGTGCTCATTAGATGACTGGTATTTGTAAAACATGGAGAGTTCTTGTTTGCTAAGTTTGTACTAATACTGTATCCTGCCAAATGGAACAAATGTTGCAATCCTTGCTCCACATCCACAACACCTTTCCCCAGGTGGGCTTACTTTGGCACATTTTACACAATCAACATATTCCTGGTAGAACCATAGCACTTTTTACAATAGAGTATGAAGCCATTTTTTGTTTGTTTTAGATGCATTGTTTAAGGATTAGAGCCTCTGGCTGCATTTTATTGCATCTTGCGTACCTGCTGGGTAGATTCTCTTTTTTTCTGTTTGTATTGATGACCACTGTCAGTGAGACAGAAAGTGGTGGGTAATCCAAAATACTAAAGTTGTCACCAGTACAAGCGAAGGCAAGAAGATTTTCCAATATGGACACCTGCTGTGATTACAACTTTTTAATGGGGAGATTTCCTCTTACATCCTGTTGCATATACACAGCAGCAAAGAATAAACAAAACAGAGGGTTTTGGCTGTACATACACTCCACTCTACAAAAGTCAAAAGTGAAAAACAGCCATCTGAACGTGTAAGCTAAGCCGTGTCTCACACTATGAATTGCACAGGAATGCACTGCGCATTTTTGTGTGATTCACATGCGATTCAGTGCACTGCAGTTTGAGTCCATTAATTTCACATGCACTACTTTTGGAAACGCACTGCAACTGGATTGCCTGGTACTCTTGTACCATGCGATACCGTGTAAGCAAAGCACTCCATTAGCAACCTGTATTTGGGGTGTTATTAAAAGAGAAGTATGGGATTAATTTTTATTTTGGAAACATACATATCTAGGTAGATGCAGCAACAGTCCGATGCTGCATCTGTCCCCCACTGACTCTAACACTGAGAATTGAGCGATCAAACACCGCGATCGTTCGCCTTCTCAAAGCTCCCTGAGCAGAGCTGGTGACTGTCAGTCACTGGCTCTCTGCTCTGCCCCCCCCCCCATGCTCACTGGAGCACTGGGCTATGGAGGGGATGGGAGCGGGAGTGGCCAACTCAGGCTCTCAGCGGCTCACTTAAAGGCTGAGCTGGGTGCCAGTCCAGGCTCCTGGGTGGATCCTGACTATATGGTCGCTATCTTTCCTGAGTCTGGACCGACTCTGTGACTTCCACTTCAGCCCACTTTCTGCTGAAAACGGGTCACGGGAGTGCAAAACTAACTGCACTCATGTCCTCCACAGGAGAAGTACAACCAATCAAGTTTGGCTGTACCACTCCTTTAACTGACACCTGCTGCACATCGCAACTGCAGTGCATTTTGAACACAGTGCGGGTAATGTGCACAGAATGCATGTTTCCCGAACCACGTTCTAGTGTAAACCTAGCCTAAAAGAGGAAAAAAATATTGTATGTGTCATTGATCTTTCATTATCCCATTGCAGGTTTCTGGACTGTCACAGTGGATAGGGAACAAGATGACTCCACTTGGCTCATTACCTATTTGGAGTGTGGTTCTCATTGCATGTGTTATTGTGACATCGGTAACTGAAGTTGCCAGCAATCCTGCAACAATTACCATATTCTTACCTATATTGGCTCCATTGGTGAGTTGAAAAAAATCATATTTATAGTCATTGCAAGAATTGCAACATAATTTTGATTTGTTAGAGGATATAATAAAGCGTATTCATTATTCTTAAAGTTCACAATATATTTGTAAACATTAGCATATATTGTATAGCTTTATATATACTGTATTGAATTCATTTTTATCTTATGTATGGTCCCAGCTGAAACCTTGTATTTTTGTCAAAAATAGCAACAATATTGATTGTAAAGGTTAACCACTTCCTATTCTGGCACTTCTCTCCTCTGCTAGAAATATACTCAGAACCCCCAAACATTATATATGTTTCATGAATTAAAAAATAACAAAACAGTAAAGTTAGCCCAATTTTTTTGTATAATGTGAATGATGTTACGCCAAGTAAATAGATACCGAACATGTCACGCTTTTTTTTATTAATCACTTTTATTCCTATTACAAGGAATGTAAACATCCCTTGTAATAGGAATAGTGCATGACAGGTCCTCTTTATGGAGAGATGTGGGGTCTATAAGACCCCATATTTCTCCTCCAGGCTGGAAAGATTGAGATAAAAAAAAAAGAATGATCACTTTCTTTTCCAGGTGAGGTCTCTGCTTTGTTTACTTCCGCCGGCCGAACGTGATGTTATAACGTTGCGCCCGGCCTCTGAAGGTCATAGAAATGACTGGGGACCATCTGGTCTCCGGAAATCTCTATGATCAACATCCGGCAGCGGCGGATTCTTTCTCCGGTTCGCCAATTGTATGCCCGGAAAAGCACCAGAGGGCTGCGGGATAATTATTAAAGAAACAGGCTATTGTAACAACAGCAGTGTTAAGTATCCTTACAAGTGTATTTTTGCAATAATTTGATAGAGGTAGGTGTAGCAGGGTATTTTTACCTGCAAGACTATGTTTCCCAGCACGCTTTGCGGCACCCAGGGTGCCATTCCCCACGCAAGGACTGCTGGGTGGACTTTAAAAGGGGAGAGGCGGGGTTCGCTCGGCCTCTTGGAACGCCGCCCTCCTTGCAAGAGGATCCCCTGCACTTGCCTGCTGCGCGCGCTAGGCCTGAAGCCTGGGCCTCGCGTTCTTTTGTTCCAGAGAGCCCTTCCATTCCGCTGGGGAGTTGGTGAGGCATCCGATCCACCTGAGGTGCCATCATCTTCTGAAGAACCGAGGACTCGATGCATCGTGGACACAGTGACGCCACTCACAGTAGCGGAGGAACCGGACAGGAGTCGGGTGAGAGAGCGCCAGCTCAGAATCTTATAAGAATGACTTTGTGCCTTTTGACTTTGCTTAGCCCCCCCCCTCTTTGAACACAGTTATACTTTGGAGAGACTGTTTGTGCTGAACTGAGTTTGTCGGTCTCTCCATCTTTGCCTGGTTGGCTAACATCTGTTACCCCCTTTTCTGGATTACAAATTGGTTTCTCCATGTGCACCACCGACAGTTGCTAGCGAAGATTCTCCAGCGAACTATACCCTAAGTTATAGTCAGGCCTGACTGGGTAGTTTAGGACTCTGCTGGGCGCCATTTTTATTGCTCACGAGGGAGGATTGCAGCAGTGGGATTGATGTGTTATTGCATTATTGACTGTTATACCCTTCTAATGTGCACACCTATACTGCGGGGATCTGCATAGAACATTTTGTACAAATTACTCTGTTATCTTTCTACTTCCAGTAAAGAATTATAGTTAAGTAATTTGGTGGTGAGTGTCAATTACTTGCTGGCATACAAAGGGGGTTGTACTGTACAATAGTGTATCGAGATAATACAATTGTACCATCCTCCCCTTTCCTAACTGTGTCAGAGAGAAGTCAGAGCCGATTGCCAGGGGTTCGTAGCAGTGCATTACAGGGCCCAAACAAACAAGCAGCTATCAGGCTACGTACTTACCGAGGCCGAGATGCCGAGAGTGGTTCACCCTTGCACCCAAGCGCACTCCGCCCCCTGGAGGTGAGACAGGGAGAGGACAGCACGAGGGAGCACTGGCCACCAGCAGGTAGAGGTGTCTTGCTGAAGAATCTAGCAGGGATGAGTCTGAAGAACAGGCCAGGAGTCAAACACCAAGGGTAGACAGGGTCAAACAGCAACCAGTAGCAAAGGCACAAGTCCGTTTAGGAGTTTAGCAGAAAGCACCAGAATAGTCAGGTTAGGCAAGAAGTCCAGGGTACAGGCAGAAGGTAGAGGGCTGGAGACAGGCAGCAGATCCGGGTCACAGGCCGAGGGTCAAGCACAAGGAGAGAGGTAGAAGTCCGTTTAGCAAGCCAAGGGGTCAGGTTCAGGAGAAGCAGAAGCGTAGTCAAATCCGGTCCGGGTCACAGCAGGAGAACTTTAACTTCTTTCAGGCACAAGGAAACACAGTAAAGCTGACAAACCAGCAACCAGATAGTGTTACTGCGTCTGTTTAAGTAGGCCCGCCTGTAGTCCCATTGGCGAGCTATCGCGCACGCGCATTCGTCGTTGCGCCGGTGCGCGCACCTGAGCACGCCGAAGCGCCGTCCCGCCACGCACGCGCATGCGCCGATGCGCCGTTTTGCCGCGCATGCGCACTGAGCGCAGATTGGTGACAACAGACGGGGAATTTCCCTGACAGTGCCCCCCCCCCGGGGGGCGGACTCCGGACGCCCAGACTGGCCATTAATTCCGGATGTTCTTGGTGAAAGGCTCGTATTAGGCGAGGAGCATGCAAGTTCCTGGATGGTTCCCAGGAGTTGTCTTCCGGGGGGTACCCCTTCCATTTAACCAAGTATTGTAACTGTCTGCCTTTTTTCCTACAGCCCAGGATGGATTCCATCTCAAATTCCTTTTCCCCATCTACTTCAACTGGTGGTGGAGGAGGTTCATCTCTTCCAGGAAAGGCGTTGGGAATGACGGGTTTTAATAAAGATGAGTGGAACACTGGGTGAATCCTATAGGAATCAGGTAATGCTAGTTCAAAAGCCACAGGATTAATAGCTCGTTTGATCTTGAAGGGCCCGATAAATCTAGGGCCGAGCTTTCGAGAGGGAATAGGCAATCTGAGGTTGGCCGCGGAAAGCCAAACTTTTTCCCCGACTCTGAACGCCGGGTTTTCCTTCCTCCCCCGGTCATAAAATTTCTTGTAGGATCCTTGGGCATTCCGCATCATCTCCTGGAGTCTTTGGAAATTCGCCTGGACAGAAGCCACTCGGTCCTGGACCGCGGGAACAGGGCTCTCGGGGATGTTTTCAGGGAGAAAGGAGGGATGAAAACCGAAATTGGCCCAAAAGGGGGTTTGATTGGTAGCAGAATGCATTGAATTGTTATAGGCAAACTCTGCGTAAGGAAGTAGAGATGCCCAGTCATCCTGGGAAGCAGAGCAGAAACAACGGAGGTATTACTCCAGGGTCTGATTGGTTCTTTCTGTCTGGCCATTGCTTTGGGGGTGGTACGCTGACGAGAGGCAGGTTTTGACTTCTAGTGACTTGCAGAGTTCCTTCCAGAATTTCGAAGTGAACTGGACACCTCTGTCGGAGGTGATACTCTTTGGTATTCCATGAAGCCTGGTTATCTCCTTAAAAAAGATTTGAGCAGTATCCATGGCTGAAGGTGTCCCAATCATCGGTAAAAAGTGAGCCATTTTTGAGAGGCGGTCCACAACGACCAGAATCGTGGTAAACCCTCCGGAGGAAGGCAAGTCCACGATAAAGTCCATGGACACGTCCGCCCAAGGGCGCTCAGGAATGGGTAAGGGCTTGAGCAGGCCCCAACTCTTGGTGTTTGACCCCTTGTTACGCTGACACTGAGTGCAGGAAGCGACATAAGACTTACAATCTTGCCTCCAGCCTGGCCACCAGAAGGAGCGGGAGACAAGTTCCGACGATTTACGTGCTCCGAAGTGACCTGCCAGTTTGAGATCGTGGAAGGTCCTCAAGACCAGCGGTCTTGTTTCCAGAGGGACGAAAATCTTGTCCTGGGACCAGAATAGGCCGTCCCGCTTCTCCAGGGAGGTAGTGACCGGATCAGAGCAGAGCCCGGAAGCGATTTTAATAGAGGTGAGTAGATCGGCCCGGGGAATCAACAGAAAGTTCTGAGCTGACAGAATGGTGCCCGGTTGGGCCAACTGAGGGGTTTCCGGAAACATCCTAGATAGCGCATCCGCCTTCCCATTCTTGGAGCCGGGTCTATAGGAAATGTGAAAGTTGAACCGGGTGAAGAAAAGGGCCCAACGGGCCTGCCTGGGGCGTAGACGTTGAGCTGTTCTTAAGTACTCTAGATATTTATGATCTGTGAAGATCATGATGGGGTGTACTGCCCCCTCCAGAAGGTATCGCCATTCCTCCAGTGCGAATTTTATGGCCAGTAATTCCCGGTCCCCTACATCATAGTTTCGCTCCGGGGGAGTCAACTTTTTAGAGGCAAAGGCTACTGGATACAGGAGAGCCTTGGGGCCTCGTCTTTGAGAGAGGATGGCTCCGATGGCTGTCTCAGAGGCGTCCACTTCCAGGGTGAACGGCAGTAGAGGATCCGGGTGCTGAAGTACTGGTGCTGAAGTGAAGACGTCCTTGAGGCGAGAGAAGGCCTCTTGAGCTTCTGGAGACCAGTGAAAACGGTTATTTTGCCGGGTAAGTTGGGTTATTGGGGCCACAATGGAGGAAAAGCCCACGATGAATCTCCTATAGAAGTTGGCGAAGCCTATAAACCGCTGTACCCCCTTCTTGTCGGTTGGGGCTGGCCAGTCCAGAATGGCCTTCACCTTCTGCGGGTCCATCGCGACCCCATCGATGGAAATGATAAAGCCGAGGAACTGTACGGTGGTCTTTTCGAACTCGCATTTCTCAGCTTTGAGGTAGAGTTTGTGCTTCCGAAGGATGGTGAGGACCTTCATGACATGAGCCCGGTGGAGTTCGATGTTGGTGGAAAGGATGAGGATATCGTCCAGGTACACTACTAAGAAGTCATCAAGGTGCTGTCTGAAAATGTCGTTGACTAGGTGTTGGAAGGTGGCTGGAGCATTACAAAGACTGAACGGCATGACCGAATACTCAAAGTGTCCGAAACGAGATCTGAAGGCGGTTTTCCACTCGTCTCCGGCCCTGATTCTGATAAGATTGTAGGCCCCCCGTAGATCCAGTTTGGAAAAGACCCGAGCAGATCGGAAGCGCTGAAATAGCTCCGGAATAAGGGGTAGTGGGTACCTGTTCTTAATGGTTATCTTGTTTAGGTCCCGGTAATCGATACAGGGTCTTAAGGACCCGTCTTTCTTTTCCACAAAGAAGATTCCTGCACCGGCTGGAGAGGAGGAAGGGCGAATAAATCTTTTCTGGAGGTTTTCATCAATATAAGCCTTGAGGGCTTTCAACTCAGTTTCGGACAACGGAAAGATACGTCCGAACGGAATTTTAGAGCCCGGCAAGAGATCGATAGGGCAATCATAGGGCCGATGAGGTGGTAGATGGTCGGCTTGCTGCTTATCGAACACGTCCCGAAATTCTAGATAGACTGAAGGAACATGCTGTAGGTTGTCCGGCTTGGCAATCATGGAAGCGCAGACCGTAGAGGCAGAGGCAAGACAGTTCTGGGAACAATAGGAGGAGGTGAAGCTAACCTCTTTCTTCACCCAATTTATGAGGGGCTCGTGTGCCTGTAGCCAGGGAAGACCCAGGATGATGGGGAACATCGGGGAAGGTATGAGGTCTAACCGGAGAAGTTCTTGATGACCCGAGTCAGAGATGGCAAGGATAGGTTTGGTTTCCTGCATGATCAGCCCTGAACGGGGCAAGGACCCATCCGCCAGGTGGATCTGAAGGCAGTGGTCCTTAGGTTGAGTGGGGACATGGAATCTTGAGGCTAAGGCAGAGTCCAGGAAGCAGCTGCAGGCTCCAGAATCAATAATTGCCGGGAGGCGGATTGCCCCTTCCGGCAGCTGTAGAGACACAAAGAGAATGACATAAGACTGAGGGTTGTCAAAGAGTTGATAGTTTAAAGTGTCTTTAGAGATAGACTTACTAGGTCTTACGGGGCAGTTGAGGAGGAAGTGGCCGGCACCCCCGCAATATAGACACAGATTGGCCTGGCGCCTTCGCTGTTTTTCCTCAGGAGTCAGGGGAGCCCGAACCAACCCGAGCTGCATGGGTTCTGGCTCAGGAAGAGGTGTGACTGCAGGCGCAGAGGTTGGTGGGTAGTGAGGTACAGTCCTGGATGGAGGCCAGTTGGGACAAGGAGATTGAAATCGCTCCGCCCGTCGTTCACGCAGACGCCTATCGAGTTGTATGGCGGATTGGATCAGGTTCTCCAAGGTAGTGGGGGTTTCGATCCTGGCCAGCTCATCCTTGAGAGTCTCAGATAGTCCCTGGCGGTATTGGTATCTGAGGGCCGCCTCATTCCATTTGGTGTCGGCGGACCATTTCCTAAATTCCGACGTATAGTCTTCCACCGGTCTTCTCCCCTGAGTTAGGTTATGGAGGACGGACTCGGCCGTGGCTGATCGCTGGGGATCATCGTATAATTGAGCCATATGTTCAAAAAATGTCTCTACTGAGTCCAATATGGGGCTCTGTTGCTCCATCAGGCCATGGGCCCAGGCTTGAGGGTCATCCGTTAAGAGAGAGATGATAAACCCCACTTTTACTGCTTCCGAAGAGAAGGTCCTTGGTTGGAGGGCAAGGTAGAGGGAGCAGGCGTTTTTAAAGGCCCGGTATTTTTTGCGGACACCTGAAAAACGTTCCGGAATAGGGACCCTGGGTTCAGGGGTGGCCATCACTACTGTAGAACTCGTAGGTACTTGGGAGTTGGTGGCGGTGTTGGCAGAGGTGGCAGCTGTGGGGCCTGGTCCTAGGAGACCGGTGAGCTGTTGAAGACGGCCATCAATCTGAGTAAATCCCTCTTGGAGTCTTTGGACAGTGTCCGTTAGGGTGGAGACCTGCTGGCAGAGGGTGTCAAATGGGGAACGCACTCTGTCGGCCTCAGACATCTGGCTGGTTTGTACTATCAGGCTACGTACTTACCGAGGCCGAGATGCCGAGAGTGGTTCACCCTTGCACCCAAGCGCACTCCGCCCCCTGGAGGTGAGACAGGGAGAGGACAGCACGAGGGAGCACTGGCCACCAGCAGGTAGAGGTGTCTTGCTGAAGAATCTAGCAGGGATGAGTCTGAAGAACAGGCCAGGAGTCAAACACCAAGGGTAGACAGGATCAAACAGCAACCAGTAGCAAAGGCACAAGTCCGTTTAGGAGTTTAGCAGAAAGCACCAGAATAGTCAGGTTAGGCAAGAAGTCCAGGGTACAGGCAGAAGGTAGAGGGCTGGAGACAGGCAGCAGATCCGGGTCACAGGCCGAGGGTCAAGCACAAGGAGAGAGGTAGAAGTCCGTTTAGCAAGCCAAGGGGTCAGGTTCAGGAGAAGCAGAAGCGTAGTCAAATCCGGTCCGGGTCACAGCAGGAGAACTTTAACTTCTTTCAGGCACAAGGAAACACAGTAAAGCTGACAAACCAGCAACCAGATAGTGTTACTGCGTCTGTTTAAATAGGCCCGCCTGTAGTCCCATTGGCGAGCTATTGCGCACGCGCATTCGTCGTTGCGCCGGTGCGCGCACCCGAGCACGCCGAAGCGCCGTCCTGCCACGCACGCGCATGCGCCGATGCGCCGTTTTGCCGCGCATGCGCACTGAGCGCAGATTGGTGACAACAGACGGGGAATTTCCCTGACAGCAGCCCTCTTAAGCTGGGGGTATCGCTACACGTGGGGACCCGTGTATATTGCGTGCTGCGATCAAGGCGGCCTGAAATACCAGCATGGACTCGCAGGCAGTAATAGAATGGTGCGCAGAGGAGGCCGTGGATCCACTCTGGGCGGTAGTTGTTGAACTCCCAGGAGAGATCCGGGAGAAAGAAGAGATAAAACAACTAATAATGTGAATCTCCCAAAAATGGAAAGCATGGCCGGTAGATGTGAAGACAAATGCCGCGGGGACATATACACTAATAGAGTGGACAAGAGGAGTCCCAGAGAGAGGAGTTCAAAGGGCAAAGTATAATTTATAGACTTAGATGACAGAACGTATCGCTTAGTGCATACTGGGGCTGTGAAGAAAGAGTCCCCATGGACCTCCCCACAGTTATCTCTGTCACTCCTCTCCAAAATGGGAGGCAGTAGCGAAACTAAGGCACCAAAGTCACCCCTGACCGCCATAGGTCCCGAACTGTTGACTGCTTTGGGGGACTTTTTCGTTAAATGCCAAAATAATAACACTGTGCATGTGGAAGCTGGGTACTGGAAACTTCGGGTCTTTTCAGGAACACAACCTGTACCACCCGGGGAGGAAGATTTCGATACTTGGATCAAGCAGGCAATGCAGGCAGAAAAAGGTTGGAGAAGGTCCTGAAATGACTCAGTGATGAGGGACTGAAACTTTCCAGAGAAAAATGCCAGTTTTATCAATCCTCAGTCCACTATTTGGGGCACATAGTATCTGCTGAAGTAGTGTCTACAGACCCGGATAAACTTGAGGTGGTCACCTCCTGGCCCCGACCAACTACAGTGACTGAGCTCAGGTCCTTCTTAGGCTTCTGTTCCTACTACCGTAGATTTGTGGAAGGATTTGCAAAAATTGCCAGACCCCTAAATGAGTTACTGAAGACGGAAGGAGAGGAGGATGATACTGGTCCCAGGAAGCCTGGAGAGTCTGTGGAAGACCAGTGGACAGGGGAGTGCGAGGAGGCCTTCCAGATGTTAAAGAAGAGTCTTACCACTGCACCAGTCCTGGCCTATGCTGATCCAAAGAAGCCTTATGAACTGCATGTAGATGCCAGCCATGATGGCCTAGGAGGGGTGCTATACCAAAAGTATGAAGGGCAGTTGCGCCCAGTTGCCTACGTTAGCAGAAGTTTGGCACCTGCTGAAAAGAACTACCCCACCCACAAGTTGGAGTTCCTGGCCCTAAAATGGGCAGTCGTGGATAAACTCAGAGATTACCTGTGCGGAGCTGACTTCACAGTAAAGACTGACAATAATCCACAAACATATCTCTTCACCACGGCTAAGCTGGATGCCACTGGTCACCGTTGTTTGGCCGCCCTAGCCGGGTTCAACTTCAGCCTGAAGTATAGGCCCGGAGCTGGAAACCGTGATGCAGACGCACTGTCCAGAAGAGGCCATGCACCCACCCACCATCCAGAAGATTGGACCCAGGTAACCACAGATGGGGTACGGGCCCTGTGTCAAGGAGTACAGCTTCAAGCAAGTGGTGGGTCGAGGGCTGAAGAGATCGGTGTTTCTGCCGTGGGAGTGCCTAAGTGTTACTGCAATGTGACCCAAGTCAGAGAGGATGACCTGCCCAAATTGTCCATGAAGGACTTAAGGAGAGACCAGCTGGAAGATCCTTGGGGAAGATTAGCACTGGAGACATTGGAAGGCCAGGATCCAGACAGACTTTTGAAGGACCCCTCAAAGGTGGCCCAGTTGGTCCACAAGGAATGGGACAGGTTGCAGGTGCATCAAGGGGTGGTCTACCGAAGGGGCCCCTCTGATGACCTGGAAGATAAGTGGCAGTTATTTCTGCCGGAGAAGTACAGAAGAACCGTTTTGACTGCCTTACATGATGATCATGGCCACTTGGGGGCTGAACAAACATTCCAACTTGTAAGTGATAGGTTCTATTGGCCTTGTATGCGGGCTGAAGTGGAAGAATACTGCCACTCCTGTGCACGCTGTATCCAGAGGAAGACATTGCCACGTCAAGCTGCCCCAATGGGCCATCTGCAGAGTCAAGGACCCTTGGACTTGGTGTGCATTGACTTTCTCTGTCTCGAACCTTACTTAAGTGGACAAGGAAATGTTCTGGTGATAACCGACTGTAACGGCACCCCAAATACGAAAGGGGGTAACGCCGTTTAAATCCCTCTCCTGGACACACATTCGCTGTCGATCCTCCACAGCCAGCCGACCACTTCCCCTAGGAATTAATCCTTCTGGAAGAACGAGACGTACTCTGTAGCTTCCAGGATTGAGTCTCTTTATTGAAGAAGATATTGTAACTTTTATACACATCTACTACTGCATTAGTTTAACATGAACAATGGCCCAGGTCCACCCACACATAAAAAGGCCCAATACCCATTATTTTGACATCTGTTAGGCTTCAAAAGACTTTACACAATAGATTGTAACGACCTTCAATACACATCTTATAATGAAAGGGTTGGTAGACGGTCCGTCTGCCGAGTACAATGCACACAGGCATAGAGTTAACTATCCCTTTCACACCAAAAGGGTCTCCAGACCCTCCTCGACTCATTTACAACACAAGCAGGCAGGTGATTAACCTGTCCGCTGCTAGTTCCACAACCTATAATTATAGGCTTAATTCCCACAAGCCACAATAGACAATAGAATGCAAATCACCTTAACTCCTCACAGCAATGATTACACAACCCCCCCCCCCTCACAGTACACATCCAATCTAGATACAATGTATGTGCAGCATTGAATATGGCTATCAAAGACCATATTGGGGTTTTCATTCACCCTGTGCCCCTAATAGAGACACAGGGTGGTTGACACATAAGAGGAATTGGGGGAGCTGAAGCAAGGGTATCTCATACTTTCTAAGCGATTCTGAGTTCCCCGGGCCTTCCCGTTACATCTCTCCCCTTTCGGCAGGAGACTAACAGAGGAGGGGACCCCAGACGGGTTGACTCCGAAGTTAGTCCATAGGTCCCTTCTTCTAATGCCGGTATCCACACAGTACCCCAAATAAATTGCTCCAAACAGAGTATTACTTACCCAGCCAACCTCTGCCTCTCTTAGAGAATATACCCGCCGCTGGGGAGAGGCCTGGACTAGCCCTTCTCCATGGAGTCCTTTCAGCCGCTGGAGAGAAGACAGGGTGACTGGGCTCAGTCCGTCATGTTGTTGGGGATCTGGGCCGACTGCCCAGCATCCCTGGGGTATACAAGTGGAGACTGAAGTCCCATACACTTGTGGTAGGTGAAAATCCCCCAGTGCTTGCAAAGCAAGGCTGACATCCTCCTGTCTCAGTATCACACCATTTTCTGGGGTTGTGTCAGTGAGGACTGAAGTCCCATCCAATACCACAGGAACTCCCTCTTCTGTTAGTTGAGAGCAGAGGCCCGTGGCACTCTGCTCTGTTGCCAGCTCTTCTGCTGGGTTGCTGTGAGTGGAGACCGCAGTCCCATCCACCGATATCAGCTCAAGTTGCCATTGTGTGCAGAGTAGGGTTGAGCGAACCCGAACTGTAAAGTTCGGGTCCGTACCGAACTTTAGCTTTTTCCCGAACCCGAACCCGGACTTTGCGCGAAAGTCCAGGTTCGGGTTCGGGTTCGGCAATCTAATGGCGCAGTTAGAAATGCTTCAGGGGCCAGCCAATCACCTTTTGATTAGCTGGTGTGCCCTTAGAAGCCATCATAGCCATGCCTACTAATGGCATGGCTGTGATTGGTCAGTGCAACATGTGACCCAGCTTCTATATAAGCTAGAGGCACACAGCACACACATCACTCTGCTTCAGAATAGATAGGGAGAGGATCTTGTCTGCTGCTGTTGCTTTTAGGGAGAGATTGAAAAATACATGAGTTAGTCCTGATTCTGGAATCTGAGGGAAAAGAGAGACAGTGTAGTGTAGGGCCAGGTTCCTGTTGGTGCTTTCAGGGAGAGAGATTTATTATATAGGAATAGGAGTCCAGATTCAGAGATATAACTCAGCGATCTGCATAGGTTTACCTGTTTGTGTTGCAGTGCAGTCTTTTTACACTGCCATGAGCCCAGTGTCAGAGAAAATCTACCTTTTATCTGCAAGCTCAGTGCACCAGCACTGCATATATTACGTTGAGAGATACGCCGTTTCCATACTGTGGGTGTATTCTGCTCTTGGAAAAAGATCCATTTAGGGCAAAAAAAAAAGGCACTTTATTGTGCTCTTTTCCAAAAGACCCATTAAGGGCAAAAAAAATAAAAAATTTGCATTTTATTTTGCTCGTGCAAAAAAAGACCCGTTTAGGGCAAAAAAAAAAAAAAAAATTTGCATTTTAATGTACGCTTGCAAAAAGACCCATTTAGGGCCACAAAAAATATTTTGCAGTGTGTTATACATATGTGGAGGCGCGTGAAATAAACCATTTCTATATATTTGTCTTCTACTGTGCTATACTAAAAAAACAACATTTTTTTTAATAGCATTTTCTGCAGTTCTATAGCTGTGTGATTCAGCGGTTACGTACTGTGGATGTGTTGTGGTCTTCCAAAAAACGCCATTTAGGGCCACAAAAAATATTTTGCAGTGTGTTATACATATGTGGAGGTGTGTGAAATAAACAATTTCTATATAGTTTTCTTCTACTGTGCTATACTAAAAAAAAAACATTTTTTTTTTAATAGCATTTTCTGCAGTTCTGTAGCTGTGCGATTCAGCGGTTACGTACTGTGGGTGTGTTGTGGTCTTCCAAAAAACGCCATTTAGGGCCACAAAAAATATTTTGCAGTGTGATATACATATGTGGAGGTGTGTGAAATAAACAATTTCTATATAGTTTTCTTCTACTGTGCTATACTAAAAAAACAACATTTTTTTTTAATAGCATTTTCTGCAGTTCTGTAGCTGTGCGATTCAGCGGTTACGTACTGTGGGTGTGTTGTGGTCTTCCAAAAAACGCCATTTAGGGCCACAAAAAATATTTTGCAGTGTGTTATACATATGTGGAGGTGTGTGAAATAAACAATTTCTATATAGTTTTCTTCTACTGTGCTATACTAAAAAAAAAATCATTTTTTTTTAATAGCATTTTCTGCAGTTCTGTAGCTGTGCGATTCAGCGGTTACGTACTGTGGGTGTGTTGTGGTCTTCCAAAAAACGCCATTTAGGGCCACAAAAAATATTTTGCAGACGATACACCTCCCACAGAGGACAGCTTTTCTTTGCCTCTGGGCAGCCGGGCACACATGAGCGATTGCCGTGTTTCCGCAATGACCGCCGAGTTGCCCACATTTTAACTGGTGCTGATTACTGGGTGGCCACCCTGCTGGATCCCCGTTACAAGGACAACGTACCGTCCTTAATTCCCTCACTGGAGCGGGATCGTAAGATGCGCGAGTACAAGCGCACGCTGGTAGACGCGCTGCTGGTGGCATTCCCACCTGACAGCGGGCGTACGGTGGAAGCACAAGGCGAAGGCAGAGGAGGAGGCAGAGGTCGCCAACGCAGCCGGGGCACCGGCAGCACCTCAGAAGGCAGGGTTAGCATGGCTGAAATGTGGAAAAGCTTTGTCAGCACGCCACAACAACCAGCACCACCAGCTGAGATGGAACGTCTTAGCAGGAGGCAGCATTTCACCAACATGGTTGAGCAGTATGTGTCCACAGGCCTACACGTACTGGATGACGGGTCTGCCCCCTTTAACTTCTGGGTCTCCAAATTGGGCACATGGCCTGAACTTGCCCTTTATGCCTTGGAGGTGCTGGCCTGCCCTGCAGCCAGTGTATTATCTGAACGTGTATTTAGCACGGCAGGGGGCGTTATCACAGACAAGCGCAGCCGCCTGTCCAGAGCCAATGTGGACAAGCTCACGTTCATTAAAATGAACCAGGCATGGATCCCACAGGACTTGTCTGTACCTTCTGCAGAATAGACATGTATACCGGTGTTGTGACAAAAACTGTCCGGCCATCGGATTGTGTCCGGCCCATACTGCGAAGGCGCAGCGCTTTCGCAGTACAGAGGACAAGGAGATTCACAAAATCTCCGAAGATGAACGGCACCTGCGCAGTGAGTGCAGGTTCAAGCCCCACCATCCAAGTGGACATACGGTAGCACATAGTAACAGGGCCCCTCACGGGCTTGGTTCGATCGCCACGCTTCGGGCACGGCCTCACTTGGCTCGGCTTGAACCACGGATGGTGTGGCCTTCACCTGAACTCACCACGCAGGCGCCGTTCGTCTTGGGAGATTTTCGAAATCCCCTTGTCCTACATACTGAGCAAGCGCAGTACAGGGTGGACACTATTTGACGGGGGACAGAATTCGACACATCACCGGCCTTACCCAGCCATTGTTGTATTTTTGAACCAGTGTTGGCTACCTCGTCCTCCTCCACCACCGCTTCCACCTACACAGCCACATCCACCGCCACCTCAACCTCCTACTCCATATGGACCTCGTCCTCCTAGGTCAAGATTATAATTTTTATTTTATTTTTTTGTAGCGCACAGATCCTTTCCCCCTTACCTGCCTTTATGTTGTTGGCTCCTCGCAGGAGGGAGAAAGGCACACCGCACTACCAGCCCGTACCCTCCTATATAAAGAGGTTGAGCGGTGTACTTGACGGGCCGTGTCCACAGCCGGAGTCAAAACTCCTCCAGAGGATGATTCTCACCTCTACTGTAGGTAGAGGCAAGTCCTTTAATTCCCAGTAAAGTCAATGTCCACACCAGCTGAAATTACAACTCTTATTCTCTCATGGCAAAATAAACTCTACTCGGATAGAAAAGGTTAGAGCAAAGAAACAGGACAGCTTAAGGTGTGGAGGAGGTCCAGGCACAAACGTAGCACATTCACTTCACTGCTTAGGTTTCTCAAACAGTTTTAGGTGCACGGTCTCTGCCACAGACCTTGAGGTTGGTCTCTGCCACAGACCGGGTGTACAAGGCCCCTGCCACGGACCTGGAGAACTTTGGTCTCTGCCACAGACCAGGGTGTATAAGGCCCCTGCCACGGGCCGGGTGAATAAGGCCTCTGATACAGTCAAGATGACGTTGAGCTTCTCCTTCTACGAACCTAGCCCATATCAAGGGGAAGACATCTCTCCAGGGAGTCAACAGACCCTTCCTTCACCGTGACTCCCGCATCGGTCCATCAGAATGATCCTCCCTTCCCTGGAACATGGTCCCCTACACGAGGCGGCACCCTAAGACTCCTCGACCCTTAGCGGACTCCAGACGAAGGCTCTGGACTCCAGGCTTTACTCCCGCACCTAGGCCTCCATACCCAGGGCAGCAGGAACTCCAGGATAGTACCTCACCCCGGGCTAAAGGTACCCGAGATGGAACAGGAACACATGCACCCAGGCCGAAGGCACCTGGGCGTGGACCCCACTGGACATCAGCCCCCAGGCCAAAGGTCTGCCCCTTTTATATGCTCTCCCGGCATGCACAGCAGGTTCCCCGCCCCGCTGTACTACTGCCAAGAGGGGACACAAAAGGCACAGCACTGTATCGGCGGTTCAACCCTAGCCTACCATGGCAGCGCCACCTGTAGGCCGCAGGGAACTGCACACCAATACTGTCCCCCGAGGACAAAATGGTCCATGAATCCTACAGAATTAGGGTGTTTGAGCCTATTTACCACTCAAACACTTCCCTTAAATTTAGCACCCCGCTACATTTTTGTTTCAAAGTATGTTATTTTCCCACTAGCTTATCCATTAAATTGAATAATTTATTCCAGAAAGGGTGTATTCTGGGGCATTCCCACCATATGTGTGGCATCGTGCCGTTGAGTTTCTGAGGTTCTTAATGACTTCCCGTACCTCTTCTGCTGAAAAGGGGGCCTCCAGCATATTTTTTTATTTTTTTTATGTTATTTTAAGTTATTTCCCTATCCACATTTGTTTGCAGAGCACTTGCCATGCTCTTAACAACATTTTGCTGCCATTTGCAGCCCTCTAGCCCTTTCCATTACTTTTTTAGAGCCTTTTTAGTCCTTAGAAGTCCGGGTCCCCATTGACTTCAATGGGGTTCGGGTTCGGGTTAAAGTTCGGTCCCGAACCCGAACTTTTTTCCGAAGTTCGGCCGAACCCGTCGAACCCGAACATCCAGGTGTCCGCTCAACTCTAGTGCAGAGGCCAGTAGCCTTCTGCCCTGCTGCCAGTGATTCAGCTGGGGGTAAAAGCTTTACTACCGCAGCTTGTTGCTGGAGAAAGGGGCCAACTGCCCTGGCTTCCTGAAACTCCACAGTTGTTACCGGTGCTGGGCAGAGGTTGCTAGCACTCTGCCCTGTTGCCAGCACTTCTGCTGGGGACTCCACACCATCTGCTCTGGCTACCTGTTGGGGAGGGAAAATGGCTGCTTCTCCTCCCTGCATCTCTGAAATCCACTGGGAAGGGGGAACCATCACCTTCTCACCTCGGGCCTCCAAAACTGCCACGGGTGTAGAGCAGGGGTCTGCATTACCCTGTCCTACTGCCAGTACTTGAGCGGGCGATGCATAATCCATAACATCCTCTGAACAGTCTATTAAGTCCATACCTTCTGTAATCTGTGGCCGGGGAGATGAGCCAACTGCCCTAGCTCCCTGGAACTCCACATCATCCACTTCGGCTTTAGGGATGGCAATCTCCAGATTTTCCACTGCTGATTCTTCAGCCAGGATTTCAGAGTGGTCAACTGGTATTTCCTGATAGTCCCAGGCAAAGGTAGCACCACCCTGCTGCTGAGCAGATTCTAGAAGCTGTCTGTAGGCGATCTCCAGCTCCCATTCCTGAACGGCCAGAAATTCCAAATCTTCCTCTGCCCAGTGCCCTTCCGAGACATTCAGTTTTCGCTCTCTGTGCTCCATTATTTCCTTAAAACGCCACTCCCAATCACTCCCAAAGTCAGGGTCACTGGACAGCCCCCAATGCAACAATCCCAGGCCATCATAGTCAAAGCCTTCCGTGGGGCTGTCATCCGCTGACCATGGGCACTCTTGGGCTACATACCACCGGAGGGCTCTGTAGCTCTCGTCCAACCGCATCTCTGCCCAGATCAGCCTGCTTAACTCAGCTGTCCACTCCTGCTTTGGTTGTTCCCCCAATAACGGCATTCGTACTTCATACTGCGACCAGTACCTTACATAGATGGAGGGGAGAGTCTTTCCCTGGTGCTGCTGCTCGAGAGCTAGCGCTTTCTTCCAGAGTTCGCAGCGGATCGAATCCGACCATCCCAGCAGGACCTCCTCTGATACTCTGATACTGGTCCTCTATGCTGTATCTGCATCTCTCGCAACCTCCTTCCAAATTCCTCTTCCATGGCGGCTGGTTCTTTAGGCGTTGTCTCCGATTGCCGTATTTCCGCCATTCTCCGCTCATGTTGCCGCTCTAGTTCTCTCTTTTGTCGCTCTCGTTCTCTCTCTTGTCGGGCATCCTGCAGCTGGATGCCTTTAATGGCTTCCTGTATGGTGGCCTCTGATGGGTTAGCACCATATAATGCCAACCGCTGTTGAACTCGTTGCTGAAACAAGTCTTCAACTGACCGGGGTCCTGCATCACCATCCTTCTGATCCATCTCTGCTAGCTACCTGATCAAGGTGACTTTGTTCTTTGTCCCACCGGTCCCTCCACGGCTCTCAAGTAAGTCTTTCAGCGTGGCTCTCCTGCAGGCTGCAAAGCTGGTCATTCACTGTAGTGGTTTGAAGTGTCCCAGGAACTGGAGGGAAAAATCCCACTGCTGCCAACCAATGTAACGGCACCCCAAATATAAAGTGGTTTAACGCCGTTTAAGATGTTCCCTCTCCTGGACACACATTCGCTGTCGATCCTCTTACAGCCAACCGACCACTTCCCCTAGGAATTAATCCTTCTGGAAGAACGAGACGTATCTTCCAGGATCGAGTCTCTTTATTGAAGAAGATATTGTAACTTTTATACACATCTACTACTGCATTAGTTTAACATGAACAATGGCCCACCCACACATAACAAGGCCCAATACACATTATTTTGACGTCTGTTAGGCTTCAAAAGACTTTACACAATAGAACGTAACGACCTTCAATACACATCTTATAATGAAAGGGTTGGTAGACGGACCGTCTGCCGAGTACAATGCACACAGGCATAGAGTTAACTATCCCTTTCACACCAAAAGGGTCTCCAGACCCTCCTAGACTCATTTACAACACAAGCAGGCAGGTGATTAACCTGTCTGCTGCTAGTTCCACAACCTATAATTATAGGCTTAATTCCCACAAGCCACAATAGACAATAGAATGCAAATCACCTTAACTCCTCACAGCAATGATTACACAACCCCCCCCCCCTCACAGTACACATCCAATCTAGATACAATGTATGTGCAGCATTGAATATGGCTATCATAGACCATATTGTGGTTTTCATTCACCCTGTGCCCCTAATAGAGACACAGGGTGGTTTACACATAAGAGGCATTGGGGAGCTGAAGCAAGGGTATCTCATACTTTCTAAGTGATTCTGAGTTCCCCGGGCCTTCCCGTTACACCGACCATTTCACCCGTTATGCCCAAGCTTTTCCAGCCAAAGACCAGAAGGCCTCCACTGTAGCTAAAATCTTAGTAGAGAAGTACTTTGTGCACTATGGACTGCCACAACGCTTGCACTCTGACCAAGGGAGAGACTTTGAGAGTCGATCGATCAAGAAACTGTTGGACTCTTTGGGTATCAAAAAGACCCGCACCACCCCTTATCACCCTCAGGGTGACACTCAGCCAGAGAGGTTCAACAGGACTCTATTAAATATGTTGGGGACTCTGAAGTTGGCTTTTGAACAGGCTCAAGTGGCCTCAGAACAAAGAGGAGCCCAGAACAAGAGGAACTTCGACCTCAAGGTTCGAATCCAGGACCTCCAGCCAGGAGACCGAGTGCTGCTGCGCAACCTAGGAGTTCCAGGGAAGCATAAGTTAGCAGACAGATGGAGACCTGAACCATATGTGATCTGTAAGAAGTTACCAGATCTGCCGGTGTATCAGCTAAAACCAGAAGGGAAGATAGGGCCACTGAAGACATGGCACAGAAACCATTTACTCCCACTTTCAGAAGCGGTTCGGATACCACCTGTGGAAGATTCCCCTGGACCGTCCTCAAGCTTGGAGACACCTAGGCCATACACTCGGTTTCAGGTCTCTCAGTCTGGAGAAATGGGTGTCTCGGAGCAGAGTTTGGAAGAAGAAGAGCTTGGATGGTTGTGGCCTTCTCAGACCCCAGAACCCCCGTCTATAGATCTTCCACCCTCTGAAGGTACTGTGGATAGTACACTGAATGTGGAAGCCACTGAGTTTGTTTCATCTAGTCCTCTGGTTGAAGAATGGGAAGATGCCACATGGTCACCTTCCACTAGGCATCAAGATTACTCCCTACATCTTCCTACGTCTGATCTGGATGTACCAGAAGCTTTGGAGCCCAATACCCCCACTTTAGAAGAAGATACAGTGAGGGGAGAAATGGTCACCCCAAGAGAACAAAGAGCCAAGGGAATCATTCGTCCTCCTCGGAAGTTGACATATACCCATATGGGGAAAAGTTCTGAGGATACAGTTACCACTGCTCGTAGAACATTGCCAATCACTGATCCTTCTGCTGTGCATTTAGTGGAAGGCAACCCCAGCTCACTCTCTGACACAGTTAGACAGGTTAACCCCTTTGATGTAGCCAGTGGGCAGGACAAGCTCCCTTCCCCGTTCTGGTGGGAGTTTCCCCTGCCGACCTCTCTAGCTGCCCTTAATGAGTTTGTGTTTTCCTACTTGTTGTCTTTGAAGGACCAAAGATTTCAAGTGGGGGGAGTGCGTAGCGGGGTATCGTTTTACCCGCAAGACTACGTTTCCCAGCACGCTTTGCGGCACCCAGGGTGCCATTCCCCACGCAAGGACTGCTGGGGTGGACTTTAAAAGGGGAGAGGCGGGGTTCGCTCGGTCTCTTGGAACGCCGCCCTCCTTGCAAGAGGATCCCCTGCACTAAGCCTCGCGTTCTTTTGTTCCAGAGAGCCCTTCAGTTCCGCTGGGGAGTTGGTGAGGCATCCGATCCACCTGAGGTGCCATCATCTTCTGAAGAACCGAGGACTCGATGCATCGTGGACACGGTGACGCCACTCACAGTAGCGGAGGAACCGGACAGGAGCTGGTCCGGTCTGGGTGAGAGAGCGTCAGCTCAGAACCTTATAAGAATAACTTTGTGCCTATTGACTTTGCTTAGCCCCCCCCTCTTTGAACACAGTTATACTTTGGAGAGACTGTTTGTGCTGAACTGAGTTTGTCGGTCTCTCCATCTTTGCCTGGTTGGCTAACATCTGTTACCCCCTTTTCTGGATTACAAATTGGTTTCTCCATGTGCACCACCGACAGTTGCTAGCGAAGATTCTCCAGCGAACTATACCCTAAGTTATAGTCAGGCCTGACTGGGTAGTTTAGGACTCTGCTGGGCGCCATTTTTATTGCTCACGAGGGAGGATTGCAGCAGTGGGATTGATGTGTTATTGCATTATTGACTGTTATACCCTTCTAATGTGCACACCTATACTGCAGGGATCTGCATAGAACATTTTATACAAATTACTCTGTTATCTTTCTACTTCCAGTAAAGAATTATAGTTAAGTAATTTGGTGGTGAGTGTCAATTACTTGCTGGTATACAAAGGGGGTTGTACTGTACAATAGTGTATCGAGATAATACAATTGTACCATCCTCCCCTTTCCTAACTGTGTCAGAGAGAAGTCAGAGCCGATTGCCAGGGGTTGGTAGCAGTGCATTACAGGGCCCAAACAAACAAGCATCCCTCTTAAGCTGGGGGTATCGCTACATAGGTAAATATGAAAGTTAAGGCAGAAGATGTCATTGTCTGCTGCACAGTGAAATCTAATATGGCCCTGCCCAAAATTACCTCTTAGGAAAACCACAGGCTATTACCTGGAAATATAAAATTCTGCTTATATCTTTTAATTCTGCTTAGATCTTTTAATTCTGATTATATCTTTTAATGCCAGCTGCAAACACTGGCTCTGTTTTATTAAGGTGTAGTGCAGGGTTAACTCCTGGCGGTCTGATTATGTCTGATTTTTGAATGTCAAAGCGGTACATTGTATTGCATGGAAATTTGTTGTTTTTTATTGTAGGCCTGTAATTCTTAGGAATAACTCACTTAAATCTGTCCAAACAAGAGTCTAGTAGACATGATAAAGTTTGAAACACTAAACCATAAATTATAATATAATAAATAACTATACATAATTATAAAAAATAATAATATAATAAATGAAGCACCCTGATGTTTAGGCAGGGTGGCTATTAAATTTATCTGCCAAGCGATAATTGCCTTGGCCAATTGATAGGAGGTCCATTGATTTTACCCTAATTCTGGAATTGCTGCACTTCTCTCTTCTGTCACTAGAGGGCCAGGCATCTGGTGGCATTACGTAAGACAAGGGCATTGCAAGGACAGATTAGGAATGAATGGGGTGTCCCAGCCAATGGGCAGGGATTTTCTTGGGTCCCTTGGTCTGCTGGGAGAACCTTTTTATTTGGGTGAAGTCAGGTGATCGGGGTTCTGTGCCACCTGGGCGGCTGTCTGGGTGGACGTGTGTTGTAATTCCCCAGGTTGCTAGGCCATAAGCCTTGGGCCTATCCTGGGGGACATCTGGCTGCTAGGCTGTCTGAGGGCCTATACAGAAGCAAGTGAGCAGCATAGGGTTGGGACTGCGGCTTGCAGTCCAACCAGAAGTAACGGTTCCGCTGGCCGGGGAGCCAGTTGTGGTCGGAGGCAGAAGGAAAACTGTCGCTACTAAGGGACCTTCCACCTTGTTTCTGGAGACCACTGTGAGTAAGCTGAGGCCAGTACCAGAGCAGACTTCTCACAAGCCAGGAACGGTGAAGAAGTGGAAAAATTTCAGCAAGTGCCAAGTCATGACCCAGCAGGACAACAGGTGAAGCTTGTGAAGTGCCAAGCTAGGGACCTAAGGTGTCAGCAATGGTAAAGCTTGAGAAATATCTGTGAGTGCCAAGCCAGGGACCCAGCGGTGAAGTGGGGGTGACGCTTGAGGAAGATACTGAGTGCTAGATTGGAAGAGCTCAAGTGATCCAGTGGCAGTGGATCAGTAAGTCTAGTGAAAGACTGAGGGCTTAGTGGAAGTGAAGTTCTACAATAGGAGATTGTAGAAGAAGTTACAGAGTTCATTGCAACCTGTTAGAAACTCTTACAAGACTGTTGCCATAGGAGATAGCGTTTCTACTCATGCAGATGTGGTGTCTGGCTAGATACCTTTCCCTGCATGGCTGTCTGCCTATAGAAGTCTTGGGGTCTGCCAATTAACATTGCATCTACTTAAGGGTATCCTGGCTCTCTCCCAAAGTTCTGTTTAAGAGACAATAAATCTCTTTGCATTCAAGAAGTGTCTGTCCATCAATCTACTTTGCATTACACCCACCACGCCTTGTAACCCACTCTACACAGAAGGATGTCAGCTGTCCCTAACGCTGGAGGTCACCATTAGGCCTAGAGAGGCGCGGGACTTTGCTACAATAATAATGCATTTTATTCAATAATGTAATCAAATCAAAAACACTGAAATTTGTCCAAACAAGGGTGCAATATTACTAGTCACTGTAATACTGGACACTGCATATTGGTTTAGTAAACATCTCAGATATTAAAAATTTTGAATAATGGGACTGCACGAAGTCCGACGTCACAATCGGGTTTCCTTTTGGATTTTCTTTCCACTGTCATCTTGCTTCGAGCAACAAACCATGCACATCCTTGTAGGTGCTGACTTTTTCTCAGTTGGTGGGATGTAGTACATGAAGTGACGACAGGTGTTCTGGGTTGACAACGCCAACAGCACAAGTGCAGCTCTATTTACAGCCATTGATGAACAAAGATCCGTTCTGCAATTTTCCAAATGAAGTCAGAATGAATCACAGGCTTGTCACTCTTTTTTTTTTTTGCAGAATGTAGGCATTTCACAAGCATTGCTCAAGAAGATGCCTGAAGATCTTCTTGTAGTACTTCTTTTGCTGTTTCCTCATTGCTGGGTACAATGTTATTGCTTGGTCGGCTTTGTCAACACCTCTAATAGTGTTATTGTAGTCTATCACTACTTGTGGCCTCATGATTTCTTCCCACCTTTCGTGTGTACCATAACAGTGGAGGTATTATGAACTGTACTCATTAGGCACACATCTTTCTTGTCACGCTATCGCAGGGCCATCATCTTGCCTTTCTATCAGGCAACCGTTTCTCCAGTCGTCAGCTTCCTACTGCTAAACATTGGTGGCATGTTGTGCCGGTTAGCCCTAACGGTTCCATAGGCAACTGTTTTGTTTTGCAGAAGAAACTCATAAAGTTCAGAAGAGGTGTAAAAGTTGTCGGTTGTTACGCAATAGCCCTGATTTAGCAATAGCTCAATGAGTGAAAGAACGGAAGATGTTGCCATTCCATAGTTGCTGTATTTTGGAGTGAATTTTGTTCCTTTTCCAGTGTATATGACTGAATCAAATGTAGCCAGTTGACAATTCTTATAACATGAAGGATTTTATGCCAAATTGTGCTCTCTTTGATGCAATGTACTGTACCCAGCTGAGCCTTTCCTTGTAGGCCATTAAACTTTCATCTATGCTGATATCTCTTTCTGTCAGATAGCTCCGTTGGAAATTCTTTAGAATCATTTGAGGTACTTCCCAAATTTTCTTAAGTTTTGGTGCAGGATGAATAGTTTCATCAAATTGTTCGTTGTTTTCAATGGACGCTTTTTGGATGCCATGGATGTTCTTAAGTTTCCAGGCAGAAAGAATGGTAAAACTGCAGGCAGTGCACTGGACAAAGCACTAGGGACAAAAATTATGTCAAATGATTTGATACAGTAATGTAATCCTGACAGATTACAATGTATTGTGTGTGTGTTATGTTTTGTAGTTTTTGAATTTGCCACCAGTTCTGCCCCCATGCGTCGTGACGCATGCAGGGAACGGAACCCTGAACAGTTATGCATCGGGCGAAGGATCCGGCCGGAGGACACAGCGGGAGTACATCGCGGGATCGTAGGGACAAGGTAAGTAACTTTAGATGGATACTACAGTGTAATCCCGAGTGTGGCTCGAGCTTACCGCTATTGGTACTGAAAATTAAACCCGAGCCACACTCGGGAATACCGCCAGGGAGGTTAATCAGTGGCCTCTCAGAAGGGGATCCCCTGCTACTTACTGGGCAAAGTATAACCCAGTCAGTGTCTTCAGCGTCTGGTTCCTCAATTAGACAACAAGCTCTACCAGCATCCAGGGCATCCCCCCAATTTTCAGAATGGCTGCCACTGTGTCTTTCTTTCTCTTTGGTGCAGTGCTCTGCTTGCCGCCTCATTTCCTCTCCTCAGTCTCAGCCTGTAGAAACTATAGAGTCTTTAGCAGTATGCATCCTCTGTGCGCCCTCTAGTGACTGGAGGGTGGACTTAACACTGGCTGCTCTTTGTTATATAATAGCATCCCCTCCTGCAACCATGCCTGTAAACTGTCTCTGTCACTGATCAGACACAAAACTCCTCCCCCAAATGTAAACAAGAGCAGCATTGTAAAAAATAAACTGACAGTCAGGTCCATGATGTTACTCCTCTGCAACCATTTCTGAAGACCAGGCTACAGACCTAATTATTTTTTTAGTTGTTGCCACATGCCAAGCCTTCCAAACCCATGTCCCCTTGCAGTAGGCTTGTGCAATTCGTTTCGTAACGAATCAAAATTCGTCCGAATTTAGCAACTTTCGGACATTCGGAAGCATTCGAATTTCCGAACAAAGCAATTACGAATAAAACCGAATCCGAAATAAATTATATCGCAAATAGCGAATGTCCGACTGAAAAAGTTACGAATGTACGAATCCATTCGAAGCACAATAACACTCTGCTCTGCTCTCTGCTTCTCCCTCACCGTGCTGAACTCCCTCTCAAAATGGTGTACAGGGGCGGAGGCTATAGCCGCATGTAAAAAACTAAAGTAAAATACGAGATTTCGAATCATTACAAATAACCGCTATGTATTTAGAAAAGTACAAATCCATTCGAAGCACATTAGGCATAATAGGCAGCGTCGTTGTGAGAGAGACACGGAAAATTACGAATCAACGAACCCCAAAAAAGTTACGAAAGTAGGAGTTGTGTCCAGAATCAACGAAAAACAATGTACTCTACCGAAAGTATGAATTATAAATCAACTAAAAATAAGGCTTACATTAATACGAATTATTCCGATTCAACGAAAAATGTAGTTTGCGAAAATACGAATTAGTTCGAACACAAAAAATCCCGTCTAGCAAAATTACGAATGATTACGAATCAACAGGACCGAAAATAAACGAACCGAAACTAAACAAATTTTTCCGTTGTCCACAAGTCTACCTTGCAGTATTATGTGGGATTCTCTATCAAGTAACACAAAATATTATTATTTTCTTAAATATATTTGATTTGAAGAATATTTCCTTAGCTTTTCATGTTGCGTGAAATACTTACAAACCAGCAGTATAATATGGCTTTAATTTAAATATTTTATTTTTTCCTACACAGGCTGAAGCAATAAATGTGAATCCACTCTACATACTCATCCCTACAACTCTTTGTACATCATTTGCCTTCCTGCTTCCTGTAGCAAACCCTCCAAATGCCATTGTCTTTTCTTACGGTCATCTACAAGTTATAGACATGGTAAGTTGCATTGCATATACACCCCCCCATTCAGTGTCCTTTTCTTTCAGTGACCTCCCTGGTGGCACCAGGCACTTATACCCCTTGTGACAGCAGGAAGGTAAAGTCACCTGGTTGCATCCAGGGGGGTAGATATATTTCGCCCAGATTCAGGCTTTACGCCGACTTATACAACTAGGTGGAGTGTTGTATAAGCCCAGCTGAGGCTAGTGGGCTCATGGATGACTCATACCTCTAGGGAGAGTGTGGGGCGTCGTGCAGACAGGGAGTTGATGAGACCAGCTGAAGCTTGTCAGCTCATTTAGGCCTCTATAAAAACTCCCAGATTCATTAGGTGTTTGCTCATGCCTGGAACCAGACCTGTGTGGACTGTCTAGGGAGAGTGAACCCCTGTGCGGTGAGACAAAGCCTGTGTGGCTATTTGCTTGGACATTTAAAACCAGGGACTTAGGGACTAGGACAGCACTAGGCTGATCCCAGTTGTTAGTTAGGAAACCTGTATGTTTAGTCAGAGGTCAAGTTGACCAGGATTTATTTTGTTTATGTTTCTTTTGGCTTTGCTGTGTTTTGTCACTGTAAATAGAAAATAAACCGCACCTTTTTTTTTGATTTTGAAAACCACAACCTCCGTTTGCTGGGCCTGTTTTTGTGTGGGGAGCCCATCCCGGGGGTCACACACACCCGCTGCCGAGCTAACCCCCTCACAGTTGGTGGAGAATGCGGGCAGTTTTTTTTTTAAGCCAGCATGGAGGAGATACTGAAGCAGCTGGCTCTAGCAAATGCCAATCAACAGCAGACAAATGCAGGTTTGCAAAAGAGCCTTGCAGCTCATCAACAGAGCCTTGCAGCTCAACAACAGAACTTCGCAGCCCAGCAGCAAGCTCATCAACAGAGCCTTGCAGCCCAGCAGCAAGCTCACCAACAGAGTCTGGAAGCTCAGCAACAAGCCCAGCAGCAATCTGAGGCCCGCTTCATAGACCTGTTACAGAAGCAAGAGCAGAGACTACAACAAATGGAAGCAGTAATGCAGCAACGTCCGCAGACCAGTGAGGAAAGCCGTCCCACTAATACCGCGTCCTTTGGGGTGAGTCGTTTATTGACAAAAATGACTGGAGAGGATGATCCAGAGGTATTTTTGACCACATTTGAAAGGACTGCTGAAAGAGAAAAGTGGCCTGAGGAGCAGTGGGCTGGACTGGTGGCTCCTCTGTTAACTGGTGAATCGCAGAAGGCTTACTATGACCTAGAGCCTGACCAAGCAAAAGACTATGTGATGCTAAAAGCTGAAATATTGGCAAGGCTGGGTGTCACCCAGGCTGTCCGGGCTCAGCGTGTGCATAACTGGACTTTCCAGCTTGGAAAACCCCCCAGGTCTCAAATGTATGATCTCATTCACCTGAGCAGAAAGTGGCTACAGCCAGAGACTTTGTCCGCACCAAAGATTGTGGAACGTGTTGTAATGGATCAGTTTTTGAGAGCTCTTCCTACTGCCATCCAAAAGTGGGTAAGCCATGGAGACCCAGAGACGGCCGATGGTCTTGTGGATCGTGTGGAGAAATACTTGGCTACAGAGAACCTGACGGCCTCTTCCAGAGACACTCGGACTTTCCACCCTAAGACCAGACCATCCCCAGGGGCGGATAAGAGGATTCCAAGGGGTGAGGGTGGAGAGAGTGAGAGGGTGGGAGCTCTACCCCAAGTTTGGTGAGAACAGCCTGGGAAATCAGCGGCTCAAGAGGCGGCAAGAAGGATCGTTTGCTACCGCTGCCGGCAAGCGGGACATATTGCAGCCAATTGCCCGGTTGTGGAGGAACCCATGCAGTGTGACTTTCTGACAGGCAGACGTCAGTCGCTGTGTGCGACAGTCGCATGCACTGCCATTCGAGGAACTGAGAAACATTTATGCAAAATGTGTGTTAATGGTAGAAATGTTGTGGTATTGCTGGATTCAGGTAGCCTTGTGACCCTGATAAAGGCTGAGTTAGTTAAAACAGAGGTCTCTAGGAATAGCAAGGTAGCTGTTATTTGTGTGCATGGGGACACCCGAGAGTATCCAGTGACTACAGTGTGTTTCGAGACCCCCAAAGGTACCCTCTCTCATCCAGTGGGCTTAGTATCTCAGTTACCGCATGACGCCATTGTGGGAAGGGATTTTCCGAAGTTCTGGGAACTGTGGGATGATCCTGAGCCCCCCACTGGTGCCCCTATGTACCAGGAATGGGATAGCCAGAACTCCCCTGAGAGTGGTGAGGACTCTCCGGAATTTCCCTTATCAGTATTGGCAGGGGAGACTCAAGAAACTGGAGAGGAGCCCACCTCCTCAGACGAAAACCTACCGTCTGTGGAGTTTTCTGATCTTGAGGTTCACAGGGAAAACTTTGCCACAGAACAGTTGAAAGACCCCGCCCTAATAAAGGCACGGGAAAA
The DNA here is from genome assembly GCA_029206835.1 of Rana muscosa. Classification (NCBI taxonomy): domain Eukaryota; kingdom Metazoa; phylum Chordata; class Amphibia; order Anura; family Ranidae; genus Rana; species Rana muscosa. The sequence continues at coordinate 708,974,428 of CM055118.1, forward strand.
CGTAGTGAAAATAGATGGCGAGTTAGTGAACCCAGATAATACCTGCACTTACCCATACTTCAGCGTAGAGAAGGACCTACTGTATCGGGTGGCAAAAAGGGCAGAAGAAACCGTTGAGCAGCTTGTGGTGCCCAAACCTTACAGGAAGTTGGTGTTGGAGTTGGCCCATGGGCACATTCTTGGAGGTCATCTGGGGACAGAGAAAACCCGAGAGAGGGTATTACAGAGATTCTATTGGCCGGGGGTGATGAAGGACATAGAAAATTATTGTTCCTCCTGCCCTGTGTGTCAGAGGTCGGCCCCGATGCCACATTTCCGTAGCCCGCTGGTCCCTCTACCCATCATTGAGGTCCCGTTTGAGAGGATCGCCATGGATTTGGTAGGTCCTATAATCAAGTCCGCTAGGGGGCACCAGTACATATTAGTTATAATGGACTATGCCACCCGTTATCCAGAAGCGATCCCTCTCCGAAATACCTCGGCCAAAACCATAGCCAAAGAGCTATCTCTTGTGTTTAGCCGGGTGGGTATTTGTAAAGAACTGCTTACGGACCAAGGTACACCCTTTATGTCCCGGGTTATGAAGGAGCTGTGTAAATTGTTCAAAGTGACGCAATTACGTACATCTGTGTATCACCCCCAAACCGATGGGCTGGTTGAAAGATTCAACAAAACCCTAAAACAAATGTTGAAGAAAGTGGTGGATAGAGATGGAAAGGATTGGGACTGTCTACTTCCTTATCTGATGTTTGCTATTAGGGAGGTGCCCCAATCCTCTACGGGATTCTCCCCCTTTGAGTTACTGTATGGGAGACACCCAAGAGGGCTGTTGGATATTGCCAAGGAAACTTGGGAAAGTGAGAGTTCTCCCCACAGGAGTGTGATTGAGCATGTCGCCCTGATGCAAGACCGAATTGCACAGGTAATGCCCATCGTGAAGGAACATTTGGCCCAAGCGCAGTTAGCACAGCAGAGAGTGTACAACCGTGGAGCCAAGACCCGTACCTTTTCCCCGGGGGATAGGATACTGGTACTTGTCCCTACGGTTGAAAGTAAATTCCTTGCCAAATGGCAAGGCCCCTACGAGATAATGGAAAAAGTGAGCGAAGTGAATTACAAGGTCAGACAACCAGGAAGGCGAAAGCCCGAACAGATCTATCACGTTAATCTGTTGAAAGCCTGGAGGGATAGAGAGTCCCTAGTCGCAGACACTTGGTCACCAGCTCAAACTGGTTGCGTGATTCCTGAGGTTGGAATAGCAGCCACCTTGTCACAACCCCAACAACAGGAGGTTAAGGAGTTTGTGCTTCGCAACAAGGAGGTATTCTCTGAGCTGCCGGGACAAACATCTGGGGTAGAGCATGACATCATTACCCCGCCCAGTGAAAGGGTGAAGTTAAAACCCTATCGGATCCCAGAGGCCCGACGGGAGGCAATACGGGAGGAAGTACAGAAAATGCTGAACTTAGGGGTGATAGAGGAGTCCCAAAGTGATTGGTCTAGTCCCATTGTGTTGGTGCCTAAACCGGATGGGAGCTGGCGATTTTGTAACGATTTTCGTCAGTTGAACAAAGTTACAAAATTTGACACCTACCCCATGCCACGTATAGATGAGTTGATCGACCGGCTGGGAACAGCCCGATACATGACGACTCTTGACCTCACAAAAGGGTATTGGCAAATCCCCCTGGCCAAGTCGGCCAAAGAGAAAACCGCATTTGTAACCCCAGACGGGGCGTTCCAATATAAAAGAATGCCGTTCGGGTTACAGAATGCGCCGGCCACATTCCAGCGGAAAATGGACCAGATGCTGAGGCCCCATCGGAAGTATGCTGCGGCTTACCTGGATGACGTAATTGTCCATAGCACAGATTGGGCCTCACATCTGCCAAAAGTGCAAGCAGTCCTGGACTCTGTTCGGGAAGCGGGGTTTACGGCTAACCCCAAGAAGTGTACCATTGGGCAGGAGGAGGCCAAATATCTTGGGTACACCATTGGGAGGGGAGTAATAAAACCCCAACTCAACAAAGTCGAGGCCATCCAGAGTTGGCCACGTCCCAACAGCAAGAAGCAGGTACGAGCCTTTCTGGGAATCGCTGGGTATTATCGGCGATTCATTCCCCACTTTGCCTCTAAGGCTGTGCCCCTAACCAACCTAACGAAGGGGAAAGGGTCGGTCATGATTAAATGGACCCCCGAGGCTGAGGCAGCATTCCAATTCTTGAAACAAGCCTTATGTAGCCAGCCAGTGTTGTACTCACCCGACTTCTCTAAAGACTTTGTCGTACAAAGTGATGCGTCAGATGTGGGGTTAGGAGCAGTATTGTCCCAGGTCTGGAATGGGGAAGAGCACCCAGTCATTTACCTCAGCAGGAAGTTGAAGTCCCATGAGGTAAATTACGCCACCGTTGAAAAGGAGTGTTTAGCGGTGAAGTGGGCTCTAGATTCCCTTCGGTACTACCTGCTAGGTAGGCACTTTGACATGGTTACGGATCACGCTCCGTTAAAGTGGATGGCTCAAAACAAGGAAACAAATAGAAGAGTGAATAGGTGGTTCCTGGCCCTCCAGGAATTCAACTTCACAGTAAAGCATCGCCCTGGCATTCAAATGGGGAATGTGGATGCTTTGTCTCGAGTACATGAATGCCTGATTGCTGGTGTTCCAACCCCGAGGTTAAAACAAGAGGGGGGGTATGTGACAGCAGGAAGGTAAAGTCACCTGGTTGCATCCAGGGGGGTAGATATATTTCGCCCAGATTCAGGCTTTACGCCGACTTATACAACTAGGTGGAGTGTTGTATAAGCCCAGCTGAGGCTAGTGGGCTCATGGATGACTCATACCTCTAGGGAGAGTGTGGGGCGTCGTGCAGACAGGGAGTTGATGAGACCAGCTGAAGCTTGTCAGCTCATTTAGGCCTCTATAAAAACTCCCAGATTCATTAGGTGTTTGCTCATGCCTGGAACCAGACCTGTGTGGACTGTCTAGGGAGAGTGAACCCCTGTGCGGTGAGACAAAGCCTGTGTGGCTATTTGCTTGGACATTTAAAACCAGGGACTTAGGGACTAGGACAGCACTAGGCTGATCCCAGTTGTTAGTTAGGAAACCTGTATGTTTAGTCAGAGGTCAAGTTGACCAGGATTTATTTCTTTCTCGTACATCACGGGACACAGAGCGACATAGTCATTACTAATGGGTTATATAGATACCGTCAGGTGCTCGCACTGGCAACTTCCAAAACCGGAAGTACCCTCCCCTATATAAGCCCCTCCCATCCGGGAGCACCTCAGTTTTTTGCCAGTGTCTAAGGTGTTGGCCAAGAAGAAACATGTGTTTTTCACTGAGCTTGCGTACAGGTTCTTTTGGGCCTCAGTAAGCTATTCCGGATCCGACCAAAAAAGCTTCATAGCTAAACGGTCGGTACCTGGGCCTTGCAGAGAAGAGCAAGGTTTTGCCTGTAATGCTTCTCTTAGGAGAGCTGGACCCTGGAATCCAGAGCTCTGGTCATACCCACGACCAAGATGTTTTCTGTGCAGGGTGCTATACAGGTCCAGGGGAGTGGAATCCTTGGGAACCCGGTCCCTGAAGGTTTGATTACAATGCCTGCCGTGATAGGTGAAGTTTGGGCTTTTGTGGACCAAACAAAGTCCTGCGGCGGGGAACAGGTAAGTGGGGGCCCCCAGGAACTTGGTTCTATTGGGGGACCCCCAAGCCTAATTTGTCTTTCTGTCTGTTACCTAATGGTATTCCCGCAAAATTCTGTGCATGCCTGTAACTACTAAAAAAAAAATGTAATAATTTTTAATGGTGGTCAAGAAAAAAAAAAAAAAAAAAAATGTTTATATATATTTAAGATATTAGACTGCGGTACCTGTGTTTGTCCACTAGAGGCCGCTGTGGAATGTTTTCTTGTCATGTGGACTAGTTTCTTCTCAGCAGAGCAAGTCCAGGCAGATGGTGAGTTCTCTTATGGGAAACTGCTTCCTCTGCCATGTTGCAATGCTCGTCCATCCCCCGGCCTGCGGCAAAGGGGCCCTGGCTTTTGTCCCTAGTCTCCATTTTTCAAAATTAGCGCCGAAGGCGCACGTGGCCGCGCGCGTGCGCGTGCACGCGCCTCTATATATAGAGGTGAGCCAGGAAAGGGGGCGGAGCCTGGGGGATGACGCTCTGTGTGCGCCGCAGCGCTTCTGCGCATGTGCGGGCGTCCCAGCATGTAAAAACCACAGTTTTGTGTGGTGAGCTGGCTATGAAGTACAGAGACAGAGCTGGCAACATTTAAAAAAGGGCATACAGCAAGCGGTTGATACAGGCATCCCCTAGAAAGGCACATTAGTAGACACCAACTGTGATATAGCAGCAATTGTGCTAGACTATTCTCAGTAAAAGTGGTGTATTACGGCTGGAATACCTCAGCTTTAGGCTTAGGAATATGCCGTCCAGAAGCTCCGGAACTGAATCTTCCAGGAAGCGAAGGGGGTCTCATCGGGCTCAGAGGATCTTGGGCATACTTCTGCTGCACCAGTCTCCCCTGAAGTTCAGAGGTAAGTGACCGTAGAGACCCCGCAGGGGTACTTGGTACTGTGGCTGTCCTCAGTTCACCTGCTCCTGTGTATGTAACAGAGGAGGTTTTTTCCTCAGCTCTGGGAGGATTAGAGAGAGATTGTCAACATTTATCGCTGCCTCCCTGTCAGGGAAAGCACGCCCGATCTCCGTCTCCTCCTTCAGAGTGCCTGTTAGCAGAGCAACAGTCCCATACAGGGATCGACCTGCCTGAAGGGGATCAGGATGAGGTTGATTCTGTTATAGAGGAATCAACAGTGGGGGAACCTTTTCTCAGCATCTCAAGCTGAAAGATTATGGGTTCAGTCTCTGACTAACATGGTCCGATCAGCATTTAAAAATGCACCTTGCGGAACCATCAACCACTACTGTATCCTCGTTGGGGTCGCTAGAAGCCCCCAGACTGTCTGTTCTTTTCCACTTCACCCTTTACTGAAAGGGCTCATTTACCAGGATTGGGAACGTCCTGAGAAAATATTATTCCCCCAAGAGATTTCCGGTGGTCTATCCCATGGAGGATAAGTTCATCGAAAAAAAAAAATGGAAGGTCCCTACAGTGGACGCAGCCATCTCTTGTATGTATAAATCACTGACATGTCCAGTGGATAATGTCCAAATGTTCAAGAACCCAATAGATAAAAGATTGGAGTCCTTATGAAAATCTGCTTCTTTCTACAGCAAGCTTGGTGACACAACCAGCAGTAGCAGCTATTGGGGTCTGCTAAGCAGTGAAGGATCAGTTGAAACAGGTCTTGAGGGACTTGACAGATCAGCAGGCTTTGCCCTAGCTGATCTGCCTAGAGCCTTAGGCTTTGCGGTTGACGCCATAAAGGATTCAGTCCATCAGGCCTCCCGCCTTATGCTGTCTATAGTACATATGCGTAGGCTCCTATGGCTCAAAAACTGGTCTGCTGAAGCTCCCTGTAAAGAATGGCTGGTTAGCGTCCCATTTCATGGTGAACGCTTATTCAGGGAAAACCTGGACAAATATATCCAGAAAATTTCCAGCGGTAAAAATACGCTCTTGCCGGTTAAAAACAGAGTTAGAGGTCCCTCTTTAAGAGGCCTGCTTCTCCAGTCCCTGGGGCATCGGCTGTGTAACAGTTCCGACGGCCTCCTCGGTCAATTCCCGGGGGTAAAAAACAGGGACAATAGCAGGGTAATGAGAAACCCTGGGTCAGGGGAGGTACAAAACCTCCCCCAAAGTTAAATTCATTGAAGCCCCCACTCAGTCGGGTGGGGGGGGAGGACTCCAGTTGTTCGCAAGAGACCTGGCGGGACACGATCAAGACAGATAGGTGCTCTCCGCAGTATGTTTGGGATACAGTTTGGAGTTAAAAGACTCTCCTCCTTCCCATTTTTGAGGTCAAACGTGCCAAGGGATCCCCGGAAGAGAGAGTCCCTCCTGTTGGCACTAGAACAACTATTGCTCCAAGGAGTAATTATGGAGGTTCCCCTGGAAGAATGAGGGTTCGGGTTTTACTCAAACCTCTTTACAGTCCCGAAGCAAACGCGGACGGGAGGCCCATATTAATTCTAAAAGGGCTATACAAATTCCTGTATATCAGGACTTTCCGATGGAGTCGATCCGATCGGTGGCCACTGCCCTACAAGGGGAGGATTGGTTAGCCGCGATCGACATCAAAGATGCTTATTTGCGCATTCCCATCTTTCCAGTCCACCAAAAATTTCTACGCTTTGCAGTAGAAGGGCGCCATTTTCAGTTCAGAGCCTTACCCTTCGGTTCGGCCACAGCACCACGAGTGTTTACAAAAATTCTGGCCCTTTATTGGCCAATCTAAGAACACAAGGTGTAATGATAATGGCATATCTAGATGACTTGTTGCTGATAGACCACTCAGTGAAAAAACTAGACGTGGTCGTTCACAAGACAATCAAGTATCTGGAATCTCACGGTTGGATTATCAACCGAGACAAGTCACCCCTAAAAACCAGTCAAAAGTCTGGAATACTTGGGGCTAAGGTTGGATTCAGGCCAGAGAAAAATATTCTTGCCTCGAGGAAAGGTGTTGTCTTTGAAAGATTTGATCCACTTAGTGGGTACAAAAAAGACAGCCGTCCATACGCCTGTATATGAGGCTGCTGGGAAAGATGGTGGCATCATTCGAAGCAGTACCCTACGGTCAATTTCATTCAAGGAATTTGCAAGGGGCCATACTGTCAGCCTGGAACAAAAAAGTTCAGGCCCTAGACTTACCAATGTCCTTGTCCCCTTCCGTTCGCAAGAGCCTCCGTTGGTGGTTGGTTCCCCAGAATCTGGAAAAAAGGAGATCCTTCAGTCCGATTTCTTGGAAGGTGGTCACTACAGATGCCAGCCTTATAGGCTGGGGAGCAGTACTGGAGCAATGGTCTCTCCAGGGCAGATGGTCGGATGCAGAAAAGGCCCTGCCCATCAATCTCTTAGAGATACGAGCAGCCCGGTATGCCCTAGTAGCATGGACATCCAAACTCCAAGGGTCCCCTGTCAGAATTCAATCATCAGGGGGGCACCAGGAGTCGTGCAGCCCAGAGGGAAGTAAATTACATCCTGAAATGGGCAGAAAAATATGTCCCAGCCATATCTGCGGTATTCATTCCAGGAGTGGAGAATTGGAAGGCGGACTTTCTAAGTCGCCAGCAATTAGGCCCAGAGGAAGGGTCCCTTCACCCCGAGGTTTTCTGGACAATATGTCAGCGGTGGGGAACATCGGATGTAGATCTTCTAGCATCCAGATTCAACGCAAAGGGGGACAGGTTTGTCTCTCGGACAAGGGATCCCCTAGCTTGCGGCTCGGATGCCCTAGTGTTCCCTTGGGATCAGTTCAAGCTGATATATGCATTCACACCGCCACAATGGTTACCTCGATTACTCCGCAGAATCAGGGTAGAAAAGAAACAGTGATTCCGGTGGCTCCAGCGTGGCCCCGAAGAGCGTGGTACGCGGAGATTGTAAAATTTCAGTGGGGAGTCCTTGGACTCTCCCACGTCGTCCGGACCTGCTTTCGCAAGGACCGATATACCACCCTTCCTTACCAGCCCTAGGTTTGACGGCCTGGCTATTGAAGCCCACAGTCTAAAAAAGAGAGGGCTCTCTAATGCTGTGGTATCTACCATGATCAATGCCAGGAAGCCGGTATCCAGGCAGATCTACTATAGAATCTGGAAGGCGTACATCGCGTGGTGTGAGGCCAAGAAATGGCATCCACATAAGTACGTAATAGGTAGGATTCTGGACTTCCTACAGTGGGCTGTAGATAGGAAGCTTGCCTTGAGTACTATCAAGGGTCAGATTTCGGCCTTGTCAATATTTTTTCAAAGGCCCTTGGCTTCACATTCACTAGTCAAAGCCTTTATACAAGGAGTGATGCGTATTAGTCCTCCGGTTAATATTCCCATATGTCCATGGGATCTAAACTTGGTTCTGTCGGTTCTACAGAAACAACCATTTGAACCATTACAGCATATTTCCTTGGTGCTTCTCACCAGGAAATTTGATTTTTCTAGTAGCCATTTGTTCGGCTAAAAGAGTATCGGAATTAGCAGCTATGTCCTGTAAGGAGCCATATCTGGTTATCCATAAGGACAGAGTAGTGTTACGTCCTCATCCAGCCTTTCTTCCTAAGGTGGTATCGAGGTTTCATTTGAACCAAGATGTGGTTCTTCCTTCTTTTTTCCCCAAACCTACTTCGGTAGAGGAAAAGTTATTGCATTCTTTGGATGTAGTAAGAGCAGTTAAAGCTTATCTAAAAGCCACTGCTCAGATTCGCAGAACGGATACTTTGTTTATTCTGCCGGAAGGCCCCAGAAAGGGTCAGGCAGCGTCAAAATCTACTTTAGCCAAGTGGATTCGACAGGTCATTATGCAAGCTTATGGCTTGAGAAGGAGACCGCCTCCGTTCAAAGTTAGAGCGCACTCCACGAGAGCAGTTGGAACTTCATGGGCAGTGCACCACCAGGCCTCCCTGGCTCAAATCTGTAAGGCCGCAACATGGTCTTCAGTTCACACGTTTACTAGGTTCTACCAGGTGGACGTTAGAAGTCAGGAGGATGTCGCCTTTGGGCGCAGTGTGTTGCAGGCCGCAAAAGATCCTCATGTCTGATAGCGCTCAGCTTATATATGGTGTATCCCCCCCCTCATTTGGCATTGCTTTAGGACATCCCATTAGTAATGACTATGTCGCTCTGTGTCCCGTGATGTACGAGAAAGAAAATAGGATTTTTATAACAGCTTACCTGTAAAATCCTTTTCTTGGAGTACATCACGGGACACAGAGCTCCCGCCCCTCTTTGGGGACACTTATTGCTTTGCTACAAAACTGAGGTGCTCCCGGATGGGAGGGGCTTATATAGGGGAGGGTACTTCCGGTTTTGGAAGTTGCCAGTGCCAGCACCTGACGGTATCTATATAACCCATTAGTAATGACTATGTCGCTCTGTGTCCCGTGATGTACTCCAAGAAAAGGATTTTACAGGTAAGCTGTTATAAAAATCCTATTTTTGTTTATGTTTCTTTTGGCTTTGCTGTGTTTTGTCACTGTAAATAGAAAATAAACCGCACCTTTTTTTTTGATTTTGAAAACCACAACCTCCGTTTGCTGGGCCTGTTTTTGTGTGGGGAGCCCATCCCGGGGGTCACACACACCCGCTGCCGAGCTAACCCCCTCACACCCTAATAGATCCATTTAATAGCAATGACCATGAACCTCTCCTGCACCCCTCTTCATACAACTACTTTAAAGCACTAGGGATGGGCCGAACAGACCCCTGTTCGGTTTGGACCAGAACTTTCAAACACTGCGAAAGTTCGGACCCGAATAACGAACCCCATTAAAGTCAATGGGACCCGAACGTCAAAAATCAAAAGTGCTAATTTTGAAGGCTTAAAAGCAAGTAATTGGGCATACAATGGTTATAGGGGTCTGGGTCCTGCCCCGGGGGACATGTATAAATAAAAGAAAAGTTTGTCAAAAACGTCAGTTTTAAATGAGCAGTGATTTTTTGATTTTTAAAGTGAAAGCATAAAAATGAAAAATTCCTTTAAAGTGGCAGATTTGTACCATGTCTAGAATCTGCTGTAGCAATAATTGCATTTATAAAGCCAAAAAAAAGAGTGTGTACGATAAGGCCACAATGTAGTGCACTGTGAACAAGATTAGAATTTTTTTGCATACATTCTGGTGTCACTTTGACTTTGTATAGAGGTAACGGGTGCGTAAAAATTGGTCTTTGGGTGTCAGTAGCACCTTCCCACGGTAACCCTATAAAGGTAATCTTGATGAAAGCAAGAATTGGCCTTGCTGTAAAAAATTGCAATGATATGCACCTGTCAAACAGGTGCAGAAAAATTACTCTTTGGGTGTTGGGGCTATGGCAGGAATAGATGTGGACAAGGAGGCAGGTTTATCCACTCTGGCAACTGCAGGGGACTGCACACGTGTCTCTGCTTGCATGACAGAGGATGAGGAGGATGAGGAAGGTTTAGTAAGCCAGTCCACCACCTCCTCTGCATGCTGTGGCTGGATTGCAAGGGCAAACTCACTAAACAGAGGAAATGATGCCCTGCCTAAGGACTGACCACCACGTCCACCTTTGCCTGTAAACACATTTGTTGCTGGCCCCCTTACAGTGCCGAGGGAACGTCTGCCTCTCCTTGTTGTCCTCCCAGACATTATTGGGAGGGAGGGGGCGGTGCTTATAAACAAATGTAAAGAAGAAGTTGAAATCTGTACGTAGATGCACTTTACTCAATGTAAAGAGGTGTTTGGTGCACTTTAATTTGAGTACTTACACTACACAGACACACTTCACAGATACACTATAATATACTGCAATATAATGCGCCAAATGTATAGTGACGCACAGAACTATATGGCGTTAAACTGGCCGTAATGCACAGAGAAGTAAATGGTGTTAAACTGGCATTAACGCACACAGAAGTAAATGGCGTTAAACTGGCAGTAACGCACACAGAACTATATGGCGTTAAACTGGCAGTAACACACGCAAAACTATATGGCATTTAACTGGTAGTAACGCACAGAGAAGTAAATGGTGTTAAACTGGAAGTAACGCACACAGAACTTTATGACGTTAAACTGGCTGTAACGCAAACAAAACTATATGGCGTTAAACTGGCAGTAACGCACAGAGAAGTAAATGGCGTTAAACTGGCAGTAACGCAATCAAATAGACGGTGTTTAACCATCACTACACTGACGCTATCTGAACTGTCCCTGCTCTAGCTATACACTAATGTAAAGATTACTGCCACAATCTCACTACACTACACTGAAACTATCTGAGCTGTCCCTACTCTACACTAATGTATGTATGAATGTCACGGTCTCACTACACTAATAATTAATAGGACTGAACAGAGTCCTGTTCTATCTCTCTCCACGCCAAAATCACACTGAAAATGACTGGCATTGAAAGAATACTTTTATACTGTGGGGCGGGAATGAGCCCTAATTGGATAAAGTCATGATGACAGTGTCCAATCATGACTCTGGCAGTGCTCTGTGCCCTAATTGGCTGAAGCTTTCACTGCTTCAAACAATCAGGGCTTGCAATGCACTGTTCAGCGCCGCAATGCATTGTGGTCGGTTCGGGGGGGGGGCAAACAAACGGTCGAACGACACATTTGTTCGGATGTTCGCCGAACGTACGAACAGCGGAAGTTCGGCCCGAACTTATGCTCGGGTCGAACCGTTCGCCCATCCCTATAACGCACAAGTGTAGACAGTAGTCTCTTCTGTCTTTACTGTTTCATTCATGGTAAGAGGAAAGGCCTCAATAGCAAAATATATATTTTAATTGATAGTCAGTAGAAAAGCCCTACTATTAAACTCCCTCTTTAAGCACTTGACCTCTGGAAGGTTTTACCTCGTCCATGACCAGGGAAAACTTACTAAAACTGAAGAGTGCAAAACCTGGTGCAGCTCTGCATTGAAACCAATCAGCTACTAAGTGTTACTGTCAAAACTTTTTTGAACAAGCCGAAGTTAGAAGCTGATTGGCTACCATACACAGCTGTACCAAATTCTGAGACCTCCAGTTTTAGTAAATCAAACCAAGTGCTACTTTAACTGGCTGGGTCATGCAACACTGTACCCATAATTTTTTCAGGCAAATAGAGCTTTCTTTTGATGGTATTTAATCACCACTGTGTTGTTTTTGTTTTTGCTATATAAATCAAAATATACCAAAGATTAAAAAAAAAAAATTAGGACAAAATGTGGTCTGCTACAATTCTTTGGTAAAAATAACCCAAATCAGTGTATATTATTCAGTTTGTGTGAAAGGTATAGCATCTACAAACTATGTTATTTATATTTGAAAATTGATCAATCATGATGTACTGACTGCCTCATCTCATTTCTTGAGACCCTAAAATGTCAGGACAGTACAAATACCCCCTACATGACCCCATTTTGAAAAGTAGACAGTCCAAGGTATTTAGTAAGAGGCATGATACGTTTCTTGAATTTGTAATGTCACAATTTTTTGGAAAATTAAGAAATTAAATAAAAAAAATTTTCCCACAATTTTGCAGTTCGTCATATGACACTGCACTACTCGGGTGGGGGTTGATCAGGGATTATTTTATTTTACACTGTGATTGCTTGTAACAGTGATGATCACTGTAACAGGAATAATTTGAATGGTCATGAATGGCTTTCATTCATGACTCATTGTTTACTAATGAGATGCTGTGATTGCCCACAGCTATCACATGGTAGAGGGTACTGTGATTGGCCCAGGTACCATGTGACCCCTGGTACCTAATCACAGATAACACACAGTAGTAAACTATGATGTCATGAACGAATTCCATCCATGTTGTTTACTAGGTGACATGTGATCACACAGCGTTCATGTGTTATCTGGGCCGACCACGGCAGCCCAATACTGAGCACCGCAATCCTATGTGTCTGATGGACACAGTAGTCAAGGCCCAAGGCGTGCACAGTGTGCATGAGTGTGGCGAGGCACTGGTACATTGCAGTGCCTATTCAAGCTGCCAGACAGCAGTAAAATTACTGTTGGCCGGTTAGCAAGTGGTTAAATTTTGTGGGCAGCAAAGATGCTTTTTTCATATTGGTAAACAGTCTAAACATTGATAAAATTTACCATATTTAATGTTCCACCTAAGAAACAATAATGTATATAAAAGCTGATTAAGCAAGCATGGTTTGCCAAAAACAAATACTGTATTACCCAGAATAATTTTCTTTTTAGAATAGCAGCCTGACACCCAAAATAAAAGGCATAATCCTAATATTACAATTATAATACACCATAACATAAGATGCCCAAAATGAGACTGAATAGTATACAAAATCAATAAATTTGTTTAAAAAATATCTCTTGACTGTGTCTAGCAAGATGCCCCAATATTTCCCTAGGTGTCACTTTGAATAGTTGAATGTATTGTTGCCGTTTTCTTCTGACTTGTGCGTCCTGACTCTCTTATCATAAAAATAATATATTCTTTCTTGATAAATGTATTTTCTCCAGAATAACAAATGTTTATAAAATGTGTCTATTTTTAGATACATGCTGTATATGTAATTGTACATGTAACATATGCTACATCTACCTGGTTAGGTGTACGTTAATGTAAAAAATCAGTAAAAGCTGCAGGGAAAACTGTGTTCCTGCCACTTTTTAAGTGTTATAGTTTCTGGCAACAATTTTAACAATTTGTTTGTTATATTTATTTTGTATTTTTATCTTCATGGCTCCTTATATATTGGTTTTCTGCTTTTTCTTTGCTTATAGGTAAAGGCTGGACTGGGTATTAATATATTAGGAGTTCTTGTTGTGATGCTGTGTGTATCGACCTGGGCAATACCAATGTTCAATCTCAACACATATCCATCGTGGGCTCCAACAATTTTTCCTACAAACAGCACAATCCCGATTACATCACTCCTGACTACTGCTGGGTGAAAGTACAGATTAGTACATGTAGACTTATAATCATCTCCTTAATACAAGTTAGTGTACTACTGGTCATACATACATGTCCACCTCCTTTTCTAAGCCTTGGCCTGAGGTCCACAGTATGGATAGTGCATAGTTTATTACAAAGACCTGATTAACTTTTGAAGATAGTTATATTTCTGGCCAAAGCAGACTGGATGTACCATTCATTTCTAGATAACCTCTTCTACCACATTTCTCACCTTTTTTTATACATATATTTTAATTTTTCATGAATATTATAAATGCATTGTTATTTTCATGGAATCCAACTTGTTAGTATATATGCAAATATATAATGTAAATATGTATATGTATTTTATTTTACTATTGTAAATTGCCATATATAGACAAACTTGATAGGGCTGCATAAGTAGAGATGAGTAAGAATCTAATGCATGTATACTTTCCAAGATGTCTACCTCAAGAAATATTTCTATCATTTATCATCATTGAATGCACAATGAATGGGATGAGTTGAAACAGCTACGCTGTAAAGACTAGCAAGTGAGAAAATGGATAAGCTGCCCTGTCAAGGTCACACAGCTTTGAGAGATGCTTTCTGTATGCTAAATATTCCTATTCTATACATTATGATTTGCTTTATGAACACAGCACATCTATAACGATATAAGAGTCATCACTGGTCCAAGTAAACAAAAATGCAATATGTAATGCAATAAAATCACAACTTTTCTGGCAGGTTATACAGCTGATACATTTTCATGGACAGCCCTATAGTAAACATGGAACTGATGCTACAGTAACACCAGACTTACTCCTTTCCACTGCTGGCCCAATAGTAGCTAGCTTTGTAGGGATTATTTCTAGAGCTACTACTTAAAAGGTCTGAATTAGCTTGTCATCTGTTAGATTTTAGTTTGGAGAAATATCATTCTGTCTTCCACATATAATTTTATAATATTTCAGCCCATTATAAATAACTCCTAATAAACACTGAATAATGAACACCCTATGTAACTAAAGGATAAAGTGAGGTTAAGTGAGACAGATCACTTTGATGACCTCTTGCCCTCTATGTGGGATAAAGGGATTTGATGGGAGATTGGTTTGTCATCAGATATAGCCTATGAAGTTGAAAAGAGCAACAACACAAATTAAGATTCCTATTGACTTATGCCCTGTACACACGATCGGATTTCCGATGGAATAAAATCCGATGGATTTTTCCATCGGAAATCCGATGAAGCTGACTTTCATCAGTCTTGCCTACACACCATCAGTCAAAATTCCGACCGTCCAAAACGCTGTGAAGTAAAACACTCCGACAAGCCGAGAAAAATGAAGTTCAATGCTTCTGAGCATGCGTCGACTTGATTGTGAGCATGCGTGGGTTTTTTGTCCGATGGAGTTCCACACAGATAATCGTAATTTGCTATCGTTTTTTTTTCCATCGGTAAAATTTAAAACAGGTTCTATTTTTTTATACCGATGGGAAAAAGACAGATGGGGCCCACACACGATCGGTTTGTCCGATGAAAAAAGTCCATAGGTCTTTTTTCATCAGAAAAACCGATCGTGTGTACGCAGCATTACTCTAATGGTCCTCTTTACGGAAGTTGTTTAGGTATCACATCACCAGTCAGTACAGAACCACTAAATATTAAATAGCCTTAGGCATTGGGGAAGAGTGGTGTTCCCTTCCTCTATACCCACTAATATAAGATTGAAAAAAAAAAAAATTCTTTCTAAGGGAAAGTCACAGAAGGGAAGATAAGGGCAGAAGGAGGTATAGGGTAAGAGAGAATTTTATTATCATAGCACATATTTGTAGTTTTTTTTTTTTTTTTTAGCTTGGCATATTACAAGAACATTGGAGCAAGTGAGAGTGGAGATACTTGGGTTGTGTGGATGGATGGGCAGGGGTTGGGGATAGCAGCTGGAGCATTGATTAAACAATTGAGGGGAGTATCAAACCCAGAGAAGAATACAGGGGGGGGGGATAAGGTAAAGTTTATTCCATAAATGTAGTTTAAGATAGAAGGTATAGGGTCATTTGGAGTTGTACCCTGTTAGTCTGTTTTTTTTTTTTCTTTTGTATCATGTCTATATGCAAATGTTATTGAGGTAAGGCATGTAAAGTATTTTTGTACTGTAAGCAAAATTTAATAAAAATGAATTAAATAAACACTGAAGAACATTGAATAATAAAGACCCTATGTAACTAAAGAATAAAGTGAGGTTACGTGAAACTGATCACTTTAAACATCAAATCACATAAAGGGGAAGTACATATAGATTTAATTTACCTTGTACATAATTGAAAGTTTGGCGTGAACACAGGGTCACCTAATTTTTCTTAACCTCACTTCACCTCACTATGTAGTACATCAGGCCCAATATGGGCAATTTGACATTCCACATTTGATGTGCAAAATCATTTTATAGTCAATAAAGTATTACATACATTTTAAATGATCCTGTTCTGACATACATCCGTGGGTTTACAGACATTTACTGTTGTGCTTTTGAATTTGAGAAAAAAAGGATTAATCCTTGCAATGCAGTAACTTAAAAAACATTTTCAATAACAGTGATTTGCAGGATTGATATTCAGAGTAAACACGCTCTAGTTAATTGCCTGTGCAATAAATTAATTTACATATTTTTGCAAGTCAAATACGAAATCGTTATTCCAGGACAGTGTCACACAGCACAATGAACAGTCTTACAAATGCTTAGGAACTACTGCACTTTTATTGTTTAGATTAGTGTAAGCAGTAAAAATTATTGTGAGTAATATTCAAAACCAGCTCAGACAGTTTATGTTTGTTTTTAAATGTTTTAGGTTTAAAGTATTATAAATGTTATTTTAATATTTTAAAAAGCAACATCAGTCCTATGGTTTATTAAAAAAAAAAAAAAATTTGGACCTTAAATATTTGGTATATTTTAATTTAGCAGAAAAGCATATAGTATTTTATTTTTTATTTTTTTGGAGAGCATAAATATGATGTATGTTTGGGAATAAATAAATCCATATAAAGAAAATAGCTGCAGGAATAAAAAATAAAAACTCATATCATTTGCTTTAAATTGACAGGTTTCCACCAACATCAGTTAGAAAAGATGGTGAATAGCATAAACTTTAACCACTTCAGCACCGAAAGGTTTTACCCCCTTAATGACCAGGCTATTTTTTTGCGATACGGCACTGCGTTAATTTAACTGACAATTGTGCGGTCGTGCGACACTGTACCCAAATAAAATTGATGTCCTTTTTTTTTCCCCAAATGATGTCCGTTTTTTTTTTTTTTTTTTTGTACTATGAACAAATAAAGAGCGGCTATTTTGAAAAATAAATAAATAAATGTTTTACTTTCTGTTATAAAACATATCCAATAAAAAAATGTAAAACATTGAATTTCTTCATCAATTTAGGCCAATATGTATTCTGCTACATATTTTTGGTAAAAAAAATCCCAATAAGCATATATTGATTGGTTTGCGCAAAAGTTATAGCATCTACAAAATAGGGGGTAGATTTAGGGCCTTTTTATTAATTTTTTTATTTTTTACTTGTAATGGCGGTGATCAGTGATTTTTTTGCGACATTGCGGAAGACAGATCGGACACCTAGCTGACACTTTTGACACTTTTTTGGTAACCAGTGACATTATTACAGTGATCAGTGCTAAACAATTTGCACTGACACTGTATAAATGACACTTGCAGGGAAGGGGTTAACGTCAGGGGTGATCAAAGGGTTAAAGCGGAGTTCCACCCAAAAGAGGAACTTCCGCTTATCTGATCTCCCACCCCCCCCCCCCCTCCGCCATTTGATGGTTGGACAGTTTGGTTGAGAGCAATTGTGTAATTTCTTTCTGCTGCCTTGTTACTCTGCTATCAGCATGAATCGTTTTTTGAGAAGTTTACCTGACACCAAGAGTAAAAAGGTGACAGGGGAGGGATCTCCAGTTGATTGACATCCTCATCTCTGTTCCTGTGTGCTGTGTAAAGCGAGTGTGTCCCTTCCCTCCAATCAGTTCTCAGAGCTCTCCTCTCTGAGCTCTGTAGTGTGTAACTTTAGCTCACCTCCGCCTTTTTTTCTAATGGATCAGGCAAGCTTTATAAATTCTGGAATTTTAACAGATGTAAAGAAAAGAAGACTGCAGATAAATAGAAACAACTTAACTAAGGGGATTTGTTTCATCCCTGTGTATCACCTGAGGTCAGTCACGTCACTGGGTATATGTATAGGTTTACAACCACTTTAACTGTTTAGACTAGTACAAGATGGTAGACAGGACACGTGGTACACCAGAGGCAATGCAATGAAGACGCCAAGCAGTTACAACTGGTGAGGTTAGACTATTCAAAATCTAAAAATCTAAATCTAAAACAAAATGTAAATTTGATGATTGTGCATTGAAATTGGTATCCCTGACTTTCAAGGCTGACAGTTATGTGTTAGGATATCAAATTACAAAAACAGAAAATATTGTTGTATAATGGGGACATATACTTTTTGGAGAACGGCTTCTTTTGCCCATTATGTGAACCAAACATTTAAAAAAAATGCCAAACATCCAAGAGAATAAGAATTAATGGTAATGATAGGTGATGCCTACTTCCTGCAACATGGACATAACAAGATCATCATATTTAAGATTCTTACTTAAGCATAAGTTATTACAAATGCTTATGTATACTATGCATTGGCAATGTACATTGTACAATACATTGCTATATACTGTATTTTATTGTTTTCTTTTATGTTGAGTACAGTACTTTCTACTCAACACAGATAGAGTTTGAAGTGGCAATAAACCCAAAACATTTAATACATTGCAGCTTACCAATCATTAGATGTGGTGGTTGCAGCAGTCTTCTTTTTTTAAACTTTTCCCCTCTGTTTTCACTTGGTGATCTGGCCAGTAACACACCTCCTGTATTAGAGTGCCCTCACTCTGGATGAAGGAGCACCTAGGGGCATCATTGGACAGCATCATTGTCAGATGGGGGGGGGTGTTAGATGTACCAGAAAATGTAAATACACCAGGGACGTGTAGTCTGGGGAGGCAGGTGAGAGAGAGCCTCACCTGCCATGATCATAAAAAATAAAAAAATAAACAAAATTGGGGCTCCTATCATCTATGGCTCCGAAAATACGGTGCTCCTTGTCAGGGCCGTCGGAACAGGAGAGGCAAACCAAGCAACTGCTTGGGGCCCCCAGCTGGCCTAGGGCCCCAGCAGAGCGGCCCCCCTCCTGAGATCGGCGGCCCCCCCACCCGCGATTTGCGGCCCCCCTCCCGCGATCGGCGGCCCCCCCACCCGCGATTGGCGCCCCCCCTCCCGCGATCGGCGGCCCCCCCTCCCGCGATTGGCGCCCCCCCTCCCGCGATCGGCGGCCCCCCACCCGCAATCGGCGGCCCCTCTCCCGCGATCGGCGGCCCCCCACCCGCGATTGATGGTCCCCCTCCCGCGATTGGCGCCCCGCCCCGCCCGCGATTGGCGCCCCCCCTCCCGCGATTGGCGGCCTCCCTCCCGCGATCGGCGCCCCCCCTCCCACGATTGGCAGCCCCCCTCCCGCGATCGGTGGCCCCCCTCCCGTGATCGGCAGCCCCCCCACCCACGATTGGCGGCCCCCCCCCCTCATGCGATCCGCACCCCCCCTGCCGCGATCAGCAGGCCCCCCCCTCCCGCGATTGGCGGCCCCCCCTCATGTGATCCGCGGCCCCCCCCCGCGATCCACGCCCCCCCTGCCGCGATCGGCAGGCCCCCTCCCGCGATCGATGTCCCGCGTTAGCACCCCCCCTTCTAAATTAAAACCAAAAATCAGTAGAAATCTCAGTAGCACCCCTCCGCTTCTGAATTAAAAAACAAAATCTAAAAAAATTGTGTAGCAGCCCAAACCCCCCCCCCCCCCCGCTTCTCAAAAAAAAATCAGTAGCCCCCTGCTTGGGGGCCCCAAATTCTCAATCTGCTTGGGGCCCCCAAATTCCTTCAAACGGCCCTGCTCCTTGTGCAGCTTGTCAGAGGCTACATACAGAGCAGCCAGTTTAAATACAAGCTGGCACACTTTGTTTGCAGCAGACTGAGAGGATGAGCTCACAGTCCCTCTCACTTCTTGTCAGAGGCACTGAGCTCAATGGAGAGCTTGGAGCCTTGGACCAATGGTAAAGCACCATTGGAACACGCTGTCCAATAAAAATGCTGCAGTGGAGGCTGTTCTCTCACTGCAGTGTCATTGAAGGGGGCATGTGTCTAAAAGACAAATACTCCCTTCCAGCCCAGCCCTCTTAACTACAGGGAAAAAACATGGGCTTATGGTTATAAGATTTACCCATAATCCCATGTTTGTCTCACACAGTTAAGAGGGAGAATGAGAATCTGGTGCTGTTGAAAAGGTACTGTTTTAATCAAGCTAAATAACATATTATTATGCTATATATGTTATAAGATAATAATTTATTATTTATCTATTTACTGTGAAATTACTGGTTTGAAGTTATAACTTCAAACTTCAGTAATTTGTCCGTTAAGCCACCTGCTTGAGTACAGTTTTTGAAAATATAGTAAATTACCTTAAAAACAATATATAATAATTCTTTGTATATTACTTACTTATGGTAATTAACCCCTTGCCACCCAGGCCAATTCTGACACTTCTCACCTACATTTAAAACTCATCATTTTTTTGCTAGAAAATTACTCAGAAACCCCAAACATTATATATATTGTTTTAGCAGATACCCTAGGGAATAAAATGATGGTTGTTGCAACTTTTTGTCACACGGTATTTGCGCAGCAATTATTCAAACACATTTTTTTTTTAAAGGAACAGTTTCATGAATAAAAAAAATAAAAAAAAATAAAGTTAGCCTGATTTTTTTGTATAATGTGAAAGATGATTTTACACCAAATAAATAGCTACCCAACATGTCACGCTTTAAAAATTGTGCACACTTGTGGAATGGCGCCAAACTTCAGTACATCTCCATAGGTGACAAAATGTTTACAGGTTACATGTTTAGAGTTACAGAGGAGGTCTAGTGCTAGAATTATTGTTCTCACTCTAACATTCGCGGCGTATGTAACCTGTGTGTATCTGGCTCTGATATTAGAAAAGTGCCTCACCAGCCACTTACCTCACCGCAGGTCCCTGAAATACACTAACAAATTTAGGCCAAACTCCAGCTCTCACTATGAGCATTTACAGCAACTTTTTTTTTGGGATGGGGGGGGGGGGGGCAAAAGATTTTACATAAATATCATTGTAAGCTTCCCTATTAATGTTAAATGGTTTGTCTCATCCTGCTAACTGCTACATCTGTAGGTCAGCTTGTTCTTGTTCAACAACAGACTTACTGGCCAGATCACCAGGTGAAAATAAGGGAAAGTAAGCCTAAAAAAGAACACTTAAGAAGCCAGCACATCGAATTACTAAGCAGCAATAAAATACATGTTTTCTTTTAAGTTTAATTCCACTTAAACCTTTGTAAAAATAATTATTCTTGTATGGCATGTGTTATTTTGTTATTGTTAATTTAAAAAACACTTTTAATAAAGAAATGTAAAAAAAAAAAGAATTGATTTTGTTCTTATTCTTGAATCACCATTTTCATTATGTTGGCAGTTGTCCAGTTATTGCAGCTTTCATGATAACAATAAAAAAACAAAGCTTAGCATTAGTGTGCACAGCCTATTACATTAGGGTGTGCACCCCAGAGCACAAACACACATGCGTGTATATCAGCAGAGCCATGGACGGTATCAGTAGAGCAGAGATTGGTGTCAGTAGGACAGTGGACGGTGTCAGTAGTTTTTATTTATATTATTTCTTAAATTTTTTACAATATTATTTTTTATTATTTTTTACAATTTCTTTAGGAGCCTCATTGGGGGGCTTTGGTGAAATATCAAGGGTCTAAACAGAGAGAAAGGGACTGAGGACAGAGTTCCCCCAGTCCCTTTCTTGAGCCTCAGCTGCACTGGACTGTGAACGAATGGGAAGTGAGGAGCGGCTTCCTGTTCATTCACAAACTGAAGAATAATAAACATAGTTTACTATGCTTCAGTTAAGAATCTTAGTCATTTTTTGTCTCTACACATAGGTATTGACACTTTTTTATTTACATAGCCTATATCAGGTTCTAATACTTGTCTTTTTGTTAGTAGGTAGAAGGGTTTTTTTTTTTATCTCTCTCCCTTCCTCGCTGCTCTGTTTCTATGTCTGATTACTCCTTGCCCTCTCTCCCGCCCAGCCTTGATTCACCTAGGCATTGGGAGATTTCATGGCCGGGCCTTTTATATATAGGAGTGTAGAGTATTGTTTTTTTGTTTTTTTTTTGCTGTTTGGAAATATTGAGAGTGTGTATGTGTCCTATGTACTGTATTGTAAAATATGTGATGTGCTGTTAAAAAAACAATAAAAAGATATTAAATAAAAAAAAAAAAAGAATGAACACAGGAGTGACCAGTACAGAGTGATCTGGTGGAATAGGAGAGGAGGGAAGCTGGCAGCACTGCAGTGGTGGGACAGGGGACAACAGAATGAACACAGGAGTGATCAGTACAGAGTGATCTGTCAGAATTGGAGAGGAGGGAAGCTGGCAGCACTGCAGGGGTGGGACAGGGCACGACAGGAAGCAGGGGGAATCAGCCCTGCACAGGGTAATAAGGGTGTGCCTAGGCAAACCAAGCACACCCTGTGCACGCCTATGAAGCTTAGTATTTATTTGCACACAGCTGTCCCAACTCTGATCTCTCATACATCGATAAATTTGCAAACATCTTCAAAAAGTTGTTTAAAGCTCTGGCTTCATTCAACAACCCCCCCCCTCCACATACACACACTTGTACCCTTGTACCCCCACCCCCTAAATTCATTGTGGCATCTCTTGCACACCATACTGGAATTGCCCATCACACTGTATGACATAGATTAGTAATGTGACTAGCCCTACGTGCTTGTTTCAAAGTGCAAAGCTCTTTACTGTTGTGTGATCACATGGAAAAGCCAATGAGAAGCACCCCCGAACCTATGCAAGAAAATAACCATACATACCTATTTTCCTGCCTGCTGAGTCGCACCACACTCTTCTACCTCCTGTGGTGGGCAGATCTTAAACGCTACAGGTAGCTGTGCCATGTAATGAGAGGCCATATGTAAAGAGAAGCAAATAAAAGTGGGCAAAAAGGGCAGGAGAGTGTATCTCTGGAGGAGCCATTAGGCAATGACAGGTTCTGCATGAGGCATGATAGTGTATAGTATCTGTGTGCAGGAAACTTAGAACTTCAGATGGTAAAAAATCAAATAGGGAGTTTTTTTCTTGCAAAGGGGATCTAAGCATTGAGGAATAGAGCAGTCAGAGAGATAGGAGTATAGTCACTGAGAATAAAAAATTAAATGGATGCAAGATGCTTCCAAAGCCGTTCTGTTTTATATAAGAATGATAGTTCTATGTGAGGGGTCATGTCACTGCGTCATGGATACTAGAAAGTTATGTGTTAGTGCTGGTGGTGGTGGGTAAGGTACAGGGGAAAAAAACAATGGATTAACTGGGGGTTGGAATGAAGGCAGAATCCCCCAAGTGAAAGTGGCACTTAGCTTTAATATTTTATAGGATTGAATGGAATATGGTAGGGTGTCTACATAAAAAGTATAACACCAGCACAAGCACATACTTAAAGTGGTATTATGTTGATTGTACTACATGCGTACATCACATCCTGAAAACACAATTTAAATATCACCTCCAGGGCTTTTTTTCAGTTGATACTTGCCCGTATACAGTACTGGCACCTCTTGCAGCCACGGGTCTTGACAGGGTGGCACCAGGCCACTCAGGGACAGTGGCATTGTTTGCCATCTTAGTTAAGCTGTGCCTCTTTCAGACTTCCAGTCAGTGGGACCCACAGCGACAAACTGTGTCACTGTGACTGCTGTCACATGTATAAACAAAGACCCAGAACAGACAAAGTCAAATTTCTCACTTCCTTACCAGGCTCTGACTGATGGTACCATGGAATGCAGAGCCCTTGTCACGTACCTCATAGCGGAGTCCGAGAGGATGAGGGTGGCCTTTTGCATGATTCCGGTCCAAGCACCCCTGGTGGTGGATACAGGAAGTGCAGGGGCACGAAAGGGTGCAGGTGCCTGTAGCTTGAAGCTTGGAGATGCAGGAACTCTTGCAGAGAAGATGTAGAGACTGGATACCAGACCTGTCCATTGGGAACAAGGCTGGGATGAACTGGGGAGTCAGGAACAGGCAGGAAACGGCAACAGGCTGGCAGCGGAGTACACAATCAGAAGGCAGAGCCTCGTCAAAAGTCCAAGCCAGGGTCAGGTTCAGTAAGCAGAGGTAGGCAGGCAGACAAGGGAGATCCAGAAGAATGGTCAGAGGAAGCTGGGTATTTTCATGAGCAAGGTCAGTCAAGCAAGGTCAGTCAAGCAAGGTCAGTCAAGCAAGGAA
Organism: Rana muscosa; assembly: GCA_029206835.1. NCBI lineage: Eukaryota > Metazoa > Chordata > Amphibia > Anura > Ranidae > Rana > Rana muscosa. Next base: position 708,998,413 of record CM055118.1, read on the forward strand.
CACACAGGAACACAGGAACAAGCTCAGGATGATCCAGCACTGAAACCAGGCAGGCTCTCTGTTTATATAGGGCACCGTGCGCCAGGATTCGTGGGAGCGTGCGCATATGCACTAGCTCATACGTGTTCGCATGGATGCGCCTTTGCGCATGCCCATTCTGAGTCCGTTTGTCTCTGCCTGAGATTCCGCATTGGCATTAGCGGAACTGTATTTAGCAGTTGCTGCATGGGAATGAGCGCTTGCTGTGTCAGCGGAACGGGAATTAGCAGCTGCTGCATGAAGATGGGTGCTTGCTGTGTGGGTTCTCTGACAGCCCAGCAGAGGAAGTGAGTGGTGTAAGTTTTCCTCTGCCCTAGCTGCTTGTTTACATGTGACATCTGAGTTGTCTGTAACTGCAATGACTGTAGGTTTGCACTAACACAAGGTCAGAATGAGGCACAGTTTAACTAATAGGGCAACTAACTCTCATCTGGGAGACCGATTGGCTAAGCTGTCAATGCTATCAAGGGCTGTCTGCGCCAATGGAGGTCTAAATGAACCAGGATCATTCTATTAAGGTACAAAAATATCTCTGCTAGTACACATATTCTACAACACCTCATTCCATATACTATTCCTTACATTTCCTATTCTGCACTGCCTCATTCTGTATAGTATGCTGTATGTTCCCATTCTGAACCACCTCATTCCATATGTCATGCAATATGCTCCTATTCTTCACCACTTCATTCCATATGCGGTACCATGATATTTGTTCCCTATTGTGCATCACATTGTTCCATTCGCCATGCTGTACATTCTCTCTTCACAGATCCTCATTCCAAATAACATGCTGTACATTCCATATTCTTCACTGCCTCATTCCTTATGCCTTGCGTACATTTTCTATTCTGCACCATCTCATTCCATATGCCGTTCTGTATGTTCCCATTCTGCACAGCCTCATGCCATATGTAATGCTGAACTTTCCCTATTCCACACAGCCACATTCCATATGCCATGATGTATATTCCCTCTCCACACATCATCATTTTTTATGCAATGCAGCATGCTCCCTGTTCTACACCACCTCATTCCATATGACATGCTATACATTCTGCGACAGACCCACCAGAACAGAGGCTTTTGGAGGGACCTGCAGGATGGTCTCTTGCCTACTGACTATGGGCCCTGGCTTTTGAGGGAGCTCTACTCTTTTGGGGGTGTGTGCCTAGGGGGCCCTTGGAGTAAGGTGACCAGATTTTTAAAATTAAATCCGGGGACATATTTTTTTTTTTACTAGTAATGGCGGCAATCAGCGACTCTCTGCCTGTCGCCTCCGCCGCCTGCCTCACAGCCTGTCAAGTCTTACTCTCCGGGCCCTGGCTACTACTGTGTGGAGAGCGGAGGAAGATCACTCCACCAGGGGAGGCAAAGAGATAGGCAGGCAGGCGGCTGGCCGGGACTTGAGCCAAGGCAGAAGAACATGCGAGGGGAGCTGAATGGGCATGCACCCGAAACTGAAAAAATATTCCCTCTGCTCCGACCAGCACATGATCATCAGAAAGGGGCACAGGTAATGGACAAAAAATATAATCCCCTAAACTAGTAGGAGCGGTGGAGCGGGGGGGGGATGTAATTCAGATTTGTTTGTTTTTCTATTCTGCACTGACTGTCTTTGAAATTGCCGCAGCCCCTGTTCAAATCCAATCTGGGGACAAAACCGGGGACAGGCTTGGTCCGGGGACAGTGTCCTTAATCCGGGGACTGTCCCCTGAAACCGGGGATGTCTGGTCACCCTACCTTGGAGTGGTCTTGCTTCGGATTTGGGTCCATGTCTCCCCAAAACACACAGACTCTGGGAATCTAGGACCTGTTTGGGTGCCTCTGTTAAGATACAGCTTCCTCCAGTATGGAACCAGGAACCAGGTATTATAGCTAAGCACCCAAGAACTAGACAACACTAGCTTAGGTGCAAACTGGAACTAACTTTATTGTAAACTCAGAAACTCAGAATATATATACCACACAAAATCAAATAAGAGCTTGATCACATTATGCAAACAGTTAGATAAGTAACATAGCTAAAGAACAGCCAACATAAACAGTAATCTAATTAAACTGTAAGCTAACTAGTCACCTAGACCAGCATAGGTTCCCACCCAGACCATTCGGCACCAGTTCCCAGTAAGAAGACCTAGGACTGTCCAAATCTCTAAAGGATTAGCAGACAGTCAGAAAAAATAGGTGGCTCAATTAACAATTAGAATTCACACCTAGGAGGATCACAATGGGGAAATTATACAATGGGAGCAAGACACCTTAGTAAACAGATTAAAGCAGGAGACACTAGCATCAGGTTGTTTTGAGCTGATTATAATAACATCTGCTCTGAATCTCACAGTCTAAAACAGTCATTGCTGGTTTGGGCAAAACGACCCCAAATCTGTATCCCGGTCCTAGAGTCTGTGTGTTTCGGGGAGACATGGACCCAAATCTGAAGCAAGACCACTTCAAGGCTTCCCCAGACACACACCTCCCAAAGAGTATAGCTCCCTTAAAAGCCAGGGCCCATAGTCAGTAGGCAAGAGGCCACCCTGCAGGTCCCTCCAAAAGCCTCTGTCCCGGTTGGGTCTGTCACACATTCCCTATTCCACACAGCCTTATTATATATACCATGCTGCACACTAACAAAACCACACTGCCTCATTCCATATGGTATGCTACAGTATACATTCCCTATTGCCTTATTCCATATGCCTTGCTGTACATGTCTTTTTCCACTGTGGCTCATTTAATATGCTATGCAGTACTTTCCCTATTCCACACAGCCTCATTCCATATAATAAGCTGTTTGTTCCCTTTTCCCAAATACCATGCTGTTTGTTCCTCTTTCCACACTCCCTAATCCTGTATACCATACTGCACTCCCCTGTTCCACAGTGCCTCATTTCATATGCCCTGCTTTCCTATTCTCTGCCACCTCATTCCATATGCAATGATTTGTATTCCTTATTCAACATTGCCCCGGGCCCATTCCATATATCACGCTGTACATTCCCTATTCTGCACTACCCCATTCCATATGCCATGATGTAAGTTCCTTTTTCCACACCACCTCATTTCATAGCCATGCTGTGTGTTCCCTATTCCAGACCACCTCATTCCATATTCCATACTGTATGTCCCCTTCTCCGTGTACCTTGTTTCATATTCCTTGCTGTACGTTCCTTACCCCCACACCACCTCATTTAATATGCCATGCTGCATGTTCCCTATTCCACACCACCTCATTGTGTATTGTTGCTGCTGGGGGATTTACTCATGCTGCTGTGGGATTTTGTATTGCAATTGGTGGATTTATTAATGCTTCTGATGGATTTAATGTTTCTGTTAGGGTATTTTTGATGCTGCTGGAAGATTAATTGTTTCTATTAGGGGATTTATTGCTGCTGATGAGGGATTTTTTTGTTGCTGATGGGGGAAATATTATTCTGGTGGGGAATCTAGTGTTGTGGCTGGGAAATGTATTGTTGCTGCTGGGGGATTAAAAAAAAAAAAGGAGGTAATCTTAAAAGGGAGATAGAGGGCAGAGATAAGAGTGAACCAGAGTTGGTGGTGGGGGTGGGGGGTACCTGCATTCTCTTATAAAAAAAAGCCATGATCCCCCAATGCACCAAAACATTCAGTAAATGTGCTCATTATTAATAAAACAAAAACAATAACCATACATTCAATAAAAACACCCCAAAAAATATAAATATTTATGTAGGAAAATCAAGAATGTATGGCAAAAATTATTAATGAAAATAATTTCATGAATTTTTTCTTAGATTTTTATTGTTGTTACTCTTATGCATTACACCTGGAACATTACAGAATTTATAGATAAATTACATTGCTCATATGTAAAGGGGCTATTTAAAAAAAGTAATACTGGCCATGTAATTTAAGTTTTTGCCTTCTATCCAATCAGTAATTCAACAGCTGAATTATGAGCTAGCTTCTGTAATTTGCATATTGGTCATATGTCAATGCCCATAAAATACATTAAAATGCACACAGAGCCCACATTTGTTATAACATTAATGTATTCCTCTTTGCAAATAAACTTTTTTATGAGATCCTTTTGAAATATATAACAATAAAAATGTCATCTTAAATGGCTGGTCAGTATTGTTTATTGGGCTGTCACTATAATTCCAACTGTGAGTTTTGCATTCTGTCATGTTTAATCTGATACTGTTGTATAGTGCACTGCGACTTTAAATACAATATGAAGGCAATACACTTGTGATTTCCCTATTTTCATATTTTAAGCCTTACGTAAGAAATGTTATCATGTTGATTTAAAATTTTCACGTAAAAACATAAATAGAATGACTGATGTGATTAGCTTGATGGTGATACAACTTAGAGAGGAACTGTAGTCTGCTCACACAATCTGTAATAAAAACATATTTGTCATTCTGAAGCTTCCCTCCAACCACTTTGCATATTATTTTATATATACTGTGATTCTGTACTTGCCAAATATGCTGCAGAAATCTCCCTCCACCGAGTCTGTCTGCAACCATTTTAACTGTGGGCAGCTGAAGCTGCTGCCTGTTGACTTCCTGGATTTACACAGACACACAGAGGCACACCTCCAGCTCTGCAGCTCTCATTGGCCCTCTTTTGACTCATCCACCCTCCCTTCCTGGCAAACTCTCAGAGAGTGAGAGAGAGAGCTGTGCATGATGTCATAAGCCTAGGCTTTTTACTAGACAAGAAACAGGAAGTGGTCTGTATAAGGTATTTACTGGCAGAAACTAAAAAAGTTTTATTATTCAAAGTTAAAACAACAAGGGCAGAAGATTTCATAGATGGAAAATGCAAAAAATGACTGAAGGTTCGCTTTAAAGTATGATGTTTCTTAACCACTTAAGGACCAGCCCATGTACATTTATGTCGGCAGAATGGCACGGACAGGCACAAACACGGACCTGTACGTTGCTCTTTAAATGCCTGACGTGTGGTTGCGCACGCGCCACCGGCGGCGCGCTCATGACCCTGCCGCCTTCCCCGTGAGTCGGACCGTGGGTCCCGCGGACTTGATCGCCGCGGGGATCCCCGCGATCGTCTCACGGAGGTATAGAGCGAGGAGATGCTTGTGTAAACAAGCATCTCCCCGCTCTGCCTAGTGACAATGACACGGATCTCCGCTCCGTGTACTCGGAGCGAAGATCAGTGTCATGTGACAAACAGCCCACCCCCCCTACAGTAAGAAACACTCAATAGGGAACACTTAACCCCTACAGCGCCACCTAGTGGTTAACCCCTTCACTGCCAGTGTAATTTTCACAGTAATCAGTGCATTTTTATAGCACTGTTCGCTGTAAAAATTACAATGGTCCCAAAAATGTGGCAAAAGTGTCCGATGTGTCCGCCATAATTTCGCAGTCACGATAAAAATCGCTGATCGCCGCCATTACTAGTAAAAAAAACTAATTATTAATAAAAATGCCATAAACCGATCCCCTATTTTGTAGATGCTATAACTTTTGCGCAAACCAATCAATAAATGCTTATTGCGATTTTTTTTACCAAAAATATGTAGAAGAATACGTATCGGCCTAAACTGAGGAAAAAAAATATATATATTTTTTTGGGGGATATTTAGTATATCAAAAAGTTAAAAATATTGAATTTTTTTCAAAATTTTCGCTCTATTTTTGTTTATAGTGCAAAAAATAAAAACCGCAAAGGTGATCAAATACCACCAGTTGAAAAAATGGTCTGGGGCTGAAGTGGTTAATATCTTGGGAAAGATTGGGAAATACTGCTTCTGCTGCTGCTGCTAAAAATGTCTCTTAATCTCCTGTATGTCCCATAAACCTTATATGAAAAATATGCAAAAAGTGTACTAGAGTAACATTTGAATCCTGCAGTACTCAAATTAAAAGGTACCAGATTATTATTTAGAGTTTGTACAAAGAGTCTTGTAATCAGTAAAGAGAACACACATTGCCTTGGGTATGTACCATGAGATTGAAAAGTGAGCACCAATGCAATAAATAGTAAACATTGCACATTACAGAAAAGATGCATGCAATAATAAACCCATGAAAAGAAAACTGATTTATTATAGTTATAGTGAGAATACCATTAGCAGTTTACTAAAACTGGTTTAACTGTAGTCGTTTCTACATCTGTTGCTATTGTGTTATTCAGATGGTTAGAAGCAACCTGTTGTGAGCATATACAATTTTTTTTAAAGCTGTTCAATGTGATTCTTTTTTACATTTTGTTTTGCAAAATAATGTGTAAGTTCCAAGTTGAATTGGTGAGAGCTTACACATGGGTAAAGAGATTCTTCACAGCCCCACATGACCATGCTAAGGACTTTGATTGATTGACATCAATGCGGGAGGGGGAAAGAATCACATGCTACCTTTCCCAGAGGTACTGGGTATTTAGTTTTACTCCAAGTCGCCAAATGTGGGAAGGTAACAATACGGTATATGGTTGGGGGAGGGGGATATTTATGGGAACTTGTTGCTATGCCCTGCATGGCAAAGCACAGGTTAACTTTAAGGAGCTGCAGAGGTCTTACATGAAACATGAATGATCAATCAGATCACGCTGTATAAGTACAATGCATTTTGACTAATTAATTAAGAGACATTGAAAATGACATTAATCTCATAGATATTTTATCTTCTCACATACACTATAAAGAAATAAAATGAATAAACATGAAGCCATAATGTATATTGTGGCTTAGGTCTCTTTAAGCGTCTGCAATTAGTCATCTCTGTCAAATACCATTACGCTTTCTATTAAATACTCAGACACACCAAAACACCTTGTATTTCCTTGAGATGTAGTTACACAACTTTAGAGAACAATTCCATTATGTGGTTACTGGGAGCTTAATCCTGTACTTGTCACTATTAAGATCCTAGCAGTGGTCGACACAAGTACCATTAATTATCTGGAAGTGACAGCCTCCAGGGAGTTTAATAGCATCACTGCTGGTATCTGTATTAAGCCAAACTAGAGTAATTATATGAGCCAACTACACATCGTGTCTTCTATACTTAGATTTTTTAAGGCAAGCAAAATTTGTTTGAGAAAAATTTTGTTGCCTTTTCTAAAAACAGGTATATACAATTTTAAATCTTTTGTGATAGTGTCATTGAAATATGTATTTCACTCCATTTACTTACAATTTTTTTTTTTTTTTTAAATCCTAAAGCGCAGATTCGCATGAAGTGGCGTATTCTCATATGAAAAAGCAAATGTACATAGATTAACAGTTAACAGTTATCACCTTACCTTTCTATTCCCAAAAATCATCTAGTAATATGACTAATGACTATAACTATGACTAAGCTTTTCTGTCATTAATGGAACCTAATGGTAGTTTGAACCTAAAGGAAAATGGGATAGACACTAAAAACCTGTCATAGGCTATTTTAATGAACAGAACACAGATTTTTAAGTTTTTACACCAATACAAGCAGTCTGTTCTATCCACATAAGTTTATGGCTTTCCAGTGCCAGAACAAGGTCTTCAGCTAAGCCAGATTGGGTTTGCATATCTGTTTATACATTGCCCAAGGTGATACAGGGCACAGAAATGAAAGCTGCTATCTGCCAGCCCCAGTATTGATACCCTTTAGTCAATGGAAAAACAAATCAGATGCATGTGGATATTGCAGCATGGTAAACCACTGTGACTTTGTTGTTACAATGCATTTATAAATAAAGAATGCAAACAGTTTTCAGTCTTCATCATACGGCAACGGGACTTCGCTGTCAAAGAACGACCCCAGCTATACTCCCACCACTACAGAATGCGAGGCAGGCACCTCTCCTGCCTATGTATCAACCTAGCACTTCTACCTGGTACACACTAACAGTTTTTGCACGGAAAAAAAACTGACAGCTCTGGTCGGAGCCCCTGTACTAACCATGCAAGGCTAGTTCAGCGATCTCCCCTGCTGAGCTGTTGTGTTCTAACAGGGGGATGCTCCCCACCAGAACACTCCAATCAGGCCTCTGCCATTGGCTGAGAGCGCTGTTCAGGAGTCAGTAGACTGCTGGTTTTCCAGCATGCATGTCCAACAGAAGCCGGCTGAACAGCCAGCTTCTGTTGGACAGACCGATATACACACGGGCCAAATGGTCCTGTGTCTATGGGACTTTAGTGTGTGCAGGGCCCCGTGTGTGCGGGGATTTATTTTGCCGTGACCAATCTCTGACACCTTTCTTTTTGCAGAAAACTTCAGTGGCAGTTTAACAGTAAGGCAGGCTATACATTAGTCTTTTTTTTTGTTCAACCAGCGTTGCTTGAGTGTGTGAAAGGGGGAATCCCTCCCGTTGCCCTATTGTATTCTGACAGTGGGGAGACTTCCCAGCTTCCCAGCTATAGCTAGTGGCGCTGATCAAGAGAAGATTTTCCTTTTCAAAGTGTTTTTTTTGTAATCAAACAACAATTTACAAATAAAGTTTATGCATTCAAAATGTCAAGAGGCACAGGCTGTCATTACAACATTTGTTGTATAACTGAAATTTCTTATATATTATACTACATACTAAGACACGCAACTTTCTATAAGACAGGGAACATGTTGAACATGACATACATAGTACACTATATATGTTTGCACCCTCCACGTCCATTTCCATCTTGGTGTCAGATGACTAATGGTTGGCTGCTGTCAGAGGAGAGGTGGGGGAGATTCGTCATGCTAACTAATGGCAGCCTTTAGCCATCTATCCCAAATGTTATTATATTTGGACGTGCATCCTCTATGCTTGTATATGAACTTTTTATATGGTAAACTATTATTAACTTCTGCTATCCACGTACCGAGGTCAGGTGGATGGGCTCTCATCCATTGCCTTGCCAGAACTTTTCGTGCAGAGAAAAGTGTTTAGTTAAGGAAGAATTTGGTGAGTTTATTCATTTCTGGTTCTGGATATATTCCCAGCAGGCAAGGCTTGGGGTGTAGTATAAGGGGGAGCACATATTGTCATGTAGAAATTGCACTACTTGTGTTCAGTAACCCTGGACACTGGGACAACTCCAAATTAGATGATAGAAAGTGCCAGTTTCCTGATTACACATTGGACAGAGGGCAGTCTGATCCTGTTTGTACCTGGATATCCTGAGAGGGGTGAGGTAAGACAGGTGGAGTATGAAGATCTGCGTGAGGTGGTCAGAAAGTTTGGGGGTGACTAGTTTGCACAGGTCTAGAGCATCGCTCCATTCCTCATCCTCAGTCACTCCCATGTCCACTTCCCATCTGGCCTTCAACGCATAGGCCGATATGGTAGCTGGAGACAGTAGTAACATACTATAGAAGACTGAGGTCAACTTCTTTGGGTCTGAGCTTTTGATCACTTCCAGGAGGGGATTATTGTCTATGCGGGGGATACCAGTCGGGAATTGTGTTCTGAAAGCATGTCGAAGTTGTAAATATCTGAAGAGCATGCGGTTGGGCAGCTCAAATTCAGACTTCAGTCTGTCAAATGGTTTTATTTCCCCGTTGAGAGTTAGATGGGATAGGTAGAAAATACCTCTAGAGCTCCATATCTCAGGGTCAGGGATGGATTGAAATTCAGGAAGGGTTGCGTTATGCCATATTGGGGTGTGTAGGCAATTTAAGTTTATCCATGGCTACATCCCAGAAGCGTCTGTAGTGATAAAGCATTGAGGCCCGTGAGCTCACTTTTACTGCACCTTTCACCCCCCCTGTGATTACCACAAAAGGGTCATCTGAGGATTGCACCCACGTGGGGCATAAAAAATTTAAGAATCTGGCTTTATCTATTTTATCAATATGGAATAGCTGTGATAACTGCGCCGCCAGATAGTACATATTAAAATCCGGTAGTGCGGTCCCTCCAAGATCTGTGGGATTTTTGAGTTTGCCCCAGGGTAGTTTATGTCTGTTCTTTCCCCACACAAACGATTTAAGTATCGCTTCCATAGATTTGAAGTGCTTGAGCACTAGGTGTACCATAGAATTTTGGGCAACAGCACCATTTTCACCAGGTTGATACGTCCCATAGCACCTATCGGTAACCTGGCCCATATTTGGGTTTTGTGCTTGAGCATCTCAAACAGGGAATTTATATTAAGTGCAATGTAGTCTGCTGGTGTCCTAGTGATCTGTATTCCTAGATACTTGATTTGATCTACTCTTTGCAATGGTAAGGTGGCTTGTTCCTGAGTCACCGGGAAGCTGTCAATTGGAAGTATTTGGGACTTGTTTCAGTTTATTTGGAGGCCTGAGAATGAGTCGAATCGTTCTATCAGGTCTGGGGCGGTGGGTAGGGCCTTGATCTAGCCGTCTAGATATAGCAAGGTGTTGTCAGCATATGTGCTGACTTTTTCAGTCATGTGTCTTACGCTCAGTCCCACAATATTAGGGTGGGATCGTATCGTAATCGCCAAGGGTTCCGCTGCCAGTGCATACAGTAGTGGAGAAAGGGGACACCCCTGCCATGTGCCCCTGGGGAGGGGAAATTTGTCTGAACTTCACCAACACCCTAGCTTCAGGGGCCTGGTACAACAGTTGTACCCATTTGATGAATCTGGGCCCTAATCCGAATTTTCCCAGGCATGTCCACAGGTATCTCCATTCCACAGAATCGAACGCCTTGGCAGTGTCCAAGGCAATGACCATTCTGGCACCCGCATTGTCATGGGGGGTTTGCAGGTTGATGAATAGCCTTCTAAGATTGAAGGACGTTTTCCTGCCCGGCATAAAGCCTGACTGGTCCTCGTGAATCAGGGACAAGATGACCGTATTGAGGTGGATGGCAAGGATCTTGGCCAAGATCTTGACATCTACCTGGAGCAGCGATATAAGGCGATAAGACTGGGAATTTTGGGTCCTTGCCAGGTTTGGGGATTAGCACTATCAGCGCTTCTCGCATAGACGGCGGCATGTGGGAATCTTCAAAAATACGGTTGTAGAGCTTTAGGAGCTTAGGGATCAGAAATTCTTAATATGTGGAGAAAAGTTCAACCGGAAGACCGTCAGAGCCCGGTGATTTTTCCCCTATTTCCTCCGCTGTTAAGGGTTTTTCTAACTCCATCATTTGCTGTTCAGTTAGTCGAGGGATCTGTACCTCATTGAGGAAAGCTTCCATGTCAGTATCGTCATCCGAAACCGTAGACGTGTAAAGGGTAGCGGAAAAGTCCTGGAAAAGCAAAGTTACTCGGTCGGGGTCGTCACCAGTTCGTTCCTGTTAGCTATTAGGGAGATCACTACCGGTGGTCACTCCTCACAGTGCACTAGGTAGGCTAGAAGCTTCCCTGCTCTTTCCCTGTGCTCATACAATTTCTGTTTATGAAAAAATAGCTTGCGCTTTGATTTTTCATACTGCAGCTGTGTGATCAGTCTAGAATGTAGCTTGAGACTATTCGCCCTGTCTTCCGTGGGGTCATCTAAGAATGCCCGCTCTGCAGTTAGCAAATCTGCAGTCACCTTTTTCATGTCTAATTCCGAAGTTCTCTTCAGCTGATTTATGCGTTTAATGAGAGTGGACCTAATGTGTGTCTTAAAAACATCCCATACTGCCTGTGGGGGGCCGTCTCTTCATTATCCGACAGAAATTGTCCCCAGTCTACTGTGATGTCATCATCCTTGGGAAGGAGCATAAGCCAGAAAGGGTTTAGCCGCCACCCAGCCAGAGGAAGGTCATGACGCTGTTGTAACGTGGCCCAGCAAGAACTGTGATCTGAGAGTACTCAAGGGGACAGGCCAGCATCCTGCAATCTAGGGAGGAGAGAGCTAGAAATGAGTATCAGATCTATTCTAAACATGGAGCTATGCGCGGATGAAAAGCAGGTATAGGCCTGAGTGTTGGGGTGTATGGCCCTCCACGTGTCTACAAGATGGAAGTAAGCTACAAGCAGTGGCGGAACTAGCGCCATAGCGACACACGCGGCCGCTATGGGGCCCGCAACCGAGAGGGGCCAGTGGGAAGGAGGAGGAATGCATACTGCCGGCAGGCGAGCACCGCCCGCACGGTCCCCCAGCCAGGGGAAGTGAGAAGAGGAAGAGGCGAGCTGTGCGTACAAGCAGAGAGCTGTAATAGCTTTCATTTGAATATCCTTGTCCTGTGTTCCCGGGGCTCACCGTCACATAGCCCCACCTCTTGGCCCGGCGCCTTTGATAGACAGAACGCCGGTCCAATGCGGGACATGTGACGTCATCAAAGGCGCCGGGCCAAGAGGTGGGGCTATGTGACGGTGAGCCCCGGGAACGCAGGACATTCAAATGAAAGCTATTACAGCTCTCTGCTTGTACGCACAGCGCGCCTCTTCCTCTCCTCACTTTCCCTGGCTGGGGGACCGTGCGGGCGGTGCTCGCCCCCCCACTCTGAGGCAGCCCCATGCTCGCCAGTAGCCATTTGAGGGCTGCAGTATGCATTCCTCATCCTCCCCGGTAGTTCCGCCACTGGTTCGCCTCTTCCACTGCACAGGTGAGGCTACATTGTGCACGGGTCATGCTGCATTGGGCACAGGTGAGGCTGTATTGTGCACGGGTCATGCTGCATTGGGCACAGGTGAGGCTGTATTGGGCACGGGTCGCGCTGTATTGGGCACAGGTGAGGCTGCATTGGGCACAGGTGAGGCTGTATTGTGCACAGGTGAGGCTGCATTGGGCACAGGTGAGGCTGCATTGGGCACAAGTGAGGCTGTATTGGGCACGGGTCATGCTGCATTGGGCACAGGTGAGGCTGTATTGGGCACGGGTCATGCTGCATTGGGCACAGGTGAGGCTGTATTGGGCACGGGTCATGCTGCATTGGGCACGGGTGAGGCTGCAATGGGCACGGGTGAGGCTGCATTGGGCACGGGTCACGCTGCATTGGGCACAGGTGAGGCTGTATTGGGCACGGGTCATGCTGCATTGGGCACAGGTGAGGCTGTATTGGGCACGGGTCATGCTGCATTGGGCACGGGTCATGCTGCATTGGGCACGGGTCACGCTGCATTGGGCACAGGTGAGGCTGCATTGGGCATGGGTCACGCTGTATTGGGCACAGGTGAGGCTGCATTGGGCACGGGTGAGGCTGCATTGGGCACGGGTGAGGCTGCATTGGGCACAGGTCACGCTGCATTGGGCACAGGTGAGGATGCATTGGGCACAGGTGAGGCTGTATTGGGCATGGGCAGGCTACACTGCATTGGGCACAGGTGAGGCTGCGTTGGGCACAGGCCACACTGCATTGGGCACAGGTGAGGCTGCATTGGGCACTGGACACGCTGCATTGGGCACAGGCCACGCTGCATTGGGCACAAGTGGGCACAGGTGAGGCAGTATTGGGCACGGGCAGACCACGCTGCATTGGGCACAGGTGAGGATTATTGAAGTGCTAACACCAGGTGTTTGGAGTATCTTTATCTGTTGATTAAATTTTCTGGAATACATATATTGCTATTGTGGTGTAGGATCTGTGTTCTTTCTTTCTTTCTTTCATCTCAGACTCGAACCACACGCCCTTTAAACCACGCCCACTATTTAATTTAAGTCCGACATTTTTTGTGGGGGGGGGGGCCATACAACATTTTGCTATGGGGCCCTGTGATTTCTAGTTACGCCCCTGGCTACAAGCCTGGCAAATCTGGTGGAGCTTGTAGTGGGGGAGTCATGTAATGTTTGTCAAGGCTAGGGTTGATTGTCGTATTGAAGTCGCCCAGCCACACTGCCGGCACTGATGGGTACAGTGCCATGTAACTAAAGCCCTCCGTCAAAATTGACGAGTTAAATGGGGGAGGCACATAATAGGCTAATATCAAAATCGGTTCCCCACAAATAGCTGCATGTAAAAACACATACCTTCCTGACGCATCAATCTCAGAACCCCAGAGTTTAAAATGGGTAGATTTGGCCACTAGAATAGAGACGCCTCGGGAATGGGTGGTGTACACGGAAGGGTATGCCCACCCTATCCAGGGGCGTTTAAGTGCCAGCTGTAGGCTGCCTATAATATGTGTTTCTACTAATACTATAATGTTGGCTTTCTGCTTTTTAAGAAAGGAGAATAAAGCTGTCCTTTTAATTTTATTGTTCATGCCCCAGACATTCCATGTTAGAAATATTAGGGGGCCATGGGGTGAAGAGAAAGAAATTAATGGCTCTGGGGTGCTCAGATATTATGTTTAACCATATATTCTTGCACATAGAGGGCAAATTGAAAGTTCCCTGCAATGCATTTAAAATTGTAAAATATCATTGTTGTCTGTCCTGCATATAATATAGTCGCATGTCTCTAAACAAATTCTAACACATAACCCCCCACCCCGCCCTGCACTTTCTCAAACTTGTGAGGGCATAATTCCCAAACTTCCAACAATTGGATAACAATGTCCAACCTGTGAGTAAAACATACAAAAGCCACCATGTGTGCAGGACGCTATCTGAAACCAGTAGGCCCATACTCACACAGCGTCGGTTAGGTGCAGGAGCTAGCATATCTAGCAAAATGTTCCAGCACAGGTTGCAAATGAAATAGAGTAGGGCAAAACTTTGCTGATTAACGAAACATAGCATAGGACTGTGCTCACTGAATGAGGTGAGCTCTTCGGTAGGTTGGTGCAGTGTCTTCCGCCGAGAAGAACTTTGAGGCAGACCTATAGCTTGGGAAGGATAAGAAAAAAAGTGTTCTGTCTTTGAGGTGTTTAAAAGATTCAAGTAACTTCCTTGCTTCGGTTTAAGGTAGTAAGATCACCCAAATAGGTACACAGGGGCGGTCTCCAGTGGTAATGCGTATGTCTGTGTCCCCAGCAATTTACACATGTGCAGTTCAAGGAAACAAGGATGTAGGTATGAGGCAGGGCCCCCTCATCTCCCCCTCCCCCCCACCTGCCACTGAGGTTCAGTATGCATTGTTATATCACAGGCGCGATCCCTGTGGGGGGGCTGCAGTAAAAGTAAGTGTGTCATTGTAAAGACCAGGAGAGGGAGTAGATAGGAGATGCCCCCTCCCGCAGTCAGGATCCATAGGGGTGGCAAGAGGACAGTCAGTGAGTCATAGGCATGAAATAAGGCATATATGGGTACTTAGCTGTGAATGTCTCTCTGCTCAAGCCAGGTTATGGCGGCTTCAGGATCTTCAAAAAAGTGCACTCTGTCATCCCCTTCATCCTCAGACGTGCCGGGAAGAGCATTGCATACTTTATATGCTTGATGCGGAGTTGCCTTTGGCTTCCATGAAGCTTTTGCGCCTGCATTGCACCTCTGCGGAGAAATCGGGGAACACAGCGATCATTTTGTTGCCGAATGGGATGTTCCCCTTCTCCCTGCCTAGGCAGAGGATGGTATCCCTGTCCCTGTAGTTTAGGAACTTTGCAATGAACGTACGAGGCGGTGCGCCAACAGGTGGCGGTCTGTTTGACATGTGGTGGGCTCTTTCTACCACGAATGTGTGTGAAAATGCCTCCTTGCCATATGTATCATAAAGCAGTTTCTCCAGAAATGTGGGGGGGTCCGCTCCCTCCACCCCCTCTGGCAACCCGATGAAGCGCAAGTTACACCTGCGCAGCCTGTTCTCCATTTCATCTTGCTTTTGCAAAAGCTGATTCACTTGCAGCTGCATGTTATCAGAGGTGTTTTGTAGTGGGGGGAGGGAGTCTTCTACATTGCTAAGACGGGTCTCTGTGTCAGTGACTCTGTCTCATAATTTCTGGAAATATTGCCTTACAAGTGATATATCTACTTTTACCTGTTCAATCCTGGCCATTAGTGTGGTTTGGCAGGAGGTAATTGCTTCCTGGCAAGCTGTGATGGCATCCAGAACACTCGCTGTGTTAGTTCCCGCTGTGTTCCCCTCTGCCAGCGTGTTGCCGCCATCTTGCTCCGGGGGGGTCCTGATCTAAACGGCGGTATTTATGGAGTTTATATTGTTTTATTAGATATATATTGTTCCCTCCACCGGCTCCAGAAGGTATTGGCAAGGGTTTGTACTTGTCTCCATTGACGTTTGTAAAGGTCCTTCTCACAAAACTCTCCAGCTGGAGCACCGGCAAGACTAGTCTTTTGCGTGAGTACAGTAACATGGCAGGTGTGAGGACCACTGGATCTTCAGAGTCACTTGAAATTGATGTCAAAGGTCTGGCATTAATGAAAGCTGTAACCTCTGCCATAAATGTCACTAAACATTCGTGAGTAATGGTGGGTTTTAAAAGGTGGGTTTTAAACTGGTTGAGAGAAGTTGTTGTGACTGAGGTAGAAACCTGAGGGTGGATTTCTTGATCCTTGTCTACATCTATTAGATCAAATGTGGTGAGGTCATTAGTGTTACAGTCGGGACTGCGTAGAAAGGTGGGATCTGTGAACCACAAAGTTCTTTCAAGGTGGCTGGCCGCCACAGATCTGGTCGCTAGGTCTGCAGGATTACAGCCTGTAGGCACAAAATGCCATTGCTCTGGGCGAGTGGAACTCCTTATCCTCAACACTCTGTATTGACATAGACGTAGAAACACCTAGTTTCATTATGGATGTTACCCAGAACTACTTTACTGTCTGTGTCAATCTCAGCTTTTTGAATTTCTAGGTTTGTCTCTGTTGCAATTAGTTCAGCTAGCTCTGTAGCCAATACTGCAACACAAAGCTCCAGCCTGGGTATGGTGTGTTCGGGAAGTGGTGCAAGTTTTGCTTTCCCCATCACAAACCCTATGTGGCATTGTCCTTTAGTGTCTATGCTTTTTAGGTAAGCTACAGCAGCAATTGCTTTAACAGAAGCATCCGAAAACACACAAAGTCTTTGCATCTGAACGTCTGCAGATGACAGAGGAGCATATGGGCGTGGAATTTTAAGGTTGGATAGAGCTGTTAGTGAGTCCTTCCACTCTAGCCATAAGTTCTTCCTGTCGGTGGGGAGAAGGTGGTCCCAATCTAACGACTCACAGGTTAAGTCTCTGAGTAGTGCCTTACCCTGGATGGTGACAGGTGCTGCAAAGCCTAAAGGATCATACAGGCTGTTTATGGTAGACAGGACACCTCTACGGGTAAAGGGTTTTTCTTCTGTGTTTACTTGGAAAGTAAAGGTGTCAGATCTTAAGTCTCAAAGCAAACTAAGGCTGTGTTGCATGGGAAGTGAGTCTGTGCCTAGATCTAAGTCCTTTAACTCGTTAGAATGATCTTGGACAGGAAAGGCTTCTAAAACTTCTCTACTGTTGGAAGCAATCTTGTGGAGTCTTAAGTTGGAACAAGCAAGCATTGCCTGAGTTCTTTTGAGGAGACTGATTGCGGCTTCATTTCTGGGTAGTGATTTCAAGCAATCGTCTACATAGAAATCCTTGTCCACAAATTGTCTGACATCTGACCCATACTCTGACTCTCCCGCTCTGGCAGAGTGTCTGAGGCCATATATAGCAACTGCAGGGGAAGGGCGGTTGCCAAATATGTGCACCCTCATGCGGTATTCTGTGATGTCTCCAGAGGGGTTGTTGTCCCTGAACCAGAGAAACCTCAGAAAGTTTCGGTGCTCTTCTTTAACAAGAAAGCAATAGAACATTTTCTGTATGTCTGCCATGAATGCAACTGAATCCTTGCGAAAGCGGAGAAGTACTCCTAATAGTCTGTTGTTCAGGTCAGGGCCAGAGAGAAGGACATCATTTAGAGAGACACCCTCATGCTTGACGCTGGATTCGAACACCACTCTAGTCTGCCCTGGCTTCTTAGGGTGATAGACCCCAAATATTGGTAAGTACCAACATTCCCCTGAGTCTTTGAGGTTTGGGGCTATCTCAGCATGACCATTCTGGAATATTTTTTCCATGAAGGAAAAGAAATGTTCTCCTATCTCTGGTTTCCTTTTAAGATTGTGTTTTAGGGAAGTGAGGCGTTTATATGCTAGTTCTCTGTTGTTAGGCAAACGTTGTCTTTGTGGCCTAAAGGGAAGAGGTGCAACCCAGCTATTAGTCACGCCTTCTCCATACTTCTTTCCATAACTTCTAGGAAGAGCCTATCCTCAATGGACATTGCTACCTGGTTATCTTCCTTTTTTCTCTTGAACACTGTGCTTCCTAAGTCGCTTTGGTCGCCATCATAGGTATTGCTGTCCCAGAGGGGACTTACTAAAGGAAGAGGTACAGGGTTGTTGTGTGGTAGCTCCTTTATGAGGATGTGATTTTGACAGGGTTGGAAAAGAGAAGGACGACCATTCTCGAGGGTACTTATGAGCAGGTTATTAACAGATGCCGGTTTGTGTGCACCTCCCAGGCAAACATCACCTATAATGACCCACCCAAGATCCAGTTTTTGGGCATATGGGGCGTTTTGAGGACCGTTGATCAGTTTTCTTACTTTGTGGACTTGCAAGATATCTGTGCCTGATCATCTAATTCTAGTATGAGATGTGCTATGTGCTTCAAGTGAGTCTGGTGAGCTGCTGCGTCTGGTGTGGGAATCTCAGATCTGTTGTCTGGCATCTGGTTGCACTCTATTATGGTCGGTATAGGTAGGCATGTCTTACCATCCATAGATTCAATTTGTAGGCCGTCAGCTCTTCTCCCTGCCGTTTCCACTGTACCTGTACAGGTCCGAAGGGAGTAAGGGCTGCTGGGGCCTTTAAGGTTTAGAATGTCAAAAAACACAGATCTAGCTAGTGACTTATTACTCTGATCATCCAAGATGACGTAGAGCTCGACTACTTTGTCTCTGTGTCCTTTTGGGTATACTCTCACTAGACCGATTTTGGAGCAGGATCTGCCACCTGTACTTCCTTTGCAGACTTCAGTGCACTGTGAAGTGATTGCTATGGCGTCTGTACTAGAGCCTTTGGTCTCCCTGCCTTGCTCCTTGTCACCATGGACAGGTGGGAAGATTCTTGGAGTAGGCCTTGGGTGTAGAGCTGTGTTGTGCTCTGTGCTGTCACACTCTGTACATTTGACCTTACAGTCCTTGGCGAAGTGTGTGGACGAAGAGCAGCACTTGCAACAGATGTTGTTCTCTTTGAGGAAAGCCTTGAGATCCTGGATGGTCTTTGTCCTGAAGGCTCTGCATTTCAGAAGAGGATGTGGCATCTTATGTAGAGGGCAGAACTTAGTAGTGTCGTTGTCCTGATCCTCTGGCTGAGACCAGGGATGAGCCGAACACCCCCCTGTTCGGTTCGCACCAGAACCTGCGAACAGACAAAATGTTCGTGTAAACTTTAGAACCCTATTAAATACAATGGACGCGAACGTTCGAAATCTAAAGTGTTAATTATAAAGGCTAATATGCAAGTTATTGTCCTAAAAAGTGTTTGGGGACCCGGGTCCTGCCCCAGGGGACATGTATCAATGCAAAAAGAAGTTTTAAAAACGGCCGTTTTTTCGGGAGCAGTGATTTTAATAATGCTTAAAATGAAAAAATAAAAGTGAAATATTCCTTTAAATTTCGTACCTGGGGGGTGTGTATGATATGCATGTAAAGTGGCGCATGTTTCCCGTGCTTAGAACTGTCCCTGCAAAAAATGTCATTTTTGAAAGAAAAAAATGCATTTAAAACTCACTCGCGGCTATTAATGAATTGTCGGCTCCCGGCAATACATACAAAAGTCATTGATAAAAAAAATAAAAAAAAAGCGTGGGGGTTCCCCAGAATTCAATTACCAGGCCCTTCAGGTCTGGAATGGATATTAAGGGGAACCCCGCCGCAAATTTAAAAAAAAATTGACGTGGGGTTCCCCCAAATATCCATTCCAGGCCCTTCAGATCTGGCATGGATTTTAAGGGGAACTCCACCCCAAATTTAAAAAAAAAATGGCGTGGAGTCCCCCTAAAAATCCATACCAGACCCCTTATCCGAGCACGCAACCTGGCCGGCCGCAGGGGAAAAGGGGGGGACGAGAGAGCGGCCCCCCTCCCTCCTGAACCGTACCAGGCCACATGCCCTCAACATGGGGAGGATGTCCCCATGTTGATGGGGACAAGGGCCTCATCCCCACAACCCTTGCCCGGTGGTTGTGGGGGTCTGCGGGCGGGGGGCTTATCGGAATCTGGAAGACCCCTTTAACCACTTGCCGACCACACCATGGACAAAAGACGTCCACAGCGCGGTCGAGTTATCCAGGGTGGACGTCCCAGGGACGTCCTCCCAGAATCTTGCTCCCGCGCGCCCCCTGGGGCGCGCTCCAGGATATGTCCGTGACCGCCGGGTCCGGAAGACCCGGCGCATCACGGATCACGGTAGATGGCCGCTAATCGCGGCCGTTTACCACGTGATCGCTCCGTCAAATGACGGAGCGATCACTTGTAAACAGACCGGCGTCATGTGATGACGCCGGTTTCCTCCCTCCCCTCTCTGTACCGATCGGTACAGTGTGAGAGGAGAGGGGAGGGAGCGGATCATGTCCGCTCCCTCCCCCATGTCAGATCATGTCAGCTGTGGGCTGGATCTGTGACAATTGCAGTCACAGATCCAGCCATCCATCCATCCCTGCTCAGCCATCCCTGTACAATACTCTGCAATACACCCTGCCAATACTCTGCAATACCCTGTACAATACCCTGTGCAATACTCTGCAATACCCTGTGCAATACTCTGCAATACCCTGTGCAATACCCTGTACAATACCCTGTACAATACCCTGTGCAATACTCTGCAATACCCTGTACAATACCCTGTGCAATACTCTGCAATACCCTGTGCAATACTCTGCAATACCCTGTGCAATACTCTGCAATACCCTGTGCAATACTCTGCAATACCCTGCCCATACTGTGCAATACCCTGCCCATACTCTGCCCATACTGTGCAATACCCTGCCATACTGTGCAATACTCTGCCATATTCCGCAATACCCTGCCATACTCCTCAATACTCCTCAATACCCTGCAATACTCCTCAATACTCCTCAATACCCTGCAATACTCCTCAATACCCTGCAATACTCCTCAATACCCCTCAATACCCGGCAATACCCCGCAATACTCGGCAATACCCGGCAATACCCGGCAATACTCGGCAATACCCGGCAATACTCGACAATACCCGGAAATACTCCACAATACCCGGCAATACTCCACAATACCCGGCAATACTCCGCAATACCCGGCAATACTCCGCAATACCCGGCAATACTCCGCAATACCCGGCAATACTCCACAATACCCGGCAATACTCCACAATACCCGGCAATACTCCTCAATACCCGGCAATACCCCGCAATACTCGGCAATACCCGGCAATACTCCTCAATACCCCGCAATACTCCGCAATACCCGGCAATACTCCGCAATACACGGCAATACTCCGCAATACTCGGCAATACCCGGCAATACTCCTCAATACCCCGCAATACTCCGCAATACCCGGCAATACTCCGCAATACCCGGCAATACTCTGCAATACCCGGCAATACTCCGCAATACCCGGCAATACTCCGCAATACCCGGCAATACTCCGCGATAACCACTTCCCGCCCGTCGGCCGTCATATGACGTCCTTAACTTTATGCAGGGATATCTGAATGATGGGTGCAGCTACAGGCATCATTCAGATATTCACTTTTTCAGCTGGCGATTCCCTACACCATAAGAACGATCATAGCGGCTGTTCCACCGCTTGATCGCTCTTACGGGAGGTGAGAGGGGATGCCCCCCCCCCTCCCGCTGCCCTCCGGTGCTTCTACCGACTCACCGCTACGATCAAAGCCAAGATTGTTTTTTTTTCGTTTTTTTTTTCAGCCTTCCCAGCCTAGAGGTGGGATGTGGGGTCTTATTGACCCCATATCTCACTGTAAAGAGGACCTGTCATGCCATATTCCTATTACAAGGGATGTTTACATTCCTTGTAATAGGAATAAAAGTGATCAAAAAAAATTTGGGGCGGAAAAACATGTCAAACTAAAATAAATAAAGTAAAATGAACAATAAAATATATATATATTTTTAAAAGCGCCCCTGCCCCTGCGAGCTCGCATGCAGAAGTGAACGCATACGTAAGCCCCGCCCACATATGAAAACGGTGTTCAAATCACACATGTGAGGTATCGTTGCGAACGTTAGAGCGAGTGCAATAATTTTGGCCCTAGACCTCCTCTGTAACTCAAAACATGTAACCAGTAAAAATATTTAAAAGCGTTGCCTATGGGGATTTTTAAGTAGCGAAGTTTGGCGCCATTCCACGAGCGTGTGCAATTTTGAAGGGTGACATGTTAGGTATCTATTTACTCGGCGTAACTTCATCTTTCACATTATGCAAAAACATTGGGCTAACTTTACTGTTTTTTTTTCTTTTAAGCACAAAACATTTTTTTCCGTAAAAAACGCGTTAGAAAAATTGCTGCGCAAATACCGTGCAAGATAAAAAGTTGCAACGACCACCATTGTATTCTTTAAGGTCTTTGCTAAAAAAACATATATAATGTTTTGGGGTTCTATGTAATTTTCTAGCAAACAAATGATGATTTTTACATGTAGGAGAGAAATGTCAGAATTGGCCTGGGTGCTCCAGAACGCCTGATGGTGCTCCCTGCATGTTGGGCCTCTGTATGTGGCCACGCTGTGTAAAAGTCTCACACATGTGGTATCGCCATACTCAGTCAGGAGGAATAGCAGAATGTGTTTTGGGGTGTAATTTGTGGTATGCATATGCTGGGTGTGAGAAATAACCTGCTAATATGACAATTTTGTGAAAAAAAAAAAAATCTTGATTTTGCAAAGAATTGTGGGAAAAAATGACAACTTCAAAAAACTCACAATGACTCTTTCTAAATACCTTGGAATGTCTTCTTTCCAAAAAGGGGTCATTTGGGGGGTATTTGTACTTTTTTGGCATGTTAGGGTCTCAAGAAATGAGATAGGCCGTCAGTACATCAGGTGTGATCAATTTTTAGATATTGGCACCATAGCTTGTGGACTCTATAACTTTCACAAAGACCAAAAAATATGCACCAATTTGTACTTATTTTTACCAAAGATATGTAGCAGTATAAATTTTGGCCAAAATTTATGAAGAAAAAATACTAATTTGCAAAATTTTATAACGGAAACAAAGAAAAATTCATTTTTTTACAAAATTTTCAGTCTTTTTTCTCTTATAGCGCAAAAAATAAAAACCTAACAGTGATTAAATACCACCAAAAGAAAGCTCTATTTGTGTGAAAAAAAGGACAAAAAATTCATATAGGTACAGTGTTGTATGACTGAGTAATTGTCATTCAAAATGTGAGAGCACCGAAAGCTGAAAATTCGTCTGGTTAGGAAGGGGGTTTAAGTGCCCAGTTGTCAAGTGGTTAACAAAGGGGACCCCCAGATCCCGGCCCCCCCCATGTGAATTGGTAAGGGGTACATTGTACCCCTACCATTTCACGAAGAAAGCGTAAAAAAATGTTTAAAAAAAACACACAAACACCTTGAAAAAGTCCTTTATTAAAAAAAAAAAAACATTCCAGCGGTGAAATCCAGTGTCCCGCGGCGATCCCGATGTCCAGCGCTGTCCATCATTGGTTGTGCCTGAGCGGACCTGATGGGGAACTCCCTCTCAGTATTTTAAATGTATAGACCCGCCCCTTCTAAAGTTCCCCATCAGGTCCGCTCAGCGGACCAGATGCGGAACATGAGAAGGGGCGGGTCTATACATGTATTACCAAAGTGAGAGCAGTTCCCCATCAGGTCCGCCCCCTCGGTATGTCGGACCCGCCTACGTCATTGGCTTGAGCGGGGAACTTCCTTCACTATGTAAATTTAAATTACACAGTGAAGGAAGTTCCCCGCTCAAGCCAATGACGTAGGCGGGTCCGACATACCGAGGGGGCGGACCTGATGGGGAACTGCTCTCACTGTGGTAATACATGTATAGACCCGCCCCTTCTCATGTTCCGCATCTGGTCCGCTGAGCGGACCTGATGGGGAACTTTAGAAGGGGCGGGTCTATACATTTAAAATACTGAGAGGGAGTTCCCCATCAGGTCCGCTCAGGCACAACCAATGAAGGACAGCGCTGGACATCGGGATCGCCGCGGGACACTGGATTTCACCGCTGGAATGTTTTTTTTTTGTTTTTTTTTTAAATAAAAGACTTTTTCAAGGTGTTTGTGTGTTTTTTAAACATTTTTTTACGCTTTCTTCGTGAAATGGTAGGGGTACAATGTACCCCTTACCAATTCACATAGGGGGGGCCGGGATCTGGGGGTCCCCTTTGTTAAAGGGGTCTTCCAGATTCCGATAAGCCCCCCGCCCGCAGACCCCCACAACCACCGGGCAAGGGTTGTGGGGATGAGGCCCTTGTCCCCATCAACATGGGGACATCCTCCCCATGTTGAGGGCATGTGGCTTGGTACGGTTCAGGAGGGAGGGGGGGCCGCTCTCTCGTCCCCCCCTTTTCCCCTGCGGCTGGCCAGGTTGCGTGCTCGGATAAGGGGTCTGGTATGGATTTTTAGGGGGACTCTACGCCATTTTTTTTTTACATTTTAGGTGGAGTTCCCCTTAAAATCCATGCCAGATCTGAAGGGCCTGGAATGGATATTTGGGGGAACCCCACGTCAATTTTTTTTTAAATTTGCGGTGGGGTTCCCCTTAATATCCATTCCAGACCTGAAGGGCCTGGTAATTGAATTCTGGGGAACCCCCACGCTTTTTTTTTTTTTTTTTATCAATGACTTTTGTATGTATTGCCGGGAGCCGACAATTCATTAATAGCCGCGAGTCAGTTTTAAATGCATTTTATTCTTTCAAAAATGACATTTTTTGCAGGGACAGTTCTAAGCTCGGGAAACATGCGCCACTTCACATGCATATCATACACACCCCCCAGGTACGAAATTTAAAGGAATATTTCACTTTTATTTTTTCATTTTAAGCATTATTAAAATCACTGCTCCCGAAAAAACGGCCGTTTTTAAAACTTCTTTTTGCATTGATACATGTCCCCTGGGGCAGGACCCGGGTCCCCAAACACTTTTTAGGACAATAACTTGCATATAAGCCTTTATAATTAGCACTTTAGATTTCTCCCATAGATTTTTCGAATTTGCCGCGAACACCCCAATTTGTTCGCTGTTCGGCGAACGGGCGAACAGGCAATGTTCGAGTCGAACATGAGTTCGACTCGAACTCGAAGCTCATCCCTAGCTGAGACTCTGCAAATCTGTGGGAAGAAATGTTACAGCCATGAGCAATCCATCTTTTGTGTAACTCATAAGGAAGTTTTTGTGCTAAGCAGTTAATACCTCTAGCAGAGTCAAGATAAGAAAGGCCAGGTAAGTCCCCTTCTGCTTTAGCCACTTGTAACTCCATACACAGGTCACTGAATTCTCTGAGCCTCTGCTGGTATTTTTGGGAAGACTTCTACCATTTTAAACAGTGTACTCTCTATAGCCTCTGGTGAGCCATAACATCTATCCAGTCTGTTCCAGATATTTGTAAGGCCTATCTCAGGGTGGTTTATATTAATGTCTCTGATCCTTTTGGCATGTTCTGCAGAATCATTGCCAAGCCACTTTACGAGGAGTTCTATCTGTTCCCTGCAGGATAGATCTAGACCTTGAATGACACTCTGGAAAGAGGATCACCACGCCCTGTAGTGTTGAGGGCGATCACTAAATTTGACAAGTCCTTGGGTAACTAACTCACGTTTGGCAAGGAACTTGGCAAAGTCTACAGTAGCCTGATTGGCATTGGGGTTGGCTGCTGGTGTATTGTGGTGCAGTGTATAGGCGTACCTGGTAAAAGTCTCTTCTTTAGGCGCGCTGGGCTCAAACTTGCATAAGGTTGGCAGTTCGTACCAGCTCGTTGCATACACCTTTGAAGTGAAGACAGGTGTTTGATGTTTGTATGAAGGCTGGGTACCTTGTAAAGTAGAAGGTTTGGTTGGGACTGGAAAGTCTGGAACTCTGTCAGATTTGTCTTGCTTGTAGCACTGGGATCCAAGGTCTGCTTGTTGCTGCTTTATTTGATGTGACTCACTGACGTCATGTTTAATTTCTTGTTGTGGGATGCTGCTTGGGTCACAGTGCTGGTAGACATAATCTCAAGTGCGTTGCGAGGAATCTTGGTGGTCCTCCTCTAGGCCCGGTATGCTGCTCTTGGCTCATCGTAGACGGCTGCTTCTAAAGCTTCTGCTTCTGCATTGGCGACGGCAGCGTCTCGGTCTACTGCCAGACTCTCAATGTTAGCTTCTAAGATACTTTGCTGAAATTTCAGAGATGCTTCCTGCTGAGCTAGCTCGTCCTCCAGGCATATTCTTTGTTGTTCCATTCTCACCTTTTCTGCCTCCAGGCGTATTCTTTCCTTCTCTCTCTCTTGTTCCTGTCTCACCCTTTCTGCTTCAAGGTGGGCCTTTTCTTTTTTCATCTGCAGCTCTTGGTCTGCGAATGCAGCCCTGGCCCTTGCTGCTTCAGCTTTTGAACAGGCGATAGCTGCTGCATTAGTGACAGATGACCTAGGTGAGTTTGCTCGTGAATGTGTTTTGTAAGAAGATGTCCCACTGTGAGACATGGCTGCGGGGAAGAAGCTGTCTTGCTGTATAGAGACCATTCTAGTGTCGATGCTGCTTGACAGAGCGCGTCTCTGTGTAGCGTAGCGGCTTGCTTCGCCTGCCGCAGGCCAGTTTCGTTAAGGCTTATGACTGTATGGATACTGCGTGGCCCCGGGCTGTACAGTTTTCCGAAGTCAGCTTATCTTCCCTTCAGAGGTCAGCTTAAAAATGTCACTGTTCTGTCTCAAGGACATATAGCTAAACCTTCTTGTCCCCATAAACTTCAGATACCATATTTCTTTGATCTCAGTTTTGTTAGAACAAGCCAGGTGAAACTACAAAATAACAGAAATAGACCTCAATAAGTACAATATTGCATACAATACAGCATACATTGCAGAAACAACAATATACAATACAAGATGAGATAGTAAAAACTTACTTTTTAAGTTCTCTAAGGGGTGATGGCGATAGATTGAGCAAGACATGTCTTGCTTCCTGCAGTGTCTTCTCAAAGAATGGTGGCTGCTTCACTTCCTGTGAAGATTCTACCCAGAATTCCCTGCTTACTAACAACTTCCTTAACTACACATACAGTGAGTCAAATAAACAAAACAACTGCAGCAGTACCAAAAAAGAACGCTAGATGGAGCCTGTACTCCACATATGATTGTTTTCTGTAAATTACAAACCTTATATGTAATTTTAACAACACAGATACAGATAATCATAATAGAGGTTTGGTGGACAGAACAGGACCATTTAAAAAAAAAAAGGTAATTTTGAAATTGATGCTGCAACACATCTCAAAAAAGTTGGGACAGGGCCATGTTTACCACCGTGTAGCATCCCCTCCTCTTTTAAATGTCAAGGAACTGAGGAGACCAGTTTCTGGCATTTTGGGAGAGGAATGTTGTCCCATTTATGGAAAAATTGAAAAAATGTGCGCTGCTGCAAAAAAATGTGACAAATATTCAAATAATCTAGAAATAAAAAATGAAGCGCTAAGTGTTCAGAGAGGCCCAGGATTCACCCTGGGTCTCAAGGATAAGTGCAAACCAAGTATTGAAAAATTAAAGTCCACACAAACGTGATAGTAAACAAATAATGTCCATAACGTGAATAGTGAAAATTGAATGGTTAAACAAGGTTGGAAACCATATGGACCATCAAATCTTCATAGAAGAGAATAGGTAAATACTCTTACCAGAGCCGATGGACCCACTTGTCAGCGACAGTGGGTCATTAGAGCATGGTATCCCCACGGGGCAAACTCGAAACTTGTCTGTAGACTCGCACCCTCAATGATCATGGATGGAATTCACAAGCTTGAAAGGTGTCGATTCAAGATGTCAAAAAAAGAGGGATTCCAGCAAAAGACTCACCATGCGTTGGTCTCAACTCAGGTAATACACAGGGCAGTATAGCAATACTTATCTGAGTCGTGGATGACACAGAGGAGCCAGAACTTCCAAATGTCCCATTCATGCCTGATATAGGATTCTAACTGCTGAACAGTCCTAGATCTTCTTTTTCCTATTTTTTGTTTTAAGATGTGCCAAATATTTTCAATTGGTGAAAGACCTGGACTGAAGGCAGGCCAGTTAAGCACCTGGACTCTTGGACTTCCGGCCGGATGTGAAAGAGGCAGCAGCTCGCGCCCAGAGCTCCGTTACTCCGGACCATAATCCGCACATATCGGGATGTTTTTCTTCCCCAGTAAACACATCTCTGATCGGGGGAAGGTAAGCGGAGGCTAAGGATGCCATCCTCATCTGCTAAGAAGGCAGCGAAGGGTCACACGGAGCAGCGGCAGACTCGGGCCGTGAAAGACATGGCCACAGGCTCCGCCCACGCCATCTTGGCTTCTTCACCGCCGCTGCCCCAGCGCGCCAACACAGTGAGAACGGCCAAGATGGTGCAGGCTAAGGTGCAGGGTGAGGAGGAGCGGATGGTGGAGCAGGCTCCCACTGTGGATGCGGACGCTATTACCCGGCCGATACTGGAGGCTATCAGCGCCAGCAAGGCAGAGCTTATGGGGAGGATTGATCATCTCTCCTCTGAATGCAACCTGATCCGGCATGACCTGGACAAGATCCGAGGCCGCCTGACAACAGTGGAGACGCGGGTGTCGGAGGTGGAGGATACATCCCATGATCACGGTGCCCAGCTAGCAGAGCTCAGAGACCAGGTGAGGGCCCTGCAACATAGGGCCATAGATGCTGAGGACAGACAGAGGCGTAACAATATAAGGGTGGTGGGACTCCCGGAGGGAGCTGAAGGTGAAAAACCCACACAATTTGCTGAAGGCCTTTTTAAGCACCTGCTATCTATGCCTGAGATGCCTCCCACATATGTGGTAGAACGGGCGCATAGAGTCCCCACCGGTAACAGGCCACCAGGTGCCTTCCCTCGCCCTTTCCTGGTCCGCTTCCTGAACTTTAGGGACAGAGACATGATTCTAGCCCAGTCCAGGAAAATGCAGGAGCTCCGCCATGAAAATGCTAAAATCATGCTGTTTCCAGATTTTTCCGCGGCCACACAACAAAAGAGAAGATCTTTCACAGAGGTCAGATGGCGCCTGAGGGAGAAAGACATTAAATACAGCATGCTGTACCCAAGCAAGCTCAGAGTCCAATATAAAGGTACAGTGAAGTTCTTTGAACATCCTGAGGAAGCCTGCGAGTGGATGGATAAGGAACTCTGAACCCCTGTGATGTCCTGGATGAGGTAGCCACGTTGGGTTTGATTCCGTCCCCTCCTCGTGCAGGTTTATGACCCCCGGAAGTTCCCGCAGGGTTTCTGATAAGCTCAACCTTCCCGGTCCAGTATGGGGAACATCTGGGTTGACCTTGTCCTGACATTGAACCAACACACTAAATTTCCTATGGGGGAGGGATGAGATATGCGGGTCTATATCATTATTACGACCCACACGGATAGAGGATGTGACTCTGTTGCTGGGCTTTCAATTATCCCTGTTCCTTTCTCATTTTGGTTTCCCCACTTTTTCTGCATCTTTTGAACCCTCTTTTTATTATAGTTGCCTCGCATGTACTTTGGCCCCCCTTTTTCTCCTCATGTTTTGATGCACTTTGTCCCCTGTAACTCAGAGTGAATCCCATTTTTTCTGTAAGGAGCACGTGGAGATGAAGAGGAGAAGAACAAAGCTGCCGAACTTTAGGTCACAGCGGCAAGAAGCCGCAGGAGTTATCTTTTTGTTTTTTGGTTTAGGGAGAAAGCTATATACCAAAGTTGTTGGGGGGGGGGGGTTGTTGGTATAAAAGCAAGGGTGGGTTTGATTACAGTCACATCTCGACATGGGGCAGCTTGTACAAATTCCTTGGTCCGAATACTTGGGCTGTGTGTTCTTTTGATGAATAAGCTGATAAGACATTGGTGTCATAAGCTGTTGTGCATTCCGAGTATAATCTTGTTGCAGGATGTTGAATGCCTGCCTTGGGGGAGTGGGGCTTCGGGTCGGAGGACACCCGGGGCGCCATTACTTCGGGGTGGTATGATTTGTGAATACCTCATCATAGATGGCGGATGATATTAAGATTGTCTCTTGGAATGTTAGGGGCCTGAACCACAAACTGAAAAGAACCTCAATTTTTCAATACCTTAAACAAGCCAGACCACATATCATCTTCCTACAAGAAACGCACTTGGATGGTGGCAGGGTCCTTTCTTTACGTAAACCATGGATCCAAAAAGCCCTGCACTCGACATACTCTACTTTTGCTAGAGGTGTCTCAATTCTGATAAGTAGGTCCATCCCCTGCACGATAACACAAGTGTTTTCTGATTGTGATGGTGAATGTATATGTGCCCCCCCCGTTTCAGGTAGAACTGTTGGTGGGTCTGCTGGGTAAAATTGCACCTTACGCTCATTTACTATTGGTGGTGTTGGGGGACTTCAATGCCGTCCTGGATGCGGGCTTGGACTCCTCCAACCCGACTAGAAGGGGGTCCTCAGAACTAAACGGCTGGGGATCGGTAGCAAATTTAACGGAACTCTGGAGATGGAAACATCCAACTGATAAATGTTATTCTCATGTCTCCACAATGCATAGATCGGCTGCTAGAATTGACTTGGCTTTCGGGAATGGCCTACTGTTGCCATACGTCAGGGAGGTCTCTTACCTCCCGGGAGGCCTGACGGACCACAACCCCCTTGCGGTCACCCTGTCCTTTCGGGCGGGGGCCCGGAGGGGTGGTTGGAGGCTCCAATCGGGTTGGATACAAAATGAAAAGGTCTCGGCTCAGGTGATTGAGGCCATGCAAACATATTGGTCATCTAACAATGACACAGCGGACCCCATGATTGTTTGGGACGCCTTCAAGGCAGTGACCCGGGGGGAGTACATCGCAGCCATTAAAGTAGTGAAAAATCATGACAAGGAGGAAACCGAGCTGCTGCAACAGGAGGAGAGAGTGAGGGCAGGGGCGTATGCTGACGCCCCTACTGGGGCCTTGTATGCAGCCTTGCTGGAAGCAAGACGTACATTGTCTGTACATTTTACAGGACAGGCCCGTGCAGACCTAGTTAGGAACGCACAAACGACCTTTGCTGAAGAGGACAAGAACGGCAAACTATTGGCCATGCTGGTGACTGATTACCATTCACTCACCTGCATCCCAATAATAAAAGACACGGGAGGGAACTTGATAGACGAGCCGGGACGCATTATGCACACCTTTGTTCAATTTTACTCCACCTTATACTCTCCTATTCCTCCTTATGACATGTCGACTTTAGAAGCTCTTTTAAATGACTTACCCATACCGAGACTATCTGACACAGACATGCACGCCTTAGACGCTAGAATCACAAAAAAGGAAATCGAAAAGGCCATCTTTACTTTCCCCCCCAACAAAGCTCTGGGTCCTGACTGTCTCCCGGCTGACTTCTATAAGGCAAATATAGAGGTAGTGGCACCTAGGCTGAACGCACTTCTGGAATACTGTCACGAACATGATAGCTTGCCCGATTCCATGTTGGACGCCTATATGGTTCTGCTATTGAAACCGGGCAAGGACCCAAGGGAATGTGCTTCGTACAGACCGATAGCTCTACTCAACACGGACTTAAAAATCTTGATCAAGATTCTAGCCCTTAGACTCGCGACTGTACTCCCGTCCATTGTTAACATTGACCAGACGGGTTTTATGCCGGGAAAGTCGACAGACACGAACCTAAGGAGACTTTTCACGCATCTGCAAATCCCACCAAAACCCGACAGTAATAGAATTGTAGTGTCCATAGACTTCGAGAAAGCTTTCGACTCTGTAGATTGGTTGTACATGTTCAAGGTCTTGGAGGTGATGGGGTTTGGACCGCATTACAGGAGGTGGGTGTCCCTGCTCTACAGACGACCGAGAGCAGCAATTCGGCTAGGAACCTCCACCTCGGACTTCTTTGAGGTGGGTAGGGGGACTAGGCATGGATGCCCACTGTCCCCTTTTCTGTTCTCTCTCGCCCTGGAACCATTGGCAGTCGCACTTAGGTCTGATAAAGACATCAAATCCAATCCGGGTGGGTACGATTGATGAAACCTTGGCACTCTATGCGGATGACATGCTGTTGTTCCTGGATGACCCGGGGGAGTCACTGAATAAAGCGCTAGTGACGATCGATCGCTTTGCCACCTTCTCGGGTCTGAAAGTGAACTGGGGAAAATCTTCTATCCTGCCGATAGACCCTGGGGCTAGGGACAAGGCCGATCCCAATCTACCACTGCAGTGGGTCTCTTCTTTGAAATACCTAGGAGTCCAGGTGACAGCAAATGTGCAGGACTATATTCCTCTTAACATACTTCCCTTAATTACGCGACTGAAGCAGAAGATACAGACCTGGTCCAGGCTCCCACTCTCTCTTGTAGGCAGAATAAGTCTCCTAAAGATGAATCTTCTTCCTGTGGTCCTGTATTTCTTGCGCCATGCACCGGTCTGGATTCCGAAAGCTACCTTTCGGAAGTTTGACAGTGTAGTCTCAACCTTTTTGTGGACCCCCCGGCCACCCAGAATTGGATTAAAAGTACTGCAGGAGCCAGGAGAACAAGGGGGTCTAGCGGTGCCTGACTGGCAAAAATACTACTTGGCGGGACAAATGTTTTTTGCCCGCAGGTGGTTGATGGCAGATGACGGTGATGCGGCTACGGTTTTAGAGGTGGCTCATCTGGGATCATATGAAAGTTTGAGGTATGCGCTGTTTAGAGGCACTAGATCTGATCTCCCACTGACATTGACAATGAAGGCAAACATCAAGGTCTGGGAAATTACGGTAAAAACCGCATGCCCCAGCCATAGGGGGGTGTCGCCCTCAACCCCCATTTGGATGAATCCGAATCTACCCCAATTCTATAACCTACCGGATCCTATGATCTGGGCGGTTAGAGGAATTAAGACGTTGAAAAACATAACATCTTTTGGAGAATTGCAAACCTTTTCACAACTTAAATCTAGACATGATCTCCCCAATGATTACCTGTTTAGATTTTTGCAGGTCCGACATGCTTTTCAAGTACAATTTCATGAAATGACAGTGGAGTCTATACCCTCGTCCCTGGAAATGATGCTGACAAGAGACGAGCTGGCGAAGCCTCTCTCAGAATCATATAAAGAACTCTTTAAGATGACCTCCAAAACTATCACCAGGTGCCGAGAAAAATGGGTGAAGGAAGTCCCAGAGGTACAGGGCGAGGATTGGGATGACCTATGGACTCAACCTTTCAAGAACCTCGTGTCGGCCAGGGATAGGTTGATTCAATTCAAATTTCTACATAGGAGTTACTACACACCGGCTAGACTGGAGAGGATTTTTCCTTCAGCCTCAGCGGAGTGTTGGAGATGTTCTCACTCACCTGCTGATGCTGACCACATTTTCTGGCATTGCCCCCTCGTCCAGAAATTCTGGACGGATATCATTGGATGTATTACAGATCTTCTATCAGTCCCGAACTCAATGAATGTTAAAACCTGTCTACTGGGGCTGGTTGATGATGTGGTGCCATCAAGAGCCATGCGTACAATGTTGAGTATACTGTTCTTCTATGGCAAGAAGGCTATCCTACTAGCATGGAAAAAACCGGTGTCTCCAAGTGTCTCAACCTGGAAAGGCCTAGTAAACTCAATTTTACCTTATTACAATGCCACATATGAGAGTAGGGGTTGCATAAAGAAATTCGATAAAGTATGGCACTCATGGCTCAACTCCGATGGTACTGTAGGGTAAGAAATGTTTGTGAGGTGTGGGCAATGGGAGCTGGACTTGCTCCCCAAGGATGATGTGTCTAGACAAATTAGCCTGGTATAACTGAAATAGTATATAACGACACCGTGATTCCGCATTGCTAGAATACAAGTGTCTGTATGAACGGATTTAAGATTCCGTTTACTGGTCGAGATGTGACTGGGGGGTGGGATGGGGGGGAGGGGGGGTATGGGGAATTTCAGATAGTTGGTCTATGTTAGACAGTTGGCTTCGGCCTGTGTTTTGGATGTTGTTTAGTCGACGCATCCACCGATGTATGTTATGCATATAAAACTTTAATAAACAGATTTTTTTTTTAAAAAAAGCACCTGGACTCTTCTACTTCAAAGCCATGCTGTTGTCATGGATACAGTATGCGGTTTAGCATTGTCCTGCTGCAATATACAAGGAATTCCCTGAAAAATACATAATTGATGGGAGAATATGCTGCTCTAAAACCAACATTGATGGTGCCTTTTCAGATGTGCAAGCTGCCCATTTGATACGCACTAATGCACTCCCATACCATCAGAGATGCAGGCTTTTGAACTGAGTGCTGATTAAAAACCAGAAGGTTCCTCTCATCTTTAGTCCAGAGGATGTGGCACCCATGGTTGCCAAAAAGAATGTCAAATTTTGATTTGTCTACAGTTTTCTACTTTGCAACAGACCATTTTAAATGAGCTTCTGCTCAGAGAAGATGGTGGAGTTTCAGTGGAGTGTTCAGATATGGTTTCTTCCTTGCATGATAGAGATTTACCATGCATTTTTGGATGGTACGGTGAGCTGTTTTTACAGACAGTGTTTTTTGGGAAGTATTCCTAAGCCCAGTTAGTAATGTCTATTACAGAATCATGCCTGTTTTTAATGCAGTGCCCTCTGAGCACATGAAGGTCACTGGCATTCAATATTGCATTTTGGCCTTGTCCCTTACGTTTCAGATTCTCTGAATCATTTGATTATTTTATGTACTGTAGATGATGATATATTTAAAGTATTCACAATTTTATATTGAGGAACAATATTCTAAAATTCAACAAAGTTTCGACAATTTTTAGACACAGCATTTTACAGATTGGTGAACCTCTGCCCATTTTTACTTCTGAGGCACTCTGATTCTCTAAAGATTAAGATGCTTTATTTATACCCAATCATGTTACTGTCCTGTTACAAATTAACCTAATTAGTTTCAAAATGTTCTTCCAGCTCCTCCTTAGTAGTACCACTTACTCTTTGCCCTGTCCTAACTTTTTTTAAATATGTTTCTGCCATTAATTTTAAAATGTCTTTATCATTTTCTTAAAATTGAAAATTTTCTCTGTTTAAACGTTAGATATGTTTTCTATTTTCTATTGTGAAAAAATATGGTTTTACAAGATTTGAAAATGATTGCATTCTGTTTTTATGTAGATTTTACACAGCATCCCAACTTTTTTGGGAATTGGGGTTGTAACTATGAGGGAATTGGTGGAGGAACCACTGAACAAAGGCAGGAACCAAGCGAATGACACGCTCCGAAAGTGTTGATTGCTGAACCCACTTCAATAGATGATTCCCATAGTTTGGCAACACAGAGGTAAATATTTACTCTCTTCTTTTGCAGATGCAACCTTCTGGGCAATTTAATTATCATGACAGGATTGAAGCGAAGGGTTAAAGCAAACTTGAAGATCAATCCAAAACAACAATGTGCTCATTACAGGGCAGCTTTTCTGATTGTTCTAATGACTACAGGGGAATTAATAGGCCTGACGCTACAATTCGTTAGTGGCTTTTGCACCTTCTGAATATATTTGTCTCTCATGGTGCTGCTACTTTTGTTATAGCGTTTCTAAGAAATAATCCCTGCTGCCCTAATTTACTGTTTACTTTATGCTCATTGTTTGTTCTGAATGTCACCTCAGTTGTAGACCTCGTAAAAGGCACTGCTGGAATCACATAGAGCTATGACTTTTTAGAACAGAAGTCATTTCCACCTATTTAACATATCATCAGGTACACTATTATTAGACTGGTAAAAGTAAATGTTCAACAAAACATTAAAAACAACTCTATACATTAAAAGAGTGGGCAGATTTGTCAGGGTTTTGTAACTATAACAATTTAACTGATTAATGTTATTCAAGTATATTTTCTAAATATACAGGTATTTAAATTTAGTTTCTAATGAGATTCAGGATAAAATACATATTTGATTCGGGATAAAATCTATATATGAATGTACCCATCATCTGTACATCAGTGGACCATAAATAAGACCAGATACATTCCATCACACCTAGTTCTAAGTTGTACTTGGATATTACATAGATTAAATGAATGTTTTGAAATTCCTTGGTGTGTCCTAGTTAATTTATTTTGATTTTAGGCGTTGTGTTCTTCCACTATCGACTTCTGGCACGTTAACAAGATAAGGGACCACATATATTGAGTTAAAAATTTATCAAGAGAAAAAGATGTGCAAAGATGAAGTGATTAATGCGCATAAATTTATGGAAGTAGTAGGAAGGTTTGCAATGCTGGATCTATAATAGCATTGGGTGTTTACAGTCAGATCCTGCACTGTACAAGCATAGTAGAGGGAATCATAACCCCTAGGCATGCCTTCCAGTAATGGTGGCTGAAGGTCGGCCCTTAACTTCAGCAGGGACTAGGTTTGCTAATAGAAAAGCGCCAAATGCAAAATTAGTAAAGTTCACTTTTTTTTTCTTTTCAGAATCTTGTCTTATAAAGCCAATACTTTGTCTCCTTAATCTGCATCTGGGCTGGTTATTAATCACCCTTCTGGATCCATCCAATTTTTAATAATCTAGTACAAGCTTCCTTTAACAGTGCCAAGCCCTGATGAAGATGGACCCCTTGAGCTCCCAAAACATGTTGGCTTTTTATGATACAGGATTCTATATAAAAATTAAAATCTGGACTTCATACATTCTGCTCTTTCAGCTTTCCTCCTTGCACGCCTAATCCTTGAATCAATATAAGTAAAACCTATGTATCATTTGTTAAGATATGGACCAATAAACCTAAAACAAAAATAAATAACATTGAGATCTAAAAAAGATTTAAAGGAAAACTGTAACAGTGTTCAAACAATTTCATTTTAGATGCCTTTTCTAGGTGTATATATTTTTATCTAGACAGTTTCATTCCTACAAATACACATTTCATCCATTATAAAGGACTCTTATGCCGTGTACACACAATCCGTTTTACCAATGAAAACAGTCCAATGGACTTTTCTCATCGGACAAACCGATCGTGTATGGGCCCCATCGGTCTTTTTTCCATCAGTGAGAAAAAATAGAACATGTTTTAAATTTATCCAATGGGAAAAAAAACGATAGCAAATTCCGATCGTCTGTGTGGAACTCCATCAGAGAAAAAACCCACGCATGCTCAGAATCAAGTCGACGCATGCTCAGAAGCATTGAACTTCATTTTTCTGGGCTCGTCTGAGTGTTTTACGTCACAGCGTTTGGGACGGTCGGATTTTTGACTGATGGTGTGTAGGCAAGACTGATGGAAGTCAGCTTCATTGGATTTCCGATGGAAAAATCCATCGGATTAGAATCCATAGGAAATCCGATCGTGTGTACAGGGCTTTAGAGCACTACGGGTTACCTAAACAGAAAAGCACCATAGACAGTTCCACTTTTTTTGTTTTCGTCTTTCCAGCTGAAACTTTAGAGTGAACATCCATCCATTATGGCCTGGATTAAATGCAGGAAGTTGCTAAGATGAGTTATTCAGTTCTATGCCTACTTTTTAACTTGGGCACCTGAGGAAAACTTTTTTTTTGTAAATAGAGATAGACATGTGAGAAAGAGTAGAGAGCTCCAACTGCTGGCTAAAATAAATGCAAAATATTATTGTACAAAATTTCATATTTACTTTTGGCTAAAAAAATATATTTGTCCTTACTCTAATAATTAAAGAAAGGAAATACAAACCAGGAAATACAAAACTACCATTCATTCTCTTTGAAGTATAAGTGTTACCTTTACCTTCACAACTGCTGCTTTCCACTGCAGGTTTGAAAGTAATTGCTTACTGTTACACATTACAGGTAGTTATTAACAACGACACTCTAAAAAAATGTGCAGAGCATTCAATAACAAATAGCCTGTTTTCAGAGAAAAGTTCGATTTTCTGTATGCCCCTACTTCAAGTGGTTGAGAAAAACTCTATTCACA
This sequence comes from Rana muscosa, assembly GCA_029206835.1. NCBI lineage: Eukaryota > Metazoa > Chordata > Amphibia > Anura > Ranidae > Rana > Rana muscosa. The sequence continues at coordinate 709,036,260 of CM055118.1, forward strand.
AAATACAGATTTGGTTTTAAATATACTTAAGGGGATAGGTACTTAATTTTGTCTTTTGCTTTGTACCTTGAAAATATTGCTTGCTATTGAAAACTTTTTCATTCACAGTGTTATTTTTAAAAGTGGTTCTAAAGGCAAAAGCAAAAGGTCAAAGTTTTTTTTTTTAATAAAAAGCAGCATAGCAGCCTGGTTATTATTATTATTATTATACACAATTTATATAGCGCCAACAGTTTACGCAGCGCTTTACAATGTATAGGGGGGGACAACACAATTACAGTACAGTTCAATACAAAAGGTACAGGAGGGCCCTGCTCGGAGAGCTTACATTCTAAAGGGAGAGGGTGGTGGTACAAAAGGTAATAGCTGCAGAGAATTTGATGGGGGTGGCTCGGGGATAGTTGTTAGGTGGGTGTGGGATAGGCTTCTCTGAATAAATGAGTTTTCAGGGATCTCTTAAAGGTGGACAGGATAGGGGCTGATCGGACATACCGGTGCAGGGAGTTCCAGAGGATGGGAGAGACTCTGGAGAAGTCCTGAAGGGAGGAGGTAACAAGGGAGCTAGAGAGCAGGAGGTCCTGGGAGGAGCGGAGGGGACGATTTGGGCAATATCTGCAGATGAGGTTGGTGATGTAGCTGGGGGCGATGATGTGGATGGCCTTGTATGTTGTGGTTAGCATTTTGAATTTTACACGGTGGGGTAGGGGAAGCCAGTGAAGGAATTGGCAGAGAGGAGCAGCAGTCACGGATCGGTTAGTGAGGTGTATTAGTCTAGCAGCAGAATTCATTATAGACTGAAGGGGGATAGCCTCTTTAAGGGTAGGGCAGTAAGGAGAGAGTTGCAGTAGTCAAGGCGGGAAATAATCAAGGAGTGAATAAGTTGCTTTGTGGTTTCATTAGTCAGGAAGGGTCGAATTCTGGAGATGTTGCAAAGGTTAAGGTGGCAGAATTTAGCCAGTGATTGAATATGGGGGCTGAAGGAGAGGTCTGAGTCAAGGACTACACCCAGGACCTTGGCATGTGTGGAGGGACCAATGGTTGTGTTATTTATATTAGTGGTGAAGTCACACGGGGGGGACCATGAAGGAGGAAATATAACAAGCTCAGTTTTAGAAAGGTTGAGTTTGAGGAAGTGATGTGACATCCATGCCGCTATGTCATTCAGTAATTTTGATATCCGTAAGGAGATCGAGGGGGTGAGTTGAGGAGTGGAGAGATAGATCTGGGTGTCGTCGGCATAGAGGTGGTATTGGAAGCCATGGGAGGTAATCAACTGGCCCAGGGAAGAGGTATAGAGTGACAATAGGAGAGGCCCAAGGATGGAGCCTTGGGCTACCCCAACATAAAGAGGAAGAGGAGTGGAGGAGATGGAGTTGTAAGTGACACTGAAAGTTATTATTTATTATTGGTTATTATTGGGAACTCAGAGAAGAGGAGCAGTGGAGAGCTCCAGTGGGAAGATACCAAAAGAGAGACTGCTCTGTGCAGTATCTTTGCCATAAAGTTTAGTGTATTGATATTTATTATGTATTATTATATTTCAGTTGTTATCTTGTTGTTTGTTGGGGAAAGGGGAGGATGTGCAGCCTGCAATGCTATGAGTGAGACATGGTTGTCACTAGGCTGTTTTCCAGATTTGGACTTAAATAAATATCCTAAACAAAAGGCAAGATCAGAGCACATTGCCAACATAAAAGACGAGGATAGGAGAATGGTTACAGATGACACAAAGAAGGCAATCGTACTAAATTCCTTCTTCTCAGTTTTTACGCAAAAAAAGGAGGGGTGTACCAACCATGACAGTACTGTCAGTGACACATCACAGGGCATATCCTTTTAGCTAACAGAGACCAGAGTCAAGGAAAGACTAGATAAGCTTAATACAAATAAATCACCAGGACCAGATGGCTTATACCCAATAGTCCTCAAGGGACTCAGTCAGGTTATAGCCAGACCATTGTTCCTAATATTTTTGGACAGCATACTGACAGGATTGGTACCAGCTGATTGAAGAAAAGCCAATGTGGTACCAATATTATAAAAAGGGCAGAAAACAAATCCCTGGAAACTACAGGTCAGTCAGCCTAACATCAATAGTAGGTAAATTATTGGAGAGGATAAGGGGCTAGATCCAAAAATGTACTGAAGAAAAAGGAATCATTAGTAGTAATCAGCAGGGGCTTACGAAGGGTCGTTCTTGCCAGACCAATCTGCTAACATTCTAGTAGGAAGTGAGCTGCCATTTAGACAGGGGAAGGCCTGTGGATGTGGTGTATCTGGATTTTGCAAAAGCATTTGGTACAGTTCCCCATGAAAGCTTAATTTACAAGCTGAGGTCTTCAGGCATGGACCATATGGTTAATTGGATAGAAAACTGGTTACAGGGTACAAGGTGATTGCATTATATTTGATGTTAAATGAAAAAAAAAGAAAACTGGTTACAGGGGTGTGTCCAAAAGGTGGGGATAAATAAAGTGTACGCAGACTGGTCTGAATTTTAAGTGGGGTACCCCAAGGTTCTGTCTTGGGGCCAACTCTATTCAATTTATTCATAAATTATATAGAGGATGGAATAAATAGCTCAATCTCAGTTTTTGTGGATGACACAAAAATAAGCAGGGCAATAACTTTGCATCAGGATATAGAAATTTTACAGAAAGTCCTGAACAAAATAATGGAGTGGGCAACTAGGTGGCAAATGAGGTTTAATGTGGAGAAATGTAAAGTAATGCATTTGGGGGCAAAAAACTTAAAAGCAAACTACTCACTAGGGGAATAACCGCTGGGGGAATCAAGGATGGAGAAAGATCTGGGGGTCCTAGTGGATGATAGACTGAGCAACAGCATGCAATGTCAAGCTGCAGCAGAGTCGGCAGAGTTTTAGCATGCATAAAAAACGGGATATACCGTATATACTCGAGTATAAGCCAAGTTTTTCAGCCCTTTTTTTAGGGCTGAAAGTATATCCCTCGGCTTATACTCGAGTCAGTACCTGATAATCGTGAAATTCCGCGGCCGGCATCCATTGTTTAAATCTAGCGCCTTTCTCCCTGTCCCTTCCGTGATAGGTGTTTCCAGCAAACACTTGTGTTGAGTGTTGCGCCTATCACAGAGGTCCTCTTGTCCGACGTCCGTGATTGGCGGAGCACTGAACACAGTGCCTGCTGGGAAACGGAGTCGGAGAATGAGAGGACCTCCGTGATAGACGCAACACTCAACACAGTGTTTGCTGGAAACGTCTATCATGGGAGGGACAGGGAGAATGGTGCGAGATTTGAACAATGGACGCCGGCCGCGGAATTACAAGATTTTGAGGTACACTGACTCGGGCACAGGGAGGCTGCAATGGACACAGTAAGGGGGCACAGTGAGGTGACAATGGGCACAGTGAGGTGAAAATGGGCAGTGAGGTGGCTCAGTGAGATGGCAATGGGCACAGCAAGGGGGCACAGTGAGGTGGCAATGGGCAGTTGGAAAGTGAGGTGGCAATGTGCACAGTGAGGTGGCAGAGTGAGATGGCAATGGGCACAGTAAGGTTGGGCAATTGGCACAGTGAGGTGGCAATGGGCACATTTCCTCCCCTCGGCTTATACTCGAGTCAATAAGTTCCCAGTTTTTTGTGGTAAAAGTAGGTACCTCGGCTTATACTCGGTTGGCTTATACTCGAGTATATACGGTACTCCAGGGATAAAACGATAATCCTGCCACTTTATAAAACTCTGGTTAGGCCACATCTGGAGTACTCCGCCCGGTTCTGGTCACCAGTCCTCGGAAGGGATGTGCTGGAGCTGGAGAGAGTCCAAAGAATGGCAACAAAATTAATAAGGGGACTAGAGGACCTCAATTACGAGGAAGGACTACAAGCACTACATTTATTCTCACTGGAGAAGCGATGCTTGAGAGGGGACATGATAGCGATTTACAAATATCTTAATGGTGATCCCAGCATAGGAAAAAAACTATTCAGTCCCAGGGAGTGTAAGAGGACACAGGGCCACACAGTGAGATTGGCGGTTTAACCTTAAAATGTGCAGGGGGGTTTTCACTGTCAAGGCAATAAGGATGTGGAAATCTCTTCCAAAATTGGTGATGGCAGTGGGGAATATGGATATTTTTAAAAGACTCTTGGATGTGCATCTGAAAGAACACAACATACAGGAATATGGGAAATAATTATAGAAACTGACACACGTACACCTACACAGGTTAAACTGGATGGACTATTGTCTTTATTCAACCTTACCTACTATCGTGTTTCCCCAAAAATTTGCCCGGGTCTTATATTCATTTTGGCAACCAAAAACACACTAGGGCTTATTTTCGGGAGATGTCTTATTTATTTACGGTTTGTACAATGATCTTACACATCACCCTAAAAAAAAAATCCTGTTCCTTTAAAGCACGATACATTGCATAGTGCTTGTGCTGTGTCATTTATCCATCTCCTGTGTCCCCTGTCTTCTCCCCCTCCCCGTCAGGTCAGGAGTTAGTATTTTGACATAAAAAACATCTCAAAATCCTTAGGATTCTGTATGTGTTGTGCCAGCATGGGGTGCAGCGTGTCTCCCATTGTAATTGTTTTATGGTATATACCTTTGTTACAGCTCCCCTGGGTGACACATGATCTGCCTGAGCTCTTCTTCTCCGCTCCGAGATCCCAGCTGACATCTGTCCGCTCCGTGCACTGAAGAGGGAGGGGCTGAAGACGCCAGCCAGGAGGAGATGAGAAGACCTCCAGCGAGTCTGTAAATAAAGTATTTTGCACAATGCAGTTACAAAGGGAGACACGCACACCTTATAGCAGTGTAATCGTTCTGCAAGGTGGATAAAAACATTTTTAATGAACTTTACTAGGGCTTATTTTTGGGGTAGGGCTTATATTGCAGCCCTCCCCAAAAATCCTGCTAGGTCTTATTATCGGGTTAGGTCTTATTTTTGGGGAAACCCGGTATGTAACTATGTAACTATACAGTATCTCACAAAAGTGAGTACACACCTCAAATTTTTGAAAATATTTTATTATATTTTTTCATGTAACACCACTGAAGAAATTACACTTTGCTACAATGTAAAGTAGTGAGAGTACAGCTTGTATAACAGTGTAAATTTGCTGTCCCCTCAAAATAACTTAACACACAGACATTAATGTCTAAACATCGGCGATGTGTACAAAGGCATTTAGCTGCAGAATAAAAATAAAAAAAACCCACACACTGTGTAGTACATCTTCTCTTTACAGAGGGGCTGGCAGGAACTGACAGTAACTTTTTACAGAAAAAATAGCGGCAGGAGGGGAGGGGACACTACACAGACTCCCGAGCTGACAGGAAGAGAGGAAAGGGGAGAGGGGAGAGAGGAGAGCAGCGGGATGACGGAGGTACGTAACCTGACCACAGTAATCAGGGATCAGCAGTCATGATTACTGTGGTGAGTATAAACAGGGGGACACAATGACTGGCAGGATCAACCAGGTATATTACAACATACATTGACACTGCATAAGCACTATGCTGTTTAACATGCTTTACCATTTACCCCCCTTCATGACCAGGCCATTTTTTGCGATATGGCATTGCATTACTTTAACTGACGATTGCGCAGTCATGCGATGCTGTACCCAAATAAAATGTATGTCCTTTTTTTCCTCACAAATAGAGCTTTCTTTTGGCGGTATTTGATCACCTCTGCATTTATTTATTTTTGCACTATATACAAAAAAAGACCGAAAAATGTGAAAAACAAAAACACATCTTTTACTTTCTGCTATAAAACATATAGCTATAAAACATATCCAATAAAAAAAAAATTAATTTCTTTCTCAATTTAGGCCAATATGTATTCTGCTACATATATTTGGTAATAAAAATCACAATACACATATATTGATTGGTTTGCGCAATATATTTATGAAATATTTTTTTATTTTTTTATTTTTTACTAGTAATGCCAGCGATCAGTGACTTATAGCAGGACTGTGATATTGCGGCGGACAAATTGGACACTAACTGGGGACCAGTGACAATAATACAGTGATCAGTGCTAAAAATATGCACTGTCACTGTACTAATGATGCTGGCTGGAAAGTGGTTAACATCAGGGCATTCAAAGGGTTAACTGTTTGCCTAGCCAGTGCTTGTGTACTGTGTGGGAGGTGCTTTAACTAGGGGGGAGGGCATTGATCCAAGTTCCTGCTTTGCAGGAACACAGGATCAATGACTTCCCTACAGACTTGACGGAGATCTGCCTTATTTACATAGGCAGGACGCCGTTCTTGCTTTCTGCCTAATGATCGGTAGGTGCCAGCGGCAGACATTGAGTCAGCGGTACCTGCAGATCAGCTCCCGCTGTGTATAATCACAGCATGCACACCCCAGACCCGGAGTTGCAGGATCACATACTAGGTATGTGATCCTGCGTAGGAGAGCCGTATATGTAAGTTATATGATCGGTAAGCGGTTAAAGGAACCGGATCTATATGATATTCAATTCAAAAAATGTTACTAACTCCATCAGTGGTCTGTGGCCATGAACCAAGATCTCCAAAGCTGTTACAATGACCTGCTAAAGCTGCCAGGAACTTATATTAATGTGTATTTAGTTTACAGTTTTAAACAAGTCAAACAACCTGAAACTGAAGAAGGATTCAGGAAAGAAAATATCTTAGCTGCCATGGCTCACTGGTTTTAAAAGATGAATGATATCTCTGAGACTGTCCTTTTCATCATTCTTCATTAGTAGGTGAGCCATTGACCTATAGCTAACATGGGTATATCAAGCACCAGGACTCTAATACCGACGTCCTTGTTTTGAGTCAGGTTCTCACTAAGACAAATCAGCAGTTACTAACATTTACTTTTCTTGGGAGGTTCACTTTAACCACTTGTCCACCGCCTATGACGTCGCGCCTTCCAAAGCCACTAGTGGGCGCTCGCGCCCGCCGCGTCACTGAGGACCCGATACGCGTGCCTGGCGGCCGCTATGGCCGCCGGGAACCCGCGGTTGCCCAGTAACTGAGCAGGACCGTGAATCTGTGTGTGTAAACACACAGATCCACATCCTGTCAGGGAGAGGAGACCGATGGTGTGTCCCTTGTACATAGGGACAACCATCGGTCACCTCCCCCAGTCAGTCCCCTCCCCCCACAGTAAGAATCACTCCCAGAGAACACATTAACTCCTTGATAGCCCCCTAGTGTTAACCCCTTCCCTGCCAGTCATGTTTATACAGTAATCAATGCATTTTTATAGCAGGGATCGCTGTATAAATGTGAATGGTCCCAAAAATGTGTAAAAGTGTCCGATGTGTCCGCCGCAATATCGCAGTCACGATAAAGATCGCCGCCATTACTAGTAAAAAAATAAAAATAATAAAAATGCTATAAATCTTTTGTTTATAGCGCAAACAATAAAAACCGCAGAGGTGATCAAATACAACCAAAAGAAAGCTCTATTTGTGGGGAAAATTGGGTACAGTGTAGCATGACTGCGCAATTGTCATTCAAAGTGTGACAGCGCTGAAAGCTGAAAAATGGCTTGGGCAGGAAGGGGGTGAAAGTGCACAGTAGGCAAGTGGTTAAAGACTGCAGAAAGTATACTCTTTTCAGTAAGACAGACAATTGTCTAAAAAATGTGGAGTGAGTTAGGAAGATCAGCATGGCAACCATTGTGCAGCACTAACAAATGTACAAGGCACATGTAACTGACAAAGGTAGAAAATATAATTGCAAACACTAAGTAGAAACAACATTTTATGGGTTAACATACATAAGAAAAGATAGGATGATTCACATTCAGCTGATCTCTTCCAAATGGATAACTACAACATTTCAGTCTAGACAACAGTGCATATTATATAAAGGTAACTATCATACAGAACAAAATTTTCCCACAAAAAAACATTGAGATAATTAAATGTTTAAGTTGTAGTGTTTATTGATCTTATATGGCAGGGATATGCAATTAGCGGACCTCCAGCTGTTACAAAACTACAAGTCCCATCATGCCTCTGCCTTTGGGTGTCATGCTTGTGGCTGTCAGTCTTGCTATGCCTCATGGGACTTGTAGTTCTGTAACAGCTGGAGGTCCGCTAATTGCATATCCCTGTTATATGGTGTTGTTGTGAGATTTCTGTTTTTGCACTTTGTTTTAAACAACAGCTGTACATACAACACTAGGATGTTATGCTCGTTATGTGATGGGTTAACTCCATGCTATTGGTAGGATTTTGTGAGCTGGATCGCAGTGACATTATAATGATAAATATACAACCTAAATATACAACCTGTTAAAGGGAAGCTGAGGGTTTCAACTAAATCCACATTTGGCAAAGTTTCCCTACTAAACAGCCGGATAGAAATAAAAATGTACTACATAATCTACTTGTTTTAGCTATGCAGTGTCATAGTTCTGGAAATAAAGCTACATTGTCCCAGAAATCTATTATGTGAATGTATTTCTCAGTTGTGTATTGGCTTCTATGAAAATCCACCATAGGAGGTTATTCTTGAAAGAGAATAAAACAGTGGAATGCACCAATGGGACTTAGTTACTCTACTCACACTATATAGTCTAAAAAAGGCAGCGTTTGCTGTAAATCAGCAGATCTTCAGATCTTACCTCAATAGGAAACCCACTGACTTTTTAATTAGAATATGATGCCAAGAACCTACGGACAGATGGTTCATACTTTTCCCACTGTTTCTTGGCTGAATGTAAATGTTTAGGAAAAGCTACAGTGTTATACTCTATTGTGTATACGCCTCTACACTATGATTCTTGTGCTATAGTAACTTTTATGCCCTGTACACACGATCGGATTTCCGATGGATTTTTCCATCGGAAATCAGATGAAGCTGACTTCCATCAGTCTTGCCTACACACCATCAGTCAAAAATCCGACCGTCCCAAACGCCGTGACGTAAAACACTCAGACGAGCCGAGAAAAATGAAGTTCAATGCTTCTGAGCATGTGTCGACTTGATTCTGAGCATGCGTGGGTTTTTTGTCCGATGGAGTTCCCCACAGACGATCGGCATTTGCTATCGTTTTTTTTCCAGCGGTAAAATTTAAAACATGTTCTATTTTTTTATACCGATGGAAAAAAGACCGATGGGGCCCACACACGATCGGTTTGTCCGATGAAAAAAGTCCATCGGTCTTTTTTCATCAAAAAAAAACGATCGTGTGTACGCGGCATAAGAGTATGTTTCAGTCAAAAAGAGAGAAAATCTAGTGCAGACATCTAATAACAAAATCAAATACATTTTTCAGATTTTTCTTTAAAGAAATATGCACAATAAAATTTGCCAAATGCCATTAAGGTTACATTGAAAACCCAGAAATGTAAAAAAAAAAGACAAAAAGAAGGGCATAGGAGTGGTTAAAAACAAGCATTTATTATGACACATAAAAAGCAATTTCCACTTACACTTTGACTCTCAGATGCATACACAGGATGACACAGCACAGCATAGCACAATGCAGGCTCAGATTCCTGTGTCATCCTGTGTATGCATCTGAGAGTTAAAGTATAAGTGGATATTGATTTTTTATTGTTTTGTTTATCGTTTAGACGCAATTTTAGTAAATGAGTTCCCAAGGTGTAAGCACTAAATGCTAGCTGCTAATCTGTTATAGGCAAGCCTGAAGCTGAACAAACAGTTATATTCACAGTTAGGTGAATATATATGAAATGTCATGCACTTGTTATATTTTAAATTCCTTTTAAGCCAGTCTTTCTTGTAATGCAGGAGAGGGTTTAACAAAGCAACAAAGAACTGGTGCTTTTTATGCAATAGAGCTTGATCACTGACCTGTGCCCAGCCTGCTAATTGGACAGTAAAGGAGTATCGCATTCCGCTCTTACCTACTGTTACTATGCTCCCAGTGTAAAGAGAATTCTGGAGTGTAGTAGAGCGCCGGTTCGTAGGGTTGAGCGACTCTTCCCTGGTTCGTTTCTTGGGGAGATTGTCAAATCCTGCTTGAAGTATTGTCAAAAAGGGCACTGACATGGTGGACATTTACAAAACAAAATTAAAAAACACTGTACAGCAGATAGAGGGTACTTTTAATGCAACTTTGAGGGCAACTTGTGACAAACAACAATACTTTATATTACACATTTGGGAGATGCTTTTAAGCATAAGTGGTGTTATGCAACAGTGCAATATTCACAGACATGGTCAGGGACATTGTATTCCATCTCTACATATTTTGGATGTGGATTCATAATTTCTTACATTTAGTTTGGTTTAAATTTAGCAACATGCCCACAATCTGATCCAATTTAACACAAAAAGGCTTAGGTACAGTAGTTGTGGCTGTGATACCTCATTTTTTATTCAGCTGTTATGCCGCGTACACACGATCGGAAATTCCGACAACAAAACCGTGGATTTTTTTCCGACAGAATGTTGGCTCAAACTTGTGTTGCAATTGAGAGTTTGGGCGTGCACTCCAGAGTCCGCACATACATGGTTTTTACATATGGTAAAGGTACCAGCCATTTGGGTACTATATGCATGAGAAGGCACTCAACTCTGCAACACATTGCTGGATGGCCTGATGCATTGCTGGATGGCACAATTGAAGATGTCCTGCTGAGCTTTGTGTTGCAGAGTCATGTGCCTTCTCATGCATATGGTACCCATATAGCTGGTACCTCTACCATATGTAAAAACAATGTATGTGCGGACTCTGGAGTGCACGCCTAAACTCTCAATTACGCAAAATATACCTAGTCTCCAGGGGGATGTCAAAGGCAATGTGAAAATGTACATAGGAAATGTTTTACAATATTCATATAAAGCCCATGAGAGGTCAAAGCAAACCTTCCTGGGGCATAAAGGGTTAACACTAGGGTTGTCCCGATACCACTTTTTTAGGACCGAGTACAAGTACCGATACTTTTTTTCATGTACTCGCCGATACTGATTACCGATACTTTTTTTTTAATGTCATGTGACAGTTTTCAAACCACAATACAGACTAATGATATCCTTACATTGGTGGTCAGTGGGAAGAATGTTCCTTTACAGAGAGTGAGATAGTGAAAACATTTCAGGTGATTCCAGGGAAGAAGGTGGACCCCCCCCCCCCCCCCGCCCAAGGTGAGCTCACATCCTGCCCTCCTGAAGAGTTAGTTAGTTCTCTTATTCATCAGAGAAAGGCAGCCCCCCCACCCCCAGCTCTCCCCTCGCCCTGGGCCATTCTCAGTGGTTAATGTCTTATTAAAAAACTCCCTCCCCTCCAGCATCGAAAAACAAACAGGCAGAAGAGTCAGGGGGAGCACATCGAGCAAAATAGCAGGGTGACCAGCAGAAAGACAGGCAGGGCAACCAGGCAACCATTGGATCAAAACAAGGGTGGAAGGAAAAGAAGTCTGTGTGCATGTCATGTCACCCCGCTCTCCGCCCCCTCTCATCAAAAGTATTGAGGGCTTCAGGAGCATTTGACCAGCAGAAAGACAGGCAAGGCAGGCAACCATTGGATCACAAGGGCGGAAGGAAAACAAATCTGTGTGCATGTCAAAATGAAATTTTACTTACCCGCCTGAAGACACGCTCTGCTCTCCGCTCTGCTCTCCGCTCTGGTCTCTGCCTCACTCTCTGCCCCCTCTCCGCTGAAGACACGCTCTGCTCTCCGCTCTGCTCTCCGCTCTGGTCTCTGCCTCACTCTCTGCCCACTCTCCGCTCTGGTCTCTGCCCCCCGCCTCGCTCTCCGCCCCGTCTGCGATCTGGTCTCCGCTCTGGTCTCCGCCCTCCGCCCCGCTCTCCGCCCCCTCTGCGCTCTGGTCTCCTCTCTGGTCTCCGCCCCCCACCTCGCTCTCCGCCCCCCGCCCCCTCTGCACTCTGGTCTCCGCCCCCTCTTTGCCCGCTCTCATTAAAAAAGTATCGGACAAGGCATCGGGAGCATTTGCGCGAGTACAAGTACTCGCGCAAATGCTTGGTATCGGTCCCGATACCGATACTAGTATCGGTATCGGGACAACCCTAGTTAACACTATCAGCGTCAGCAACTTCTGCTCTTAAAACAGGATTGGGGTATCCTTCGCAGTAAAACCATGTAAGAGTACAAAAAAAGGAAGGGACAAAAGTGTCACTAAGTGCAGCAAATGTATTGAGAATAAAAAGTAAAAAGTAAATATGCACTCACAATAGTGTACTACAGAAAGCACATATAATCCAATACAACAGATGGAAGGCTCTCAACAGCCGAGCCAAGTATTTCCTACAGACAGCTTCTTCTCCTGGATTAACAACAAAGTATACAAGTATACACTACACAGACTCTCAGCCGGGCACCTGAAGGGTTTGATGATGTCACAGGGGGTCATTGCGCCCTCTGGATGCCCAGCTTCCACCCTGAGAATCTGTACGTTGTCCAGCTGATTGCTGATCCAATACAAGAGGCTGTCTGCAGAAGATACTCGGCTTGGCTGTGGAGAGGCTTCCATCTGCTGGCTTGGAATATATGTACTTCCTGTAGTACACTATTGTGAGTGGATATTTGCTTTTTACTTTTTATTTTTATTTATTACTTTTTTATTTTCAATAAATTTGCTACACATTGTCTCTTCCTATTTGTTTGTGCTTTTACCATGGCTGTTATACTGCAAACAGTGGCTGGAAATTTCAACAGTGCTGTTGTCAGCAGATATGTTAAAAAAAAAAAAAGCCTGCACTACAGAGCTCAGTGAACTGGTCCTGGGAATAGCAGTGGCCTGTACCTGTGGGGCATTGCTGCCGATAGATTAAGACAGCTGCTTCCTCCAATCCTTTGCAAGTTGCCCCTACACAAACATCTTCCATCACAGTTATTCTGCCTCTCCCTCAGATCTTTCCTTTTCTCCAGATGGTGACATACCCAGATGGTCTGCCACCTCATCATCCACCCCATCCTCATCCTTGGAGCCCACTTGACAGTAACTTCCACTAGCTGCAACATCCCTGACTGATGCATATGCCGTATATACTCGAGTTTAAGCCGACCCGAATATAAGCCGAGGCGCCTAATTTTACCACAAAAAATGGGATTTTTTTTTGACTCGAGTATAAGCCTAGGGTGTCCATCTGCATGCCTCACTGTGCCTCACTTTGCCTCACTGTGTCCATGTGCATGCCTCACTGTGTCCATGTGCATGCCTCACTGTGTCCATGCCTCACTGTGTCCATGCCTCACTGTGCCCATACCTCACTGTGCCCATACCTCACTGTGCCGATGCCTCACTATGTCCATGCCTCACTGTGTCCATGCCTCACTGTGCCCATGCCTCACTGTGCCCATGCCTCACTGTGTCCTTGACTAGACTTATGTTTAACATGGGAGTATATAGAAGGGGTGGCCGGCTTTGAAAAATCGGTGCTCCCCGGCCATAGGTCCCCCAGACAGCAAACTTTGCACACTTGTAGAGGAGAATAGATGCTACATGTGTGCTAAGGTTGGGGTCCAGGGTACCTACGGCTGACTGGTAACGAGTCACCAAATTTACCAGAGAAATTACCGTTTAACATGGGAGTCAATGGAAGGGGTTCCCGGCTTTAAAAAATCGGTGATCCCCGGCCCTAGGTTCCCTGGACAAAAAACTGTGCACACTTGTAGAGGAAGAGTGAGGCTATATGTGTGCCAAGTTTTGGCCATTACTGGGTCCCCAAAGTCCGGGAGATCAGGCGCAAATAGGTGACTCGAGTATAAGCCGAGGGGATCATTTTCAACACATAAAAATGTGCTGAAAAACTCGGCTTATACTCGAGTATATACTTGTCTAATGTCTCAATGTAGTGACCAAATGTGACTGATTAAATAATTCGGCCAACTTCCCATTGCTAATAGTGGGTTTAGCAAAAAAAGAGAAGAAGAAGTGGGCACATTAGCAGCAGCTGCAGACAACTAGCTTCTCTTTATCTGAGGGGAGGAAGAAAATGAAGGCTTTGTGAGCTACCTCCTCTGCGTGCTATGTTCTTTTTTTTCTTCGACTTTATTGAAATGTTAAAATTACTTTTGATTCATTTTTGTACCACAGCTCAGTTGTGATGCGTAGAAACACAAAGCTTACAGATGTGCTCCAGTAAGTTTATGACTAAGCAAACCTTGATTTGTGAAACGCGTTAATCTTGCCATGCCTGCATAGAGGTCTCATGATGTTTTATGATGTATCTTGATGGATTTTTATCTTTAATAAAGTACTTATCACTGCTTCTTACCTGGGAGTGCGGTCAAAAAATGCAGTGTGAACAGGGCACATAGAAAACAACAATTTTGTTTTTCTAGTGCAGGAAAACATAGCTCTCCACACAAGTGTGAATGAACCCTTACATCAGTGTCTTCAGTCCCCTCTTCACATCAGTCTTTCAAATTAGATCCTTCCTAGACCCCCCTTCACATCACACCCCCTCCTCTTTTATTTCACAGTCCTTCTTTGGGCTAGATTCATACTGTTGTGGGTGGTAGCGGGTGCGGGACAGTGTGTAAATCGCTACTATGACCGCAACCCCAACCACTTGCAGCCACACCCACAGCGCATTTTCAGGTGCAAAAAATCACATGGGACAGAAGCATCACGCAATTTGTTAGCTACGTTTTAAAAACGTGCATAAACCTACTTCCTGCATTTCCTGCAGGTACAGTACAGCAGCCCACTCAAATGAATGGGCTGCTGTGCCTGCACAAATGCAAGTCACAGCAAACACACAGGTGAGCCTAGCATTACATCACTGCCACCCCCCGCCCCCTTTACACCAGTGCTCTCAGTCCCCCCATCCTTACACCACATTTCCCTTCACATTATATCTCCCCATCCTTACGTCACAGACCTCGCTTCACATTACCATCCCCCCTTACACCACAGCCCCCCCCTATTACATCACAGTCGCCCCACTGTTCCTTTCCTCACAGTACTCCCTTCATAACAAGGTCCCCTTCACATCACAGCAACCACCTGGCTCCCTTTACTGTCCCACCTTACAGAGAGGGTTGGTGACATGGCAGGTCTAAATAATGGCCATGACATTTCATGGTAAAGGCGGCTAAATGGTTGCTTGGACCGCGCTGTGACTTAGCAAACAATCACCCATTTCTTAATTTGAAAAGTCCCGCCCTCTATTCAGACATACTATGCTTACAGTCTTTTGCCCTTCCTCAAGGATGACAAAGGTGGGAAGGCAGGCAAGTGGGTGGGAGAGGACACTCAGGTCTGGTTCACACTGAGGCGACAAACGCTCCGACATTGGGAGCTCATGTCGCATGACGTGTGAAAATCAATGTTTCCCTATGGGAGCCGTCTTAACTGGTCCGACACATGTCGGTCCGACTTTGAAAATGCTCCCTGTACTACTTTGGTCCGACTTTGATCCGACTTCAGCCCATTGACTATCATTGAAGTCGGATCAAAGTCGGACCGCAGTCTTGCATGGTCCGACTTTGGCATGCGACTTGTGCTCTGCTGCTCTTGAGGGGGAACTCCAGGCCAAATTTTAAATAACAAACCGGTGTGGGTTCCCCCTCCAGGGGCATACCAGGCCCTTGGGTCTGGTCTGGATTTGAACGGGCGCCCCTACGCCGAAAAAACGGCGTGGGGGTCCCCCCACAATCCAAACCAGACCCTTATCCGAGCACACAACCTGGCAGGCCGCAGGGGAAGAGGGGGGACGAGAGCGGCCCCCCCTCCCTCCTGAACCGTACCAGGCCGCATGCCCTCAACATGGGGGGTTTGGTGCTCTGGGGCAGGGGGGCGACCTGCGGCCCCCGCACCCCAGAGCACCCTGCCCCCATGTTGATGAGGACAGGGCCTCTTCCCGACAACCCTGGCCGTTGGTTGTCGGGGTCTGCGGGCGGGGGGCTTATCGGAATCCTGGAGCCCCCTTCAATAAGGGGGTCCCCGGATCCCGCCCCCCCACCCTATGTGAATGAGTATGGGGTACATCGTACCCCTACCCATTCACCTGGTGGACAAAAAATTGCAATAAAAAACACTACACGGGTTTTCAAAGTAATTTATTGCACAGCTCCGGGGGTCTTCTTCCGACTTCCGGGGGTCTTCTTCCGACTTCCGGGGGTCTCCGGTGTCGTCTCCCGCTCTCCGGTTCTTTCTTCCGCCGGGCCTCCGCTAACTTCTTTTTAGCTCTCTTGCTAACAGAGGCCCGGTCTTCCCGTTGTCTCGTCCGGCTCTCCGTTGTCCTTCTGCCGGCCCCTCCACTAACTTCTTTTTAGCTCTTTCGCTAGTGGAGGGGCCGGGCTTCCCGTCGTCGCCGTCGGCTTCTTCCTCCCTCTTCTCCTCCTCGATGTTGACGCGTCGCTTCTTCCCGCTGTAATACTGGCTCTCCGCTCCGCTCCGCATTAATATAGGCTTCTCATGACGTCACAGTCACATGTTCCAGGGCACATGGCCCCGGAGCATGTGACTGTGACGTCATGGGAACATGTGACTGTGACGTCATGAGAAGCCTATATTAATGCGGAGCGGAGCGGAGAGCCAGTATTACAGCGGGAGGAGGCGACGCGTCAACATCGAGAAGGAGAAGAGGGAAGAAGACGCCGACGGCGACGACGGGAAGCCCGGCCCCTCCACTAGCGAAAGAGCTACCAAGATGTTAGTGGAGGGGCCGGCAGAAGAACAACGGAGAGCCGGACGAGACAACGGGAAGACCGGGCCTCTGTTAGCAAGAGAGCTAAAAAGAAGTTAGCGGAGGCCCGGCGGAAGAAAGAACCGGAGAGCGGGAGACGACACCGGAGACCCCCGGAAGTCGGGAGAAGACCCCCGGAAGTCGGAAGAAGACCCCCGGAGCTGTGCAATAAATTACTTTGAAAACCTGTGTAGTGTTTTTTTATTGCAATTTTTTTTCCACCAGGTGAATGGGTAGGGGTACGATGTACCCCATACTCATTCACATAGGGTGGGGGGCCGGTATTTGGGGGCCCCCTTATTGAAGGGGCTCCCGGATTCCGATAAGCCCCTGCCCGCAGACCCCGACAACCAACGGCCAGGGTTGTCGGGAAGAGGCCCTGTCCTCATCAACATGGGGGCAGGGTGCTCTGGGGTGGGGGGGCCGCAGGTCGCCCCCCTGCCCCAGAGCACCAAACCCCCCATGTTGAGGGCATGTGGCCTGGTATGGTTCAGGAGGGAAGGGGGGCCGCTCTCGTCCCCCTCTCTTCCCCTGCGGCCTGCCAGGTTGTGTGCTTGGATAAGGGTCTGGTTTGGATTTTGGGGGGACCCCCACGCCGTTTTTTTGACGTAGGGGCGCCTGTTCAAATCCAGACCAGACCCAAGGGCCTGGTATGCCTCTGGAGGGGAACCCGCGCCGTTTTTTTAATTTAAAATTTGGCCTGGAGTTCCCCTTCAAGATTCATACCAAACACTGCCTGATATTGGCGGGGATCCAAGCCGGATCCCCGTTCATTGAAAGTCGGACATATGTCGGCTTCATGTCGCAGGGCAAAGTCGGATCCAAAGTAGGACAGATGTCGTGTCGCACTAGTGTGAACCCAGCAGTCATCTATTTGGGAAGGCTGTGGTCTGGATAGGGCTGTTACTTGATCTTCATCCGGACTGCGGTCCGCCATTTAGTGATGCCTGCTCTAGATGGTGTAGCTCACACCACCTCTTGCCCTGCAGAACCTGCTTGCTTCCTACTGCCTCTGCATGCAGAATCTCTGCCTCTCCTTTTATGCCTGTCTGAAATTTTTAATAATGGGAATTACCTAAATTTAAAGAGGAAGCAAACCCCCCCCCCCCGAAAAAACTGAATAAAACCTTACCCTGCATAGCATACTAGCTCATTATGCGGCACTTACCTGAGATCAAAGCCCCCGAAGTCCTCCTCGTTCCCCTCCGCCGCCGCCGCCATGTCCCCTCTGAGCTTCTTCCTGGTATCGCCGCTCCGGCGCTGTGAATGGCCGGAGCGGCGATGACGTCACACGCATGCGCGCTGGGTCGGCATTCTCCCATTCAAAAAACCGGCAAGCTCAGTGCGCCTGTGCCGTTATCTACGGCGCGCATGCGCCATCGACATCGGTGCAGTGTATTCTGCAATTATCTCCTTAACCGTGTAGGTTAAGGAGATGATTCTTGCACCTACAGGTAAGCCTTAATCTAGGCTTACCTGTAGGTGCAAGTTGTCAAAGTGGCAGCCACGGCAAGGAGGGAATAAATGTGTGCTGCTTTGGTGCAAATATTGTACTGCAAAATTTTTGTAGTAATGCACTGCAACCAACATGCAACTTTCCCTTTAAAAGTGTATGCTGTGGACACCAAAGTAAAAAAATAAAAATAAAGCCCTAGCAAAATTAAAATAAAATATACTTCCCTCAAAAAAAATTAACCCCGAAACACTAAAACCCAACTTTGTTTATTTTAACCTAACAGAGAACAAAAAAATAAACAGTTGTTGCTGACATGCACAAAAATGTAGTCCTAAGAGACTGTTGGAGCTGTTGCATTTCAGAACTGTGAACACAGAGGGGTACACAAGAATGTGTAGCCCACCACACTACAATCCACAGTAACTTAGAACAATAGAGCACATATGGAAACTAACTATACCTACACACTAACTCTTAGTTCTTACTAAACTAATCCAACACACATTGACAAATGGTTGCTGGAAACCCACCCTTTATAGCGAGGGGATTTGCACATAGCATAGTATTTCCCTTTTTAAACCAGCTTACCAAAGTTTAAAAGCTATGCAGTGCATTATGGTTACAAATAATTCCAACATTAGTTCACTGGGAACGCAATCCTTGAACATGCAGTTTTCACTTTAGTATGCATGGTAGCACTCACCGCAAAACCTCATCCCTAATGATTTATACATGGTGCAGCCCTTCCTTCTGCCAATCACAGGATCAAAAGAGAATAACATTAGAACATATTTATATATATATATATATATATATATATATATATATATATATAGGTGATTTTTCTAGCTGTAATTTTTTTTTTTATATATATATATAAGCGGATTTAATTTTTACCACCTGTGTGGAGTTTGATTTTGCATACAGAAACAGAAAACCACAACAGATGCAAACGATGAGTTTAGTGGGCAATTAAATCTACTATAACACTTTGCTGATTTTTACAAAATACAACTGATATTATAATATGTGGTCAGAGATCTAATATTTGGTGGTCTATTTACTACCCTAGCCTGTCCATATACTACCCTAGCCTGTCCATATACTACCCTCGCCTGTCCATATACTACCCTAGCCTGTCCATATACTACCTTAGCATACAAAAACAAAGGACGGTATAGAACAAGCTCATCCACTATAATAATTACCATGTAGAGATGCACTATAGTGTGCATGGATTCCTCCTATCCAGGTAACATTTTCAGCAATTAATGGGAAATTCCGTGAACCAGAGTAATCCCATTTATAGTTCCTCTGAATTATCTAGGCATATGAAAAGAAAAAGAGTGAGAGGGAAATGTAAACCAGATCCTCTCAAAAAAGAATTCTTCAACGAGAAACTGCTGAACCTTATAGACTTTAATTGGTAAGCCGCAATAAACTATTAGTACAAAATTCATATAGAAAAGAACACCACACCTTCCTCCACCCAATATTAAAATAAGACTAGTCTAAACTAAACTATGAACATGAGTGGCCACCCAGTCGGTCATACACACCACAACCACACTGATGACTCATCCATCCAATCTCAGTCTCAACTCAAATGGTGATGAAGGCTTAATATCCGTATTCACGCTGGGAGTAGGTTAAAGCCGATGATTGAAAAGGGTATAATTGTGTGCTTAGTCACTGTTGATATTTAAGTTGAATAGATGAAGGCATCAAGGTACTGTTCAATAATATATAGCCATTCCAAACACGCTTAAGCCCAGTTCACACAGGGGTGGCACGACTTTGGGGGCGACTGCCGCAACGCGATCTCAAGATGACTTAAGACGCCCGGTTCAGGCGATTTGCATAATGACTTCTGTATAGAAGTCAATGCAAGTCGTCCCAAGTCGCCCCCAAAAGTAGTACGGGAACCTTTTTCTAAGTCGGAGCGTCCTGAGTCGCTCCTATTAGAACGGTTCCATTCAACAGAGCGGGACGCGACTCGTCAGGCGACCGAGTCACCTGACGAGTTGCCCCTATGTGAACCGGGCCTTATTGTGATGTCTTACAGGATAGGTCTCACTCAAATCTGAAACGGACATGGCAATAAACGAAACACCGGCATCATGAGCAAAATATCCCGCTATGTTAGCATGGAAATGATAGCAAATTAATTATTGCAGCTCACCGCCTTTCACTTTCGGAAGCCAAGCAGTCCTTCAGTTGTAGGTCCTCTTATGTTAGAGAGGTCCCTTCGTGAGGAGAGACAATCCCGGTCTTGCATGGACAAGTATAATTAATCAGCGTGTAATGGCATAGATCTATTTGGAACAGCTTGTAGATAGGAAGTCCATATGGTTGGCTACTGACAGATCTATAGTCAAGCAGATAGCAGCGATGGTGCCGTAACAACTTAGGTACTACCCCAGGATGGAGTTATTGGTCAGGTGTACAGGTGGTCAGATGCTTGGCCGTATGGATGGCACAGACATGTTCAGACTACAGTGGGTGTAGTGGCAAGTGCTTACATGTTTTGCTTGAAAACAAGCTTCATCAGAGTATATATATAGTCTATAAGGTTCAGCAGTTCCTCGTTGAAGAATTCTTTTTTGAGAGGATCTGGTTTACATTTCCCTCTCACTCTTTTTCTTTCCATATACTACCTTAGCCTGTCTATATACTACCCTAGCCTGTGTAAAATTTCTAGCCTAGCCTGTCCATATATTACCCTAGCCTGTCTATATACTACCCTAGCCTGTCTATATACTACCCTAGCCTTCCCATATAGTACCCTAGCCTGTCTAATTACTACCCTAGCCTGTCTATATACTACCCTAGCCTTCCCATATACTACCCTAGCCTGTCTATATACTACCCTAGCCTGTCTATATGCTACCCTAGCCTGTCTATTTACGACCCTAGCCTGTCCATATACTACCCTAGCCCGTTTATATACTACCCTAGCCTGTCCATATACTACCCTAGTCTGTCCATGTACTACCCTAGCCTGTCTATATACTACCCTAGCATGTCCATATACTACTCTAGCCTGTCCATATACCTGCAGACCATATCATAGTGCCCCTAACAATCATGCACCCCCTTTATCTTTAATCACACCTTATTGTAAGAAGGCAATACCCAGTTGCCTACGTTGGGCATCTTACAAAGGTCCATAAAACCGACTCCTCTGTACACAGGACATGTCTTGTACACCCTGCACTTTCTTATCTTTTCTTATCTCCTTCTGCTCAGCTACTGTGCACAGCCTGTGAGATCCTATGACTGGGAGCTAGTCAGAAGCCTTCCTCACTGAATGATCACTCTGACAGACAGTGAGAATTCAATTTAACATTTTAAGCCAAAACAACAACAAACAAGTAACATACTGTAGTAGCTTTCCTATCTCCTGCATTCCCTGTCAGACAGATTTGTGAGTGAGAGTGCTGCAGCTGACAGAGGAAAGTATTTATTGTCTGCACAGGGAATTAACTCTTCATTAACCAGCACATGCTCTCTTTTTTTTTACTACTTAACCCTCTAATTTCAACCTGTATAATCTTTATTTAACACTTCCATCTCATATTCCATGCTTCTATTTTATATTATTTGCTGGATATTTTTCTATAAAGCACATATAAACATTGTTATCTTTAAAGTGGTTGTAAACTCTTACAATCCACTATAATAAAGCTTACCTGTAGCTACCCAGGATATCTCTTAAACCTACACGGTTTAGGAGATATCCCCTGTATTTGCATGTGCCGATGTAATTGGCACATGCGCACTGAAGCAAGGGGACGTACGTGCCGTTGCTTCAATGAGTGTACCGTTACCAGCGTCCCGTGATACCCGGAAATATCTCCGGGAGCGATGTCGCCAGCCGGAGGGGGAGACGAGGACGGTTGCGGAGGCTTTGATCTAAAGTAAGTCATTCATAATGAGCTAGTATGCTATGCATACTAGCTCATTATGCCTTTGTCTTGCAGGTTTTTTTTTGAGGGGGGGGGGTTTCCCTAGGGATTACAACCACTTTAAAGACTAAAGCCTCGTACACACGACCGAGTTTCTCATCGTTAAAATCACGTTGTTTTTTTCGTAGAGATTCTTGTTAACCTTGACGAGTTTATCGTCAAGCTTTCTATGCGTACACACTGACATTTCCCAATTTCCTCGTTGTTCTCCGCGCTCACGTCCAGCACGTACGACGGCACTATAAAGGGGAAGATCGATTTTCTTGGCGCCATCCCTTGGGCTGCTTTTGCTGATCTCGTGTTACCGCGTGTGAAGTAAAAGTTTGGGAAGAGACGATTCGCGCTTTTCAGTCTTCGTGCTTTTCAGTTCGTTTTCTGAGGTTCAGTTTGTGCTTGTGGGTTCGTATCTTGACTTTCAGGGCGTCTAGGCAGGTCATATCTGTTTTACAGTGCGTTCTTGCCCGTTCGTTTCTGATTTTCAGTTCGTTATTCATAGGCCTTGCTGTTCTAAAGTGCGTTCTGTTCTGTACGTTCTGATCAGACGACCGTTTCCTAGCCATGTCGCCTGGACGTTCTCGTCGTCGAGTTCGTGCTGTGCGTACGCTTGGTGTTGGTCTGCTTGTTTTGGACCAAGACCAGTCCATGAATGGTGTGAGGAGGAGTTCATGGACCAAGAATTGGTTGCTCCAGCGGGACCAATTCTGCCACATGCCTCTGCTGCGGGAGATAGTCGAGAATAATCCTGAAGACTACAGGAATTTTCTGCGGATGTCTGACCCCGTTTTTCAGGAACTGTTGGCTTTGGTGTCCCCCTATAATACCAGGCAGGACACCGTTATGCGGACAGCCATCAGTGCTGAGCAGAGGCTCATCGCCACCTTACGTTATCTGGCGACAGGGAGAAGTCTTCAGGACTTGAAGTTCACGACAGGCATCTCCCCCCAGGCTCTGGGCCTCATAATCCCAGACACCTGTTCTGCCATTATACAAGTCCTGCAGAAGGACTATATTAGGGTAAGTTTTCTCCATTAACATCACATTTTATGTATTTCATGTATGCCAATGTATTGTATTTCTTTCATCCTTCCCTAATTACCATGATTGTAATATGCTGAGAATGTCCCCTTTGTCCCCATGCATGCTGGAAGCTTTAGATTGCCCCTTTTTTCTCCTCCATGCATATTTCCCTTCACTAACCTTTCCAGCAGGGGCGCCTGTTGCAACAAATGTTTGGGGGTCCAACCCCAATTTAGGAAATAAACTTCCTCCATTTTTGCAAAGGTGCCTATTAAACGCCCCCAGTTGTCCCCTCCAATGCAGCCATTTTGTTCCCTCCAATGCAGCCATTTTGTTCCCTCCAATGCAGCCATTTTGTTCCCTCCAATGCAGCCATTTTGTCCCCTCCAATGCAGCCATTTTGTCCCCTCCAATGCAGCCATTTTGTTCCCTCCAATGCAGCCATTTTGTCCCCTCCAATGCAGCCATTTTTTCCCCTCCAATGCAGCCATTTTGTCCCCAGCCCTGCACATACCTTCTTGTGGTCAGCGCCATCCTTCTTCTGTCCTTGATGTCTTCTCCTTCCCTTGATGTTGCATCAGCCAATCATGTTACCATTAAACAGACTTGGTGAACATGATTGGCAGAGCAGCCTGTCAGTGTTTACCCAAGGAATGCTCCCCCCCCTACGTCCCCTATTTAACTTTTATGAAGCCAATTACATGCCTCAGGCTGTAATGTGCAAGCCTATTTGCCTCCCTGTTTCTGATATGCAATTTTCACCCCATAAATGCTGCAGTTATTCATATGTTGCTCGCTTAACAGGGGGCCATCCACCTGAATAGTCGGCGGCATTGACAATACATAGGTTAATGCAAGGCAAGAACCTATGTATTGTTCTGAGTGATGGGCACAGGAGAGAGGGGGCAGTGTTCCAGCGCCCACTCTGGACGCACCGCCACTGCACTGCTATCCTGTGGCCAAACACATCTCCCCCCCCCCAAAATCATGTATTAATGAACCATCAGAGGGGGTGATGAATATGAAACATGAGCCTTCCATTATACTTATTGAAAACACCTTAATAAACGTAGAATTTGATTGATGTTGGCCTCTAATGTTTTTTATTATAATCTCCTTGTAATGTAATATTTTTAATTTCTAATTTTCTTTCATCTTGTTTGACTCCCCAGCTTCCTTCCACGCCACAGGAATGGCAGACTGTGGCATCGGAGTTTGCCACGCGGTGGGACTTCCCCAACTGCGGTGGTGCCATAGACGGGAAGCACGTCCGCATCGTGCCACCACCCCGTTCTGGGTCCTACTACTTCAATTACAAGGGGTTTCATAGCATTGTGCTGATGGCGGTGGTGTCAGCACGGTATGAATTCCTCTATGTTGATGTAGGGAAGAATGGCTGGATGTCCGATGGGGGATCCTTCATCCAGACGGAGTTTGCCCTCCGTCTCCAGAGTGACGACCTTGCATTGCCACCGGATGCAGGGAATATTGAAGGACTCCCCTTTGTTTTCTTGGCTGATGAAGCCTTTGGACTCGGACCGCATCCTTTGAGGCCATTTCCTCACAGGACCCTGACCCCAGAGAAGAGGGTGTTCAATTACCGGCTGGCCAGGGGCCGAAGAGTCGTTGAAAATGCCTTCGGCATAATGGCCAGCTGGTTCTGCATTTTTATGACTTCCATCCACTTGGCGGACTACAAAATAAACTATGTAGTTTTATGCTGCTGTGTGCTACACAATTTTCTCAGCAGAAAATCAAATTCATATATGGCCTCAGTATTGCCTGAGGCTGGACTTTCACCTGCTAATCCCCTGCTGGGCCTGGAATCTGCCCGTCCTGGCTTGCCCCCCAAAATGCCCGTGAGGTTCGGGACAAATATATGGAATATTTCACGGGTAGGGGGGCAATTCCTATGCCAGGCTATGGCTAAAGATTCCTGGAGAATGATTAAAATAAAAATCTGATTTCAAATTTTAACTTAGGTTTGTTTCCTGTCTCCTAGTTTGTCTTAGTGCATTTGTAGTGCCAAGTGTATTTTCCTTTAGTAAATAACAACCATTTCACTATGTAACCTTAAAAAAAACACAAATCAGGTTAGAGCGTATTGAAAAAAGAAGCTACACGTTGTTTCTGTTCAAACATTTTACTCTGTGCACATTCACACACATGTTTCCTTTTTTTTTTTCCTGGCCACAAACCGCCAATTATTTTCTTAGGAAAATACAAAAACAGTTGCATTCCACATATTACAACATTGGATACCTCTGAGCAATCTGACACATTCACTTACACAAACTATGTCTCTATGTGCCCGTCCTAATATGGGGTCTTGCCACCCCTTGCCCAGCCAAAAATTGAATATGCACACATTTTGTATTAATTTCCACTAGGGATTTGAGACTCCTGATCCCTATTGTCAACATGTGCTATCTGCCATCAGGGGTGATCAATGGACGTGTTTTGGGGGTGCAACCCCTTCCTCAGTTCACCTACTTTAGATACGAGGAAGGGGTTGCACCCGCAAAAGACGTACATGGATATCCCCTGATGGCAGATAGCACATGTTGACACACTGTGTGCATATTAAATTTTTGGCTGGTTGCATTGTCAAAAACAGTATAAAAGGTTGATGAACAGTCATTCCTGAAAAAAAAATGGGGGTTTGGTTGACTTATTCGATTCTCCCCAAAACATCGAGAATGTCTTTAAATGTTTGATCCATCACATGAATTATTTGTTTTATTCTGTCCAGTTCCGTGCTACATTCCATCACTTGCTGTATTATTCGGAGGGCACTGTCAGCAGAGAAAGGTGTACTATCCTTCACCACAACATTTACATCCCCTAAAAACAAAATAAAAAGGTATTATAACTATGCAGGCCTACATCTCTTACCTGAAGCTGTGGTGACAGATACTGACCTGTTGTGGTGACCAGTTCCACAACGTCATCCACCTCTCCTTCCTGCACTTCTCCTTCCTCCACCTCAACTTCCTCAACATCCTTCGGTTGTGGGTCTTTGGGAGTTTGGGGTTGTTGTGAAGCTGTGGGGTTCCTGTGCTCCCTGGAGTGTTCTCCTCCCAGTCTTCTCTCCCCTATGAGAATCAAACAAAAGGTCTATTTATCACACTGAAATTCTCTATGAAAAATAAAAACAGGCTAAATTGTTTGGAAGTGGGTGTTTGGGCGGAAGTTAAAGATGAATGCATTTTTTCTGACCAATAATATGTTTAGTATTCACCTTTGGCTGTCAGTTTTTAGACATGGAGGCACCACAAAAAATCACTAATGCACCTGTGTGGGACACCCAAAAAAGGCGGGTCTGGTGGCCCACACTATAGTGCTCCAAAGTACAGATGTGGTACCAGCTGCTGAGTGTCCTCTCCTTTACACTGACTAAAGTTTGCATTTCATTCTCTTTACAAACACATCATCTAGCCTAAAAATTTTGAACACAAATGTTAAAAAAACACGCAGATGTCTAATTACTTTTGTGGCTATAAAATAAGCCAAAACAGCGGATAGTGGCCGAACGAAGTGTCTGTAACGTAACGAACGATTACTGTGCCAAACCAAGTTCAAATTATTAAATTATGGAAGGGAGTCCAATATGATAAAATCACAAAAAGGAGCAACATGTAAGTTGAGAAAAACATTAATAGCAGAAAAGTGTACATTTTACTTACTTTTTCCTAGCATTCTCTTAATGCTCCTTAACTGCTCTGGCTCCCTCAGTTTGAGGTCTGACCACCTCTTTCTGAGCTGCTCATTTGAGCGTTTCACCCCGAAATTCGTCTTCAGACTCTTCACGACTTTAGGGAGGATTTTGGCCTTCCTTCTATTTGGTTTGCTATACGGCCCATGCTTTGCGTCATAATCAGACTTCAGCAAGATGTCCACCATCTCCGCCATCTCCGCAAAAGACATATTAGATGCCTTGAATCTCCTACTTGATCGTGACGTTTCCTCGGTCTCCGGGCTTGTCTCCTCCTCGTTAGTTGCGGAATTATCAGACACCTGCTGTAACTCCGCCATATCTGTCTGCGCGCCGAAAGAGAAGGGGCGGGGAAAAGATGTTAGTTAGAACGTCATGGGCGGGCGACGTGTGTGGAGCGACGTGTTCGTAGTTTGACGCATGCGTGGGGTATATATAGCAAACACACATGTGACTATACTACGTTCGGTGTGCGGAGAGAGGAGTTCAAGTTACGGACGTGCGAACGAAGGTATGTGATTTTGTGACTTGGACAAATAGTTGGCCTATACTGTCTTGAGAATGTTGTAGAATATATATGTTGACTACGATGTTAAGGAGGTTAGACTGTGTGCCTCACATTAGTTATATATTATTTATTTTACTTGCAGACCCAAAATGAATGTCTTTATAAGTGACAAGGAATTCCTTGCGGAATTTATAGACCGAGTAAGGGAGCTGCCCGCTCTGTGGGAGACGAAAAACCCCATCCACAAAAAAAGAGGGGTGAGAAAAGCAGCGCTGGAGACCCTGCTCCCATTTGTGCTTACCAAGGTGCCCACAACCACAGCAAAACAGCTGGACACTAAAATTGGGAGCTTGAGAGGCACATACAGGACTGAACGCTCTAAGGTCCTGGCTTCTCAGAGGTCAGGAGCAGCAGCAGATGATGTGTATGTCCCGAATTTGTGGTACTACAGCAGGATGTCCTTCCTGGATGACCACATTGAGGCAAGGCCATCACTCTCCACTCTTCCCCCCAGACTTCCCTGCAGCCAACCTGAGCCTTCTCTGGAGCAAGAGGAGGCAGCCATCCTGGATGATCCTGATTTGGCCATCTGGAGCCAGGTATAGTATTAAATGAAAATGTATTGGGATAAAATTAATGTTTGCCAAATATGTCAAGATGACAAACATAAACTATTTAGAGTTCCACAAGTGAAATCAAGATCTCTAGACATTAGTCTGCACTTAATTGGGTGCTAAATAGTCAATCTGATGTAGTTGTAAATTTTAGAAACTGATTTTAGGATTTACATTCTAATTGGTTCAATCATGATTATAAATTTGTAGGCAAAGATTAAAGCAACATATTAAACTATGTCCCTTTTTCATACACAGGATGAAATCAGCCAGGAGGAGGGTCTGGAAACTGTCAGGCAGGAGGACGAAGGGCCCAGTGGCAGACAGGAGGTGGCAGGGCCCAATGGAAGGCAGGAGGTGGCAGGGCCCAGTGGCAGCCAGGAGGTGGCAGGTCCCAGTGGCAGGCAGGAGGTGGCAGGGCAAAGGAGAAGCACCAGATCCCAGGTGCCTCCCATCCGATTTCCCAAAAGAGGCAGGAGGGACAGGACCACCAGTGAGGCAGCAATGGCCCTTATTAAAGAGGCCCATGCCACCCTCAAAGAGCCCACATCCCCTGAAGAGGCCATTGCCGGCCTAGTGGAGGCAAAGTTCAAGGTAATGAGCATGGAGCAACGCCTCCTATGCGAGCCCCTGCTCATCACCTTGCTCGACAAGGGGGTGATGGGAAAAATTACCCCCAATACTGCAATTTGTGAGGTGGCACAACTGTCCCAACCTCAACCTCCTCCTCCACCTCCACCTTCTTCTTCTGCCCCACCCCCTTCTCCTCCACCTCCACCTTCTTCTTCTGCCCCACCCCCTTCTCCTCCACCTCCACCTTCTTCTTCTGCCCCACCCCCTTCTCCTCCATCTCCACCTTCTTCTTCTGCCCCACCCCCTTCTCCTCCACCTCCTCCTCCACCTTGTTCTTCTGCCCCACCCCCTTCTCCTCCACCTCCACCTTCTTCTTCTGCCCCACCCCCCTCTCCTCCACCTCCTCCTCCTCCTGACAGGAGTACCCCTCCAGTGGCCCAGCCTCCAGCCAAACGAAGAAGGAAGGCTGCAGGGAAGGCTTCAGGGAAGGTTGCAGGGAAGGTTGCCAGGAAGACGAGGAAGTGATGGCCTTGCTTCATTGTGGTCAGACAGAAGGCAGCCTGTTGTAGTACCACACACTTGGGACATATATCTCACCTGCTGCTGTTCCTGACCTCTGGGAGGCCAGCATCAGATTGTGCTCAGAAATGTTGGCCTTCTCAAGCTCCCAATTTTAGTGTCCACACAGGGTTGATGTGTGGTCTGGGGTCCCTGGGATGCACAAATGGCAGCAGGTTCTCCAGCGCTGCCTTCTCTTTATTTTATTTGAAACATGAATAAATGTTATTTTTGTTTAAGTTCATACTTGACTATGTGTGTTTGTAAAAAATTAAAATTTAGCTTTGGAGTAAGCAGAGACATTTGACTGACAAAAAAGGGACAGATAACAACCCCCCTAAAAAATAAAATAATCTGATTTCCCAAAAAGAGGGTGTTACATTTTACAACTATATATTAAAATATTCAATGGGAGATCACTATCAAAACATTGCGAAATTAAAATTAACATCAGTTTGAAAAATATAAAAATGTAAAATATTCATAAAAACTTGCACGATATAATACACATAAATCTTCTTAAGAGCAGCATGAAAAAGGTTAAAAAAAGATAGTCACAACTCTGTGTGAATATCAGCAGCAAAAGAAGTTCTTTCGTTTTGATTAATGTAACATTCTAAAGAAGATTTCAATGCACAACATTTAAACGATGCAATAATTTCGAGCGTGACGAATGTGCTATCTCCATTACGAAGACTTGTTTTACCAGAAGATGCGCTCCCGTCTCATACTTGCTTCTGAGCATGCGCGCTTTTGAAAGACTCGTTAAAGCATACACACGAACCATTTTCTCGTCACAAAAGAGGCCGACGAGAAACATGACGAGGAAATCTGGAATCCTGACGAGAAAATAGAGAGCAGGTTCTCTATTTTCTCGTCGAGATTCACGGCAATTTTCTCGCCGTAAAACCATACACACGAACGTTTTTCTCAATCAAAAAGCTCTCGCGCCACTTTTCTTGCCGGTTTTGGACGAGAAAATCGGTCGTGTGTACGAGGCTTGACTGTTAAAAATGCGTGGTTTAGGGTATATCTGTTTTATTTTAAATCAGTAAGAACTATAAATTACTGATGCATTATGAGAAAAATGATATGTATGAAAAAAATACTTTTTTTATTTCTTTTGTAAATAACTTTAACCACCTCAATACTGGGCACTTACACCCCCTTCCTGCCCTGGCCATTTTTCAGCTTTCAGCACTGTCGCACTTTGAATGACAATTGCGTGGTCATGCCACACTGTAACTATGTGAAATTTTTATAATTTTCTTTACACAAATAGAGCTTTCTTTTGGTGGTATTTAATTACTGCTGGCTTTTTTATTTTTTACAAAAAAAAAAAAGACATAAAATTTTGAAAAAAAAACAAGTTTTCTTAGTTTCTGTTGTTGTTGTTTCTTTTATTTATTGTAAATAAATATTTTTTCTCCTTCACTGATGTGCGCTGATGAGGCGGCACTGATGGGCACTGATGAGGTGGCACTTATGGGCACTGATTAGTTGGTACTGATAAGGAGGCACAAATATGCCGCACTTATGGGCACTGATAGGTGGCACTGATGGGCACTGATAGGTGGCACTGGTGGGCACTGATAGGCAGCACTGGTGGGCACTGATAGGCAACACAGATAGGCGGCACTGATGGGCTTTGATGGGTGGCACTGATGGGCGAAACTGATGGGCATTGATGGGCAGCACTGATAGTCGGCACTGATAGCCAGCACTGACTGGCATCACTAATGGGCACTGATTGGTGGCACTTGTGGGCACTGGTGGGCACTGATTGTGCAGGGTGGAAGAAAAGTCAAAACGTCACTTCCGCCCATAGCTCTGTGTGTCCATAGGATGCATTAGGATAAAATTCAGGGCCAGGACAAGGGGGGGGCAGAGGGGAACATGCCCTAGGCACAATGTTTCCATGCATTTAGGGGCACTGGCTTGGATGAGTTCTTTTATTTGCCCCAAACTTTTAATCCATGCTTATTGAAAAATGCTTATTGAAAAATCAGATATTACTTTTGCTAAATTTTTGTGAAATTTTTGAGAAGCTCTTAGATGTCTTATGAACATCAAATATACATTTATAAATAATAGTCCATCAAAAAAAAATTTGTTTAAAATTTGTTTAAATAAAATAAAATAAAAGTGCCCCAGGAAGAAGTAAACTGTTACGAAACGGACGTAGGGCGGAGCGGAGCGCTGTCGTCACCTCTGATACTTCCAATAAGGACGGGTGTCTGTTGTATGTGCTACGGCCGGCACACCAGACGTAATCAGGCGATTTTTTAACTGCATACATGTAAGTGCAAACTTGCTTTTTATGGAATAAATTTTTAAAAAGATATAATGCACTATGTGGAGTGTGTTCCATTCTTTCTATACATATGTGCCCATTGATGAGAACCGGAGGTCGGTGTTTTAGGAACCTCATGTGCTGTGTGCTGCGGTGACCTGTGGGAGAAACTACTCAATGCATATATTGACCCTCTGTAATAGGGGGTCGTGTACAGCTGGTAAGGAGAAATCCTGCTTTTTGGTGGTGGAATGTCACAGATGTATGTGGAGACAGCATTTTTGTATGATTTTTACATGAAGCACTGGTGTTAATACTTTGGATTTTATTTAAACAATTTTTTTTTTTTTGATGGACTATTATTTATAAATTTATATTTGATGTTCATATATTTATAGTTTGTTATATATACACACCTCTTTTTCACTTATCAGTTCATTTGATCTGTGGTTTATGGGGTAACTGTTAATTTTTAATATACTTTATTACTGTCTCAGTGATTGGTCACGGGGTAGCGCGATTTCCACCAATTTTTTTCTTAATTATTACCATGTATGGTAGTTCACATTTTTAATCACAGCTCCCCATAGCTACAAAGCTACCAGTTAAACGTCTGGAGTTTTTTCCTTTTTTCTCACTTTAGTTTATTTAGCGCAGTTTTTCTATTTCTTTTCCATCTTAGATGTCTTATGTTCATCTTATTTTATTCGATAATTAAAAATGTAATATACGATATATCACTATTATACAAAAAATGTATGTATAAAATACATTCTACAATAAAATATTTGAAAAGAAGAAGATTGGATTATTCCCAACACATCACCTAGAGTTTTACTCTCTATTGCATAACTACTATCAGATCAAAAAACAAAAATACAAAACAGAGAGATCCTGAATAATTAAAGATTTTTATCCATTCCTTCATAGTAATTTTTCAGTGCTATCAAGTGGTTCTGAATCGTATCAGCCCAAACACACAAAACCAAAAACACAAAAAACAAAACACACAAAGGAAAAAAAAAAAACTACACACAGATATAGACCTAGACATACTTACACATTCCTCTGGGAAGCCCCCTCCCGACTCTATACCACACCATGCCACGCCTACCCAGCCCAACCAAATCCCCATCATACTCATTTTCACAAGTAGAGTATCAGAGTCTCCGAGTTTAAAAAGTCGATCCAAGGTGATCAAATTTCCATAAACTTGTGATAATGTCCCTGATTACTTGCTGTTATTTCCTCCATTCTTTTTATTTGGTTAATTCCGGCTACCCACTCTTGAATAGTGGGAGCAACTCTTGTATTCCAGTATCTGGGTATGATTATTCGCGCCGCAGATATTAGATTAGAAAACAATCCCTTTGTAACCTTTCTCAGGGCCCCTGGATATATGGATAGTAAGACTATTTCTGGATATCTATGATAAGATACCCCGGTGACATAGGAGCAGATCTGGAATACAATATTACAAAATTCTTTAATCTCGGGACATGTCCACCAGATATGGATCATTGTACCCTCATCTCCTCCACATCGCCAGCATTCCCCAGGATAAATCTGTGAAATTCTATGTAACCTTGCCGGTCATCTATACCATCTAGTTAATATTTTATAATATTTTATAATTCTTTTCTTGTATAAAAGTCGCGGAGCTAGATTTAAAAGTTAACACATAAGCTTTCTTCCAATCTTCTACAGAAATCGAATGGCCCAATTCTCTCTCCCAATCTCTGATGTAATAGGGCTAGTCAAATGGTGTTAAGTCCCTGTGTAATAGAGTGATTTTAGATAGATGACTGTAATAATGTTGAAGCTGCAGATAATGAAACCACTGACCAGCATATCTGCGTTCATTGTTCATTATCATGTTAAGTGGCTGGAGTCCTTTTGATGACAAAGCTTGTAAAATCGGAGAGGGAGTCTGCCTTATCCATTTTAGAAACCTATCTGATGACAGAGCAGAAGGGAAATCTGGGTTACCCATTATTGAGGTTAATGGACCTGGTATTGAAGAAACACCCCACCTTCTTACCGTCCTATCCCAGACTTTCAATAAGGACTGGGTCAAATGTGGAGGTGTTTGTTCCAAAAAACGCAGCTTCGGTAAAGTCCACGGAAGAGAGACCAGCGGGAGCTCTAATATTTGCTGTTCTATGGCTACCCATAATTTTGTACTCCCACAGTGGAACCACTCCAGTATTCTAGCCAGCACTGCAGCTATATAATATAGTTCCATCTGCGGTAACCCTGCTCCCCCCTCTGTCTTCCGCTTTACCAGAATATCATATTGCATTCTTGCCGATGAATTCCGCCAAAGATAGCAAAGTAAGCTTGATCTTAAAGATTGAAAAAAACTCAGTGGTAGCGCTATAGGCAGTGTTTGATATAAATATAGGAAACGTGGCAAAATATCCATCTTGTATATTGCCATTCTCCCTAGCCATGAGTGTTTCCTTTTAGCCAAAAGCTGCAATCTATTAATTGTAGAACTTAGTAAAGGGAGATAATTAAACTCATAAATATTTTCTTCTACCGAGGTAATATTCACTCCTAAATATTTGAGAGCTTGTGATTCCCACTGAAAGGGAAAGTTATTTTCTAGCGTTTCTTTATCTTTTACTAATAACGTAATATTGAGACATCGAGATTTTGCAACGTTTACTTTAAAGTTGCTATAAAGGCCAAACTGTTCTAATTCATAGAGAATATTCGGAAAAGCTATTTTTGGATTAGATACATATAAAAGTAAATCATCTGCGAAGATACTCAGTTTATAAGAATTATTGCCCACCTGAACCCCCTGAATTGAACAATTTGACCGAAGTGCAACCGCCAGGTGTTCCATTTGAAATTTCAACAGGTGGGGATAATGTCCCGTTAACCTTTATTCTTGCTGACGGAGCTGTATAAAGGGCTATTATTTTTCGTATAAATTCTCCTGGGAGTCTAAACGATCGAAAGCCTTCTCAGCGTCTAAGGCTAACAAACAGAGCAGGCTCTTGGATCTCCGGGCATAATGTATCAAAAGGCTGGTCTTCAAGATGCTATCCCGCGCTTCCCCCTTCGGTACGAATACCACCTGATCTTTTTTTTTATAGGCAAAGTTTTTATTTTAATTTATTATAAGCTTCAACATTTTACATTTCCATTCAACATTGTACGTTTACATAAGAACAAATGAGCGTTGCAAGACAGAACTTAGTACAAAATTATCTTATCAAAATAATATCCCCCCCCCCCCCCCCCAAGAAAAGGAAAAGAAAAAAGAGAAAAAAAAAAGAAAGAAAAATGTATAATTCCCTCCCCCCCTCCCTCAGCGCCAACCCTGGCTGCGGTGGAATAAGTCTGCTCTATGCCCACTCACTCCTTTCCTTCTACTTATGTCGTGTGTTACCCTACTGTGTCCTTATTTGTCCCTTAAACAGTGCCCCCTCTTATTCAAAGAGGCCACTAATAGCCATAGTGTCTATTATTTTTATGTGGGGAAGAGAAAAAAAAAAGCAGGAGCGGAAATATAAATAAATAATGTATTTATGTATTTATTTGTGCCTCGTGATTAGGTATTGATTACCCCTAGTTGTGTATAGCGGCCCCCATGGCCTAATTCCCCAGCTTGAGAAAGAACAAACAAGCTTTAGGAAAAAAAAAAACAGTGTTTCTTTATTGATTCCCCTCTACCAGGGCCTCTTAAGAGGCCACTAATGGCCATGCTATCCTGCGCTTCCCTCTTCGGTACGAATCCCACCTGATCTAACCCTATTAAACCTGGCATCACTGTTTGTAAACGTGCAGCCAACACTTTAGCATATATTTTTAGGTCCACATTAATCAGAGAGATGGGCCTGTACCTAGAACACTAAGGCCTCGTACACACGACCGATTTTCTCATCGTAAACAGTCAAAAAAAGTGCCGCGAGAGTTTTTTTGTCTAGAAAAACGTTCGTGTGTATGGTTTTACGACGAGAAACTTGACGAGAATCTCGACGAGAAAATAGAGAACCTGCTCTCTATTTTCTCGTCAGGAGTCCAGATTTCCTCGTCGTGTTTCTCGTCGGCCTGTTTTGTGACGAGAAAATGGTTCGTGTGTATGCTTTTACGACTCTTCCAAAAGCGCGCATGCTCACAAGCAACTATGAGACGGGAGCGCATCTTCTGGTAAAACAAGCCTTCATAATGGAGAGAGCACATTCGTCACGCTCATAAATATTTCATCGTTTAAATGTTCTGCATTGAATTCTTCGTTAGAATGTTACATTAATCAAAACGAGAGACCTTCTTTTGCTGCTGATATTCACACAGAGTTATGCCTTATTTTTAACCTTTTTCATGCTGCTCTTTATAAGATTTATGTGTATTATATCGTGCAAGTTTTTAGGAATAATTTAAATGGTTAGATTTTTCAAAATGATGTTAATTATAATTTCTCAATGTTTTGATAGCGATCTCCCATTTAATTTTCTAATCTATATTTTTAAAATTTCACACCATGTTTTTGAGCTAATCAGATTTAGTTATTCTTTTGGGGGGGTGATATCTGTGCCTTTTATTGTCAGTCAAATGTATCTGCTTACTCCAAAGCTTGTTTTTTTAAATTTAAAAATACACATAGTCAAGTATGAACTTAAACAAAAAACACATTTATTCATGTTTATAAATTAAATAAAGAGAAGGCAGCGCTGGAGAAGCTGCTGCCATTTGTGCATCCCAGGGACCCCAGAGCACACAGCAACCCTGTGTGGACACTAAAATTGGGAGCTTGAGAAGGCCCACATTTCAGAACACAATCTGATGCTGGCCTCCCAGAGGTCAGGAACAGCAGCAGGTGAGATATATGTCCCAAGTGTGTGGTACTACAACAGGCTGCCTTCTGTCCGACCAGTGCGACCACAATGAAGCAAGGCCATCACTTCCTCTTCTTCCTGGCAACCTTCCCTGCAGCCTTTACTGAAGCCTTCCTTCTTCGTTTAGCTGGAGGCTGGCCCACTGGAGGGGTACTCCTGTCAGGAGGAGGAGGTGGAGGTGTAGCAGAAGGGGGTGGGGCAGAAGAAGAAGGTGGAGGTGTAGCAGAAGGGGGTGGGGCAGAAGGTGGAGGTGTAGCAGAAGGGGGTGGGGCAGAAGGTGGAGGGGTAGCAGAAGGGGGTGGGGCAGAAGGTGGAGGGGTAGCAGAAGGGGGTGGGGCAGAAGGTGGAGGGGTAGCAGAAGGGGGTGGGGCAGAAGGTGGAGGGGTAGCAGAAGGGGGTGGGGCAGAAGAGGAAGGTGGAGGTGGAGGTTGAGGTTGGGTCAGTTGGGCCACCTCACATATGGCGGTATTGGGGGTAATTTGCTCCATCACCCCCTTGTTGAGCAAGGTGATGAGCAGGGGTTCGCATAGGAGGCGTTGCTCCATGCTCATCACCTTGAACTTAGCCTCCACTAGGCCGGCAATGGCCTCTTCAGGGGATGTGGGCTCCTTGAGGGTGGCATGGGCCTCTTTAATAAGGGCCATTGCTGCCTCACTGGTGGTCCTGTCCCTCCTGCCTCTTTTGTGAAGCCTGATGGGAGGCACCTGGGATCTGTTGCTTCTCCTTTGCCCTGCCACCTCCTGTCTGCCACTGGGCCCTGCCACCTCCTGTCTGCCACTGGGCCCTGCCACCTCCTGGCTGCCACTGGGCCCTGCCACCTCCTGGCTGCCACTGGGCCCTGCCACCTCCTGGCTGCCACTGGGCCCTGCCACCTCCTGGCTGCCACTGGGCCCTTCCTCCTCCTGCCTGACAGTTTCCAGACCCTCCTCCTGGCTGATTTCATCCTGTGTATGAAAAAGAAACATAGTTTAATATGTTGGTTTAATCTTTGCATCAAACTTTGTAATCCTGATGGAAGCAATTAGAATGTAAATGCATAAATCCTTGCTTTAAATTTACCACTACATCAGCTTGACTATTTACCACACAATTAAGTGCAGAATAATGTCTACAGATCATGATTTCACTTGTTGAATACAAAATAATGTATGTTTCTCATCCTGACATATTTGGGAAACATTAATTTTATCCCACTACATTTTCAGTTAATACTATACCTGGCTCCAGATGGCCAAATCAGGATCATCCAGGATGGCTGCCTCCTCTTGCTCCAGAGAAGGCTCAGGTTGGCTGCAGGGAAGTCTGGGGGGAAGAGTGGAGAGTGATGGCCTTGGCTCAATGTGGTCATCCAGGAAGGACATCCTGCTGTAGTACCACAAAACCGGGACATAAACATCATCTGCTGCTGCTCCTGACCTCTGAGAAGCCAGCACCTTAGAGCGTTCAGTCCTGTAGGTACCTCTCAAGCTCCCAATTTTAGTGTCCACTTGTTTTGCTGTGGCTGTGGGCACCTTGGTATGCACAAATGGGAGCAGCTTATCCAGCGCTGCTTTTCTCACCCCTTTTTTTTTATGGATGGGGTTTTTGGTCTCCCACAGAGCCGGCAGCTCCCTTACCCGGTCAATAAATTCCGCCAGGAACTCTTTGTCGCTAATAAATACATTCATATTGTATCTGCAAGTAAAATAAATTATATTTAAATAATGTGAGGCAAACAGTCTAACCTCCTTCACATCCTAGTCACCATATATATCCTCCAACAATCTCAAGACAGTATAGGCCAACAATTTTAACAAGTCTCACAAAATCACATACCTTCGTTCGCACGTCCGTCACTTGAACTCCTCTCTCCGCACACCGAACGTACTATAGTCACATGTGTGTTTGCTATATACACACCACGCATGCGTCCAAATTGGAACACGTCGCTCCGCACACGTCGCCCGCCCATGACGTTCTAACTAACATCTTTTCCCCGCCCCTTCTCTTTCGGCGCGCAGACAGATATGGCGGAGTTACAGCAGGTGTCTGATAATTCCGCAACTAGCGAGGAGACAAGCCCGGAGACCGAGGACACGTCACGATCAAGGAGGAGATTCAAGGCATCGAATATGTCTTTGGCGGAGATGGCGGAGATGGTGGACATCTTGGTCAAGGCTGATTATGATGCCAAGCATGGGCCGTATAGCAAACCAAATAGAAGGAAGGCCAAAATCCTCACTAAAGTTGTGAAGAGTCTGAGGGCGAAGTTCGGGGTGAAACGCTCAAATGAGCAGCTCAGAAAGAGGTGGTCAGACCTCAAACTGAGGGAGCCAGACCAGTTGAGGAGCATAAAGAGGATGCTCGCTAAAAGTAAGTAAAATGACGACCTTTCTGCTATTAATCTTTTTAGAAACTTACTTTTTTTTTTTTTAAAGCATATTGGACTCCCTTCCAAAATGTATTATTTTGAACTAGGTTGGGCACAGTAATCGTTCGTTACGTTACCGACACTTCGTTCGGCCACTATCCGTGGTTTTGGCTTATTTAAGACCCCCAAAAGTAATTAGACATCTGCCATTTTTGATCAAGTATTGTGGATAATTTTTAAGTCTAGATGATGTGTTTGTAAGGAGAATGAAATGCAAACTTTAATCAGTGTAAAGGAGAGGACACTCAGCAGCTGCTTCCACATCTGTACTTTGGAGCACTATAGTGTGGGCCACCAGACCCGCCTTTTTTGGGTGTCCCACACAGGTGCATCAGAGTTTATTTGTGGTGCCTCCATGTCCAAAAAATTACATCCAAATGTGAATAATAAACATATTTGGGGTCATAAAGAATGCATTTTTCTTTAAATTCCGCACAAACACACACTTGTACCCCACTTCCAAACAATTTAGCCTGTTTTAAGTTTAAAAATGAGATTTTTACAGTGTGATAAATAGACCTTTGGTTTTATTCTCATAGGGGAGAGAAGACTGGGAGGAGGACACTCCAGGGAGCACATGCACCCCACAACTTCCAAGCAACCCCAAACTCCCAAAGATCCACAACCGAAAGATGTGCAGGAAGTTGAGGTGGAGGAAGGAGAAGTGCAGGAAGGAGAGGTGGATGACGTTGTGGATCTGGTCACCACAACAGGTCAGTATCTGACACCACAGCTTAAGGTAAGCGAGGTAGGCCTGCAGAGTTTTATTAATTTTTTTTTATGGTTTTTAGGGGATGGAAATGTTGTGAAGGATAGCACACCGTTCTCTGCTGACAGTGCCCTCCGCCTCATCCAGCAAGTGATGGAATGTAGCACGGAACTGGACCTAATTAAACAAAGAATCCATGTGATGGAACAAACATTTAAAGACATTCTCGATGTTTTGGGGAGAATTCAATAAGCCATCCAAACACATTTGTTTTTACATGTTTGTTTTTATATTTTTACTAATTTTTTGAGTAACAAAGCAGCCAAAAATTGAATATGCACACAGTGTGTGAACATGTGCTATCTGCCATCAGGGGATATCCATGTACGTCTTTTGTGGGTGCAACACCTTCCTCGTATCAAAAGTCGGTGAACTGAGGAAGGGGATGCACCCCCAAAACACATCCATTGATCACCCCTGATGGCAGATAGCACATGTTGACAATAGGGATCAGGATTGTAAACTTCCTATTTGCAAAAAAGTAAAAATGTGTGCATATTGAATTTTTGACTGGGCAAGGGGTGGCAGGACCCCATATTAGGACGGGCACATAGAGACATAGTTTGTGTAACTGAATGTCTCAGATTGCTCAGAGGTATCCAATGTTGTCATTTTAGAAATGCAAGTGGTATTTTTGTATTTTCATAAGCCAAAATTTGACGGGTTGTGGTCAGGCCAACCCCAAAGTAAAACAAAAAAAAATGTGCAGAGAGTAAAATATTTGAACACAAACAACGTGTAGCTTCTTTTTATAATATACTCTAAGCTTATTTGGTTCTTTTGTAAGGTAACATAGTGAAATTGGTTGTTATTTACTAAAGTAAAATACACTTGCCACTACAAATGCACAAAGACAAACTAGGAGACAGGAAAGAACAAATAATTAAAGGTTTAAAGAAGATTTTTATTGGGATACTTAGACATAGGCTGGCATAGGAATTGCCCCCCTACCCGTGAAATACTCCATGTATTTGTCCCGAACCACACAGGCATTTTGGGGGGGCAAGCCAAGACGGGCAGATTCCAGGCCCGGAAGGGGATTTGCAGGGGAAAGTCCAGCCTCTGGCAAAACTGAGGCCATATATGAATTCGCTTTGCGGCAAAGAAAATTGTGTAGCACACAGCAGCATAACACTACATAGTTTATTTTGTAGTCCGCCAAGTGGATGGAAGTCATAAAAAGGCGGAACCGGCTGGCCATTATGCCGAAGGCATTTTCAACGACTCTTCGGGCCCTGGCCAGCCGGTAATTGAACACACTCTTCTCTGGGGTCAGGGTCCTCTGTGGAAATGGCCTCATAAGATGCCGTCCGAGTCCGAAGGCTTCATCAGCCAAGAAAACAAAGGGGAGTCCTTCAATATTCCCTGCATCCGGTGGCAATGCAAGGTCGTCACTCTGGAGACGGAGGGCAAACTCCGTCTGGATGAAGGATCCCCCATCGGACATCCGGCCATTCTTCCCTACATCAACATAGAGGAATTCATACCGTGCTGACACCACCGCCATCAGCACAATGCTATGAAACCCCTTGTAGTTGTAGTAGTAGGATCCAGAACGGGGTGGCGGCACGATGCGGACGTGCTTCCCGTCTATGGCACCACCGCAGTTGGGGAAGTCCCACCGCGTGGCAAACTCCGATGCCACAGTCTGCCATTCCTGTGGCGTTGAAGGAAGCTGTGGAGTGAAACAAGATGAAATAATATTAGAAAAACAAAGGCATACATTACAAGCAAATTCAAGACCAAAAAATTTGAGACCAACATCAATCTAATTATACGTTTATTAAGGTGTGTAAAAAAAGTATAATGGAAGGCTCATTTATCATATTCATCACCCCCTCTGATGGGCCATTACTAAATTATTTTGGGGGGGGGAGATGTGTTTGGCCACAGGATAGCATTGCAGTGGCGGTGCGTCCAGAGTGGGCGCTGGAGCACTGTCCCCTCTCTCCTGTGCCCATCACTCAGAACAATACATAGGTTCATGCGTTGCATGAACCTATGTATTGTCTATGCCGCACACTATTCAGGTGGATGGCCTCTTGTAAAGCGACCGACATATGATTAATTGCGTCATTTAGGGGGTTAAAATTGCAGAGCAGAAACAGGTATTAAAAAAGTCTTGCAAATTACAACCTGAGGGATGTAATTGGCTTCCTCAAAGAAAAATCGGGGACGCAAGGAGGGGGCATTCCTTGTGTAAACACTGACAGGCAGCTCTGGCAATCATGTTCACCAAGTCTGTTTAATGGTAACATGATTGGCTGATGCAACATGAAGGGAAGGAGAAGACATCAAGGACAGAAGAAGGATGGCGCTGACCACAAGAAGGTAAGTGCAGGGCTGGGGGGAAACTGGCTGCAATAGAGGGGACTAAATGGCTGCATTGGAGGGGACAACTGGGGGCGTTTATTAGGCAACAGAGCAAAAAAGGGGGAAGTTTATTTCCGAAATTGGGGTTGTAACCCCCCAACATTTGGAGCAACAGGCGCCCCTGCTGGAAAAGTTAGTGAGGGGAAATATTTAGGGAGGATAAAAAAGGGGCAATCTAAAGCTTCCAACATGCATGGGGACAAAGGGGACATTCTCAGCATATTACAATCATGGTAATTAGGAAAGGATGAAAGAAATACAATACATTAGCATACATGTAATACATAAAATGTGATGTGAAGGGAGAAAACTTACCCTAATATAGTCCTCCTGCAGGACTTGTATAATAGCAGAACAGGTGTCTGGGATTATGAGGCCCAGAGCCTGGGGGGAGATGCCTGTGGTGAACTTCAAGTCCTGAAGACTTCTCCCTGTCGCCAGGTAACGCAACGTGGCGATGAGCCTCTGCTCAGCACTGATGGCTTCCCGCATAACGGTGTCCTTCCTGGTAATATAGGGGGACACCAAAGCCAACAGTTCCTGAAAAACGGGGTCAGACATCCTCAGAAAATTCCTGTAGTCCTCAGGATTATTCTCGACGATCTCCCGCAGCAGAGGCATGTGGCAGAATTGGTCCCGCTGGAGCAACCAATTCTTGGTCCATGAACTCCTCCTCACACCATTCATGGACTGGTCTTGGTCCAAAACAAGCAGACCAACACCAAGCGCACGCACAGCACGAACTCGATGACGAGAACGTCCAGGCGACATGGCTAGGAAACGGTCGTCTAATCAGAACGTACAGAACAGAACGCACTTTAGAACAGCAAGGCCTATGAATAACGAACTGAAATTCAGAAACGAACAGGCAATAACGCACTGTAAAACAGATACGACCTGCCTAGACGCCCTGAAAGTCAAGATACGAACCCACAAGCACAAACTGAACGGCAGAAAACGATCTGAAAAGTACGAAGACTGAAAAGCGCGAATCGTCTCTTCCCAAACTTTTACTTCAGACGCGGTAACACGAGATCAGCAAAAGCAGCCCAAGGGGTGGCGCCAAGAAAAAAGATCTTCCCCTTTATAGTGCCGTCGTACGTGCTGGACGTGAGCGCAGAGAACCACGAGGAAATTGGAAAATGACAGTGTGTACGCATAGAAAGCTTGACGAGAAAATCGACAAGCTTAACAAGAATCTCGTCGAAAAAAACGACGTGTTTTTTACGACGAGAAAATCGGTCGTGTGTACGAGGCCTCAGTAGGATCTTTTTCAGGTTTAGCTATAAGTGTAATATGCACCTCCTGGGTCTGTTTAGTGAATGGGCAGTCTGCTGTTATGTCATTAAACAAATTACACAGAACAGGGTAAAGAAGCTCTCCAAAATGTTTATAAAATATTCCTGAAAATCCATTGGGCCCCGGACTCTTACCTGGCTTCAGTGATTTACTGGCCTGGGTGACTTCTGCCAGTGTAAATAGAGTCAATAGGCACTCTGCTCTCTCCTTTGGCACATTTGGCAGGCCAGTGCTCTGTATGTAGTCACAGAGTTGTGCATAACTCATTCTATTTGGTCTTATTGAATTTGTATCCTTTAAGTTATCTAGTGAGGAATAATACTCATGAAAGGTGGAAGCGATTTGTTCTGTGGCACATACAAGGCCGCGCTGAGGACACTGCACCTTTGGGATATAGGTTCTAGATTGTTTCTTAGAAATAGATCTGGTGAGTGCTTTACTACACTTATTTTCATGTTCGTACATCATGTGTTGCGTACACTCCTTATGTTTCACATAGGCCTGATTAAGTATTGAATACAATTTTAATCTTTTTTGTTGAAGAGATTGAAAGATAGCAACCCCTAAGTGTTGTTTATGTTCCAATTCTAATTCATAAATCTCTTTCAACAGGGAGGCCATAGTGGAAGCCCTTTCCTTCTTTAATATTGTGCCATGTGATATTAGTATTCTCCTCAACACACATTTTAAAACCTCCCATTTTAGCATGTGATTTCTCAAAATAGTTGGTTCGAGAAAAAGAAGAACCAGTTTTTGATTGACGCCCTAGATTTC
The DNA here is from genome assembly GCA_029206835.1 of Rana muscosa. Taxonomy (NCBI): domain Eukaryota; kingdom Metazoa; phylum Chordata; class Amphibia; order Anura; family Ranidae; genus Rana; species Rana muscosa. The sequence goes on from CM055118.1 coordinate 709,080,055, forward strand.
ATATTGAATCAAAACTATTTTTCCTTTAAAGTGCGTTTTTCCTCCAGGTACAGGGGGTTGCGATGGGGACTTCTTGTGCCCCATCGTATGCCAACCTGTACCTGGGGGAATGGGAACGCATGTTATCGCTATCCAGCCACCTGCGCCAATACATGGACAAGGTGGTTGTATGGCATCGTTATATTGATGATGTCATGCTTGTATGGGATGGGTCATCGGAGGAGCTGCATAGCTTCCTGAGCGAGTTGAACACTAACGTGTTCAACCTAGCCTTTACCATGACCTTCCATGAGAGTTCCATCACCTTCCTTGACGTTACTATCCATAAAGACATCAACGGTTTACTATCAAGTTCCTTGTACCAGAAGCCTACTTCTGCCAATTCAATATTGCATTGGAGTAGCTTCAACCTCCAGCAACTCATCCGCTCGATCTCTTACAGCCAATACCTATGCGTCAGGAGAAACTGTACCGATGACACCGTTTTCCGCCATGAGGCGGACCTGCTGAGGGACAGACTCCTGACGCGTGGGTATTCGAAAACCTGTCTAAGAAAGACATTCAAGAGAGCCTGTTCCAAAACGCGACACAAACTGATCTACAATCCCATGTCGGCCAAGAAAAACAAAATGAACGTCAATAAAAATCATTACTAAATTTTTTAACCAACACATCAAAATAAAGAATATAATTGAGAAGTATTGGCATGTTCTGAAGTTGGACCCGACCATTGGCCCTTTTGTACAGGACCTCCCTTCCTTTACATTCAAACAAGCTAAATCTTTAAGGGACCGTCTGGTGATGAGTGAATATGTGGGGGGCGGGGGCAAACGTGACCCCTGTAAATGCCCTGGAACTTTTAAATGAGGTGGATGTCCATATTGCCAATTCATCAATGTCAAGTGTAATCTAACTTTGCCCAATGGCGAGAAATATGCTCCCAAACATTATGCAAATTGCCGCACCTTCAGTGTGGTACACCTGCTCACGTGCGAATGAGCATGTTTCTATGTGGGTAAAACCAACCAAGAATTTTGGAAGAGAACGTATCCTCATATAGCTTCGATGAAATCCTGCAATCCTAGTCTACCACTAGGCAGACATGTTTCAGCCTTTCATGCTGAAAAATGTCCTAAAATTTTATTTTTGATATTAGACGGGGTACTCCAGGGTTTGCGTGGTGGCGATTGGAGCAAGACCCTACTGCAGGTTGAGCAGAGATGGATTTTCCACCTGCACACAACCCGGCCCCCGGGTCTGAATGATGCTATCTCCTTCAGACCCTTTCTCGAGGGGTTCACCTCGGGGGGATCTGAATGGGAAGCAAACAACACAGATTCTGTCCCTCCAATGTGAATAGTTTCCAATCAGTGGTGGCCCGTCAATAGGGGGCGCAGGGGCGCCGCCCCCCCAAAGCTACTTATTAAAAAAAATAATAATAATAATTTTAAAGTGTCCCTTTAAGTGGGTGTGTTAAGGGCGCCGAACACAGGGTGCTATTGGTGGCATGACCCATGTGTAAACACGTGATTGGGGCTAAGAAGCTCTATTGGCGTAGTTTATAGTGTGTTCGAGGCGCAAAGCTTGTAGCCACGAAAACTCCACCTCTAGCATTAGGTTTCCAGTGCTTGTAATTGATTGGGTCCATAGGGTGGTGCTGTAATCAGACCTGCAGCATCATTGGCTCACAGGCTGCCTGTCTCCTTCAGTAAGTGAGGGGGAATCACCAGCAGAAGAGAACTGGTCAGGGCAGACAGGGAGCGATGTGCAGAGGCAGCTCCATTCACCTTCTTGTGACACAGACTGTGCAGCAGTGCACACAGAAATCTTCAGGTACACTACATGCCAGGACTGGAGGGGGGAGGGGGCAGAAGGGGCTATTATCACTGTGTCCTGAGTGACTGTACAGCAGCATTTTAATCTCCAACTTTACTTCACCTCTCTACATGGGGAGAGAAACAAAAGGCATTGTTCTTAAATTAACATTATTCACATATAAATTGCACGGGCATTGTTATGCAAATTAGATCGACCGCCGTGATTCATATACAAATCACGCCCCATCCTCTGCATGCCGCCCACCTAGACAGCATACAGGTGAGCATAGGGGGCATGTAGAGGTAATCAAAAAGGGGGGCTTGAGGTGCAGAGGTGAGCAGAGGAGGTGTGCAGTCAGAGGTGGTGTACAGAGGTGCAGAGTGGATGGGAAGGAAGGGTTGGATTGCAGAGGTTAGCAAAGTAGGGGTTTGGGAGACAGATGTTAGCAGATGAGTTAGGGGCAGAGTTGTACTGATGGGAGATAAGAATGCAGAGATTAGTAGACAGATGGGGGGGTTACTGTAAATATACCTGTTATATGGCTAGTCACTGTAAATGTCTCAATTACATTGGTGGTTGATGAAAATACTCCTGTTGTGTTGGGGTCAGTGTAAATGTCCCAGTTACATTGGGGATCAGTTTAGGGTGCCCCCTTACATTGGTTGTCAGTGTAGAAATATTAGTTGGTTATATTTTATTAAATATTTTAGTCCACCATTTGGTTCAGATTTTTTTTTTCATATTTTCCTCCTATAAAACCTAGGTGTGTCTTATGGTCAGGTGTGTCTTATGGAGCGAAAAATACGGTAGATATTCACTGCTCACATCCTGCAGCCTCCCGGTCTCAGATCTGACCATTACTATCACTGCCTCACACCCTTTCCATTCCAGATTACTTTTTATCTCTTCCAAACTCTTTAGCAGATCAGTACATTCTGCACTCATAGAATAGAGGATTCCTTTTTAATGTCATTCCTACAGCCACCTTAAATGATTGCACTGCAGAGAATGTTCTGATCTGCTAAATATTTGCACATGTTTATGATTCAGCTATTTATATTTCTATATTCATGCACGTTAGATAGTCACTAGTGATGTGATCGCACTTTATAGTGCTTTCTACTATATAGTTCTGCACACAGATCCTATATAACATTCCTTGTGATCAAGGGTTTATGCACATTCATTTTTGTCACTTTATATATATTTTTTGTGCATTGCTAAGCAGCTCTAGCCATATTCCCTACCTTATTTTAGAGTTCAAGTAAGGAACGAGCAGCGCCACACCCCACCCTGAAGAGGAATGCCCAGATCTGAGACCACACTTGTAAAGAAGAACTCAGCATAGGGATGGTGGGAACCCCTCCTAATGGACAGACCTGGGAACTTGGCACAGGGATGGTGGGAACCCTTCATAATAGGCACATCAGCTTACAGACCCGGGAACTCGTTACAGGGATGGTGGGAACCCCCATAATAGGCACATCAGGTTACAGACCCGGGAACTTGCCACAGGGATGGTGGGAATCCCTCATAATGGGCACAGTAGGTGTACTAGGTGTACAGACCCAGGAACTCAGCACAGGGATGATGGAAACCCCTCATAATGGGCACAGCAGGTGTACAGACCCAGGAACTCAGCACAGGGATGTCATTGGCTCCATAAATGAAACCGCTACAAATACTCTGAACCCCTATCCTATACTTTAGCCACAGTGCAGGTAGTGATATCACAGCAGGTGGGACAACCGCAAGCACTTTCACTGGTCCAGGTTGACCAGAAGCACTAATTGCTACATGAGAGGGTAGTGGATTTGCTGGCATCCTCTGTGAAAAGTGGGATCAGCAACCTTGGATCTGGAAAGGGGGCTGCTTGAGTCAAGAGTCTGCTGAGCAAAATATACCTCTGGAGGAAGCTAGTGGTAACATTGACAAGGTCCCAAATTCACAACACCTCCCTTCAACCCTATCTTCATTACATTCCACTCTTTCTCCTAGTCACAGCGACTCCCTGCCACCATAAATTTTCCCCATACCACCTCAGCTTCTCTACACCAGTTACAGAATCCCCCACCCACCCCTCTCTTGTCTCTGCCTTTCCAACTACTTTACTTTCCAGATCACAGCACCTCTGAATGCAAACCTCTATTCCTCCTTATGCTACCTCCATTCAACCTATCTATTACTAGGGATGGGCCCGGTGCTCGATTCGAACCCATGTTCGAATCGAGCATCGGGCGTTCGCTCGCTCGTCGAGCCCAGAACTATTTGGGCCGTTCGCATCACATTCGTGTGATGCGAGCGGCCCCGCAATGCATTGCGGCCGGCGCGGCCGGCGCAGTGCATTGCTGGCTGATGATTGGCCAAGCATGCACTGTGACCCCGAATGCTTGGCCAATCACAGCGCCCGAAACTCGGAGAGCAATAATTGGCTACAGGCAGGACGCCTGTAGCCAATTACAGCTCAGGGGCTTTAGTACACGCCCCACCATTTAAAAGGCCGCCACGCCATCGGCCCCGGTCACATGAGTTCCGGCTTTAGGAGAGATTAGTCTGCTGATTCTGTCTTTGCTTGATACTGAAAGATTTGCTCTTCTTTGCTAAACCATTGGCTATTTCTTTGCTAAACCATTGCTACCTAAGTCATTGATCGTTCATTGCTGCTGATTGCACAGTTAGTGTGTTATTAGCTGCTGCTGGGGATTAGTCTGGTGCGTGCTTACTGTTATTAGTACAGTATTGCAGTAGTACCAACCGCAGTGCTGTTAGCACAGCATTGCACCCCAACAGCACCCATAGGACTTCTAGTGTGTTAGTGGCAGCAAACAGAGCTCCTATATTTTCTTCTCAGCAGCACCCATAGGACTTCTAGTGTGTTAGTGGCAGCAAACAGAGCTCCTATATTTTCTTCTCAGCACCACCCATAGGACTTCTAGTGTGTTAGTGGCATCACACAGAGCTCCTATATTTTCTTCTCAGCAGCACCCATAGGACTTCTAGTGTGTTAGTGGCAGCAAACAGAGCTCCTATATTTTCTTCTCAGCAGCACCCATAGGACTTCTAGTGTGTTAGTGGCAGCAAACAGAGCTCCTATATTTTCTTCTCAGCAGCACCCATAGGACTTCTAGTGTGTTAGTGGCAGCAAACAGAGCTCCTATATTTTCTTCTCAGCAGCACCCATAGGACTTCTAGTGTGTTAGTGGCATCACACAGAGCTCCTATATTTTCTTCTCAGCAGCACCCATAGGACTTCTAGTGTGTTAGTGGCAGCAAACAGAGCTCCTATATTTTCTTCTCAGCAGCACCCATAGGACTTCTAGTGTGTTAGTGGCAGCAAACAGAGCTCCTATATTTTCTTCTCAGCAGCACCCATAGGACTTCTAGTGTGTTAGTGGCAGCAAACAGAGCTCCTATATTTTCTTCTCAGCAGCACCCATAGGACTTCTAGTGTGTTAGTGGCATCACACAGAGCTCCTATATTTTCTTCTCAGCAGCACCCATAGGACTTCTAGTGTGTTAGTGGCAGCAATCAGAGCTCCTATATTTTCTTCTCAGCAGCACCCATAGGACTTCTAGTGTGTTAGTGGCAGCAAACAGAGCTCCTATATTTTCTTCTCAGCAGCACCCATAGGACTTCTAGTGTGTTAGTGGCATCACACAGAGCTCCTATATTTTCTTCTCAGCAGCACCCATAGGACTTCTAGTGTGTTGGTGGCAGCAAACAGAGCTCCTATATTTTCTTCTCAGCAGCACCCATAGGACTTCTAGTGTGTTAGTGGCATCACACAGAGCTCCTATATTTTCTTCTCAGCAGCACCCATAGGACTTCTAGTGTGTTAGTGGCAGCAAACAGAGCTCCTATATTTTCTTCTCAGCAGCACCCATAGGACTTCTAGTGTGTTAGTGGCAGCAAACAGAGCTCCTATATTTTCTTCTCAGCAGCACCCATAGGACTTCTAGTGTGTTAGTGGCATCACACAGAGCTCCTATATTTTCTTCTCAGCAGCACCCATAGGACTTCTAGTGTGTTAGTGGCAGCAAACAGAGCTCCTATATTTTCTTCTCAGCAGCACCCATAGGACTTCTAGTGTGTTAGTGGCAGCAAACAGAGCTCCTATATTTTCTTCTCAGCAGCACCCATAGGACTTCTAGTGTGTTAGTGGCATCACACAGAGCTCCTATATTTTCTTCTCAGCAGCACCCATAGGACTTTTAGTGTGTTGGTGGCAGCAAACAGAGCTCCTATATTTTCTTCTCAGCAGCACCCATAGGACTTCTAGTGTGTTAGTGGCAGCAAACAGAGCTCCTATATTTTCTTCTCAGCAGCACCCATAGGACTTCTAGTGTGTTAGTGGCATCACACAGAGCTCCTATATTTTCTTCTCAGCAGCACCCATAGGACTTCTAGTGTGTTAGTGGCAGCAAACAGAGCTCCTATATTTTCTTCTCAGCAGCACCCATAGGACTTCTAGTGTGTTAGTGGCATCACACAGAGCTCCTATATTTTCTTCTCAGCAGCACCCATAGGACTTCTAGTGTGTTGGTGGCAGCAAACAGAGCTCCTATATTTTCTTCTCAGCAGCACCCATAGGACTTCTAGTGTGTTAGTGGCAGCAAACAGAGCTCCTATATTTTCTTCTCAGCAGCACCCATAGGACTTCTAGTGTGTTAGTGGCAGCAAACAGAGCTCCTATATTTTCTTCTCAGCAGCACCCATAGGACTTCTAGTGTGTTAGTGGCATCACACAGAGCTCCTATATTTTCTTCTCAGCAGCACCCATAGGACTTCTAGTGTGTTAGTGGCAGCAAACAGAGCTCCTATATTTTCTTCTCAGCAGCACCCATAGGACTTCTAGTGTGTTAGTGGCAGCAAACAGAGCTCCTATATTTTCTTCTCAGCAGCACCCATAGGACTTCTAGTGTGTTAGTGGCATCACACAGAGCTCCTATATTTTCTTCTCAGCAGCACCCATAGGACTTCTAGTGTGTTAGTGGCAGCAAACAGAGCTCCTATATTTTCTTCTCAGCAGCACCCATAGGACTTCTAGTGTGTTAGTGGCAGCAAACAGAGCTCCTATATTTTCTTCTCAGCAGCACCCATAGGACTTCTAGTGTGTTAGTGGCATCACACAGAGCTCCTATATTTTCTTCTCAGCAGCACCCATAGGACTTCTAGTGTGTTGGTGGCAGCAAACAGAGCTCCTATATTTTCTTCTCAGCAGCACCCATAGGACTTCTAGTGTGTTAGTGGCAGCAAACAGAGCTCCTATATTTTCTTCTCAGCAGCACCCATAGGACTTCTAGTGTGTTAGTGGCATCACACAGAGCTCCTATATTTTCTTCTCAGCAGCACCCATAGGACTTCTAGTGTGTTAGTGGCATCACACAGAGCTCCTATATTTTCTTCTCAGCAGCACCCATAGGACTTCTAGTGTGTTAGTGGCATCACACAGAGCTCCTATATTTTCTTCTCAGCAGCACCCATAGGACTTCTAGTGTGTTAGTGGCAGCAAACAGAGCTCCTATATTTTCTTCTCAGCAGCACCCATAGGACTTCTAGTGTGTTAGTGGCAGCAAACAGAGCTCCTATATTTTCTTCTCAGCAGCACCCATAGGACTTCTAGTGTGTTAGTGGCATCACACAGAGCTCCTATATTTTCTTCTCAGCAGCACCCATAGGACTTCTAGTGTGTTAGTGGCAGCAAACAGAGCTCCTATATTTTCTTCTCAGCAGCACCCATAGGACTTCTAGTGTGTTAGTGGCAGCAAACAGAGCTCCTATATTTTCTTGTCAGCAGCACACATAGTACCTATAGTGTGTTAGTGTCAGCACCCATAGGACCTACAGTGTGTTGTGAGCACACATAGGAGTTCTATTTTTTATACTATATACACTACCGACTACAATGGCTGGAAGACCGCCAAGGAGAGGCAGAGCGTGCCGAGGCAAGAACACAGGGCAGGCAGGCTCTGTTTCTAGAGACAACAGTGCTGGCCGTGGACGTGGTCGTGCATCGTCATCAGCACGTGGCCATGGGACACGCTTGTCTTTGTTTTCGGCAGCTGGACATGTGGAGCCGCATCATGCCGAAGGCTTGGTAGAATGGATGACCAAGCCCTCCTCATCCTCCTCATCCTCTCTCACCCAGGCTCAGGGTACTGGCAGAGCAGCTGCCAACGCGTACTCAATGGCATCATCAGCCACCCCTTCCCTAGACCCACCATGTCCTCCTGAGGAGTCCCCCGAACTGTTTGAGCACAGTGTTGGGTACATGCTCCAGGAGGATGCCCAACGATTCGAAGGCTCGGATGATGATACCCAGCTTGAGGAAGTCAGTAGTGTGCGCGCAGAGAGAGGGGATGCTGAAGGACAACAATCTGGCAGTAGTGTTCCACCAGCTGCAGCTTACTGCCAGGTTTGCTCTAGTGGTGAAGAGGGAGGGGATGATGAGGTCACTGACTCCACGTGGGTGCCTGAAGGGAGAGAGGAGGAGGAGGAGGAGGATGCAGCGTCACATGTCCAACGAGGCAGGATGCCCCCTGGAGGCCAGCTAGAGGCCAGCACAGCAACTGTACCACACCGCAGAGCTCCGCCTGTGCAGGGCGCTGCCTCTGCACATTATCACAAAAGTTCTTTGGTGTGGGCCTTTTTTGAGACGAGTGCATCAGATCGCACCACTGCTATTTGCAATATTTGTCTCAAGCGTATCTCGCGTGGCCAAAACATCAGCCGCTTGGGCACCACAAGCATGAGCAGACATATGTCGACCTGCCATGCAGCTCGTTGGCAAGCACACATAAAAGACCCACACCAAAGAACAAAGCGGACCTCTCCTTGCTCCTCATCAGCTGGGATCTCCATCCCCACTATATCTTCAGTCCTCTCTGAAAGCTGCTCTGAGAGGACTGAAGGTGTAGAATTAGGTGTGTCACAACCAAGTACTTGCAGTACACCGACGTCCGATTGTAGCAGGCAAATTTCCCTGCCCCAGCTGCTGGACCGTCGAAAGAAGTATACTCCCAGCCATCCACATGCCCAGCGGTTGAATGCTAGCTTGGCTAAATTGCTAGCACTTCAACTGCTGCCTTTTCAGTTGATAGACTCGGCCCCCTTCCGTGAGTTTGTTCAATGTGCGGTTCCTCAGTGGCAGGTTCCCAAACGCCACTTTTTCTCACGGAAGGCGATTCCGTCTCTCTACTGGCATGTGGAAGGCAATGTCCATGCCTCGCTGGACAGGGCGGTCAGCGGTAAGGTGCATATTACCGCTGACTCATGGTCCAGCAGGCATGGACAGGGACGTTATCTTTCTTTCACGGCCCATTGGGTCACTCTATTGGCAGCTGGGAGGGATGCAGGACAAGGTGCAGTAGTGTTGGAGGTTGTTCCGCCACCACGCCTCCAAAATGCTACTACTGGTTGTGACACACCTCTCTCCTCCACCCCCTCCTCTTCTTCTTCCTCCATGTCCTCTTCGAGTGCTCTGTCCTCGGAACCAGCGGTGCTCCGTAGGCGTACAAGGGGCTACGCGAGTACGCAGGCAAAAAGATGCCATGCCGTGCTTGCGCTGGTGTGTTTGGGGGACAGGAGCCACACTGGGCCAGAGGTTCTGGCAGCTCTGCAGGGGCAGGCCGAGAGGTGGTTGACGCCACGCCAGCTTAAGCCAGGAATGGTCGTTTCTGATAATGGCACCAACCTCCTCTCCGCCCTGCGACAGGGGCAGCTCACCCATGTGCCCTGTATGGCTCACGTCCTCAACCTGGTGGTGCAGCGGTTCTTGGGCAGGTTCCCAGGCTTACAGGATGTCCTGAGGCAGGCCAGGAAAGTCTGTGTGCATTTCCGCCGATCTTATAATGCCAGTGCTCGGCTGACTGAGCTACAAAAGGAGCTGAACCTGCCCAAGAACCGCCTAATATGTGACATGCCCACCAGGTGGAACTCAACGTTGGCCATGCTGCAGCGACTGCACATGCAGCAGAGGGCCATCAATGAGTACCTTTGCGACTACGGCACCAGGACAGGGTCAGGGGAGCTTGGCTTTTTTCCCCCACGCCAGTGGAGCATGATCAGGGATGCATGCACTGTCCTCTCACCATTTGAGGAGGCCACGAGGATGGTGAGCAGTGACAGTGCATGCATCAGTGACACTGTACCTCTTGTCCACCTGTTGGAGCATACGCTGCGTGGGATAATGGACAGGGCACTTGAGGCAGAACAGAGGCAGGAAGAGGAGGACTTCCTTGTCTCTCAAGGCCCCCTTTATCCAGACAATGTTCCTTCTGTCCCACCCATCACACAGGAAGAGGAGGAGGAGGAGGAGGAGGAGGATTGTGTGAGCATGGAGGTGGAGCCTGGCACTCAGCATCAGCAGCAGCAGTCTTTTAGGGATGATGTACAGTCCCAACAAACCAGTGGACTTGTACGTGGCTGGGAGGAGGTGGCTGGCGATCATGTCATCCTCAGTGACCCAGAAGACTCCGGACCGAATGCCTCAGCTAACCTACGCTGCATGGCCTCCCTGATCCTGCAAAGCCTGCGGAAGGATCCTCGTGTTCTTCGGATCAAGGAGAGTGACCATTACTGGCTGGCCACTCTCCTTGATCCACGGTACAAGGGTAAGGTTGCGGACCTTATCTTGCCGTCGCAGAGGGAGCAGAGGATGAGACATCTCAGGGAGGCCTTGCAGAAAGGTCTGTGCAACGCGTTCCCAGAAACTGGGAGGTTACAAACTCCTGGTCCTGGACGACGAGTTGCTGAGGCTTCGGTCAGTAGCAGAAGGAGCGGTGGGGAAGGTGGACGTCTGACCGATGCGTTCAGACAATTTTTTAGTCCGCAGCCCCAAGGTATGATCGGTTCCAGCAACCATCGCCAGCGTCTGATATACATGGTGCAGGAATACCTAGGGGCAAGGTCAGACTTGGACACCTTTCCCACCGAAAATCCTCTGGCTTACTGGGTCCTGAGGATGGATCACTGGCCAGAGCTTGCACAGTATGCAATTGAGCTACTGGCCTGTCCTGCATCCAGCGTTCTTTCCGAACGCACATTCAGTGCTGCTGGAGGATTTGTCACCGATCATAGGGTGCGCCTGTACACCGACTCGGTTGATCGACTGACCTTCATAAAAATGAATCAGTCTTGGATCACCACCAGCTACCAGACACCTGAAGCGGATATAACGGAATAATTTATAATGTCACATCCCTTCAAGACTGCCTATGCTGATGCTGAGTGACTGTCCTGTTATGTTCACTGACTATCCTCTTCCTCCTCCTCAATGATCCATGCCACCACACCAGTGCCTAAGGCACAATTTTTCAGCCCCTGTATAACAGGGGCGTGTAATTACAATTTTTTAAAAAGATGCTTCGCAACAGGTGTGACTGCTGTGCTCAGAGTACAGTATCTGTGAGGGGTTGCAGTGTTGTGGCACCAGCACCAGTGCCTAAGGCACAATTTTTCAGCCCCTGTTGGGGCGTGTAATTACAATTTTTAGGCAATGCTTTGCAACAGGTCTCATTGCTGTGCTCAGAGTACAGTATCTGTGAGGGGTTGCAGTGTTGTGGCACCAGCACCAGTGCCTAAGGCACAATTTTTCAGCCCCTGTATAACAGGGGCGTGTAATTACAATTTTTTAAAAAGATGCTTCGCAACAGGTGTGACTGCTGTGCTCCAAGTACAGTATCTGTGAGGGGTTGCAGTGTTGTGGCACCAGCACCAATGCCTAAGGCACAATTTTTCAGCCCCTGTTTAACAGGGGCGTGTAATTACAAATCTTGATCTAATAGTTCACAGCAGGGCCCATTCCTGCGCCCACCAAGAGTAACTATGAGGGCCTACAGTCTTGTGGCAACACCGTCCACCACCACCACCACCACCAAAGGCCCAATTTTTCTGCCCTGTTCAACAGGTGCATGCAATTACAAATCTTGATCTAATAACTCACAGCAGGGCCCATTCCTGCACCCACCAAGAGTAACTGTGAGGGCTTACAGTCTTGTGGCAACACCGTCCACCACCACCACCACCACCACCAAAGGCCCAATTTTTCTGCCCGGTTCAACAGGTGCATGCAAGTACAAATCTTGATCTATTAACTCACAGCAGGGCCCATTCCTGTGCCCACCAGTCTTGTGGCTACACCAACATCTAATAGGGCAAATTTCTGCAGAGTATATACGGCAGGCCCCTACTTTCAAACATCCAACTTACAAACGACTCCTACTTGCAAACGGCAAGAGAAAACAGGAAGTGAGAGGAAATCTACCCCTAGGAAGGAAAATTCTATCCTGTTAGATTTAATTTGGGAAAAAGGTATCTCCTCTCTACTGATGCTTTATCACCAATCCTTGTTTCAATTAAAACCCCACTTTTCCAAAAACATTTGTCATTGGGACGGAAAGTGAGGTGACATGTTCTGAACAGATGTGCAAAGACAGCAAATGTTACAGGGGTGATAACCCCTCCCTATGTTCTCCAAAAAGCTTAAAAATTGATTTTTTTGGGATGTAGCTACACTTCATAATGTACCTGTTCAGATTCTACTTAAGAACAAACCTACAGTCCATGTCTTGTTTGCACCACCTATATACTGCTGTTCAGAGTATATAGGGTTGTAGGTATAGGGTTTTATTTTGGGTGCGGGGTCCCCCTTAGTATCCATACAAGACCCAAAGGGGCTGGGGTGGGGGGGGGGTGATGGGGTAGCCATGCCATTTTTCTCAAGGATTTTCAGCCATATGGCGGCCAGGACAAGACATGACATTAAAGCCGCAAGTGGTTTTAAATGGCTTCTTTTTTTCCTTTACAAATGTCATTTTGTGCAAGGACAGTTCTAAACACGGGAAACACATGCCACTTCACAGGCATACTTTAGACACCCCCCAGGTACCATATTTAAAGGAAAATTTCACTTTTTTTTTTTTCACTTTATGCATCATTAAAATGACTGCTCCCGAAAAAACTTTAGTTTTTAAAATTTCTTTTTGCATTGATATATGTCCCCTGGGGCAGGACCCGGGTCCCCAAACCTGTTTTATGACATTAACATGCATATTGGCCGTTGTAATTAGCAATTTTGATTTCGAACGTTCGCGTCCATTATAACGAATAGGGTTCGAAAATTTGCGCGAACTTTCGGTCCGTTCGAAGGTTCTGGTGCGAACCGAACCCGGGGGTGTTCGGCTCATCCCTATCTATTACCCATCTATTACCTTTTCCAAAAGTTCCCTACTATCCCTACTATCCATCTCCCCCACCCTGTTAATTACTCTGCCTTTGTGCCATGAATATTTCCCCCTCCCCCAGGTTACAGAACCTACCTTCTTCCACCTCATACACCCCGCCTCAACCCCACTTGCTTTTCTGAATAAAACTTCATAGTAAATTGTATTTTTACCTATACTGTATATATAAAAAGAAACCTGTCAGATTAAGAATATGGAAGCTGCCATTGCTGGCCTGTTTTTGAGGGTGCAAGCTCTCTGGCTGTCATCCTCATTACTTTTATTAAATCTTTTTTTTTTTAACTACTTCCTACCTAGGCCAATTCTGACATTCCTCTCCTTTATGTAAAACCATCAGTTTTTTGCTAAAAAAAATTACATAGAACCCCCAAATATTATATATTTTTTTTAAGCAGAGGCCCTGCAGAATAAAATGGTGGGTTTTGCAATCTTTCTGAATACACTTTAACTAATTTTAGTGCACACAAACACAATATAATATCCATGTTTTTGTAAAATTTAAAAGATCATGTTATGCCAAGTAAATAGATACCTAACATGTCACACATTAAGATTGCGTATGCTCGTGGAATGGCACCAAACCATGGTACTTAAAAATCCTCCATAGGTGATGCTTTATAAGCCTTTACCAAGTTAGAATTACACAGGATGTCTGGTGCTAGAACTAATGTGCTTGTTATAACATTCACAGTGATACCTCACTATTTAAATATGTGCGAAAATACCTACGTATGCGTTCGCCTTTACGCTCGAGCATGGGTGGATAGGGGTGCTTTAAAATTTTAACGTTTTTATTTAAAATATTTATTTATTTTTACACTCGTTATTTTTTCTTTGATCAACTTTATCGCTACCACAAGGGATAAACAACATCCCTTGTGATAACATGGGCAGTGACGGGTACACTATACAGTGAAATCTGGGGTCAATTAGACCCCAGATCTCTCCTGTGCCCTTAAAAGCATCGTATGAAACTGAGATCCTGGGATTGGTTTGATCAGGTGCTTTTACAAGCCAATAATGGCTTGTTTACATGCTGGCAAGCCCAAAAGTGACAAAATACTTGATCAAGGTTGTTTTGGTCCTTGGTCATCTCTATTGTAAGAAGGTAGAACTGCCAGCTTCAGTCCCGGGCTCCCCGGTAGGACAAAACACTTTGGGGTTGATTTAGTAAAGAAGTAGGGTTTGTTAACTTTACTTAGCTAATAAGGTGAAACTGGGTAAACTTTAATCAATCAAAATGGTGCCAGCAAAAATGGTGTGTTTTACATTTTTCTAACAAATGAGTCAGTATTCAATTTGAACAAAGTTACCCCTTACGGACATTAACTTTGCTAGGTAATTGGCTTCTATAACCCCTTTGTTTTTGTGCCCAGTGTCATGCTTACCCACAACACAACACAGGTGGTCAGTCAGCTTCTGCGTTCTTCACTTATAGCCTTAAAAAATTGGAGAAGGGGTTGCCCCTGGGATAGTACGGACCGGTGCAATGTAAAGAACTGACCAAAAACTTTATTTAAAAAAGTAGAAAGGATTTTATTATAGTAGGTCATAAAAAGTTCATCAATGAAACAAATATTTTCGGCAACACATAGAGATAATTACAATAGAAATGGAAACATATTTTGTGAATATCACATTGGAGGCCAATATACATTACATATGCACCCCTATGAGCAGATACTATACATCAGTACAAAGGGATACAAGTAAATACCGACATGTTTCGGATATGTTCGGCAGTTTAATACAGAAGTAAATACGTTCCTTCTTCAAGGTAGGTATAAGGGCTGAGCAATGTGTTTTAAGTTTAAATCTATAATTCAAAGAGAAAAACAATATATAAGAGTACAATAAATGGTTTTGCGAAGGCATTGCGTGTTTAGACATGATGCATGGCATGCAAATGAGCATTATGGTTGATATGTGAGATAAAGGGATATAGAGAAAAAAATTACTTACGTATCACAAAAATCTTTTTCTGACAACACACAAATGTAGGGTTGGATGTCTTTGGGTGAGCTCCATGGAGTTTGGAAATTTCTAGTCCAATAAATGATGATAAGTAATATGTTTAATGAAAAACATTAAAGGACTTATATATGCTTCAAAAAGAAGCAAAAAGGAAATATATATGCGTCAGCAAGCCCATGAAGTTATTTAGGCAGACATAAAAAGCAAATATATATGTTGGACCTGGAAATATTCCATTAAAACACCAAGCTGATTATATAGTAGTGTCTTTGTTCCAATACACCATGCACAGCACCGTCAAGGCTCACAGGAATGGGCCAGTAAACACCGGAGACTGCCCTGAAAGGCAAGAGATGGAGTCAATTCTCATATGGAGAGATTGTTTGTGAGGAAATATTTTTGTAAATAACAATAAATGTGGTTCCCAAAGATTCGCTTAAGTAAGCAATAAGTATAGTCTTACCTATGTTGGTGTCATGGTGCCAAATGGATCTCATCTCTACAGCGAGATCTAATACATTTGTTGCTGACATTTAAATAGGTCAGCTGTTGGTCGATTGACCAATCAAGCAGTGGGTGTGGGCACCAGAATTAGAAAGCCAGAGAAGGGGAGGAGCCAACAAGATGAGAGGAGGTCCTCCCAGTGGACGTCTCAGCGTCAAATCAGGGCAGTGTTCGGGGAGCTGACATCACCCCTCGGTCTACGCAGCGTCCGGTGCCGCCGCGCTAATTGAGCGCGATGACGTCAGACGTCGACGTGACCGCCGACACGCAAGATAGCGGGAGTATCGAGCCAACCAGGCTCGGTGCGCATGTGTGCCGAGATCAGACGCTCGGAGGATCACCAATCCGTCTCAGCATAGACAATAAAGGGAATCACTGCCGATAGTCGAGCCGGGTGACGGCCAACAAAAGTATGCCGTCTGCATGTTGAACTACCGCTCAGTGCACCCCTCAACAGGGGGTGCTGCTCCATGACACTCTGTTCATGGGGCTCCTGCGTGCCGGGGAGCCTCGGCTAGCCACGCATGGGACCGGGAAAGATAGTTTACCCCGTAGAGTGAACCAAAAATAAAAATAAAATGGAAATAATCATTAAATATTTTGTTTCAAAAATGTTGCAGTTGGAATTATATTCAATATTCTCCTGGGAGCTTGCCCAATTACATATATGACATCCTATATGTTTAGAAATGTAATTAACACAAATATTTAAATATTTTGAGCAGCTGTTCAATACAGCCATGTATACAAAAGATATATCTGACATATATTAGTATGTTATAATGAATACATATTGTCATATCAAATAAAGTGCTCAAGGCAAAAGAGATGCATATTGCAAACCATGCTAATGGGGTTAAATAATAAATAATTACATAAAAAGGGAGGGGGGAGGAAAAGAAGGAAGAAAAGGAAAGGGTTGTACTGATTCTTGTATTAGTGTAGCAATTCTTTATCAAAGGTTCCAGATGTGAAACCAGGTAAAAACGGTTTAAAATTAAAAGCCTGATTTAATCCCGGGGGAGAGGTGGCGTCCAAAGATGAAATCCATCTCAGTTACCGCTGGAGGAGGAGCTTGTCAAAGTCACCCCCTCGGGAACTAGGATGCACCCGATCCAGGACCAACACCCGTATCTTGGGGCATATGCCGGCATGGGTTTGAAGAGTATGTTTGCCCCAGGTACTGTCAGGGTCCTTGTCTTTTATGGCTTTGAGATGTCGATAAAATCTCTGCCATAGTTTTTGAGTGGTTTTTCCTATATAGAAGCAGTTGCAACTGCAGTTTATCAGGTAAACACTCCTGAAGTTTGGCAGTTGGCAAAGTGCTTAGGCAGAAATTTGGTACCATTGGGTAAAAGAATGTCTTTGTCTGTGTTCATATATTTGCAATATGTACAGGCACCACACGGAAATGTTCCTCTATTTTTACATGGATCTCCCCTGTTGGAGTCTTTAAATTCACTTTGGACGAGTATGTCTCCAATGGAGGTTGCTCGTCTGTATGTTATGGCTGGTTTTGGGGGTACAAGAGGTCCCACCACCGGGTCTGAAGTTAGAAGGTGCCAAAACTTCCTACAGATATTATTGATCTGTGTGTGATCATTTGAATAAGTAGTAATGATGCGATTACCAGTTTCATTCGATTTAAATTTTTTAGAAGCTAAGAGTTCATGTCGACTTTTATTTTGAGTACGATTAAATGCTTTTTTAAGGCACTTGTGGCTGTAGCCACGTTCTAAGAGGCGTTTTCTTAAATTGTTAGCTTCTCTTTTATAGTCCGTGGGATCAGAGCAGTTTCTCTTTATTCTCAGATATTGTCCATATGGAATGGATTCTATTAGTGGTTTTGGATGAGAGCTGGATGAATGTAAAATGGTGTTACCAGCTGTGGGCTTTGCGAAAAAGTTTAGAGGATAGCATGTTGTCATTGTCTCTGAAAATTTCCACATCCAAAAATGTGATATTATGTGGGTCAGAGGTCATGGTAAATTTTAAATTAAATTAATTTATATTCAAGGCTTGTAAACATTCATCAAGCAATTGTTGGGGGCCGTTCCATATGACGAGTATGTCATCGATGTACCTGTGCCACATGACAACATGGCACAGGTACATCGAGAGGTCCTCGTCAGAGAAAATGGAGCGTTCCCATTCCCCCAGGTACAAATTGGCATAGCCAGGGGCACAACAGGTGCCCATGGCTATGCCCTGTACTTGGAGGAAAGCCCCACCATCGAAGGTAAAGACATTATGTTGTAGTATAAAGTCAAGTGCTGATATAATGAACTTATTAAACAGATATTCATGATGACTAGTCTGTAAAAGCACATTCTTGACGGAGGCTATACCTAACGAGTGTGGTATAGAGCTATATAGGGCCTCTACGTCAATACTGACCAGAATTGATTCCTCAGGTATTTGAACCCCCTCGATGATGCGTAGTAAGTGAAGATTATCACGTACATAGGAGGGTAGACAAGAGATGAAGGGTTTTAAATGTTTGTCTATTAAACAAGATAAATTTTCAGTGATTGCACCATTCCCTGATATTATAGGGCGACCGGGGTTTTTTTTTGCATTTTTGTAAATTTTGGGGAGAGAGTAAAAGGTAGGGGTTTTAGGGAACGGAGTCCGTATGAAGTCCAATGTCTGCTTTGAGATAACTTTACTCTGAAATGCTGTGTCAACCAGGTCATAGAATTTGAGATTGTAAGCTTTAATAACATCTCTACTCACAGGACGGTACCAATCCTGATTACTCAAAATGTCCAAACACATTTGTTTATAATTGTCATTATTCATTAACACTATATTCCCTCCTTTGTCTGAGGATTTGATAGTTATGTTGTGGTTATCAGATAAATTTTTCAATGCAGTTTTCTCTTTATGAGTAAGGTTGATATGGTCTGGTGGCACAGGGTCGAGAGTTTGAATCTCGCGGCAGACATTTTTCAAAAAGTTGGAGACACCTTGATTAGAGCTAGGGGCTGGATACAGTGACAACGTTTTTTTGAGTGATGACTTCGTAGTAATGACTTTGTCTGAAATAGATACATTAGGATTGGCCAGAAGAGAGTCCAAATCTACATTGTCAATTAAGTCGATGGGTTCATTTTCTGTCAACAGGGATTTTAGATTTTTCAATGCTTGTCTTTCACTATAAGTGTGAAAGTCTTGAGCATCTGGGTCTGTCTTTTCGAACATACTTTGAAGAAGTAGTTTTCTAGTATATAAATGAAGGTCCTTGATGACCTCAAATTTGTCCAAAGGTTTGTTTGGACAGAAAGTGAGTCCCTTTGAAAGCACTGAGACTTCATCAGAGGTGAGGGAGTGTGTGGATAAATTAATAATATTAAGGGGTGAAGTGGCTGAATGTGTCATTAAGGTGGAGTGGGAGTGAGGGGAACATGTAAGTTTCCCTGATTTCTAGAGAACATGGGGGGAACTCAGGGAGTGACAAAGGTGTTAGTAGTGCCTCCTGTCGTGATTTCTGAGACTACATTAGTGTTGTCCATAGTTGTTGTGATTGAGGTGCTCGGGATAGTGGGCGGAGTGGTCCGTGAATGTTGTTTTGGTGGACGTTTATGGGGATGAGTGCTGGTTGGATTGTCAAAGTCTCGACTACGTTTGGGCTGTCTTGAGCGTTTGGGTTTAAAAGATGTCCGTGACGTGTTGGAGGATACCGAAGAAGTATCAGATATATCTGAGCGAGCTTGTTGGGATTCATTTTTTCGTAGGGGTCTAAAGTTATTATTTTGAAACCATTTATAGGCCCGCCCCTCCTCAAAAGCTTGTTTATCTCGTAGGTATTTAAATTCTTTCTTGGCCAAAATAGATTTGTTAAATTGTTCAATATGAGTTTTTAATTTGTCATTTAGATCTTGGTAGGAAGGATGAGTCTGGAGGGGTTTGATTTTAGAGTATACCTTGTCAATGTTTGCATTAATATCAATTAGACGTTTTTGACATTCATCTATTAAAAGTCTCATCATAGTTGATGAGCATGCTTTTAAATTGGTTTCCCATGCGATTTTAAATAGTGGGTCCAGATTTTCAAAGGATGGGAAAATCTGCACCCGTAATCCCAGTGGATTTAGGTCATCTCTAATATATTCGTCAAATGTTTTAACATGCCAGTGCATTGAGGATTTTTTCTCCAGCCATTTGGTCAAATTTAGAAACAAAAAGCTCAATTCAGATTCCACAGACTCATTCTGGCCATAATCGGTTTGTAATTTTGTTATAAAAGTATCCCAGGATTCACTATACAATTCAGCCATATTAGGAAAAAAAAAAAGGGGGGGAGAGAAAAACGCAACGTCAAGGGGAAAAAACCAAAAAGAATATAGTGATACACTAATAGCTTCAAATGATTGGGGACTTATTGGGTATTTTCTACCCGTTTAGAATTGGTATATAAAGGGGTTATAAGATGAAGCTGTAGCAGTGTATTATGGTTAGTTCCAAGCAACCGGTCACATCCCAATGAATAATTGAAAAATTGGAGAAGGGGTTGCCCCTGGGATAGTACGGACCGGTGCAATGTAAAGAACTGACCAAAAACTTTATTTAAAAAAGTAGAAAGGATTTTATTATAGTAGGTCATAAAAAGTTCATCAATGAAACAAATATTTTCGGCAACACATAGAGATAATTACAATAGAAATGGAAACATATTTTGTGAATATCACATTGGAGGCCAATATACATTACATATGCACCCCTATGAGCAGATACTATACATAAGTACAAAGGGATACAAGTAAATACCGACATGTTTCGGATATGTTCGGCAGTTCTATACCGAAGTAAATACGTTCCTTCTTCAAGGTAGGTATAAGGGCTGAGCAATGTGTTTTAAGTTTAAATCTATAATTCAAAGAGAAAAACAATATATAAGAGTACAATAAATGGTTTTGCGAAGGCATTGCGTGTTTAGACATGATGCATGGCATGCAAATGAGCATTATGGTTGATATGTGAGATAAAGGCATATAGAGAAAAATATTACTTACGTATCACAAAAAAAAATTTCTGACAACACACAAATGTAGAGTTGGATGTCTTTGGGTGAGCTCCATGGAGTTTGGAAATTTCTAGTCCAATAAATGATGATAAGTAATTTGTTTAATGAAAAACATTAAAGGACTTATATATGCTTCAAAAAGAAGCAAAAAGGAAATATATATGCGTCAGCAAGCCCATGAAGTTATTTAAGCAGACATAAAAAGCAAATATATATGTTGGACCTGGAAATATTCCATTAAAAACACCAAGCTGATTATATAGTAGTGTCTTTGTTCCAATACACCATGCACAGCACCGTCAAGGCTCACAGGAATGGGCCAGTAAACACCGGAGACTGCCCTGAAAGGCAAGAGATGGAGTCAATTCTCATATGGAGAGATTGTTTGTGAGGAAATATTTTTGTATATAGTCTTACCTATGATGGTGTCATGGTGCCAAATGGATCTCATCTCTACAGCGAGATCTAATACATTTGTTGCTGACATTTAAATAGGTCAGCTGTTGGTCGATTGACCAATCAAGCAGTGGGTGTGGGCTAATTGAGCGTGATGACGTCAGATGTCGACGTGACCGCTGGCACGCAAGATAGCGGGAGTATCGAGCCAACCAGGCTCGGTGTGCATGCGCGCCGAGATCAGACGCTCGGAGGATCACCAATACGTCTCAGCATAGACAGTAAAGGGAATCACTGCTGATAGTCGAGCATTGGGGGAACTCGGGGAGTGACAAAGGTGTTAGTAGTGCCTCCTGTCGTGATTTCTGAGACTACATTAGTGTTGTCCATAGTTGTTGTGATTGAGGTGCTCGGGATAGTGGACGGAGTGGTCCGTGAATGTTGTTTTGGTGGACGTTTATGGGGATGAGTGCTGGTTGGATTGTCAAAGTCTCGACTACTCTTCACTTACTACGCATCATCGAGGGGGTTCAAATACCTGAGGAATCAATTCTGGTCAGTATTGACATAGAGACCCTATATAGCTCTATACCACACTCGTTTGGTATAGCCTTCGTCAAGAATGTACTTTTACAGACTAGTCATCATGAATATCTGTTTAACAAGTTCATTATATCAGCACTTGACTTTATACTACAACATAATGTCTTTACCTTCGATGGTGGGGCTTTCCTCCAGGTACAGGGCGTAGCCATGGGCACCTATTGTGCCCCTGGCTACGCCAATTTGTACCTGGGGGAATGGGAACGCTCCATTTTCTCTGACGAGGACCTCTCGATGTACCTGTGCCACGTTGTCATGTGGCACAGGTACATCGATGACATACTCGTCATATGGAACGGCCCCCAACAATTGCTTGATGAATGTTTACAAGCCTTGAATATAAATTAATTTAATTTAATATTTACCATGACCTCTGACCCACATAATATCACATTTTTGGATGTGGAAATTTTCAGAGACAATGACAACATGCTATCCTCTAAACTTTTTCGCAAGCCCACAGCTGGTAACACCATTTTACATTCATCCAGCTCTCATCCAAAACCACTAATAGAATACATTTCATATGGACAATATCTGAGAATAAAGAGAAACTGCTCTGATCCCACGGACTATAAAAGAGAAGCTAACAATTTAAGAAAACGCCTCTTAGAACGTGGCTACAGCCACAAGTGCCTTAAAAAAGCATTTAATCGTACTCAAAATAAAAGTCGACATGAACTCTTAGCTTCTAAAAAATTTAAATCGAATGAAACTGGTAAGCGCATCATTACTACTTATTCAAATGATCACACACAGATCAATAATATCTGTAGGAAGTTTTGGCACCTTCTAACTTCAGACCCGGTGGTGGGACCTCTTGTACCCCCAAAACCAGCCATAACATACAGACGAGCAACCTCCATTGGAGACATACTCGTCCAAAGTGAATTTAAAGACTCCAACAGGGGAGATCCATGTAAAAATAGAGGAACATTTCCGTGTGGTGCCTGTGCATATTGCAAATATATGAACACAAACAAAGACATTCTTTTACCCAATGGTACCAAATTTCTGCCTAAGCACTTTGCCAACTGCCAAACTTCAGGAGTGGTTTACCTGATAAACTGCAGTTGCAACTGCTTCTATATAGGAAAAACCACTCAAAAACTATGGCAGAGATTTTATCGACATCTCAAAGCCATAAAAGACAAGGACCCTGACAGTACCTGGGGCAAACATACTCTTCAAACCCATGCCGGCATATGCCCCAAGATACGGGTGTTGGTCCTGGATCGGGTGCATCCTAGTTCCCGAGGGGGTGACTTTGACAAGCTCCTCCTCCAGCGGGAACTGAGATGGATTTCATCTTTGGACGCCACCTCTCCCCCGGGATTAAATCAGGCTTTTAATTTTAAACCGTTTTTACCTGGTTTAACATCTGGAACCTTTGATAAAGAATTGCTACACTAATACAAGAATCAGTACAACCCTTTCCTTTTCTTCCTTCTTTTCCTCCCCCCTCCCTTTTTATGTAATTATTTATTATTTAACCCCATTAGCATGGTTTGCAATATGCATCTCTTTTGCCTTGAGCACTTTGTTTGATATGACAATATGTATTCATTATAACATACTAATATATGTCAGATATATCTTTTGTATACATGGCTGTATTGAACAGCTGCTCAAAATATTTAAATATTTGTGTTAATTACATTTCTAAACATATAGGATGTCATATATGTAATTGGGCAAGCTCCCAGGAGAATATTGAATATAATTCCAACTGCAACATTTTTGAAACAAAATATTTAATGATTATTTCCATTTTATTTTTGGTTCACTCTACGGGGTGAACTATCTTTCCCGGTCCCATACGTGGCTAGCCGAGGCTCCCCGGCACGCAGGAGCCCCATGAACAGAGTGTCATGAAGCAGCACCCCCTGTTGAGGGGTGCACTGAGCGGTAGTTCAACATGTAGACGGCATCCTTTTGTTGGCCGTCACCCGGCTCGACTATCGGCAGTGATTCCCTTTACTGTCTATGCTGAGACGGATTGGTGATCCTCCGAGCGTCTGATCTCGGCACGCATGCGCACCGAGCCTGGTTGGCTCGATACCCCCGCTATCTTGCGTGCCGGCGGTCACGTCGACGTCTGACATCATCGTGCTCAATTAGCGCAGCAGCGCCGGACGCTGCGTAGACCGAGGGGTGACGTCAGCTCCCCGAACACTGCCCTGATTTGACGCTGAGACGTCCACTGGGAGGACCTCCTCTCATCTTGTTGGCTTCTCCCCTCCTCTGGCTTTCTAATTCTGGTGCCCACACCCACTGCTTGATTGGTCAATCGACCAACAACTGACCTATTTAAATGTCAGCAACAAATGTATTAGATCTCGCTGTAGAGATGAGATCCATTTGGCACCATGACACCATCATAGGTAAGACTATACTTATTGCTTACTTAAGCGAATCTTGGGGAACCACATTTATTGTTATATACAAAAATATTTCCTCACAAACAATCTCTCCATATGAGAATTGACTCCATCTCTTGCCTTTTAGGGCAGTCTCCGGTGTTTACTGGCCCATTCCTGTGAGCCTTGACGGTGCTGTGCATGGTGTATTGGAACAAAGACACTACTATATAATCAGCTTGGTGTTTTAATGGAATATTTCCAGGTCCAACATATATATTTGCTTTTTATGTCTGCCTAAATAACTTCATGGGCTTACTGATGCATATATATTTCCTTTTTGCTTCTTTTTGAAGCATATATAAGTCCTTTAATGTTTTTCATTAAACATATTACTTATCATCATTTATTGGACTAGAAATTTCCAAACTCCATGGAGCTCACCCAAAGACATCCAACTCTACATTTGTGTGTTGTCCGAAAAAGATTTTTGTGATACGTAAGTAATATTTTTCTCTATATCCCTTTATCTCACATATCAACCATAATGCTCATTTGCATGCCATGCATCATGTCTAAACACGCAATGCCTTCGCAAAACCATTTATTGTACTCTTATATATTGTTTTTCTCTTTGAATTATAGATTTAAACTTGAAACACATTGCTCAGCCCTTATACCTACCTTGAAGAAGGAACGTATTTACTTCGATATTAAACTGCCGAACATATCCGAAACATGTCGGTATTTACTTGTATCCCTTTGTACTGATGTATAGTATCTGCTCATAGGGGTGCATATGTAATGTATATTGGCCTCCAATGTGATATTCACAAAATATGTTTCCATTTCTATTGTAATTATCTCTATGTGTTGCCGAAAATATTTGTTTCATTGATGAACTTTTTATGACCTACTATAATAAAATCCTTTCTACTTTTTTAAATAAAGTTTTTGGTCAGTTCTTTACATTGCACCGGTCCGTACTATCCCAGGGGCAACCCCTTCTCCAATTTTTCAATTATTCATTGGGATGTGACCGGTTGCTTGGAACTAACCATAATACACTGCTACAGCTTCATCTTATAACCCCTTTATATTCACTTATAGCCTTCACCTTTCCCATAAGGCAAACAGGCCTACCTGTACTCAGTTCTCCCCAGGACTTATACACTATGCTATAGTGCCTGGCTACCACATCAGGGCATGCGAGAATTGACCAAAGCTGACAGGCAGAGTGGTTCAATGACAGTCCAGTTACAAGGCATGCAAGGTTCAGAGTAGTCAGGTTTAATCCAAAATCAAAAGGCAGGCAGAGTTCAGGGAATAGTTGATATCCGATCCAAAGTTGTCAACAAGGGAATCCAATCTAGCAGAGCAGGGAAGACAAACAGGGAGCCTATAACACGTATTACACACATTTTCACAAGCATGAGACTGCAGGCTTGGCTGGTTTAAATCAGGTTTGGTCTCCACCCAGAGACTGGACACATTAATCACCCTGCATTTAGACAGACTGACAAAGAGAATCCCACAGCCAAAACCAGGATCCTGGAATCAGGAGCAGGAGCGCTAGTCGCTCCTGACACCCAGACTCTCCATTACATCATGATAAATTCAAAACGTTGTGCGTGTATGTATCCGGGTGTTGCCAGCTATGGCCCCCTCTTGCAGTCTCAGAGAAGCTCAGTGCTGAGAGTTACCGGCTGTGTCTGTGAGTATGCCCGCTCTCTCTCTTCTGCTTCTTTACCCCTCCCATCCAGCAGCCACAGGCAGTAGGCAGCAGGAGGAGGACGCAGCCCCCTCATTGCACACTGGGACATGTGGTCCCTTAGAGAAATACTGCAGTGTGTGGATGGCTGAGAAGAACTACAGGTCCCATTCAGCCATGCTACCCAGGAGAAGTTAGAGGACAGTTTCTAAAAGCATTGCCTGGGAAAATGTGGAACTTTTGACACATGGTGTTGTGAGAGAGTGGACCTCTGTCTGAGTGCTCCTAGTCCACTGGAAGCCCAGCTAGGAGGGACCTGATCCAGATGCTACTGCAACTCAAAATGGGCCACAATCAGCAGCACCTGTCCTGTTGCCACAGGAGGGCTGGAGCATCCATCCACCATCCGCTCACACCGCTGTTCACCAGAGATTTCTGTCAGAGACTGAGGGAAGCCCTTCCGTTATGGACACCTGCAGCTGTAACCTGGGATTGGTAAGAAGGCTATCGACCCATTACTGACACTGTTAGCAGAGACTGAGTTGGCTAGGGTAGGACACTAACTACACCTCGTACACATTGCATCCATACCTTATTTACACGGTAATCCGGTTGAAACTATATTGCATCTACACTCAAACTGTACCACTGGTCTGCTGAACTATCCCAGCATTTGACCCATCTTTATCTGGTACCTGTCCCTCATCTACATTGCATCAGTACAAAGACTTTACTACCCGTACCGTAACTGAATGGAGGTTCATCAGTACTATTGGTAATTGCACCATTGCTTCTTAAAGGGCCCCAGTGATTGCTGGCAGAAGAAGCATCTTATGCCGCGTACACACGACCGTTTTTCATGACGAGAAAATGCAATTTTTTTATTTGGTCATTAAAAACGATTGTGTGTGGGCTCCAGAGCATTCTTCACGACGTGAAAAATGGCCATTAAAAATTTGGTACATGCTCTAATTTTGCTCGTCGTTTTTCACGTTGTCGTTTTTCTCGTCATGAAAAACGGCTGTGTGTAGGCTTTAACGACGTGAAAAAAACGTGCATGCTCAGAAGCAAGTGATGAGACGGGAGCGCTCGTTCTGGTAAAACTAGCGTTCGTAATGGAGATAGCACATTCGTCACACTGTAACGGACTGAAGAGCACAAGGCTGAAAAGCGCGAATCGTCTCTCACCAAACTTTACTAACACAAGGATCAGCAAAAGCAGCCCAAAGGGTGGCGCCATCTGAATGGAACTTCCCCTTTATAGTGCCGTTGTACATTTCATACGTCACCGCGCTTTGCTCGAGCATTTTTTTTCATGATCGTGTGTAGGCAAGGCAGACTTGAGAAGAATAACGTCGAGAAAAACTTTGTTTTTTTCAATGACATTAAAAACGGTCGTGTGTACGCGGCATTAGGGACAGTCTTAGGCCTAGCATAGCTACCAATAGTGCACTCTAACAGTATAGATCCTGTGTTTTTTAGTGCAAGTCTTACTACTGATCACTGCTGCCCTGCAGCTGGCTTTGTTACTTTTTATGCTGATCTGGATGGCAAGTTTTATGTGTTTTAATAGCCGTATTATTAATTTTACCCCTTATCTCTGTCTGCCTATTACTAACTTTAATTGACAACAATATATTACGTTTGTTTTTACTAGGTGATTTGGTGCTTGTTTTCTTTAAAATAGCATTACTTAGTGTTACTGTCAGTTATTTCCTGTAAAACTGTGCATTTGTGTACTTGGTCTGGTGTGTTAGAGGGGCTGAGGTCTTTAAAAGGGTTGAGGCCAGAAACAGAGGGCTCATCTTAACTAGCGGCTCCTTCGGGGGTAGCGCTATATGTAGATAATTTGTATTGTGCCCATTTTAGATATAAATAGGGTTTAATGAAGTCCCCCTTTAACATTCTCAGAGACCCCAATAGAGAGTTCAACTGGAGACACAGCAGAGACCTTATCTGCAGCTGTAAAAAATCTTACTCGGTTTTATATTGTATTTCATAATATACGAAGGACTAGTGTTGCTGGGAAATCCAAAGAGAAGTTAATTGTGATGACATTTAGTAGACTAGTTACTGTAAGACCATGTATCAGGAGATTTAACTACATATTTTCAATAGTAGTAATGCTTGCTCGCTGCATTAGATTACATTTCTTAGTAAAAGTGTATGCATCTTTATCCTTAGACAAAAATAACTAATCCTAAACTTTGTAAAATGTGAAAAAATACAACTATATGGTCCCAACTCGTTAATTCTGATAAGCTTATGTAGCGATACCCCCAGTTAAGAGGGCTGCCTGTATGATTTTGGGCCCTGTAGTGCACCGCTGTCAACCCCTGGCAATCGACTCTAACCTCCCTTGGCACAGTTAGTGGGGCTGATAGGATTGTGAGGCCTGTAACTCACAGCGGCACAATCCTATGACAAGAATACACAGTAATGTTTTATAACTTCCTTTACCTATTTCTTCTGTAAAGTAAAGAACACAGACACCAATATGCTTAACCCTGGTATGTTTACTTAGATTAGTGGGTGAGCAGTAAAACAGGTGGGTACATGTCATATGCAGAGCCCTGCAATAAACAGTGTTAACAAGAAAACAAGTATTCAATGTTATGCAACTCTAACAGTCCCTTTTGCAGCTACTTCCCCTCGTGGGCAATATGGCGCCCATGAATGTCTACGCTACCCAGTCAGGCCTGACTGAACTAAAGTTGAAGTTCTGTAGGGAAATCTTTGCTAGCAACGGTGGTGCACTTGAAGAACAGAATTTGTAATCCACCAAGGTAACAAAGGTACTGTGTCTGTTTATGAGCAGGTGCTCTCTCACCCAACCGGACCAGTCCGCGTCCGTTTCTTCCGCTGCAGTGTCTAAGTACACCGGTCCACCGACATCCGGGTCTTCGGTCCTCCTCGCAAAGGTGCAGTATCAAGGGGAGACGTCCCTCAGGTTCCTCGGTGCGTGCGGAAGGCTCTTTTGAGAAAACGGCCAGGCTTCCGGCCTAAAGTCACAGGAGCTCAGATAGCAGTTCAGCTTGCTGGGCGGGCGGTGTCCAAAGAGAAAGAACCGGGCTCCGCCTCTCCCTTATAAAGTCCACCCCAGCAGTCCTTGCGTGGGGCAAGGCACCCTGGGTACCTAAAAGGGTACTGGGTAATGTAGTCTCTGAGGGGTTCAAAAGGTAATACCCCGCTACACTTATATTTGAAGACTCCCTGGAGAGATGCATATTTTTTCATAAGGTAGCTGGTAAATTTACAGTAACTAGTGCAAGGCACCCATAAGTATTATGTATTATGTTGTAATGATGGAAACTGCAAGAATTTGGGTACACTTAAAATAAGAGAAGGATTCCCTGCAAAGCAAGTAGTTATTACTGTTATGTAGCTGAAAAGCATAAAGGAGTGTCAACTAGTGGTGGCCCGTCCATTAGGGGCACCCAGGTGCTGCCCTCTCTCTCCTTTCCCCCCTATATGCAGTGAAAAGATTCATGCAAAGCATGAATCTATCCACTGCTGCCGTGGCCAGGGCTGGACTTACCATTGGGCTTGACTGGGCTCAAGCCCATGGGCCCCGCTCAATAGGGGGACCTGCCTGTTAAAGTCTCCTTACTTTTTTCTTTGATTATTTCTCCAGCGTATGCGCTTCCCGTCCACTGAGTCACGTTCCCATTGCGATCCGCCCTATACGCTTGCTACGCAAGCTGCGTAGGGCCCCCGCAATGTACTCAGGGCCCCCGCCTCCCCCTCGTGTCCTTCTCCATACACGTGACGTAAATAGGAAGCGCCCGCCCTGAGCAGATAAGGGCCCCCCTGTACTGTGCAGGCACAGCACGGCACTTGCGCAGTATGAACCTGAACTGAGCCTCCGAAAATAGCCAAACATGTAGAGCTGAGACAGAGTCAGCTCTAGACAGCAAGCCGAGGCGCCGCGCCTGCGCAGTACAGGGGGGTCCTTATCCGCCAGGGGAACTTATTCGGCAGAACACCAGAGGCTGTTGAAAGGTAAACCAGTTTCAAGGCTCTGTCTGCACAATCACAATGTAATTATTGTATAATGAACACTTGTCGCTGCTAGTTGACCTTCGTTTTGTCACGGTTTTTATTAGGCTGGTCAGATGGTAATTACTATGACGTAACTCATAGGGAAAAGGGAATATTTCTGTAATGACTAATGAATGATTTTTATTATTTATCTCTCGTTTTCCTAAAGACTCCAGTGAGTGCACAAGTGGGCCTTTTGTTTCTTTCGGGACCAAGAAATATTGGTTGTGGATATTTTAGCGGCGGCAGAGTCATTGGTGTGCAGGGGGTAGCAAATAGGCGTTAAAGAGCTTGTTATACGTTTAAGATGGATAGCTGAATTGATAGATCGATAGATAGATACACATATTTTTATTGTGGTGTAGGATATGGGCCTGCTGTCCCTCCATCTCTCTTTCTCTCTCTCTCTCCCTCTTTCTCTCCTTTATTTCTCTCTTTCTCTCCCTCTTTCTTTCTTTCTTTCTTTCTCCCTCCATCCCTCATTCATCTCAGACTCCAACCACACCCCCTTTGGTGCCACACCCATTTGAGCCACGCCCACTATTTTGTGTGAACCACGCCCATTTTTTGTAATGTGTAGAAAGTAGGGCTCGAAAGTGACTCAAGCCCAGGGGCCCCCACCACCCTAAGTCCTGCCCTGGCCGTGGCCGGCCCCTATTCATGTGTCCGGCCCCTTTCGGGTCACTGGGCATATGAATTAGATCGGGCAGGTTTTTCTTTGAAGCACCTGATTAGAGCCATAGGCTCTAATAGACTTCAAAATAGGGTGGATTCCGGACGCAGAGCATTGCGTCTGGAGCCCACCCAGGTGTGTTGCAACAGCGAATTAAAATCACCTGAGGCCAGCTAGGGATTACCTAAGGCCATTGGTGACAATATTTTTAAAATACAGCCAGTATATTTACCTGAATCTTTCTTTACCTTAGCTTCCTGAAATCTTATTGGTGACAGGTGGAAAAAACAGAGTAGAAAGATTAATAACTTTATCAATATGCTGCTGTTCCTTCATTTTAAAATGCACAGGGTAGGAGCTGGTTGGTAACCAAATCATATTGCTTAACTGAAGATTGTATCGTCACTAGGATATGCTGTCTAGCAGGGGCATCCAAGTCTCAATTTGTACAGGTAAGATAGCTCGCGTATATGCATTTTAACAGTGTACTTTGTGTCCTGGATTCCAGAATAACATTTCTGAATCAAATACATAATAATCTTAAACTGTATGTATTATAAACATGGTCTTCAAATGTTATTGTAGGTGTCCTTCCTACATTTTCTTCCACCCTGGGATTCAGAAGAAGCAAAAGTTGGGACTGGGCCCCAATCTAAAGAAAATGTTATACAGATAGCACAGAAAATGAATACTTTATTATATCGCCCACAGATGTTATTCCGATTATACCTTATAACTGAAGCACTTAGTAATCACACTGTAAAGCAAAACTAATGTATTGCATTTGAATCCAGTACAAAAGTGATTTATTGTTTCTCCACTTCAGCTACATACCATATTATTCACTAACTGCTTTGCAATTAGAACTTTTGAAAGATTTTTTTTTATTGTAAATGTTTTTCTATTTTGCAATTACTTTCCCTAATTCTATCTCTCAAAACCAAAAAGAAACTATTTTACAGCAATTTAAGTTTGCAAAAATGTTCTGCATTGATGAGTTGAAAAACATTCTATTTTTTCCAGTTTGAATCCCTGAATAATAAACACAAAATTATATTGTCTATCATGTTTCTGTGGTTACAAATGTCTGATTAAGTGTTTAAAACCATATAACAATTCTGTTTTCTTTTTGTATTTCTTCAGTTTCCCTGACCCATAGCTTTGGCTCTAATTATTATATTGAATTTTGAATGCACTTTTAATCATGTATTTATTGCATAAGATATGATGATAGTCAAAAGATATTCATGGCCATGAACTATTGCATAATGTGAATGATTCTGAAACATATAAATGTCTAACCATGTGTGAATGCAAAATGATCACTTTAAATGAGCACTGATCTCAGATTAAAAAAGCATTGATAAGCTAAGTTAGGTGCATTGCTCTATTGGAGTTTTGGATTAATGTTTCCTTTTGTAGACATTTGTAAAAAGTTTTAGCTAAACTTATGCAATCTTTGTTTTTCAAAACGAAAAAAAAAATATGTCTTAAGCCCTGTACACACGATCTGATTTCCGATGGAATCAAATCCGATGGATTTTTCCATCGGAATTCTGATGAAGCTGACTTCCATCAGTCTTGCCTACATACCATCAGACAAAATTCTGACCGTCCCAAACGCTGTAACGTAAAACACGTACGACGGCACTATAAATGGGAAGTTCAAATCCAATGGCGCCACCCTTTGGGCTGCTTTTGCTGATTTCGTGTTACCGCGTGTTAGTAAAAGTTTGGTAAGAGCCGATTCGCGCTTTTTAGTCTCTGTGCTTTTCAGTCCATTACAGCATGATGAATGTGCTATCTCCATTACGAACGCTAGTTTTACCAGAACGAGCACTCCCGTCTCCTAATTCAGTCTGAGCATGCGTGGGGTTTTTCTCTGATGGAGTTCCACACAGACGATCGGAATTTCCTAGTGGTTTTTTTTCCATTGGAAAAATTTAAAACATGTTCTATTTTTTTTCACTGAGGGAAATAAGTCTGATGGGACCCACACACGATTGGTTTGTCCGATGAAAACAGTCCATCGGACTGTTTTCATCAGTCAAACCGATCGTGTTTACGGGGCTTTAAAGTTATCTAAACAACAGCACAGCAGTGGCTGACTGCATTTCTGATTAAAACTTAAGGCAGCCCATAGCAGTTGAACAAAAAAAAATGATTCAAGTCCCTCACACATTTGAGGTGGATGGGGGAATATTCCCTGCTGAGCTGCAAGCAGCACTGATTGAGTAGAGAAAATCTGACAGGGTGGTCAGGACTTCCCTGCCCATACACGGATCAAAATTTGGCCAATGCCTGCTGAATTTCAATTAATGTATGGGCGGCTTTAGTCTTAGACCTACAATGAGGAATGAGTCACTGTGATCATTTTTTCAGCTCTGTTCAGCCTGAGCTATTGATGATTGGAAACATAGGAAATAAGATCTCAACAAAGCTAAGAACTTCACCTGCTGGCTAGCAAACATATGCAAAATATTAACTGATAATATTTCATGTTGTCATATAATATATGTATTATCACATATAAAAGTTCATAATAAAGATAAGGAACTTCCTACAAATTGGCCACTGGCACAACAGTTTTATAATATAGTTTGTGAGCTTCCTTTTTCACAGAAATGCCGTGTGCACACGTTCGGATTTCCTATGGATTCTAATCCGATGGATTTTTCCATCGTAAATCCGATGAAGCTGACTTCCATCAGTCTTGCCTACACACCATCAGTCAAAAATCTGACGGTCCCAAACGCTGTGACGTAAAACACTCCGACAAGTCGAGAAAAATGAAGTTCAATGCTTCTGAGCATGCGTCAACTTGATTCTGAGCATGTGTGGGTTTTTTGTCCGATGGAGTTCCACACAGACGATCGGAGTTTGCTATTGTTTTTTTTCCCATCGGATAAATTTAAAACATGTTCTATTTTTTCTCACCGATGGAAAAAAGACCGATGGGGCCCATACACGATCGGTTTGTCCGATGAGAAAAGTCCATTGGACTGTTTTCATCTGTAAAACCGATCGTGTGTACACGGCATTATACAATGCATTGTCTTAAAAGTTAAAAAAAAATTCATTACAGAGTGTACCATAACTGAACCACCTCCCATCTCTGTATCCCCAATTATTCTGTCCCATTAATCTTGCAATAAAAATGAGAGTGTATTATCTGAGAGACAGTCAAAATATTGTACAGTGCCTGGACATTATGTAAGCAGGCTAATTATGGCACAATAGTAGAAATTAGGGGGTATTAGTTGGGAGACAATAGCCACATATAAAGTGGCTGAACAGCGCAGCTCCAGATGGCAACATGTCAAAAAAAGCTTTATTATAATCACCCCCAATTCTGTGGGTCTAAGCCCCTTACTCCATGGTCTTTGAGTTAGAACCCTTCCCCTTTATAATCTAGTGGAAATTCCTGGCCTGGCTTAGAGTGGCAGATTCCCAGGTGCAATTCTTTTTTTTTTTTTTTTAAGGTTGGGGGTGCTTCTGTTATTTAAAAAAAAAAACATATATACAGCTGTGCTCATAAGTTTACATACCCTGGCAGAATTTATGATTTCTTGGCCATTTTTCAGAGAATATGAATGATAACACAAAATGTTTCTTTCGCTCATGGTTAGTGTTTGACTGAAGCCATTTATTTTCAATCAACTGTGTTTACTATTTTTAAATCATAATGGCAACAGAAATTACCCAAATGACTCTGATCAAAAGTTTACATACACAAGTTCTTAATACCATGTATTGCCCCCTTTAACATCAATGACAGCTTGAAGTCTTTTGTGGTATTTGTGGATGATGCTCTTTATCTTCTCAGATGGTAAACCTGCCCATTCCTCTTGGCAAAAAGCCTCCAGTTCCTGTCAATTATTGGGCTTTCTTG
Organism: Rana muscosa; assembly: GCA_029206835.1. Lineage (NCBI taxonomy): Eukaryota > Metazoa > Chordata > Amphibia > Anura > Ranidae > Rana > Rana muscosa. The sequence continues at coordinate 709,114,297 of CM055118.1, forward strand.
CATGAACTGCACGTTTGAGATCTCCCCAGAGTGGCTCAATGATATTGAGGTCAGGAGACTGAGATGGCCACTCCAGAACCTTCACTTTATTCTGCTGTAGCCAATGATAGGTTGATTGGCCTTGTGTTTTGGATCATTGTCATGTTGGAATGTTTAAGTATCTCCCAGGCGCAGCTTCCTGGCCGATGAATGAAAATGTTCCTCCAGTATTTTTTGATAACATACTGCATTCATCTTGCCAACAATTTTGACCAAATTTCCTTTGCTTTTGTAGCTCACACATCCCCAAAACATCAGCGATCCTCATCATAGACCTTGTTGACTCCTCTCCAAATGTAGCGTTTATGGTTGTGGTCAAAAAGCTAAATTTTGGTCTCATCACTCTAAATGACTTTGTGCCACAAGGTTTGAGGCTTGTCTCTGTGCTGTTTAGCGTATTGTAAGCGGGATACTTTGTGGCATTTGCGTAGTAATGGTTTTCTTCTGGCAACTCGACCTCGCAGCCCATCTTTCTTCAAGTGCCTCTTTATTGTGCATCTTGAAACAGCCACACCACATGTTTTCAGAGTCCTGTATTTCACGTGAAGTTATTTGTGGGTTTTTCTTTGCATCCTGAACAATTTTCCTGGCAGTTGTGGCTAAAATTTGAGTTGGTCTACCTGACCGTGGTTTGGTTTCAACAGAACCCCTCATTTTCCACTTCTTGATTAGAGTTTGAACACTGCTGATTGGCATTCTCAATTCCTTAGAAATCTTTTTATATCCCTTCCTGTTTTATACAGTTCAACTACCTTTTTTCCCGCAGATCCTTTGACAATTCTTTTGCTTTCTCCATGACTCAGAATCCAGAAACGTCAGTGCAGCACTGGATGAAAGATGCAAGGATCAGTCAGGAGTCTAGAAACTCATTGATCTTTTATACACACACACTAATTACAAGCAAACAGATCACATGTGAGGATGGTTACCTTTAATAGCCATTCAAACCCATTTGTGTCAACCTGTATGCATGTTATCAGGCCAAAATCACCAGGGTATGTAAACTTTTGATCAGGGTCATTTGGGTAGTTTCTGTTGCCATTATGATTTAAAAAGAGTAAACACAGTTGATTGATAATAAATGACTTCAGCCAAACACCAACCATGAGTGAAAGAAATGTTTTTGTGTTATCATTCATATTCTCTGAAAAATGGCCAAGAAATCATAAATTCTGTCAGGGCATGTAAACTTATGAGCACAACTGTATATATATGTAGCGATACCTCCAACTAAGAAGGCCGCAGATTTAGTTTGGGCCCTGAAGACAGCTCCGCCAACCCCCGGCAATATGCTCTACCCCCTACTGGCACAGCTAGTACTGACAGTAAATTATATCTCTTATACTGTATGAATAACTGAGCATTGAGACAATATTAAATTGAAATAAATGTAAGATTTTACTTAAGCTCTTGGTAAAGAAAAGGGTAACATCAATGACAGTTTACAGAATAATCATTTGTAATGCAGAGCCCAGCCACACTAACACACTATATGGTTAACACATAACAAGTGCGCCACGCGGGCGACCGTTAGCTAAGTGCCCTGTGGCGCAGTAACCAAACCACCTCAGAAACCCCCACCAGGCCTGGTTCTGATATCTACAACTTAGTCCTTTTTTCTTCACCGGCAGATCTTTAACGGTGGTGCACATTAACAGAGTACAAAACTTTGTAATCCAATGGGGTAGGTAAAGATGGAGTAGAAACTTGACTATGCGAACAGTAGGTTCAGTTCTAACAAGGGTCTTCAATAAAAGCACTAAGAACAACTCATAGGCCACGGCAGTCTATAGGCCTATATGCAGTAACAGTATATCGGTTGGGCATATGCCCTCTCACCCGCCCGGACTACGGTCCCAGTCCGGGAACTTCCACCTGTTGTGTCCTCACACACACACTCCGTCTCTTCAGCGATCGGGTCCCCGATCCAACAAGGCTGTAGTGAAGCGAAGTCAGATGCCACCCAGGCTCGCAGAGGGGTGGAAGGCTCTTTGGTGCTGCGCAAGGCCTCAGGCTTCAGGCCCTGCACTCCGACACGTCCGCACAGGAGGATCAGTCTCTGAAGTCTTGTGTCCCAAAGAGGCCGAGCCCAGCCTCGCCTCCTCCTTTTATAACCCCTCCCATGAGTCTCTGCGGCGGAACATTGCCGAATGGGGTTCTGGGTAATGTAGTCTCTCTGCATTAAAGGGGAACACCCCGCTACACACTCCCCCCACTTGAACTCTTTGGTCCCCAAAGATAAACCTTAACAAAGACTATGTACAACTCTAGACAATTCTACAAACGATGTTGGCATAGGGAATTCCCACCAAAACTGAGGAGCAGAATTCCCTTGCCCACAGGTCACATTATCATAGGTGGCCTGCCTAGCTGTGCCAGAGAGTGAGCTGGGGTTGCCCTCCACTAAATGGACAGTGGAGGGATCCGGATTTTCAGCATTCCTCCTAGCGGTAACTACAGAATCCTCTGAGCTATTCCCCATTTGTGGGTAGGTCAGCTTCTTAGGAGGCCGGATGACTCTTTGAGCCCTTTGCTCTCTTGGGATTTCTGGCTCTGGTGCCACAGACTCCTCTTCCTCTGAGCAACCATCATGGGCATCTTCCCAGTAATCTGCTGAGGGACTAGAGGGGATGAATTCTGTGGCTTCTGGGTTCAGTGTTTCATCTGTGGTGTCTTCAGTGGTTGGTAGGTCTATGGTAGAAGTTCCTGGAGTTGGGGAAGGCCACAGCCAATTAAGTTCTCCATCCTCATCTCCACTAAGTTGAGAGGCCTCTCCATCTTCAGCTCGGGAGGCCTGCAACCGAGTGTTCGGCCTAGGAGTATCCAGGATAGAGGCCGGTTCAGGGGAGTCTCCCACGGGAGGTATTCTAACTGCCTCAGCAAGTGGGAGCAGGTGGTTTCGATGCCACGTCTTCAGAGGGCCCACCTTTCCTTCCGGCTTCAACTTGTAGACAGGCAGGCCCGGCAACTTCCTACAGATGACATAAGGTTCAGATCTCCATCTATCTGCAAGTTTGTGCTTCCCAGGGACCCCCAGATTGCGTAACAGTACTCGATCCCCGGGCTGTAGGTCTTGTACCCGGACCTTCAAGTCAAAGTTTCTTTTGTTTCGAGCTCCCCTTTGATCTGAGGCCGCTTGAGCTTGTTCATAGGCTACTTTCAGGCTGTGTCTGAGCCTGTCCACATATCCTTTGTGGGATGTGGCTGAGGAATGGTCCAGAGAGGTGCCAAAGGCCAAGTCCACAGGTAGTCTTGCTTCTCTCCCAAACATGAGTCGATATGGGGAGTAGCATGTAGCATCACTGATGGTGCAGTTGTAAGCATGCACTAGGGCTGCTATATGTTTGCTCCAATGTTGCTTTTTCTCACTTTCCAGAGTCCCCAACATGTTGAGCAAGGTTCGGTTAAACCTTTCCGGCTGAGCATCTCCTTGTGGGTGGTAAGGTGTAGTTTGAGTCTTCTTGATTCCCAACGAATCCAGGAGTTTCCGGATCAGTTTACTCTCAAAGTCCCTTCCTTGTTCTGAATGAAGTCGCTGTGGCAGCCCATAATGGACAAAGTACTTCTCCATAAGTACCTTGGCTACGGTGGAGGCCTTCTGATCTTTGGTTGGGAAAGCTTGGGCATACCGGGTGAAATGGTCAGTTATCACCAGAACATTTCCTAGTCCACTCAGGTCGGGTTCAAGGCAGAGAAAGTCAATGCATACCAGATCCATTGGGCCCTGACTTTGTAGATGGCCCATTGGGGCAGCTTGATGGGGTAAAGTCTTCCTCTGGATGCATCGTGCACATGAGTGGCAGTACTTTTCTACCTCTGCCCTCATGCAGGGCCAATAGAACCGACTTCTGACAAGTTGAAAGGTCCTTTCAGCCCCTAGATGGCCATGATTGTCATGCAGGGCAATCAGAACAGTCTCTCGATGTTTCTCTGGGAGGAACAGCTGCCACTTATCTTCTGAGTCATCAGAGGGGCCCCTTCGGTAGACCACTCCCTGATGTACCTGCAATCTGTCCCATTCTTTCCTCAACAGGCGAGCTTCCCTTGAGGGATGATGCAGGAGTTTGTTTGGATCCTGATTCTCCAGCGCCTCCAGGACCAATCTCCCCATGGGGTCTTCCAATTGGTCACTCCTCAACTCCTTCTTGGACAATCTCGGCAGGTTGTCTTCGTCCAATTGAGTCACCCCACAGTAGTGTTTTGGGACCCCCACCATGGTAACTCCTATTTCTTCTGCTCTGGAGCCTCCTCTGGCCTGGAATTCAGCTCCTTGACAAAGGGCCCGCACCCCCTCAGGGGCCACTTGGGTCCAATCTTCTACATTACTGGTGGGGGCATGAAATCTCCTGGACAGAGCGTCTGCGTCTCTATTCCCAACCCCTGGCCTATACTTTAGGCTGAAGTTGAATCCAGACAGTGCGGCCAGCCACCTGTGTCCAGTGGCGTCCAGCTTGGCCGTGGTGAAAAGGTAGGTAAGGGGGTTGTTGTCGGTCTTCACAGTGAACTCCGCCCCATACAGGTAGTCTTTGAGCTTGTCTACTACCGCCCACTTAAGGGCCAGGAACTCCAGCTTGTGAGTGGGGTAGTTCTTTTCAGAGGGGGTCAAGCTCCTGCTCACATAGGCAACAGGCCGTTGTTGCCCTTCATGTTCTTGATAAAGTACTCCTCCCAGACCGTCATGACTAGCATCTACGTGTAGTTCATAGGGCTTGGTTGGGTCTGCGTAGGCCAAGACTGGGGCAGTGGTTAGGCTCTCCTTTAATGCCTGGAAGGCCTCTTCACACTTCTGGTTCCACTGATTTCTGACTGATTCTCCCGGCTTCCTGGGCCCTGAGTCATCCTCTTCTCCCTCAGTCTTTAGCAGTTCATTTAATGGTCTAGCAATTCGGGCGAATCCCTCCACAAACCTCCTATAGTAGGAGCAGAAACCCAAGAAGGATCTGAGTTCTGTTACTGTAGTGGGCCGTGGCCAGGAGGTAACTGCCTCCAATTTCTCGGGGTCTGTGGCCACCCCTTCTTCGGAAACTATGTGCCCCAGATAGTTCACAGAAGACTGGTAGAACCGACACTTTTCAGGCGAAAGTTTGAGTCCCTCCTCACTGAGTCTCCTCAAGACTTTTTCCAGCCTCTCCTCATGTTCCTCCAGGGTTCTTCCAAAGACTATGACATCGTCCAGGTACACAAGGACTTCAATAAGGTTCATGTCTCCTACAGTCTTCTCCATAAGACGCTGGAAAGTAGCTGGGGCTCCAGACAGACCTTGGGGCATCCGGTCGAATTCAAAGAACCCTACTGGGGTTATGAAAGCTGTCTTCTCCTTGTCTTCTGGGTGCATAGGGATCTGATAGTACCCGCTCTTGAGATCCATAACACTGAACCACTTGGCTCCAGACAAACTCTGTAGGGCATCCTCTATCCTTGGAGTAGTATACTGGTCGGGTATGGTTCTCCTGTTGAGAGTCCTGTAGTCGATACAGAGCCTCAATGACCCATTCTTCTTCCTGACCACCACTATCGGGGATGCATAGGGGCTTCTAGATTCCCGTATCACTCCAGTCCTCTTGAGCTCTGAGAGTTGTTCCCTTAGATCCTCCAGATCTGGTAGTGGGACCCGCCTGACCCTCTCTCTGAAGGGCTTATCTTCCTGGAGGCGGATCCGATGGGTGGCACTCCTTGCACACCCCACATCGAACTCATCTTTAGAGAAGATCCTCTCCCATCTGTTCAGCTGGGCCTTGGCTCTCTCTTTCCAAGCCCTGGGCAGATTCGGGTTTTCCATGGATATCTTCTCCCAAGCATTTCCTCCTTCGCCCACCTCTGACAGGTTGACAGGGGCAGCAGGGCTCACCTGGCCCAGCAGCATCCTGGCTGGGACCTCCATGGGGCCATGCGTATTGTTCCTAACACTCACTGGGACTCTACAATAGGCCTTCTTTAGGGCTTTCAGCAGAATCACTTCTGGTATCACTTCCAGACCGTGGGACCCTTTTCCTGGATCAGATTCTAACATGACAAAGGGTCCAGGCTGCTCCCAAGTAAGCTTCACAGTGCCTCTGAGACAGGTTACTTCCCGGGCTGCAGCACTATCCCTCCTCTTCCAAGTCTCCACACCTTCCCTATCCCCTCTCCTGGGGTCTTCTGCTCTAAGACCAGCCTTTGGTAAGCTGTCTTCAGCATGGGGTGGATCTTGGTGACCGCCGCCCCTTTCTCTTTCACTAGAGGGGTCAGAAGTCTTCGGACCAGGTCCGTGTTTGTCCCTATTATCAGGGAACTCTTGTTGGCTCCTGGTGGCCGAGGGCACACAACTGCCAGGGTGTCAAACACTTCGGTTTTCCCAGCCACAGATGGGTCAAAGGTCATCCTGACAGGCAGATAGCCATCGTAGGGGAAGTTCTGGGTTCCAATCCCACATATCTCTAGTCCCTCTATTTTCCGGATGGGTAGGTGACTCAAGTACTTATCGTAAAAGTCTCTGTATAGCAGGGTTACTTGCGCCCCAGTATCTAAGATTGCTCTGGTGTAGACTCCCTCCACTTGAATGGACACTATAGGAGATGGGCCTACCAGCTTCTCCGGGAAAGGCCCGGCAGGGGTCGCTTTCTTCAGACTTTTTTTCTTTGAACCTCCTCTCGTCCAATCCCCTTTGGACTTCAGTCTTTCTTGAGCCTGGTATGCATTGACTCCCCCCCTTTACTGGGTGTAGGGACCCGCTGAGGGACACTATTGTTTTTCCTAGGTGTGCACCCCCTCTGGGGAGTGCTGTGCCTCTTCTGAGGGGTCTTACCCTCTTTGTCTGGGGTGTATCTCTGTTGAGGAATGTTGTGTTTCCCCCGAGGCGTTTTATCTCCTGTTGTTTTCTGCTTGCTTTCAGCTTGAAGCTCACTGAAGGTGATGGGCACCCGGTTGACTCCTTCACCGGGGCCCTCTGAAGTTTCCCGCCGGCTTGCGGTTGTCTATTTTCTTCTTTTTGGGACTGGAGCATGTAGCCGCAATATGCCCAATTCCTCCACAGTTAAAGCAGACGATATCTCCCCATTCTTGTAAAGATGCGGGTGCTGAGGCAACTGGGAATAATTCCTTCCTTGGTACTTCTCTCTTGGGACTCTCTGTGTCTTTTTCCATCAGAGAGGTCAACATCTCTAACACCTTGGACATTTGAGCTTTCAGGGTGTCTATCTCTGAATCTCTTTCAGGGGTCATTACTGGATTGACTAGCACCTGTGCGGGTACAACATTTGTCCTAATCAACTGCTGGTCCTGTTGCAGTGCCTCCTCATCTCTGATGATTTTTATCAAGTCAGCATAAGTCAGCAACGTTCCTCCTCCTGAGGTTTTCAGGTGCAACCAGACTGGATCCGAGCGCAGTGCTCCCTTTAAGACTTGCTTCATTCTTGCCGCATCTGTGTCTTGGGGCCTCATCCCCTTCTTTTTTTTTTTTTTTAACAGAGAAATTTTATTCGACAAATCAGCATTGCAATACAACCAGTAAATCGCACATCCAATAGTACAGAACAAACAAACAGGATAATGCGTCACATCCGGGGGATCACACCCCCCTCATTCGTTACTTAATGCAAATAATCAACAAACAAGCATTGGCCCACCCCCTATCATGCTTAACAACGACTCTAGTTCATCCCACCCCGGCCGTACAATAACCCTAAGTAGCAGTTAAGTCCAGGAGCCAAGAGGGGCGGGGGGGGAGAGGAACCGCCCCCCAACAAACAGCCCAGTCAGCCACACCCAGGGGGGCTCCAAGTCAGAGCGAGTGGTCTGCCATGAAGACCAAACTCTGTCGAACTTTGCGGGGCACCGTCTACTCTCGTAAGTCAGTTTATAGAGAGGAAGTACTGAATCGACTGAGCGCTGCCAAGCAGCGCATGTGGGGGGGTCCTCAGATTTCCACTTGAGCAGAATTTCCCGCCTAGCATAAAATAGTGAGAAGGTCAAGCAGAGTTTACAATATCTATCCCCTTCCACGTCCTCCATATGATTTAGTAGTAGGATCTTGGGGTCAGTCGGCACGTTTAAGCCAGTCACTTCAGTCAGTCTGGAAGCCACATCCTCCCAATAGGGCTGGAGTTTCGAACACGACCAGACCATGTGCCAAAATGTACCTGTCTCCTGCCTGCATCTCTGACAATTGGGATCTCGCTGCGGGTAAATACGTGCTAGCCTCTGCGGGGTGTAGTAGGCTCTGTGGAGAAATTTAAATTGTATAAACCTATCCTTTGCTGCAATCATAACGGGGATATAGGATGAGAGGCAGTCCCGCCACTCCTCCTCATCTAGCGACGGAATATCAGCCCTCCATTCATCCCACGGTTTGGTAAGCTTAGCATCATACTGTACCGTGAGGTATAGGTACAGGGACGAGAGGGGTCGGTCCATAAGAGCGGAGGAGAAGAGTCGCTCAATAGAGTCTGACTCCAGGGTTATAGGCTCCGGGAATTGGGCCTCAAAGGCATGTCTCAGCTGCCAGTACCTAAATTGGAAAGAGACCGGGAGGAGATACTCCTGCCTGAGTTCCCGGAAAGACATAATTGTACCCGCTTTCACTATATGTTTCAGAGTAACGATCCCCTTTTTTGCCCACAGGGATGGATCTGGGATACTGTTCATGTGAGGCAGCATAGGGTTAGCCCACAAGGGTATATGCGGGGATACCAGGTTGGGCCGCCGGTACATTAGTCGAGCCTCCTGCCAGACCTTAACTGTGGTCCGCATGAGGGTCGTCATACAGGGGCTGGCCCTGAGGCCGCGAAAAGGTAAATTGCTCAAGGCCGCATAGGAGCCCAAAATAGCCGCCTCTAGTGTGACCGCCGGGTTCTGTCTAGGCTGGGAGAACCACCATCTCACCGTAACCAGGACAGCCGCCCAGTAATAAAGCAGGAAGTTAGGGAGCGCCAGTCCCCCCCCAGACAAGGACAAATACAAGATCCTCCTCGCCACTCGGGGGGGTCTCCCAGCCCAGACAAAAGAGATCAACAAGCTGTCCAACCTCCGGAAGAACGACCTAGGGATGTACGAGGGGGTACTGCGAAAGAAGTACAGGAATTTTGGGAGAAAGACCATCTTCAAAAGGTTGACTCTACCCACCGGCGTCAGAGGGAGGGACCGCCACACCGCGCACTTGGTCACTAGTTGGGCCATGAGTGGTTGTATGTTTTTGCCAACATAATCTCCGATTTTGCCGCTAATCTTGATGCCCAGGTACGTAAATTCATCTACCCATTTGAGGTGCGTTTGTGTCGTGGGCCGCGGGGTCGAGGGACATAGAGGAAACAAGATCGATTTGTCCCAGTTGATACGAATACCGGAGTAGCCCCCAAATTGGTTAATCAGATCTAAAGCTACCTGCAGGGATGATGAGGCATCCGCCAGGTATAGCAGGGCATCATCCGCATATAGAGACAGCTTTTCTTCAATTGGGCCTATTTGTAATCCCCGGACCCTCGGCTCCGCTCTCAACAGGATGGCCAGTGGTTCCATAGCAAGGGCAAATAAACCCGGGGAGAGGGGGCACCCCTGTCTCGTGCCGCGGCCCAAGGGGAAGACGTCTGATAGGCAGCCGTTGGTCCGAATTCTAGCAGATGGGGAGCTATATAACATGAGTACCCATTTCAGGAAGCCTGGCCCGAACCCGAAGCCGTCGAGCACCCCCCAGAGGTAGCCCCACTCCACAGAGTCGAAGGCCTTCTCTGCGTCAAGTGAGGCCACCACTCCCGTCGACCCCTCGCCAGCCCCATCAACGTGGGTGAGGAGGCGTCTAATGTTGATATCCGTTCCTCTACCTGGCATAAAGCCCGTTTGATCCGAGTGTACCAGGGCAGTAATGACAGAGTTCAGTCTTGTTGCCAAGATCTTAGCCAGGATCTTCGCATCCACGTTCAGCAACGAGATAGGGCGATACGAGGAACAGAGGGAAGGGTCCTTCCCCGGCTTCGGGATCACCACTATGACCGCCTCACCCATGGAAACAGGGAGCTCTCCCTGCTGCACGGACACCGTGAATAGGGAATGTAGTCTGGGCACTAGTTCGTCTGCATAATGTTTGTAGAACTCCACAGGAATTCCATCAGGCCCGGGCGTCTTGCCAGATTGCATAGATTTAAGGGCCCGCTGGATCTCCTTCACCGTGATAGGGGCATTGAGCCGCTCTCGGTAGGTCTCCGTAAGGACCGGAATGTCAATGTCCCCCAAATACTTCACCAGGTCCTCATCACCATAATCCACCCTTGACTCATAGAGTGCACGGTAGAAGTCCCTCATCCCCTTTTTCAACACAATCTTGCACAACAACCTGTTCAGTCTTCTAACATATTCGGAAAGTTTCTCCTCCGGTTGCTGGAAAGTATGTTCAAACTGGTAGACCATCTCAGTCACCTTTTCCAATTGACCAAACTCTTCTTGCAGCATGGCTAGACAGTCTTGAGCCGTGCAATCTGCATTCCCAAGCCGAAAACTTTTCACTGCTTCTGCTGCTGCGCCTTTAAGGCTTTCCATCACTCGTTGCCTCTTCTGCGCTTCAGGCACCTCCCATGCCTCTACTGCCTGCAATGCCTGCTCCACCCAGGTGTCAAAGTCTTCTTCCCCTGCGGGGACAGGGAGCTTCCCTGAGAATGTCTTTAGTCTCCGGTAGCTAGTCTCTACATGCACCGTGTTTGCCTTCTGACACTTGGTTAGCAGATCCCCTATCGCACCTATCAGTTCTGGTGATATAACAGTGGCAGGTGCAGGCGCCACCGGGGGCGTCGCCCTGTCCCCTTTTTCCGGTGAGGTACGGGCCGCAGCCTGCGGTGATCCCATTGGTGATGGTTCCTTTCTTTCAGTTACCGCGTGCGCCAACCTATAGGTTCTGTTGTCTGGCGTCCGCACACACTTGCGCTTACAGGCCTCTGGCATCCTGTTCCAGTACTCCACTAATGCATACTGATATGAGATGTCTGGGTCTGACTTTATCTCCGTCACCCACGGTGTGTGATTTGGGGACACTGACTTCATCAACTCCTCTACCGTTTCAGTCGACCATTCCTCCCCAGGGAGGCTGATGACTATCGACTGGTTTGGCTCTGCGTTAGAGGCTTTGCACCACTCTTCTACCGCTCGTGGATCCATGGGGTCCATGCCAGCACCTCTGGCGTTCACTTGCTGCATCAGGATCCCGGACGAGAACCCCCACGTGTAGCGATACCTCCAACTAAGAAGGCCGCAGATTTAGTTTGGGCCCTGAAGACAGCTCCGCCAACCCCCGGCAATATGCTCTACCCCCTACTGGCACAGCTAGTACTGACAGTAAATTATATCTCTTATTCTGTATGAATAACTGAGCATTGAGACAATATTAAATTGAAATAAATGTAAGATTTTATTTAAGCTCTTGGTAAAGAAAAGGGTAACATCAATGACAGTTTACAGAATAATCATTTGTAATGCAGAGCCCAGCCACACTAACACACTATATGGTTAACACATAACAAGTGCGCCACGCGGGCGACCGTTAGCTAAGTGCCCTGTGGCGCAGTAACCAAACCACCTCAGAAACCCCCACCAGGCCTGGTTCTGATATCTACAACTTAGTCCTTTTTTCTTCACCGGCAGATCTTTAAAGGTGGTGCCCATTAACAGAGTACAAAACTTTGTAATCCAATGGGGTAGGTAAAGATGGAGTAGAAACTTGACTATGCGAACAGTAGGTTCAGTTCTAACAAGGGTCTTCAATAAAAGCACTAAGAACAACTCATAGGCCACGGCAGTCTATAGGCCTATATGCAGTAACAGTATATCGGTTGGGCATATGCCCTCTCACCCGCCCGGACTACGGTCCCAGTCCGGGAACTTCCACCTGTTGTGTCCTCACACACACACTCCGTCTCTTCAGCGATCGGGTCCCCGATCCAACAAGGCTGTAGTGAAGCGAAGTCAGATGCCAACCAGGCTCACAGAGGGGTGGAAGGCTCTTTGGTGCTGCACAAGGCCTCAGGCTTCAGGCCCTGCACTACGACACGTCCGCACAGGAGGATCAGTCTCTGAAGTCTCGTGTCCCAAAAGGCCGAGCCCAGCCTCGCCTCCTCCTTTTATAACCCCTCCCATGAGTCTCTGCGGCGAAACATTGCCGAATGGGGTTCTGGGTAATGTAGTCTCTCTGCATTAAAGGGGAACACCCCGCTACATATATATATATATATATATATATATATATATATATATATATCTTTTTTTTTTATTATATCTATTTATTCTTTTTGATACAAGGAAATACAAAATCAAATTATACAAACATACAATATCCAGAAGATACATCCAGCTCCACATTAATTATTTCAAACACCAAGCCAATAGAAGTATCTAAAACATGACCTCATATTCTAAGCAACAAAAACAAAAAAAAGAAAGAAAAAGGGTTAAGGGGAATCCACCCCCCTATTCTGTCTCCCTATGACCGCTAGAAAAATGGCCGACTTTCCCTTCTCTGGATTATATCAATTAATGGGCTTAGTATTCATTAGTCCTTCCCACCATCATTTCATTTTCGGAGAGGGTTTTCCCCTCATCCGAAGCCAGGAAGGTGTTCCAAGCAAACCAGGTCTCGGAATACCTTCTATGCTGTTGGTGTGCAGAAAGAACTAGGTCTTCTAGTTTACTAATCTCTTGTACCTTACGAATCCACATCTCCATCGTCGGTGGTGATGGTGATTTCCATTTTAGGGGGATACATGCCTTTGCGGCATCTAAGAGATGGGGAATACATGATTCCCTATATCTCCTGTCAGGTATCTGATTAACATGTAAGAGGAAGAACGCCGGATCTTCTGGTATTATTAACTCTGTGCAAAGTTGGAGACGCTGTTTAATCCACTGCCAAAAACCTCTTAGCTTGGAGCAGTTCCAGAAAATGTGTAACATAGTGCCTTTATCTTTCTGACATCTCCAGCATCGGTCTGAGACATCGGGAAACATTTTCCCCAGTTTCTCTGGTGTTCTATATCACCTAGTAAAGATCTTATAGTTGGTTTCTTGTGTTTTAACACAAATTGATGTTTCATGTGTAAGCATAAGCATCTTCTGTCGCTGCTCCAAACTAAATGTCCTGCCCAATTCCTTTTCCCATTCCTGAACGCATTTCAGGGAGTAAGGTTCCGGCTGTAAGATTAATAGTCCATAACTTACAGATAATGTATGCGATATTACTCCCTTCCCATTACAAAGTTTCTTGAATGTAGTAAGGGGTCTATCGAGCTGTCCCGGATTCGGAAGAGTACCAAGAAAAAGAGTAATCTGTAGGGCATTCCAAAATTTTAATCTAAAGATGTTTTCTTGTGCCATCAATTCCCTTTTTGTAGGCCATGTTCCTGTCTGGCTGTAGTTAGATGCTTGAGTATATCCCATGCTCACTAAATGTCGAAATGCACTATCTTCACATCCTGGCTGGAAGAGAGGATTGCCTAGTATTGGATATAGAGGGGAACTCCTAGGCTCTATACCCAAAGTGGTAAACAGGGTCGAACAAATTCTGGCTGTATTGCCTAGTACCGGGTTTGTAGTCACCTCCCTAGGAAGTGCTGCATAACACCAAGGTGCTCTGTTCAAAGGCACTGGTGACTGAGCATTTTCGATTTGTACCCACAATTTAGTCTCTTTATGTCTATTCCAATCAATAACTCTATTCAGGTGAGCTGCTTGGTAGTACTTCCGTATATCCGGGACAGCCAGTCCTCCCTGCCTCTTAGTGAGCATTAGTTGTTTCCGTTGTATCCTGGGCTGTTTGTGTGCCCATATAAATTCAAATATTAACTTCTGACACTTTTAAAAAAAACTTAAAGGGATATATACAGGTAATGCCTGTATTAAATATAGGAATTTAGGGAGTATGCTCATCTTAATAATATTACAACGTCCTAGCCAGGTATGAAAGCCAGAACTCCATTTATCTAATAAGGTCTTGACTCTTTGCAATAAAGGAAGAAAATTTAACTCATAGATCTTGGCTATGTTGCTTGGGAGTGAAGTACCTAAATACGTCAGGACTCTATCTGTCCATTTAAGCTTAAAATCTTGTTTCAGCTGTGTTATCGATGTATATGGTAAGTTCATCCCCATTGCCTCTGATTTTTTAAAGTTAATACAAATATTCGAGAGTACGTCATATCTCTCAAATTCCCTCATCAGATTCGGGATCGTGATCAGAGGCTTAGTAAGGGTGAACAGCATATCATCAGCGTAGGCCGAAATTTTACATTGAATCTTCCCTATTTGAATCCCTGAAATGTCATGATTGAGTCTCAGTGTGCAGAGAAACGGTTCCAGTGACAGGGCAAAGAGAAGAGGTGACAGAGGGCATCCCTGTCACGTCCCATTTGTAATGGGGAAGGGCTCTGATAGTATTCCATTCGCCCGTACCTGGGCAGTTGGGCAAGAGTAAATGGAAAAGATCCACTGTAGTATCCTGTTATCAAACCCTCCATGGTGTAGGACTGCCCTCATAAATTCCCAATTCACCCTGTCAAAGGCCTTCTCAGCATCCGTATTAAGGAGTACACATTGCGTCTGTATTTTATTTGCTATATGTAACAAATTAATAACTTTCGTGGTATTGTCGCGTGCTTCTCTTGTGGGGACAAATCCCACCTGGTCTAGATGTATCAACTTCGGGACATACTGCTGGATCCTGTTCGCCAGAACCTTGGTGAAAAGTTTAAGGTCTAAGTTTAATAAAGAGATTGGCCGATAACTTCCACAAGAGGCTGGGTCCTTCCCTTCTTTAAGTATCACTGTAATATAAGCTAGTAGAGTATCTTTTGTTAAGGTTGCTGAGGACCCCAACCCATTAAATAACTTAACCATGTACTCAGAAAGGTAGGGGAATAAAATGTTATAATATTGGGCCGTTAAGCCGTCCGGTCCTGGAGCTTTCCTCATTTTCATGGTACCTACAGCATCCTCCAATTCTTCCTTGGTTATAGGAACCTCCAATTTATCTCTCTCTGTTTCCGAAAGTCTTGGCATAGATGAAGCCGAGAGATATAGGTCTATTTGTTCTTGTGTAGGATGTCTACTCTCTAGGTTATAAAGTGTATGGTAGAATTCTTGAAATTCTCGTACTATCTCTTGTGGTTTTGTTGCCTTGGGTTTCATAGATGCGGTAATGTGAGGTATATAATTAGTTGACTTCTGTTCTCTCAAGGTTCTGGCCAATAGCCTCCCACATTTATCCCCTGATTCATATGAAAACTTCCTACTTATCTGAAGGGCTGCTTTAGCCTTATAATAGAGAAGGTCTGTAACTTGTGTTTGTTTGTCTATAAGGTTTCTCTCCAGAGATATTGAGCGTGTCTGTTTATGTTTAAACTCCAGTATGGCTAGCTCCTCTAATAAGTGTTTTAGCTGTTCTGTACGTTTCTTTTTTATTCTTGCTCCGGGTTTTATCAGTACACCGCGAATTACCGCTTTGTGTGCTTCCCAGATAATTCATGGGTCGCAGTCTGGGGTATCGTTTGTATTGAAGTAGAAGTTTAACTCTTTGATCACATCTTCTAAGACATCTTTCTCCTGAAGAAGGCTCTCATTTAATCTCCATTGATTATGTCTAGTTCGAGAAGGATCTTGTAGTTCATAAGTCAAAAAAATAGGTGCGTGGTCTGACCATGTAATCAAGCCTATTTTTGCCATTTTAACTGAGTGAAGTTGGGCGTGTGGGACAAGAAAAAAATCTATCCGGGAATATGT
The DNA here is from genome assembly GCA_029206835.1 of Rana muscosa. Lineage (NCBI taxonomy): Eukaryota > Metazoa > Chordata > Amphibia > Anura > Ranidae > Rana > Rana muscosa. Next base: position 709,130,062 of record CM055118.1, read on the forward strand.
TTTATGGGGGGGTGAATAGAACGTAAAATCTTTTTCTTTAGGATGAAGAAGTCGCCACACATCAATCAATTGATTTTTATGCATAATTTGGGCGACTCGATTTCTTATACTAAAGGGAATGGATGACACTCCCAGAGAAGTGTCCTCTTTATCTATATAAGTCCATGGTATTCTTCCTGCTAGAAGAATAGAGACCCCTTTTGATTTTGCTAGTTGATTAGTCGAGTGGTATGCTATTGGAAATAAACGATTTTTTAAGATCGGGATTTTGTCATCTCTAAAATGTTTCCAGACTTTGCATATCATGTAGGAGTATTCTCCTTTTTTCTGGCGTATTTAGCCCTTTAACATTCAGTGATAATATTTTCAAAGTCTCCATTTTATTTTACGGACAAGAGAGAGAGATAGTGGGCAAAAAAAAGAAAAAAAAAGAAAGGGGGGGGGAACAACCCCCTTTATCTAATGCAATTTAGCTATATGCTAAAACAAAACGCTCACCGGTTAAACGGTATTTGGGCGTCTACCTATGTGGGTGCGTGTGTCTGGAGTGGACGAATGGATCGGTAAACTGAGCTCCATGTCCCTCCGTACTCCCTTATTTACTCCCTTATTTACTTCATATCCGACAGCCAGAGTAAAAAAAAAAAGAAAGGAAACCAGCAAGAAAGAGAGGGAGAAAGAAAAAATGCCAGGAGGCAATGTGTTTAAGTAGAGTAGCTAGGGGTGATAGAGAGGGGGAGAAGGGGATGGGGATAGAGATATACAAAGTCCGTACCTATTTCATTAGTTGTCATTAGTTATCTTATTGACTTTATATCTATATATATATATATATATATATCATATAACACCATACGCCCTAAAATTACATATATATTACGTATATCTCCTTATATATATCCTTATATATCTCCTTATATACATATGTATACCCTCTCTTAGCCTCTTAACCTCAGATAGCCATCATAAGGTAACATAGAAAAGCCAGCCAAAAAACTGAAAAAACAAAATAGGGCGATATAATATACATACAATAAATATCAAATAAAAAGCATAAAACTCATAAAGTCCATATGATAAACAGCGCTGGTTATGGATAAATGTCCAAAAACATATAAAACACTTGAGTGATGACTTTGCAACAGTCAAACTAGTAGTGGTATTTCTTCTATGGATACGGTCTGTAGTGCACCCTACACCAATCCCAAGTCTTCACCACAAGTGAGGCACGCTCCCCCTCTGGGGTACAAACTCACCACAAAGATGAAAAAGATAAGCCTTTTTAGTCTGTAGGTAGTCTCACTCCAACATCCGTCATCACCACCAGGGCAGTATGGGTTAAAATCCTCAGGCAAACATATAAGGACATAAAGGCACCAATAGTGTAATATTGCTTTAATCAAGAAATCCCCCAATACAAAGTCCCTGTTTCAAATGCACGTACATTTCAATCACTTGTAAAAAAGCACATAAAGTATAGAGTGTATTCACCGCTATCCTGTCCCAAGAGGGCGCCCGTGTTGCAAACGTAACGCTGCAGTCTTTGTTCCGGGTTTGAGACAGTTGCCGTGGAGTTCACTCTGTACTTCCTGGTTACAGAGACGCTGTGGTATCTGGGCCCTGACCGGTTTCGTCACAAGCTGACTTCAACTGAGGGCGTAGATAGCCCAGCGTCAGCGTGCGTGGTATAACCCCCCCACTCGTCGCCTATTGGCTGGAGTGCCGCAATCCGTCCGCCCTGATTGGTGCTTGTCAGGGCGGAACTGAGATATGCTCGTCCTCAAACAGGAGCTTTTGGGGAGTGTTCCAACAGCACGTATTACTGCACAGTTTGTTATATAACAGATAACAAAACGAAAATTTGAACATAGAGGGGCTAAAAGTTGCTATCAAACTAAGACAGCAAACATATAAATAAAACCATCACGATTTTAAAACAATATCTCAGTCACTATTACATAGAAGCGAAAATCTTGCACTATGATAATGTCCACCTGTCAGTGTTTGAATGTTTCTTAAAAAATATGTTTTGTTTGCAGAAGGAAAGCTGCAGTTACTTGGTGTTAGCTGCACAATATAGCTCAATGGGACAGGTCTAGTGAAACACCTAATCTGTCCCCTGAGAGATGCAGTGTACATCTTTACACTACATTAGACATATTCGGGCTTTGCAACCACTATGTGTATATGCGTGTATTCTAGCAGCAGAAGATGTTCAAAAAAATGGGAATTTAATCCAAATATTGAAAATAAATCAATATAAGATACATGCATATAATAAATGCATATATATATATATATGTATAGTCTACACATATACAGGTGTATATAGAACTACGTGAGGTAAGTTTTAATTAAAATTCGATCTAAATTATTTAAAATAAAATAAAATAAAAATTGGACCGTCAAAATTTATGAGTGTATAATTAATTAACCTTAGATAGGTGAAATTAGATAAATAAAAATATAAATAAATATATCAACATATATGTACATAAGTCTATAAGTTTCAGAGGTTTGGGCCGAGAAAGGGTGCCATTGGGAGGCGGTATTCAAATCAATTGTTAAAAGTATAGATAAAATTGCTAAAACAGTCAATAAAAAATTAATCATAAAAACTGTTAATAAAAACAATATATCAATAATCACTAATAAAACAATTGAAGTCTAGATCTATGTTTAACCCCTTCGGAGATAAAGTATCTACGGAATAAATCCATTGGGTCTCAAGCTTGGATAATTCTCTTACTAGATTGGACCCCCTCCAAGGTGGTTTTAGGTGGTCCACTCCCCAAAACTTGAGACCTGCGGGGTTTTGGTCGTGGAACAATTTAAAATGTAAGGAAACATTGTGATCCTTATACCCAATTTTGATGTTTGCCACATGCTCAGCTACACGTATTTTAAGAGCCCTCTTAGTGCGGCCTATGTACAGTAACTTGCAGGGGCATTCTAAAACATACACTACATAGGTAGTGTTACAGGTAATAAAATCTTTAATGGTAAACTCTCTGTTATTGGACGTAGATGTAAAGTTTTCAAGTGCTCTAAGGGGTTTATTCACCTCTCTGCAAGGGCGGCACTTTCTGCAGGCATAAAAGCCATCCTTATCCCAAAAGAAGGGGGTTTGTGTGGTACGTCTAGTATCTTCTTGACGACCCTGTCTCCATAGTTAGGAGCTTTCCTATAGATAAAAGTAGGTCTTGTTGGTATATAGTTTTTAAGGATCTTGTCAAGAAGGAGTATATGCCAATGAGAAAAGAAGATATGTTCCACTTCTTTATACTGTGAGTGGTATCCTGATATAAAACTCCATTCATGATTATTTTTATTATTTTGCCCTTGGAGAGTGTTTTTATTCAAATAGTTGGTTCTTGGAGTAGCTGCGAGGTCTTCAATAATTTTGATTAGTTGTGTTTCTTTATAACCCTTTTCCATAAATTTATTCTTTAATACATCAGCCTGGAATAGGAAATCTGCATCCTCAGTACAATTGCGTCTTACCCGCATCAGTTGGCCTTTAGGGATGTTTTTTAGCCATGCGGGGTGGTGGCCGCTTTGTGTGGGAAGAAAGCTATTAGCATCTGTGGGCTTAAAGTAAACTTTAGTGCCCAATTTATTCCCATTCCTATATATATGAACATCCAGAAAATGAATACTTTCCTTATTATATTCACAAGTAAGGTTAATATTGTTAGTGTTCTGGTTTAGTTCTTCCAGGAAGGTTTCTAGTGATGCTATTGATCCTGCCCATATGAGAAATAGATCATCAATATATCGCCGGTATAGTATCAGTTCTTTACGTTTCGTGTGGAATACTATTTTGTCCTCCCACTCTGCCATAAATAAATTCGCTATGCTTGGAGCAAATTTAGCACCCATGGCTACTCCCCTTCTTTGTGAGTAAAAGCTTCCATCAAACCAAAAATAATTGTGTCCTAAACAAAAATCCAGAGCATTACGTAGGAACAATTTCTGTGAATGGGAGATGTCATCTCTTTTAGACAGTGCCCAATTCAGGGCTAAGAGGGCGTCGTCATGTTGTATTATTGTGTATAACGATGAAACGTCTGCGGTTACTAAGAACACTTCTTCTTTTCCAGTCAGATCTATTTCCTGTAATAGAGATAGGAGGTCCTTAGTGTCTTTAAGATAGGCATGTGTTGATGTCACACTGCTTTGGAGGTAATGGTCAAGATATTGGCCCAAACGTGATGTAATCGATCCGATCCCATTCACAATGGGTCTTGCTGGTGGAAGGTTGAGGTCTTTATGGATCTTAGGGAGAGTATATATAGTAGGTATCCTACTACTACTCGGTACCAAATATTTACTCTCCCTCAAAGACAAAGCTCTGGTTTGAAAACCCATTTCCACCAGTTTCTGTAGATTGATTTCATATTGTGGAGTGGGGTCTCTTTCCAGCTTCAAGTATGTTGCCTCTTCAGATAGCATTTGTGTTAGCTGGTTGTGGTAAAAAATCTTTGGTAAGAATTACCACTCCACCTCCCTTGTCTGCTGGTCTCACTATTATCTCCTTTCTCTTCTCTAGAAGTTCTATGCCTTCTTTGATATAGCGTGGATTAACATTTCTTTTGGGTTTGATGTGTTCCAAATCACGAAGTATGAGTCCTTTAAAAACATCCAAGGGCTGATTGGTCCCCAATAAGGGGTTAAAAAGTGATTTGTTTCGCAAACCACTATCAGTTGGTACTGATAAGGTACTTGTTACAGGGTTTGAATTCTTGTTTAAAAAGTATTTTTTCATATTCAGTTTCCTCATATATTTATTAATGTCTATAAACACATTAAATTTGTTAATTGGGCGATGTAGACCACATTTGAGCCCCAAATTTAAAATATTAGTTTCTTTATCTGTTAAGACCACATCGGTTAAATTAAAGATCCCGCCTACTCGTACTCCTTCTCGTATTCCTTTCGACTTCTTTTCTTGTGTCCTTCGTCCGGCCCTACAGCCTCTGCTCCTTCTCTCCTTGGGCCTGGTTGTTGCATCCTTTCCCATTCCCAATGTGGGGGGTCCCTCCATTGGGGATCTTTCTGTGTCGGTCCATGTTGCGGTCCCCTGTATTCTGTCACTTGCTGTGGATATGTTGGCATTCTTCCTCTCTGGTTGTTTGACCCTCTGCCCCTCTTCTGCCATCCCCTGCCTCTCCCTAAAAAAGAAGACCGGGGTGATTGATATTGTTGTCTATTCCTATCATCCCATAAAGGGTCATAATGATTATATATCGGTACTTGATAGTAATCTTGTGTAGGTGGAGGTCGATACTGAGGATTCGGTGGTCCAGGTCTTCTTGGTTTCCCTCTACCATAGTTATGATCATTTCTGATAGGTGTGGAATGATTGATAGGGGTCTGTTGTGTGCCCAAATCTCTTCTATCAACTATAGGTAATGGTTGACTATTAGAGGGCAGTTGACTTCCAGTGTTGGTGTCTTGCTGGGTTTCCATAGTCAGACCTTCTGTATCTCTTGCTTCAGTAGGGTTCACTTGCTGCCCTAGATAAACCATGTTTGAACGAAAGTCTCCTAGATCTCTGTGGAATTTTTTGGTTTTCTTTTTCTGAGTTTCCTTATCCACTTTTTCTAGTTTTTTCTTTATACGGGTGTTAAAATCAGTAATTTGTTGACTATCCTTAATAGGGTCTAGTTGCTTTTGCAACTCGTTTATCCTTGTTTCTAGTTTGAACATCTTTTTCTTTTTCCTTTTTAAAATTAATTCCTGTAGTTTAAAACCTACCCCATTAAAGAATTCTAGCCATTCGGACATAGATTCAGGGTCATCTAGACCATCTTGGGGGACTACTTCCCATCTTAAGCTTCTAATAATAATACGTTCCTTTAAGTATTGTTCTAAAGTGCATATATCCCACCAGGTTCTCACTTGTTTCTCTAGTGAGTTCCCAAGGGCAGTCATAACCACATTGTAGTTTAATTGTGCAGTAGTGTGCTCATTGACAGTGAAGATGCTGTTAATATCTATATTCCTATTACTATATACCAACAAGACCTACTTTTATCTATAGGAAAGCTCCTAACTATGGAGACAGGGTCGTCAAGAAGATACTAGACGTACCACACAAACCCCCTTCTTTTTGGGATAAGGATGGCTTTTATGCCTGCAGAAAGTGCCGCCCTTGCAGAGAGGTGAATAAACCCCTTAGAGCACTTGAAAACTTTACATCTACGTCCAATAACAGAGAGTTTACCATTAAAGATTTTATTACCTGTAACACTACCTATGTAGTGTATGTTTTAGAATGCCCCTGCAAGTTACTGTACATAGGCCGCACTAAGAGGGCTCTTAAAATACGTGTAGCTGAGCATGTGGCAAACATCAAAATTGGGTATAAGGATCACAATGTTTCCTTACATTTTAAATTGTTCCACGACCAAAACCCCGCAGGTCTCAAGTTTTGGGGAGTGGACCACCTAAAACCACCTTGGAGGGGGTCCAATCTAGTAAGAGAATTATCCAAGCTTGAGACCCAATGGATTTATTCCGTAGATACTTTATCTCCGAAGGGGTTAAACATAGATCTAGACATCAATTGTTTTATTAGTGATTATTGATATATTGTTTTTATTAACAGTTTTTATGATTAATTTTTTATTGACTGTTTTAGCAATTTTATCTATACTTTTAACAATTGATTTGAATACCGCCTCCCAATGGCACCCTTTCTCGGCCCAAACCTCTGAAACTTATAGACTTATGTACATATATGTTGATATATTTATTTATATTTTTATTTATCTAATTTCACCTATCTAAGGTTAATTAATTATACACTCATAAATTTTGACGGTCCAATTTTTATTTTATTTTATTTTAAATAATTTAGATCGAATTTTAATTAAAACTTACCTCACATAGTTCTATATACACCTGCATATGTGTAGACTATACATATATATATATATGCATTTATTATATGCATGTATCTTATATTGATTTATTTTCAATATTTGGATTAGCGGGTTTAAATTCCCATTTTTTTGAACATCTTCTGCTGCTAGAATACACGCATATACACATAGTGGTTGCAAAGCCCGAATATGTCTAATGTAGTGTAAAGATGTACACTGCATCTCTCAGGGGACAGATTAGGTGTTTCAATAGACCTGTCCCATTGAGCTATATTGTGCAGCTAACACCAAGTAACTGCAGCTTTCCTTCTGCAAACAAAACATATTTTTTAAGAAACATTCAAACACTGACAGGTGGACATTATCATAGTGCAAGCTTTTCACTTCTATGTAATAGTGACTGAGATATTGTTTTAAAATTGTGATGGTTTTATTTATATGTTTGCTGTCTTAGTTTGATAGCAACTTTTAGCCCCTCTATGTTCAAATTTTCGTTTTGTTATCTGTTATATAACAAACTGTGCAGTAATACGTGCTGTTGGAACACTCCCCAAAAGCTCCTGTTTGAGGACGAGCATATCTCAGTTCCGCCCTGACAAGCACCAATCAGGGCGGACGGATTGCGGCACTCCAGCCAATAGGCGACAAGCTGGGGGGTTATACCACGCACGCTGACGCTGGGCTATCTACGCCCTCAGTTGAAGTCAGCTTGTGACGAAACCGGTCAGGGCCCAGATACCGCAGCGTCTCTGTAACCAGGAAGTACAGAGTGAACTCCACGGCAACTGTCTCAAACCCGGAACAAAGACTGCAGCGTTACGTTTGCAACACGGGCGCCCTCTTGGGACAGGATAGCGGTGAATACACTCTATACTTTATGTGCTTTTTTACAAGTGATTGAAATGTACGTGCATTTGAAACAGGGACTTTGTATTGGGGGATTTCTTGATTAAAGCAATATTACACTATTGGTGCCTTTATGTCCTTATATGTTTGCCTGAGGATTTTAACCCATACTGCCCTGGTGGTGATGACGGATGTTGGAGTGAGACTACCTACAGACTAAAAAGGCTTATCTTTTTCATCTTTGTGGTGAGTTTGTACCCCAGAGGGGGAGCGTGCCTCACTTGTGGTGAAGACTTGGGATTGGTGTAGGGTGCACTACAGACCGTATCCATAGAAGAAATACCACTACTAGTTTGACTGTTGCAAAGTCATCACTCAAGTGTTTTATATGTTTTTGGACATTTATCCATAACCAGCGCTGTTTATCATATGGACTTTATGAGTTTTATGCTTTTTATATGATATTTATTGTATTTTATTTTTTATATGTATGAGGTTCTCATTTCATATAAATTTAAATAGCTGCTTCCTTTTACATAATTTGTATCACAGTTTAACAACTCTGATATAAATTCTTGAGCTGAGTATATCGTTTATTCCCCATTACTTTTCCAGCTAAACAGTTGGAGGAGTGAGCCACAGGTATCGCATACTAGCACCTAGGCGCCGAGAAGTGCAAATTTGGGCCAGTTATTATGCACCTTTACTTTCTATACAAATTCTCCTTTTTTCTTGGCAGCCATGGATGCACTGCTCTTCCTGAGTAATAGGAATATAGATATTAACAGCATCTTCACTGTCAATGAGCACACTACTGCACAATTAAACTACAATGGGGTTATGACTGCCCTTGGGAACTCACTAGAGAAACAAGTGAGAACCTGGTGGGATATATGCACTTTAGAACAATACTTAAAGGAACGTATTATTATTAGAAGCTTAAGATGGGAAGTAGTCCCCCAAGATGGTCTAGATGACCCTGAATCTATGTCCGAATGGCTAGAATTCTTTAATGGGGTAGGTTTTAAACTACAGGAATTAATTTTAAAAAGGAAAAAGAAAAAGATGTTCAAACTAGAAACAAGGATAAACGAGTTGCAAAAGCAACTAGACCCTATTAAGGATAGTCAACAAATTACTGATTTTAACACCCGTATAAAGAAAAAAACTAGAAAAAGTGGATAAGGAAACTCAGAAAAAGAAAACCAAAAAATTCCACAGAGATCTAGGAGACTTTCGTTCAAACATGGTTTATCTATGGCAGCAAGTAAACCCTACTGAAGCAAGAGATACAGAAGGTCTGACTATGGAAACCCAGCAAGACACCAACACTGGAAGTCAACTGCCCTCTAATAGTCAACCATTACCTATAGTGGATAGAAGAGATTTGGGCACACAACAGACCCCTATCAATCATTCCACACCTATCAGAAATGATCATAACTATGGTAGAGGGAAACCAAGAAGACCTGGACCACCGAATCCTCAGTATCGACCTCCACCTACACAAGATTACTATCAAGTACCGATATATAATCATTATGACCCTTTATGGGATGATAGGAATAGACAAAAATATCAATCACCCCGGTCCTCTTTTTTAGGGAGAGGCAGGGGATGGCAGAAGAGGGGCAGAGGGTCAAACAACCAGAGAGGAAGAATGCCAACATATCCACAGCAAGTGACAGAATACAGGGGACCGCAACATGGACCGACACAGAAAGATCCCCAATAGAGGGACCCCCCACATTGGGAACGGGAAAGGATGCAACAACCAGGCCCAAGGAGAGAAGGAGCAGAGGCTGTAGGGCCGGACGAAGGACACAAGAAAAGAAGTTGAAAGGAATACGAGAAGGAGTACGAGTAGGCGGGATCTTTAATTTAACCGATGTGGTCTTAACAGATAAAGAAACTAATATTTAAAATTTGGGGCTCAAATGTGGTCTACATCGCCCAATTAACAAATTTAATGTGTTTATAGACGTTAATAAATATATGAGGAAACTGAATATGAAAAAATACTTTTTAAACAAGAATTCAAACCCTGTAACAAGTACCTTATCAGTACCAACTGATAGTGGTTTGCGAAACAAATCACTTTTTAACCCCTTATTGGGGACCAATCAGCCCTTGGATGTTTTTAAAGGACTCATACTTCGTGATTTGGAACACATCAAACCCAAAAGAAATGTCAATCCACGCTATATCAAAGAAGGCATAGAACTTCTAGAGAAGAGAAAGGAGATAATAGTGAGACCAGCAGACAAGGGGGGTGGAGTGGTAATTCTTACCAAAGATTTTTACCACAACCAGCTAACACAAATGCTATCTGAAGAGGCAACATACTTGAAGCTGGAAAGAGACCCCACTCCACAATATGAAATCAATCTACAGAAACTGGTGGAAATGGGTTTTCAAACCAGAGCTTTGTCTTTGAGGGAGAGTAAATATTTGGTACCGAGTAGTAGTAGGATACCTACTATATATACTCTCCCTAAGATCCATAAAGACCTCAACCTTCCACCAGCAAGACCCATTGTGAATGGGATCGGATCGATTACATCACGTTTGGGCCAATATCTTGACCATTACCTCCAAAGCAGTGTGACATCAACACATGCCTATCTTAAAGACACTAAGAACCTCCTATCTCTATTACAGGAAATAGATCTGACTGGAAAAGAAGAAGTGTTCTTAGTAACCGCAGACGTTTCATCGTTATACACAATAATACAACATGACGACGCCCTCTTAGCCCTGAATTGGGCACTGTCTAAAAGAGATGACATCTCCCATTCACAGAAATTGTTCCTATGTAATGCTCTGGATTTTTGTTTAGGACACAATTATTTTTGGTTTGATGGAAGCTTTTACTCACAAAGAAGGGGAGTAGCCATGGGTGCTAAATTTGCTCCAAGCATAGCGAATTTATTTATGGCAGAGTGGGAGGACAAAATAGTATTCCACACGAAACGTAAAGAACTGATACTATACCGGCGATATATTGACGATCTATTTCTCATATGGGCAGGATCAATAGCATCACTAGAAACCTTCCTGGAAGAACTAAACCAGAACACTAACAATATTAACCTTACTTGTGAATATAATAAGGAAAGTATTCATTTTCTGGATGTTCATATATATAGGAATGGGAATAAATTGGGCACTAAAGTTTACTTTAAGCCCACAGATGCTAATAGGTTTCTTCCCACACAAAGCGGCCACCCCGCATGGCTAAAAAACATCCCTAAAGGCCAACTGATGCGGGTAAGACGCAATTGTACTGAGGATGCAGATTTCCTATTCCAGGCTGATGTACTAAAGAATACATTTATGGAAAATGGTTATAAAGAAACACAACTAATCAAAATTATTGAAGACCTCGCAGCTACTCCAAGAACCAACTATTTGAATAAAAACACTCTCCAAGGGCAAAATAATAAAAATAATCATGAATGGAGTTTTATATCAGGATACCACTCACAGTATAAAGAAGTGGAACATATCTTCTTTTCTCATTGGCATATACTCCTTCTTGACAAGATCCTTAAAAACGATATACCAACAAGACCTACTTTTATCTATAGGAAAGCTCCTAACTATGGAGACAGGGTCGTCAAGAAGATACTAGACGTACCACACAAACACCCTTCTTTTTGGGATAAGGATGGCTTTTATGCCTGCAGAAAGTGCCGCCCTTGCAGAGAGGTGAATAAACCCCTTAGAGCACTTGAAAACTTTACATCTACGTCCAATAACAGAGAGTTTACCATTAAAGATTTTATTACCTGTAACACTACCTATGTAGTGTATGTTTTAGAATGCCCCTGCAAGTTACTGTACATAGGCCGCACTAAGAGGGCTCTTAAAATACGTGTAGCTGAGCATGTGGCAAACATCAAAATTGGGTATAAGGATCACAATGTTTCCTTACATTTTAAATTGTTCCACGACCAAAACCCCGCAGGTCTCAAGTTTTGGGGAGTGGACCACCTAAAACCACCTTGGAGGGGGTCCAATCTAGTAAGAGAATTATCCAAGCTTGAGACCCAATGGATTTATTCCATAGATACTTTATCTCCGAAGGGGTTAAACATAGATCTAGACATCAATTGTTTTATTAGTGATTATTGATATATTGTTTTTATTAACAGTTTTTATGATTAATTTTTTATTGACTGTTTTAGCAATTTTATCTATACTTTTAACAATTGATTTGAATACCGCCTCCCAATGGCACCCTTTCTCGGCCCAAACCTCTGAAACTTATAGACTTATGTACATATATGTTGATATATTTATTTATATTTTTATTTATCTAATTTCACCTATCTAAGGTTAATTAGTTATACACTCATAAATTTTGACGGTCCAATTTTTATTTTATTTTATTTTAAATAATTTAGATCGAATTTTAATTAAAACTTACCTCACGTAGTTCTATATACACCTGTATATGTGTAGACTATACATATATATATATGCATTTATTATATGCATGTATCTTATATTGATTTATTTTCAATATTTGGATTAGCGGGTTTAAATTCCCATTTTTTTGAACATCTTCTGCTGCTAGAATACACGCATATACACATAGTGGTTGCAAAGCCCGAATATGTCTAATGTAGTGTAAAGATGTACACTGCATCTCTCAGGGGACAGATTAGGTGTTTCACTAGACCTGTCCCATTGAGCTATATTGTGCAGCTAACACCAAGTAACTGCAGCTTTCCTTCTGCAAACAAAACATCTTTTTTAAGAAACATTCAAACACTGACAGGTGGACATTATCATAGTGCAAGCTTTTCGCTTCTATGTAATAGTGACTGAGATATTGTTTTAAAATCGTGATGGTTTTATTTATATGTTTGCTGTCTTAGTTTGATAGCAACTTTTAGCCCCTCTATGTTCAAATTTTCGTTTTGTTATCTGTTATATAACAAACTGTGCAGTAATACGTGCTGTTGTAACACTCCCCAAAAGCTCCTGTTTGAGGACGAGCATATCTCAGTTCCGCCCTGACAAGCACCAATCAGGGCAGACGGATTGCGGCACTCCAGCCAATAGGCGACGAGCGGGGGGGTTATACCACGCACGCTGACGCTGGGCTATCTACGCCCTCAGTTGAAGTCAGCTTGTGACGAAACCGGTCAGGGCCCAGATACCGCAGCGTCTCTGTAACCAGGAAGTACAGAGTGAACTCCACGGCAACTGTCTCAAACCCGGAACAAAGACTGCAGCGTTACGTTTGCAACACGGGCGCCCTCTTGGGACAGGATAGCGGTGAATACACTCTATACTTTATGTGCTTTTTTACAAGTGATTGAAATGTACGTGCATTTGAAACAGGGACTTTGTATTGGGGGATTTCTTGATTAAAGCAATATTACACTATTGGTGCCTTTATGTCCTTATATGTTTGCCTGAGGATTTTAACCCATACTGCCCTGGTGGTGATGACGGATGTTGGAGTGAGACTACCTACAGACTAAAAAGGCTTATCTTTTTCATCTTTGTGGTGAGTTTGTACCCCAGAGGGGGAGCGTGCCTCACTTGTGGTGAAGACTTGGGATTGGTGTAGGGTGCACTACAGACCGTATCCATAGAAGAAATACCACTACTAGTTTGACTGTTGCAAAGTCATAACTCAAGTGTTTTATATGTTTTTGGACATTTATCCATAACCAGCGCTGTTTATCATATGGACTTTATGAGTTTTATGCTTTTTATATGATATTTATTGTATTTTATTTTTTATATGTATGAGGTTCTCATTTCATATAAATTTAAATAGCTGCTTCCTTTTACATAATTTGTATCACAGTTTAACAACTCTGATATAAATTCTTGAGCTGAGTATATAGTTTATTCCCCATTACTTTTCCAGCTAAACAGTTGGAGGAGTGAGCCACAGGTATCGCATACTAGCACCTAGGCGGCGAGAAGTGCAAATTTGGGCCAGTTATTTTGCACCTTTACTTTCGATATAATATACATATTACTCATGTGTTATTCATTATTCATCGCATTCATTTATGTTGAGGCTCTTCCACTTTACCCCATCTATAAAGATCATATAGCTATAGGACACTTCTTACCTCCTCCCCCCTACCCTCTGTGTCTCTCCGTTCTGATTGGTAGGTCTAGTAAGGCTAAACCCAGTTCTCTTCCTCCTCCTCCTCCTAATAGACTACGGAGAGAGGAGGAGACAGGAAAAGACAGGGGAAAAAAAAAAAAGAGCAGAGAAGAAAAAACATAACCCAATGTCATATCATATCATATCATATCATATCATATCATATATATATATTGTGAGGGGGTTAGCTCGGCAGCGGGTGTGTGTGACCCCCGAGATGGGCTCCCCACACAAAAACAGGCCCAGCAAACGGAAGTTGTGGTTTTCAAAATCAAAAAGGTGCGGTTTATTTTCTATTTACAGTGACAAAACACAGCAAAGCAAAAGAAACATAAACAAAATAAATCCTGGTCAACTTGACCTCTGACTAAACATACAGGTTTCCTAACTAACAACTGGGATCAGCCTAGTGCTGTCCTAGTCCCTAAGTCCCTGGTTTTAAATGTCCAAGCAAATAGCCACACAGGCTTTGTCTCACCGCACAGGGGTTCACTCTCCCTAGACAGTCCACACAGGTCTGGGTCCAGGCATGAGCTAACATCTAATGAAGCTGGGAGTTCTTATAGAGGCCTAAATGAGCTGACAAGCTTCAGCTGGTCTCATCAACTCCCTGTCTGCACGACGCCCAGCACTCTCCCTAGAGGTATGAGTCATCCATGAGCCCACTAGCCTTAGCTGGGCTTATACAACTCTCCACCTAGTTGTATAAGTCGGCGTAAAGCCTGAATCTGGGCGAAATATATCTACCCCCCTGGATGCAACCAGGTGACTTTACCTTCCTGCTGTCACATACCCCCCCCTCTTGTTTTAACCTCGGGGTTGGAACACCAGCAATCAGGCATTCATGTACTCGAGACAAAGCATCCACATTCCCCATTTGAACGCCAGGGCGATGCTTTACTGTGAAGTTGAATTCCTGGAGGGCCAGGAACCACCTATTCACTCTTCTATTTGTTTCCTTGTTTTGAGCCATCCACTTTAACGGAGCGTGATCCGTAACCATGTCAAAGTGCCTACCTAGCAGGTAGTACCGAAGGGAATCTAGAGCCCACTTCACCGCTAAACACTCCTTTTCAACGGTGGCGTAATTTACCTCATGGGACTTCAACTTCCTGCTGAGGTAAATGACTGGGTGCTCTTCCCCGTTCCAGACCTGGGACAATACTGCTCCTAACCCCACATCTGACGCATCACTTTGTACAACAAAGTCTTTAGAGAAGTCGGGTGAGTACAACACTGGCTGGCTACATAAGGCTTGTTTCAAGAATTGGAATGCTGCCTCAGCCTCGGGGGTCCATTTAATCATGACCGACCCTTTCCCCTTCGTCAGGTTGGTTAGGGGCACAGCCTTAGAAGCAAAGTGGGGAATGAATCGCCGATAATACCCAGCGATTCCCAGAAAGGCTCGTACCTGCTTCTTGCTGTTGGGACGTGGCCAACTCTGGATGGCCTCGACTTTGTTGAGTTGGGGTTTTATTACTCCCCTCCCAATGGTGTACCCAAGATATTTGGCCTCCTCCTGCCCAATGGTACACTTCTTGGGGTTAGCCGTAAACCCCGCTTCCCGAACAGAGTCCAGGACTGCTTGCACTTTTGGCAGATGTGAGGCCCAATCTGTGCTATGGACAATTATGTCATCCAGGTAAGCCGCAGCATACTTCCGATGGGGCCTCAGCATCTGGTCCATTTTCCGCTGGAATGTGGCCGGCGCATTCTGTAACCCGAACGGCATTCTTTTGTATTGGAACGCCCCGTCTGGGGTTACAAATGCGGTTTTCTCTTTGGCCGACTTGGCCAGGGGGATTTGCCAATACCCTTTTGTGAGGTCAAGAGTCGTCATGTATCGGGCTGTTCCCAGCCGGTCGATCAACTCATCTATACGTGGCATGGGGTAGGTGTCAAATTTTGTAACTTTGTTCAACTGACGAAAATCGTTACAAAATCACCAGCTCCCATCCGGTTTAGGCACCAACACAATGGGACTAGACCAATCACTTTGGGACTCCTCTATCACCCCTAAGTTCAGCATTTTCTGTACTTCCTCCCGTATTGCTTCCCGTCGGGCCTCTGGGATCCGATAGGGTTTTAACTTCACCCTTTCACCGGGCGGGGTAATGATGTCATGCTCTACCCCAGATGTTTGTCCCGGCAGCTCAGAGAATACCTCCTTGTTGCGAAGCACAAACTCCTTAACCTCCTGTTGTTGGGGTTGTGACAAGGTGGCTGCTATTCCAACCTCAGGAATCACGCAACCAGTTTGAGCTGGTGACCAAGTGTCTGCGACTAGGGACTCTCTATCCCTCCAGGCTTTCAACAGATTAACGTGATAGATCTGTTCGGGCTTTCGCCTTCCTGGTTGTCTGACCTTGTAATTCACTTCGCTCACTTTTTCCATTATCTCGTAGGGGCCTTGCCATTTGGCAAGGAATTTACTTTCAACCGTAGGGACAAGTACCAGTATCCTATCCCCCGGGGAAAAGGTACGGGTCTTGGCTCCACGGTTGTACACTCTCTGCTGTGCTAACTGCGCTTGGGCCAAATGTTCCTTCACGATGGGCATTACCTGTGCAATTCGGTCTTGCATCAGGGCGACATGCTCAATCACACTCCTGTGGGGAGAACTCTCACTTTCCCAAGTTTCCTTGGCAATATCCAACAGCCCTCTTGGGTGTCTCCCATACAGTAACTCAAAGGGGGAGAATCCCGTAGAGGATTGGGGCACCTCCCTAATAGCAAACATCAGATAAGGAAGTAGACAGTCCCAATCCTTTCCATCTCTATCCACCACTTTCTTCAACATTTGTTTTAGGGTTTTGTTGAACCTTTCAACCAGCCCATCGGTTTGGGGGTGATACACAGATGTACGTAATTGCGTCACTTTGAACAATTTACACAGCTCCTTCATAACCCGGGACATAAAGGGTGTACCTTGGTCCGTAAGCAGTTCTTTACAAATACCCACCCGGCTAAACACAAGAGATAGCTCTTTGGCTATGGTTTTGGCCGAGGTATTTCGGAGAGGGATCGCTTCTGGATAACGGGTGGCATAGTCCATTATAACTAATATGTACTGGTGCCCCCTAGCGGACTTGATTATAGGACCTACCAAATCCATGGCGATCCTCTCAAACGGGACCTCAATGATGGGTAGAGGGACCAGCGGGCTACGGAAATGTGGCATCGGGGCCGACCTCTGACACACAGGGCAGGAGGAACAATAATTTTCTATGTCCTTCATCACCCCCGGCCAATAGAATCTCTGTAATACCCTCTCTCGGGTTTTCTCTGTCCCCAGATGACCTCCAAGAATGTGCCCATGGGCCAACTCCAACACCAACTTCCTGTAAGGTTTGGGCACCACAAGCTGCTCAACGGTTTCTTCTGCCCTTTTTGCCACCCGATACAGTAGGTCCTTCTCTACGCTGAAGTATGGGTAAGTGCAGGTATTATCTGGGTTCACTAACTCGCCATCTATTTCCACTACGTTTTCCCGTGCCTTTATTAGGGCGGGGTCTTTTAACTGTTCTGTGGCAAAATTTTCCTTGTGAACCTCCAGATCAGAAAACTCCACAGACGGTAGGTTTTCGTCTGAGGAGGTGGGCTCCTCTCCAGTTTCTTGAGTCTCCCCTGCCAATACTGATAAGGGAAATTCCGGAGAGTCCTCACCACTCTCAGGGGAGTTCTGGCTATCACATTCCTGGTACATAGGGGCACCAGTGGGGGGCTCAGGATCATCCCACAGTTCCCAGAACTTCGGAAAATCCCTTCCCACAATGGCGTCATGCGGTAACTGAGATACTAAGCCCACTGGATGAGAGAGGGTACCTTTGGGGGTCTCGAAACACACTGTAGTCACTGGATACTCTCGGGTGTCCCCATGCACACAAATAACAGCTACCTTGCTATTCCCAGAGACCTCTGTTTTAACTAACTCAGCCTTTATCAGGGTCACAAGGCTACCTGAATCCAGCAATACCACAACATTTCTACCATTAACACACATTTTGCATAAATGTTTCTCAGTTCCTCGAATGGCAGTGCATGCGACTGTCGCACACAGCGACTGACGTCTGCCCGTCAGAAAGTCACACTGCATGGGTTCCTCCACAACCGGGCAATTGGCTGCAATATGTCCCGCTTGCCGGCAGCGGTAGCAAACGATCCTTCTTGCGGCCTCTTGAGCTGCTGATTTCCCAGGCTGTTCTCGCCAAACTTGGGGTAGAGCTCCCACCCTCTCACTCTCTCCACCCTCACCCCTTGGAATCCTCTTATCCGCCCCTGGGGATGGTCTGGTCTTAGGGTGGAAAGTCCGAGTGTCTCTGGAAGAGGCCGTCAGGTTCTCTGTAGCCAAGTATTTCTCCACACGATCCACAAGACCATCGGCCGTCTCTGGGTCTCCATGGCTTACCCACTTTTGGATGGCAGTAGGAAGAGCTCTCAAAAACCGATCCATTACAACACGTTCCACAATCTTTGGTGCGGACAAAGTCTCTGGCTGTAGCCACTTTCTGCTCAGGTGAATGAGATCATACATTTGAGACCTGGGGGGTTTTCCAAGCTGGAAAGTCCAGTTATGCACACGCTGAGCCCGGACAGCCTGGGTGACACCCAGCCTTGCCAATATTTCAGCTTTTAGCATCACATAGTCTTTTGCTTGGTTAGGCTCTAGGTCATAGTAAGCTTTCTGCGATTCACCAGTTAACAGAGGAGCCACCAGTCCAGCCCACTGCTCCTCAGGCCACTTTTCTCTTTCAGCGGTCCTTTCAAATGTGGTCAAAAATACCTCTGGATCATCCTCTCCAGTCATTTTTGTCAATAAACGACTCACCCCAAAGGACGCGGTATTAGTGGGACGGCTTTCCTCACTGGTCTGCGGACGTTGCTGCATTGCTGCTTCCATCTGTTGTTGTAGTCTCTGCTCTTGCTTCTGCAACAGGTCTATGAAGCGGGCCTCAGATTGCTGCTGGGCTTGTTGCTGAGCCTCCAGACTCTGTTGCAAAGTTGCGTTTGTCTGCTGCTGGGCTGCAAGGCTCTGTTGATGAGCTTGCTGCTGGGCTGCGAAGTTCTGTTGTTGAGCTGCAAGGCTCTTTTGCAAACCTGCATTTGTCTGCTGTTGATTGGCATTTGCTAGAGCCAGCTGCTTCAGTATCTCCTCCATGCTGGCTTAAAAAAAAACTGCCTGTATTCTCCACCAACTGTGAGGGGGTTAGCTCGGCAGCGGGTGTGTGTGACCCCCGAGATGGGCTCCCCACACAAAAACAGGCCCAGCAAACGGAGGTTGTGGTTTTCAAAATCAAAAAGGTGCGGTTTATTTTCTATTTACAGTGACAAAACACAGCAAAGCAAAAGAAACATAAACAAAATAAATCCTGGTCAACTTGACCTCTGACTAAACATACAGGTTTCCTAACTAACAACTGGGATCAGCCTAGTGCTGTCCTAGTCCCTAAGTCCCTGGTTTTAAATGTCCAAGCAAATAGCCACACAGGCTTTGTCTCACCGCACAGGGGTTCACTCTCCCTAGACAGTCCACACAGGTCTGGGTCCAGGCATGAGCTAACATCTAATGAAGCTGGGAGTTCTTATAGAGGCCTAAATGAGCTGACAAGCTTCAGCTGGTCTCATCAACTCCCTGTCTGCACGACGCCCAGCACTCTCCCTAGAGGTATGAGTCATCCATGAGCCCACTAGCCTTAGCTGGGCTTATACAACTCTCCACCTAGTTGTATAAGTCGGCGTAAAGCCTGAATCTGGGCGAAATATATCTACCCCCCTGGATGCAACCAGGTGACTTTACCTTCCTGCTGTCACAATATACACACATATATAAATACCTGTTCTTCGATTTCATACTGAATAATATAATAAAATATCAAAAGGTCCTGTTCATGCATTCTCTCTCCTACTTAAACATTCAGCCTATACCCAGTCACCTCTACTATGTCATGGATATGCATTAATGTCTGTCTGCCATCTTACCTTCCTCCTCATGTGTTCATCTAGAGACCAGACCTCCTTCACCTGGCTTCCTTTATAATCTCCTCCCAGCCTGACTCCACCCCAGGCCCTATCACTGAACACTATATTAACCTGTGCACTGCAAGCCTGCTTGGCTGATCAACGTGTTTGTTAGGCATTGTGTGTTTGGGTTCCTGCCTGCCGTGTGCTACGTCTGTCTCTCTGTTACGTTATTGGCTTGTCCCCGACCATCCCTGTCTGCTCGTGACCCTTGACCTTCGGCTCGTTCTTCGTTATCCTTGTCTGCTTGTGGCCCCTGACCTTCGGCTTGTTATTCGGTTCTCTCTATCGTGTGCCGCTGCTTCCCCTTATCCTACGGGGCGTGAGCTAGGAAACTCCAGGGGCCGCGACCTGGTCCCAGCCTGCAGCGTAACATCCTCACCACTAGAGGCCCTGGAGAAGACCAGCTGGGTCTTAGACTCCGCGCCCTGGGGAATCTTGGCTCTCGCTTCCGTTGGGATCCCGGTTGTGCTCCTCTGGTCCCGCTTTCCACAACCACCCAGTTTCCTACCCACAGAAGCCAGCCATAGGGTTCACTACCTCGCGGTGCACTCCTGTCCCCCTACGGTGTGCATCTGTCACCTGGCCACAGGTGACCCTGACAGTTTGATCAGCCATGGACCCGGCTGACATCCCGATCCCCGCGGATGATCCATTGCAGGGCATAGTCCACAGACTTGAAACCCAGGAATCGAATCAGACTCAGGTGATGCGATTCCTCCAGGATCTGGCTTCTCGATTCGAGCAGCTTCAGGCCTCCTTGGGAACCCCGAATCCGCAACCTCAAGTACAACCAGCGGTGGTACCTATCGCACCAGTCGCAGCCACACACTCACTATACTGCCAGCTCCGTTCCGTTTCTCTGGGGACTCCAAGGCCTGCAGAGGGTTTCTTAGCCAATGCACGATTCATTTTGAGCTTCAGCCTCAAAACTTTCTGTCTGATAGGGCAAAGGTAGCCTATATCATTTCCCTCCTCTCCGGTGAAGCTTTAGCCTGGGCAGCCCCTCTGTGGGAACTGAATGATCCAGTGGTTTCTAGCCTGTCTGGCTTCTTGAAACTTTTTCGGAATATCTTTGAAGAACCGGCTCGTGTCTCTTCAGCGGCCAGCGCCCTTCTACGTCTCCGCCAAGAGTCTGCTTCAGTGGGACAGTACGCCCTTAATTTCCGCATACTGTCGGCTGAGTTGAGCTGGAACAATGAGGCCTTAGTCGCAACCTTTTTGCATGGCCTTTCTGATAGAGTGAAGGATGAATTAGCAGGAAGAACCATCCCCACTGATCTGGACGGAGTTATCTCCTTGTGTAACCAGATCGATATTCGCTTTCAGGAAAGGACCCTAGAAAAGCGGCGCCAGCACTCCTTGGTCCTTAGTCAGCCTGAGCTCCCCTCTCCTCGACCCGTGGAGCATCTCCTGCCAGCTGAGGAACCCATGCAGCTGGGCAGGACCAGGCTATCCCCAGAGGAACGTGCTAGGCGCAGAAATCTAGGCCTGTGTCTCTACTGTGGGGGCAAAGGTCATTTTCGTGACACTTGCTCTCTTTGTCCAGAAAAACGTTTGGGTCCACTTCATCTGGAAAGTGGAGTATTGGACCCAGAAATATCACCTTCCCCTTCTCGTCTTCTGCTTTCTGTGTTCCTTCATGTTGGTGCTTCTTCTCATTCGGTCTCAGCATATCTGGATTCCGGAGCCGCTGGTAATTTCATGGACTGGGAAATCGCATCGTCCATGAGACTTACTCTTTTGCCCCTCACCACGCCATTGGTGGTCTTGGCGATTGATGGTACTATTCTCCCAGGGGGACCTATCCGCTTCCAGACCCTCCCTGTTAAGATGTCGGTGGGTACACTCCACCAGGAGTGGATATCCTTCCTTATCTTACCCAAGGCCTCAACGCCTATAATTTTGGGTCTCCCATGGTTACAGCTCCATTCTCCTCATGTGGACTGGACTACTGGACAGATCCTGGCTTGGGGTCCCTCCTGTTCCTCGTCCTGCCTACCCAAGGTTGCCCCCTGTGAATCTGAGCCGGTCATTCATTCCAGGTTGCATAACCATTTACATTTCTCTGTCCCTAACCACCCTTGGACGCACAGCCAGGCTAGCTTGTCTACAAGTCCTGCAGTCGCTACGTCTTGCGATGCGATTCAGGTAGTCGCTACACCTGACTCAGCTATTCACTCTGCCTCTGTACTAGTTATGCCAGTCCAGCCCATGCCCAGTGAGCCTCTCACTTTTTCTTGTTCGGGACATTCTGCTTGTCCTTCAGCTATTCAGCTTGACTCCGGCGACATGTCACCTTCTAACCAACCTGACTTCAGGGTTCCACTGACATCTGCCCAGTCTGATGGTCCTGTGCAAGATGACCAGTTCCCCTTTAAGGGTCTAGGGGACCCTCCTCAGATTCCTGTTGATCGTCTCATGCCCTTGCTTATTCCTAGAGAGCCTTTGGTCCTCAATAGATCTTCTTGTCATCTCCCTACCTCGTTTTCAGTCTCTGAGGATAATCTTAAGTACGAGGTTAGACAAGTTCTGGATTCTCGGCTCTGCAGAGGCATTCTTCAGTACCTTGTGCATTGGAGAGGTTTTGGTCCTGAGGAGGCGTCTTGGATCGCTGCATCTGATGTCGCTGCACCTCATCTGTTGAGAAGGTTTCATCAGAGATTTCCCTTTAAGCCTGGGTCCAGGCGGGGGAGGGCCCATAAGAGGGAGGGTACTGTCATGGATATGCATTAATGTCTGTCTGCCATCTTACCTTCCTCCTCATGTGTTCATCTAGAGACCAGACCTCCTTCACCTGGCTTCCTTTATAATCTCCTCCCAGCCTGACTCCACCCCAGGCCCTATCACTGAACACTATATTAACCTGTGCACTGCAAGCCTGCTTGGCTGATCAACGTGTTTGTTAGGCATTGTGTGTTTGGGTTCCTGCCTGCCGTGTGCTACGTCTGTCTCTCTGTTACGTTATTGGCTTGTCCCCGACCATCCCTGTCTGCTCGTGACCCTTGACCTTCGGCTCGTTCTTCGTTATCCTTGTCTGCTTGTGGCCCCTGACCTTCGGCTTGTTATTCGGTTCTCTCTATCGTGTGCCGCTGCTTCCCCTTATCCTACGGGGCGTGAGCTAGGAAACTCCAGGGGCCGCGACCTGGTCCCAGCCTGCAGCGTAACATCCTCACCACTAGAGGCCCTGGAGAAGACCAGCTGGGTCTTAGACTCCGCGCCCTGGGGAATCTTGGCTCTCGCTTCCGTTGGGATCCCGGTTGTGCTCCTCTGGTCCCGCTTTCCACAACCACCCAGTTTCCTACCCACAGAAGCCAGCCATAGGGTTCACTACCTCGCGGTGCACTCCTGTCCCCCTACGGTGTGCATCTGTCACCTGGCCACAGGTGACCCTGACATACTAGACATATTTATCTCATATAGCTACTGAGCCTAAGTATCTCATATTTATCTCTTATAAAAGTCAATGCATTCCTTTCCCCCGCATCTTCAAATTCATCGCCCTCCCATTCTACTCAGTCCTGGGTAGGATCCTTCGCTATTTGCTGCCCTGGAACCCCCCGCCTCTAAATAACTATATCTCTAATTCCGTTGAGTCTATATTACTAATATTTTCCCTCATCTATGCTAGACTAAGGTCAACCCTCTTTCTAAAGTTGCCAAAAAAAAAACACCCAAAAAAAAAGAGATTGAGGGAGAGCTCCCCTATCTTATTGTGTGTTATTATGTGAGTTACGTGTATTATTATACGTGTACCACGATTAGCTTGTTAGTTTATTAATTGTACTTAACTTCTAATAGTGTGATTCTAAGTCTATGCCCCAAAAAGGGGAAAAAGAGAAAAAACTTTGAAAACCCCCAAAAGGTGAGGGGGGGGGAATGGTGATGGTGTGATAATGGTGAAAAAGAAAATCATATGTATCTGTATCTATATCTGTGTTTGTGTGTATTTGTGTATCAAAATTCTATGCCCACCCATACTTGGAAAAAAAAACAAAAAAAACAAAAAAAAATAAACACCAATTTGCATTCAACTATAACATTAGGGGGGGGAAGCTGCGCAATCCCCCCCCCCCCCAAAAAAAAAAATGTAAAAAAAAAACATAATATCGAGACACCTCCTCCCCTCTTATTCATGTATAAATCTATATGTGCCCTTCTCTTTTAGATCAATCGTAAATATAAACATATAAGCATAAAAATATAAATATAAGCATGCACAGGTGGCCCACCCCCAACCAAGGCCAAAAAGAGAAAGGGGTGTCCTGAAATTGCCTAAGGCAACTATCCATTTATTATTTCCTTTCCTTTCGTAATTTCGTATTTTGATATTTTCATATGCTCAAGTTCCATGCAGAAAAGAGAGCTGGGGGGAAAAAAAAAAAGAAAAGAGTCTGAAAAAGGAATAAAAAAAAAAAAAGTTCAAATTCTTAAGGCTCTACGGTGTACTAAGGGACCCCAGAAAACCATCGTCCTCCTCCTCCTCCTCCTCCCGCTCTATTCATTGTTCCCTGCTGCAGGGGTAGGCTCCTGGTTCAATCCCCCATCTATTCCCTGGGAAGGCTGTCCATGTTGCTGTCTTCGGGCTATTTGGGAATTCCTCCGTTGTCCTTGGATATCTAATAGTCCCCACCGGCTCCCCGTATAAGTAAAGGGTGAAAGCCAATTTGGGATTACGACGGGCGTAACTTTTAGAAAACAAAAAAGTTCTGGTAGTTCTGCTGGTGTCCGGAGGGTAAACATAGTTGATGCCCTTCGGAACGTAACCGCTAATGGGTATCCCCATCTATATGAGAATCCCTGTTCCCTCGCTTGATGTAAAATTGGTCGCAGACAAGCTCTACGCTGAAGTGTGGCTCGGGATATGTCCGGTAGTATTTTAATGTAGGCTCCCTCAAATTGAATATCTCCCAGGTCCCATGCCGCTCGGAGAATCTGTTCCCTTTGGTGGTACCTGTGTATGCGACAGATTACGTCCCTGGGCCTATCCAGATTTTGCAATTTGGGGCCTAGTGCTCTATGTACTCTATCTAGTTCAAACTTTGTCTGCGGTAGCTTTAGAATAGTCTGGAACACCGCACTCACTTTGCTATTTAAGTCCTCCGGGAGTCCCCTAAGTCGCAAGTTGTTCCGGCGGCTTCTGTCCTCGAGAACTTCCATCTGTAATTGCAAGTCTATTGCTGCATCTGCCTGTTGGGACTGTGTTTTTTCCATCAAGCTGACCCGCTGCTCTAATGTAGCAATAGTGCCCTCTCCCGCAGTCACCCTCTCTGAAAGCCCTTTCATGTCAGACCTTACCAGCTGGAGGTCCTGGCGATGTGCTTCCTCTACCCGCAGGATTAGTGATTCTATGTCCTGCCGGGTCGGTAATGCTGCAATGTCCTCTCTTGTAGGTAATGCCTCCAGCAGTGCTCTAATATCTCCTACCTCCATGTTGCAGTATATTGCAGTCTGCGTTGGTGTCTCTGCTTCCTGTTCACAGCCTAACCCGCAGGACTTCCGGGGTCTATCTGACTTCACTCCTGTACAGACGCCCGAGTTCCGTCGTATTGATCCGGCTAAATTCGATGGCCTTAGCATGGACGAGGGCGAAATCAAGTACTGCTGGATGTCCCCCTTAGAGTTGCTTAGGGGGGCCTTTTTTATTGCAGCTCTGGTCCCGTGCTTACGGCCGTTGTTCATACCGTGGTGTCCGCGGTGTCTGCAGTGTCAGCCTTCTACCTTCTACCTTCTAGCTGTCAGCATTCGTCAGGCAATCGAGTTTTTCGATGAAGGTTCGACGGGGGTCCTGGAGCTCTGATACTATGTGCTTCTACTCAGGCCATCGAGTTTTTCGACGAAGGTTCGACGGAGGTCCTGGAGCTCTGATACTATGTGCTTCTCACTCCGCCATGTCCAGGCCACGCCCCCCTGTGTGCATCAGGCACGCGCATCGGGTCCCCAGCCCACACCATTCATCTTTTCTTTTTTTTTTTTTTTTTTTTAAGTTTCTGTATTTTTTGGTATTGCTGTGGTGGTTGGGCTGCACAAAGCAGGGGTCAGGGGTCAGGTATGTCTGAAACTATATTGCCAGCATGAAGTTTTTCTTCCCAGATGCTGAGCAGCCATTTTTTTATTTTTTTATATATAATTTGTATATTATAGTTGTTGCATTGGAGAAAAAGCTGAAGGGGGAAACCACTGACCACAGGTTTCCCACTCTTCAACAATGCAGGGGAAAGGGCAGCAGCAGTAGTAATTAAACACAGAACCTTATGATCATAGGCTGCCCACCATTCCCCAAATATAGATTTATTATTTAGGTAAGCGTGAGCCTTAACCACCTCAGTACCAGCATGTTTCACCCCCTTCATTATTTAGTCATTTTGTAGTTTTCTGCACTGTGATATTTGACTGACAGTTACTGACAATTATAGTTATCTCTAGGCAGCGCTTGCAATGACGTACAAAAAAAATCTAAAATTTACCATAATTAACTATAAATATCAATATAAATGCAAATCTAAAAATTACGAATACATATAATGCATAAATGTGAGAAAAAAAAAAAGAAAAGTGAACTTGTGCAAAAGTTTTTATAAATTGTGCAATCTTGAGTGCTTGGTTACCAGGGTGCCCTCCATAGTAAATATTCCATATCATGCTGAATATTACACACCACACTCACCAGATGTCGGGGCCCCTCTTACTTTACAGCAAGGGAAGTCGTTAAGGCTTGTAGGTCATTAGGGAGACCTATCCCGATATTCCTGATGGTTTCCTGGTATGGATCCTTATTCCTTCTCTGTATAGTCCTAATATTGCTCGGATGGGTTTAATGGGCAAGCAATGTGGTAGAAATAAAAAAATAATTTTAAAAATGGCACAATTTCTATCATAACAAAATATCATCCAAAAATGGCCCAATATTGCAATCAAAAAAGATGGATCCCGCCCGTAGCCTGGCGTGCATTCCGCTCGTGGAGCCTGTGCGTCACTTCTGGCTCCGCGGGTGGAACGCACATCAGGCTACAAGCGGCATCCATCTTTTTTGCGCACCTTTTCTCTTCCCTCTTCTTTGCTAATATGGCCCTGGCCCCACCCACTGGCTATGAGGAGTTGGCGGAATCAGAGGCCACTGCTGTCCACAGAGCCAGTCCACAAAGCTCAGCAGTGTGTGTTGTTATTTTTTAGACATTAGACCAGTGCAGAATAGCAAAATTAGTTTCAGATAGATTCGTTATGTTACTAATTTTGTTTTGTTTTGTGTCGTTTTCGTAAAATTTTGTTTTAGTTATTAATTTTCAAACAAATTTCACATTTTCGGAACGATTCAAATTCAGATCAGTCGAAAAATGATCAACCAATTTGAATTCTGTGTGAAGAATAGCTGGTTGTTAAGCAGCGGGTGAGTAGTCGGCTGTCGCATCCTTAACAACCGATGATTCCTCAGCTGTCAGCGGGCTTCCCCACTGACAGCTGAAATGTAAAGAAAATAATGCCGTCAATAAAAAATTCAGAAGAAACAAAAAACAGCGTGGGGCCCCCTCATAATTCATGCCAAGCCCTTCAGGTTTGTGAAAGGAAAATCCTGGACTGCCGCACTCTGTAGAGCCCTTCAGGTTTGGTATGGATTTTAAGGGGAACCCAGCACCAAAATGTAATAAACAAATGGCGTGGGGTCCCCCCCAAAAGCCATACCAGACCCTTATCTGAGCATGAAGCTGACAGGCTAGGAAACTCCCCTGAACCATACCAGACCACATGCCCTCAACATGGAGGGGTGCTTTGAGTTAATTTTGTTATTTGGTGTATTTTTGGGCACTTCAAAATCCCCACTTGTCAGTCTCCCTGTTGGAGAGACATGGGGGCACTTCCTTTTTGACTCATGTAATTGTTTGGTGATTGTGCCAGAATTTATAACCAGTTCTTCCACCCAATAACCAAAGGTATTCTTAATGTATTATTACTCAGTAAAGTTGATAACCAAACAAATACTGCATCATTTGGCAATTGTGGTAATTACTAACAGTAAGGGCTAGGCATAAACTGATACCTAAAGCCCAGGTCAGCATAAACAGTAGCAGAGCCACCTGAAGGGTAACAGTGAGCAGCAATGAAGCTTGACCTAACAAATTGCTGGGGACTAGTGATGAGCCGAACACCCCCGGGTTCGGTTCGCACCAGAACCCGCGAACGGACCGAAAGTTCGTACGAACATTAGAACCCTATTAAATACAATGGATGCGAACGTTCGAATTCTAAAGTGCTAATTATAACAACTATTATGCATGTTATTGTCCTAAAAAGGGTTTGGGAACCCGGGTTGTGCACCAGGGGACATGTATCAATGCAAAAAGAAGTTTTAAAAACGGTCGTTTTTCGGGAGCAGTCATTTTAATGATGCATAAAGTGAAAAAAAAAAAGTCAAATATTCCTTTAAATATCGTACCTGGGGGGTGTCTAAAGTATGCCTGTGAAGTGCCACGTGTTTCCCGTGTTTAGAACTGTCCCTGCACAAAATGACACTTCTAAAGGAAAAAAAAGCCATTTAAAACTGCTTGCGGCTTTAATGTAATGTCTGGTCCCGGTAATATGGATGAAAATCTTTAAGAAAAATGGCATAGCTACCCCATGACCCCCCCCCCACCCCCACCCCAGCCCATTACCAGCCCCTTTGGGTCTTGTATGGATATTAAGGGGAACCCCGCACATAAAATAAAAAAGGCCCTATATACTCTGAACAGCCGTATACAGGCGGTGCATACAAGACAGGGACTGTAGGTTTGTTCTTATGTAGAATCTGTTTGTAATTTTGAACAGGTACATTGTTTAAGTGTAGCTCCAGCCCAAAAATCTATTTTTAAACTTTTTGGAAAACATAGGTAAGGGTTATCACCCCTGTAACATTTGTTTTGCTGTCTGTGCCCCTGTTCAGAACATTTCACCTCACTTTCCGTCCCAATGACAACTGTTTTTGAAATGTGGTGTTTTTCTTGAAACAAGGATTGCTGATAAAGCATCAGTACAGAGGAGACACCTTTCTCCCATATTAATTCTTACAGGAGAGAATTTTCCTTCCAAGGGGTAGATTTCCTCTCACTTCCTGTTGTCTTCTTGCGTTTGCAAGTAGGAGTCGTTTGTAAGTTGGATGTTTGAAAGTAGGGACCTGCCGTATATACTCTGCAGAAATAGGCCCCTTAGTTGTTGGTGTTGGCACAACACTGTAAGCACTCACAGTTACTCTTGGTTGGTGCTGAAACGCCCTGCTGTCAACTATTATATCAGGAATTTTAATTACATATAATTGTTGAACAGTGGTAGTAAAAATTGGGCCTTTGATGGTGGTGCTGGTGCCACAACACTGTAAGCCCTGACAGTTACTCTTGGTGGGTGCAGCAATGGGCCCTGCTGTGAATTATTAGATCAAGAATTGTAATTGCATGCCCCTGTTGAACAGGGGCTGAAAAATTGGGCCTTTCGTGGTGGCGGTGGTGGTGGTGGTGTTGCCACAACACTGTAAGCCCTCAGAGTTACTCTTGGTGGGTGCAGGAATGGGCCCTGCTGTGAATTATTAGATCAAGAATTGTAATTACATGCCCCTTTTGAACAGGGGCTGAAAAATTGGGCCTTTCGTGGTGGTGGTGGTGGTGGCGTTGCCACAACACTGTAAGCCCTCAGAGTTACTCTTGGTGGGTGCAGCAATGGGCCCTGCTGTGAATTATTAGATCAAGAATTGTAATTACATGCCCCTTTTGAACAGGGGCTGAAAAATTGGGCCTTTCGTGGTGGTGGTGGTGGTGGCGTTGCCACAACACTGTAAGCCCTCAGAGTTACTCTTGGTGGGTGCAGGAATGGGCCCTGCTGTGAATTATTAGATCAAGAATTGTAATTACATGCCCCTGTTGAACAGGGGCTGAAAAATTGGGCCTTTCCTGGTGGTGGTGGTGGTGGCGTTGCCACAACACTGTAAGCCCTCAGAGTTACTCTTGGTGGGTGCAGGAATGGGCCCTGCTGTGAATTATTAGATCAAGAATTGTAATTACATGCCCCTTTTGAACAGGGGCTGAAAAATTGGGCCTTTCGTGGTGGTGGTGGTGGTGGTGGCGTTGCCACAACACTGTAAGCCCTCAAAGTTACTCTTGGTGGGTGCAGGAATGGGTCCTGCTGTGAATTATTAGATCAAGAATTGTAATTACATGCCCCTTTTGAACAGGGGCTGAAAAATTGGGCCTTTCGTGGTGGTGGTGGTGGTGGCGTTGCCACAACACTGTAAGCCCTCAGAGTTACTCTTGGTGGGTGCAGCAATGGGCCCTGCTGTGAATTATTAGATCAAGAATTGTAATTACATGCCCCTGTTGAACAGGGGCTGAAAAATTGGGCCTTAGGCACTGGTGGCACAACACTACAACCCCTCACAGATACTGTACTTGGAGCACAGCAATGAGCCCTGTTGCAAAGTATTGCTTCAAAAATTGTAATGACACGCCCCTGTTAAACAGGGGCTTGAAAAATTGGGCCTTAGGCACTGGTGCCACAACACTCCAACCCCTCGCAGATACTGTACTTGGAGCACAGCAATGAGCCCTATGGCAAATTATTGCTAAAAAAATTGTAATTACACGCCCCTGTAAAACAGGGGCTGAAAAATTGGGCCTTAGCCACTGGTGGCGGCACCCATAAACAAAAATGATCTTCCAAGCTATCATCATCAATCGTATCATTGAGGACTCGGAGGAGGAGGATAGCCAGTCAACATAACAGCACAGGCACTCAGCATCAGCATCAGTCTTGAAGGGATGTGACATGTTAAAATCACTTAGTCTGTTATATCAGCATCAGGTGTGTGGTAGCTGGTGGTGATCCAAGACTGGTTCATCTTGATGAAAGTCAGTCGATCAACCGAGTCGGTGGACAGGCGCACCCTGTGATCCGTGACAAATCCTCCAGCAGCACTGAATGTGCGTTCCGAAAGAACGCTGGATACAGGACAGGCCAGTAGCTCAATTGCATACTGTGCAAGCTCTGGCCAGTGATCCATCCTCAAGACCCAGTAAGCCAGAGGATTTTCGGTGGGGAAGGTGTCCAAGTCTGACCTTGCCCCTAGATATTCCTGCACTATGTTTATCAGACGCTGGCGATGGTTGCTGGAACCGATCATACTTTGGGGCTGCGGACTAAAGAATTGTCTGAACGCATCGGTCAGACGGCCACCTTCCCCACCGCTCCTTCTTTGACTGGCCGAAGCCTCAGCAACTCGTTGTCCAGGACCAGGAGTTTGTAACCTCCCAGTCTCTGGGAACGCGTTGCACAGACCTTTCTGCAAGGCCTCCCGGAGTTGTCTCATCCTCTGCTCCCTCTGCGACGGTAACATAAGGTCCGCAACCTTACCCTTGTACCGTGGATCAAGGAGAGTGGCCAGCCAGTAATGGTCCCTCTCCTTGATCCGAAGAATACGAGGATCCTTCCGCAGACTTAGCAGGATCAGGGAGGCCATGCAGCGTAGGTTTGCTGAGGCATTCGCTCCGGAGTCCTCTGGGTCACTAAGGACGACATGATCCGCAGCCACCTCCTCCCAGCCACGTACAAGTCCACTGGTTTCTTGGGACTGTAAATCATCCCTAAAAGACTGCTGCTGATGATGCTGAGTGCCAGCCTCCACCTCCATGCTGACACAATCCTCCTCCTCCTCCTCCTCCTCCTCCTCTTCCTGTGCGATGGGTGGGACAGAAGGAACACTGTCTGGGTAAAGGGGGCCTTGAGAGGCAAGGAAGTCCTCCTCTTCCTGCCTCTGTTCTGCCTCAAGTGCCCTGTCCATTATTCCACGCAGCGTGTGCTCCAACAGGTGGACAAGAGGTACAGTGTCACTGATGCATGCACTGTCACTGCTCACCATCCTCGTGGCCTCCTCAAATGGTGCCAGGACAGTGCATGCATCCCTGATCATGCCCCACTGGCGTGGAGAAAAAAAACCAAGCTCCCCTGACCCTGTCCTGGTGCCGTAGTCGCACAGGTACTCATTGATGGCCCTCTGCTGCGTGTGCAGCCGCTGCAGCATGGCCAACGTTGAGTTCCACCTGGTGGGCATGTCACATATAAGGCGGTTCTTGGGCAGGTTCAACTCCTTTTGCAGCTCAGCCAGGCGAGCACTGGCATTATAAGATCTGCGGAAATGCACACAGACTTTCCTGGCCTGCCTCAGGACATCCTGTAAGCCCGGGTACCTGCCCAAGAACCGCTGCACCACCAGGTTAAGGACGTGAGCCACACAGGGCACATGGGTCAGTTGTCCCTGTCGGAGGGCGGAGAGGAGGTTGGTGCCATTGTCGCAAACCACCATTCCTGGCTTAAGCTGGCGTGGCGTCAACCACCTCTCGGCCTGGCCCTGCAGAGCAGACAGGACCTCTGCCCCAGTGTGGCTTCTGTCCCCCAAACACACCAGCGCAAGCACAGCATGGCATCTTTTTGCCTGCGTACTTGCGTAGCCCCTTGAACGGCTACGGAGCACCGCTGGTTCATAGGACAAACCACAGGAAGAGGCCATGGAGGAAGAAGAAGAGGAGGGGGTGGAGGAGAGAGGTGTGTCACAACCAGTAGTAGCATTTTGGAGGCGTGGCGGTGGAACAACCTCCAACACTACTGCACCTTGTCCTGCATCCTTCCCAGCTGCCAAAAGAGTGACCCAATGGGCCGTGAAAGAAAGGTAACGTCCCTGTCCATGCCTGCTGGACCATGAGTCAGCGGTAATATGCACCTTACCGCTGACCGCCCTGTCCAGCGAGGCCAAGACATTGCCTTCCACATGCCGGTAGAGAGCCGGAATAGCCTTCCGTGAGAAAAAGTGGCGTTTGGGAACCTGCCACTGAGGAACCGCACATTGCACAAACTCACGGAAGGGGGCCGAGTCTACCAACTGAAAAGGCAGCAGTTGAAGCGCTAGCAATTTAGCCAAGCTAGCATTCAACCGCTGGGCATGTGGATGGCTGGGAGTGAACTTCTTTCGACGGTCCAGCAGCTGGGCCAGGGAAATTTGCCTGCTAGAATCGGACGTCGGTGAACTGCTAGCAGAGTGGCCGCAAGTACTTGGCTGTGACACACCTAATTCTACACCTTCATTCCTCTCAGTGCATGTTTCAGAGAGGACTGAAGTTATAGTGGGGTTGGAGATCCCAGCTGATGCGGTGCAAGGAGAGGTCCGCTTTGTTCTTTGGTGTGGGTCTTTGAGGTAGGCTTGCCAACGAGCTGCATGGCAGGTCAACATATGTCTGGTCAGGCATGTGGTACCCAAGCGGCTGATGTTTTGGCCACGCGATATACGCTTGAGACATATGTTGCAAACAGCAGCTGTGCGATCTGATGCACTAGCCTCAAAAAAGGCCCACACCAAAGAACTTTTTGAATGACGGGCAGAGGCAGCGCCCTGCACAGGCGGAGCTCTGCGGTGTGATTCCGTCGGTGTACTGCCCTTACGCTGGCCACCAAAGGGCATCCTGCCTCGTTGGAGATGTGCCTCCTCCTCATCCTCCTCCTCTCTCCTATTAGGCACCCACGTGGAGTCAGTGACCTCATCATCCCCTCCCTCCTCATCACTGGAGCCAATCTGGCAGTATGCTGCAGCTGCTGGAACATGACTGCCAGATTGGTGTCCTTCTTGAGCATCCCCTCTGTCTGCTCTCACGCTACTGCCTTCCTGTAGCTGGGTTTCATCATCAGACCCTTCGAAACGCTGGGCATCCTCCTGGAGCATGTACCCAACACTGTGCTCAAACAGTTCGGGGGACTCCTCAGGAGGAGGACATGGTGGGTCTAGGGAAGGAGTGACTGATGATGAGTCTGACATTGATACCAGGGAAGAGGACGCTTTGGCAGCTGCTTTGCCAGTACCCTGAGCCTGGGTGAGAGAGGATGAGGAGGAGGAGGAGGGCTTGGTCATCCACTCTATCAAGTCTTCGGCATGATGTGGCTCAACATGTCCAGCTGCCGAAAAGAAGGACAAGCGTGTCCCATGGCCATGTGCTGATGACAATGCACCGCGTCCACGACCAGCACTGTTGCCCCCAGACACAGAGCCTGCTTGCCCTCTTTTATTGCCTCCTGACTGTCTGCCTCTCCTTGTTTGCCTTCCAGACATTCTAATAGATGGCCTGCAGGGAGATGGGAAAAAAGCAATAAGGGCTACCTTCAGGTGTCCTTCTCTGTCCCTTTACTTAAGGATTTCTAAATATGGTTGAGGATGATTGCTTTTGCACAGAATAGCACAACGACAATTTCCCTGACTGTCCAAAAAACAAGGATTTCAAAGATGGTTGATGAGGAATGCTTTAGCACACTATAGCACAAGGAGAATTTCCCTCACTGTCCTTCCCTGTCCCTAGAAACAAGGATTATCACAGTGAAAGAAACTGACACTCTTCCTACCTATAGTTTTCTGTCCCTAGACATTTTTTTTTTTTAAAGCACACTATAGCACAAGGAGAATTTCCCTCACTGTCCTTCCCTGTCCCTAGAAACAAGGATTATCACAGTGAAAGAAACTGACACTCTTCCTACCTATAGTTTTCTGTCCCTAGAAAAAATGTTTTTTTAAAGCACACTATAGCACAAGGAGAATTTCCCTCACTGTCCTTCCCTGTCCCTAGAAACAAGGATTATCACAGTGAAAGAAACTGACACTCTTCCTACCTATAGTTTTCTGTCCCTAGAAAAAATGTTTTTTTAAAGCACACTATAGCACAAGGAGAATTTCCCTCACTGTCCTTCCCTGTCCCTAGAAACAAGGATTATCACAGTGAAAGAAACTGACACTCTTCCTACCTATAGTTTTCTGTCCCTAGAAAAAATGTTTTTTTAAAGCACACTATAGCACAAGGAGAATTTCCCTCACTGTCCTTCCCTGTCCCTAGAAACAAGGATTATCACAGTGAAAGAAACTGACACTCTTCCTACCTATAGTTTTCTGTTCCTAGAAAAAATGTTTTTTTAAAGCACACTATAGCACAAGGAGAATTTCCCTCACTGTCCTTCCCTGTCCCTAGAAACAAGGATTATCACAGTGAAAGAAACTGACACTCTTCCTACCTATAGTTTTCTGTCCCTAGAAAAAATGTTTTTTTAAAGCACACTATAGCACAAGGAGAATTTCCCTCACTGTCCTTCCCTGTCCCTAGAAACAAGGATTATCACAGTGAAAGAAACTGACACTCTTCCTACCTATAGTTTTCTGTCCCTAGAAAAAATGTTTTTTTAAAGCACACTATAGCACAAGGAGAATTTCCCTCACTGTCCTTCCCTGTCCCTAGAAACAAGGATTATCACAGTGAAAGAAACTGACACTCTTCCTACCTATAGTTTTCTGTCCCTAGAAAAAATGTTTTTTTAAAGCACACTATAGCACAAGGAGAATTTCCCTCACTGTCCTTCCCTGTCCCTAGAAACAAGGATTATCACAGTGAAAGAAACTGACACTCTTCCTACCTATAGTTTTCTGTCCCTAGAAAAAATGTTTTTTTAAAGCACACTATAGCACAAGGAGAATTTCCCTCACTGTCCTTCCCTGTCCCTAGAAACAAGGATTATCACAGTGAAAGAAACTGACACTCTTCCTACCTATAGTTTTCTGTCCCTAGAAAAAATGTTTTTTTAAAGCACACTATAGCACAAGGAGAATTTCCCTCACTGTCCTTCCCTGTCCCTAGAAACAAGGATTATCACAGTGAAAGAAACTGACACTCTTCCTACCTATAGTTTTCTGTCCCTAGAAAAAATGTTTTTTTAAAGCACACTATAGCACAAGGAGAATTTCCCTCACTGTCCTTCCCTGTCCCTAGAAACAAGGATTATCACAGTGAAAGAAACTGACACTCTTCCTACTGTGACAGCAGGAAGGTAAAGTCACCTGGTTGCATCCAGGGGGGTAGATATATTTCGCCCAGATTCAGGCTTTACGCCGATTTATACAACTAGGTAGAGAGTTAATGAAGCCCAGCTGAGACTAGTGGGCTCATTGATGACTCATACCTCTAGGGAGAGGGCTGGGCGTCGTGCAGACAGGGAGTTGATGAGACCAGCTGAACCTTGTCAGCTCATTTAGGCCTCTATAAGAAAGCCCAGCTTCATTAGATGTTAGCTCATGCCTGGAAGCAGACCTGTGTGGACTGTCTAGGGAGAGTGAACCCCTGTGCGGTGAGAGAAAGCCTGTGTGGCTACATTTTGCTTGGACATTTAAAACCAGGGACTAGGACAGCACTAGGCTGATCCCAGTCGTTAGTTAGGAAACCTGTAAGTTTAGTCAGAGGTCAAGTTGACCAGGATTTATTTTGTTTATGTTTTTTTTTGCCTTGCTGTGTTTTTGTCACTGTAAATAGAAAATAAACCGCACCTTTTTGATTTTGAAAACCACCACCTCCGTCTGCTGGGCCTGTTTTTGGGTGGGGAGCCCATCCCGGGGGTCACACATACCCGCTGCCGAGCTAACCCCCTCACAGTTGGTGGAGAATGCAGGCAGTTTTTTTTAAGCCAGCATGGAGGAGATACTGAAACAGCTGGCTCTAGCAAATGCCAATCAACAGCAGACAAATGCAGGTTTGCAAAGGAGCCTTGCAGCCCAGCAGCAAGCTCATCAACAGAGCCTTGCAACTTTACAACAGAGTCTGGAGGCTCAGCAACAAGCCCAACAGCAATCTGAGGCCCGCTTCATAGACCTGTTGCAGAAGCAAGAGCAGAGACTACAACAACAGATGGAAGCAGTAATGCAGCAACGTCCGCAGACCAGTGAGGAAAGCCGTCCCACTAATACCGCGTCCTTTGGGGTGAGTCGTTTATTGACAAAAATGACTGGAGAGGATGATCCAGAGGTATTTTTGACCACATTTGAAAGGACCGCTGAAAGAGAAGAGTGGCCTGAGGAGCAGTGGGCTGGACTAGTGGCTCCTCTGTTAACTGGTGAATCGCAGAAAGCTTACTATGACCTAGAGCCTAACCAAGCAAAAGACTATGTGATGCTAAAAGCTGAAATATTGGCAAGGCTGGGTGTCACCCTGGCTGTCCGGGCTCAGCGTGTGCATAACTGGACTTTCCAGCTTGGAAAACCCCCCAGGTCTCAAATGTATGATCTCATTCACCTGAGCAGAAAGTGGCTACAGCCAGAGACTTTGTCCGCACCAAAGATTGTGGAACGTGTTGTAATGGATCGGTTTTTGAGAGCTCTTCCTACTGCCATCCAAAAGTGGGTAAGCCATGGAGACCCAGAGACGGCCGATGGTCTTGTGGATCGTGTGGAGAAATACTTGGCTACAGAGAACCTGACGGCCTCTTCCAGAGACACTCGGACTTTCCACCCTAAGACCAGGCCATCCCCAGGGGCGGATAAGATGATTCCAAGGGGTAAGGGTGGAGAGAGTGAGAGGGTGGGAGCTCTACCCCAAGTTTGGCGAGAACAGCCTGGGAAATCAGCAGCTCAAGAGGCGGCAAGAAGGATCGTTTGCTACCGCTGCCGGCAAGCGGGACATATTGCAGCAAATTGCCCGGTTGTGGAGGAACCCATGCAGTGTGACTTTCTGACGGGCAGACGTCAGTCGCTGTGTGCGACAGTCGCATGCACTGCCATTCGAGGAACTGAGAAACATTTATGCAAAATGTGTATTAATGGTAGAAATGTTGTGGTATTGCTGGATTCAGGTAGCCTTGTGACCCTGATAAAGGCTGAGTTAGTTAAAACAGAGGTCTCTGGGAATAGCAAGGTAGCCGTTATCTGTGTGCATGGGGACACCCGAGAGTATCCAGTGACTACAGTGTGTTTCGAGACCCCCAAAGGTACCCTCTCTCATCCAGTGGGCTTAGTATCTCAGTTACCGCATGACGCCATTGTGGGAAGGGATTTTCCGAAGTTCTGGGAACTGTGGGATGATCCTGAGCCCCCCACTGGTGCCCCTATGTACCAGGAATGTGATAGCCAGAACTCCCCTGAGAGTGGTGAGGACTCTCCGGAATTTCCCTTGTCAGTATTGGCAGGGGAGACTCAAGAAACTGGAGAGGAGCCCACCTCCTCAGACGAAAACCTACCGTCTGTGGAGTTTTCTGATCTTGAGGTTCACAGGGAAAACTTTGCCACAGAACAGTTGAAAGACCCCGCCCTAATAAAGGCACGGGAAAACGTAGTGAAAATAGATGGCGAGTTAGTGAACCCAGATAATACCGGCACTTACCCATACTTCAGCGTAGAGAAGGACCTACTGTATCGGGTGGCAAAAAGGGCAGAAGAAACCGTTGAGCAGCTTGTGGTGCCCAAACCTTACAGGAAGTTGGTGTTGGAGTTGGCCCATGGGCACATTCTTGGAGGTCATCTGGGGACAGAGAAAACCCGAGAGAGGGTATTACAGAGATTCTATTGGCCTGGGGTGATGAAGGACATAGAAAATTATTGTTCCTCCTGCCCTGTGTGTCAGAGGTCGGCCCCGATGCCACATTTCCGTAGCCCGCTGGTCCCTCTACCCATCATTGAGGTCCCGTTTGAGAGAATCGCAATGGATTTGGTAGGTCCTATAATCAAGTCCGCTAGGGGGCACCAGTACATATTGGTTATAATGGACTATGCCACCCGTTATCCAGAAGCGATCCCTCTCAGAAATACCTCGGCCAAAACCATAGCCAAAGAGCTATCTCTTGTTTTTAGCCGGGTGGGTATTTGTAAAGAACTGCTTACGGACCAAGGTACACCCTTTATGTCCCGGGTTATGAAAGAGCTGTGTAAATTGTTCAAAGTGACGCAATTGCGTACATCTGTGTATCACCCCCAAACCGATGGGCTGGTTGAAAGATTCAACAAAACCCTAAAACAAATGTTGAAGAAAGTGGTGGATAGAGATGGAAGGGATTGGGACTGTCTACTTCCTTATTTGATGTTTGCTATTAGGGAGGTGCCCCAATCCTCTACGGGATTCTCCCCCTTTGAGTTACTGTATGGGAGACACCCAAGAGGGCTGTTGGATATTGCCAAGGAAACTTGGGAAAGTGAGAGTTCTCCCCACAGGAGTGTGATTGAGCATGTCGCCCTGATGCAAGATCGAATTGCACAGGTAATGCCCATCGTGAAGGAACATTTGGCCCAAGCGCAGTTGGCACAGCAGAGAGTGTACAACCGTGGAGCCAAGACCCGTACCTTTTCCCCGGGGGATAGGATATTGGTACTTGTCCCTACGGTTGAAAGTAAATTCCTTGCCAAATGGCAAGGCCCCTACGAGATAATGGAAAAAGTGAGCGAAGTGAATTACAAGGTCAGACAACCAGGAAGGCGAAAGCCCGAACAGATCTATTACGTTAATCTGTTGAAAGCCTGGAGGGATAGAGAGTCCCTAGTCGCAGACACTTGGTCACCAGCTCAAACTGGTTGCGTGATTCCTGAGGTTGGAATCGCAGCCACCTTGTCACAACCCCAACAACAGGAGGTTAAGGAGTTTGTGCTTCGCAACAAGGAGGTATTCTCTGAGCTGCCGGGACAAACATCTGGGGTAGAGCATGACATTATTACCCCGCCCGGTGAAAGGGTGAAGTTAAAACCCTATCGGATCCCAGAGGCCCGACGGGAGGCAATACGGGAGGAAGTACAGAAAATGCTGAACTTAGGGGTGATAGAGGAGTCCCAAAGTGATTGGTCTAGTCCCATTGTGTTGGTGCCTAAACCGGATGGGAGCTGGCGATTTTGTAACGATTTTCGTCAGTTGAACAAAGTTACAAAATTTGACACCTACCCCATGCCACGTATAGATGAGTTGATCGACCGGCTGGGAACAGCCCGATACATGACGACTCTTGACCTCACAAAAGGGTATTGGCAAATTCCCCTGGCCAAGTCGGCCAAAGAGAAAACCGCA
Source organism: Rana muscosa (assembly GCA_029206835.1). Lineage (NCBI taxonomy): Eukaryota > Metazoa > Chordata > Amphibia > Anura > Ranidae > Rana > Rana muscosa. The sequence goes on from CM055118.1 coordinate 709,169,805, forward strand.
TTTGTAACCCCAGACGGGGCGTTCCAATATAAGAGAATGCCGTTCGGGTTACAGAATGCGCCGGCCACATTCCAGCGGAAAATGGACCAGATACTGAGGCCCCATCGGAAGTATGCTGCGGCTTACCTGGATGACGTAATTGTCCATAGCACAGATTGGGCCTCACATCTGCCAAAAGTGCAAGCAGTCCTAGACTCTATCCGGGAAGCGGGGTTTACGGCTAACCCCAAGAAGTGTACCATTGGGCAGGAGGAGGCCAAATATCTTGGGTACACCATTGGCAGGGGAGTGATAAAACCCCAACTCAACAAAGTCGAGGCCATCCAGAGTTGGCCACGTCCCAACAGCAAGAAGCAGGTACGGGCCTTTCTGGGAATCGCGGGTTATTATCGGCGCTTCATTCCCCACTTTGCTTCTAAGGCTGTGCCCCTAACCAACCTGACGAAAGGGAAAGGGTCGGTCATGATTAAATGGACCCCCGAGGCTGAGGCAGCATTCCAGTTCTTGAAACAAGCCTTATGTAGCCAGCCAGTGTTGTACTCACCCGACTTCTCTAGAGACTTTGTCGTACAAAGTGATGCGTCAGATGTGGGGTTAGGAGCAGTATTGTCCCAGGTCTGGAACGGGGAAGAGCACCCAGTCATTTACCTCAGCAGGAAGTTGAAGTCCCATGAGGTAAATTACGCCACCGTTGAAAAGGAGTGTTTAGCGGTGAAGTGGGCTCTAGATTCCCTTCGGTACTACCTGCTAGGTAGGCACTTTGACATGGTTACGGATCACGCTCCGTTAAAGTGGATGGCTCAAAACAAGGAAACAAATAGAAGAGTGAATAGGTGGTTCCTGGCCCTCCAGGAATTCAACTTCACAGTAAAGCATCGCCCTGGCGTTCAAATGGGGAATGTGGATGCTTTGTCTCGAGTACATGAATGCCTGATTGCTGGTGTTCCAACCCCGAGGTTAAAACAAGAGGGGGGGGTATGTGACAGCAGGAAGGTAAAGTCACCTGGTTGCATCCAGGGGGGTAGATATATTTCGCCCAGATTCAGGCTTTACGCCGATTTATACAACTAGGTAGAGAGTTAATGAAGCCCAGCTGAGACTAGTGGGCTCATTGATGACTCATACCTCTAGGGAGAGGGCTGGGCGTCGTGCAGACAGGGAGTTGATGAGACCAGCTGAACCTTGTCAGCTCATTTAGGCCTCTATAAGAAAGCCCAGCTTCATTAGATGTTAGCTCATGCCTGGAAGCAGACCTGTGTGGACTGTCTAGGGAGAGTGAACCCCTGTGCGGTGAGAGAAAGCCTGTGTGGCTACATTTTGCTTGGACATTTAAAACCAGGGACTAGGACAGCACTAGGCTGATCCCAGTCGTTAGTTAGGAAACCTGTAAGTTTAGTCAGAGGTCAAGTTGACCAGGATTTATTTTGTTTATGTTTTTTTTTGCCTTGCTGTGTTTTTGTCACTGTAAATAGAAAATAAACCGCACCTTTTTGATTTTGAAAACCACCACCTCCGTCTGCTGGGCCTGTTTTTGGGTGGGGAGCCCATCCCGGGGGTCACACATACCCGCTGCCGAGCTAACCCCCTCACACTACCTATAGTTTTCTGTCCCTAGAAAAAATGTTTTTTTAAAGCACACTATAGCACAAGGAGAATTTCCCTCACTGTCCTTCCCTGTCCCTAGAAACAAGGATTATCACAGTGAAAGAAACTGACACTCTTCCTACCTATAGTTTTCTGTCCCTAGAAAAAATGTTTTTTTAAAGCACACTATAGCACAAGGAGAATTTCCCTCACTGTCCTTCCCTGTCCCTAGAAACAAGGATTATCACAGTGAAAGAAACTGACACTCTTCCTACCTATAGTTTTCTGTCCCTAGAAAAAATGTTTTTTTAAAGCACACTATAGCACAAGGAGAATTTCCCTCACTGTCCTTCCCTGTCCCTAGAAACAAGGATTATCACAGTGAAAGAAACTGACACTCTTCCTACCTATAGTTTTCTGTCCCTAGAAAAAATGTTTTTTTAAAGCACACTATAGCACAAGGAGAATTTCCCTCACTGTCCTTCCCTGTCCCTAGAAACAAGGATTATCACAGTGAAAGAAACTGACACTCTTCCTACCTATAGTTTTCTGTCCCTAGAAAAAATGTTTTTTTAAAGCACACTATAGCACAAGGAGAATTTCCCTCACTGTCCTTCCCTGTCCCTAGAAACAAGGATTATCACAGTGAAAGAAACTGACACTCTTCCTACCTATAGTTTTCTGTCCCTAGAAAAAATGTTTTTTTAAAGCACACTATAGCACAAGGAGAATTTCCCTCACTGTCCTTCCCTGTCCCTAGAAACAAGGATTATCACAGTGAAAGAAACTGACACTCTTCCTACTAGGGATGAGCTTCGTGTTCGAGTCAAACATACGTTCGACTCGAACATCGGCTGTTCGATCGTTCGACGAAGATCGAACGATTTGGGCCGTTCGCGCCAAATTCGAGTGACGCGAACGGCCCACAATGCACTACGCCATCGCAGTGTCATCCAGGCGCTGTGATTGGCCAAGCATGCACTGTGACCCCGCATGCTTGGCCAATCACAGCGCCGGCAGCGAGGAGAGCAATGATTGGCCACAGGCAGGATGCCTGTGGCCAATTATTGCTGAGGGTGTTTAGTACACGCCCCACACTATAAAAGGCCGCCAGCACGGCGGCCTAGTGTAGTGTGTTCCGGAGCAGGGAAAGACAAGCATAGGCAGGGACAGTGACATTTATTTCTTTCTTGCTTAACCTGGATTCCTTTAGTTTAGGGAAAGAGAAGGATAGGTAGGGAGAGTGTCAGTGTGTTTTACTGTGCGAGTCCTTGTTTCTAGGGACAAAGAAGGAAAGTGAGGGGATTTCTCCTTGTGCTATAGTGTGCTTTAAAAAAACATTTTTTCTAGGGACAGAAAACTGTAGGTAGGGAGAGTGTCAGTTTCTTTCACTGTGCCAGTCCTTGTTTCTAGGGACAAAGAAGGAAAGTGAGGGGAATTTTCCTTGTGCTATAGTGTGCTTTAAAAAAACATTTTTTCTAGGGACAGAAAACTGTAGGTAGGGAGAGTGTCAGTTTCTTTCACTGTGCCAGTCCTTGTTTCTAGGGACAAAGAAGGAAAGTGAGGGGATTTCTCCTTGTGCTATAGTGTGCTTTAAAAAAACATTTTTTCTAGGGACAGAAAACTGTAGGTAGGGAGAGTGTCAGTTTCTTTCATCGTGCCAGCCCTTGTTTCTAGGGACAAAGAAGGAAAGTGAGGGGAATTCTCCTTGTGCTATAGTGTGCTTTAAAAAAACATTTTTTCTAGGGACAGAAAACTGTAGGTAGGGAGAGTGTCAGTTTCTTTCACTGTGCCAGTCCTTGTTTCTAGGGACAAAGAAGGAAAGTGAGGGGAATTCTCCTTGTGCTATAGTGTGCTTTAAAAAAACATTTTTTCTAGGGACAGAAAACTGTAGGTAGGGAGAGTGTCAGTTTCTTTCACTGTGCCAGTCCTTGTTTCTAGGGACAAAGAAGGAAAGTGAGGGGATTTCTCCTTGTGCTATAGTGTGCTTTAAAAAAACATTTTTTCTAGGGACAGAAAACTGTAGGTAGGGAGAGTGTCAGTTTCTTTCACTGTGCCAGTCCTTGTTTCTAGGGACAAAGAAGGAAAGTGAGGGGAATTCTCCTTGTGCTATAGTGTGCTTTAAAAAAACATTTTTTCTAGGGACAGAAAACTGTAGGTAGGGAGAGTGTCAGTTTCTTTCACTGTGCCAGTCCTTGTTTCTAGGGACAAAGAAGGAAAGTGAGGGGAATTCTCCTTGTGCTATAGTGTGCTTTAAAAAAACATTTTTTCTAGGGACAGAAAACTGTAGGTAGGGAGAGTGTCAGTTTCTTTCACTGTGCCAGTCCTTGTTTCTAGGGACAAAGAAGGAAAGTGAGGGGATTTCTCCTTGTGCTATAGTGTGCTTTAAAAAAACATTTTTTCTAGGGACAGAAAACTGTAGGTAGGGAGAGTGTCAGTTTCTTTCACTGTGCCAGTCCTTGTTTCTAGGGACAAAGAAGGAAAGTGAGGGGAATTCTCCTTGTGCTATAGTGTGCTTTAAAAAAACATTTTTTCTAGGGACAGAAAACTGTAGGTAGGGAGAGTGTCAGTTTCTTTCACTGTGCCAGTCCTTGTTTCTAGGGACCAAGAAGGAAAGTGAGGGGAATTCTCCTTGTGCTATAGTGTGCTTTAAAAAAACATTTTTTCTAGGGACAGAAAACTGTAGGTAGGGAGAGTGTCAGTTTCTTTCACTGTGCCAGTCCTTGTTTCTAGGGACAAAGAAGGAAAGTGAGGGGAATTCTCCTTGTGCTATAGTGTGCTTTAAAAAAACATTTTTTCTAGGGACAGAAAACTGTAGGTAGGGAGAGTGTCAGTTTCTTTCACTGTGCCAGTCCTTGTTTCTAGGGACAAAGAAGGAAAGTGAGGGGAATTCTCCTTGTGCTATAGTGTGCTTTAAAAAAACATTTTTTCTAGGGACAGAAAACTGTAGGTAGGGAGAGTGTCAGTTTCTTTCACTGTGCCAGTCCTTGTTTCTAGGGACAAAGAAGGAAAGTGAGGGGATTTCTCCTTGTGCTATAGTGTGCTTTAAAAAAACATTTTTTCTAGGGACAGAAAACTGTAGGTAGGGAGAGTGTCAGTTTCTTTCACTGTGCCAGTCCTTCTTTCTAGGGACAAAGAAGGAAAGTGAGGGGAATTCTCCTTGTGCTATAGTGTGCTTTAAAAAAACATTTTTTCTAGGGACAGAAAACTGTAGGTAGGGAGAGTGTCAGTTTCTTTCACTGTGCCAGTCCTTGTTTCTAGGGACAAAGAAGGAAAGTGAGGGGAATTCTCCTTGTGCTATAGTGTGCTTTAAAAAAACATTTTTTCTAGGGACAGAAAACTGTAGGTAGGGAGAGTGTCAGTTTCTTTCACTGTGCCAGTCCTTGTTTCTAGGGACAAAGAAGGAAAGTGAGGGGAATTCTCCTTGTGCTATAGTGTGCCAAAGCCTTCCTCATCAACCATCTTTGAAATCCTTGTTTTTTGGACAGTCAGGGAAATTGTCGTTGTGCTATTCTGTGCAAAAGCAATAATCCTCAACCATATTTAGAAATCCTTAAGTAAAGGGACAGAGAAGGACACCTGAAGGTAGCCCTTATTGCTTTTTTTCCCATCTCCCTGCAGGCCATCTATTAGAATGTCTGGAAGGCAAACAAGGAGAGGCAGACAGTCAGGAGGCAATAAAAGAGGGCAAGCAGGCTCTGTGTCTGGGGGCAACAGTGCTGGTCGTGGACGTGGTGCATTGTCATCAGCACATGGCCATGGGACACGCTTGTCCTTCTTTTCGGCAGCTGGACATGTTGCGCCACATCATGCCGAAGACTTGGTAGAGTGGATGACCAAGCCCTCCTCCTCCTCCTCATCCTCTCTCACCCAGGCTCAGGGTACTGGCAAAGCAGCTGCCAAAGCGTCCTCTTCCCTGGTATCAATGTCAGACTCATCATCAGTCACTCCTTCCCTAGACCCACCATGTCCTCCTCCTGAGGAGTCCCCCGAACTGTTTGAGCACAGTGTTGGGTACATGCTCCAGGAGGATGCCCAGTGTTTCGAAGGGTCTGATGATGAAACCCAGCTACAGGAAGGCAGTAGCGTGAGAGCAGACAGAGGGGATGCTCAAGAAGGACACCAATCTGGCAGTCATGTTCCAGCAGCTGCAGCATACTGCCAGATTGGCTCCAGTGATGAGGAGGGAGGGGATGATGAGGTCACTGACTCCACGTGGGTGCCTAATAGGAGAGAGGAGGAGGAGGAGGATGAGGAGGAGGCACATCTCCAACGAGGCAGGATGCCCTTTGGTGGCCAGCGTAAGGGCAGTACACCGACGGAATCACACCGCAGAGCTCCGCCTGTGCAGGGCGCTGCCTCTGCCCGTCATTCAAAAAGTTCCTTGGTGTGGGCCTTTTTTGAGGCTAGTGCATCAGATCGCACAGCTGCTGTTTGCAACATATGTCTCAAGCGTATATCGCGTGGCCAAAACATCAGCCGCTTGGGTACCACATGCCTGACCAGACATATGTTGACCTGCCATGCAGCTCGTTGGCAAGCCTACCTCAAAGACCCACACCAAAGAACAAAGCGGACCTCTTCTTGCACCGCATCAGCTGGGATCTCCAACCCCACTATAACTTCAGTCCTCTCTGAAACATGCACTGAGAGGAATGAAGGTGTAGAATTAGGTGTGTCACAGCCAAGTACTTGCGGCCACTCTGCTAGCAGTACACCGACGTCCGATTCTAGCAGGCAAATTTCCCTGCCCCAGCTGCTGGACCGTCGAAAGAAGTTCACTCCCAGCCATCCACATGCCCAGCGGTTGAATGCTAGCTTGGCTAAATTGCTAGCGCTTCAACTGCTGCCTTTTCAGTTGGTAGACTCGGCCCCCTTCCGTGAGTTTGTGCAATGTGCGGTTCCTCAGTGGCAGGTTCCCAAACGCCACTTTTTCTCACGGAAGGCTATTCCGGCTCTCTACCGGCATGTGGAAGGCAATGTCTTGGCCTCGCTGGACAGGGCGGTCAGCGGTAAGGTGCATATTACCGCTGACTCATGGTCCAGCAGGCATGGACAGGGACGTTACCTTTCTTTCACGGCCCATTGGGTCACTCTTTTGGCAGCTGGGAAGGATGCAGGACAAGGTGCAGTAGTATTGGAGGTTGTTCCACCGCCACGCCTCCAAAATGCTACTACTGGTTGTGACACACCTCTCTCCTCCACCCCCTCCTCTTCTTCTTCCTCCATGGCCTCTTCCTGTGGTTTGTCCTATGAACCAGCGGTGCTCCGTAGCCGTTCACGGGGCTACGCAAGTACGCAGGCAAAAAGATGCCATGCCGTGCTTGCGCTGGTGTGTTTGGGGGACAGAAGCCACACTGGGGCAGAGGTCCTGTCTGCTCTGCAGGGCCAGGCCGAGAGGTGGTTGACGCCACGCCAGCTTAAGCCAGGAATGGTGGTTTGCGACAATGGCACCAACCTCCTCTCCGCCCTCCGACAGGGACAACTGACCCATGTGCCCTGTGTGGCTCACGTCCTTAACCTGGTGGTGCAGCGGTTCTTGGGCAGGTACCCGGGCTTACAGGATGTCCTGAGGCAGGCCAGGAAAGTCTGTGTGCATTTCCGCAGATCTTATAATGCCAGTGCTCGCCTGGCTGAGCTGCAAAAGGAGTTGAACCTGCCCAAGAACCGCCTTATATGTGACATGCCCACCAGGTGGAACTCAACGTTGGCCATGCTGCAGCGGCTGCACACGCAGCAGAGGGCCATCAATGAGTACCTGTGCGACTACGGCACCAGGACAGGGTCAGGGAAGCTTGTTTTTTTTTCTCCACGCCAGTGGGGCATGATCAGGGATGCATGCACTGTCCTGGCACCATTTGAGGAGGCCACGAGGATGGTGAGCAGTGACAGTGCATGCATCAGTGACACTGTACCTCTTGTCCACCTGTTGGAGCACACGCTGCGTGGAATAATGGACAGGGCACTTGAGGCAGAACAGAGGCAGGAAGAGGAGGACTTCCTTGCCTCTCAAGGCCCCCTTTACCCAGACAGTGTTCCTTCTGTCCCACCCATCGCACAGGAAGAGGAAGAGGAGGAGGAGGAGGAGGAGGATTGTGTCAGCATGGAGGTGGAGGCTGGCACTCAGCATCATCAGCAGCAGTCTTTTAGGGATGATTTACAGTCCCAAGAAACCAGTGGACTTGTACGTGGCTGGGAGGAGGTGGCTGCGGATCATGTCGTCCTTAGTGACCCAGAGGACTCCGGAGCGAATGCCTCAGCAAACCTACGCTGCATGGCCTCCCTGATCCTGCAAAGTCTGCGGAAGGATCCTCGTATTCTTCGGATCAAGGAGAGGGACCATTACTGGCTGGCCACTCTCCTTGATCCACGGTACAAGGGTAAGGTTGCGGACCTTATGTTACCTTCGCAGAGGGAGCAGAGGATGAGACAACTCCGGGAGGCCTTGCAGAAAGGTCTGTGCAACGCGTTCCCAGAGACTGGGAGGTTACAAACTCCTGGTCCTGGACAACGAGTTGCTGAGGCTTCGGCCAGTCAAAGAAGGAGCGGTGGGGAAGGTGGCCGTCTGACCGATGCGTTCAGACAATTCTTTAGTCCGCAGCCCCAAAGTATGATCGGTTCCAGCAACCATCGCCAGCGTCTGATAAACATGGTGCAGGAATATCTAGGGGCAAGGTCAGACTTGGACACCTTCCCCACCGAAAATCCTCTGGCTTACTGGGTCTTGAGGATGGATCACTGGCCAGAGCTTGCACAGTATGCAATTGAGCTACTGGCCTGTCCTGCATCCAGCGTTCTTTCGGAACGCACATTCAGTGCTGCTGGAGGATTTGTCACGGATCACAGGGTGCGCCTGTCCACCGACTCGGTTGATCGACTGACTTTCATCAAGATGAACCAGTCTTGGATCACCACCAGCTACCACACACCTGATGCTGATATAACAGACTAATTGATTTTAACATGTCACATCGCTTCAAGACTGATGCTGATGCTGAGTGCCTGTGCTGTTATGTTGACTGGCTATCCTCCTCCTCCGAGTCCTCAATGATACGATTGATGATGATAGCTTGGAAGATCATTTTTGTTTATGGGTGCCACCACCAGTGGCTAAGGCCCAATTTTTCAGCCCCTGTTTTACAGGGGCGTGTAATTACAATTTTTTTAGCAATAATTTGCCATAGGGCTCATTGCTGTGCTCCAAGTACAGTATCTGTGAGGGGTTGGAGTGTTGTGGCACCAGTGCCTAAGGCCCAATTTTTCAGCCCCTGTTTAACAGGGGCGTGTCAATACAATTTTTGAAGCAATACTTTGCAACAGGGCTCATTGCTGTGCTCCAAGTAACGTATCTGTGAGGGGTTGTAGTGTTGTGCCACCAGTTCCTAAGGCCCAATTTTTCAGCCCCTGTTCAACAGGGGCATGCAATTACAATTCTTGATCTAATAATTCACAGCAGGGCCCATTGCTGCACCCACCAAGAGTAACTCTGAGGGCTTACAGTGTTGTGGCAACGCCACCACCACCACCACCACCACGAAAGGCCCAATTTTTCAGCCCCTGTTCAAAAGGGGCATGTAATTACAATTCTTGATCTAATAATTCACAGCAGGGCCCATTCCTGCACCCACCAAGAGTAACTCTGAGGGCTTACAGTGTTGTGGCAACACCACCACCACCACCACCACCACGAAAGGCCCAATTTTTCAGCCCCTGTTCAACAGGGGCATGCAATTACAATTCTTGATCTAATAATTCACAGCAGGGCCCATTGCTGCACCCACCAAGAGTAACTGTCAGGGCTTACAGTGTTGTGGCACCAGCACCACCATCAAAGGCCCAATTTTTACTACCACTGTTCAACAATTATATGTAATTAAAATTCCTGATATAATAGTTGACAGCAGGGCGTTCCAGCACCAACCAAGAGTAACTGTGAGTGCTTACAGTGTTGTGCCAACACCAACAACTAAGGGGCCTATTTCTGCAGAGTATATACGGCAGGTCCCTACTTTCAAACATCCAACTTACAAACGACTCCTACTTGCAAACGCAAGAAGACAACAGGAAGTGAGAGGAAATCTACCACTAGGAAGGAAAATTCTCTCCTGTAAGAATAAATATGGGAGAAAGGTGTCTCCTCTGTACTGATGCTTTATCAGCAATCCTTGTTTCAAGAAAAACACCACATTTCAAAAACAGTTGTCATTGGGACGGAAAGTGAGGTGAAATGTTCTGAACAGGGGCACAGACAGCAAAACAAATGTTACAGGGGTGATAACCCTTACCTATGTTTTCCAAAAAGTTTAAAAATAGATTTTTGGGCTGGAGCTACACTTCAACAATGTACCTGTTCAAAATTACAAACAGATTCTACATAAGAACAAACCTACAGTCCCTGTCTTGTATGCACCGCCTGTATACGGCTGTTCAGAGTATATAGGGCCTTTTTTATTTTATGTGCGGGGTTCCCCTTAATATCCATACAAGACCCAAAGGGGCTGGTAATGGGCTGGGGTAGGGGGGGGGGGGGTCATGGGATAGCTATGCCATTTTTCTTAAAGATTTTCATCCATATTACCGGGACCAGACATTACATTAAAGCCGCAAGCAGTTTTAAATGGCTTTTTTTTCCTTTAGAAGTGTCATTTTGTGCAGGGACAGTTCTAAACACGGGAAACACGTGGCACTTCACAGGCATACTTTAGACACCCCCCAGGTACGATATTTAAAGGAATATTTGACTTTTTTTTTTTCACTTTATGCATCATTAAAATGACTGCTCCCGAAAAACGACCGTTATTAAAACTTCTTTTTGCATTGATACATGTCCCCTGGTGCAGAACCCGGGTTCCCAAACCCTTTTTAGGACAATAACATGCATAATAGTTGTTATAATTACCACTTTAGAATTCGAACGTTCGCATCCATTGTATTTAATAGGGTTCTAATGTTCGTACGAACTTTCGGTCCGTTCGCGGGTTCTGGTGCGAACCGAACCCGGGGGTGTTCGGCTCATCACTACTTCCTACCTATAGTTTTCTGTCCCTAGAAAAAATGTTTTTTTAAAGCACACTATAGCACAAGGAGAATTTCCCTCACTGTCCTTCCCTGTCCCTAGAAACAAGAATTATCACAGTGAAAGAAACTGACACTCTTCCTACCTATAGTTTTCTGTCCCTAGAAAAAATGTTTTTTTAAAGCACACTATAGCACAAGGAGAATTTCCCTCACTGTCCTTCCCTGTCCCTAGAAACAAGGATTATCACAGTGAAAGAAACTGACACTCTTCCTACCTATAGTTTTCTGTCCCTAGAAAAAATGTTTTTTTAAAGCACACTATAGCACAAGGAGAATTTCCCTCACTGTCCTTCCCTGTCCCTAGAAACAAGGATTATCACAGTGAAAGAAACTGACACTCTTCCTACCTATAGTTTTCTGTCCCTAGAAAAAATGTTTTTTTAAAGCACACTATAGCACAAGGAGAATTTCCCTCACTGTCCTTCCCTGTCCCTAGAAACAAGGATTATCACAGTGAAAGAAACTGACACTCTTCCTACCTATAGTTTTCTGTCCCTAGAAAAAATGTTTTTTTAAAGCACACTATAGCACAAGGAGAATTTCCCTCACTGTCCTTCCCTGTCCCTAGAAACAAGGATTATCACAGTGAAAGAAACTGACACTCTTCCTACCTATAGTTTTCTGTCCCTAGAAAAAATGTTTTTTTAAAGCACACTATAGCACAAGGAGAATTTCCCTCACTGTCCTTCCCTGTCCCTAGAAACAAGGATTATCACAGTGAAAGAAACTGACACTCTTCCTACCTATAGTTTTCTGTCCCTAGAAAAAAATGTTTTTTTAAAGCACACTATAGCACAAGGAGAATTTCCCTCACTGTCCTTCCCTGTCCCTAGAAACAAGGATTATCACAGTGAAAGAAACTGACACTCTTCCTACCTATAGTTTTCTGTCCCTAGAAAAAATGTTTTTTTAAAGCACACTATAGCACAAGGAGAATTTCCCTCACTGTCCTTCCCTGTCCCTAGAAACAAGGATTATCACAGTGAAAGAAACTGACACTCTTCCTACCTATAGTTTTCTGTCCCTAGAAAAAATGTTTTTTTAAAGCACACTATAGCACAAGGAGAATTTCCCTCACTGTCCTTCCCTGTCCCTAGAAACAAGGATTATCACAGTGAAAGAAACTGACACTCTTCCTACCTATAGTTTTCTGTCCCTAGAAAAAATGTTTTTTTAAAGCACACTATAGCACAAGGAGAATTTCCCTCACTGTCCTTCCCTGTCCCTAGAAACAAGGATTATCACAGTGAAAGAAACTGACACTCTTCCTACCTATAGTTTTCTGTCCCTAGAAAAAATGTTTTTTTAAAGCACACTATAGCACAAGGAGAATTTCCCTCACTGTCCTTCCCTGTCCCTAGAAACAAGGATTATCACAGTGAAAGAAACTGACACTCTTCCTACCTATAGTTTTCTGTCCCTAGAAAAAATGTTTTTTTAAAGCACACTATAGCACAAGGAGAATTTCCCTCACTGTCCTTCCCTGTCCCTAGAAACAAGGATTATCACAGTGAAAGAAACTGACACTCTTCCTACCTATAGTTTTCTGTCCCTAGAAAAAATGTTTTTTTAAAGCACACTATAGCACAAGGAGATTTTCCCTCACTGTCCTTCCCTGTCCCTAGAAACAAGGATTCGCACAGTAAAACACACTGACACTCTCCCTACCTATCCTTCTCTTTCCCTAAACTAAAGGAATCCAGGTTAAGCAAGAAAAAATAAATGTCACTGTCCCTGCCTATGCTTCTCTTTCCCTGCTCCGGAACACACTACACTAGGCCGCCGTGCTGGCGGCCTTTTATAGTGTGGGGCGTGTACTAAACACCCTCAGCAATAATTGGCCACAGGCATCCTGCCTGTGGCCAATCATTGCTCTCCTCGCTGCCGGCGCTGTGATTGGCCAAGCATGCGGGGTCACAGTGCATGCTTGGCCAATCACAGCGCCTGGATGACACTGCGATGGCGTAGTGCATTGTGGGCCGTTCGCGTCACTCGAATTAGGCGCGAACGGCCCAAATCGTTCGATCTTCGTCGAACGATCGAACAGCCGATGTTCGAGTCGAACGTATGTTCGACTCGAACACCGAGCTCATCCCTACTGGGGACTATACTGCCAGTGTGCACTAATGGCAGCTATGCTAGTCCTAAACCAACTGGGTAGGCACTAGCCATATAAATTAAGGAAATGGGAGAAGGGAACTAGCTGGATGATTTTACAGGAGGGACAGTTCTTAAAGAGGATCTGCAGTATGCTCACAAAATCTGTAATAAAAACATCTTTGCCATTCTGAAGCTTCCCTCCAACCACTTTGCATATTATTTTATATATACTGTGATTCTGTACTTGCCAAATATGCTGCAGAAATCTCCCTCCACTAAGTCTGGCTGCAACCATTTTTACTGTAGGCAGCTGAAGCTGCTGCCTGTTCACTTCCTGGATTTACACAGTAAAACAGAGGCACACCTCCAGCTCTGCAGGCCTGCAGCTTTCATTGGTCCTCCTATAACTCATCCCCCCACCCTTCCTGGCAAACTCTCACGAGCGTGAGAGAGAGAGCTGTGCCTGATTTCATAAGCCTAGGCTAATGACCAGATAAGAAACAGGAAGTGGGCTTTATAAGATATTAATTGGCAGAAAAAAAAAATGTTTTACTATCCATAGTAAAATCAACAAGGGCAGAAGATTTAATAGATAGAAAGTTGAAAAAATGACTGAAGTTCCGCTTAAATGCTGTTCTTCTTATGGCTATTGCTTGGGCCTTTTAAAAAGTGTTTGTGCACTCAATGACAGATTTAGTAAACCAGCATGCAATAAAAGTAAAGCAAAGAAGCAATATAGATGCAGTATACTTAATGTCCTGCCTCCAGTAACTCCGTCCCTACTAGCAGTGTGAACTATGGGCAGGGAGTTCTCTCACAAGTCTCTGCAGTGCAGTAATGAACTCTTGCTGTAGAAGGAGACCACCCTCAGTCTCTCCACAGGATGCCTCTGGTGATCAACAGTAGGAAGTCCAGGGTGAAAGGGTGCACCAGCAGTGCCCCCAGGTCTCAGTCTCTGGCTCTGGTCTTTCGCTCAGTGGATGATCCGTGTGCACCAGGACGGATGTGCACATCTTGGCTCCTGTCCTGCACAGCGGAAGAGGTTTCCAGTGCAGTCTGGAAAAGATTTTCCACCGATTCCCTTCCTTCTCAGTGTCTTATGGGAATTGTATTCTAAAGGTCCCATTCTGTAATTCATCTTTCAGACTACAGTTCCGATGATCCTCAGAATTCTTCATAGAAGTCCATAGGCTTTCCTGGCTATAGTTTTTCTTTGGCTGACTGGAGGGGATAGTGAAAAACAACATCCAACAAAGCAGTAGAAAACAAAAAGGTAAAAATTACTGTAAAGGGGACAATGTCTCCATGTTTCTGTGATCCAGCACCTGGCTAGAATTTTAAAATTCGATTTTGGAATATCCTGAGCAAAACACACATACACTGTAATGCCCCATACACACGATCGTTTTTCATGCCATTAAAAATGCCATTTTTAAAAATGGGCATTAAAACCGATCGTCTGTATGCTCCAGAGCATTTTTAACGGCGTAAAAAATGGCCAATAAAAATTTAGAACATGCTCTCTTTTTTCACGTCGTTTTTCATGTCGTTTTTTTTAACGACGTGAAAAACGATAGTGTGTATGCTTTAACGACGTGAAAAAAAATGCGCATGCTCAGAATCAAGTATGAGATGGGAGCGCTCGTTTTGGTAAAGTTAGCGTTGGAAATAGATATGGCACATTCGTCACGGTTGAATTAATAGCATCGTTTTAATGCTGCGCATTCCGTTCTTCTTTTGAGAATGCTTAAACAATTACCGTATTTATCGGCGTATAACACGCACAGGCGTATAACACGCACCCTAACTTTAAGGAGGGAAGTTTCAGGAAAAAAACTTTCCACAGCCCCCTGCGTATAACACGCAGGCACAGTTTACCCTCTATTTTCAGGATAAAAAAGTGAGTGTTATACGCCAATAAATACAGTACCTTCTTTTGCTAATGACATTGAGAGTTATGCCAAACTTGTTTCTAAAGTAATTCCTAATTGATTTAATGATAGAAAAATATTCTTTTCAACCCACATCTCCCTCATAAATTCATGAATAAATGTAAATATCAAAAAAAAAAAAAATTTTTTTGTTTTTGCAGTTTATTTTAGTAATTAAGTTAGCTTATTTTTTTTTTGGTCCTTTTTTTTTTTTTTTTGCTTAAATTATTCTTGTGTAAAGTTACCACACCAACCTTCAAAATTTGGCTCATTTTACCTCAAGGAGGTTTGTGTCCCTTGTTAATAACAATAATATTATTTGAAATGTCCCTGCCTGCTCCCTAGCAAACTCTCCTTTGAAATACAAATCCCATAGTCAAGTATTTTAAGCCAAAAAAAAGAATCCTTTATTTAGGAACATAACAAATTAAAAGGGAAGGCAGCACTGGAGAGCCTGCTTGCATTTGTGCATCCTTTGGACCCCACAACAACCATCCAAGATGTGAAAACCAAACTATTGATTGAAAGATATCAAAAAGGAGCCCAATCTTGGCTTGAACTCCCAGAGGTCAGGAACGGCAGCAGATAAGTCATATATGTTCCCAGTCTGTGGTATTACAGCAGGCATTATTTTTTCCTCTTCCTTGTAGCCTTCTCTCCAGCCTTCTCTGCAGCCTTCTCTGCAGCCTTGGTTGGTTTCTTCCTCGGAGGCTGGGGATCAGGAGGAGAGGTTGTGGCAGGAGGAGTAGTAGTAGGAGGAGGAGGAGGTGGAGGAGTAGGGACAACCTCCGTGATGTCGGTGAACTTGGTGAGTTCACCGAGCAATCCCTTGTTAATCACCTTCAGCAGAAGGGTCTCACTATAGAGCTTTTGCCGCAGGTCCATTTGGCCTAGCTTATGGGCCAGGAATGCGGCAAAGCCCTCCTCAGCAGAGGGTGCCTCTCTGAGGGCCGCAGTAGCCTCTTTGATGACGGCTCTTGTTTCCTCCTCCACCTGCCTACCTCTCCTTGGCCCTCGTGGTTTCATTATCAGGGGAGGCATCTTGGCTCTTGTGCTGGGCCCAGCCTCCTCCTGGGTGCCACTGGGCCCAGCCTCCTCCTGGGTGCCACTTGGCCCTGCCTCCTCCTGGTCCCCAACATCACCCTCTTCCTGGCTCCGCTCTGGCTGTAAAAAAAGAAAGGGACTTTATTTATTTTTTGCCACCATCAATCACACACATTGTTCACCTCCAGACATTTTTGAATTGAATGTGAAAATTTCGTAAATTTTCAGAGATTCCGCCTCCTGATATTGTTGCCTTGTCCACATCCAATTTGACCACTACTGTATCTTGCTCTTTAAATCCTTTTTTTTTACTAACTTTAAATACCTAACAATACTAACATCAATTTAAATTCATCACTTTTGTAACATATAAATGTAGATATCAATACTTTACCTGGCTCCATATATCCAAATCTGCCTCCTCAAGGACCTGATCTTGATCCTCAGAGGAAGCCAGAGCAGGGTTGCCAGGAAGGCTGGAGGGCTGGCTGCAAGGAAGGCTGGAGGTTTGGCTACAAGGAAGGCTGAATTGACCTCTGGGGGGAAGGGTGGACAGAGATTCCCGCACTTCCAGCTGGTCATCCAGAAAAGATAGCTTGCTGTAGTACCACAGAGTGGGTTTATAAACCTTATCTGCTGCAGCACCTGACCTCTGGGACTTCAGGACCATATTCCTCTGGGTCCTGTATGTCCCCCTGATGGTACCAATTTTGGTTTTCACATCTTGGAGAGTTGTTGTGGGTAACTGGGTTTGGACAAATGCAAGCAGGCTCTCCAGTGCTGCTGTCCTGGCCGTTTTGTTTTTATTGGACCCACTTTTGGTCTGCCACAGGATAGGGAGCTCCTTCCATTTATCAATGAACTCCCCCATAAACTCAGGGTTTTTGAATGTATTCATTCTCTCTGTAAAATCAAGAACCAAGAAAATACATATGTTTCAGGCAACATTCATCAAATCAGCATTTTGGACAGATATAAAAGCCCCAAATCTCCTCCTCTGAGGAAACCCAAATCCTTAAAATGTTATGTACCTTGGTCAACACGTTCATTGCGAACTCCCTCTCCCGCCAAATGAACGTATTTTCGACACATGGATCTTCACTTGATATACACTGCGCATGCGTGAAACTCCGCATGCTTTCCCCGCCCATGACGTTCGATATTGTACTTTCCCCGCCCCTTCTCGCTCGTCGTAGTGCTTAGCAACATGGCGGAGACACAGGTGGCTGAGATTACCTCTACAGAGGATGAAATTCCTGAGGAGCCCAAATCCCCATCCAGGAGATATAAGGCATCCAACATGTCATTCAAGGAAATGGTGGAGATGGTCGCCATTTTGAAGAGGGAGGATTATGATGCCAAGCATGGGCCGTATAAAAGGCCTAATCTGGTCAAGACAAAAATTATGGGCAAAGTGGTCAAAAGTCTTCACCAAAAATTCGGGGTGTGCAGAACGAAGGAACAGCTCAGAAAACGATGGTCTGATCTGAAGTTGCGGGAGCCCGACCAATACAAACAAATCAAGAAAGTTTTACGAAAAAGTAAGTATTTTTTTGCTATTTTCCCTGCTAAAGATTATTACTTGTATTATGTCGTGTATTTTTGTCTTTGATATAGTACAGTGAAAGATACCATCTTTCAGGTTCGTCCGCACAGTAAACGGACGTAATAAAACTCTTTCTCCGTACAGTTCATAAAATGATGTTTTTGGATCATCCAGTGTGAACACCCATTTATTTAATTTTATTTTGGGGAGCAAATTTGGTAACCAATTCGTTTTGGGGATCAAATCCAAAGGACAATTAAAAAAAAAAAAAAGGATATGCATGGTAATGTTAAGGGAGAGAATGCTTAGCAGCTGATGAAACATCTGAACGCAGTAGTACAAGTGTGGGCCAAAAGGCCCAAAGTTTGATGGTGTCACACACAGGTGATCCTGTGTATATACTTTGGGGTGTTACAATGTGTCAAACTTTGGTTCAAAAAGTACTGTATATACTCGAGTATAAGCCGACTCGAGTATAAGCCGAGGTACCTAATGTTGCCACAAAAAACTGGGAAAACTTACTGACTCAAGTATAAGCCGAGGGTCAACAATGCCTCACTGTTCCCATCCTTACTGTTCCCATCCTTACTGTTCCCATCCTTACTGTTCCTATCCTCACTGTTCCCTATCCTCACTGTTCCCATCCTTACTGTTCCTATCCTCACTGTTCCCTAGCTCACTGTTCCCTAGCTCACTGTTTCCTATCCTCACTGTTTCCTATAAATTTTACATTGTAAATAGTACCTGTAAAGAAGTTGCGGCTGCGGCGTCCATCGTTCAAATTCCGCGGTCTCTTCCTGTTCCTTCCGTGATAGGCGATTCTCATCAGACACTCTCCCCCTATCACGAACGGTCTCTCATCCTCAGTTTCCCAGCAGACACTGTGTTGGATGTTCCGCCAATCACAGACGTCTGCTGGGAAACTGAGGATGAGAGACCGTTCGTGATAGGCGGAGAGTGTCTGATGAGAATCGCCTATCACGGAAGGAACAGGAAGAGACCGCGGAATTTGAACGATGGACGCCGCAGCCGCAACTTCTTTACAGGTACTATTTCCAATGTAAAAATTTTGCTGACTCGAGTATAAGCCGAGGGGGGGACTTTCAGCCCAAAAAAAAGGGCTGAAAATCTCGGCTTATACTCGAGTATACACGGTATATGCTATGGTTTTGGCTATGTATCCAATCATGTGTTCCGGTTGTCACTGGGGGTACATTGAAAAATGGACCACACTTCAAAATAATGTTTACAAATTATTGGTTCATGGTTTAATTTTCTCAAAAATATATTCGTTACTAATGAAACTATACCTTTTCTTGCAATCTCCATAGGGCTTCAAAAAGCTACGTCAGATGAGCCTCTAAATCCAACACCTTCAACAATACCCCCAGAACCACATGATGGAGAGGAACGTGAGGTTGTGGAAGTGGAAAGTGGCACCACAACAGGTCAGTGTCAAAGCAGGTTAATAGATGTAGGCCTACATATTCTATACTACATGTTTTTTTTTAAATTTAGGTGCAGTTCTGGCCGAAGACCACAAAAATTTTACACATCACAGTGCCCAGATCCTGATCCAATACCTCATGGTCTGCTGTCGTGACCTTAAAAAATTAAAGGGAGACTTGATAGAGATCAGGGAAAATACCAAGCGGGTGGTGGAAAGGCTACAAAAGATCATGGCTGTGCTTGGGGGTGTATAATGTTTTTCCAAAAAATAACGTTGAACTTGCTGTGTTTTGGCAGGTTTGTTTTTGTTTGAACCTTTAAGGACTAGTACATGTTTATTTTTTCACGATATTTTTAAAGATCTTTTTTGTATGCATGGCTGTTCATGCGTTTTAACAACCAAAAAATGTTTTGGACATCTACATTTAAAAGGAATTGTCCTAAAAAATAATAAAAAATGGTATTTTGTTATCAAGAAATTGTGGCTTCCTTATGTAAATGTTGTGCAAAGTGAACTAATCAATGTTTTGTGTTTACACTGACAATGAAGGCTAATTAAGAATGCACAATACACATGGCAATACAAGTGCACTAGGTAAGCCTACGAGAAACATAAAACATTATTAAATTAAAACACCAAACCAATCTTTGATAAAAAAAAGTTTTATTTTTCCAAATAATAAGGTTAAAAGTCATCAGGCATTTCAATGGCCCCCCTACCCACAAAATAATCCACATATTTGTCACGGACCTCACGTCCGGTTTGGAGGGCCAAGCCTGGACGGCCAGCTTCCAGGGCCACAAGATGTTCTGCTTCCATTAATGAGGCCTCAGGCCCAGTCAAAGTCAGATAATTTGTGGAATGCACCCGGAGATAATTATGTAGCACACAACAAGCCATTACAACATGGTTTCATTTGTAAGGGGCAAGGTGGATGGAGGTGAGGAACAGGCGTAAGCGGCTGGCCATGATGCCAAAGGCATTTTCAACCACCCTTCTTGCTCTGGCCAGCCGATAGTTGTACACCCTCCTCTCAGAGGTGAGGGTGCGTTGCGGGAATGGCCTCATCAAATGGGGACCCAGGCCAAACGCCTCATCCGCCACAAACACAAATGGGAGTCCCTCCACATTCTGCTCCGCTGGTGGCAAGGCCAGCTGATCCAAAGGAGCCGTTCCCCAAACTCCGTCTGTGCAAAAACTCCTCCATCAGACATCCTGCCATTCTTGCCAATGTCCACATAGAGGAATTCGTAGGTGGCCGACACCACTGCCATCATCACGATGCTGTGGAACCCCTTATAGTTATAATAAAAGGATCCCGAATGGGGTGGTGGGACGACCCGAACATGTTTGCCGTCGATGGCCCCTCCACAGTTCGGAAAGTTCCATCGTTGGGCAAACTCCGATGCCACATTCTGCCATTCATGTGGCGTAGAAGGGAACTGTGGAATTTAATTTAAAAAAAAATAATACTTTGAGACAGAAACATTGAAAGCAGATTTAAGAAAAGCATTCATGGCCAACATTGGAAGAAACCCGAAAAATTAAAACATTATTAGTAAGCAACAACAAACAAAAAACAAACCCCACAAAAAAAATGGGGGGGGTTGAAGATGAGTTGGGGAGATCACAAATGAAGGCTGTAGCACTCTGTATGAATTAGTGAAAAATGTAAGATTCCTAGGCAATCTTTAGGGGGCATTTAGGGTAAAGCACTACGATGGAGCATAGATTAAAATACATGGAAATGACTAGGCAAGGTGGGTATGGCCCCAGGATAGCATGCTGGAGAGGTTAGGTAAGGCAAATTTAAATGTAGGCCTAATAAAAAAATTCCCACAAATAAATTACCATGTGGAGAAAGGGGACATTCCCTGCAGCTAAGAATCATGGGAATTAGGGACTGCTAATAAACCCCAAAAAACTATTAAAACAAAAAAATACATACAATGTGATGTTTGAAATAAGAACACTTACCTTAATATAGTCCTCCTGCAAAACTTGGAGGATGGCAGAACACGTCTCTGGTATAATGATACCCAGAGCCTGGGGGGATATGCCTGTGGAGAACTTTAAGTCCTGCAGGCTTCTCCCAGTCGCCAGGTATCGCAATGTGGCAATGAGCCTCTGCTCAGCACTGATGGCTTCACACATAACGGTGTCCTGCCTGGTAATGTAGGGGGACACCAAAGCCAACAGATGCTGAAATACGGGGTCAGACATCCTGAGAAAATTCCTGTAGTCATCAGGATTATTCTCCCTGATCTCCCGCAACAAAGGCATATGACAGAACTGGTGCCGCTGGAGCAACCAATTCTTGGTCCATGAACTCCTCCTGACCCTGCTCATGGCATGGAGTCGGGATACAGCATGAACCCCTGCACCAACTACAGCACGAACTCTACGACGAGTACGTAGCCGCAACATGGCTAGATAACGGTCGGCAGCTCAGAACGAACTAGAAGAACGCACGGAAGAACAGCAAGGCCTATGAAGAACAAGCTGAAAAACAGGAACGAGCAGACCGGAACACACTGAATAAACAGATACGAACTGACTACAAGCACTGCAAGACAGATACGAACCCACAGGCACAAACTGAACTCCACAAAACGATCTTCAAAGCACGAAGACTGAAAAGCGCGAATCGTCTCTCACCAAACTTTTACTAATACGCGGTAACACGAAATTAGCAAAAGCGTCCCAAAGGGTGGCGTCATTAGAACGGAACTTCCCCTTTATAGTGTCGTCGTACGTGGTATACGTCACTGCGCTTTGCTTGAACGTTTTTTTAAATGATCGTGTGTACGCAAGACAGGCTTGAGAGGAAACATGAAAAAAATGACGTGAAAAACGTTGATAAAAAAAATGGCAAGAAAAACGTTTTATAGCCTGCTCCCTTCTCATCACTGTGGTTGAAAAGGAATGTCGATTTGACCTCAGTAACAATTAAAAAATCGAACAAAGATTCTTAAAATGAAAAAAGTTCTAACAAAATTCTGTTAGTGTATAGGGTGCAGCTGGTTTGCAAACTTAGAAATTCAATGAGGAGATATAAAATACATATAGCTTCTTTAATCCTCTCACATCTACCAAAAAAAGTGCTGTTTCTTTAATCTCTTACGGTACATGATTTCGTGCACACGGTTTAGGGGGCACGCGTGTGGCTCCAGCGCACCACTCCCGCAGTTATTGGACACAGCGGGAGCCAATCAGCTGGTCCGGCGGCCGCCTATCCTTCACAGGAGAGACGGATCAGCCGCCTGCCTGTGTAAACAAGACAAACGGTGGATCTGTCAGGAAGGGAAATAGAGATCTTGTGATTCAGCTAAGCTGAATCACGGATCTCTCTTTTCTTCAGTGTAACACTGCCCTACACAGTTAGTAAGCACCTCCCTAGGGAACATTTAAACCTTTGAGCACCCCTGGTGTTAACCCCTTATCTGCCTGTGTAATTTATACAGTAATCAGTAGACATGTGCATTCGTTTTCGTCCGAATGCATTTTCGTCCGAATTTCAGGTATTTTCAGGTATTTTCGTTATCGTTTTAACAAACGAAAACGAAAATGCAGAATCCGAAAACCGAAAGATCCGACATAAACAAATGCTTAATTTTCGTTTTCGTTGCAACAACAGTTCGATATAGATAGGAGATTCGACATGAGGCTGACAATAACAATCTGTGTCCATCGAACCTGTGGTCGAATGTGCCTAACCTTAACTCTATTAGTCCAAGATTATTCTACATAGAGAGAAAAGATCCGACATTATAGAGAGAAAAGATTCGACATAGAGAGAAAAGATTTGACATTATAGATAGAAAAGATTCGACATTATAGAGAGAAAAGATTCGACATAGAGAGAAAAGATCACTGCTGGAATTGGGTGGGGGAAGTAAAATAAAAAAATTATGATGATGAATGTTATTGGCTGATTGTAACCAAAGAGGAGGAGCAGTAAAATAGCTAGAACTAACTTGACAATTCGACATGAACGACGAAGATTCAACCAAATTGGGGTGTTCGCGGCAAATTCGAAAAATCTATGGGAGAAATCTAAAGTGCTAATTATAAAGGCTTATATGCAAGTTATTGTCCTAAAAAGTGTTTGGGGACCCAGGTCCTGTCCCAGGGGACATGTATCAATGCAAAAAGAAGTTTTAAAAACGGCCGTTTTTTCGGGAGCAGTGATTTTAATAATGCTTAAAATGAAAAAATAAAAGTGAAATATTCCTTTAAATTTCGTACCTGGGGGGTGTGTATGATATGCATGTTAAGTGGCGCATGTTTCCCGTGCTTAGAACTGTCCCTGCAAAAAATGTCATTTTTGAAAGAAAAAAAGTCATTTAAAACTCACTCGCGGCTATTAATGAATTGTCGGCTCCCGGCAATACATACAAAAGTCATTGATAAAAAAAAAAAATTTAAAAAAATTTTTAAAAAAAATTGACGTGGGGTTCCCCCAAATATCCATTTTAGGCCTTTCAGATCTGGCATGGATTTTAAGGGGAACTCCACCCCAAATTTAAAAAAAATGGCGTGGAGTCCCCCTACAAATCCATACCAGACCCCTTATCCGAGCACGCAACCTGGCCGGCCGCAGGGGAAAAGGGGGGGACGAGAGAGCGGCCCCTCCTGAACCGTACCAGGCCACATGCCCTCAACATGGGGAGGATGTCCCCATGTTGATGGGGACAAGGGCCTCATCCCCACAACCCTTGCCCGGTGGTTGTGGGGGTCTGCGGGCGGGGGGCTTATCGGAATCTGGAAGACCCCTTTAACAAAGGGGACCCCCAGATCCCGGCCCCCCCCATGTGAATTGGTAAGGGGTACATTGTACCCCTACCATTTCACGAAGAAAGCGTAAAAAAATGTTTAAAAAAACACACAAACACCTTGAAAAAGTCCTTTATTTAAAAAAAAAAAAAAAACATTCCAGTGGTGAAATCCAGTGTCCCGCGGCGATCCCGATGTCCAGCGCTGTCCTTCATTGGTTGTGCCTGAGCGGACCTGATGGGGAACTCCCTCTCAGTATTTTAAATGTATAGACCCGCCCCTTCTAAAGTTCCCCATCAGGTCCGCTCAGCGGACCAGATGCGGAACATGAGAAGGGGCGGGTCTATACATGTATTACCAAAGTGAGAGCAGTTCCCCATCAGGTCCGCCCCCTCGGTATGTCGGACCCGCCTACGTCATTGGCTTGAGCGGGGAACTTCCTTCACTGTGTAATTTAAATTTACATAGTGAAGGAAGTTCCCCGCTCAAGCCAATGACGTAGGCGGGTCCGACATACTGAGGGTGCGGACCTGATGGGGAACTGCTCTCACTTTGGTAATACATGTATAGACCCGCCCCTTCTCATGTTCCGCATCTGGTCCGCTGAGCGGACCTGATGGGGAACTTTAGAAGGGGCTGGTCTATACATTTAAAACACTGAGAGGGAGTTCCCCATCAGGTCCGCTCAAGCACAACCAATGAAGGACAGCGCTGGACATCGGGATCGCCGCGGGACACTGGATTTCACCGCTGGAATGTTTTTTTGTTTTTTTTTAAATAAAGGACTTTTTCAAGGTGTTTGTGTGTTTTTATAAACATTTTTTTACGCTTTCTTCGTGAAATGGTAGGGGTACAATGTACCCCTTACCAATTCACATAGGGGGGCGGGATCTGGGGGTCCCCTTTGTTAAAGGGGTCTTCCAGATTCCGATAAGCCCCCCGCCCGCAGACCCCCACAACCACCGGGCAAGGGTTGTGGGGATGAGGCCCTTGTCCCCATCAACATGGGGACATCCTCCCCATTTTGAGGGCATGTGGCCTGGTACGGTTCAGGAGGGAGGGGGGCCGCTCTCTCGTCCCCCCCTCTTCCCCTGCGGCCGGCCAGGTTGCGTGCTCGGATAAGGGGTCTAGTATGGATTTTTAGGGGGACTCCACGCCATTTTTTTTTTAATTTGGGGTGGAGTTCCCCTTAAAATCCATGCCAGAGCTGAAGGGCCTGGAATGGATATTTGGGGGAACCCCACGTCAATTTTTTTTTAAATTTGCGGCGGGGTTCCCCTTAATATCCATTCCAGACCTGAAGGGCCTGGTAATTGAATTCTGGGGAACCCCCACGCTTTTTTTTTTATTTTTTATCAATGACTTTTGTATGTATTGCCGGGAGCCGACAATTCATTAATAGCCGCGAGTCAGTTTTAAATGACTTTTTTTCTTTCAAAAATGACATTTTTTGCAGGGACAGTTCTAAGCACGGGAAACATGCGCCACTTTACATGCATATCATACACACCCCCCAGGTACGAAATTTAAAGGAATATTTCACTTTTATTTTTTCATTTTAAGCATTATTAAAATCACTGCTCCCGAAAAAACTGCCATTTTTAAAACTTTTTTTTGCATTGATACATGTCCCCTGGGGCAGGACCCAGGTCCCCAAACACTTTTTAGGACAATAACTTGCATATTAGCCTTTATAATTAACAATTTAGATTTTGAACGTTCGAGTCCATTGTATTTAATAGGGTTCTAAAGTTCACACTAACATTTTGTCTGTTCGCAGGTTCTGGTGCGAACCGAACAGGGGGGTGTTCGGCTCATCCCTGTTGACTAGTAATAGTAATTAAAAAATATAATTATTACTAGTCATACAATAGAATTCATCTATAGCTTGTAGGCGGAACATTCGACCGGAAATGTACGATTGCAGCGTCGTACAGTTTCGCTGCTCCGTCGAATCTTCTTTGAACATTCGACAGACACCATAAGCCTTCAATGACAGATTCGACCTTAATTAATTCAGATTTTCGGACGAATGCAATTTCTAACGAAAAACTAAATAAATAAAAACGAATTTCGGGAGTAACTAAATAAATTTATTTTTCTAACGAAAATAAATTCCGAAACAAAATATTTCAGTGTGCACATGTCTAGTAATCAGTGCATTTTTATTTTTGTTGTCACTGATCCCAAAAAAGGGTCCGCCGCAATGTCGCAGTCCGGCTAAAAATGGTAGATCGCTGCCATTACCAGTAAAAAAATAAAGTAAAATAAATAAAAGTCCCTAAATCTATTCCGTCGTTTGTAGACACTATAACTTTTGCGCAAACCAATCAATATATGCTTATAGGATTTTTTTTTACCAAAAATATGTAGAAGAATACATATTGGCCTAAATTGATAAATCATTTTTTTCTTTACATTTTTATTTTGGATATGTATTATAGCAGAAAGTAAAAAATATTGTTTTAGTTTTTTTCAAAATTGTCGATATTTTTTTGTTTAAAGCACAAAAAAAAAAAAAAAGTGCAGAGGCTATCATATACCACCAAAAGAAAGCTCTATTTCTGGGGAAAAAAAGGACATACATTTTATTTGGGTACAGCGTCGCACGACCCCACAATTGTTAGTTAAAGGGTCGCAGTGCTGTATCGCAAAAAATGGTCTGGTCAGGAAGTGGTTACAACCTTCCGGAGCTGAAGTAGTTAAAGAAATTACACATTATTGGACTGAACATATTGGTCAGTAAAATAAGAAAACTTAAAAAATAACCCAATTAATCTTGTGCATCACTTTGTCTTTATTATCTTTCATATAACAAAAATGGTACCAAACTTTTCAGTGTTATAATTAAGACATTATCTAATCTATTTCTTATAAAATGTCCTTTGATGAGCAAATAGCCTAAACCATTTAAACTTCAAGAGAAAAGAAAGGATGATGGAAAGAGATAGCTGAAATCCAATATAACTACTGAAAATAATTTGACACATCAAAGAAATGACTGGGGAAAACTGTCATTGTTACAAATGAAACAAGAGTCTCATTGTGAAAGAGACACATTGGGATTGATTTGCTAAAGAGTAAATTAGAGAGGAGCTCCAGGCTCCCCCCAAAAAAATTTAAAGTCAGAGGATACAAATACTGTAGCTGCTGACTTTTAATATAAGGACACTTACCTGCCCAGGGATCCAGCGATGTCCTTACCCTAACTGTGTCTTTAATCAGGTTTGGGTGCAGGCATCAGAATAGCAAGTAAGGGAAACGGGAAGTGAAGCCTTGCAGCTTCAAAGCCGGTTTCCTACTGTGCATACGTGAGCCGCACTGCACCTTGCGAATGGTCCTGTAATCTTCTGGAACCTGTGACATGCCCCCAAAGACTGCAGGGGACCCTACAGAAATATGCAGCCCCACTGGACTGGGCTTTTTTCCGTGGGGCCGCATATTTGCGTATCTCCCAGCACAGGGATCGGGGTCTCACGAGTTCTAATGATCGGAAAACAAGGGTAAAAAAAATCTTAATGCCTAAGCCCAATTTTGCAAGTTTGACATGTGTTAGTAAAACTGTACATATTATCACAACTTCTTTGTGCATCCAGGTGGATTATACCTTGTTTTTTTTAGGGCAAATTGGGCTTTCATTTGGGGGTAAATGGTAATAGATATCTCCCAATTTGTTTTTTATTATCAAAGCAAAACTGGCCCAAAATTGTAAAATAAAAATAAAAATTTAAGTAGATGTATATTTCTTGTTACTACCATAACCTACCATCAAAGAACAACCCAAAATAAATTCTCCTGCTCCTAACAATCACAGTGATACTATATAGGTGTATTTCATTCGTTGTTTGTACCCATAGTACAGCCTAGAAACAATAGTGTGCATTTTTCTTCTTTATTCCTACCCTAGCTAAAACACTAACTGACACTAATATAAAAAAAAAAGTAATCTGAAAAAAAAAAAAATACTGACCCTGACCTTGACCCAAATACTAACCCTGCCACTGACCTAGATCAAAACTATGTATTTTTTTAAAGTTTTTTTTTATTATTATTATTATTCATGTATAAAAAAAAAAAATTCTACACACACTTTTTTTTTCGCAGAGAAAGGTACACACGGGGACTGATCACTGTGATAGTCAATTAGAGGCTATCACAATGGTCAGGTGACCCGAAATCTCGAGTTCCGGGTCTCTGGTCTCTGTTCTGGGAGCGTGTTGTGTGGTGCACTCCCAGCACAGAGGGAGAACTGCAAATATGCAAGTATGGGGCCCCACTGCAAAGTCCAGTGCAGTGGGGCCACATACTTGTGTGACGTCGGTGTCAAGAGATTAAAGTGCGTGTTCTCCTAGAGGTAATACGAGGCATGTCCGAGATGACTCATGCCAGATTGGTATCCATTCTTAAAAGGTGTAAGTGTTTTCAGAACACCTTTTCAATGGCCCGATAATCCCCACTGAATGTCGCGGTGAAATGGGAATATTAGATTTTAGGGATTTCAAGGGATATTCCAAAAAAAATTATATTAACTCCCTGGGATAGCCGTTGTCTATGAATTTTTGTGTAGCACACTGATCCCTTACCCTGCTTACCTCCACTTGCAGAGTGGGACACACCATGCCACATGCCCAATATCCTCCATCTTGTAGAGGGTGAGCGGTGTTAACAGTTTTGGGTCCTACAGTGAGTTACCTCTTTCTATTGGTTCTCGTCCCTAGAGTGTAGGGAAAAGTTTATTTCCTGACTGACTCCATGGCAGCCTACGTGTGGGTTAACCCCGCCTCCTCTCCAATGCTATAGGACCCCATACCCATAAAAGTAGGCTCACCTCTCAGCACTGTGTTCCTTTTTTGTCCTCCTCCAATGGACCTGAAGCATGCACGTCCGTGCAGATTCCCGGATGGATAGATGGATGGATGACACACCTTTAAGCGGTGTAGCTCGGAACCCAGCCATGGGCGGGTGGAGAGCTTACAGCAACCACGATTGACTGGATGAGAGTTGCTGCGGTGTGCCCAAGATCCCTCGACTGGCAAGGTCTGCTCCTTTATTTACCATGGCAGTCGCATCTGTGTATTTGTATTCGTTTGTCTGTCCATGGCCCGGCTCTCCCTAATGGCGGCTGGAACGCGTTACGTTCCAGCCTACAGCGGTGACCCGAATCTCGGCCGCCGCCGCCATTCGCGCATGCACAGTGCCCGCTCCCAGAGCGAGGCTTGGTTCGCGCATGCACGGTTCAGCAGGACTCTCGGCGGCCGCGCAGGCGCAGATGAGAGATCCTCCTCCACAGCGGTGACGTCACTGGCGGCGGGGAATTTAAAAGCTGATGCTCGCTTGTGTCATTTGGGATCTCCCCTGACAGGCGAGCAGAGGCTACTGGAGTTCCCCGCTGTGGTTTCTTGTCTTCTCACCCAGGTCAGTGCACTTTTGTATAGGATCTGTCTGTTTCAATTATAGTCTTTAAGTGTTTATGTACAGGCAATGTGTCTTTCACCATCTATTGCTCATCGCTATTCTGTGCATTTTTTCTTAAAGGGCAAGTTACCTATTTATTTCTTTTGTATGATACTGTAGGTTTTTGTGTGGCGACCTATCTGTATTGTGACTCTTTCGTCCAGAAGTTATGGACAATTCACCGCTGACATGTGGCCAGCCCTCACGCACAAGGTATGTGCGGGAGAGGGGAGGGCTTGGGGTTTAGTCGCAAGTAATGTTGCTTGACGGCTTGTCTTTCTTCCCCCAATTCCCCTTTTTCCTTTAGCCCTTCCGCAGATCTTCAATTTGACACAGACCTTGCCACACCGCAGCATGCGTCAACATCAAAATCAAAACACAGACGTGATTCCCGTCAGCATCTCACCACCAGAGGAGAAGTTCCCATTCCTCCTCCAGACACCACTCCCACCGCCAGGACAGTTATTCTGATCGGAGAGCCTGCTGGGGATGCGGCTCACGAGTCCCAGAGGGCAAATCGTTATGCAGCTATTGCTATGCCCATGCGGTTGGGGAAAAATAGACAGAAGATCAACGGATCGAGTCTCTAGTAAAACAGGTGGTGCAATGTTCTCTCAAGGAGATGGATGCTTCCCACGCACAAAGCCAGTCCAGCACTATTCGATCTGGCTCCCCGGCTGAGGTGGTCCATGAAGTTCCAGGTCCTTCCCAGCCCTACGCATCCTCGCCTCTTCCCTCGGAAGGAGAATTAGAGAGTGATGAAGAGAGTGTGGAATTTGATTTCTCTCAAGTTACTCCGCTTATTAAAGCAGTCAAGGAGGCGCTTATGTGGGAAGACCCATCTACTCCCCCAGCCAAACAGAAAAAAATCTTCAAGCGTCTGGGGAAGGAGCGCCCAAGTTTTCCATTTTTAGCTGAACTAAAGGGCATCTTTGACGAAGAGTGGAGCAAAGTGGACAGGAAGTCCTCGATGACAAATAAAGCCTCCAGAATGTATCCATTCAAGGCAGAAGAGGGAAAATACCTGGAGAACATTCTTCTTGTGGACGCAGCGGTAATGTGTCTGGCTAAGCATATCACGCTCCCTCTAGAAGACACAGTCTCCTTTAAGGACAGTCTTGATAGAAGAATGGATCAGGACCTTAAAAGAATTTACGGTCTTGCTGGAACAGCTTGTAAACCCGCCCTAGCCTTGGCAGCCGTGTCTAAGGCTATGGAGGCATGGACGGAGAACGTAGATTCCTTTCTCAAAGGCGTTTCAGAAGAACTGGCCAGTAACTCAGCAGCAGCAGAGCTAAAACTAGCAGTAGCTTTCTTGGGAGAAGCATCGGTTGATCTGATCCGTCTACTGTCCAGGATTATGTTATCCTCAGTCACAGCTAAGCGAGCCCTATGGCTGCGTCCTTGGCAAGCTGATCCATCTTCTAAACAAACATGGTGCAAGATTCCTTTCGAAGGATCATCACTGTTTGGTAACAAACTAGATGACGCCATAGCAAAGGCCACAGGTGGAAAATCTGGCTTTCTTCCACAGGACAGGCGTCCACAGAATCGAAGAAGGCCCCAGTTCAGAAGACGCAGTCCGGAGCGCTCAAGAGAAGCACGCTCCTATAGACCTGGCCGGGACTTCAGAAGAAACTGGAGCAGAGGCCAAACGTCCTTTCGCAAGCCAGCAAACAACCAAGCGTCCAGTGGTCGCGATCAGGCTAAATCATTTTGAGATTTTGCCTGCCCAGGCGGGTCGGGTAGGGGCACGCCTGCTCCTCTTCCGGCACGTGTGGGTGGCCTCAATCGCAGACTTCTGGGTCGTCAGGACAGTGTCGTCAGGTCACGCATGGTCCTTCTCCAGCATTCCTCCCCCCAGATTTATCTCAACCCTACTTCCAAGTATGGAAGAACAAAAACAGGCCTTACTGTCCTACGTAGACCTGCTGAAAACACAGGGAGCAGTAGTACGTGTCCCAGAGGAAGAACAATTCCAAGGAGTATACTCCCCCCTTTTCCTAGTCCAAAAGAAAAGCGGTGCCTGGCGCCCGGTAATAGATCTGACATACCTGAACAGGTTCATAAGGCACGGAAAATTCTAAATGGAAACTCTGTCAACAATCCAGCAAGCCATTCAACCAGGCGACTGGATGATTTCGATAGACCTGAAAGATGCCTATTTCCATGTGCCAGTGGCAAAGGACTTTTTAAAGTACCTCCGGTTCCATATCGGGCAAGAACATCTTCAATTCATCTGCCTACCGTTCGGTTTGACGACTTCTCCTCGAGTTTTCACCAAGGTCCTCTTGGCCGTAGTGGCCCTCATCAGGCTAAAAGGTGTGCGTCTTTACCATTATTTAGACGATCTCCTAGTTCTGTCTCAAAACAGAGAACAGCTCCTGGTACACAGAGAACAAGTGATCTCAACCCTTTCCAGCTTTGGATGGCTTCTAAACTTGGAAAAAAGCCACCTGGTTCCAGCCCAACATTTAATTTACTTAGGGGCTCTGTTCAACACGGTGGAGAACACCATCTCCCAGCCAGCAGAGAAGATTCCGGTGATTCGGAAGAGGATTTCTCGTGCTCTGGATGCTCCTCATCTGAAAGCATCACAATGCCTAAGAATTATCGGCACAATGGTCTCCACGACCCCCATGGTCAAATGGGCTCTATGGAGGTTACGCCCTTTTCAGTCAGGGTTCCTCCAGCAGTGGAAGTCAGGGGACAAGAGTCAACTCATCCACATATCCGCAAAAATGAGAAACAGCCTCTTCTGGTGGCTCCAACTCAAGAATTTGCAAAATTGTCACTCCATTGCCCCCATTTCCTGGGTTACAGTCACGACCGACGCCAGCGGCTCAGGCTGGGGGGCTCTTTGTGGTCAGAACCTAGCTCAAGGCAGATGGGATGCTCGTCTTCACAATCCAGGCTCAAACGTCCTGGTGCGCCCTCCAATCTTTCTCCCAGTTCCTGAAAGGAGAGTCGGTATTGTTAAAGATGGACAACACAACAGCAGTGTCGTATGTGAAGAGGCAAGGGGGGACTCTGAGTTCTACTCTCCTTAGGTTGAGCCTATAATAACATGGACCCAGAAAAACCTGGCCAATATCTCGACAGTTTTCATTCCGGGAGTCCAGAACTCCCAGGCAGACTTCCTCTCTCAAACTCGTCTAGACAACAACGAGTGGTCCCTCCATGTACAGTCCTTCAACTGGATTCTGTCTCTGGGAGTCAATCCCGAAGTGGACCTATTCGCTTCCCCCTACAATCACAAAACTGTAAAGGTTCTATTCTCGGGGCTGTTGCAGCCAGGCAGTCGGAACGGATGCCCTGACGGACAGATGGAGGTTCAGGCGGGCATACGCTTTTCCCCCGATCCCGATAATCCTCAAGTTCCTGAGGAGACTTTAAGCAGAATCAGCCGAAGTAACAGTAGTGGCTCCCTACTGGCCAAACAGGCCTTGGTTTCCCCTCCTGATCCAACTGAGCTACCGGGACCCGGTACCTCTTCCTCTCAGGCCGGACCTTCTCTCTCAAGGGTCACTCCTACACCCTTGTCCGGCACTGATGAGACTGACGGTCAGGTTCTTGAGAGGGAGAGGCTGGAATCCCTCGGTTGCGCCTCTAGAGTGATGTCTACATTGTTGAGCTCAAGAAGAGCAAGTACCAACAATGTTTATAGAAGAATTTGGGCCAAATTTGTCGATTTCTCCTCTGCCTCTGGGAGGTCCTTCAAAAATCCAGGAGTTCAGGATATTCTTAGTTTTCTGCAAACAGGACTAGACTTAACCTTATCTGTTAGCTCTCTAAGAGTACAAGTTTCGGCCTTGTCGGCCTTCTCCGAAGTCTAATGGGCAGTCCATCCCTTAGTCAGACAATTCTTTCGGGGGGCATCAAGAATTAAGCCCCAAAGAAAATCAAGATTTGCCAAGTGGGATCTTCCACTCGTTCTAGATTCTCTGACTGGACTCAGTATGTCGGGGCCCTCCCCGTCCTCCATTAAGGACTTTTCAGGAAAAGTAGCCTTCTTAGTAGCCATCACCTCGGCTAAGAGGGTCTCTGAGATCGGGTCTCTAGGTCATGAAGAACCTTTTCTAACATTTTTTCCGGATCGAGTAGTCCTTATACCCATGTTGAGTTCAAATCCAAAGGTGTCTTTGGTATTTCACGAAAATCGAGAAATTGTTCTACCTACATTTAAGACTCCAGATTCCAGTGAAACTCATCCCCTGGATATGGGTGAAATCCTAAAGGAGTATCTACAAATTACTTCTTCCTTCAGACGATCTGATCATTTGTTTGTTCTACATTCTGGAAACAACAGAGGGAAGAAAGCATCAACCAGAACAATTGCATCATGGATCGTCCAAACAATCCAGCAAGCATACAGGGCTAAGGGCTTGGCTCCTCCACAGGCGGTGACAGCACACTCCACCAGAGGGATGGCAGCTTCCTGGGCGGCAGCCCAACATGTGGCTCCAGATGTCATTTGTAAAGCGGCCTCGTGGGCCTCTATCAATACGTTTATGGCCCATTACTGCATTAAACCGGCATCATTGTAGTCTGTTAATTTTGGGTTAAGAATCCTGTCGGCTGACAGGACAAGTTAAAGCTTTTTTGTTCAGCATACCCACCCGTGTGGTCTGGCTAGTTATTTCCCACACGTAGGCTGCCATGGAGTCAGTCAGGAAAACTGAAAATTTATTACCAAATACTTACCGTAATTTTCCTTTCCTGATGGACTCCATGGCAGACGGAGTTCCCACCCTAAAAGAAAATATTAAAAGAAAGTAAGTGTCCAAGAGTCGGCTAGTTACGGAACACAGTGCTGAGAGGTGAGCTTACTTTTATGGGTATGGGGTCCTATAGCATTGGAGAGGAGGCGGGGTTAACCCACACGTAGGCTGCCATGGAGTCCATCAGGAAAGGAAAATTACGGTAAGTATTTGGTAATAAATTTTCCGTTTTCTCTCTTGAGGAAAGCCAATGTCCAGACAATGTTAAACCCAATAAAAGAGTTTATTTTCCTTTTGCTTGCAACTCGATAGGAAAGTTGGAAAGAGAGAGAATTGAACAGGAATATAGGTTCAGGCACGCGGCACTCAATTACCACTCGTCGCCACTCAGGCTTGAGTGTGTTTTGCTCACCCGGATAGTTCCCTCTTACAGTCCTAGCAGCCGGAGTGGAGCACGGAACATTTACTTTAGATTAGTTTCTCTTAGAGACATGTTCAGGAGATCCTCTGCCACAGGATCTTCTAGCTTCTAAGTCCTGAACTCCTCCACACTTGTAACTTTAGAGACCGTACGTGCCAATGGGGCATGTTACAAGAGCTTTTGGTGGATCACGGAATCCTTCCCTCTGACAGGTAACCAGGCCTCTCCTGAGACAGTGACATCCTTCACCGATCCCCTTAGAAAGGTCCTCCCCTGGTTGCCTCTCCTTCAGAGCTTGTCACCCTCCCACGGGCACCCTGGGATTCTGCGGTTTGGTTGTAGGCCTCAGTTAAAGGTACTGGGCCTACCTGGAACGATGTGGCCTCGGGCCAAAGGTGCCCAGGGCCCAACACATTCACACATACCCCTGGCCATGAGGGCCACCGAAGGTGGGGTACGTGCTGAGGATGAAGACCTTCCGCCAATGGCATAAGTACCCTCTCCTGGCATGCACAGCGGGCAAACCACTCCCACCGCACAGCCTCCGAGAGAGGACACCCAATAGCGCTGCAATGCCACCTGTGGTTCAACCTGAGACCTGGGCAACAGCGCCACCCACAGGTCAAAGGGAACTATACAACCAGGCAACATCACAATAAACAGAGACCAATTTAAGAAATCAAACAGCCTGAGCCAAACTAATGTTCAGGCTACCCCCTAAATTTCATGCATAGCGACCCCAAATATGGGAGGCCCGCTACATTTGTTTTAGGAGAATGTTCTATGTAATCTTCAATCTTTGTACAATCTAATTTTATTGGCAAGTTATAATACAAACGTTAATAAGTTCTAACATAAACAAATTCATACATATCAAAAGATAGTATAATCACTTCATCTAGCTGATTTCAATTACATTTTCACATATAACTGAGAGAACTAAGCAAAACAAAACCAACCAAAAAAGAGTAGGAGGGGGGGGGGATTAGAGATGGCAGCAAATAAAGTGTCCTATTTCGAAGCCTTGCTTATCTCAGGCCTCGTACACACGGCCGAGATTCTCGTCGAAAAAAACATGTCGTTTTTTTCAACGAGATTCTTGGACAAGAAAATTGTCCCGGCCGAGTGTACACACGCTCGATTCAAAGAACCCGCGGTTCTTTGAATGGAGCGTACGCGGTGACGTCATCGACTACGACGAGCATGCGCTCGTCACATTCGATGCCGTCGCCGCCATCTTGGTATACCCTACGTATGCCTAGGAAGCTACCGCGCATGCGTCAAATTCATTTCGAACATGCGCAGGCTTCCGGGAGGACAGGTAAGTGTACACACACTCACTTTTCTCGTCGAGAAACATGCCGACGAGAATCTCGACGAGAAAATAGAGAGCAGGTTCTCTATTTTCTCGTCGAGGTTACTTGTCGGTTTTCTCAACGAGAAACCATACACACGAACAAATTTCTCGGCAAGACATCTCTGCCAGAAAGTTTCTTGCTGGTTCTTGCCGAGAAACTCGGTCGTGTGTACGAGGCCGGCCTCGTACACACGACCGATTTTCTCGTCGTAAAAAACACGTCGTTTTTTTCGACGAGATTCTTGTTAAGCTTGTCGATTTTCTCGTCAAGCTTTCTATGCGTACACACTGTCATTTCCCAATTTCCTCGTGGTTCTCTGCGCTCACGTCCAGCACGTACGACGGCACTATAAAGGGGAAGATCTTTTTTCTTGGCGCCACCCCTTGGGCTGCTTTTGCTGATCTCGTGTTACCGCGTGTGAAGTAAAAGTTTGGGAAGAGACGATTCGCGCTTTTCAGTCTTCGTACTTTTCAGATCGTTTTCTGCCGTTCAGTTTGTGCTTGTGGGTTCGTATCTTGACTTTCAGGGCGTCTAGGCAGGTCGTATCTGTTTTACAGTGCGTTCTTGCCTGTTCGTTTCTGAATTTCAGTTCGTTATTCATAGGCCTTGCTGTTCTAAAGTGCGTTCTGTTCTGTACGTTCTGATTAGACGACCGTTTCCTAGCCATGTCGCCTGGACGTTCTCGTCGTCGAGTTCGTGCTGTGCGTGCGCTTGGTGTTGGTCTGCTTGTTTTGGACCAAGACCAGTCCATGAATGGTGTGAGGAGGAGTTCATGGACCAAGAATTGGTTGCTCCAGCGGGACCAATTCTGCCACATGCCTCTGCTGCGGGAGATCGTCGAGAATAATCCTGAGGACTACAGGAATTTTCTGAGGATGTCTGACCCCGTTTTTCAGGAACTGTTGGCTTTGGTGTCCCCCTATATTACCAGGAAGGACACCGTTATGCGGGAAGCCATCAGTGCTGAGCAGAGGCTCATCGCCACGTTGCGTTACCTGGCGACAGGGAGAAGTCTTCAGGACTTGAAGTTCACCACAGGCATCTCCCCCCAGGCTCTGGGCCTCATAATCCCAGACACCTGTTCTGCTATTATACAAGTCCTGCAGGAGGACTATATTAGGGTAAGTTTTCTCCCTTCACATCACATTTTATGTATTACATGTATGCTAATGTATTGTATTTCTTTCATCCTTTCCTAATTACCATGATTGTAATATGCTGAGAATGTCCCCTTTGTCCCCATGCATGCTGGAAGTTTTTAAATGCCCCTTTTTTATCCTCCCTAAATATTTCCCCTCACTAACTTTTCCAGCAGGGGCGCCTGTTGCTCCAAATGTTGGGGGGTTACAACCCCAATTTCGGAAATAAACTTCCTCCTTTTTTGCTCTGTTGCCTAATAAACGCCCCCAGTTGTCCCCTCCAATGCAGCCATTTAGTCCCCTCTATTGCAGCCAGTTTCCCCCCAGCCCTGCACTTACCTTCTTGTGGTCAGCGCCATCCTTCTTCTGTCCTTGATGTCTTCTCCTTCCCTTCATGTTGCATCAGCCAATCATGTTACCATTAAACAGACTTGGTGAACATGATTGCCAGAGCTGCCTGTCAGTGTTTACACAAGGAATGCCCCCTCCTTGCGTCCCCGATTTTTCTTTGAGGAAGCCAATTACATCCCTCAGGTTGTAATTTGCAAGACTTTTTTAATACCTGTTTCTGCTCTGCAATTTTAACCCCCTAAATGACGCAATTAATCATATGTCGGTCGCTTTACAAGAGGCCATCCACCTGAATAGTGTGCGGCATAGACAATACATAGGTTCATGCAACGCATGAACCTATGTATTGTTCTGAGTGATGGGCACAGGAGAGAGGGGACAGTGCTCCAGCGCCCACTCTGGACGCACCGCCACTGCAATGCTATCCTGTGGCCAAACACATCTCCCCCCCCAAAATAATTTAGTAATGGCCCATCAGAGGGGGTGATGAATATGATAAATGAGCCTTCCATTATACTTTTTTTACACACCTTAATAAACGTATAATTAGATTGATGTTGGTCTCTAATTTTTTGGTCTTGAATTTGCTTGTAATGTATGCCTTTGTTTTTCTAATATTATTTCATCTTGTTTCACTCCACAGCTTCCTTCAACGCCACAGGAATGGCAGACTGTGGCATCGGAGTTTGCCACGCGGTGGGACTTCCCCAACTGCGGTGGTGCCATAGACGGGAAGCACGTCCGCATCGTGCCGCCACCCCGTTCTGGATCCTACTACTACAACTACAAGGGGTTTCATAGCATTGTGCTGATGGCGGTGGTGTCAGCACGGTATGAATTCCTCTATGTTGATGTAGGGAAGAATGGCCGGATGTCCGATGGGGGATCCTTCATCCAGACGGAGTTTGCCCTCCGTCTCCAGAGTGACGACCTTGCATTGCCACCGGATGCAGGGAATATTGAAGGACTCCCCTTTGTTTTCTTGGCTGATGAAGCCTTCGGACTCGGACGGCATCTTATGAGGCCATTTCCACAGAGGACCCTGACCCCAGAGAAGAGTGTGTTCAATTACCGGCTGGCCAGGGCCCGAAGAGTCGTTGAAAATGCCTTCGGCATAATG
This sequence comes from Rana muscosa, assembly GCA_029206835.1. Classification (NCBI taxonomy): domain Eukaryota; kingdom Metazoa; phylum Chordata; class Amphibia; order Anura; family Ranidae; genus Rana; species Rana muscosa. Next base: position 709,207,878 of record CM055118.1, read on the forward strand.
GCCAGCCGGTTCCGCCTTTTTATGACTTCCATCCACTTGGCGGACTACAAAATAAACTATGTAGTGTTATGCTGCTGTGTGCTACACAATTTTCTTTGCCGCAAAGCGAATTCATATATGGCCTCAGTTTTGCCAGAGGCTGGACTTTCCCCTGCAAATCCCCTTCCGGGCCTGGAATCTGCCCGTCTTGGCTTGCCCCCCCAAAATGCCCGTGTGGTTCAGGACAAATACATGGAGTATTTCACGGGTAGGGGGGCAATTCCTATGCCAGCCTATGTCTAAGTATCCCAATAAAAATCTTGTTTAAACCTTTAATTATTTGTTCTTTCCTGTCTCCTAGTTTGTCTTTGTGCATTTGTAGTGGCAAGTGTATTTTACTTTAGTAAATAACAACCAATTTCACTATGTTACCTTACAAAAGAACCAAATAAGCTTAGAGTGTATTATAAAAAGAAGCTACACGTTGTTTGTGGTCAAATATTTTACTCTCTGCACATTTTTTTTTGTTTTACTTTGGGGTTGGCCTGACCACAACCCGTCAAATTTTGGCTTATGAAAATACAAAAATACCACTTGCATTTCTAAAATGACAACATTGGATACCTCTGAGCAATCTGAGACATTCAGTTACACAAACTATGTCTCTATGTGCCCGTCCTAATATGGGGTCCTGCCACCCCTTGCCCAGCCAAAAATTCAATATGCACACATTTTTACTTTTTTGCAAATAGGAAGTTTACAATCCTGATCCCTATTGTCAACATGTGCTATCTGCCATCAGGGGTGATCAATGGATGTGTTTTGGGGGTGCATCCCCTTCCTCAGTTCACCGACTTTTGATACGAGGAAGGGGTTGCACCCACAAAAGACGTACATGGATATCCCCTGATGGCAGATAGCACATGTTCACACACTGTGTGCATATTCAATTTTTGGCTGCTTTGTTACTCAAAAAATTAGTAAAAATATAAAAACAAACATGTAAAAACAAATGTGTTTGGATGGCTTATTGAATTCTCCCCAAAACATCGAGAATGTCTTTAAATGTTTGTTCCATCACATGGATTCTTTGTTTAATTAGGTCCAGTTCCGTGCTACATTCCATCACTTGCTGGATGAGGCGGAGGGCACTGTCAGCAGAGAACGGTGTGCTATCCTTCACAACATTTCCATCCCCTAAAAACCATTAAAAAAAATTAATAAAACTCTGCAGGCCTACCTCGCTTACCTTAAGCTGTGGTGTCAGATACTGACCTGTTGTGGTGACCAGATCCACAACGTCATCCACCTCTCCTTCCTGCACTTCTCCTTCCTCCACCTCAACTTCCTGCACATCTTTCGGTTGTGGATCTTTGGGAGTTTGGGGTTGCTTGGAAGTTGTGGGGTGCATGTGCTCCCTGGAGTGTCCTCCTCCCAGTCTTCTCTCCCCTATGAGAATAAAACCAAAGGTCTATTTATCACACTGTAAAAATCTCATTTTTAAACTTAAAACAGGCTAAATTGTTTGGAAGTGGGGTACAAGTGTGTGTTTGTGCGGAATTTAAAGAAAAATGCATTCTTTATGACCCCAAATATGTTTATTATTCACATTTGGATGTAATTTTTTGGACATGGAGGCACCACAAATAAACTCTGATGCACCTGTGTGGGACACCCAAAAAAGGCGGGTCTGGTGGCCCACACTATAGTGCTCCAAAGTACAGATGTGGAAGCAGCTGCTGAGTGTCCTCTCCTTTACACTGATTAAAGTTTGCATTTCATTCTCCTTACAAACACATCATCTAGACTTAAAAATTATCCACAATACTTGATCAAAAATGGCAGATGTCTAATTACTTTTGGGGGTCTTAAATAAGCCAAAACCACGGATAGTGGCCGAACGAAGTGTCGGTAACGTAACGAACGATTACTGTGCCCAACCTAGTTCAAAATAATACATTTTGGAAGGGAGTCCAATATGCTTTAAAAAAAAAAAAAGTCAGTTTCTAAAAAGATTAATAGCAGAAAGGTCGTCATTTTACTTACTTTTAGCGAGCATCCTCTTTATGCTCCTCAACTGGTCTGGCTCCCTCAGTTTGAGGTCTGACCACCTCTTTCTGAGCTGCTCATTTGAGCGTTTCACCCCGAACTTCGCCCTCAGACTCTTCACAACTTTAGTGAGGATTTTGGCCTTCCTTCTATTTGGTTTGCTATACGGCCCATGCTTGGCATCATAATCAGCCTTGACCAAGATGTCCACCATCTCCGCCATCTCCGCCAAAGACATATTCGATGCCTTGAATCTCCTCCTTGATCGTGACGTGTCCTCGGTCTCCGGGCTTGTCTCCTCGCTAGTTGCGGAATTATCAGACACCTGCTGTAACTCCGCCATATCTGTCTGCGCGCCGAAAGAGAAGGGGCGGGGAAAAGATGTTAGTTAGAACGTCATGGGCGGGCGACGTGTGCGGAGCGACGTGTTCGAATTTGGACGCATGCGTGGTGTGTATATAGCAAACACACATGTGACTATAGTACGTTCGGTGTGCGGAGAGAGGAGTTCAAGTGACGGACGTGCGAACGAAGGTATGTGATTTTGTGAGACTTGTTAAAATTGTTGGCCTATACTGTCTTGAGATTGTTGGAGGATATATATGGTGACTAGGATGTGAAGGAGGTTAGACTGTTTGCCTCACATTATTTAAATATAATTTATTTTACTTGCAGATACAATATGAATGTATTTATTAGCGACAAAGAGTTCCTGGCGGAATTTATTGACCGGGTAAGGGAGCTGCCGGCTCTGTGGGAGACCAAAAACCCCATCCATAAAAAAAAAGGGGTGAGAAAAGCAGCGCTGGAGAAGCTGCTCCCATTTGTGCATACCAAGGTGCCCACAGCCACAGCAAAACAAGTGGACACTAAAATTGGGAGCTTGAGAGGTACCTACAGGACTGAACGCTCTAAGGTGCTGGCTTCTCAGAGGTCAGGAGCAGCAGCAGATGATGTTTATGTCCCGGTTTTGTGGTACTACATCAGGATGTCCTTCCTGGATGACCACATTGAGCCAAGGCCATCACTCTCCACTCTTCCCCCCAGACTTCCCTGCAGCCAACCTGAGCCTTCTCTGGAGCAAGAGGAGGCAGCCATCCTGGATGATCCTGATTTGGCCATCTGGAGCCAGGTATAGTATTAACTGAAAATGTAGTGGGATAAAATTAATGTTTCCCAAATATGTCAGGATGAGAAACATACATTATTTTGTATTCAACAAGTGAAATCATGATCTGTAGACATTATTCTGCACTTAATTGTGTGGTAAATAGTCAAGCTGATGTAGTGGTAAATTTAAAGCAAGGATTTATGCATTTACATTCTAATTGCTTCCATCAGGATTACAAAGTTTGATGCAAAGATTAAACCAACATATTAAACTATGTTTCTTTTTCATACACAGGATGAAATCAGCCAGGAGGAGGGTCTGGAAACTGTCAGGCAGGAGGAGGAAGGGCCCAGTGGCAGCCAGGAGGTGGCAGGGCCCAGTGGCAGCCAGGAGGTGGCAGGGCCCAGTGGCAGCCAGGAGGTGGCAGGGCCCAGTGGCAGCCAGGAGGTGGCAGGGCCCAGTGGCAGACAGGGGGTGGCAGGGCCCAGTGGCAGCCAGGAGGTGGCAGGGCCCAGTGGCAGACAGGAGGTGGCAGGGCAAAGGAGAAGCACCAGATCCCAGGTGCCTCCCATCAGGCTTCACAAAAGAGGCAGGAGGGACAGGACCACCAGTGAGGCAGCAATGGCCCTTATTAAAGAGGCCCATGCCACCCTCAAGGAGCCCACATCCCCTGAAGAGGCCATTGCCGGCCTAGTGGAGGCTAAGTTCAAGGTGATGAGCATGGAGCAACGCCTCCTATGCGAACCCCTGCTCATCACCTTGCTCAACAAGGGGGTGATGGAGCAAATTACCCCCAATACCGCCATATGTGAGGTGGCCCAACTGACCCAACCTCAACCTCCACCTCCACCTTCCTCTTCTGCCCCACCCCCTTCTGCTACCCCTCCACCTTCTGCCCCACCCCCTTCTGCTACACCTCCACCTTCTTCTTCTGCCCCACCCCCTTCTGCTACACCTCCACCTTCTGCCCCACCCCCTTCTGCTACACCTCCACCTTCTGCCCCACCCCCTTCTGCTACACCTCCACCTTCTTCTTCTGCCCCACCCCCTTCTGCTACGCCTCCACCTTCTGCCCCACCCCCTTCTGCTACACCTCCACCTTCTGCCCCACCCCCTTCTGCTACACCTCCACCTTCTTCTTCTGCCCCACCCCCTTCTGCTACACCTCCACCTCCTCCTCCTGACAGGAGTACCCCTCCAGTGGGCCAGCCTCCAGCTAAACGAAGAAGGAAGGCTTCAGTAAAGGCTGCAGGGAAGGTTGCCAGGAAGAAGAGGAAGTGATGGCCTTGCTTCATTGTGGTCGCACTGGTCGGACAGAAGGCAGCCTGTTGTAGTACCACACACTTGGGACATATATCTCACCTGCTGCTGTTCCTGACCTCTGGGAGGCCAGCATCAGATTGTGTTCTGAAATGTGGGCCTTCTCAAGCTCCCAATTTTAGTGTCCACACAGGGTTGCTGTGTGCTCTGGGGTCCCTGGGATGCACAAATGGCAGCAGCTTCTCCAGCGCTGCCTTCTCTTTATTTAATTTATAAACATGAATAAATGTGTTTTTTGTTTAAGTTCATACTTGACTATGTGTATTTTTAAATAAAAAAAAACAAGCTTTGGAGTAAGCAGATACATTTGACTGACAATAAAAGGCACAGATATCACCCCCCCCAAAAGAATAACTAAATCTGATTAGCTCAAAAACATGGTGTGAAATTTTAAAAATATAGATTAGAAAATTAAATGGGAGATCGCTATCAAAACATTGAGAAATTATAATTAACATCATTTTGAAAAATCTAACCATTTAAATTATTCCTAAAAACTTGCACGATATAATACACATGAATCTTATAAAGAGCAGCATGAAAAAGGTTAAAAATAAGGCATAACTCTGTGTGAATATCAGCAGCAAAAGAAGGTCTCTCGTTTTGATTAATGTAACATTCTAACGAAGAATTCAATGCAGAACATTTAAACGATGAAATATTTATGAGCGTGACGAATGTGCTCTCTCCATTATGAAGGCTTGTTTTACCAGAAGATGCGCTCCCGTCTCATAGTTGCTTGTGAGCATGCGCGCTTTTGGAAGAGTCGTAAAAGCATACACACGAACCATTTTCTCGTCACAAAACAGGCCGACGAGAAACACGACGAGGAAATCTGGACTCCTGACGAGAAAATAGAGAGCAGGTTCTCTATTTTCTCGTCGAGATTCTCGTCAAGTTTCTCGTCGTAAAACCATACACACGAACGTTTTTCTAGACAAAAAAACTCTCGCGGCACTTTTCTTGACTGTTTACGACGAGAAAATCGGTCGTGTGTACGAGGCCTGAGTCCTATTCCTTTTTATGATTCTTCGGGAGCTTTCTAGTTTCTTATTGTTTCCCTATACACCCTCCAGGGGGCCCATATCCGGAGGCATTCCTCATGAGTGTCAAATTCTTGTGCTACCAGTATCTCCATCTTCTCTATATAGTCCATTTCATTAACCCATTCATTGACTGATGGAGTTTGTGTTGAACACCAGTGCCGCGGTATGACTACTCTTGCTGCTGTCAGCCAATGTCTCAAAAGACTTTTTTTGATACTTTTATAAGATCCTGGCAGAATGGAGAGCAGGGTGATTTGTAGCGTATTAGATATTAATTCCCCAGTAACTGTTGTATATAACGTATATATTCGAGTATAAGCCGACCCGAATAAAAGCCGAGGCACCTAAATTTACCACAAAAAATAGGAAAATTTATTGACTCGAGTATAAGCCTAGGGTGTCTATCTGAATGCCTCACTGAGCCTCACTGTGTCCATGTGCATGCCTCACTGTGCCCATGCCTCACTGTGTCCATGACTAGACTGACGTTTAACATGGGAGTCTAAGGAAGGGGTGCCCGGCTTTGAAAAATCGGTGCTCCCCGGCTGTAGGTCTCCCAGACAACAAACTTTGCACAATTATAGAGGAGAAATTGGGCTACATGTGTGCCAAGTTCCGGGTCCAAGGGACCTACGACCGACTGGTACCGTGTCCCCAAAGTCACTGGAGAAATTACCGTTAAACATGGGAGTCTATGGAAGGGGTGCCCGGCTTTGAAAAATCCGTGCTCCCCGGCCGTAGGTCCTCCACCCACGGAACCTACGGGAGTCAACAATGGACTGTACTTCATACTCCTCATTGTTCTCAACCTGTAGAGGAAGAGTGGGGCTACATGAATGCCAATACTGGGTCCCCAAAGTCCGGGAGATCAGGTGCAAAAAGGTGACTCGAGTATAAGCCGAGGGGGGCATTTTCAGCACAAAAAATGTGCTGAAAAACTCGGCTTATAATCGAGTATATACGGTAGTTGCATTATCTTTTCCCAGAAATTAAAAATTTGAGGACATTCCCACCAAATATGGAACAATGAGCCTTTGGCCCCATGACACCGCCAGCATATATCCGATTTGTCTGGGTATATATGCTGAAGTGACAGTGGGCACCAAGGTTTGGGCACCACCAGCTGCTCAACGGTTTCTTCTGCCCTTTTTGCCACCCGATACAGTAGGTCCTTCTCTACGCTGAAGTATGGGTAAGTGCAGGTATTATCTGGGTTCACTAACTCGCCATCTATTTTCACTACGTTTTCCCGTGCCTTTATTAGGGCGGGGTCTTTCAACTGTTCTGTGGCAAAGTTTTCCCTGTGAACCTCAAGATCAGAAAACTCCACAGACGGTAGGTTTTCGTCTGAGGAGGTGGGCTCCTCTCCAGTTTCTTGAGTCTCCCCTGCCAATACTGACAAGGGAAATTCCGGAGAGTCCTCACCACTCTCAGGGGAGTTCTGGCTATCACATTCCTGGTACATAGGGGCACCAGTGGGGGGCTCAGGATCATCCCACAGTTCCCAGAACTTCGGAAAATCCCTTCCCACAATGGCGTCATGCGGTAACTGAGATACTAAGCCCACTGGATGAGAGAGGGTACCTTTGGGGGTCTCGAAACACACTGTAGTCACTGGATACTCTCGGGTGTCCCCATGCACACAAATAACAGCTACCTTGCTATTCCCAGAGACCTCTGTTTTAACTAATTCAGCCTTTATCAGGGTCACAAGGCTACCTGAATCCAGCAATACCACAACATTTCTACCATTAATACACATTTTGCATAAATGTTTCTCAGTTCCCCGAATGGCAGTGCATGCGACTGTCGCACACAGCGACTGACGTCTGCCCGTCAGAAAGTCACACTGCATGGGTTCCTCCACAACCGGGCAATTTGCTGCAATATGTCCCGCTTGCCGGCAGCGGTAGCAAACGATCCTTCTTGCCGCCTCTTGATCCGCTGATTTCCCAGGCTGTTCTCGCCAAACTTGGGGTAGAGCTCCCACCCTCTCACTCTCTCCACCCTTACCCCTTGGAATCATCTTATCCGCCCCTGGGGATGGTCTGGTCTTAGGGTGGAAAGTCCGAGTGTCTCTGGAAGAGGCCGTCAGGTTCTCTGTAGCCAAGTATTTCTCCACACGATCCACAAGACCATCGGCCGTCTCTGGGTCTCCATGGCTTACCCACTTTTGGATGGCAGTAGGAAGAGCTCTCAAAAACCGATCCATTACAACACGTTCCACAATCTTTGGTGCGGACAAAGTCTCTGGCTGTAGCCACTTTCTGCTCAGGTGAATGAGATCATACATTTGAGACCTGGGGGGTTTTCCAAGCTGGAAAGTCCAGTTATGCACACGCTGAGCCCGGACAGCCAGGGTGACACCCAGCCTTGCCAATATTTCAGCTTTTAGCATCACATAGTCTTTTGCTTGGTCATGCTCTAGGTCATAGTAAGCCTTCTGCGATTCACCAGTTAACAGAGGAGCCACCAGTCCAGCCCACTGCTCCTCAGGCCACTTTTCTCTTTCAGCAGTCCTTTCAAATGTGGTCAAAAATACCTCTGGATCATCCTCTCCAGTCATTTTTGTCAATAAACGACTCACCCCAAAGGACGCGGTATTAGTGGGACGGCTTCCCTCACTGGTCTGCGGACGTTGCTGCACTACTGCTTCCATTTGTTGTAGTCTCTGCTCTTGCTTCTGTAACAGGTCTATGAAGCGGGCCTCAGATTGCTGCAGGGCTTGTTGCTGAGCTTCCAGACTCTGTTGGTGAGCTTGCTGCTGGGCTGCAAGGCTCTGTTGATGAGCTTGCTGCTGGGCTGCAAGGCTCCTTTGCAAACCTGCATTTGTCTGCTGTTGATTGGCATTTGCTAGAGCCAGCTGTTTCAGTATCTCCTCCATGCTGGCTTAAAAAAAACTGCCACTGGTTCTCCACCAACTGTGAGGGGGTTAGCTCGGCAGCGGGTGTGGGTGACCCCCGAGATGGGCTCCCCACACAAAAACAGGCCCAGCAGACGGAGCTTGTGGTTTTCAAAATCAAAAAGGTGCGGTTTATTTTCTATTTACAGTGACAAAAACACAGCAAAGCAAAAGAAACATAAACAAAATAAATCCTGGTCAAGTTGACCTCTGACTAAACATACAGGTTTCCTAACTAACAACTGGGATCAGCCTAGTGCTGTCCTAGTCCCTAAGTCCCTGGTTTTAAATGTCCAAGCAAATAGCCACACAGGCTTTGTCTCACCGCACAGGGGTTCACTCTCCCTAGACAGTCCACACAGGTCTGGTTCCAGGCATGAGCTAACATCTAATGAAGCTGGGAGTTCTTATAGAGGCCTAAATGAGCTGACAAGGTTCAGCTGGTCTCCTCATCTCTGTCTGCACGACGCCCCACACTCTCCCTAGAGGTATGAGTCATCCATGAGCCCACTAGCCTTATACAACTCTCCACCTAGTTGTATAAGTCGGCGTAAAGCCTGAATCTGGGCGAAATATATCTACCCCCCTGGATGCAACCAGGTGACTTTACCTTCCTGCTGTCACACTCTGGTACCAGAGTTGTTCCAAAGATTGGGAGCTGCCGTTATTTTCACTAAGCTTGACCTCCGGGGAGCCTATAACCTGGTCCGAATCAAGGAGGGGGATGAGTGGAAAACCGCCTTCCGCTCCCGGTTCGGACATTTCGAATATTTAGTGATGCCCTTCGGGCTGTGCAATGCCCCTGCCACCTTCCAGTATTTAATTAATGATGTTCTTCGGGACTTTTTAGATCTCTTTGTGATTGCTTATTTAGATGACATACTAATCTTCTCTTCCTCCCTTGACTCTCATCGCAGGCATGTCAGAAGTGTGTTAGACCGGCTTCGGCAGCATAAACTATATGCGAAGGCTGAGAAATGCGAGTTTGAGTGGGAGAGCATAGCATTTCTGGGATTAATCATCTCTGGCGAAGGCATCAGGATGGACCCACAGAAGATCACCGCAATCTTGGACTGGCCAGCGCCAGTGGATAAGAAGGGAATCCAACGGTTCGTTGGATTCGCCAACTTTTATCGTAAATTCATCCGGGGGTTCTCCGCCATCATTGCACCCATTACTCAGCTAACCAAGCAAGGTACCCGCTTCCACTGGTCCCCTGAGGCCCAAAAGGCCTTTGAGGATCTCAAAGGGCTCTTCACCTCTGCATCCATCTTAAAACACCCAGATTCCTCCCTACCATTTGTACTCGAGGTAGATGCTTCTGAGGTTGCAGTAGGCGCAATATTGTCACAGAGGCAAGGAACCAAGGCTTTGCTTCATCCGGTGGCTTTCTTTTCTCGCAAATTATCTGCGGCAGAAAAGAACTATGACGTGGGAGACCGGGAACTCTTGGCGATTAAGTCCGCCCTGGAAGAATGGAGGTACTTACTTGAAGGTGCTGCTCACCCGATCTTAGTATTCACCGACCATAAGAACTTAGAGTACCTGAAAACTGCAAAAAGACTAAAACCACGACAAGCCAGATGGGCCCTGTTTTTTTCCCGGTTCTCCTTCCATGTGACATACCGCCCCGGTGCCAAGAACACTAAACCTGACGCCTTGTCCCGAATGTTTCATGGATCCAAAGAACTCTCCTCACCCGATACAATCCTCGCTCCTGGGAATTTTCTCCTACTTCAGGAGGACCTACTCTCCCGGATCAGACAAGCCACCACTAGACAGGAACCCTCTCCTGAACTGGATCTGCAAACCAAGGATGGATTACTCTGGCACCAAGACAGGATATTCATACCAGAAGAACTAAAGATAACCGTGCTAGAGCTCTGCCACGATCATGCCCTTGCTGGGCACTTTGGCGTGGCTAAGACCACTGAGTTGGTACAACGTACCTTCTGGTGGCCTCGACTACGCGAGGATTGCAGGAGGTTCGTGGAGTCCTGTACTACATGTACCCAGAATAAAGGGTCCAGATCCAAAGCCTGGGGACTACTGAAGCCCTTACCCGTTCCAGAGAGACCGTGGAAAATGCTTTCTATCGACTTCATAGTTGAACTCCCCCCGGCTGAGAATCACACCACCATCTTTGTGATTGTGGACCGTCTGTCCAAGATGGCACATTTTGTTCCTATGAGAGGGACCCCCTCGGCCCCGGAAACTGCACAAATGTTCATTAAAGAAGTCGTCAGGCTCCACGGGGTAACTGCTAATATAGTCTCCGATCGGGGGGTACAATTTACCTCTCGGTTCTGGAGGTCCCTCTGCAAGACTCTGGGAATAGAGCTATCATTCTCTTCGGCTTACCACCCTCAAACCAACGGACAGACTGAGAGAACAAATCAGACCCTCGAGCAATATTTGCGTTGTTTCTCCTCCTTTGCTCAGAATGACTGGCTCTCCCTGCTTCCGCTAGCGGAGTTCTCCTACAATAACTCCATCCACTCCGCAACTAACCAGACCCCATTTTTTGCGAACTTCGGGTTTCACCCCACATTTCTGCCCAACTCTCTCCCTGAGTGCTCAGTGCCCGCAGTTCTGGAAAAAGTGAATTTCTTCTCCTCTAACAACCAGCTTCTACGCGAAGCCATGGCAAGAACTCAGGAGTATAACAAGACGGTCTACGACAGGAGGAGACGGGGTGAATTAGCGCTGGCACCGGGCGACCAAGTATGGCTTTCCACCATCAATCTAAGATTGGCTTGCCCGTCCAAGAAATTGGGCCCCAAGTTTCTAGGGCCTTTTCCTATCAAAAGGAAAATCAACGAGGTGGCCTACGAGCTGGAGCTCCCCGACTCCCTGAGGGTCCACCCTGTTTTTCATGTTTCTCTATTGAAACCGTCAGTCTCCAACCCATTCCCAGGTCGGACCCCGATTCGCCCTGATCCCGTCATCATAGACGGGGAACAGGAATTCGAGGTAGAAGCTATTTTAGACGCACGAAGGAGAAATAGCCAGAGTCAATTTTTAATAAAATGGAAGGGTTACGGACCAGAGGAGAACTCCTGGGAACCCGAAGAGAACATTCACGCCAAAGACCTGATACAAGCCTTCAGGAGGTCTCACCCCGAGAAGTTTGCTCCTAGGGGCATCCGGAGGCTGCCCCTTGGAGGGGGGCAATGTCATGGAAACCCTGTCAGGAACAGACGCCCTGGACTTCCTGGTTCCCGCCCCCGCAGGTGACGCCCGAAGGGCTATTTAAACTCCTCACTTGCAGACAGTCCCTGCTGTCTGCTCTACAGCGTTCATCCCAAGTGACCTGATCTGCCTTGTTTACCTGTATCTGACCCGGCTTCCTGTGACCCTCCTGCTATCTGCCTGTACCTGACCATCGGCCTGTTTTCTGACTTCGGTATTGCCTGATCCTTTTGTGCCTCGCTGCCTGCCAGTTTACCCGACCCCGGCTTGTCTGACGATCCTGCCTGACCTTGGCTCTTGTTCACCTGCTGCTGCCTAGTGGTTCCAGTTTACCTGCTGTGCCTCCCGGTCCGGGTCATCTGCTGAGTTCCTGGTTCCTGTCTGCTCATCTGCTGGTTCCTGTCTGCTCATCTGCTGGTTCCTGTCTGCTCATCTGCTGGTTCCTGTTCACCTGCTGCTGCCTAGTGGTTCCAGTTTACCTGCTGTGCCTCCCGGTCCGGGTCATCTGCTGAGTTCCTGGTTCCTGTCTGCTCATCTGCTGGTTCCTGTCTGCTCATCTGCTGGTTCCTGTCTGCTCATCTGCTGGTTCCTGTCTGCTCATCTGCTGGTTCCTGTTCACCTGCTGCTGCCCAGTGGTTCCAGTCTACCTGCTGTGCCTCCCGGTCCGGGTCATCTGCTGAGTTCCTGGTTCCTGTCTACTCACCTGCTGCAGTTCCTGGTTCCTGTCTGCTCATCTGCTGGTTCCTGTCTGCTCATCTGCTGGTTCCTGTTCATCTGCTGCTGCCCAGTGGTTCCAGTCTACCTGCTGTGCCTCCTGGTCCGGGTCATCTTCTGAGTTCCTGGTTCCTGTCTACTCACCTGCTGTAGTTCCTGGTTCCTGTCCACTCACCTGCTGTAGTTCCTGGTTTCTGCCTCCTCACCTGCTGGTTCCTGATCACCTGCGGTAGTTCTTGATCCTGCCAGGCACTCGTACCCCTTCCACCTCCGTGCTTCCTGTTATACCACCAGGGGCCGCCGGTGGGAGCCGTAAGGGAGGCCTCCCTCTGCTAACCGGGCTCGTCACCGTCAGGTACGTGACAGCATCGTCCTGGAGCATGTACCCAACACTGTGCTCAAAGAGTTAGGGGGACTCCTCAGGAGAACATGGTGGGTCTAGGGAAGGAGTGATTGATGACATTGATACGAGGGAAGAGGACGCGTTGGAAGCTGCTTTGCCAGTACCCTGAGCCTGGGTGAGAGAGGAGGATGAGGAGGGCTTGGTCATCCACTCTACCAAGTCTTCGGCATGATGCGGCTCAACACGTTAAGCTGCCAAAAATAAGGACAAGCGTGTCCCATGGCCACGCGCTGATGACGATGCACCGCGTTCACGACCAGCACTGTTGCCCCTAGACACAGAGCCTGCTTGCCCTCTTTTATTGGCTTGTGACTGTCTGCCTCTCCTTGTTGGCCTTCCAGACATGCTAATGGCCTGCAGGGAGATGGGAAAACCAGCAATAAGGGGTAACTTCAGGTGTATACTGTGCAGGAGGCACCTACACCCACTGTAACTGCTGAAGTTGCCTGCCTGTGTTAAACAACAGAACAATACCAGCAATAAGGGGTAGCTTCAGGTGTATACTGTGCAGGAGACACACTACACCGTATCTGCTTGCAGATGTGTGTTACACAACAGAACAACACCAGCAATAAGGGGTAGCTTCAGGTGTATACTGTGCAGGAGGCACCTACACCCACTGTAACTGCTGCAGATGCCTGCCTGTGTTACACAACAGAACAACACCAGCAATAAGGGGTAGCTTCAGGTTTATACTGTGCAGGAGGAACCTACACCCACTGTAACTGCTGAAGATGCCTGTCTGTGTTACACAACAGAACAACACCAGCAATAAGGGGTAGCTTCAGGTGTATACTGTGCAGGAGGCACCTACACCCACTGTAACTGCTGTAGATGCCTGTCTGTGTTACACAACAAAACAACACCAGCAATAAGGGGTAGCTTCAGGTGTATACTGTGCAGGAGGCACCTACACCCACTGTAACTGCTGCAGATGCCTGTCTGTGTTACACAACAGAACAACACCAGCAATAAAGGCTAGCTTCAGGTGTATACTGTGTAGGAGGCACCTACACCCACTGTAACTGCTGCAGATGCCTGTCTGTGTTACACAACAGAACAACACCAGCAATAAGAGGTAGCTTCAGGTGTATACTGTGCAGGAGGCACCTACACCCACTGTAACTGCTGCAGATGCCTGCCTGTGTTACACAACAGAACAACACCAGCAATAAGGGGTAGCTTCAGGTGTATACTGTGCAGGAGGCACACTACACCTCCTGCAACTGCTGCAGATGCCTGTCTGTGTTACACAACAGAACAACACCAGCAATAAGCGGTAGCTTCAGGTGTATACTGTGCAGAAGGCACACTACACCGTAACTGCTTGCAGATGCCTGTTACACAACAGAACAACACCAGCAATAAGGGGTAGCTTCAGGTGTATACTGTGCAGGAGGCACACTACACCGTAACTGCTTGCAGATGCCTGTTACACAACAGAACACACCAGCAATAAGGGGTAGCTTCAGGTGTATACTGTGCAGGGGGCACCTACACCTATTGTAACTTCTGCAGATGGCTGTCTGTGTTACACAACAGAACAACACCAGCAATAAGGACTAGCTTCAGGTGTATACTGTGCAGGAGGCACCTTCACCCACTGTAACTGCTGCAGATGCCTGCCTGTGTTACACAACAGAACAACACCAGCAATAAGGGGTAGCTTCAGGTGTATACTGTGCAGGAGGCACACTACACCCACTGTAACTGCTGCAGATGCCTGTCTGTGTTACACAACAGAACAACACCAGCAATAAGGGGTAGCTTCAGGTGTATACTGTGCAGGAGGCACCTACACCCACTGTAACTGCTGCAGATGCCTGCCTGTGTTAAACAACGGAACAACACCAGCAATAAGGGGTAGCTTCAGGTGTATACTGTGCAGGAGGCACCTACACCCACTGTAACTGCTGCAGATGCCTGTCTGTGTTACACAACAGAACAAAACCAGCAATAAGGGGTAGCTTCAGGTGTATACTGTGCAGGAGGCACACTACACCCACTGTAACTGTTGCAGATGCCTGTCTGTGTTACACAACAGAACAACACCAGCAATGAGGGGTAGCTTCAGGTGTATACTGTGCAGGAGGCACACTACACACACTGTAACTTCTGCAGGTTAACAAGCAAAGATGACACTGACACTGTCCTTGCCTATCCTGCTCTCTCCCTGCACGCCAACACACTGTAACTGCGCTAGGTTTAGCAAAGATGACACTGACACTGTCCCTGCCTATCCTGCTCTCTCCCTGCATGCCAACACACTGTAAATGCGCTAGGTTTAGAAAAGATCACACTGACACTGTCCCTGCCTATCCTGCTCTCTCCCTGCATGCCAACACACTACACAAGGCCGCCGTGCTGGCGGCCTTATGTAGTGTGGGGCGTGTACTAAACCCCCTGAGCTATAATTGGCCACAGGCATCCTGCCTGTGGCCAATTATGGCTTCCCTCGCTGCCGGCGCTGTTATTGGCCAAGCATGCGGGGTCACAGTGCATGCTTGGCCAATCATCAGCCAGCAATGCACTGCGATGGCGCAGTGCATTGTGGCCCGTTCGCGCCACACGAATTTGGCGCGAATGGCCCACAAAGTTCTGGTTTCGCCAAATAGGCGAACAGCCAATGTTCGAGTCGAACATACGTTCGACTCGAACCGCAAGCTCATCCCTAATGATTAGATGTCATTAGGTATAAATCATAGTATTTTATACTACGTGGCACCTATTTACATATCTATTACTTTGCTGTTTATTTGTGGAACACAAGTGGTGTGGGCAGCAGTATTAACACTAGTTATACATTTGAACACTCAGATATTGAGTTTTTTGTCTTTTGCTTGTTTTTGGCCCTTGGGGGGTCATTATCCTAAGAGATTTAGCTGAATTTTCTCTCACTCTGTTCTCTGTTATATTAAGTGATTGCGCTGAGGTTTCTCTAATCTTATACGTTTGCAATGACTGTTCCTATGGTATCTAGTTGTGTAAATTTATAGGTTCACACAGGTAAGTCCCATCTCTCCTTTTTGCATTTTCGATTGACAGGCTATGGGCATGTATCTAATATGATCTTGCATTGATAAAAATAGTTCTCTATGCTCTCTATCTCTCTCCCGTTTCCTACAAAAAAGGTTATAGAGATACGCAGATGGTCATGTGAAAAAGTCCTAATGCCGCGTACACACGACCATTTTTCTCGTTGGGAAAAATGAAATTTTTTCTCTTTGATGAGAAAAACGACCGTGTGTGGGCTTTTGGTCATTTTTCCCGACGAGAAAAACGGCATTAATCACGACGAGAAAAATTAGAACATGCTCTAATTTTTCTCGTCGTGATTCACGCCATTTTTTTCCGCGGCAGTTTTCCCATAGGGAAACACTGCCGGGGAGCCTACACACGGTCGTTTTTCTCGACCAAGAGAAAAAATGACGGGAAAAACGGCCGTGGGTGGGGGAGCAAGCCGCTCCTCGTTTTTCCCGTCAATTTTCTCGACGATGTTTTCACCATCGAGAAAATCGATCGTGTGTACGCGGCATAAGACTGACTGCAAACAGAGATTCTATACTGCATCTTTTGTTTCTAAAATCACTGTTTTTAAAGAGGAACTGCAGTCTGCTCACATAATTTGTAATAAAAACATATTTTCCATTCTGGAGCTTCCCTCCAACCACTGCATATTATTTTATATATACTGTGATTCTGTATATAGCAGCCTCACCCCATCTCTTTTGTCTAGGGGTAGTTTGTACGACAGGGTGAGATGCGCTACGGCCCATGTCCTCCCCATAGCCGTGGGTGAGGTGAAGGCCAGTACCAGTTATTTTCCTCGGGCCTGTGTGTTTTAGTTAAGGACCAAGTCCTGCTGTGCCAACACTACCCTTTGCTCCCATTAACCAGAGTACCACACACCGATTACAGTCCAACTCTTGTTTTATTGCAAAGCTCACAATAAACAGTGCTTCAGTAGCCAACTGGTTGAGACCCAATAACAGTTCAATACGGTGGGATGAGCAGGTCGAGGCACTATCCTGATTGAAGGCTAAACCCCTGTGGTTTCACCAGCGGTTACTATAGCCTTGGCTAGAGAGAACTTAGAACTTGTGAGTCTCTACCAGCGACTCAAGAGAATGTAGATAGGAGTACCTTCGCTGCGTTGCGGCCCCTGTCAGGGGAAGATGTCCCTCCAAGGGAGTTACCAGAGGCCCATCCATCACCGGGTTGATGCTGCTCCGGACTCTCCGGACGGGTAACCTCCCCGGCCTCCTCACCTCAGACATAGGCCCCATCCACCTCAGGGACCCTCTGACTTCTCCGCCCTCGCGGGACCCAGTTGAAGTCACTGGGCCCCAGGCCTCCGACTTAGTACCTCACCCCAGGCTGAAGGTGCCTGGGATGGACTCCAACTCCGTTCCGGCCAGGCCTAGGGCGCCTGGGCCGGAACTCCGAACCGCCCGCACCCAGGCCTAAGGTGCCTGGGTGCGTGAAGAACAAGATCCCGAAGACCTCGTGGTTAGGGCGTCTCCCCCTTTTATCCCCTCCCTTGACGCCATGGCAGGTTCCCCGCCCTTGCCGTACCATCTCTGGAAAGGGACAAAAAGGACAGCACTGCGGCAGCAATTCTACCTTGAACCTGCGGACACAGCGCCACCCAGAGGCCAAGGAGAATAATACACCACCCAGTCCTCCACGAATACACAAATGGTCCAAAACCTCTCATGATTTACACACCTGGGTCATACTATTACCCAGGTGCATCCCAACTAAATTTAAAGACCCTGCTACATGTACTTGCCAAATAGAAATGCAGAAATCTTCCTCCACTGAGTCTGGCTGCAACCATTTTAACTATGGGCAGCTGAAGATGCTGCCTGTTCACTTCCTGGATTTACACAGACACACAGAGGCACACCTCCAGCTCTGCAGCCCTCATTGGCCCTCTTATGACTCATCCCCCCTCCCTTCCTGGCAAACTCTCACGAGAGTGAGATAGAGAGCTGTGAATGATGTCATAAGCCTATGCTTTTTACCAGACACGAAACAGGAAGTGGGCTGTATAAAGTATTTACTGGCAGAAAAAAAATGTTTTACTATCCAAAGTTAAGACAACAAGGGCAAAAGATTTAATAGATGGAACGATGAAAAAATTACTGAAGTTCCACTTTAATCACTTCAGTCCACAGCCGTATCCCCACTTAACAATTTTATTCCAGAGTAGGGATGAGCTTCGAGTTCGAGTCCCCTCGGATTCCTCCACCCTCGCGGAACCTAGTCGAAGGTACTGAGTCCCAGGCTTCCGCATTAGTACCTCACCCCAGGCTAAAGGTGCCTGGGATGGACTCCATCTCCCGCTCCGGCCAGGTCAAGGGCACCTGGGCCCGGAACTCCGCAACGCCAGCACCCAGGCCTTTTGGCTAAGATCAAGTGTAGTATCTGTTCTTATCAGTTGCCAGGAGGTGGCGCTGTGCTAACCGTCCCCAGTACACGGCGAGGTGGAAAGGGATGGCGGTGGCATATGCAAAACCTGCTGGTGTGGAGGTGAAAGCCTTCTGATGGGGATGGAGAATCACTTGGTCAAGGCGGAGGGCCGGGGGTTTTTATTCTGGCCTTCTGGCCGGTGTTGGTGTAGGCGCTGCTCCTGTTGGCGTCCGGTGGATGAGCATGCCCGGCCCTGTTTCGGGGTCGGGGATGAGTCTTGCAAATCTGCCGGATTGTAGGGAGTCTGGAAGGGTTAGTACCAGGGGGGCCGCTTTGGCAGTCGGCGGCTCTCCCGAGAAAACCCAGAAGGGCTCCCAATCTGGTGGGAGCAGAAGGCCGCACTGACCTGGTCGGGGGGTCGGATCAGAACCGAAAAGCCTATGGTGAATGTGCCCCTGGAGTGGCAGTTCAGGGGTGCCATAACTGCACAAGTGTTGTCTCGCAGCACTTTTGGGTTTTTGGCACCACGGTCACTTCACCATAACACACTTTTTGAGCACCTGCCTCTAGGGCCGAGCCTTTTGGCTAGGACCAGAGGAATTTTTTATTCCTGGCCGGAGGGCCGGCCATTGTATTGCACAATGGCCCCTTTCACTCTCCCACCTTCCTTCTCCCCACTTTCTTTTTATTTATCCCCGTGTTTGTCACTTTTTTGTATTTTTTTGTTTGGTGTCCCACGTTTGTCACAGTGTGTTTAGTAGGGTGTAGGTCCTCAGGCCTGCCCTGAACGACTTGGGAGTAGGTGGACATGGTCTTCTGGCCTGGTTCGCCTGCTCTCATGGGGTCTCCCTTCGGGGGAGTCCCACCAAGTACTTGGGTGGGTCTGTTTCGGCAGACCCTCCAGAGAAAGGGGTCCATCTGGTTTCGGCCAGTCGGACCACGTGATGTACCTCAGTCCCCGTCTGGAGCCTAACGCCCCGGGGGATCAGGGTTTGGTCCTTCCTAGTGGAGGACAAGTGTTACACCCGTTGCACGTTTTGTGTTTCACTCTTTATGTGTGTGCACTTTTTTTGGCACCGGGTGGAGTTTTTGGGTGTGTTTCACACGCCATGGGCTTTTAAAAAAAAAAAAAAAAAGGTGCCTGGGCGTGGCTGCGTCCTCCGCCTCTGAACCCCAAGGTCAGGGTGTCCGTCCCTTTTATCTCCTCTCCCTTTGCGTCACAGCAGGTTCCCCGTCCTGCTGCACAAGCGCCAGGAAAGGACAAAAAGAGATGCAGTCTTGTGGTGAGGGTTCAACTCCGGCCCAGGGCAACAGCGCCTCCTGCAGGCCGCAGGGAACCTCACACCACCAGAGTCCTCCAAGAACCATAAAATGGTCCCAGATTCCCTAACAATCAGTGCATCTGGGTTACACTACCACCCAGATGCCTCCCCTAAATTCAAATACCCGCTACATATCCATACAAGACCCAAAGGGGCTGGTAATGTGCTGGGGGGGGTACCCATGCCATTTTTCTCAATAATTTTCACCCATATTGCCGGGACCAGACATTACATTAAAGCCGCAAGCAGTTTTAAATGACTCTTTTTCCTTTAGAAAGGGACAGGGACCGTTCTAAACACGGGAAACATGTGCCACTTCACAGGCATACTATAGACACTCCCCAGGTACGATATTTAAAGGAATATTTCACTTTTTTTTTCACTTTATGCATCATTAAAATCACTGCTCCCGAAAAAACGTCAGTTTTCAAAACTTATTTTTAGGACAATAACTTGCATATTAGCCTTTATAATTAGCACTTTTGATTCCGAACGTTCGAGTTCCATAGACTTTAACGGGGTTCGATAGTTTGCGCGAACTTTCGGTCCGTTCGCAGGTTCTGGTGTGAACCGACCCGGGGAGTTTTCGGCTCATCCCTATTCCAGAGTACCAAATGGTTGATCTTCTCATTGCTGTGGTGGGATCCCACAGATGTAATTGGTGGAACAACTGCAATCCAGTACTAAGCCTAGCAGCCAAATGAATTAGATCTTGATCATACCATCCTGCTTTATTAGAAGCACCCTGTAACACACTGCAACACATTGGTTTCACACTCCTGCAGCAACAGACCGCTGCAATAGTGATAGTGCTTCAGAGGTGAATGAAGGTTCGTGTTCAGGTCTCCCATGACCTGATTAAAACCTCAGTGGAAAAAAAAGTATTAAAAAATATGCATACAGTTTCCTTTCTTTATAATTTTCTCCTAACTGAGATTTTTTCTGACAAACCCTCTTACTTTGTGGAATGGGAAAGATAGCTGGGAGTCACTTTTGCAGAGGAAGAAGTTCATTAATCCTGTATATGGACTCATAAATCTTCTATTGCAAGTAAAATACAGGAACGAAATTACGAGTCATCATGAGATGGTATCGCTGTCCTTGGATATTACACAAAATATTTCCAAATACATCAGGTCAAAGTTGGTGATGCCTATCCCATGTAGGCACCATGCAACATATATGGTAGCGTTGCCCCGCTTTGTGCCCATTTTGGGACTGTTATTTTTAAAATATACAGCGTTTTTGCCTCAGAGACAGTGCCCCAAACTCCCCAAATAACACTACTACTGTATCTATGTTCCCAGAATCTGCCTCAAAATTTAGGAAGAGGATTTTTTGTTTCTTTTTAGTTGTTGCCAGGGCGATAAATCTGAGACATTGGAAAACCCAGCACACTCCTTCAATTATAGAATGGATAACTGAATTAAATAGCTGTACTGAATTCCTTCTTTTTGCTCAGGAAAAGGAGGAGAATATCAACCGCGACAGTACTGTTAGTGACACATCACAGGGCATGCCCTCGTGGCTAACAGAGGCCGGAGTGAAGGAAAGACTTGATAAACTTAATACAAAAAAATCACCAGGACCAGATGCCTTACACCCGAGAGTCCTCAGAGAACTCAGTCAGGTTATAGCCAGACCATTGTTCCTGATCTTTGTGGAGAAAAGCCAATATGGTATTAATTAATATTCAAAAAATAATAGAAACAAATCCCTGGAAACTAGACATGTGCACTGCCGAAAAAATTTTTTTTTTTTCATTTTTGTTTTATCGTTCGTTTTTTTGCTTTTTTCGGAAATTCAAAAAATTTGTTTTTTTTCGTTTTCGTTTCATTCGTTTTTTTGCTTTTTTCGGAAATTCGGGAAATTCGAAAATTCGCAATTCCGAATTTCCGAATTCCGAATTTTCGAATTTCGAATTTCGAATTCCAAATTTCCGAATTTGCGAATTTTGGAAATTCTAAAAATTTGGAATTCGGAAATTCGGAAATTCGGAAATTCAGCTTTCCAAATTTCCCATTTTCGAATTTTAGATTTTCGAATTTTAGATTTTCGAATTTTGCAATTTAGAATTTTCGAATCTCGAATTTTCTAAATTTCTAAATTTCGAATTTTCAAATTTCCGAAATTCCGAAATTCGAAATTTCGGAAATTCGAAATTTCGGAAATCCGAAAATTCTGAAATTAAAAAATTCTGAAATTCTGAAATTTCGGAATTAACTAAATCGTCAAAATTCATTAAAAAACGAATTCTGAACTAAACAAATTGCACATGTCTGCTGGAAACTATAGTTCAGTCAGCCTAACATCAATCATTGGTAAATTATTGGAGGGGATGATATCTAAAAATTTACTGAGGAAAAAAAATAATAGTTATCAGCATGGGTTTACGAAAGGTTGTTCTTGCCAGCCCAATCTGCTAACATTCTATGAGGAAGTGAGCTGCCATCTAGACAGGGGAAGGCCTGTGGATTTGGTGTACCTAGATTTTGCAAAGGCATTCAATACAGTCCCCCATAAGTGCTTAATCTACAAGCTGAGATCCGCAGGCATGGACCAAAAGGTTTGTTCTTGGGTAAAAAAAATGGTTACAGGTTACAGTGTCCAAAGGATAGTGATAAATAACGTATACTCCGACTGGTCTGGGGTGGTAAGTGGGATACCCCAAGGTTCTGTCTTGGGACCAATTCTATTCAATTTATTCATAAATGATATAGAGCATTGTTCCCCAAATTGTGGCCCAAGGGCCAGATGCGGCCCTTTGCTTGCCTTTATCTGGCCCTTGGGGCACTATTCTTTCCACTGATATGAGACTCTATTCTGCCATCTGACACTGACAATGGAGCACCATTTCTCCCACTGACACCACTAATGGGGAATTTTTTCTCCCTATCATAACAACAATGGGGCACTATTCCTCCCCCTAATACCATATGTTTACTCCCACTCCCAGGCCAGGAAAATGTTCACTCCTGCTGGCCACAGTCCAGCCCTCCTAGAGTCTGAAGGACAATAAACCAGTCCTTTGTTTAGAATGTTTGGAGACCCCTGATATAAAGGATGGGATCTCTGTTTTTGCGGACGACATAAAAATAGGCAGGGCAATAACTTCACATCAGGATATAGAAATTTTACAGAAAGACCTGAACAAAATAATGGAGTGGGCCAATGCATGGCAAATGAGGTTTAATGTGGAGAAATGTAAAGTAATGCACTTGGGGGCAAAAAACATATGCAAACTACTCACTAGGGGGAGAACTGCTGGGGGAATCGAGGATAGAGAAAGATCTGGGGGTCCTAGTGGATGACAGATTGAGCAATAGCATGCAATGTCAAGCTGCAGCTACCAAAGAATGTTAGCATGCATAAAAAAAGTGATAAACTCCAGGGATAAAACTATAATCCTACCACTTTATAAAACTAGACCACATCTGAAGTATTCTGTCCAGTTCTGATCACCAGTCCTCAGAAGGGATGTGCTGGAACTGGAGAGAGTCCAAAGAGGGCCAACAAAACTAATAAGGGCACTGGAGGACCTCGATTCTGAGGAAGGACTGCAAACACAAATTCTATTCTCGCTGGAGTAACAATGCTTGAGAGGAGATATGATAGCGATTTACAAATACCTCAATGGCTATCCCAGTATAGGAAAAAACGATTCAGTCTCAAGAAGTGTAAGAAGACACGGGGACACACTATGAGATTGGAGCGAGAAGCGGTTTAACCTTAAACTGTCTAGAGGGGTTTCATTGTCAGGGCAATAAGGATGTGGAACTCTCTTCCACAATTGGTGGTGGCTGCTGGGAGTATGGATATTTTTTAAGAGACTTTTGAACGTGCATCTTAAAGAACACAACATACATGGATATGGGAATTAATTATAGAAACTGACACATGTGCACCTAGACAGGTTGAACTGGATGGACTATTGTCTTTATTCAACTATACCTATTATGTAACTATGTAAATAGGCTTATGAGAATGAAAGAATTATCGGCGCAGCTGCACGACCGATATTCTAATTTTCAAGATGTATGGCTCCCCTGGATATCTTTTATGAAAAACCCTGACTTTGCAGTTTTATTATCCCAAAACTCTCCCATTTGACCATAAAAAACAATTTTTCCTTATATACAGTACCTTGAAAAAGTATTCAAAAAACATACACTGTTATCAATTTTTGAATTCAGCTGCCCAAAAACCCCACTGGGGGAACATCCCATTCTTCTGACTACCGGGATGAGCAGCAATATCCCTCTCCCATGTGTGTCTTTCCCATTCTACATATGTATATATTGGGTGGTTAAACCCCCCCCCAAGACACAGTAGAGTTAAGATATGAGCATCTATGTTCAATTGGTTTTTCATTTTTTTCTGTTATGACCAGTGATTTGTGCCACTTACCAACATGAGTATGTATCAGGGCGAGGAATGGACCAATTTAATGCAGGGATACGAAACTGTTTTCAAGCAGGGGGACCAAATTGAGACACAGATCTCATCCCTGATTCGTAGGTTGAGTAAAACTTTAGAGGAAAAATCTTCCCTTTATTGGCATGTGAAATCTTTTAATAGATATGTTCGCGAGAAAATCAACCCCTTTGGATTGCGTGTGCAGATATTTCCCAACATGGAACAAATAAGCAGCACATGCAAAACCGAATGGAAAGCCAACCTTAAACATTGTTCACAAGAAATGATGGCCATTCTGTCTCGTGAATATAATAGACAGATCGCCGTCCTAGACATTGAAATCAACAATCTAGAGACAGCACTAGTACCCTATGCCCAACATGCTTTATATTTGGACCTGCAAGCCAACCTCAAAGAGAGCTTGCTAGCCCATAATAAAAGACAAAGAAGTAAAATTCTGGCGTGACAAAGTCGCCTTTTCAGAAGAACGTGCATATAGATGGAATAATAATAACCCTCAAATCTACAAGAAACATTTAAAACGTGACCAACCTAGTGGTTCCTCCACATCCTCAAAACCAAAGACTTTACCCCAGCCTCTCTCGGTCGAGGCTCACACCTCCCCCAGACAGGTCGGGGAAAACAAAAAAGGAATCGAAACAACAGAGGATCGGTAGAACAAGATAGTAAAAAACGCACGGTTGATACTGGTTGATACTGAACTCTAAATCTGGTTGCAATACAACAACCAAGGAACCTATGAGCGAGTCGGATTCGTGTCTATCTGACACAACAAGCAATACATCTAACACTATTTCACTAATAAGTTCTTCTAAACCAAACTCGTACAGACCTTTAAACTCCCCACGGGAACCTGGCTCCCCCTCAATGCCCAGGAGGGGGCAGGGTTTGAAAGGCCTCGACCCCTTTGTTGTGCGGATGGAACCCAACAACTAAGTGTCATCAATTTTTTCATCACACTCATTGACTCACGATGAGACTCGAGTTCTGTCTCGCGGACTAACTTTCTGTCCGGAGGAGAACTTTGACCTCTTCGGAGTCATCACAGATTTACACTTGTTCGCACGAAAGCTACTATTCAAATGTATGTATTCTAAGAATGATACTGAGGAAGACACAACGGATTATTCCAATTACAGTACGAGGGAGATTAAGGCCCTAAGGGACCTAACTCTCCTATAACAAGAGAATAACTGTGTTGATCTAACCGTCCAAATCGATTTGGACGCATTATTGAATGACGCCAGGAAATCCACAGCATATCGTATAAAAACATTTAAAAAACCTTCTCAAAAATGTCTTCCCCTCAATACCAATCCAAACGTACTAACTTTTATAAATCAAACTATGCGAGACCTCAGTAAATTACCTTGCATCAAAAACACCCCACATAATTTATCATCAGATGAAGAGGCAGCTTTAACTTCCCTATGTAAGAACACAAAATTAGTGGTGAAACCCTCCGACAAAGGGGGAAATGTTGTCCTTATGGACAACCGTGATTACACAATGATGTGCGAACAGATCCTATACAACAAAGAATGGTATCGAAACCATCTCTACTCAATGTATTGATCAATACTACACTGACCTCTATTTACTAGTAGACCAAGCCTTCATGAATAAAGTCATATCCAAAGACCTGTACGAGTTTGTTAGAACTAAATACCCTAAAACAGCTA
Organism: Rana muscosa; assembly: GCA_029206835.1. Classification (NCBI taxonomy): domain Eukaryota; kingdom Metazoa; phylum Chordata; class Amphibia; order Anura; family Ranidae; genus Rana; species Rana muscosa. The sequence continues at coordinate 709,233,450 of CM055118.1, forward strand.
CTTTTTATTGCTTACCAAAAATCCACAAGCAACAGACACCTCCGCCCGTACGACCCATAGTCTCCGGGAACGGATCTATTTCAGAAAATTTAAGCCGTGTCATTGACACTTATCTGCAACCCTATGTTCTATCCCTCCCATCCTTTGTAAAGGACACGATCCACCTTTTGCAGATCGTCGAGGAACTCACCATTTCAGACCAATCGATCCTTGTTGCCATTGATGTCGAGGCTCTGTACAGCAGCATTCCCCACTCCAAGGGCTTGGCTACGGTGCAGAGGTTTCTCGATCATGGCACCCTACACGATCGGGGCCTGAATGGTTTTTTACTCGACGGCCTGCAATATATACTTTATCATAACTTTTTTTAGGGCTGTGGAAATTAACTATTAATTCCTCGATTAATCGATTAATTGCTTTGATCGATCAAAATTATTTTGATCGATCAAATTCGATCAAAATTCTTTGGGCTTGCCGTGTCCATCTGAATGGCTCCTTTGCTGTGCCTTCATATCTGCATGCTGGCAGGACCTTACTATCTGCCACACGCAAGGGCTGTTACATTTCCCTCTATCAACCTGGGATTCTACAGCCATCCACTGGGAGTTGTGATAGTTCCCTTCACAGGACATCTACATGCCGACGGACTGATGTTAGCCCCTTCTCATCTGGATTCAGCAGTGGTATCGTTGTACACATTTTTATACCAGTATCATACTTAGATACATGTTTTTATGACTGCTTTTGCTACCATAGATTTTATCTCCAGTGCAATATTTATTTTGTTACCTACTTGAAGACTATAAAAGTTTTAATGCTATTCCCATCGAGCGCTGCCTTTGTATGTTTTTTGTATCCTGCTATCGATTTTTCCAGTGGTTGGTAGCTGCACTGGGAATCCACCTGCAAGGAGATCAGCTAAAAGTAGTTGGATATCTATGTGCGTTATAATTAATCAAAATTAGTCGATTAATCGATTTAAAAAAAAAATCGATTAATCGAACACGAAAATTTTAATCAGTAACAGCCCTACTTTTTTTCTTTTAATGACTCCCACTTCCTCCAGGTACAAGGCGTAGCGATGGGGACATGTTGTGCCCCATCCTACGCCAATCTGTACCTGGGGGAGTGGGAGGAACACCTCCTCGGCGACGAGGACCTCGTCGAATATGTGAACCACATCAAGGTGTGGCGACGATATATCGACGACGTCCTCGTCATCTGGGAGGGACCTGAAGATACACTCTTACGATTTTTTAATTGTTTAAACCAAAACGATTATAATTTAAAATTTACGATGATTCATGACAAACAAAGTATTACTTTTTTGGATGTTCGACTTTTTGTCGACTCAGGAGGACAACTATGTAGCACCCTGTTTCGGAAAAATACTGCTGGAAACACGGTGCTACATGACGACATCTTTCACTCTACACCATTAAAAAATTCCATACCTTATGGATAATACTTGCGCCTTCGGCGCAATTGTTCAAATGACACTCTTTTCTATGAGGAAGCTGGACAACTCCAGACTAGACTTCTAGCAAGAGGCTATAGCAGATCATGCTTACGTAAAGCCTATAACAAAGCGACCACAAAATCTAGACTAGAACTTTTATTTCACAAAAAATCCAAAAATGATTATAATTTGGAACAAATTAGAATCATTATGCCCTTCTCGCGACAGCACGATGTAATAAGGGACATAATATATAAACATTGGACCATACTCACCGATGATCCTAAACTTAATAGATTTGTCCCAGATTACCCCTCTATTATTTACAAACGTGCAACCTCCATTAAAGACCTTTTGGTTCAGAGCGAATACAAAAACGCTCAAAAAAGAGACACACACTGTCCAGCTTTTGGCACCTTCCCGTGTGGACATTGTTCACACTGCCCACTCATGAGAAGGGAGAAGGTTTTCCGTCTTCCTAATGGAGAGACATTCGAACCCTCACACTTCACCAATTGCCAAACGCGTGACGTGGTATATCTGAGTGTGAGTGCGGAGCATTTTATGTGGGTAAGTTGAAACAAGAACTTTGGAGACGTGTATCCAAACACAAATACAGCATGGAGATCGGCAATCGATATCTTCCTATAAAACATGATTATAAAGTACCCAAAGTTTCTTTTGCCGCACTCGATCGTATTCACATTCCCGAAAGAGGAAGCGATTGGAACAAAATTTTGCTCCAACATGAACAAAGGTGGATCTTTAGGCTACTTTCACACTGAGGCGCTGGATGCGCTGGCGGTATAGCGGCGCTATTTTTAGCACCGCTATACCGTTTTTTTTGCCGCGATTTGCGGGCGCTAGCGGGTGTATTTTAACCCCGCTAGCGGCCGAAAAAGGGTTAAAAACGCCCGCAATAACGCCTCTTTGAGGCGTTTTGTGGGCGTATTAGAGGCGCTACCCCATTGATTTCAATGGGCAGGGGCGCTACAGGAGCGCTATTTTTAGCGCTCCTATTGCGCCTCAAAGATGCGGCTTGCAGCAGTTTTTTGAGCCTCCTGCAAGCGCAACGCTCCAGTGTGAAAGCCCTCGGGCTTTCACATTGGATAGTATTGAGAGGCTTTTTTGGGGCGCATTGCAGTCGCTATTTAGAGCGCAATAGCGCCTGCAAAGCGCCTCAGTGTGAAAGGGGCCTTAGACTACATGCTACCATTTTTCCAGGGCTAAATGATTCCTTATCCTTTGCTCCTTTTTTTAAAGGAATTGCTTCAGGAAAAACACAATAAATATTTAGGATTGAAAAATTGAAAATAATCTAAAATCAATAATCAACCCTGTTCTTCTTTCCTCTCCCACTGCTCCTTTCTCTCCTCCTTTCTCCTTTCTTTTTTCCTCTTTTCCCGCTTCCCCTTTTTCTTCCTGTCTTCCCCCTTTCCCCCCCCTTTTTTCTCCTCTTTTCCCGCTTCCCCTTCTTCTTCCTCTCTTCCCCCCTTTCCCCCCCTTTTTCCCACCTTCCCCCCCTTTTTCCTACCTTCTTTTCTATCCCCCCCTTCTTCTTTTTTTCTGCCGTTCCCTTCTCATGGGGACCATACCCGAATGTCTTCATAATCATGTGTTGTACCTGTTAGATCTGATTCACCATTTTTCATTATGCTCTCAATATCTTTTTAGATAATAAAATCTGGAATAATAAATCATGTATGTTTTATTATGGTTAATGGCCCAATGTAACTCCTATGGGCATACAGGAATAAAATGCAGTAATTAGTTTATGGTAATGTTATTTTCTTTTTCCACCAGTTGTCCCGGGTTTTTCCATTTCACCCTCAGTCGACTGTGATCCACGCGTTGGACTCGCTGGCTCAACAGTTTACGGCTTCCCCAGCAGGGGGAGGGAAGCGCAGGGCCCTGCGCTTCCCCAAATTCTCCATTAGGTGGCAGCAGGCCTGTCCACACATGTGAGCAATCCCTTTGCTGGGCGGCATCTGCGATTGCTCACGGGTGTTTTTGTGCCGTCCGCGCATACGCGGGCACGCCGTGCGTGCACGTGACGTCATTACACCACGTAGTTACGGCGGAAGCAACGGCAGTGGTCGGGGACTTCTGCCTCTCACAGACGCCGAGGAATTCACCACCGGAACGCCGCCAATTGCGGCATGGATGACCCCATTGGAATGGTGAGATACATCAGGTGGGGGAGGACCCTGAGCGGCAAGGCTGGCATTCAATTAAATTTATTAAAGATTCACTATATAACCTTCCTGGTGCAGAGTGATCTTTCAGATGATCCCCTGCATCTCAGTGTGAGCAGACAGACGATCCCCTGGGGTAAGCACACCATTACAATCCAAAGACCTCAACTATGGGCACCTTATTTCTTCTCTTTTAAACAAACCACCACTTGTGATTGTTTTTTATTATAGAACTATCGGCATACACTGAAATTAGATTGTTATATCTGAAGGTGCGCTTCAGTGTAGAACCCGTTTCTATTTGGATTTGTTGTATACTTTATACTGCCAAGGTAATATGTTTACACTCATTAAGTTAGCACCTTATCACCATTAGTCACTCTTTCATCATTCCCCATGTATCATGTACTATCTTTGTTCCTTCTTTCATGGTTTTCCTTTCCATTGTGGCCTTTGGGGGGGGGTTGCATGTGAGGTTTCTTGGGGGGTTGAGGGGTTCGGGCGGGGAGGATAGGCGGGTGGGGAGGGGTTTTTTTATATTCATAATCTCCTGTCACTTCTTTCATACATCAATTAGCTCATTTCCACACCTGCATCACATTTTTGTTTCACACATCTTTTGTATCCATTGTTTTTTGCACCATTCATCTAGCACATACACAGCACAACATTCACAACAGTCATCACTTGATTCACATTATTTCATTTACTTTAATATTGGTCACTGGCAGTTCTAACCAACTAAATATTAAACATTAAATTAATATCCCAACCCCAGTTCCTAATTAATCAAATTTGACATTTGGGTGATGACACCCATTGCTGGATTCTTTAAACAACAACCAAACAACCAATCTAAATGTACATACATTAACATACACATGAATATTTATGTGGCATACCCCTTTGAGATTGATTGATTATCTGTCTGCTCAACACATTAACCATTTATGTTTTATCATATGAATGACACAATGCTATGCACTGTGTATTTATGCTGTAAATGCTTTGCCGCAGGTGTCAGCCCTTTCCCGTGCCTTTCCCCCTTGGGGATTTTCATCCCATGTGGTGAACTCTTGCAAGCTGCAAACTTTCCCAGTGACATTCCGGCACGTGGGGAACTCATACGGCCAGGAGGTTATTTTGGAACTCTCTGGGGCATCTCCTAGTGGAAACTCTGGTAAAAAGTATCCAATGTCTACACACAATAAATTGGTGATTATGTTATTTATATTTATATATACTTTTGAATTTTTGTACAACTCAGGTGGAAACTTTTGAAATTTACCATGTATACTTCTTTATAGCAACACCCAAACCTCTGAAGAAGACCAGTGAAAAGGGTTGAAACGCGTTAGGAATTGCTACATGCTTCCATATACAATGTGATAAGTTGTATGACAATTTTTAGTGTTTGAAATTGTGTAGAACTTTTATTACATGTTACCAGAGCTCATATCTTAACTTGTACCGATTCTTCCTTTGAATTTTATTAAACAAACCCTTTTAAACATACACTGTTATAAATTTTTTAATTCAGCTGCCCAAAAACCCCACTGGGGGAACATCCCATTCTTCTGACTACCGGGGTGAGCAGCAATATCCCTCTCCCATACGTGTCTTTCCCATTCTACTGAAAAAGTATTCATACCCCTAAAAGTTGCAACATTTTGTCATGTTACAAGCAAAAAGTCAATGTATTTTATTGGGATTTTTTGTGATAGACCAACACAAAGTGGTAAATAATTGTGAAGTGGAAGGAAAATGATAAACGTTTTTCAACATTTTTTACAAATAAATATGTGAAAAGTGTGCTGTGCATTTGTATTCAGCCCCCCTGTGTCAATACTTTGTAGAACCACCTTTCGCTGCAATTACAGCTGCAAGTCTTTTTGGGAATGTCTCTTCCAGCTTTGCACATCTAGAGAGTGATATGTTTGTCCATTCTTCTTTGCAAAATAGCTCAAGCTCTGTTAGATTGGATGGAGAGTATCTGTGAACAGCAACTTTCAAGTCTTGCCACAGATTCTCAATTGCATTTAGGTCTGGACTTTGACTGGGCCATTCAACACATGAAAATGCTTGGATTTAAACCATTCCATTGTAGCTCTGGCTGTATTTTCCTTCTGGAAGGTGAACCTCTACCCCAGTCTCACGTCTTTTGCAGACTCTAACAGTTTTTTTTCTAAGATTGCCCTGTATTTGGCTCCATTCATCTCCCCATCAACTCTGACCATCTTCTCTGTCCCTGCTGATGAAAAGCATTCCCACAACATGATGCTGCCACCACCATGTTTCACGTGGGGGTGGTGTGTTCAGGGTGATGTGCAGAGCGTTTTGCTTTTTAGGCCAAAAAGTAAAATTTTGGTCTCATCTGACCAGAGCACCTTCTTCCATATGTTTACTGTGTCCCTCACATGGCTTCTCGCAAACTGCAAATGAGACGTCTTATGGCTTTCTTTCAACAATGGCTTTCTTCTTGCCGCTCTTCTATAAAGGCCAGATTTGTGGAGTGTATAACTAATAGTTGTCCTGTGGACAGATTCTCCTACCTGAGCTGTGGATCTCTTTTGTAAATTTCTATATATTTCTACAATGAAAATCTCAATAAAAATATATTAAGCAAAAAAAATACATGCAGTAAAAAACCTATTAAAATGTATTATCAAATAAATAAAATCAATTAAGTTTAAAAAATATATATATATTTTCTCACTCCAAATTAATCCCTATGTCCAGCCAAATATGTTGCATGCTCTGAAAGACAGTTGTGTTTATTGTGTGAATGTTAAGTAACTGAACTGTGATTTAAGAGTTTTCTAAGCACAAACCTGTGAAAATGGTGCCATCATGCCAAATTCCTGTCTGCACAATGATTTATGCAAACAGATTATTTTTTGTGTGCTGTGATGCAGACCACATTTCTGTGCAATTCAGGCTTAACCTGGCCCTAACACTGTGAAAAAAAAAAAATATGTATCCAAATTTGCTACTGTTTAAAGCCCTATCTGTCCTAATAAAAAATGAAAAGCCATATGAAAGAGAGGATACACCCCATGGGAATTTTTGAGTTTTTTCAACATAATTTATCAGATAAAAGTGATAAGAGGTTAAAATAGGTTGAACAAATTACAAAGAGTGATAGGGTTTATTAATTCTCATAATCTAAATGAACAAAAATGCAGATTTGTAACATGGAGAAGGTAAGTCCACCCAGGGCTGGGATAAGGGGTGGACAGGAGGGGCGGCTGCCCTGGGCACTGTGGTATCATGTGAGGTGGAGGCGCACCACATGAAGGTTGGGGGGGGGATTTGCGATGGGGGATATGAATTGTTCTAGAAGGGGAAATTTGGGGAAGTGTGCTAGGAGTGGAGATTTGAGGGGATTTGTGTTGGGAGGGGGATGGGGGAGAAGATTTGTGCTAGGAGGGAGAATTTTGGGGGGCTTGTGCTAGAAAAGGTATTATGGTAGGGGGAGGGTATTTGTGCTAGGAGGGTATTTTCTTTGGGGGGGGGATATTTGTGCTAGCAGGGATGATTGGGGGGATTTGTGCTAGGAGGGAAAATTTGCGGGGGGATTTGTGCTAGGATGGGGGGTAGGGGAGAATTTGTGCTGGGGGGAATTTGGAGTGTAGAGAGAGGATTTGTGCTCAGAGGGGAAATTTGAGGGGTAGAGGATTTCTACTAGGAGGGGGAATTTTTACGGTGTGGGGGGAGTGGATTTGTGCTGGGGGCATATGGGGAATAAGAGGATTTGAGCTGGGGGGTTGGGGGGGATGCAAAGATTCATGCTGGGAAGAGAATCTCAGTAGGAGGCGCATTTGTATTGGGAAGAGGGGGAATATATGTTCAGGGGGGTAAGCATGCAGATTAGTGCTTAATCTTTTTTGGGGGGGAGGGGATTTTTGCTGACACATAATGCTCATACATCTTGGGGGGGGGGGTGCAATTTGGCATGTTCACCCTGGGCTCTAGATTACCTTGTCCTGGCACTGAGTACACCCTACATTTACCACAACTTCAAATTAGAATCAGATGTTCTAGATTCAGTGCCAATGAATACAACATGTGATCTGTGTGTAGCGGGGTTCTACTGATATGGACTGCTGTAATATGTATTGTGACAGCAGGAAGGTAAAGTCACCTGGTTGCATCCAGGGGGGTAGATATATTTCGCCCAGATTCAGGCTTTACGCCGACTTATACAACTAGGTGGAGAGTTGTATAAGCCCAGCTGAGGCTAGTGGGCTCATGGATGACTCATACCTCTAGGGAGAGTGTGGGGCGTCGTGCAGACAGGGAGTTGATGAGACCAGCTGAAGCTTGTCAGCTCATTTAGGCCTCTATAAGAACTCCCAGATTCATTAGGTGTTTGCTCATGCCTGGAACCAGACCTGTGTGGACTGTCTAGGGAGAGTGAACCCCTGTGCGGTGAGACAAAGCCTGTGTGGCTATTTGCTTGGACATTTAAAACCAGGGACTTAGGGACTAGGACAGCACTAGGCTGATCCCAGTTGTTAGTTAGGAAACCTGTATGTTTACTCAGAGGTCAAGTTGACCAGGATTTATTTTATTTATGTTTCTTTTGCTTTGCTGTGTTTTGTCACTGTAAATAGAAAATAAACCGCACCTTTTTGATTTTGAAAACCACAACCTCTGTTTGCTGGGCCTGTTTTTGTGTGGGGAGCCCATCCCGGGGGTCACACACACCCGCTGCCGAGCTAACCCCCTCACAGTATATACTCCAAAACCCTCCTCCGGAGTTCTGGTTACTACGTTACAGACTATTGTTTTGATATTTAACAATGCGGGTGGAACTTAGAGTACAGGGAGAGAGAGACTCAGTTTCCGTGGATACCTTGTGGACTATGGTACCCACAGTGCAGCTGTACTCCCATAATGCATCACAACCCCGCACTGCCTGTTGGGGGAGGCTACTTAAAGGAGAGGCAGGCCGCGCTCGCTCTCTCTGGACTCCGCGCTCAACCAAGCAGGAAGTGTGTGAGGCCTGCTGCCAGAGGGACTAGGCCAAAAAGCCTGGGCCTACAACCTTGCGGAGGATCATCGAGCCAGAGAGGGACCTCTTCCAGTGTAACCAGTCCGCGCCATCTTCGGATCAGAATCGGTCTGCCAACTGATATCTATCACTGCTGAAAGAGGGACCAGAGACTGTGTATCGTGGGAAGGTCAGAGATCAAGGTACCGGCCGTAGAGCGTGTCAGGCGGACTAGCCCTGTCCTGGTTAGCGGGCACCTGCCCAGAATCTACAACCTTCTGTTATGCCTGTGACTTTAGAAGGCCCACCGCCACCCTCAGTAGTGAGATACACATATTTCGGGACATAACGCAGTGTGGGTTAACCGCGTAGTTAGGACTGGCATTACACTGACTGTCAGTTCCACTCCCGAAAGCATTGCGGGAGTTTAGTTCATATGCTCCTCTCCTTTGGATTACAATTAACAAGTGCACCAACGTTTTGCTAGTGAAGATTCCCACCCTCAAGGAACTATTAGTATAATCTGTGTCAGGCCTGACTGGAACTACTTCAAAAGATACCTGGGGAGGTATTGCCCGCTAGGGGGAGCTTGCGAGCTTAGACTTGTTTAATCATAAGAAGGAGGGATTAGTGTTGTTAGAATCTATATTCAAATAATATTGCTGACTCCTACAGGGCCCTGTAGAGTCATTGATAATTATTAGCCCACATATAACTGTTATTATATGTCCATTAACTTTTGATACAGCAAACAACATATTTGTTTAAGTATACATTTGCTTGCAGTATTCTTTATTACCCTGAAGGATCCCAATTGGAGGAAGGTAACATGTCCATTATCTGTGCAATTACTGTGATATATTTACATGCAGAATTGTGTTCCTCCATAACCATTGGGTTTCACAATTCTTCTGCTACCAGCTGTGCTAAGGGAGGGGTCGAGACAGTTAAGGGGTTGAGCATCAGAGGACAGACCCAAAACAAAACCAGAAGCTCCTTCGGGGGTAGTACTACACGTGGGGGCTCGTCCAGGATCCGGTTACTCTGAAATCAACTATACCCAGGCAGAAACCCCTGCCCCTATCAAGATGGACCCTTTCGTTGTAGTTCAATGGTGCGAAAGAGAGGGCGCCCGCTCAAGCGAAAGTGTAGTCGTTGAACTTCCTGGGGGACATTGGGACAAGAAGGTGACTGAGATGATGAAGGTGTTGTCCCCTCAAAGGAGAGCACGGGTGGTCGCTCTCATGCTGGATCAGGAATGATATAGTACTCATGCCTTGCTGGAGTGGAAGGAAGGAATACCGGAGAGTTTCCAGAAGAAGATTTTCCCATTAGGAGGCCAATCAAAACTCCAGATAGTACACCCGAGAGTTTCAGGGGAAGAACGATCCACACCATCTCAAACGGAGCAGGCTCGTGGACCCACAGCCTCCCCTTCACCTTTGAACATGATTGGGCCAGAGCTTCTGACTGCTTTGTTTCAAAGTGCCAAAAAAACAACACAGTGTGTGTAGAGGCTGGGTACAGGAAGCTGAGGATCTTCTCAGGAAGAAAACCAGTACCAGTGGGTGAGAAGGAGTTTGATGTCTGGATAGAGCAAGCCATGCAAGCCCTAGAAGGATGGGAACTACGTATCAGTGAGAGTCTAAAAGGAGCTGCCGCAGAGGCAGTCAAGAACTTGAGGTTCAGCAATGCCACATGCACGGCACATGATTACTCGACCATGCTGCAAGAGGAGTTTGGGCAACTGGAAAAGGCAGCTAAGCTGGTATACCAATTTGAGCACACCCTCCAACAGAAAGGGGAATGCCTCTCTGAGTACATTAGGAGGCTGAACAAGATGTTGTGTCAGATTGTGTTAAAGAAGGGTCTGGAGCCCTCAGCCATTGACCAAGCCAGGATGCAACAGGTTTTAAGAGGAGCTCTACGCTATGATACGGTCTGGCTCCATTTAAAGACCACTGGGAATGTCATGTCACTGAGCTACCCTGATCTCATTCGTATGGTAAGAGATGAAGAAGCGCTGCTGAACGATCAACAATCAGTCACCCCATTGGACTCTACCCCTTCTGCTGGGGTCAGGTCAGCAATGACTCTTGAACCACACTCTGAAGTAGCTGCTCTGAAGTCCCAAATGGCCCAAGTCATGGAGATGTTAAATTCACTGATGACCAAGGTCTCAGGGACAACAGAAGGAAGGGACATTGAAACCACAGTGACCCTGAGTGTACCTACTTCCCCGCCCAAAAGCCTAAGGGATGAGGCTGTCTGCTTCAATTGTGGATGAATTGGACACTATCGACAGATGTATCCCAGCCCAAAGATAGTTGTCACACCACCGGCAAAAAACTTCAGAGGGCCCGGTAAGGGAGTCAACCGGGTGCCCGCCAGTAACAGCAAACTCCAGCAATAACAAGAAGAAGAGACAGCAACAAAAGCCAAGACTTTCATTAGACACCTCTACCACCAACCCGAGGCGGCTTGATACTTCCCACCCTAAATTTCAAAACGCTCAGAGGCGGGAGATTAATGCACACCAGGCTCCGTCAGGGTTGAAACCTTAAAAAATCAGAGGAAAGAAGGTACCAGCTACCGGGCCTGCCAAGGAGGCCCATCCCCGGAAACTTCCAGATAAACTAGTAGGGCCTTCTCCAATAATTTAAATTCAAGTGGAGGGGATCTACACGAAGGCCTTGCTCGACACAGGAGCCCAGGTGACTCTCCTGTATCGTGACTTCTATAATAGGCACCTCCAGCATCTGCCATTACAGAAATTGGAGGACCTGGAGATATGGGGCCACGGAACGCAGAGCTTCCCCTATGACGGATACATCCCAATCAGACTCACCTTTGATCCCTCAGTGGCAGGGGGAACAGAGACGTTTGACACGCTGGCTGTGGTCTGTCCGAGACCACCTGGAGCCAACAACAGCTCACTGATTATTGGGACCAACACTGACTTGGTCAGGAGACTGTTGACCCCGCTGGTTGAGGAGCAAGATACCCTGTCAAAAAGGGTCCACCCCTTATTGCAGAGAGTTTATCAGCGCCTAGTGATGAAAAAGAAGGCCCCAGCAGACAGAGTTGGGAGAGTATGGAAGCTGGAAAGAACCGAAAAACTACTGCAGCCAGGAGAGGTGACCTGTTTGAGGGCGACGGTTAAACTCACTTGGAAGAAACCAGGTCCCTTTATCATCATTGAACCAGGCCCTCGAGAGAAGAAGAGGGGAATAGAGGTGATTCCTGAAGTGATCCCATTGAAGGCCCTGGAGCGAAGTCAAGGAAAGGTAAAAGTGAGTGTCAGAAACCCCTCCGCTACCCCAGTTAGGGTGTCAGCTAGAATGCTACTGGGTCAGGTGCACCAAGCCACCCCAGTGGGCCCAGCTGAATTGAAGAGGTCACAGGGAGAAGAAGACATGATAGGGAAGCTCTGTTCTGAGGATGAGAATCTCCCCCCAGCCTGGAAGAAGAGAGCCAGGGCTCAACTTGCTCGATGGCAGAAGATCTTTTTAACCTCCCTGGCGGTATGATTCTTTCTGGAATTATGTACCAAAAGCGGTACAATTATTTTGCATGAAAATTTGGTGTTATGTATTATAGGCCTGCGATTCTTAGTAATTACTTACTTAAACCTAAGCAAACCAGAGTCTAGTAGACATCCCGGGTATGATAAATATGAAACACAAAATTATAAATTATAATATAATAAATAACTATAAATAATTATAAAAAATAGTAATCTAATTATAATAAAAATTATTCAATAATGTAATCAAATCAAAAACACTGAAATTTGCTCAGTTGCAGAATTGTCGCTGTCATTAGATTTAGTGTTTGATGACGAATTTCCCCACAAATCGCTATCGCTCAATTCTGCGAGTGATTCTAATTTATTATCGCTGCTTTCTAGTTGGTCTAAAACCACTTTTGACATAAAGGGACACTTTTTGGTTGCTATGGACAATCTCCATTTTCCAGGCAGAAAGAACGATTTTTATTATATAAAAGTGCATGCAGGACACTGGACAGACCACTAGGGACCAAGGGGGTGTGTAATTATTACATACAGTACTGTAATCTGTAAGATTACAGTATACTGTATGTATACTATGTGTTTCACTTTTTGAATTTGGCGCCCAGTTCCGCTCCCTTGCGACGCTGCGGCTCGCAGGGAACGGAACTAGGAAGTCAGATGGGGACGAAAGTGCCGACACTCGCCGGAGATCTCGCTGGCGATCACAGCAGAGGACATCATCGCTGGATCGCCAGGAGAAGGTAGGGAAACTCCGCTGCGAGCTCTGCAATGTCTACCCCGAGCGTGACTCGGGGTTACCGATCCTAGCATAAAAAAACAACCCCGAGTCACGCTCGGGATTACCGCTAGGGAGGTTAAAGGATGAATTTGATGAGGGGCTGCGCGAAATGTGCCACCCACGAAATTCGCCTGCATGAAGATAAGCCATTCAGAGAGAGAGTCCGGCGGGTCCCTCTTGGAGACTTAGAGGACCTGCGTGAGCAACTGGCTGAGCTAAAAAAGACGGGCATAATCCAAGAGTCTCGAAGTCTCTATGCCTCTCCGATAGTGGTGGTCCGCAAGAAGAATGATTCTTTGAGGCTGTGTATAGATTACCGGACACTGAATGGAAGAACTATACCAGATCAGTATACCACTCCCTGAATAGAGGATTCATTACAGAGCCTGTCTGGAGCCAAGTGGTTCAGTGTGATGGATCTCAAGAGTGGTTACTACCAGATCCCCATGCACCCTGAAGACCAAGAGAAGACCGCCTTTATCAACCCTGTGGGTTTCTTCGAGTTTAACCGGATGCCTCAAGGGTTATCAGGAGCCCCTGCCACTTTTCAAAGGCTCATGGAAAGAACGGTGGGGGATATGAACTTAATAGAGGTACTGGTGTACTTGGACGACGTCATTGTGTTTGGGAAGACCTTAGAGGAACACGAAGAGAGGCTGGAAAAGGTCCTAAAAAGGCTTCATGAAGAAGGCCTGAAACTTTCTCCAGAAAAATGCCAGTTTTACCAGTCCTCAGTTCACTCCTTGGGTCACATTGTGTCGGCAGAAGGGGTAGCCACAGACCCGGAATAGCTGGATGCTGTCACCTCCTGGCCGAGGCCCACAAATGTGACCGATCTCCGGTCGTTCCTGGGGTTCTGCTCGTACTATAGGAGGTTCGTGGAGGGGTTTGCCAAGATAGCCAGGCCTCTAAATGAATTACTGAGGAATGAAGGAGAGGATGATGGAGAAAATTCAACTCAGCCAGTGACATCTCCCACAGGGCCCAGAAAATCCAAAGAACCCATTCAGGACCAGTGGACCCCTGAGTGTGAAGAGGCCTTCAACCAGCTGAAGGAGAGTCTGACCACAGCCCCTGTGTTAGCCTATGCAGATACTTCAAAACCATACGAGCTGCATGTGGACGCCAGCCGAGATGGGCTTGGTGGGGTGCTATATCAGGAACACGATGGTTACCTGAGGCCGGTCGCTTATGTGAGTAGAAGCTTGACGCATGCAGAGAAGAACTACCCCACCCACAAACTGGAGTTCCTGGCCCTAAAGTGGGCTGTGGTAGACAAATTGAGGGATTACCTGTACGGGGCTGAATTTGTGGTCAAGACGGACAATAACCCACTCACCTATCTTCTGACCACCGCCAAACTGGATGCCACAGGACATAGATGGCTGGCTGCCCTTTCAAGTTTCACTTTCAGCCTTAAGTACAGACCAGGGGTTGGAAATAGAGATGCGGATGCCCTATCCAGGAGATCCCACACTTCCACCGATCTCACCGAAGAGTGGGCCCAGTTGACCCCAGAGGGAGTACGGGCCCTATATCAGGGGACGGAACTTCCAGCAAAAGGGGGATCGAGGGCTAAAGAGATTGGGGTCTCAGCTGCCGGAGTGCCCAGATGTTACTGCAACGTGACCCAAGTCGAAGAAGATGGCTTGCCCAAGCTGTCCAAATAAGACTTAAAGAGGGATCAATTGGGGACGTGGCCTAGCGCAGCATGTGAACAGACCTGTTCCACGGAGCTCCCGCTGCTGATCCTGCATAAGATCCTCTCCTCGCTACTGATAACGCCAGAATTCACCCTGTACCGGTACCTGAAGTCCCCCTGCGGACCCTGGATCCGACGATATACCGGGCATGATGACCCATGAAAGCAAAGGAGACGCCGTGACTGCGGCCTCCCAGGACTTCCAAGATAGCGCCGGGCTCTCCCAGCCTCAGAGAACACCACGAGGCCCGGAGAGAAAAATGGAGCAGGGGGGTAAGTCAGCAAAAGCCTATAAAGAAAAAGATCAGCCGAGAGACATACTTTACTATGCTAAGAAGCTAACAGGCCCAGATGCCTCCATACATGCTGATTCACAACACCCTGCAGTATCCACGGAGAAGGCTGAGGGGGACAACACTGACATGCAGGACAGTGATCATGAGCTTATGGAGTCAGTCCCTGATCCCATGCCAGCCCTGTTTAATCAGCAGACAGAGGATAGCCCCCCACCTACGCTTAGTGAAATACTACATGCAGTTCACAGGTGCACTGCTTCTGTGGATGCGTTGAAGGAGAGATTTGGGAGGCTGGAGGGGAAGGTATCTCTCCTCAGACAGGACATTCAGAAGGTTCCGGAGCGGACCACTGCTGTGGAAGGAAGGGTCAGTGACATAGAGGACCAGATGCCCCATATAAATCGAGAAGTGAGAATGGCTGCTCAGCATGCACGCCAGGCCTTTGACAGAAATTATGAAATCGAAAACCGTCTGAGACGCAACAATGTCCGCATAGTGGGGCTCCCAGAAAAGGTGGAGGCAGGGACCCCACCACTTTCATGGAAGGCTGGCTGCAGGAGGTATTTAGAAAGGACGCTTTCTCTCCTCTATACACAGTGGAGCGGGCACACAGGGTGCCACCACGTCCTCTCCCCCCAGGCAACCCCCCAAGATCAATACTTGCCAGACTCCTGAATTACAGGGATCGGGAGGTAGTGCTGCGTCTGGCCAGAGAAAAGGGTGCTGTGCACTATAACGGCACCAGAATCTCCTTCTATCCTGACTTCTCGGCAGAAGTGCAACGCAGGCGATCAAAGTTTGTCAATGTCAAAAAGAGACTGCAGAGGCTCCAGCTACCATATGCCATGTTGTACCCGGCCAAGCTCTGCATAACCGTAAGGGACCAGAATCACTTTTTTGAAAATGCACAGGAAGCCGCAGAATGGCTGGACCGAAACGAACAAGGTATCCTCAGGAGGGGCCATGAAGATGGCGAAGGTTGACTCTGCTCTGATTATATTTTACAGGAAAGAAGGGCACTTAATCACAGTTGTTATTTTTATATTGCCACAAGAGGGCCGTTACCTACTTACAGTGGCCAGCGAAGGGTTTTCCACAAACTTTTACTTATACCTTGCTGATTCAAGTGTGTAGGGGGAGTGTGATTGAACACCCCCACTATGTATTGCCTGTTGCCATGGCTGACATGGCTCCAGTTTTTGTGCCCTGTTGACACTTGGATGTCTCCTGAACAAGACACCCTCCACCGGTGGGTAGACCCATGTTGCGCCATGTTGGCAGTTCAGGGTCCACCGGCCGATTGTTATCTTTCTTCATGTCACAGTTGCTATTGTACTGCGCAGTTGCGCAGGAAGTTTTACCCAGATTTCCGGATGATTTTCCAACTTACACGGTACTGTGCTGTTCTAGCTGATGCACTACAATATTTGCTGACTGATCCAGAGTGTTTACAGTTACTTGGATGGTGGGGCACGGGACTACTGCCTTTTTCTGAGACTCCCCCCCATACAGGCAGAATGATGTACTTATGCTTAACATGTCTTCTACACCCATAGTGTCCTGGAATGTCCGGGGGGTAAACGATCCACTGAAAAGAACTATGATTTCTACAGGTCTGCGCAAATTTCATCTGGCCATAATTGGTTTGCAGGAGACCCACTTAGTAAAGGACACGGTTGGTTTCTTACAGTATGCATGAGTCGGGAAGGCCTATAACTCCACTCACTCCGCCTTCTCACGCGGAGTGAGCGTATTGATCCACAAGGCACTTGCATACCAGGAGTTAGACTCACTTATTGATATATCCGGTAGATTTGTATTTCTCCATTGTAAACTGTATACCATTGCTATGATTTTAGCATTTGTGTATGTGCCACCACCATTCTCTAAAGAGGTCTTACAGTTGCTGCTATCCTACCTGGTCAATAAGCCTGATGTTCCACTATTGATTTTAGGGGATGTTAATTGCTATTTAGATCCCAGACTGGATAGACACCCCCCGGTTGTACCCCCTAAGGGTAGCCAAGGAACGGCTCTAAGTCGCCTGATGAAAGAGGTGGGATGGGTTGACATATGGCGGGTCCATAATCCGGACTGCAGACAATTCTCCTGTTTCTCCAAGACACACGGCTCCCTGTCCCATATAGACCTTTGCATGGGCACCCCTAACATGGTAGGTTTCACCTCTAAGGTGGAATATTTTCCGAGAGGGGTTTTAGACCACTCCCCTTTAGCGCTGTGGCTGGTCACCCAACCGCCCAGCTCTCTGCCCAGGGCCCCGTGGAAACTGAATGCCTTCTGGCTCAAATTATTCACGTCACCAGAGCGTAAAGATTCTCAGATTAACGTCTTTCTCCAGTCACATCGACATGATTCTGACCTACTACTAAAATGGGTCACCCTGAAAGCCTTTCTTAGAGGGGTGTTCATTGAGGAAATGCAAATTGTTAAGCAAAATTCTTCTGCTCTATTGGAGCAGGTGGGCGACCAGGTGAGACAGCTGGAACTTATATATGTGACTAACCCTACTGACTCTGTACGGGGGGCTTGGCTGTCAGCCCAGGACTCTCTGGGCCGCCTGAGATCTTCCACGGCTGAGCACAAGAGGTTCTTTACAAAGCTAGCATTCTATGAGGAAGGGGAACAGACGGGTCGATTACTGGCCAAAATAGTTAGGTCCCAACAACACTCCCCGGCTATTGGTGCTATACGCGCCTCTAATGGTAGGATGGTTAATTCTCCCGAGGCCATTATATCCGAGCTGGCGTCCTTCTATGAGGACCTTTATGGATCGAGGGATGCCTACTCGGATGAAGAGCTGGGAGCTTATGTGTTGAGCATTGATCTACCTACCCTTTCAGATGCAGCTTGAGATCATCTCAACGCCCCCATAACTTTAGGGGAACTCCAGCTGGCAGCTGGCTCTTTTCCTACCTGTAGGGCTCCCGGGGAAGATGGCCTCATGATGGAGGTGTATACTCAATTTGGGGAACAATTATTGCCTGAACTATTGAAGGTTTTCAATGCCTCTCTTGATGTTGGTCAGCTCCCTGATTCTATGGCCAGGGCAAATGTAATATTATTATTGAAACCAGGGAAGGATCCGTTTGACCCGTGCTCCTATCGACCTATCTCATTGCTTCAAAGTGATGTGAAAATCCTAGCTAAGTTCCTGGCACTTAGGGTCAACGGGATCATTTCCTCCATTATACATCAGGACCAAGCGGGCTTTATGCCACAGAAGTCCACTGCTACTAATCTGAGACAACTGTTCCTAAACATGCAAGTACAAGCGGACAATGGGGGTCACAGGGCTCTCTTGTCCCTCGATGCCAACAAGGCATTCGATAGTGTCAGCTGGAGGTTTCTTTGGATAGTACTGGAAAAGTTTGGCTTTGGGGAGAAATTCGTTACTTGGGTCAAGTTGCTCTACACCTCCCCCAAGGCGACCATTAGGGTAGCGGATAGGATGTCACTGGCTTTTGCTCTGGCCAGGGGTACGAGGCAGGGCTGCCCCCTGTCTCCCCTGCTCTTTGCAATTGCTATAGAGCGAGGTAGCACTCGTGTCCGGGGGTTCCACTATGGCACACTGCAGGAAAAGATCATGTTGTATGCTGACGACATGCTACTTTTTCTTGAGGACCCCACACATTCCCTTCCAGAGGCCATGTCTATTATTACACAATTTGGTCACTTTTCCGGTTTGACCATTAATTGGTCGAAGTCAGCCCTGATGATGCTGGATAAGGATGGGGAGGTGGCCCTTCCTGACTCTTGTCCCATTCCTTTAGTGTCTAGTTTTAACTACTTGGGGGTGCAGATGTCGCCCAGACTGGGGGACTTCTGTTCCCTCAATGTGCACCCTTTGCTCTCCCGATTTAGGGATAAAATCAATACATGGAATACCCTTAAAATGTCAATTGCGGGAAAGGCCAATTTGATCAAAATGATCTTAATGCCCCAACTGCTCTATTTTCTACACAACTCGCCAGTTGTGATTCATCTGAAAATCTTTAGAGTAGTAAATACCCTCTTTAGGCGGTTGTATGAAAGAAGGGTGATGGTGGCTGCGCTGTGATTATAACTAGTGAAGGGAGTGTGGGGGAGGAGGTCTGGAAAAGGAAACTACCTAATGCTAACCAAACTAAATCTAATATTTGCCAACCAGATGCAGTAACGTGTTGCCAACCAATGTGTAACATAAATAGTATGTGCATAAACTAAATAAATCACACCTGTGCGCATAGAAGGTATATAACCAGCAGTGGAAACGTAATGATGTATGCCAAAACGTGTATCACTCTAAATGATAAACCTGTGCATATAGTATATAACAAAACACTATAACTCTATGTTATCAACAGTGAAATAAAATAACAATATGTAATAAAGGTGTATGACACACAACTGGAAGCAGTGAAATCCTCCAAAAAATAAAATAAAATATAATGACAGTATATGATGGGGTGTGTAAACACAAAACTATAACAGTGAAATCCTCCAGGAGATGATATCAAAAGTCCATTGTATAGCAAGTCCCGTCACCCATACAGTGCTTAAAAGAAAAAACTGCAGTGCAAATCCACCCAGTGTTCACTAGCAGCTTACCTCCCTGCTGGAAAAAGACAGCATGCACTGGGACTTCAAATGTGGACAGCGATGCAACAATCTTGCATGGATGTATGCTCTCACTCACATGGATGCATAGGAATACACAAACAAAAAAAGGAAATTTATAGCGTAACTCTGTGGGTCCAGCAAACAAGTAACCAAAAGATGTAATCTCACACTCACATGAAACTAGTGAGCATGGACATCAATCCTACGAACGCCGAGCTCGTATATATTGCAGGATATGGTGATTCCAATCATGCGGTCCTTAAGCTTGCAGCAACCTTAGAGTGCCAGTACAACATGTATAAAAAACATACAAGGTGCACATAGTGTGGGTCTGTAACCACTGGGGTATTTATTATAAAAAAGGTAAAACACTCACATTTCATAAGTGAATGACAATCTAAAACGAGCGCCGAGCTTGTCTACTCTCCTGCAGCTGTCAGTGTATCTGTGCTGATCCTAACACGCGTGTCGTCATGTCACATGACTCTTCCAGTTGTGTGTCATACACCTTTATTACATATTGTTATTTTATTTCACTGTTGATAACATAGAGTTATAGTGTTTGGTTATATACTATATGCACAGGTTTATCATTTAGAGTGATACACGTTTTGGCATACATTATTACGTTTCCACTGCTGGTTAT
This sequence comes from Rana muscosa, assembly GCA_029206835.1. Lineage (NCBI taxonomy): Eukaryota > Metazoa > Chordata > Amphibia > Anura > Ranidae > Rana > Rana muscosa. The sequence continues at coordinate 709,253,677 of CM055118.1, forward strand.
ATACCTTCTATGCGCACAGGTGTGATTTATTTAGTTTATGCACATACTATTTATGTTACACATTGGTTGGCAACACATTACTGCATCTGGTTGGCTAATATTAGATTTAGTTTGGTTAGCATTAGGTAGTTTCCTTTTCCAGACCTCCTCCCCCACACTCCCTTCACTAGTTATAATCACAGCGCAGCCACCATCACTCTTCTTTCATATATTCACTTCTGTCTGCTTGGATCAGACTCCCCGGTGACTGCTGCAGTGTCCCCAGCCCTTTTTTCCTTCCCTTCGATCCCCATCCCCCTTCACTAGTTATACGCCCAGCTAGCGCGGGGGTTCTTTCTTTTTATATTTCTCTTTAGGCGGTTGCTCTGGCACACCAGGCCCCCTCGAATTTGGCTGGAGCAGTTACAACGGTCCAAGGACAGTGGAGGGTTGGTGGTACCCAACCCTTGGCTGTACTATATTGTGGCCCAATTGCAGCATTTGATTGGTTCTATGTCCCACGATCCGGGGAGCTTGGCGGTGCTGCTGATGCTGATGGCCGCTGGCGCCGAGACCATGCCGATGGGGCTGGAGGCGCAAATGCTCTTGAAATCCAATAAACAGACCTCGACACTTTCGCTAATCCAGAAGATTTGGAATAAGGGCAGACAACTCCAGGGGGTGCAGGGATTTACAGAATACAGCCCGATTTGGAACGACCGATGTATGTGGAGCTGGTCAAATTGCAACAGGGGCCCAGATGGCGTGCCCATGGAGTAAATTTGCTATCCCACATATTTGCAAATGGTAGGCTGCTAACCTTCGCCGAATTGCGAGCCAAGTTTGACTTGTCAGCTAATATGCACTACTATTACCTTCAACTCCAACATGCGGTTGCGGCACAGGGAGACGCGGAGGGATGGGTTCAGTCACCCGCCCCCGTGTTTCATGTGTTGCACAACAGCACTGAAACTAAAGGGATTCATATTCCAATGCTATCAAATGCTGCTGGCGAAACACCTGCAAGCTTTTCCCTGTAAAGCGGAGTCCTTATGGGAGAGGGATCTTGGTCACTTGACGGGTGATCAGTGGGAGGAAGCCATGCAATCTGTAACCATATGCTCTTTGAATGTAGTGCAGAAAGTGTCCCAATTATACATCTTGTTGAGAGCCCATTACACCCCAACAAAACTCCGTAAGACGGGTAGGTTGCCGGACCCTTTGTGTTGCCGCTGTCAGCGACACAACGGAGACCCCATCCATCTCCTGTGGAGGTGCCCAAAGCTTCACAGGTATTGTAATGAGGTGGTGGGTACACTTAATGGAGTGTTTCAAACGACTATCCACGTGGACCCCCTGTGTTGCTTGCTGGGGGTCCTCCAGGTTGAGATTCCTGAGGAATTAACCAGGATCGCAGTCTCTAGAGCCTTATTTCAAGCCAGAAAGCTTATACTGATGGGATGGAAATCAACCTTACCAACCACCACCGCCTCATGGATAGCACACGTGGGGAATACTCTCATTATGGAAAAGTATATATACCAACACAGGGGAAGCCCGGGCAGGTTTGAACGGATTTGGTCCCCTTGGCTGGATACTCCCAGTTTGAGCCCCAGGGAGCTAGTGCTGTCCAGAATTATGCAATGTCTATAGCACTCTTCTATACATGTATGCCGTACTTAGAATTGCAATATTGTGGTGCTGCACCTAGGTATTTATCTGGTGTTTGTCAGCGGAGTGAAACCTCTGCAAAAAAAAATTCACAATGGAAACTGTTATGATTTGCCGTATGTTCAATAAAAACCTTTTGATAAAAAAAAATTAAAAAAGAGGGATCAATTAGAAGACTCGCTGGGGAAGTTGCAATGGAAAGCCTTGGAGACCCAACACCCTGAGTTGCTTCTTACTGACTCCTCCAGAGGCCCGCTTGGTACATAAGGAATGGGACCGGCTGCAGATACGTCAGGGAGTGGTCTACCGAAGGGGCCCCTCTGATGATCTGGAAGAGAAGTGGCAATTGTTTCGACCCACCAAGCACAGGGAGGCGGTCCTGACCGCTCTCCATGACAATCAAGCATTGCATTGCAGGAGTTTAGTTCATATGCTCCTCTCCTTTGGATTACAATTAACAAGTGCACCAACGTTTTGCTAGCAAAGATTCCCACCCTCAAGGAACTATTAGTATAATCTGTGTCAGGCCTGACTGGAATTACTTCAAAAGGGACCTGGGGAGGTATTGCGCCCTAGGGGGAGCTCGCGAACTTAGACTTGTTTAATCATAAGTAGCAGGGATTAGTGTTGTTAGAATCTATATTCAAATAATATTGTTGACTCCTACAGGGCCCTGTAGAGTCATTAGAAATTATTAGCCCACATATAACTGTTATTATATGTCCATTAACTTTTGATACAGTAAACAATATATTTGTTTAAGTATACATTTGCTTGCAGTATTCTTTATTACCCTGAAGGATCCCAATTGGAGGAAGGTAACATTTCCATTATCTGTGCAATTACTGTGATATATTTACATGCAGAATTGTGTTCCTCCATAACCATTGGGTTTCACAATTCTTCTGCTACCAGCTGTGCTAAGGGAGGGGTCGAGCCAGTTAAGGGGTTAAGCATCAGAGGACAGACCCAAAACAAAATCAGCAGCTCCTTCGGGGGTAGTGCTACATGTGCACCAGAGAAAACCCTGCAAAACACTGATTTGAGCTCTGGAGTGGGCTCTGGTTGTCCATGTTGGGGAAACCTGTGCCTATTATAGACACAGTATACCCACAAGATTTGATAGCTATTTTGGCGCAGACATGACATATAAATATTGTGTGCTGTGCAACAGGAGAGAAGACAGCAGTAGAAGAATCACTTGTTCGTGGCTGTCTCTTATGGGGAGCGGGGCTGTCTCTAAGAGATTGTATCTGTTGTGAGTACCCTAAATGGGAAGGTTTGTGTACAGTTTGGAGAGGATATCCCTTGGGAGAAACAGAATAGACGTGTTCTCTAACTAAGAGACTGATCGAGCAACTTGATACATGGAAATTGTGACATGCTTTGAAAACAAACTAAGCTACCACTTTGATGAAGAAAGATGTCTCTGACGCTGAAATCTCTGTTAATGCTAAGTTCCAAATTACTGTGCAAATGAACCTGACTGGACAGTCATGTGTTGCGGACTACAATAAAAAGTTGACTGTGATGGGGAAATGAGTAGTTGGCTTGCTGGAGAATTTTAGAAAGTGGGGGCACGTTAACATGTTCATGTTGTAAGTCTGTTACCCAAGATAGAAGCAGGTCTATGATCCTTCATATTGAAGAAGCTCATGTTGAAGTTGCTTTGTCCTATCCTCTGCAGGCAGGGGACTTTGCCCACCACATCTCCTTGGCACACTACTTGGCGTGGTTGATCTACAAAAAAAGGCTTAATAATAGTACGTCATCCACTGGCCTGCTATTTGGCAGAATACTTTTGTGGTAAAAGTTCACAGCATGAACATTTATACCTACTAAAGCTGGAAGTCAGAAGAGGCAGGCAGACCCCACTGGGTGTGGATTGACTAACATTTAACTAATAAATACTTAACGTGGTTGTAAATGGTTATGTAGCGATACCCTCAACTAAGAGGACCGCAGATTTAGTTTGGGCCCTGAAGACAGCTCCGCCAACCCCCAGCAATTTACTCGACCCCCTACTGGCACAGTTAGTCTAGGGTAAATGTGTATATCTTATGCTCTATGATTAAATGCAAACACCAAGACAGTAATAGGATAATAACGAATTTACTCCTTATGGCAAATGGAAATCAACAGTGATAACAGATCATAAGAATCTATCTGCAGAGCCCTGCAGCAATAGTCACACTATAACCGTTAAGATATGGCGCACACACGCCATGTGTAACAGTACCTCACGATGCGCCCTATGGCGTAGCAACTAAATAAACTACCTAGATGGCCAGGCCTGACCATATAACTCAGTCTCTAAGAAGGGTAGAATTCTTTGCATGCAAGTCTTTAAACGGTGGTGCACATTTCAGGAACACATTTGTAATCCAAGGGTGGGGGGTAAAAATGCCAACACAGTGCACTCCACTAAAGATCCATTCAACTCAGTTCTGCTTTGGATCTCAAATGGGGAAAAGAACTCAAATAGGAACTGGTGGGCCACGGCAGTTTGTAGGCCTAACAATGATATAAAGTATTTGTGGATTGAGCAAGTGCTCGCTCACCCCTCCGGACGCGATCCCAGTCTGGGAACTTCCACCTGCTGTGTCTCCTCACACAGCTCTGCAGCAGTCTCGTCTCCGGCTCAGCAGCGGTTGAAGAAAACCGAGTCAGATGCCACCCAGGCTCGAGATGGGGTGGAAGGCTCTTTGGGTAACAGCGCAAGGCCCAGGCTTCAGGCCTTGCACCATGGTGGATCCGTGCAGGAAGATCTCTCCCTTGAAATCTCGTGTCCCAAAGAGGCCGAGCCCGGCCTCGCCTCCTCCTTTTATAACCCCTCCCATGAGTCTCTGGGGTGGAAACATTGCCGAAAGGGGTTCTGGGTAAGGTAGTCCTGGGAGTTTTAAAGGGGACCCCGCTACACACTCCCCCCACTTAAATTCTTTGGTCCCCAAAGAAAATTCTAGCATACACTGCGTACAACCCTAGACAACATTGCGTAAGATGTTGGCATAGGGAATTCCCACCAAAACCGAGGGGTTGAATTCCCTTGCCCACAGGTCACACTATCATGAGTTGCCTGCCTAACTGTGCCAGAGAGTGAGTGGGGGTTGCCCTCCACCAAATGAACAGTGGAGGGATCTGGATTCTCTGCACTCCTCCTGGCAGTGACCACAGAATCTTCTGAGCTCTTCCCCATTTGTGGGTAAGTCAAGTTTTTGGGAGGCCTTATGACTCTTCGAGCCCTTTGCTCTCTTGGGGTTTCTGGCTCTGGTGCCACAGGCTCTTCTTCTGTAGCAGGTTCGGGCAACACAGTGGGCTCTGGAACATCTGCTTCAGGAGCCGAGGGATACATAGAGTCTCTAGAGTCCTGTTCAGAGTAAGTATCACAGGCATCTTCCCAGTAATCTGATGAAGGACTAGATGGGATGAATTCAGCGGCTTCTGCATTCAGTTGTCCATCTATAGTGTCTTCAGTAGTTGGAAGATCTATAGCAGAAGTTCCTTGAGTTGGGGAAGGCCACAGCCAGTCAAGTTCTCTTCCTTCATCTCTACTGAGTTCAGAGGCCTCTCCATCTTCAGCCCGAGAGGTCTGAGACCGAGTGTTTGGCTTGGGGGTATCCAGAATGGAGACTGGTTCAGGGGAGTCCCTCACTGGAGGTATCCTGACCGCTTCAGCAAGTGGGAGCAGGTGGTTTCGATGCCACGTCTTCAGGGGTCCTACCTTTCCTTCTGGCTTCAACTTGTAGACAGGTAGGCCTGGCAGCTTCCTAAAGATGACATAGGGTTCAGATCTCCATCTGTCTGCAAGTTTGTGTTTTCCAGGGACCCCCAGATTACGTAGTAGTACTCGGTCCCCGGGCTGCAGGTCCTGCACCCGGACCTTTAAGTCGAAGTTTCTTTTGTTTCGAGCTCCCCTTTGATCTGAGGCTGCTTGAGCTTGTTCATAGGCTACTTTCAGGCTGTGTCTGAGCCTGTCCACATATCCTTTGTGGGATGTGGCTGAGGAATGGTCTAAAGAGGTGCCAAAGGCCAGGTCCACAGGTAACCTTGCTTCTCTCCCAAACATGAGTCGATATGGGGAGTAGCCCGTAGCATCACTGGTGGTGCAGTTGTAAGCGTGTACTATCGCTGCTATGTGTTTGCTCCAATGTTGTTTCTTCTCACTATCCAGAGTTCCCAACATGTTGAGCAAGGTTCGGTTAAACCTCTCCGGCTGAGCATCTCCCTGTGGGTGATAAGGTGTGGTTCGGGTTTTCTTGATTCCTAACGAATCCAGTAGTTTCCGGATCAGCCGACTCTCAAAGTCCCTTCCTTGATCGGAATGGAGTCGCTGTGGCAGCCCATAATGGACAAAATACTTCTCCATAAGTACCTTAGCTACTGTGGAAGCCTTCTGGTCTTTGGTTGGGAAAGCTTGGGCATACCGGGTGAAATGATCGGTTATCACCAGAACATTTCCTAGTCCACTCAGGTCGGGTTCGAGGCAGAGGAAATCAATGCATACCAGATCCATTGGGCCTTGACTTTGTAGATGGCCCATTGGGGCAGCTTGATGGGGTAAAGTCTTCCTCTGGATGCAGCGTGCACATGAATGGCAGTACTCTTCCACTTCTGCCCTCATGCAGGGCCAATAGAACCGACTTCTGAAAAGTTGAAAGGTCCTTTCCGCCCCTAGGTGGCCGTGATTGTCATGAAGGGAAATCAGAACAGTCTCTCGATGTTTTTCCGGAAGAAACAATTGCCATTTATCTTCCAGGTCATCAGAGGGGCCCCTTCGGTAGACCACTCCCTGATGCACCTGTAACCTATCCCACTCTTTCCTCAACAGGCGAGCTTCCTTTGAGGAGTGACGCAGGAGTCTGTTTGGATCCTTATTCTCCAGGGCTTCCAGAACCAATTTCCCCATGGGGTCTTCTAATTGGTCGCATCTTAGTTCCTTCTGGGACAACTTTGGCAGATGTTCTTCCTCCAGTTGAGTTACTCCACAGTATTGTTTGGGGACTCCTACCATGGTAACTCCTATCTCTTCCGCCCTTGAGCCTCCTCTGGCTTGTAATTCAGCCCCTTGACAAAGGACCCGCACCCCATCAGGTGCCACTTGAGTCCAGTCTTCCATGTCACTGGTGGGGCCATGAGATCTCCGGGACAGAGCGTCTGCATCTCGATTTCCAGTCCCTGGCCTGTACTTTAGGCTGAAATTGAATCCAGACAATGCGGCCAGCCACCTGTGTCCAGTGGCGTCCAGCTTTGCTGTAGTGAAAAGGTAGGTAAGGGGGTTGTTGTCGGTCTTCACAGTGAACTCCGCCCCATACAGGTAGTCTTTGAGCTTGTCTACTACCGCCCACTTAAGGGCCAGGAACTCCAGCTTGTGGGTGGGGTAGTTTTTCTCAGAGGGGGTCAGGCTCCTGCTCACGTAGGCAAAAGGCCGCAGATGTCCCTCGTGTTCTTGGTAAAGTACTCCTCCCAGACCGTCATGACTAGCATCTACGTGTAGTTCATAGGGTTTGGTTGGGTCTGCATAGGCCAAGACTGGGGCAGTGGTTAGGCTCTTCTTCAACGCCTGGAAGGCCTCTTCACACTTCTGGTTCCACTGATTTCTGACTGACTCTCCCGGCTTCCTGGGCCCTGAGTCGTCCTCTTCCCCCTCAGTCTTGAGTAGTTCATTCAATGGCCTAGCAATTCGGGCAAATCCTTCCACAAACCTCCTGTAATAGGAGCAGAACCCTAAGAAGGATCTGAGTTCTGTTACTGTGGTTGGCCGTGGCCAAGAGGTAACTGCCTCCAATTTCTCAGGGTCTGTGGCCACCCCTTCTTCAGACACTATGTGCCCCAGATAGTTCACAGAAGACTGGTAGAACCGAAACTTCTCAGGCGAAAGCTTGAGTCCCTCCTCACTGAGTCTTCTCAACACTTTTTCCAGCCTCCCTTCATGTTCTTCCAGGGTTCTCCCAAAGACAATGACATCGTCCAGGTATACAAGGACTTCAATAAGGTTCATGTCTCCTACAGTCTTCTCCATGAGACGTTGGAAGGTAGCAGGAGCTCCAGACAGTCCCTGAGGCATTCGATCAAACTCGAAGAACCCCACTGGGGTTATGAAGGCTGTCTTCTCCTTGTCTTCTGGATGCATAGGGATCTGGTAGTATCCACTCTTGAGATCCATAAGGCTGAACCACTTGGCTCCAGACAAACTCTGTAACGCGTCCTCTATCCTCGGAGTGGTGTACTGGTCGGGGATAGTTCTCCTGTTGAGGGTCCTGTAGTCTATACAGAGCCTTAACGACCCATTCTTCTTCCTGACCACCACTATCGGGGAGACATAGGGGCTTCTAGACTCCCGGATCACACCAGTCCTCTTAAGTTCTGCGAGTTGTTCCCTTAGATCCTCCAGATCTGCTAGTGGGACCCGCCTGACCCTCTCACTGAAGGGCTTGTCTTCTTGGAGGCGGATTCGATGGGTGGCACTCCTTGCACATCCCACATCGAACTCATCTTTGGAGAAGATCTTCTCCCATCTGGTCAACTGGGCCTTGGCTCTCTCTTTCTAAGCCCTGGGCAGATCCCGGTTTTCCATGGACAGCTTCTCCCAAACGTCTCCTCCTTCACCCGTCCCCTTGACTTCTGACAGGGTAACCGGGGCAGCAGGGCTCACCTGACCCAGCAGCATCCTGGCTGGGATTTCCATAGGGCCACCGGTAGTATTCCTAACACTCACCGGAACTCTACAATGGGCCTTCTTCAGGGCCTTCAGCGGAATCACTTCTGGTATCACTTCCAGACCGGAGGACTCTTTCCTTGGGTCGGACTCCAGCATGACAAAGGGTCCAGGTTGCTCCTAAGTAAGCTTCACAGTGGCTCTGAGACAGGTTACTTCGCCGGGCTGCAACACTACCCCTTCTCTTTCAAGTCTCCACACCTTCCCTATCCCCTCCCCAGGGGTCTTCTGCTCTAGGACCAGCCGTTGGTAGGCCGTCTTCAGCATGGGGTGAATCTTGGTGGCCGCTGGCCCCTCCTCTTTCACTAGAGGGGTTAGGAGTCTTCGGACCAGGTCCGTGTTCGTCCCTATTATAAGGGAACTCTTGTTGGCTCCTGGCGGCCGAGGGCACACAACTGCCAGGGTATCAAACACTTCGGCCTTTCCAGCCACAGATGGGTCAAAGGTCATCTTGACGGGCAGACAGCCATCGTAGGGGAAGCTCTGGGTTCCAATCCCACATATTTCCAGTTCCACTATCTTCTAGATGTGCAGGTGACTTAAGTGCTTATCGTAGAAATCCCGGTATAATAGGGTCACTTGTGGCCCAGTATCCAAGATGGCTCTGGTGTAGACTCCCTCCACTTGAATGGGCACTATAGGAGATGGGCCTACCAGCTTCTCCGGATATGGCCTGTCAGGGGTCGCCTTCTTCTGGTCCTTTCCCTTCGGACTCTCTCTCGTCCAACTCCCTTTGGACGCGCCACGTGTAACAGTACCTCACGATGCGCCCTATGGCGTAGCAACTAAATAAACTACCTAGATGGCCAGGCCTGACCATATAACTCAGTCTCTAAGAAGGGTAGAATTCTTCGCATGCAAGTCTTTAAACGGTGGTGCACATTTCAGGAACACATTTGTAATCCAAGGGTGGGGGGTAAAAATGCCAACACAGTGCACTCCACTAAAGATCCATTCAACTCAGTTCTGCTTTGGATCTCAAATGGGGAAAAGAACTCAAATAGGAACTGGTGGGCCATGGCAGTTTGTAGGCCTAACAATGATATAAAGTATTTGTGGATTGAGCAAGTGCTCGCTCACCCCTCCGGACGCGATCCCAGTCCGGGAACTTCCACCTACTGTGTCTCCTCACACAGCTCTGCAGCAGTCTCATCTCCGGCTCAGCACTGGTTGAAGAAAACCGAGTCAGATGCCACCCAGGCTCGAGATGGGGTGGAAGGCTCTTTGGGTAACAGCGCAAGGCCCAGGCTTCAGGCCTTGCACCACGGTGGATCCGCGCAGGAAGATCTCTCCCTTGAAGTCTCGTGTCCCAAAGAGGCCGAGCCTCCTCCTTTTATAACCCCTCCCATGAGTCTCTGGGGTGGAAACATTGCCGAAAGGGGTTCTGGGTAAGGTAGTCCTGGGAGTCTTAAAGGGGACCCCGCTACAGTTACATATACCAAGTGAAGTGACTGGCCTCAGGTGATACACAGAGATGAAACAAATCCTCCTACATAAATTGTACCTGTTTTTCTGCAGTCTTCTCTTCTCTACATCAAAGTCCAGAATTTATAAAGCTTGTCTGAACTGTCAGAAAATAGGGAGTGAAGAGCTGATATTACACTCTGCAGAGCTTAGTGAGGAGAACTCTTAGAGATCATTGGATGGAAGGGACATACCCCTACTTCACACAGCACACAGGAACAGAGCTGAGGCTGTCAGTCGGCTGGAGCTCCCTCCCGTCACATTTTTTCTCTTAAGCCTCGTACACACGGCCGAGATTCTTGTCGAAAAAAACATGTCGTTTTTTTCGACGAGATTCTTGGACAAGAAACTTGTCCCGGCCGAGTGTACACACGCTCCTTTCAAAGAACCCGCGGTTCTTTGAATGGAGCGAACGCGGTGACGTCATCGAATACGACGAGCATGCGCTCGTCACATTCGATGCCGTCGCCGCCATCTTGGTTCACCCTACCTATGCCTAGGAAGCTACCGCGCATGCGTCAAAGTCATTTCGAGCATGCGCGGGCTTCCCGGCGAAAAGGTAAGTGTACACACACACAATTTTCTCGTCGAGAAACAGGCTGACGAGAATCTCGACGAGAAAATAGAGAGCAGGTTCTCTATTTTCTCGTCGAGATTCTTGTCGCTTTTCTTGATGAGAAACCATACACACGAACAAATTTCTCGGCAAAAAATCTCTGCCAGCAAGTTTCTTGCTGGTTTTTGCAGAGAAACTCGTTCGTGTGTACGAGGCTTTAGTGTCAGAAAAACTTGTCAGAAGTGATTCATGCTGATAGCAGGAATGAAGAAGAAGACAAAAATGACACTTAACGCAGTGTGAGGGGGTTAACTCGGTAGCGGGTGTGTGTGACCCCCTGGTTGGGCTCCCCACACAAAAACAGGGCCAGCAGACGGAGGTTGTGGTTTTCAAAATCAAAAGGTGCGGTTTATTTCTCTATGTACAGTGACAAAAACACAGCAAAGCCAAAAAGAAACAAAAAAAATAAATCCTGGTCAGTTTGACCTCTGACTAAACATGCAGGTTTCCTAAACTAACAACTGGGATCAGCCTGGTGCTGTCCTAGTCCCTAAGTCCCTGGTTTAGTAAAAGTCCAAACAAATAGCCACACAGGCTTTGCCTCACCGCACAGGGGTTCACTCTCCCTAGACAGTCCACACAGGTCTGGTTCCAGGCATGAGCTAACATCTAATGAAGCTGGGAGTTCTTATAGAGGCCTAAATGAGCTGACAAGCTTCAGCTGGTCTCATCAACTCCCTGTCTCACGACGCCCAGCACTCTCCCTAGAGGTATGAGTCATTCATGAGCCCACTAGCCTCAGCTGGGCTTCATCAACTCCCTAGTTGTATAAGTCGGCATAAAGCCTGAATCTGGGAGAAATATATCTACCCCCCTGGATGCAACCAGGTGACTTTACCTTCCTGCTGTCACATACCCCCCCCCTCTTGTTTTAACCTCGGGGTTGGAACACCAGCAATCAGGCATTCATGTACTCGAGACAAAGCATCCACATTCCCCATTTGAACGCCAGGGCGATGCTTTACTGTGAAGTTGAATTCCTGTAGGGCCAGGAACCACCTATTCACTCTTCTATTTGTCTCCTTGTTTTGAGCCATCCACTTTAACGGAGCGTGATCCGTAACCATGTCAAAGTGCCTACCTAGCAGATAGTACCGAAGGGAATCTAGAGCCCACTTCACCGCTAAACACTCCTTTTCAACCGTGGCGTAATTTACCTCATGGGACTTCAACTTCCTGCTGAGGTAAATGACTGGGTGCTCTTCCCCGTTCCAGACCTGGGACAATACTGCTCCTAACCCCACATCTGACGCATCACTTTGTACGACAAAGTCTTTAGAGAAGTCGGGTGAGTACAACACTGGCTGGCTACATAAGGCTTGTTTCAAGAATTGGAATGCTGCCTCAGCCTCGGGGGTCCATTTAATCATGACCGACCCTTTCCCTTTCGTCAGGTTGGTTAGGGGCACAGCCTTAGAAGCAAAGTGGGGAATGAAGCGCCGATAATAACCCGCGATTCCCAGAAAGGCTCGTACCTGCTTCTTGCTGTTGGGACGTGGCCAACTCTGGATGGCCTCGACTTTGTTGAGTTGGGGTTTTATTACTCCCCTGCCAATGGTGTACCCAAGATATTTGGCCTCCTCCTGCCCAATGGTACACTTCTTGGGGTTAGCCGTAAACCCCGCTTCCCGGATAGAGTCTAGGACTGCTTGCACTTTTGGCAGATGTGATGCCCAATCTGTGCTATGGACAATTACGTCATCCAGGTAAGCCGCAGCATACTTCCGATGGGGCCTCAGTATCTGGTCCATTTTCCGCTGGAATGTGGCCGGCGCATTCTGTAACCCGAACGGCATTCTCTTATATTGGAACGCCCCGTCTGGGGTTACAAATGCGGTTTTCTCTTTGGCCGACTTGGCCAGGGGAATTTGCCAATACCCTTTTGTGAGGTCAAGAGTCGTCATGTATCGGGCTGTTCCCAGCCGGTCGATCAACTCATCTATACGTGGCATGGGGTAGGTGTCAAATTTTGTAACTTTGTTCAACTGACGAAAATCGTTACAAAATCGCCAGCTCCCATCCGGTTTAGGCACCAACACAATGGGACTAGACCAATCACTTTGGGACTCCTCTATCACCCCTAAGTTCAGCATTTTCTGTACTTCCTCCCGTATTGCCTCCCGTCGGGCCTCTGGGATCCGATAGGGTTTTAACTTCACCCTTTCACCGGGCGGGGTAATAATATCATGCTCTACCCCAGATGTTTGTCCCGGCAGCTCAGAGAACACCTCCTTGTTGCGAAGCACAAACTCCTTAACCTCCTGTTGTTGGGGTTGTGACAAGGTGGCTGCTATTCCAACCTCCGGAATCACGCAACCAGTTTGAGCTGGTGACCAAGTTTCTGCGACTAGGGACTCTCTATCCCTCCAGGCTTTCAACAGATTAACGTGATATATCTGTTCGGGCTTTCGCCTTCCTGGTTGTCTGACCTTGTAATTCACTTCGCTCACTTTTTCCATTATCTCGTAGGGGCCTTGCCATTTGGCAAGGAATTTACTTTCAACCGTAGGGACAAGTACCAATATCCTATCCCCCGGGGAAAAGGTACGGGTCTTTGCTCCACGGTTGTACACTCTCTGCTGTGCCAACTGCGCTTGGGCCAAATGTTCCTTCACGATGGGCATTACCTGTGCAATTCGATCTTGCATCAGGGCGACATGCTCAATCACACTCCTGTGGGGAGAACTCTCACTTTCCCAAGTTTCCTTGGCAATATCCAACAGCCCTCTTGGGTGTCTCCCATACAGTAACTCAAAGGGGGAGAATCCCGTAGAGGATTGGGGCACCTCCCTAATAGCAAACATCAAATAAGGAAGTAGACAGTCCCAATCCTTTCCATCTCTATCCACCACTTTCTTCAACATTTGTTTTAGGGTTTTGTTGAATCTTTCAACCAGCCCATCGGTTTGGGGGTGATACACAGATGTACGCAATTGCGTCACTTTGAGCAATTTACACAGCTCTTTCATAACCCGGGACATAAAGGGTGTACCTTGGTCCGTAAGCAGTTCTTTACAAATACCCACCCGGCTAAAAACAAGAGATAGCTCTTTGGCTATGGTTTTGGCCGAGGTATTTCTGAGAGGGATCGCTTCTGGATAACGGGTGGCATAGTCCATTATAACCAATATGTACTGGTGCCCCCTAGCGGACTTGATTATAGGACCTACCAAATCCATTGCGATTCTCTCAAACGGGACCTCAATGATGGGTAGAGGGACCAGCGGGCTACGGAAATGTGGCATCGGGGCCGACCTCTGACACACAGGGCAGGAGGAACAATAATTTTCTATGTCCTTCATCACCCCAGGCCAATAGAATCTCTGTAATACCCTCTCTCTGGTTTTCTCTGTCCCCAGATGACCTCCAAGAATGTGCCCATGGGCCAACTCCAACACCAACTTCCTGTAAGGTTTGGGCACCACCAGCTGCTCAACGGTTTCTTCTGCCCTTTTTGCCACCCGATACAGTAGGTCCTTCTCTACGCTGAAGTATGGGTAAGTGCAGGTATTATCTGGGTTCACTAACTCGCCATCTATTTCCACTACGTTTTCCCGTGCCTTTATTAGGGCGGGGTCTTTTAACTGTTCTGTGGCAAAATTTTCCCTGTGAACCTCCAGATCAGAAAACTCCACAGACGGTAGGTTTTCGTCTGAGGGGGTGGGCTCCTCTCCAGTTTCTTGAGTCTCCCCTGCAAATACTGACAAGGGAAATTCTGGAGAGTCCTCACCACTCTCAGAGGAGTTCTGGCTATCACATTCCTGGTACATAGGGGCACCAGTGGGGGGCTCAGGATCATCCCACAGTTCCCAGAACTTCGGAAAATCCCTTCCCACAATGGCGTCATGCGGTAACTGAGATACTAAGCCCACTGGATGAGAGAGGGTACCTTTGGGGGTCTCGAAACACACTGTAGTCACTGGATACTCTCGGGTGTCCCCATGCACACAAATAACAGCTACCTTGCTATTCCCAGAGACCTCTGTTTTAACTAATTCAGCCTTTATCAGGGTCACAAGGCTACCTGAATCCAGTAATACCACAACATTTCTACCATTAATACACATTTTGCATAAATGTTTCTCAGTTCCTCGAATGGCAGTGCATGCGACTGTCGCACACAGCGACTGACGTCTGCCCGTCAGAAAGTCACACTGCATGGGTTCCTCCACAACCGGGCAATTGGCTGCAATATGTCCCGCTTGCCGGCAGCGGTAGCAAACGATCCTTCTTGCGGCCTCTTGAGCCGCTGATTTCCCAGGCTGTTCTCGCCAAACTTGGGGTAGAGCTCCCACCCTCTCACTCTCTCCACCCTCACCCCTTGGAATCCTCTTATCCGCCCCTGGGGATGGTCTGGTCTTAGGGTGGAAAGTCCGAGTGTCTCTGGAAGAGGCCGTCAGGTTCTCTGTAGCCAAGTATTTCTCTACACGATCCACAAGACCACCGGCCGTCTCTGGGTCTCCATGGCTTACCCACTTTTGGATGGCAGTAGGAAGAGCTCTCAAAAACCGATCCATTACAACACGTTCCACAATCTCTGGTGCGGACAAAGTCTCTGGCTGTAGCCACTTCCTGCTCAGGTGAATGAGATCATACATTTGAGACCTGGGGGGTTTTCCAAGCTGGAAAGTCCAGTTATGCACACGCTGAGCCCGGACAGCCAGGGTGACACCCAGCCTTGCCAATATTTCAGCTTTTAGCATCACATAGTCTTTTGCTTGGTCAGGCTCTAGGTCATAGTAAGCCTTCTGCGATTCACCAGTTAACAGAGGAGCCACCAGTCCAGCCCACTGCTCCTCAGGCCACTTTTCTCTTTCAGCAGTCCTTTCAAATGTGGTCAAAAATACCTCTGGATCATCCTCTCCAGTCATTTTTGTCAATAAACGACTCACCCCAAAGGACGCGGTATTAGTGGGACGGCTTTCCTCACTGGTCTGCGGACGTTGCTGCATTACTGCTTCCACTTGTTGTAGTCTCTGCTCTTGCTTCTGTAACAGGTCTATGAAGCGGGCCTCAGATTGCTGCTGGGCTTGTTGATGAGCTTGCTGCTGGGCTGCAAGGCTCCTTTGCAAACCTGCATTTGTCTGCTGTTGATTGGCATTTGCTAGAGCCAGCTGTTTCAGTATCTCCTCCATGCTGGCTTAAAAAAAACTGCCCGCATTCTCCACCAACTGTGAGGGGGTTAACTCGGTAGCGGGTGTGTGTGACCCCCTGGTTGGGCTCCCCACACAAAAACAGGGCCAGCAGACGGAGGTTGTGGTTTTCAAAATCAAAAGGTGCGGTTTATTTCTCTATGTACAGTGACAAAAACACAGCAAAGCCAAAAAGAAACAAAAAAAATAAATCCTGGTCAGTTTGACCTCTGACTAAACATGCAGGTTTCCTAAACTAACAACTGGGATCAGCCTGGTGCTGTCCTAGTCCCTAAGTCCCTGGTTTAGTAAAAGTCCAAACAAATAGCCACACAGGCTTTGCCTCACCGCACAGGGGTTCACTCTCCCTAGACAGTCCACACAGGTCTGGTTCCAGGCATGAGCTAACATCTAATGAAGCTGGGAGTTCTTATAGAGGCCTAAATGAGCTGACAAGCTTCAGCTGGTCTCATCAACTCCCTGTCTCACGACGCCCAGCACTCTCCCTAGAGGTATGAGTCATTCATGAGCCCACTAGCCTCAGCTGGGCTTCATCAACTCCCTAGTTGTATAAGTCGGCATAAAGCCTGAATCTGGGAGAAATATATCTACCCCCCTGGATGCAACCAGGTGACTTTACCTTCCTGCTGTCACAGCAGTTAATTGAGACAAGTACACACTATAGAGGGATATGCTTTGTTCACATTTCATGTCTGAGGTTTACAACCACTTTAAGCTATACAGATCATGACTTGGAGGTGTTAGCTATAAATATAATTTAATGAATGCCTCTCAGAAGAATTCAGAGACGTAAAGGTGGAAAAAATGACACAATCCAAGCCCTGATTGTTATAATATTTTTTTTATTGCTAAAAGAAAAGACCTTTGTAACTGCTTTGAAAACCTCTATGCCGCATGGCCAGTTAAAAGGCTGTTAACCATCAAAACTGTATCATGACTCAATATTCAGCAACTGAACTACCAGTAGAACATAACAATCGTGTTATAATGTTTAAAAAATATAACTGTGCTGTGTTTTTGTGCAATTTAATATTTATTCCTGATTGGGTTTTTAGTTAGAAGTAGGAAAAATATTATTAGTAACAAATTGTTGTTAAAGAATATCCAAATTTAAATCTTTTTTTAGTTTTGGATACAGTGAGGAAAGGTTTCATGTGTTCCTAAAGACTCACCATATCTGATTGTTCTGGTGATCGTGGGGCCTAATGGCCCGTACACACTATCAGAAAATCATACAAAAAATACCGCTTTTGAAGCAAAAAAACAGCAGGGATTATTGGTAGTAGATTGGAAGAGCAAATAGCGTTGCCTATGGAGCAGGATCAGGATGGAAAAAGCAGTCATAGGCATAAATATCAGCAGAATGGCAGTGAAGGCCATAGGGATCATTGACACTGGGGCATTATAGAAGCAGGATAAGCTCCTGTGAACCAATCAGTACTTGTATAGAGGTTAATCCAAAGCAACTCTTGGCATCCAGCCTATCCATGTTTTGGCAGCAGCTTCTTCTTAGAGGTCCAATGGCAGGGCCTTTTAAGTGTTTTCCCAAATATCCCAGCAATTATAAAATACTGATGCTTTTCCTGCAGCTCTGTTCAATAATTCTAGTCATAAACTTTGCTATTAGTGGATCCCAATGCTACCCTCCTCCTATGATTCCAGCAGAGCATGGAGCAGTGCAGACATAGGAGGAGCAACACAATATTTACACAAAAAGATGTATGGTAGAGGTAGAAAGAAGGTGTAGAAAGGCCATAGTGCTAGACTGCAAGGTGTGAGGGGGATAAACGGATAAAATAGAACATGAGGAGAACCAAAGTAGAAGATGGCACACAGTGGCAGGGAAGAGACAAAGGAGATCAATCAGAAATAAAAAAAGTGTGACAAACAGGACAAGAAATGAATGTGCACAATAAGATTTGGGTAAAAAATGAGTAGAGATGAAATTACAAAAAACAGGCAGTGCACAGGATGAGAGCAGGGTGAGAGAAAAATGACTGGGAAAGAGAAAAATCGTGGGTAAAACACCCTAAGGTGATGTAGGCCAGACTGATTAAATTATATGACAGAGAGAGGCTTAATAAAAACAGAGGCTCCTAACATCAATTTCTGCTTAAAAACTGACATTCATTATTTTTTTTTACTATGAGACCCTCAGCCAGTTTAAAAGCCCAACCAAACAGAAAGGAGCACCCTTCGGTTACTACAACTATTCTTAGCCAAACTACAATCGCATCAGCTCCCATGAAAATTCTTCCATTGCCTTGATAGGAGCTTGAATTGCCTATAACTCTTGTCTGGCAGTTGGTGAGAGGCCAGTTACCTTGTGGTAACTACTATTTGCCAAGATCATTTATTTGTAAACATTAAAATTGAGTAACATGTTACCTTTAAGGTTTAACTACTTCATAAAATGTCACCACCTTCCTGCCCAGGCCAATTTTCTTCTTTGAACGCTTTTGCACATTGAATAACAATTGTGCAGTCATGCAACACTGGACCCATATGACATTTTTTTTCTTCTTTTTCTATTACTGTTTTTTCAAGATTTTTTTAGCACACTGTCACCAGAGCAATACAGTGTTACCATAGTAACATTGTACTACTCTGGGGAAGTGATTAGAATTATTTTTTATTTTTTTTACACATTATGATTGCTTGTACTAGTGAGTTTCACTGAATTTTTACTGAATGAAATTGATTCATTCGGTGTGTACTATTGTGGCCCTGTCTGTACCATGTGATCACTGTGACAAATCACAGCTAGCACCACAATTGTACATAATATATGGCATGAATCAAAGCCATTGTTTACAATTGTCTTGTCATCTGCTGTGATTGGTCACAGTGCTCACATGGTAATGGCAGCAGGCCGGTACACTGCCATGGACACAGCTAATGACAGATCGTGCTGCAAAAAGTCACCTTCACTGCAAAGTGACTTTTTGGTGTGCCTTTGAAAGATGACACGGAAGATGCAGCATGCAGGCTTTTGAAAGCACAGCACACCTACAGTGTGAACAGTTACAGAGCATTTAATGGGGAATTGTTTTTATGCACTTGTGTCGCCCAGAAAAAGCATGGGAAAAGCGCATTAGGGTGAAAAGGCTTTTGAATTTAGTGTGCAGCTCTGTTCTAAACACCGTTCTGGTGTAAACCCAATGCCTTCAAATCTTTAAAAATTTCATAAAAATTCTGTCCACACTAGCCTTAGATCTGACACTATATTACCAAAAGTATTGTGACGCCTGCCTTTACATGCATATGAACTTTAATGGCATCCAAGTCTTATTCCGTAGGGTTCAATATTGAGTTGGCCCACCCTTTGCAGCTATAACATCTTCAACCATTCTGGGAAGGCTGTCCACAAGGTTTAGGAGTGTGTCTATGGGAATGTTTGACCATTCTTCCAGAAGCGCATTTGTGGGGTCAAGCACTAATGTTGGAGAGAAATATATTAGTAGAAATAGAAGAAATATATATTTTTTCATTGGTACTATATAGCACAAAAAATATTGACTTTTGACAGCACTTACCTTTCAAAGTCAACCTATGTCCACATAAGCCTGTTGTCAGAGCTTTTACACAGTGCTGTATATATTTAATGTTTGTTTATGAATAGGGTTTAATTGTCAGGCACAGTTTATTTTCTTATATAAGCACATGAAAACCTTGTTCTTTTTTTCTTTTTATTTGCAAAGATATTTACTAGGGAAATCTCTGCTTAGCTATGTTGATAAAATATTTTCACTGCCTTCATGTAGATGGCAATGATCATATTTTAAACCCAAAAAAATATTATTTATGTACAGCAAGCAATAATATGTCTCCTGTTATTCTCCTTTAGTTTTTTCAAACCAAAAGGCAATGTACACTTTTACATGCTTTTGTTGTTTGAGCTAGGTATTAGTGTAATTCTATTCCATGTGCTGTGTGTTTGCATTACCTTGTACAGCTGGATATTTCTCCTGCAATTTATAGTGTCATGGCTGATCGATTCCCCTATGTCCATGTATTGCTGCAGACAGCCTGTTCCTATTCTCTAAAGGGAAAGGCAGCGTCTAGTTCTGGGCGACACAGTGCCCAGTGCAAAACTCGCCATTTCCATCACAAATGATGGAGTGCAGATGATATGAAACACTGTATGCTGAATGTTAATTGCGCTGCCTGCTTCTGTTTTTGTGTGTCAGATCTAATTGCTGTAGTTCTCAGCTGCAGAGCACTAGATTGAGAGACCAAGAGATTTGGGATATGTAGTTTCTCCACAGGAAATGTTGGTTCTCACACTACATGCATTAACCTGTGCAGTGCCATGCGACATGCCCCATGTTGAATTACAAAAAGAGACATCTGGCACAGGAATGTAAAGATGTATTGTACTATAGGCTGTGTCTATAGGGCAACAAATTACATCATGAAAATGACATACGTTATCATGCGGGTGAAAAATACAAAGTGCAGGTATGAAGGGTTTTTAATTCCCCTAAAAAGGGCTGAATCAAATTAGTTGTGCAGTACAGACATGCTTCTGTTCTCCGTTACTGCACTACTCTCTTTGGGGATGATTTTACCAGGGGTAGGCAACCTGGGGTCCTCCAGCTGTTGCAGAACTACAAGTCCCATCAAGCCTCTGGGAGTAATTGTAACTGCCAGCCTTGCAAAGCCTCATGGGAAATGTAGTTCCACAACAGCTTGAGGGCCCCAGGTTGCCTACCACTGATTTATTCAAACTGGAGCAAAAAATTTATATTTTTTTCAAACCAAGCATACTATGCATACCTCCCAACTTTCTGAGATAGGAACGAGGGACACCTATTAGCAAAAGTATGTAGGCATAGGACACACATCCCCTGCCATGCCCCCCTTAAAAGAGAATTGCAAAAAATTGATTGGTAAACCCATACGTGCTTTTTTACCACTACAATCCCTATATATTGTCTTTTTGGAATTTACAAATGCAGCAATTTAGAAATTGGATAAAAGGTTTAGCACTGTCAAACACTTTTTGATAGATAAGTAGTGAATTTTATATATAATTTTATAGATCACACCAAAAGGAGGGACAAATGAAAGAGACTTTGTTCCGAATGAGGGACAGCCCCTCGAAATCAGGGACGGTTGGGAGCTATGTATTATGAAATAATGTGTAATTAGGGGTAAACTTTGGTAAAGACCACCAAAATATTATTTAATTCCAGATTCTTATCAATTCTTTCATCAGCATAAAGTATTCCCCAGGTTTGTGACAGATTTATCATCAATCCATTTCAAGGACCAAACCTAATATCTTGTTATGAGCAGCAGCGTTTCTTTTGCTTATTTGCTCAAGTAGGAAAACATTGGTGTGGATTTACTAAAGGCAAATAGACTGTGCCTAGAGCTTAGTGAATGTAGTAAAGCTTCACTTTGTAAAGAATACCCAAAAAGGTGCAAGAAAAATAAAAAAATAAAAAAACATAATTTTTGCTTGTATATTAAATGATGGAAATCCACAGAGCTTCTCCACATTTAATTAGCTCTGTGGAAAATGAGTGCAACTGCACTTCCAAAGTGTACAGTCTATTTGACTTTAGTAAATCCATTCCACATGTTAAAACATTTTCATGTCTTTTTTGTGTGTTTACTGACAAATGAAAAAAAAAACTTCTAACATAGTACATTTAACTGATTCATGCAGCTTTTAAGGCAAATTAATACATCAAAAAACATATAACAGGATTTATTTTTCACCAGTGCCCGTTGTAATAAAAATTGCAGGTGCAAAACACCACCATCATGCTGAGTGACAGATAAAACCAGTGTCTGTAACATTTTTCTCAGTATGATTCCTTCAATGCCAATCATTCAGTTCGATAACAACCTCAGTGGTTTTTGCTGTAAATTACGTCTTTATATATCAGCCTGTCCGACACATGTCCAACTGAAATGTTTCTGTGCATTGTTTCCAAGTAGCAACGGAAACCACTGACAATAAAAACCCAATACAATAAAAACCCAATTACTCCCAGAGGCTTGATGGGACTTGTAGTTCTGCAACAGCTGGAGGACCCCAGGTTGCCTACCCCTGGTAAAATCATGCATGAAATTTCATTTTTATTTGCTGTTTGAATAGGGGGAAAAAAATTCTGAAATTACTGAAACAGGTAAAAGTCTTTGTCATGCTTACAGAAAAGGTACGTGCAGCAGATATTTAAGTGGTGTTGGCTAGAAAAGGGTGAGTAATGAAAGATCTGTTTAAAAGCAATTTTCTTGACCTCATCTGATAGTATCCATATGTAGCGCAGGGCCTTCCCGCCTCGCAACTCAGGATTCACATTTTGTTATTAAATCTACTGATTTCATTACTTTGGGTCTGCAGCAATTACCTCCCACGAGGCCTAAGCACACTAGTGCACCCCGTGCCACCCCGTGCCATGCGGGCCACGAGGCACACTCACTGGACCAGAGGTCCCCCTGAACGCCTTGGGGTCCCCCTGGAATCGCCTCACGCCAAATGGCATCTGCCCCCTTTGTACCCTCTCCCAGCATGCACAGCGGGTAGACCACGCCCACTGCAGGCTGCCGAGAGAGGACACCCAAGGTGCTGTGACAGTGCCACCTGCAGGCAAAGGAGAACAAAACTGCCGGGCAGTATCACACCCAGAACAGAACAACAATTGAAACATAATTGGTCTGAGCTCAACTACTGGCTCAGACTGCCCCTAAATTTCCACATGGCGCCCCCAAATATTGGGGGGGGCGCTACACATATAGTCAGTCTTCCTGTTTATAATGCTATTTGTTTATTTATTTGGTGTACTTCTTTTTTATATTTTTTTTTTTAAAAACATGCTGACAGCCTCCTTCCATAAAAGATACTGACTTGATCCATGAGTAAACTAATCGGTTTTATAGCTAAGGTTGGAAGGCTGTGATTGTTAAGCTCCCCATACTTACCTGCCATGCCAATACCAATATACAGTGGTTACGGAAAGTATTCAGACCCTCTTAAATTTTTCACTCTTTGTTATATTGCAGCCATTTGCTAAAATCTTTTAAGTTCATTTTTTTCCTCATTAATGTACACATAGCACCCCATATTGACAGAAAAACACAGAATTGTTGACATTTTGCAGATTTATTAAAAAAGAAAAACTGAAAAATCACATGGTCCTAAGTATTCAGACCCTTTGCTGTGACACTCATATATTTAACTCAGGTGCTGTCCATTTCTTCTGCTCATCCTTGAGATGGTTCTACACCTTCATTTGAGTCCAGCTGTGTTTTATTATACTGATTGGACTTGATTAGGAAAGCCACACACCTGTCTATATAAGACCTTACAGCTCAAAGTGCATGTCAGAGCAAATGAGAATCATGAAGTCAAAGGAACTGCCTGAAGAGCTCAGAGACAGAATTGTGGCAAGGCACAGATCTGGCCAAGGTTACAAAAAAAAATTCTGCTGCACTTAAGGTTCCTAAGAGCACAGTGGCCTCCATAATCCTTAAATGGAAGACGTTTGGGACGACCAGAACCCTTCCTAGAGCTGGCCGTCCGGCCAAACTGAGCTATCGGGGGAGAAGAGCCTTGGTTAGAGAGGTAAAGAAAAACCCAAAGATCACTGTGGCTGAGCTCGAGAGATGCAGTCGGGAGATGGGAGAAAGTTGTAGAAAGTCAACCATCACTGCAGCCCTCCACCAGTCGGAGCATTATGGCAGAGTGGCCCGAAGGAAGCTTCTCCTTAGTGCAAGACACATGAAAGCCTGCATGGAGTTTGCTAAAAAAACACCTGAAGGACTCCATGATGGTGATAAATAAGATTCTCTGGTCTGATGAGGCCAAGATAGAACTTGTTGGCCTTAATTCTAAGCGGTATGTGTGGAGAAAACCAGGCACTGCTCATCACCTGTCCAATACAGTCCCAACAATGAAGCATGGTGGTGGCAGCATCATGCTGTGGGGGTGTTTATCAGCTGCAGGGACAGGACGACTGGTTGCAATCAAGGGAAAGATGAATGCGGCCAAGTACAGGGATATCTTGAACGAAAACCTTCTCCAGAGTGCTCAGGACCTAGGACTGGGCCGAAGGTTTACCTTCCAACAAGTAAAAAGCAGTGCAGCGCTAAAAGCTAAATAAAAAACAAAAAACAATAAAAAAATATATCAATAACATCAATAGTCCAAAAAATATGGCAAGATGCGGCCAGAGGATGTTGAAGGGCAACAGAGGTTCTTAGGTAGTGAATGGGGTGCTTGAATCAATCACCATGCATCCAAACAAGTGTGTCTCCTCCACCCGAAGTACAAACCGCTCACCTGAACATATGGACCTCTGAGCAAACAGAAGGTCAGTCGCGCTGTCCCTTAGGTAGGGTAATGGTAAGGTATTGTCTTCACGTAAGGTCCTTCACTCAGACTCCTCAATCGATAGATGGTCTCCAAATTCACTCATATATAATATGGATCATGTAAAGGTATAAAAGAAACACATAGTGCTCTCCAATTTGAACAAGCAACACTAATTTATTTAAAATAAAAACTACTCACAAGCACGGCACTATATCCTAGTGCACGGAATGAAGTCATAAATAATACATAAAAAGAACCAGGTAGGTGGCTGTCCTGACATCACTATAAGCCCCCTGCATGCGTATCGGCCGTGGTGCAGGACTTCCTCAGCGGATATAGAAAGGGCTAATGTGTCAGTAGCATTCATAGTCAGGTTGACTTAAAAAGAAAGTGAGTTTTATTTTCTCACAGGTGGCATCATAAATACAATGAAAAAAATAGTAAACAAGTAATAAAGGCGCATTGTACCAGTACCTCAGTTTATGATGTAGAGTACCAATAGTCCGTGGTCAATATATTGAGAGATAACTCTCAGGTGTATACATAAAGAAAGGACAGTCAGGGCAGCCACCAGCAGGACCAAAAGCTACTTTCCAGTGAGCTAAAACAGAAAAAACAAGGTTGCTCAAGCCTTGTTCTGAATCAGATCACATGGTCGGGCTCCTCCATCCACCAGGAAGTGCAGTGAGCACCTGCGACCTCAGCACAGCGCTGCCAGCCATCCGGCTTAGATGTCTCCCCTCCTGTCCACTGTGTTTGGAACCTTAGACTGAATGAAAACCACTCTGTTTTTACTCACTCTACCTTTTTAATAAACTCTGTTTTTGCTGTGGCAATATAAAGATCTGTCCAGAAGGAAATCCTCCTGCTTGCTTACCATCACCAGCTTCCCTGACAGGATTCTCTGTGATGACAGCTCCATGGACCCTCTGTGACCTGTAGTTTATCTACTCCTCTGCCCAGCTGAATGCAACTGGTTCATCTTCAATGTGAGTGAATATTGCTACCAATAAATGTTGTTTTGATATCTATCTCAGAGGCGCCCCTCTCCTTGTTTTTTTATGAAAAAAATTGTATAACAGTTCAGTTCAGTGTAGGTAAATATATATAAAATAGAATAGATTGCTGTAGCAAAGTTATGAAAGCATGTGTGCTAGTTGCAGACTCCATCTTCCATGCTGTTCTCTGAGTGTTCCCGAAGTGAAGCCGGAAATGACGTTCTTAGGCTTCTGGTAATTCAGCTGTTCTTCATGTCAATCTTAATGTAAATGTGTCAGTGTTATCTCTTGCAGTGGGTGTGAGTGAGTTCGTCTTCATGTGTGTTCGTGCAAGTGTGTCGTGTGTGTTGTGCTCCCTCCCATCTCAAACTATAGGCTTATATATATCTTTACATATGTACGTCACCTCATACAAACTTAGAACCTTGTATGGCACACATTAATTTCTGCTAACTTCAGCAATATGTTATACCAATAGAAGATATTGGCTCAGAGACATATGAAGTTTGATTGACAGGCACACATGTAGCACTCTATACTTGGAGTGGTGTGCTGACGATGTAATATTATAACCAAACATCTCCTATATGAACATATATTACTAACAATAAAATAACTATTAACTAATACATACTAGTATGACTAAGACTTCACTTAAACAAACTTAAGAGATATAAAGAAATATATTATTTATCTCACTACGTAAATACTGATCTATTCTGGAGATCTATTCTTGTCACCCTACACCAAGATGCCTTATATGTCATACTCAAATTGGCTTCACCAGAAATATCCAGCAACCAGCTTTAGATTGAAGAATCATGTCATATCAATTTATCAAGGTCATTCACTCATACCTAATTTACTATGATTAATCATAAAACCAAATATGTTTTGCAAGCTTGCCTTATATTAATAGAACACCTATAAGTGCCGAATTATGAATTTGAAATAATATTCTAACAATTATATACTGCTTTCAATATACCACAGACTAGCTGCATTAACATGGAAGTCTTTCAATATCTAGAGAAGAGGAAAATCAAAATTGGTGATATATTCTCTAGAAATAATATTGCTGCAGAAGGAAATAAATTAGCCCATACTTTCAGAAAACTGGGGCACGTTTTTGAGAAGAAAGTAAAAACATGGTGGGATATCGTTTCCTTCGAGCAATACTTAGTGGCCAAAATTGTCCCGAGACGCTTAAGGTGGGATGTCCCACCTAATGACGGACTTGGATGGATAATGAGGCCATGACTGAGTGGGGAAATTTCTTTACCAGGAAGGGTCTATAACTTTTGGAGTAATTATTACTCAGGAAACAAAGGAAAATGAAAACATTGGAGGCTCAGATTAGAGATCTCAGGAGTACTATCGAACCCTTTAAGGAGTCGGAAGAATTTCTGAGACTCTCTACAGAGTTAAAGAATCGATTAGTAAAATGGGATACTGATACTCAAAATAAGAAAAAGAAGAAATTTATTAGAGACCTTGACGATTTCAGTAAAAATAATGTGTTCAAATGGCAATTAACCCCTCCAGATGCGGCTTTAACTTAAAGATACATTCGGATCCTTCTAATGTAGATATGGCCAATACTCCGCTCCCTGTCCCTAGGGAACATGAGGTGTATGTATATGACACCTCTGATTATCCTGCTATGGGAACACCCCAAAGTAGTGGCCAATTTCAAGAAGTCATACTAAAAAAGGTAAAAATAAAAGAGGACGAGGTAAAAGGGGGGGTTAACAACAATCCCCCTATAGGTATCATGAGCACAATGCACCTTATAGATGAAATGATTCCTATGGTGGATACCAACACCAGCAGTCTAATTATACTTGTGTTAAAACAAAAATTAGTGTGCTACCACATAAATGACAAAACAAAAAAATATTTTCTAATGAAAAGTGATATAATTAAAGTCCCAAAAATTAATATAAAAATTAATATAAAAAATGGGGATCATATAGAAAGCAGTTGATGGAAGCAACTTCACAGTTCCCAGGATCCACACATATAATTAGAATAACAGCTTGTCTGCAGGTAAGGTAAGGTACATTTTCTGTTCATCAAAGAAGGTATAAAATTGAATTCAATCTCCTTTTTCCTGAAGAATCCTTGTATGGGGAAATGCATTGGGTGGAGTCACTATCCTAGATGTTACACTTGAGTCGGTCAGGCTGTGAACCGTGATCGTGCCTTTTTAACTTTGTTTTTACTTTGTTTGGTGTCATGTTCTGATGTTGAGGAATAAATCTTTTAAATGAACTACACCATGAAGTATTCCTTCTTCTGCCCTCTTTAATGTTATCCGGTACGGTGAGCAAGTCGGGATATCCATTTGGCGTGCAGGATTCTTTGTAAACAAGAGTCTCACACAATACAGACGGGATATCTGCACCTTCACTGGAATCCTTTGAAGCTGATCCTGATCTGGCCGGTGGTGTTCTGACATGCCCTTTTGATCTCTATAACTTGAGATCCATCAAGTCTGGTAAGCAGCGGTGATTTTATACCTTCTTTGATGAACAGAAAATTTACCTTACCTTACCTGCAGACAAGCTGTTATTCTATTTATATGTGTGGATCCTGGGAACTGTGAAGTTGCTTCCATCAACTGCTTTCTATATGATACCCATTTTTTATATTAATTTTTATATTAATTTTTGGGACTTTAATTATATAACTTTTCATTAGAAAATATTTTTTTTTTGTTTTGTCATTTATGTGGTAGCGCACTAATTTTTGTTTTAACACTTTCATGGACTGAATATTTAAGGTTTTTAGTTGCTGCACCATATTTTTTCACTTATTAGGTTGTTATACCATTCTGATTATTTTTTTCCTTCACTATATTTTTCACTTAAATATTGATTTAATAGGGTTTAGCGCAGATTTTTTTCCACTATATAGTCTAATTATACTTATCCGAGTGAGCATCCGGGTTCCTATGGGACCAGAGGTAATCACTCTAATCAATATCAGAGTTACCCTGTATCTAATTTTCATGAAGGTCATGGTAGTAGAGGGACAGCCCCACCACATTATGGGAACCAACTACCAATACATAATCGCTTCACCCCCTTGGCCAATCGGGGCTCTCATGATGGAGGGGATTTTCATGGGGCAACGAGAGGTACAGGGAGGGGAGCTCCTTTCATTCCCTTGATTCCTGGAGGGTGGCAGACCACCCACTCCCAACAACCCATCCAGGAAGGGTCACTGTTGCGAAAAAGAAAAGCAAGAGAGGAAGGAGAGGAGGCAGGAGAACTAAAAAGAGTGAAAACCCAGTAGGTGCAGGGATTTATAATTTAAATGAGACACCCCTTAGCGATGAGGAAATCAAAGTACTTGACAAGGGTCTTAAATTTGCCCCTACTCGCAACCTAAATAAATTCCAAACCTATGTGAATCTTAAAAAATGTATCCGGACCCTGAATATCAAAAAATATTTCTTGAATACCCCTTCTGTGAGAACAGTTAGTGTGCCGGCCCCTCCGGGTGGTCAGCATTCCAATTTGCGGAATAAATACGTCTTTAACCCTTCAAATACTGATGCCAAACATCTTGAGGTTTTCAGTTATATGGTCGCGAAAGACTTGGAATTGCTTAAAGTCCGTAAGGTGAATTATCCGGCTTACATTAAAATGGTATTCAATCATTGGTAGACAGGAAAGATTTGGTTATACGACCTGCCGATAAGGGAGGGGGGCTGGTGGTACTTAGTAAAGCCTACTATAAGAATGAAATGGAGGATTTGCTTTGTGACATCAATACCTATAGTATAATGACCACGGATCCCATGCTTGACTATAAGGGAGAACTTCACTACTTAGTAGAAAGAGGAAAACATATAGGGGTGCTTGGCCCCAAGGAGGCACTGTATTTAGACCCCCCATTTTTGCCGGACTCCAATCAAATACTTTCTCCCGAAGGTCCATAAGGACAGTGTGAATCCACCCGGGAGGCCTATAGTGAACGGCATTGATTCAGTCACTTCCAGACTGGGTCAGTATATAGACTCCTTCCTTCAGCCGTTAGTAATTAAAACCAAGGCTTTCCTCAAGGACACCAAGCATGTCATACAAATTTTGGAGGCCCTAAATATTCCATCCTCCTGCCTCTTGATCACGGCTGATGTCAGTTCACTTTATACGATCATCAGTCATGAGGATGCATTATCGTCGGTTAGGTGGGAATTGGAGTCCTCAGGTTTATCTAGAAGGCACCAGAATTTTTTGATTGATAGCTTGACTTTTTGTTTATCAAAAAATTATTTTTGGTATGGTAAGCAATTTTTTCTCCAAACAAGAGGAGTGGCGATGGGGGCACGCTTTGCTCCCAGTGTAGTCAATTTATTTATGGCACACTGAGAGGAGGGGGCTGTGTTTAAAAACAAACCCCCTGAACTAATATGCTATCAAAGATATATAGATGATCTTGTCATGATCTGGGATGGAGATAGAGCTAGTTTGGATGCTTTTGCATCCAAACTTAATGCAAATAATAAAAACATTGTCCTTACATGGAACATTAGTTTGGATCGATTGGTTTTTCTTGACCTGGACCTAACCAAGGAAGGGGAACAGGTCAAGATGATGACCCGTTTTAAGGCCACGGACCGTAATTCCTATATTTCTACTGAGAGCTGTAATCACACTAAATGGCTGTGCAATATACTGAGAGGACAATTTGTGTGCTTGAGGGGTAATTGCACCCAGGAAGTGATTTCATCTCTCAGTCACAGACCTTATCCTCTAGGTTTGTGGAGAAGGGATATGACAAGAACCTGTTGGATAGGGAAGTTGAGAAAGTCCGTAACTTAGATAGAAGGACATTGGTTTCTGATGTACCCAAAGTGGACCGGAATGATCGTTCAGGGATACAGATGATTCTGGACTGTAATATCCAATACCGCAAATTTGAAAGGATTGTGCAGAAACATTGGCCTATCCTTAAACATGATAGAATTTTGGGTCCATTATTACCTGCCTGCCCACTTTTTGTTTATAAAAGAGCTCCCACATTTAGGGATAAACTGGCCCCAGGGGTGATTGACCCGCCTATCAATGTTGAAAACAGGGTCTTTCATTTCTTGACCATGGCTTTCATGCATGCGGTGGGTGTCCGGCATGCAGAAAAGCTAAAAAGAATATTAAGAAACGCAAAGAATTTGTGGCAACAGCTACTGGTAATAGCTATAAAATTAAGGATCTAATTACTTGCCATACCACTGGGGTGGTTTACGCACTACAGTGTGATTGTGGACTTCAATATGTTGGGAGGACTTCTAAACCTCTCCATGTGAGGATTGGTGAGCACCTTACTAATATTAAAAGGGGGCCTTGTTACACATAATGTCTCTAAACACTTCAGGCTCTTCCATAACCGTAACCCTGCTGGGTTGCAGTTTTGGGCGATCGAGAAGGTTGCGAGTCACTGGCGGGGTGGCAACTTTATGAGGCATCTTAGCCAATGGGAATCGTACTGGGTTTATGAATTTAAAGTTGGGGTAAGTTTGGGGTTGAACGTTGAGTTCGACCTCAATTGTTTTATTTCAGATCGTTAACTCTTATCCCCTTATGGCTTACCTTCGTATGCCTTTTATTTAGTGTGTTTATTGTTCACGTTTTAATTTATTTATTATTTACTCACTTATTGTAAACAGGTTGGGTGGCTGTGCTGACGTCTGTTTTTTCTTTTTTTTTTTTGTTTTGTTGAGGTTGAGGCTTTTTGTTAGGTTTCTGGCCCCCCTTTTTAGGTGGGATTATATTTGCTATGTATGAGGATTTTGGTCCTGTGTATGGTGATCTACATTGTACCATACATATAGGTTGTTGCTCATTGTGCCCATGATTTGCAATTACCAGTTTGTGACCATTACTATGCATTGTAATTTTAATTTTATTTGGTACTGTCAGTATGGACATGCTTGTCCTGTTATTCTGGCCTTTGTTAGGATTTTTATATATTTATTTTCTTCATGTCCCTAAACCCACTGAACGGCACTGTCTGATTGCATGATTTTTTGTGCAATCTTATCAGAAGTCGTCCAGTAGTTCCCAGTGCTCTACGGATCGTAATCTCCTTAATGGTTTATCAGGTGGGTGGGCGGGACTCGCGTCGTCAAACAGTAGCTGGCCTGTCTCTATGGTAGCCTCTTTCCTCTCTGTGTATTTCTCCAACGTCACTTCCGCTGTGTGGATGCGGTGGGCGAGTCCTGAATGTTTTGATGACGCTCTCCATGGTGATGGTTGGTCATGTGTTTGCACGTCCATCTAGTCATGTGACGTGCTGATTACGCCGCCCCCTATGACGAGCATTATGGAGGACGGAATTGTCACTTACGATGACTGCTGCTGTTTACCCTGCTGCTGTTATGGCGGAGAGGAAGTGGGCAGTCGCACTAAGGGTTAGTGACGCCAGTCAGGCATTTGACTACACCCCCTGTCTGGCATTTGACGTACACACCGCCCCCTGGGATAGATCTCTGAAGGATGGTACACGCTGCTCTCCTCTGGTTTATTGCTAATGCACCGATCGTTATGACGATGTGGGTGGGCTTTACAACATTAAGGTGACCACTGCATTCCGATTTTTTTAATTATGTTGATGCGAGTGATTGTGTTACTCACATCATCTGTGATGGGCAGCCCTCTAGCTGGGAGTGGGCAGGACATTTAATTGATTGACGAACAAAAACAAAAACCGCTCAGGTGTAGACGTCCTCCAGGTGACTATCTCCTCCCAACAGCCAAGGGTGCAGGCAATGCAATTTCAGGCAAAACAAAAGATCAAGTCTTCTGGACAGCAGCACTCCAATAAAAAGCCTTTATTATGTAAAATCTTCAAAAATCCAAATACAGCACAACAAGTCACAAAATTCTGGTTAGAGCTGACTAGTTTCACACTTTCTTAGTGTTTATTAATAGCAATGATTAAACATTAAAGCCCTGTACACACGATCGGATAACCTATGGATTTTCGTCCGATGGATTTGTCCATCGGAAATCCGATGAAACTGTTTTTCATCAGTCTTGGCCACACACCATCAGTCAAAAAACCAATGGCAAGAAAACGAGGGCACGCACAACACGTACGACGCGCTATAAAAGGGCCGAACAAATCTAATGGCGCCACCCCTTGGGCTGCTTTTGCTGATTTCGTGTTACCGCGTGTTAGTAAAAGTTTGGTGAGAGCCGATTCGCGCTTTTCAGTCTCCATGCTTTGCAAATTGTTTCCTGGTGTTCAGTTTGTGCTTGTGGGTTTGTATTTGTGATTCAGTGCGTGCAGTCAGGTCGTTACTGCCTTGCAGTGCCTTCTTGGCCGTTCGTTTACTGTTTTTCAGGTCGTTCTTCTCAGGCCTTGCTGTTCCACGGTGCGTTCTGTTTGAGTGCGTTCTGACCAGCCGACCGGTTTAAAACCATGTTTGAAGTGCGTTCTCGTTCTCGAGCTCGTGCTGGCTTTGGACTTGGTGTTGCAGTTAACACTGTAACCCGAGTTCAGTCTATGAACAGGGTGAGGAGGAGTTCATGGACTAAGAATTGGTTGCTCCAGCGGGACCAATTCTCTCATATGCCTCTGCTGCAGGAAATCCATGAGAATAACCCTGATGATTTCAGGAATTATCTCAGGATGACGGACCCCGTATTTCACCGTCTTTTGGATTTGCTGTCCCCCTATATCACGAGGCAGGACACTGTGATGCGCCAGGCCATCACTGCCGAGCAGAGGCTTATTGCCACGTTGAGATACCTGGCGACTGGGAGAAGCTTGCAGGACCTCAAGTTCTCAACAGGCATCTCCCCCCAGGCTCTCGGGATCATTATCCCTGAGACGTGTTCGGCCATCATTCAGGTCCTGCAGACGGACTATATGAAGGTAATTTTGCTCCTTTAACCTCACATTATATGTTTTTATTGTTTTATAATCTTATCTTTTTTTTCCCTCCTAACCCAAATTTGCCTGTTTGTAATATCCTGGTAATGTCCCCATTTTCCCCATGCATGTTTTTACCTGTAAAGCCCTCTTTGTGCCCTACATGCCTATTTCCCTTCACTAACCTCTCCAGCATGCTATCGTGGGCGCAAATCCAGCTAGCCTTCTATTTTCCTTTTCTTATTTTTGTGGTCATTGCCCTCGTAGTTTGACAACCCTCCCTCCCCCCCCCTAAAGATGTTTAAAAATTTTAAGTTCTTAATCAAGCTCAGCAGAGTGGTAGAGCCTTTTTTTGGATCCCCCACAATCACCTTAGGCCCCCCCCCTTACATTATTTTAGAATGTTCACTCAGCGGGGGTGAGGCATCTGCTAAGTGGGCCTTTTGTTTATTGGTAGGAAATACTCCCTTAAATAATAATGTTAGAATGATGTGGTTCAACAATGTTTTTGTGTGTAATCTGCTTGCACTGTAAACATAAACCGTACTAATGTATTCTTTTTGTTTGACTCCACAGTTCCCTAGCACACCACAGGAATGGCTGACTGTGGCCTCCCAATTTGCCCAGCGGTGGGATTTCCCCAACTGCGGAGGGGCAATTGATGGGAAGCACGTCCACATAGTGCCACCACCCCGTTCGGGATCATACTATTTTAACTATAAAGGTTTCAATAGTGTTGTGTTAATGGCGGTGGTGTTGGCACGGTACGAGTTCCTGTATGTGGACGTGGGGAAGAACGGCCGGATGTCCGATGGTGGAGCATTCGCAGAGACGGAGTTCGCTCACCGTCTGCAGGCTGGGGGTCTTGCACTGCCTCCAGATGCAGAGAACGTGGAAGGGCTACCGTTCGTTTTCATCGCGGATGAAGCTTTTGGACTAGGACCACACCTCATGCGGCCGTTCCCCAACGCACCCTCACCCCGGAGAGGAGGGTTTTTAATTACCGGCTGGCCAGAGCCCGGAGAGTTGTGGAGAATGCCTTCGGGATAATGGCCAGCCGGTTCCGCCTGTTCCAGACAGCTATCAATTTGGCGGATTATAAACTGAACAACATTGTCTACTGCTGCTGCTTGTTGCACAATTTTGTGCGCAAATTTTCGACAAATTATGTGTCATCAGTTGGGCCTGAGGCCGGTCCATCTGAACTGATAAATCTGACCGGCCTCAGCACTGCCCGTACTGGCTTGGCCCCCCAAAGTGCCCGTGAAGTACGTCAGAAATACGTAGAGTACTTCACAAGTAGGGGGCCATCGCAATGCCAGACCACATCTGACCTTTATTTTTTTATTTTAAAAAGGTAAAATCAAATTGGAATTACTACAAACTTGTGTTGTCATTCTTGTATTTGTGGTTTATGTGTCTCCCAGGTTCTAGTAGTGCCAAGTGTATTTCTTCTTAGTAAATAGCCTCAAATCTCTGAGTTGAAAACACTGTTTTTGCATCTTCAGAACTACTCTTGAGCATAGAAAGAACAAGGCACACCTTTTTTTGACTTTCCAAATGTTTTTATTGATTGCACCACATTTTTGTTTGGTTATCGAAATACTAGCCTTTTTTTTTTTGTGCGGCTTTTTTTGCAGAAACATGCATGGGTCAAAAGCCAAAAAAATTTTTCTGAAAAAGTAATAAAATAACACAGTGAAAAATACAAACAGGAGATGGGGTGATGTTACCCCTGATCCATCCCAAATGTTAAGAACCACACTTTCTTTTTGGGGCTCAAATGGGTATCTTCAACATGATCCCATGGCTAAGGTAAACATGTGCTATCTGCCTTCTTGTTAAAAAAAAAACATGTGCTATCTGCCATTATGGAGGATCAATGGACGTGCTTTGGGGGTGAAAACCCTTCCTCTCACCTACTTGAGGAGGGATGAAGAGGTTGCACCCCCAAAACAGGGACATAGATATCCTGTGACGGCAGATAGCACATGTTGAGTCAGTGTGTGCATCTTCACATTTGGGCTGGTGGCAATCCCATAGGAAATTTCTGACGCATAACAAAACACACAAAAAGGGGGGGTTCACACTTTTCTCCCCAAAATATCTATCATGTTTTTATATTTTTGCTCAATCACAATCATTCTTTCTCATAATGTTCATTTCGCTACTGCATTCCATGATTTCCTGAATGATTATTTTTGCGCTGGCACTCGAGAATGGAGGATTTGGACTTCCTGACACACCCCCACGTTCAGTCCCTAAAAAGAAAGAAATTTTTTTAAACTATGCAGGCCTACATCTGTATTAACCTTGAAGTTGTGGTGACAGACACTGACCTGTTGTGCTGATAAGCTCCACCTCTCCTTCCTCCACCTCCCCTTCCTCCACCTCCGCTTTCTCCCCCTCCGCTTCCTGAACCTGCTGATCTTGGTCTGCTTTGGGATCTTCGGGGAGTTTCTGTGGTGTTGGGTTCCTCGTCTCCTGAGCATGGTGTGCTCCCAGTCTCCTCTCCCCTATGGGAAATTTAAAAATAATGTATCCTTTAGCACACAGACTTTTTCGGGCAGAAAATGTATTCTCAATGTTTTAAAGTGGGGTCCAATTGATATTTGGCCCTGAGTTTCAAGATGAACATATGAGATCTTGCAAAATCAACAAAACAACATGTTTTTTTTGAGGCCACTCACAAATACACTTGGATAACCACCAAGGTATCCACTGGACCACCTGTGTGTGACACCGTTTCTAAATTTGGTCATGTGGCCCAGACTATAGTATCTTGATCCAGAAAAAAAAGCTGAGTACACAACTGCTGGAGTGTCATTTCCTTTACCCAGAATACAGTTTAGCCTTTCCTTCACATTCTAGTTTTACTTACAACACATCATCTTGCCAACAATGTGTAGATAAACATTGTTGAAGTAAAATGAGGCATGCCCACATGTAGTTTACGTGGATATGTGCCAAACATGTTTGGGGGAAGAGCAGCAAGTTTTTTTTAACACACATTTACAAAATAAGTGGACTCTCCACTTAACATAAAAGTTGACATTTTAAAATGTGAAACCAGTCAAGCCAAGCACATGTTGCAAAACATGGAAGAATACATATTACAAGGTGAAAGAACACAGTAAAATAAACTTACTTTTTTCAATGCTTTTTATAAGCTTCCTATACTGCTCCGGCTCCCTGAGCTTCAGGTCTGACCACCTTTTACGGAGTTGTTCCTTGGATCTCCTGACCCCATATTTTTTATAGAGAGTCTTCGCCACTTTGTCCATAATTTGTGACTTCCGGAGATTAGGGGTGACGTATGGCCCATGCTTGCCGTCGTTATCCTTCCTCCGCAGAATGTCCACCATCTCCGCCATCTCCGAAAAAGACATATTAGTCGCCTTGTATCTTTTTTTACAGGATCGGGACGTTTCCGCCTCCGGGCTTTCCTCGTCGGTAATTTCAACTAAAGAAGCCACCTGTGTCTGCGACATGTCGCCGTCTCACACTGTGCGCCGATCGTTAAGGGGCGGGGAAATGCTAAAAAAGTCCGTCATGGGCGGGCGACGAGGGCGGAGTTACACGCATGCGCAGGGTATAAAAAGGGGAAAGAAGTTATTAGGGATGCGCGGAGTAAGGACGACCGGAAGTGAACCAACGAAGTGAACTAAGGTAAGAAGGGAACTCGGGCCTGCAGTGGCCTATAATGGTTCATGATTGTAAAGGGCAATATTGTGATAAGTTGAGGAGAATCAAATCTGATCCTTTTTATTT
The DNA here is from genome assembly GCA_029206835.1 of Rana muscosa. Classification (NCBI taxonomy): domain Eukaryota; kingdom Metazoa; phylum Chordata; class Amphibia; order Anura; family Ranidae; genus Rana; species Rana muscosa. The sequence goes on from CM055118.1 coordinate 709,290,257, forward strand.
TTTTGTATATTTTTTTAACTTTCTGACCCAAAAAGATGCATAAACTACGTGAGCCGGAGGTGATGCTGACTTTTATTGAAAAATATAAAGAACAGCGCAACCTGTGGGAACTGAAACACCCAGCGTACCACAAGAGTGATGTACGTCGGGCAACTATTACCAAATTAGCAGAGGATATGAAGCCATGGATCCCAGATGCAGACTACACTATGATCAATAATAAAATCAACAACTTGCGTAATTCCTATAAAAAAAAATACAAGGAAGTGCGCCAGTCAAAGAGATCAGGAGCAGCAGCCAACAATGTAGTAAAGCCCAAGCTGTGGTACTACAGACATCTTCAATTTCTGGATGACCAGATCGAGGCCAGGGAATCTATTTCCAGCCTTCCCTCAACCCTTCCTTCCACCCTTCCCTCCAGCGTTCCTTCCACCCTTCCCTCCACCCCTGCAGAGGAGGAGCCTCCCAAGCTAGAAGAGCCAGATCTTCGCATCTTCAGCCAGGTATAGTATTTTTGATCATAATTATTGTCCACTAAGTAATATTGTGTTGAACTGTTTGGATTAGCCAAAAATGATATCACCCCCCCCCCCCAAAAAAAAATATGCACCAGTACTGATATCCAAATTGTGGGTGATAGATTCCCCAAATAATACAATTTTTCATTTTATTTTATAAACAGGATGAGGCAAGCCAGGAGGAAGAGGGTTAGGAATGTGGCAGGCAGGAGGAGGCAGGGCCAAGTGAGACTCAGCAGGTCCCCAGGCCTAGTGGCAGCACCGTCTCCCAAGTGGCTCCCTCCGCGTCAGACCGCCAAAACAACGGCGAATGACACAAGTGGAGGAGGAGTCACTAAAGATGATTCAGGAGGCTGCTGCCATCATGAGGGCCCCCCTCAACCTTACGGAGGGGTTTAGCACCTATCTGGCGGATAAGTTGCTCAGAATGGAGGCGGGACAACGGGCCCTTTGTGAGCACCTCATTTATATGGCCGTACACATGGGGGCAAGGGGGCTGCTGACTGAGGCCACCCATATCTCACAGCAGGCCAATCCCTCTCCTCCTTCTCCTCCTCCTCCTGCCACATCACCACCCACAGTGGCACAGCCTGCAAGGGTGCGTGGACGGGGCCGTGGAGAGAACGCTGCAGAGAGGCGTGGAAGGAAGGCTACAGGGAAGAGCAGGAGGTGATTCTCTGGCCTCGAGCTGCTCATACAGAAGTTGAAGGTTGATGGAGTACCACAGCTTGGGATGATGTATGTCTTTGGCTGCTGCTCCTGATTTCATGCTGTTGTTGATTTTATTATTGATCATAGTCAGGTCTGCATCTGTGATCTAAGGACTTGATATTCTCTGCTAATTTCTGAATAGTTGCCCTTCAGTTTTTGTTTGCTTTTTTTCCGAAATAAAGGAAAATTAGATTTCAGCCAACATACATGCCTGATGTGTTTTTTTTTTTAACCACTTCAATACCATGCACTTATACAGCTTCCTGCCCAAGCCAATTTTCAGCTTTCAGCACTGTCGCAATTTGAATGACAATTGCGCGGTCATGCTACACTGTACCCAAACAAATTTTTTATCATTTTGTTCCCACAAATAGAGCTTTCTTTCAGTGGTATTTGATCGCCTCTGCGATTTTTATTTTTTGCACAACAAATAAAAAAAGAGCGAAAATTTTGAAAAAAACGATGTTTTTCTTTGTTTCTGTTAATTTTTTTGTAAATAAGTACCTTTTCTACTTCAATGATGGGCACTGTTAAGGCGGCACTGACGGGCACTGATAAGGCGACACTGATGGGCACCAATGAGGTGGCACTGATGAGGTGGCACTGATGGGCACTGATGATGGGCACTGATAGGCGGCACTGATGGGCACTGATATGTGGCACTGGTATGCGGCACTGATTGGCACTCATAGGCAGCACTGATTGGCACTCATAGGCGGCACTGATTGGCACTCATAGGCGGCACTGATTGGCACTCATAGGCGGCACTGATTGGCACTTATAGGCGACACTGATGGGCACTTATAGGCGGCACTGATCGGACGGTTTTCATCAGTCAAACCGATCGTGTGTACGGGGCTTTAGAAAGTGTGAAACAAGTCAGCTCTAACCAGAATTTTTTGACTTGCTATGCTGTATTTGGATTTTTGAAGTTTTTACATAATAAAGGCTTTTTATTGGAGTGCTGCTGTCCAGAAGACTTGATCTTTTATTTAATTGATTGAACCAAGAATTGATGTTATAAATTGAGTACTGACACATTAGCCCTTTCTATATCCGCTGAGAAAGTCCTGCGCCACGGACGATACGCGTGCAGGGGGCTTATAGTGATGTCAGGACAGCCACATACCTGGTTCTTTTTATGTATTATTTATGACTTCATTCCGTGCACTAGGATATAGTGCCGTGCTTGTGAGTAGTTTTTATTTTAAATAAATTAGTGTTGCTTTTTCAAAATAGAGAGCACTATGTGTTTCTTTTATACCTTTACATGATCCATATTATATATGAGTGAATTTGGAGACCATCTATCGATTGAGGAGTCTGAGTGAAGGACCTTACGTAAAGACAATACCTTACCATTACCCTAGCTAAGGGACAGCGCGATTGACTTTCTGTTTGCTCAGAGGTCCATATGTTCAGGTGAGCAGTTTGTACTTCTGGTGGAGGAGACACACTTGTTTGGATGCATGGTGATTGATTCAAGCACCCCATTCACTACCTAAGAAGTCTTATACCTCTGTTGCCCTTCAACATCCTCTGGCCTCATCTTGCCATATTTTTTTGACTATTGATGTTATTGATAATTTTTTATAGTTTTTTGTTTTTTATTTAGCTTTTAGCGCTGCACTGCTTTTTACATGTACTCTACCAAAGGACCTTTATATTGACCTTCAGTGTCTAGCTGCTTTGATTAGGGTTTGTTTTTTGCACTGTCTGATCTTCTTTTATTATATATAACCTTCCAACAAGACAACGACCCTAAGCACACAGCTAAAATAACAAAGGAGTGGCTTCACAACAACTCTGTGACTGTTCTTGATAGGCCCAGGCAGAGCCCTGACTTAAACCCAATTGAGCATCTCTGGAGAGACCTAAAAATGGCTGTCCACTAGGGATGAGCTTCGTGTTCGAGTCGAACATACGTTCGACTCGAACATCGGCTGTTCGATCGTTCGACGAAGATCGAACGATTTGGGCCGTTCGCGCCAAATTCGAGTGACGCGAACGGCCCACAATGCACTACGCCATCGCAGTGTCATCCAGGCACTGTGATTGGCCAAGCATGCACTGTGACCCCGCATGCTTGGCCAATCACAGCGCCGGCAGCGAGGAGAGCAATGATTGGCCACAGGCAGGATGCCTGTGGCCAATTATTCTTGAGGGGGTTTAGTACACGCCCCACACTATAAAAGGCCGCCAGCGCGGCGGCCTTGTGTAGTGTGTTTCGGAGCAGGGAAAGAGAAGCATAGGCAGGGACAGTGTCATTTTTTTTCCTTTACTAATCCTGGATTCCTTGTGTTTAGGGACAAATAAGGATAGGTAGGGAGAGTGTCAGTGTGTTATTCTGTGCTAAACCTTGTTTGTAGGGACAGAGAGGTACAGTGAGGGAAAGTGTCAGTGTGCTATTCTGTTCTAAACCAATCTTGCTGAACCATATTTGAAATCCTTGAGTTTAGGGACAGAGAGGTACAGTGAGGGAAAGTGTCAGTGTGCTATTCTGTGCTAAATCTTGTTTGTAGGGACAGAGTAGGACAGTGAGTGAAACTGACAGTGTGCTATTCTGTTCTAAACCAATCTTGCTGAACCATATTTGAAATCCTTGAGTTTAGGGACAGAGAGGTACAGTGAGGGAAAGTGTCAGTGTGCTATTCTGTGCTAAATCTTGTTTGTAGGGACAGAGTAGGACAGTGAGTGAAACTGAGTGTGCTATTCTGTTCTAAACCAATCTTGCTGAACCATATTTGAAATCCTTGAGTTTAGGGACAGAGAAGGACACTCGTGGAAACTATCAGTGTGCTATTCTGTGCTAAATCTTGTTTGTAGGGACAGAGAGGTACAGTGAGTGAAACTGACAGTGTGCTATTCTGTTCTAAACCAATCTTGCTGAACCATATTTGAAATCCTTGAGTTTAGGGACAGAGAGGTACAGTGAGGGAAAGTGTCAGTGTGCTATTCTGTGCTAAATCTTGTTTGTAGGGACAGAGTAGGACAGTGAGTGAAACTGACAGTGTGCTATTCTGTTCTAAACCAATCTTGCTGAACCATATTTGAAATCCTTGAGTTTAGGGACAGAGAAGGACACTCGTGGAAACTATCAGTGTGCTATTCTGTGCTAAATCTTGTTTGTAGGGACAGAGAGGTACAGTGAGTGAAACTGACAGTGTGCTATTCTGTTCTAAACCAATCTTGCTGAACCATATTTGAAATCCTTGAGTTTAGGGACAGAGAGGTACAGTGAGGGAAAGTGTCAGTGTGCTATTCTGTGCTAAATCTTGTTTGTAGGGACAGAGTAGGACAGTGAGTGAAACTGACAGTGTGCTATTCTGTTCTAAACCAATCTTGCTGAACCATATTTGAAATCCTTGAGTTTAGGGACAGAGAGGTACAGTGAGGGAAAGTGTCAGTGTGCTATTCTGTGCTAAATCTTGTTTGTAGGGACAGAGTAGGACAGTGAGTGAAACTGAGTGTGCTATTCTGTTCTAAACCAATCTTGCTGAACCATATTTGAAATCCTTGAGTTTAGGGACAGAGAAGGACACTCGTGGAAACTATCAGTGTGCTATTCTGTGCTAAATCTTGTTTGTAGGGACAGAGAGGTACAGTGAGTGAAACTGACAGTGTGCTATTCTGTTCTAAACCAATCTTGCTGAACCATATTTGAAATCCTTGAGTTTAGGGACAGAGAGGTACAGTGAGGGAAAGTGTCAGTGTGCTATTCTGTTCTAAACCAATCTTGCTGAACCATATTTGAAATCCTTGAGTTTAGGGACAGAGAAGGACACTCGTGGAAACTCTCAGTGTGCTATTCTGTGCTAAATCTAGTTTATAGGGACAGAGTAGGACAGTGAGTGAAACTGACAGTGTGCTATTCTGTTTTAAACCAATCTTGCTGAACCATATTTGAAATCCTTGAGTTTAGGGACAGAGAGGTACAGTGAGGGAAAGTGTCAGTGTGCTATTCTGTGCTAAATCTTGTTTGTAGGGACAGAGTAGGACAGTGAGTGAAACTGACAGTGTGCTATTCTGTTCTAAACCAATCTTGCTGAACCATATTTGAAATCCTTGAGTTTAGGGACAGAGAAGGACACTCGTGGAAACTATCAGTGTGCTATTCTGTGCTAAATCTTGTTTGTAGGGACAGAGTAGGACAGTGAGTGAAACTGACAGTGTGCTATTCTGTTCTAAACCAATCTTGCTGAACCATATTTGAAATCCTTGAGTTTAGAGACAGAGAAGGACACTCGTGGAAACTCTCAGTGTGCTATTCTGTGCTAAATCTAGTTTATAGGGACAGAGTAGGACAGTGAGTGAAACTGACAGTGTGCTATTCTGTTCTAAACCAATCTTGCTGAACCATATTTGAAATCCTTGAGTTTAGGGACAGAGAGGTACAGTGAGGGAAAGTGTCAGAGTGCTATTCTGTGCTAAATCTTGTTTGTAGGGACAGAGTAGGACAGCGAGTGAAACTGACAGTGTGCTATTCTGTTCTAAACCAATCTTGCTGAACCATATTTGAAATCCTTGAGTTTAGGGACAGAGAGGTACAGTGAGGGAAAGTGTCAGTGTGCTATTCTGTTCTAAACCAATCTTGCTGAACCATATTTGAAATCCTTGAGTTTAGAGACAGAGAAGGACACTCGTGGAAACTCTCAGTGTGCTATTCTGTGCTAAATCTAGTTTATAGGGACAGAGTAGGACAGTGAGTGAAACTGACAGTGTGCTATTCTGTTCTAAACCAATCTTGCTGAACCATATTTGAAATCCTTGAGTTTAGGGACAGAGAGGTACAGTGAGGGAAAGTGTCAGTGTGCTATTCTGTGCTAAATCTAGTTTATAGGGACAGAGTAGGACAGTGAGTGATACTGACAGTGTGCTATTCTGTTCTAAACCAATCTTGCTGAACCATATTTGAAATCCTTGAGTTTAGGGACAGAGAGGTACAGTGAGGGAAAGTGTCAGTGTGCTATTCTGTGCTAAATCTTGTTTGTAGGGACAGAGTAGGACAGTGAGTGAAACTGACAGTGTGCTATTCTGTTCTAAACCAATCTTGCTGAACCATATTTGAAATCCTTGAGTTTAGGGACAGAGAAGGACACTCGTGGAAACTATCAGTGTGCTATTCTGTGCTAAATCTTGTTTGTAGGGACAGAGTAGGTGTCAGGACCTGGGCTTGAACCTGGGACCTCGTCTGTGTCTGGCATTTACTCTTCCCACTGAGCTATCTGGGATGCTGGACAGCTCCTTGCCTGATCTGCTGGACAAACCTATCTGATCCAATGGACAACCCTGCCTTGAGTCTTGATTACCGATGAACCTTGAACTCCTTGCTCCTCCCATGAACTTCCTATATAAGCCTTGTCTCAGCACTTCCTCTTTGCCAGGTTATTGTGCCTTCCCTGCCAGTGCCTTGCTGTTGGTTTTCCTGTTGCCATCTGTAACTACAACCACTCGTGATTGACCTTTGGCTTGTTCCTGGACTTCTCTACTGCCTGATCCCAATCTGCAACTACCCGTGTTTGACCCTCGGCCTGTTCTTTGACCACGTTGCTGTTTCATCCTTGTCTGTTTATCCGCTATTGGACCCCGGCTTGCTCACACCCTGGAGGGGCAAACTTGAGGACTGCGACCTGGTACTAGCTTGCAGCCAAATCCATCTCCACCACCCGGAGCTCTGGGGAAAACCAGCTAGTACTTAGACTCCGCACCTCAGGTGAGCCTGTGTCATCTGCCAGAAGTGACTGCCTTTATACCTGTCCTGCAACTGCTATTGCAATTGGTCTTCAAGCCCGACGCCTGATCGTGACAGAATAACCTGGCCATAAACATGAAGGCCGCTATAGCAGATGCTCTGACTCCTGTCAGACAGCAAATCTCAGACCTGCAGCAAGAAGTTCTGTTACTGAAAGGTACAGTACGCCCAGGCCCGGAACCAGCCTGTCCTGAGCCATTTGTTGTGATGCCCGAGAGGTTTGACGGTAGCCGTGCATCTCTTTCATCCTTTAAGATGGATTGCGAGCTGTTGTTTGCTCTTAAGCCTAGGACCTATGCCACAGATTATATAAAGGTTCTCGCTACTATCAACCTGCTCACTGGACCCATCAAAACATGGGCTCACCGGGTATTACAGGAAAGGAGTCCAGTCTTGGACAGCTGGGAAGCTTTTATGTTAGCCCTGGACTCTCACTGTACAGTTTCCAAGAAAACCAGGGTTCCCAAGTCTGCTCCTAGCTCATCTGGCCTTCGAGGACCCAGGGACAGGAATACCCTGTACAGGTATGACTTCAAGCCACCCCAGTACGTGCCAAGCCATGAAGCCCTAACACCACAAAGCCTTGACATTCCTGTGGATATACACACACCTACCCTGGAAGATGTGGAACCTATGGAGATCGGGGTCATCCAGACCACGCTGTCTAAAGCTGAAAGAGAGCGGAGGAGAGGCTGTGGCCTTTGTTTCTATTGTGGAGAAAGAGGGCACTTAATCTCTCTCTGCCCAACTCGTCCACCTCGGCCAAAGGTTCTTCAAGTGGGTACTACTGGGATTCATTCTGCTATCGCTGCTGTTCGGCCTGTGAACTGCCAAGGTTGCCGTAAGGCCTGTCCATGTTCAATGACACAAGTAGGTTCCCAGACTACGGTGGTCAACGATACCAGTGCCCCTCTTGAACCCGCAACCAATACCCCTGTGAAACTCCTACCATCTGGCCTAGAGGCAACTATGCAACCTCCCGACAACAGATCAGTTCCAGTAGTCATCCCACGTTCCAGTGGTAAATGCAGTAACATCACCCTGTCCTGCCAAAGAACCACCTCCTGCTCCAGAGACGCCTTCGCTACATCCTAAGAAAACACCTGTTATTGATACCGTCACCACTTCCGTAAAGTCTGGCTCCATCACAAATTCCTGTCCTGCCAAAGAAGTTCTACCACCTGACTGTATGTATGCCTCGAATGGCACCCTTATCCGTAAGCAGGAGCTGGAGATGTTTGAAAAAGCCTTGCAAGTGAGGAGAATCTCCCCAGCAGAAACTTCTAAAGAAATAGATGCCCAAAGATGGATAAGGTTCACTCCCCTAGATTGACAAGAGAATTCCACCAGAGGATTCCTCACAAACCCAGCCCTAAGACGTCCAGAGGACGTCCTGAGAGGAGGGGAGTACTGTCAGGACCTGGGCTTGAACCTGGGACCTCGTCTGTGTCTGGCATTTACTCTTCCCACTGAGCTATCTGGGATGCTGGACAGCTCCTTGCCTGATCTGCTGGACAAACCTATCTGATCCAATGGACAACCCTGCCTTGAGTCTTGATTACCGATGAACCTTGAACTCCTTGCTCCTCCCATGAACTTCCTATATAAGCCTTGTCTCAGCACTTCCTCTTTGCCAGGTTATTGTGCCTTCCCTGCCAGTGCCTTGCTGTTGGTTTTCCTGTTGCCATCTGTAACTACACCACTCGTGATTGACCTTTGGCTTGTTCCTGGACTTCTCTACTGCCTGATCCCAATCTGCAACTACCCGTGTTTGACCCTCGGCCTGTTCTTTGACCACGTTGCTGTTTCATCCTTGTCTGTTTATCCGCTATTGGACCCCGGCTTGCTCACACCCTGGAGGGGCAAACTTGAGGACTGCGACCTGGTACTAGCTTGCAGCCAAATCCATCTCCACCACCCGGAGCTCTGGGGAAAACCAGCTAGTACTTAGACTCCGCACCTCAGGTGAGCCTGTGTCATCTGCCAGAAGTGACTGCCTTTATACCTGTCCTGCAACTGCTATTGCAATTGGTCTTCAAGCCCGACGCCTGATCGTGACAGTAGGACAGTGAGTGAAACTGACAGTGTGCTATTCTGTTCTAAACCAATCTTGCTGAACCATATTTGAAATCCTTGAGTTTAGGGACAGAGAGGTACAGTGAGGGAAAGTGTCAGTGTGCTATTCTGTGCTAAATCTTGTTTGTAGGGACAGAGTAGGACAGTGAGTGAAACTGACAGTGTGCTATTCTGTTCTAAACCAATCTTGCTGAACCATATTTGAAATCCTTGAGTTTAGGGACAGAGAAGGACACTCGTGGAAACTATCAGTGTGCTATTCTGTGCTAAATCTTGTTTGTAGGGACAGAGAGGTACAGTGAGTGAAACTGACAGTGTGCTATTCTGTGCTAAACCAATCTTGCTGAAGCATATTGCAAATCCTTGTGTTCAGGGACAGAGAAGGATAGGCAGGGGACAGTGTCAGTGTCATTGTTGCTAAGCCTCCTGCACAGTATACACCTGAAGGTAGCCCTTATTGCTGTTTTTCCCATCTCCCTGCAGGCCATCCATTAAAATGTCTGGAAGGCAAACAAGGAGAGGCAGACAGTCAGGAGGCAAAAAAAGAGGGCAAGCAGGCTCTGTGTCTGGGGGCAACAGTGCTGGTCGTGGACGCGGTGCATTGTCATCAGCACATGGCCATGGGACACGCTTGGCCTTCTTTTCGGCAGCTGGACATGTTGAGCCACATCATGCCGAAGACTTGGTAGAGTGGATGACCAAGCCCACCTCATCCTCTCTCACCCAGGCTCAGGGTACTGGCAAAGCAGCTGCCAAAGCGTCCTCTTCTCTGGTATCATTATCTTCATTAGTCAATCCTTCCCTAGACCCACCATGTCCTCCTCCTGAGGAGTCCCCCGAACTGTTTGAGCACAGTGTTGGGTACATGCTCCAGGAGGATGCCCAGCGTTTCGAAGGATCTGATGATGATACCCAGATAGAGGAAGGCAGTAGCGTGAGAGCAGAGAGAGGGGATGCTCAAGAAGGACACCAATCTGGCAGTCATGCTCCAGCAGCTGCAGCATACTGCCAGATTGGCTCCAGTGATGAGGAGGGAGGGGATGATGAGGTCACTGACTCCACGTGGGTGCCTAATAGGAGAGAGGAGGAGGAGGAGGATGAGCAGGAGGCACATCTCCAACGAGGCAGGATGCCCTTGGGTGGCCAGCGTATGGGCAGCACACCGACGGAATCACACCGCAGAGCTCCGCCTGTGCAGGGCGCTGCCTCTGCCCGTCATTCAAAAAGTTCTTTGGTGTGGGCCTTTTTTGAGGCGAGTGCATCAGATCGCACAGCTGCTGTTTGCAACATATGTCTCAAGCGTATATCGCGTGGCCAAAACATCAGCCGCTTGGGCACCACATGCTTGATCAGACATATGTTGACCTGCCATGCAGCTCGTTGGCAAGCCTACCTTAAAGACCCACACCAAAGAACAAAGTTGACCTCTTCTTGCACCGCATCAGCTGGGATCTCCAACCCCACTATACCTTCAGTCCTCTCTGAAACCTGCTCTGAGAGGAATGAAGGTGTAGAATTAGGTGTGTCACAGCCAAGTACTTGCGGGCACTCTGCTAGCAGTACACCGACGTCCGATTCTAGCAGGCAAATTTCCCTGCCCCAGCTGCTGGACCGTCGAAAGAAGTTCACTCCCAGCCATCCACATGCCCAGCGGTTGAATGCTAGCTTGGCTAAATTGCTAGCGCTTCAACTGCTGCCTTTTCAGTTGGTAGACTCGGCCCCCTTCCGTGAGTTTGTGCAATGTGCGGTTCCTCAGTGGCAGGTTCCCAAACGCCACTTTTTCTCATGGAAGGCGATTCCGGCTCTCTACAGGCATGTGGAAGGCAATGTCTTGGCCTCGCTGGACAGGGCGGTCAGCGGTAAGGTGCATATTACCGCTGACTCATGGTCCAGCAGGCATGGACAGGGACGTTACCTTTCTTTCACGGCCCATTGGGTCACTCTTTTGGCAGCTGGGAAGGATGCAGGACAAGGTGCAGTAGTGTTGGAGGTTGTTCCACCGCCACGCCTCCAAAATGCTACTACTGGTTGTGACACACCTCTCTCCTCCACCCCCTCCTCTTCTTCTTCCTCCATGGCCTCTTCCTGTGGTTTGTCCTCGGAACCAGCGGTGCTCCGTAGGCGTTCAAGGGGCTACGCAAGTACGCAGGCAAAAAGATGCCATGCCGTGCTTGCGCTGGTGTGTTTGGGGGACAGGAGCCACACTGGGGCAGAGGTCCTGTCTGCTCTGCAGGGGCAGGCCGAGAGGTGGTTGACGCCACGCCAGCTTAAGCCAGGAATGGTGGTTTGCGACAATGGCACCAACCTCCTCTCCGCCCTCCGACAGGGACAACTGACCCATGTGCCCTGTATGGCTCACGTCCTTAACCTGGTGGTGCAGCGGTTCTTGGGCAGGTACCCGGGCTTACAGGATGTCCTGAGGCAGGCCAGGAAAGTCTGTGTTCATTTCCGCAGATCTTATAATGCCAGTGCTCGCCTGGCTGAGCTGCAAAAGGAGTTGAACCTGCCCAAGAACCGCCTTATATGTGACATGCCCACCAGGTGGAACTCAACGTTGGCCATGCTGCAGCGGCTGCACACGCAGCAGAGGGCCATCAATGAGTACCTGTGCGACTACGGCACCAGGACAGGGTCAGGGGAGCTCGGGTTTTTTTCACCACGCCAGTGGGGCATGATCAGGGATGCATGCACTGTCCTGGCACCATTTGAGGAGGCCACGAGGATGGTGAGCAGTGACAGTGCATGCATCAGTGACACTGTACCTCTTGTCCACATGTTGGAGCACACGCTGCGTGGAATAATGGACAGGGCACTTGAGGCAGAACAGAGGCAGGAAGAGGAGGACTTCCTTGCCTCTCAAGGCCCCCTTTACCCTGACAGTGTTCCTTCTGTCCCACCCATCGCACAGGAAGAGGAGGAGGAGGAGGAGGAGGAGGAGGATTGTGTCAGCATGGAGGTGGAGGCTGGCACTCAGCATCATCAGCAGCAGTCTTTTAGGGATGATTTACAGTCCCAAGAAACCAGTGGACTTGTACGTGGCTGGGAGGAGGTGGCTGCGGATCATGTCGTCCTTAGTGACCCAGAGGACTTCGGACTGAATGCCTCAGCTAACCTACGCTGCATGGCCTCCCTGATCCTGCAAAGTCTGCGGAAGGATCCTCGTATTCTTCGGATCAAGGAGAGGGACCATTACTGGCTGGCCACTCTCCTTGATCCACGGTACAAGGGTAAGGTTGCGGACCTTATGTTACCGTCGCAGAGGGAGCAGAGGATGAGACAACTCCGGGAGGCCTTGCAGAAAGGTCTGTGCAACGCGTTCCCAGAGACTGGGAGGTTACAAACTCCTGGTCCTGGACAACGAGTTGCTGAGGCTTCGGGCAGTCAAAGAAGGAGCGGTGGGGAAGGTGGCCGTCTGACCGATGCGTTCAGACAATTCTTTAGTCCGCAGCCCCAAAGTATGATCGTTTCCAGCAACCATCGCCAGCGTCTGATATACATGGTGCAGGAATACCTAGGGGCAAGGTCAGACTTGGACACCTTCCCCACCGAAAATCCTCTGGCTTACTGGGTCTTGAGGATGGATCACTGGCCAGAGCTTGCACAGTATGCAATTGAGCTACTGGCCTGTCCTGCATCCAGCGTTCTTTCAGAACGCACATTCAGTGCTGCTGGAGGATTTGTCACGGATCACAGGGTGCGCCTGTCCACCGACTCGGTTGATCGACTGACTTTCATCAAGATGAATCAGTCTTGGATCACCACCAGCTACCACACACCTGATGCTGATATAACAGACTAATTGATTTTAAAATGTCACATCCCTTCAAGACTGATGCTGATGCTGAGTTCCTGTGCTGTTATGTTGACTAGCTATCCTCCTCCTCCTCCTCAATGATCCGATTAATGATGATAGCTTGGAAGATCATTTTGGTTTATGGGTGCCGCCACCAGTGTCTAAGGCCCAATTTTTCAGCCCCTGTTTAACAGGGGCGTGTAATTACAATTTTTGATGCAATACTTTGCAACAGGCCTCATTGCTGTGCTCCAAGTACAGTATCTGTGAGGGGTTGCAGTGTTGTGCCACCAGTGCCTAAGGCCCAATTTTTCAGCCCCTGTTCAACAGGAGCAGGCAATTATAATTATTGATCTAATAATTCACAGCAGGGCCCATTGCTACGCCCACCAAGAGTAACTGTCAGGCCTTACAGTGTTGTGTCAACACCACCACCACCACCACCACCACCAAAGGCCCAATTTTTCAGCCCCTGTTCAACAGGGGCATGCAATAATAATTATTGATCTAATAATTCACAACAGGGCCCATTGCTGCGCCTACCAAGAGTAACTGTCAGGCCTTACAGTGTTGTGTCAACACCACCACCACCACCACCACCACCAAAGGCCCAATTTTTCAGCCCCTGTTCAACAGGGGCATGCAATAATAATTATTGATCTAATAATTCACAACAGGGCCCATTGCTGCGCCTACCAAGAGTAACTGTCAGGCCTTACAGTGTTGTGTCAACACCACCACCACCAAAGGCCCAATTTTTCAGCCCCTGTTCAACAGGGGCATGCAATTATAATTATTGATCTAATAATTCACAGCAGGACCCATTGCTGCGCCCACCAAGAGTAACTGTCAGGCCTTACAGTGTTGTGGCACCAGCACCACCATCAAAGGCCCAATTTTTACTACCACTGTTCAACAATTATATGTTATTACAATTCCTGATATAATAGTTGACAGCAGGGCGTTCCAGCACCCACCAAGAGTAACTGTGAGTGCTTACAGTGTTGTGCCAACACCAACACCTAAGGGGCCAATTTCTGCAGAGTATATACGGCAGGTCCCTACTTTCAAACATCCAACTTACAAACGACTACTACTTGCAAACGGAAGAAGACAACAGGAAGTGAGAGGAAATCTACCCCTTGGAAGGAAAATTCTCTCCTGTAAGAATTAATATGGGAGAAAGGTGTCTCCTCTCTACTGATGCTTTATCACCAATCCTTGTTTCAATAAAAACACCACATTTCAAAATCAGTTGTCATTGGGACGCAAAGTGAGGTGAAATGTTCTGAACAGGGGCACAGACAGCAAAACAAATGTTACAGGGGTGATAACCCTTCCCTATGTTTTCCAAAAAGCTTAAAAATAGGTATTTGGGCTGGAGCTACACTTAAACAATGTAGCTGTTCAAAATTACAAACAGATTCAACATAAGAACAAACCTACAGTCCCTGTCTTGTATGCACCGCCTGTATACGGCTGTTCAGAGTATATAGGGCCTTTTTTATTTTGTGTGCGGGGTTCCCCTTAATATCCATACAAGACCCAAAGGGGCTGGTAATGGGCTGGGGTAGGGGGTGATGGGGTAGCTATGCCATTTTTCTTAAAGATTTTCATCCATATTACCGGGACCAGACATTACATTAAAGCCGCAAGCAGTTTTAAATGGCTTTTTTTTCCTTTAGAAATGTAATTTTGTGCAGGGACAGTTCTAAACACGGGAAACACGTGGCACTTCACAGGCATACTTTAGACACCCCCCAGGTACAATATTTAACCACTTAAGCCCCGGACCATTTGGTAGCTAGAGGACCAGAGGTGAATTCAGAATTTAGCACTGCGCTGCTTTAACTGTAAATTGTGCGGACATGCAATGTTGTACCCAAACGAAATTTGCGTCCTTTTCTTCCCACAAATAGAGCTTTCTTTTAATGGTATTTGATTGCCTCTGAGATTTTTATTTTTTGCGATATAAACGGAAAAAGTCCGAAAATTTTGAAAAAAAATGATATTTTCTACTTTTTGTTATAAGAAAAATCGAATAAACTCAATTGTAGTCATACATTTAGGCCAAAATGTATTCAGCCACATGTTTTTAGTAAAAAAAATGTCAATAAGCGTATATTTATTGGTTTGCGCAAAAGTTATAGAGTTTACAAACTAGGGTACATTTTCTGAAATTTACACAGCTTTAAATTTATGACTGCCTATCTCATTTCTTGAGGTGCTAAAATGACAGGGCAGTACAAAACCCCCCCCCCCCAAATGACCCCATTTTGGAAAGTAGACACCCCAAGGAAATTGCTGAGAGGCATGTTGAGCCCATTGAATATATATTTTTTTGTCCCAAGTGATTGAATAATGACAAAAAAACAAAACAAAAAAAAAAAAATTACAAAAAGTTGTCACTAAATGATATATTGCTCACACATGCCATGGTTATATGTGGAATTACACCCCAAAATACATTTTTCTGCTTCTCCTGAGTACGGGGATACCACATGTGTGGGACTTTTTAGGAGCCTAGCCGCGTACAGGACCCCGAAAACCAAGCACCGCCTTCAGGATTTCTAGGCACAAATTTTTGATTTCACTCCTCACTACCTATCACAGTTTCGAAGGCCATAAAATGCCAAAATAGCACAAAACCCCCCCAAATGACCCCATTTTAGAAAGTAGACACCCCAAGGAAATTGCTGAGAGGCCTGTTGAGCCCATTGAATATATTTTTTTTTGTCCCAAGTGATTGAATAATGACAAAAAAACAAAACAAAAAAAAAAAATTACAAAAAGTTGTCACTAAATGATATATTGCTCACACATGCCATGGTTATATGTGGAATTACACCCCAAAATAAATTTTTCTGCTTCTCCTGAGTACGGGGATACCACATGTGTGGGACTTTTTAGGAGCCTAGCCGCGTACAGGACCCCGAAAACCAAGCACCGCCTTCAGGATTTCTAGGCACAAATTTTTGATTTCACTCCTCACTACCTATCACAGTTTCGAAGGCCATAAAATGCCAAAATCGCACAAAACCCCCCCAAATGACCCCATTTTGGAATATAGACACCCCAAGCTATTTGCTGAGAGGAATGGCGAGTATTTTACAGCTCTCATTTGTTTTTGAAAATGAAGAAAGAAAATATATATATATATATATATATTTTTTTTTTTCAATTTTCAAAACTTTGTGACAAAAAGCGAGATCTGCAAAATACTCACAATACCTCTCAGCAAATAGCTTGGGGTGTCTACTTTCCAAAATGGGGTCATTTGGGGGGGGTTTGTGCTATCTGGGCATTCCATGGCCTCCGAAACTGTGATAGGCAGTGAGAAGTGAAATCAAAAATTTACACCCTTAGAAAGCCTGAAGGCGGTGCTTGGTTTTTGGGGTCCCGTACGTGGCTAGGCTCCCAAAAAGTCTCACACATGTGGTATCCCCGTACTCAGGAGAAGCAACAGAATGTATTTTGGGGTGTAATTCCACATATGCCCATGGCATGTTTGAGCAATATATCATTTAGTGACAACTTTGTGCAAAAAAAAAAAAAATTGTCGTTTTTCCGCAACTTGTGTCAACATATAAAATATTCCATGGACTCGACATGCCTCTCAGTATATAGCTTGGGGTGTCTACTTTCCAAAATGGGGTCATTTGGGGGGGTTTTGAACTGTTCTGGCATTTTATACACAACATTAGGAAGCTTACATCCACTCTTCTAACCACTTGAAGACAAAGCCCTTTTTGACACTTTTTGTGTACATGAAAACATTTTTTTTTTTTGCAAGAAAATTATGTTGAACCCCCAAACATTATATATATTTTTTAAAGCAAAGGCCCTACAGATTAAAATGGTGGGTGTTGCATTTTTTTTTTCTACACAGTATTTGCGCAGCGATTTTTCAAACGCATTTTTTGGGTTAAAAAATACACTTTTTTTAATTTTAATGCACTAAAACACACTATATTGCCCAAATGTTTGATAAAATAAAGAAGATGATCTTAGGCCGAGTACATAGATACCAAACACGACATGCTTTAAAATTTTGCACAAACGCGCATTGGCGACAAACTACATACATTTTTAAAAGCCTTTAAAAGCCTTTACAGGTTACCCCAGTAGATTTACAGAGGAGGTCTACTGCTAAAATGATTGCCCTCGATCTGACCTTCGCGGTGATACCTCACATGCATGGTGCAATTGCTGTTTACATATGACGCCAGACCGACGCTTGCGTTCGCCATTGGGCAAGAGCAGGGCAGGACAGGGGTGCTTTTTTTTTTTTCTTTTTTTTTTATTATTAATTTTGCTTTTTTATTTTATTTTTAAATTGTTCCTTCCAAGTATTTTTTTTTTTTATCATTTTTATTGTTATCTCAGGGAATGTAAATATCCCCTATGATAGCAATAGGTAGTGACAGGTACTCTTTTTTTGAAAAAACTGGGGTCTTCTAGACCCTAGATTTTTCCTCTGCCCTCAAAGCATCTGACCACACCAAGATCGGTGTGATAAAATGCTTTCCCAATGGCGCTTTTTATATCCGGGGGGGGCATTCCCTCCCACTGCTTGTAAAAGCAGTCCAGAGGCTAATTAGCCGCTAGGATTGCTTTTACATGAAAGCCGGCCGCAGGCTGAAAAGAATGATACCAAGATGATACCTAAACCCGCAGGCATCATTCTGGTATAAACATTCAAAGTCCAGCAACATACCAGTACGTTGCTGGTCCTTGTTGGACATGTATTGTAATCTTTTTATTTCATGCAGCCAGTTGGCTGAACGAAAAAAAGAGATTGATCGGTGGGTATGCCCACCATTAGAATACCGCCCTTCATCCACCCACTTCCAATGATGGGCATACACGCACCATTTATATATGCCGAAGCATGGGGGCATCCTCCCGCAAAAAAGTTATGCCGCACACACATGGTCGGACTTTTCCACGGGCAAGCCTCCGTCGGAATTTCGACCGTATGTACGCGGCATTAGGAGCAAAATCGCTCCTCCGCCCCTGCTGCCCCAATGCTTCGGCATATTTGCTTTTTTTTTTTAACTGTGGTGGTGAAATCACCTCCTACAGCACTGGAGTCGCAGGGATCAGGCCTGTCTCTGCGAATGCTGCAGTTATGTGTGTTTTTGTTTTGTAAGTGACAGTGATCGATCGATACTGCACTTGGGTGGCCTGGGCTGGACGGAGGGGCAAAACGCAGGTGCCAGCAGGTATCTGGGCTGATCCCGCTAACACTGCGTTTTTGGGAACCCTAAACTGCTGGGGACGCTAGTATAGATCTGATCAGATCAGATATTGATCTGTTCAGATACTATACCACTAAGGGGGGTGTATGCTTCACGCGTGGGTGTTAGCGTTACTGGCACTAACCTAACGCTGCCTGGGGTGTGACTCAGACCCTCTCTGACGCTAAAACCTAATTGATATCACCCGTCGGGCGATCAGGGGGTTAAACCTTTATTGGGTTATATACACGGCGGGTGCCCTGACACTATAAAAAGCAAACTAACTAACCAGCGTCACCCGTAACACTTATATGGTGATCACTGGTGAAAGGGTTAACTAGGGGCAATCAGGGGGTTAAAACCTTTATTAGATAATATATGGGGGTACCTGACGCTATAAAAACCTGCGGCGAACCTAAAAAAAATTACCAGCTACCGATCTGCATCACCGACACTAAGACAGCATTTAGAAAAACGATTGCTTAGCGACAGTGGTGATGGGGGTGAAAGGGTTACCTGGGGGGGCGATCAAGGGGGTTAAACCTTTATTAGATAATATATTGGGGTACCTGACGCTATAAAAACATGCGGCGAACCTAAAAAAAATTACTGGCTACGATCTGCATCACCGACACTAAGACAGCGTTTAGAAAAACGATCGCTTAGTGACAGTGGTGATAGGGGGTGAAAGGGTTACCTGGGGGGCGATCAAGGGGGTTAAACCTTTATTAGATAATATATTGGGGTACCTGACGCTATAAAAACCTGCGGCGAACCTAAAAAAAATTACTGGCTGCCGATCGGCATCACTGACGCTAAGACAGCGATCAGAAAAATGATCGCTAAGCGACAGTGGTGATAGGCGGTGAAAGGGTTATCTGGGGGGTGATCAGGGGGTTAAACCTTTATTAGGGGGGGTTAGGGGGCTACACTGGACCTAAGACTAAACTTTGGTGACACTTTTACAGTCACAAATGTCACTGATTGCAGTGATCACTAAATAAATGGTCACTGCAATCAGTGACACTGTGACTGGGGGCTGGGGGGGTGATCTGGGGGGTGATCTGGGGTGATCTGGGGGGCCTAGGGGGGCGATTTATGTCCCTATGTGTCCTGGTGTCAGTGTAGTGTTGTGTGCACTAACCTGATATCTTCTCTTGTACGGCGCTCGGTATATGTGAGCGCCGCACCAGAGATGACATCACTTCCTCCTGCTCCCTCTGTCTGACACAGACAGAGGGGGCATTTCCATTCGCCGGGAGCGATCGCGAGGGGGTGGCCAGAAACGAATGGCTGTCCCCTCATCCCGGAACGCTCCCGGACACTTAGCCACCGCTCACTGTATAGGAGGGGGGTCCGATCGGACCCCCCAACTGTACAAAGGCAATCACGTATGCTCTACGTGATTGTGCCTGTCGGTGCCATTCTGCCGACGTATATATACAGTGAGCGGTCGTTAAGTGGTTAAAGGAATATTTGACTTTTTTTTTTTTCACTTTATGCATCATTAAAATGACTGCTCCCGGAAAACGTCCGTTTTTAAAACTTATTTTTGCATTGATACATGTCCCCTGGTGCAGAACCCGGGTTCCCAAACTCTGCTTAGGACAATAACATGGATAATAGTCGTTATAATTAGCACTTTAGAATCCGAATGTTCGCATCCATTGTATTTAATAGGGTTCTAATGTTCGTGCGAACTTTCGGTCCGTTCGCGGGTTCTGGTGCGAACCGAACCCGGGGGTGTTCGGCTCATCACTACTGTCCACCAACGTTTACCATCCAACCTGATAGAACTAGAGAAGATCTGCAAGGAGGAATGGCAGAGAATCCCCAAATCCAGGTGTGAAAAACTTGTTGCATCTTTCCTAAAAAGACTCATGGCTGTATTAGATCAAAAGGGTGCTTCTACTAAATACTGAGCAAAGGGTCTGAATACTTAGGACCATGTGATATTTCAGTTTTTCTTTTTTAATAAATCTGCAAAAATTTCAACAATTCTGTGTTTTTCTGTCAATATGGGGTGCTGTGTGTACATTAATGAGGAAAAAAAATTAACTTAAAATATTTTAGCAAATGGCTGCAATATAACAAAGAGTGAAAAATTTAAGGGGGTCTAAATACTTTCCGTACCCACTGTATATGTCCTTTGCAGTGCGGCCTTCCTGAACCACCTTTATCGGCTCATTCTAAAGAGCTTGTAGGGATGAACTTAAAGAACTAATGGAACAAGAGACAAAAATAAAACTACATTGCATAGCAAAAGAAAGATATAAGTGGGGGAATAAGTCTAGTAAACACCTTGCAAGAATGGTACAAAATAAAAAGACTAGAAATTTGATAGAAAAGATTAAAAAAAAGAACGGAGAGGAAGTATATAGAACTAAGGATATAGCAGATGCATTTAAAAACTACTATGAGGGGCTGTATTCAGTGGAGCAGAATAGATGGGGAGTAGGAGAGAAACAACTGAAAATTAAAGAATTTTTAAACAAGGCAGGATTGCATAGGATTAATGAAGAGGAAAGAACAGCATTAGACAAACCCATAACGGAAGAAGAAATAAGTAAGGCACTAAAAGACTCAGCCCTAGGGAAAAGTCCCGGCCCTGACGGGTTTACAGCTGTATACTTCAAAAAATGTAAGGAGATACTGGTACCCAGGATATACAACTATATGAATGGATTAGGGACGGACTATGAAATGGGAAGGGAAGCCTTAGTGGCCATAATAACGGTCATACCAAAAGAGGGGAAAGATGAAAGCTTATGTTCCGGATATAGACCAATCTCGCTATTAAATGCGGATGTAAAACTATATGCAAAAGTCTTGGCAGAAAGAATGAAGGGATGGATGCCATCACTGGTACATCCGGATCAGGTGGGATTCATCCCAGGTAGGGAGGGGAGGGACAATGGTGTGAGAGCATTGTTCCTTCTCCAGAAAATAAAAGAAAATGAGTCCCCAAGTCTACTCCTGTCGGTAGATGCAGAGAAGGCATTCGACAGGGTAGACTGGGGACTCATCATACAAACCCTGGAAACTATGGGCCTAGGAGCCAGGATGATACAGTGGATTAAAACATTGTACCAACATCCTATGGGTAGGGTTAAAATAAATGGCACACTGTCTCAAGCTTTTGAGATGAAAAATGGGACAAGGCAGGGATGCCCCCTGTCCCCCCTCTTATTTGTCCTGTCCCTAGAACCCTTACTTGCGACAGTACGGAATAATCCAGACATTAAAGGGATTAGATTGGAGGAAGATGAACACAAACTCGCAGCTTTTGCGGACGATGTCTTGTTCTTTATTAACAATCCCAGGACCACATTACCAAACTTACTCAAAACACTTAAACAATATGGAGAAATATCAAATTTTAAAATCAATATAGCTAAAACTGAGATTCTAAATGTCAATATTGGAAAGGCAGAAGAGCAGAGCTTAAGAAAAGAGTACAACTTCCCTTGGCAGAAGGAACTTAAGTACTTAGGGGTAAAACTGGCCAACTCAATAAAAAAAATATACAAGATAAATTATATCCCTCTGTTAAATGAAATAAAAAGCGAAATTAGAAAAATGATAAACCGCCCGATATCATGGATAGGAAAAATTAACATCTTAAAGATGGTTCTGTTGCCGAAAATCTTGTATAAATTCCAGATGCTACCAGTTGCAATACCCCAACCGTACTTCAGAGTGTTAAAAAAGATGCTAATGAACTTTGTATGGAATAATAAAAAACATAGAATCTCCTTCTCTGTATTAAAACAGGAAAAAAAGCATGGAGGGCTGGCAGTGCCAGACATTAAAAAATATTATGATGCGGTGGTGTTGTCCCGGGTAGTGGAGTGGGCCAAAGATAGGCACGAAAAAAGGTGGGTAAATATTGAAAAGGCAATGGCAAAAACACAATTAGGAGGTGTAATATGGAACCCCCCCAGTTTAGAGCACTAGGAGAAAACACTCACGTCATGACACGAATAGCACTGAAAATCTGGGATAGATTACATAAACAAATAGATAGGGAATATAACTCTCCCCTTATAGAATTAAAAGAAAACAAATATTTTGCACCGGGAAAAAAAATAGTGGGAGGAAATTGGATTAAAAAAGAGAGAGCACAGTTAAGAGATATAATAAAAAAAGGGAAAATTATACCACTTCAAGAATTGAGACACAATAGGGAATTAATGATAGTAGATGAATGGAGGTACCACCAGTTGGCCCACTTTGTACAAAGCCTTCCCCAGCCAATTAGGTCTGGGGAGGAACTTACGACGTTGGAACGGCTTTGTATGGTCGATAACTTAACAGGAACTATATCAAAACTCTGCAAATTACTGATGACAGTGGATGAACTGGTGATGCCCCCATTTATAAAGAAATGGGAAAGAGAATTGGGAACATGTAGGGATAAAAGGACTATAGAGAAAATAATAAAATTGGCCCACTCGTCTGCCATGGACAGCAGGACCGCAGAGATGAACTATAAATGTATTACAGGCTGGTATGCCACACCAGATAAATTGAGTAAATTTCAAGTAGAACAGAAGGCAGAATGCTGGAGAGAATGTGGGGGGAGGGGAACAATGGCCCACATATGGTGGCAATGCCCTAAAATTCAAACTTACTGGGAAAAGATACTGGAAATGATAAAAATAATTACAGAGAAGGAGATTAAAAAAGATCCTTGGATAGTTTTATTCCATGGAGGGGATGGAGGAATGAAACAGTATAAAGAGTCACTGATCCCACATTTATTAAACGCGGCCAAAAGGTTGATTCCAAAAAATGGCGAAAAGTGGAAAGTCCATCTATATGGGAGTGGGTAGATTCCGTGGAAGAAACATACAGTATGGAGGGACTGAAGTACGGCGTAGAGGAGGAAAAAAAAGGATTTAAAAACAAGTGGGAATGTTGGAAAGATTTTAAGAAAACATGGAGCTATGTAGAAAATCTGAGAAAGTAGTAGAGAAAGGGTAGAAAATAAGAGGTAGAAGGGGGGAGGGGGATATAAAGGGGAAAGGGGGGGGGTGGAATTAAGACTTTAGAAATGTGAGTATAGGGAGAAGAGCCAGGAATCTCTTAGTACTCAGTATTATTTTTGTATGTTTATTATCTTGGCTGGATCAATGGAAATGTATTGATGTAACATAATTGAAATCTTGATAAAACAAAAAAAAATAAAAAAAATAAAAAAAAAATAAAGAGCTTGTATTAGCACAATGAACAAAGAGCTATGAAATTACCTGATCAGTCTCAAATGTGGCACATTTAAACGATCTTTTCTATTGTAGCAGAGATGTACTATAAAATTATATATATATATATATATATATATATATATATATATATATATAGGTAGGCAATGGTATAATTTAAGGAGTCCTAGTAAGTATAATATGTAATTTGGTCCTTAGTAAAGAATTTGAGAATTCCGCTATTTAGAATGTTATTTCTAAACCATGCTGGTGTCTGGCACCTTTCAGCTGTATCAGGTTGGCTTTGTCTACACTGGTTATTTGGGGATTGACCCCTTGCAAACATGCAGGAATCTTTCTTCTCCACTCGAGAAGTGCATACGTGTGAGAGGTCACTTGGTCAGTTTTCAAGTCCATTACAAACTTTTTCTGGTCAGGATCGAGGGCTTGGGGGATCCACTCTTCTATCCAAGCCAATTTGCTCCTCACACCTTTGGTTTGCAGAAGCAGGGTCCATATTGGCTGTTTCTGGCTCGTTGTCTTGGTAACTTGTTTGTTAAACAGGGAAAACTAGGATGAGCCCCCACATGAAGCACTACCCGCAAAAGGGACGCTTGGTAATTTGAGTTCTCTGCTCTGCGTCTCAACTCCAAGAACCACTTCAGCCCTTCTGACAGACCTGGTTGAGTGAAAGTTACTGCAAGCACTTATAGGAACACAAGTGTATATACCTTTACCTTGGTTGTGAATTAGTACCAGGAAGTAGACACAAGAACGTTAATAGGTAAATTGAATTAATGTATCGTATGGGTTAGAATAAATGGTGGTTTAAACATAAATGAGCACACAGAAGGTAGGTTTAGACACAGTCCACCAGTCAGTATAATCACTATGCCAAGGTAACTTAGAATAGAGGTATGTACTACTAGACTAGAATTAGCACTTTAATCAGCAAAGTCAGCAATAGGGATGAGCTTCGTGTTCGAGTCGAACACACGTTCGACTCGAACATCGGCTGTTCGATCGTTCGACGAAGATCGAACGTTATGAGCCGTTCGTGCCAAATTCGAGTGACGCGAACGGCCCACACAACACTGCGCCATCGCAGTGCAATCCCGGCGCTGTGATTGGCCAAGCATGCACTGTGACCCCGCATGCTTGGCCAATCACATCGCCGGCAGCGAGGAGAGCCATAAATGGCCACAGGCAGGATGCCTGTGGCCAATCATAGCTCAGGGGGGTTTAGTATACGCCCCACACTATAAAAGGCCGCCAGCGCGGCGGCCTTGTGCAGTGTGTTTCGGCGTGCAGGGAAAGAGATACATAGTCAGGGACAGTGTGTTCTATGTTCTGTTCTTTTCTCAGGCATCTGCAGGAGTTGCTGTTCATTGCTGTTCTCTAAACTAGATAGGCAGGCAGGGACAGTGTGTTCTTTTTCTCAGGCATCTGCAGGAGTTGCTGTTCATTGCTGTTCTCTAAGCTAGATAGGCAGGCAGGGACAGTGTGTTCTTTTCTCAGGCATCTGCAGGAGTTGCTGTTCATTGCTGTTCTCTAAGCTAGATAGGCAGGCAGGGACAGTGTGTTCTTTTCTCAGGCATCTGCAGCAGTTAGTGGGTGTTGTGTGCCCCAGCACAGTATACACCTGTATATACCCGTCATTGCTGTTCTCTAAGCTAGATAGGCAGGCAGGGACAGTGTGTTCTTTTCTCAGGCATTTGCAGCAGTTAGTGGGTGTTGTGTGCCCCAGCACAGTATACACCCGTTATTGCTGTTCTCTAATACAGGCATCTGCAGGAGTTAGTGGGTGTTGTGTGCCCTAGTACAGTATACACCTGTATATACCCGTCATTGCTGTTCTCTAATACAGGCATCTGCAGGAGTTAGTGGGTGTTGTGTGCCCCAGCACAGTATACACCTGTATATACCCGTCATTGCTGTTCTCTAATAAAGGCATCTGCTGGAGTTAGTGGGTGTTGTGTGCCCTAGTACAGTATACACCTGTATATACCCGTCATTGCTGTTCTCTAATACAGGCATCTAGAGGAGTTAGTGGGTGTTGTGTGCCCTAGTACAGTATACACCTGTATATACCCGTCATTGCTGTTCTCTAATAAAGGCATCTGCTGGAGTTAGTGGGTGTTGTGTGCCCTAGTACAGTATACACCTGTATATACCCCAGTGTTTCTCAACTCCAGTCCTCAAGGCGCCCCAACAGGTCATGTTTTCAGGCTCTCCATTGTTTTGCACAGGTTATTTGATCAGTTTAACTGCTTTAGTAATTCCCACAGCTGTTTCATCTGAGGGAAATCCTAAAAACATGACCTGTTGGGGCGCCTTGAGGACTGGAGTTGAGAAACACTGATATACCCGTCATTGCTGTTCTCTAATAAAGGCATCTGCTGGAGTTAGTGGGTGTTGTGTGCCCTAGTACGGTATACACCTGTATATACCCGTCATTGCTGTTCTCTAATACAGGCATCTGCAGGTGTTAGTGGATGTTGTGTGCCCTAGTACAGTATACACCTGTATATACCTGTCATTGCTGTTCTCTAATACAGGCATCTGCAGGAGTTAGTGGGTGTTGTGTGCCCTAGTACAGTATACACCCGTATATACCCATCATTGCTGTTCTCTAATAAAGGCATATGCTGGAGTTAGTGGGTGTTGTGTACCCTAGTACAGTATACACCTGTATATACCCATCATTGCTGTTCTCTAATACAGGCATCTGCTGGGGTTAGTGGGTTTTGTGTGCCCTAGTACAGTATACACCTGTATATACCCGTCATTGCTGTTCTCTAATAAAGGCATCTGCAGGAGTTAGTGGGTGTTGTGTGCCCTAGTACAGTATACACCTGTATATACCCGTCATTGCTGTTCTCTTTTTTTTAAATTTATGTTTATTGATTTTTCCATTGAACAGAGAAAAATTACAGAGCATATCAACATACACGCTTACACATTATTTTCTTGTATTCAGTAGCAATATACCAGTATTACACCGTGAAGCGGGAGCATAAACAATATAGTCTCGAAATAACATTCAAGCCTAATAAGGCCTACAGCTTGTGGCCACATGGCCACATAGGTGTCCCAGTTCCTCAACGGAGGAGAAGAAAAAAAAAAAAAGAAACACAAAACCCTAATACCAAAGGTGTATCGAGAGTATTTAACTGTGATTTTCACAGGACTCATTCGGTTATCCTTATTCAGTAATACTTAAGTGCTTGCATTCACTCACACAACACTCATACCCATTCACCCAGCACTTCCACCCATTTCCCCAGCCGAAACTACAGCTGGGGGGGGGGGTACTCCTCCTACTCCCCCCCACATTTATGTGGGATATGTTTCATGTCCCCAGCTTCTTTATTTAGGATAGGAGGTAGTTCTTCCCCCCCCCCCCCATCAAACAGGAGGGGCTGAATCAGGGCCCACTACTGCTGAGACAGAGGGGTATCCTTCCAAAAGGAGCTGTCTATATCCAGCCAAGGTTGCCAGATCTTGTAGAATTTCTGTATACAGGCCCTTCCTTTATAGATTAGTTTAAAGGTTGGTACGACTTTGTTTATCATGCGGTACAGCAGTTGGATGTTGGGAGCAGATTCACACTTCCATTGTAGTAATATCAGTTTTCTGGCATAAAAGAGTATCAAGCGGACTAGGGTCCGTTCGTGGGTTCTGGGTATGTGGTCATTAAGGATGCCCAGGAGCCCCACTTCAACAGTGTGGGGAGTCCCTAGGCATAGATTGTTTTCAAAAAAAGAGAATAGGTCCACCCAGAACCCCAAGAGGGCCGGGCAGGACCAAAACATGTGTACATAACCAGCATTGGTGCACTTACATCTAGGGCAGAGGGCCCCTGAAACATAACCCATGCGAGCCAGACGGGCCGGCGTGTAATGCAGTTGATGAATAAATTTGAACTGTATATATTGGTCGTTAGACCCAACAATATCCAAGAAACAGGCCCCAGAGGCCTCCTCCCACCCCTCCTCTGAAAGCCCAGGGATGTCGACCATCCACTTCCGCTGTGCAGCACGGAAGGGAGAACTCCCACCCGTCTGCAGTCGGGAGTAAATGGTCGTGGCTAATTTCGTAATGCCAGAACACGACATCAATGCCTCAAGCGGGGATTCAGCGAGCTCAAGAGTCAGGCCATGAAACTGCGCACAGACAGCGTGTCGTATGAGAAGATATTTAAAATAGAATTTATTTGATAATCCACTTGTAGCTTTTAGGACTTCAAAAGAGATAAATTCACCATTGAGAAAAATGTGGGCAGCGTGGGTAATGCCCAGCCGTGTCCACCACAATGCATCGGGGTGACCCATGAGCTCCAGAAGATTGGGGTTATGCCATAGGGGGGTTTTCGGTGAGACCCCCCCCCAATTCTGAAATCGTCTTATTCCCTTCATGCCAGGCCAACCAACTCACTTCTATCGGGGAGCCGCGGGAGCATCGTTTTGGTAAAGATCTATGCATAATATCTACCAATGGGGTCTCTAGGCCAGCAAGTGCCTGCAGTAGATAGGTAGAGCAGGATGCGGAGGCCCCCTGGAACCATTCATAGACATAGGTTAATTGGGCTGCTATAAAATAGTGTCGCAAGTTGGGGCAGGCCAGTCCCCCATCACCCTTAGAGGCCTGGAGGGAAGCCTTCGCTATTCTGGGATTGGTCCCCTGCCATAGGAAGGAGGATAATAACAAGTCTATTCTTTTGAAGAGCTTTTTGTAGAGAAAAATAGGGGATGCCCTAAAGGCATATAAAAATTTAGGTAGGTATATCATTTTAAATATGTTCACCCGCCCTATCAAATTCAAAGGTAATGAGGCCCAAGTTTGCAACCTGGTCTCCATGTGTGTAACAACTGGGGCAATGTTAAGAGATTCAAAAAGGGCCAGGTCTGCATTAATGTGAATGCCCAAATATTTAAATGTGGATCTGACTGACAGGTTAGAGTGAGATAAGTAAGTATAATCCTGTTTGGGGCCTATGGGAAAAGCAACAGACTTGTCCCAGCCCACCTTTAGTCCCGAGACCCTCCCGAACTCCTCCACCACTTCCATTAAAGATTTAAAGGACTGTTCTGTGCCATCAAGGTATATTAATGCGTCATCAGCATATAATGAGATCTTCTCTGTAAGATTACCATAACATATGCCGCCCACCGACGCCGTCTTTCGCACCGCCAGAGCCAAAGGCTCTATGGCAAGTGCGAACAGGAGTGGCGAGAGCGGGCAGCCCTGCCGTGAATTGCTGTTCTCTAATAAAGGCATCTGCTGGAGTTAGTGGGTGTTGTGTGCCCTAGTACAGTATACACCTGTATATACCCGTCATTGCTGTTCTCTAATAAAGGCATCTGCTGGAGTTAGTGGGTGTTGTGTGCCCTAGTACAGTATACACCTGTATATATCCGTCATTGCTGTTCTCTAATAAAGGCATTTGCTGGAGTTAGTGGGTGTTGTGTGCCTCCAGCACAATATACACTACCCAATTGCTGGTTTTCCCATCTCCCTGCAGGCCATTACTATGTCTGGAAGGCCAACAAGGAGAGGCAGACAGTCACAAGCCAATAAAAGAAGGCAAGCAGGCTCTGTGTCTAGAGACAACAGTGCTGGTCATGGACGCGGTGCATCGTCATCAGCACGTGGCCATGGGACACGCTTGTCCTTATTTTCGGCAGCTGGACGTGTTGAGCCGCATCATGCCGAAGACTTGGTAGAGTGGATGACCAAAACCTCCTCATCCTCATCATCCTCTCTTACCCAGGCTCAGGGTACTGGCAAAGCAGCTGCCAAAGCGTCCTCTTCCCTCGTATCAATGTCATCATCAGTCACTCCTTCCCTAGACCCACCGTGTCCTCCTGAGGAGTCCCCCGAACTGTTTGAGCACAGTGTTGGGTACATGCTCCAGGAGGATGCCCAGCGTTTCGAAGGGTCTGAAGATAATACCCAGCTAGAGGAAGGCAGTAGCGTAAGAGCAGAGAGAGGGGATGCTCAAGAAGGACAGCAATCTCGCAGTCATGTTCCAGCAGCTGCAGAATACTGCCAGATTGGCTCCAGTGATGAGGAGGGAGGGGATGATGAGGTCACTGACTCTACGTGGGTGCCTGATAGGAGAGAGGAGGAGGATGAGGAGGAGGCACATCTCCAACGAGGCAGGATGCACTCCGGGGGCCAGCGTAAGGGCAGCACACCGACTGAATCACACCGCAGAGCTCCACCTGTGCAGGGTGCTGCCTCTGCCCGTTATTCCAAAAGTTCTTTGGTGTGGGCCTTTTTTGAGTCGAGTGCATCAGATCGCACCGCTGCTGTTTGCAACATATGTCTCAAGCGTATCTCGCGTGGCTAAAACATCAGCCGCTTGGGCATCACATGCTTGACCAGACATATGTTGACCTGCCATGCAGCTCATTGACAAGCGTACCTTAAAGACCCACACCAAAGAACAAAGCGGACCTCTCCTTGCTCCTCATCAGCTGGGATCTCCAACCCCACTATACCTTCAGTCCTCTCTGAAACCTGCACTGAGAGGAATGAAGGTGTAGAATTAGGTGTGTCACAGCCAAGTACTTGCAGGCACTCTGCTAGCAGTACACTGACGTCCGATTATAGCAGGCAAATTTCCCTGCCCCAGCTGCTGGACCATCAAAAGAAGTTCACTCCCAGCCATCCACATGCCCAGCGGTTGAATGCTAGCTTGGCTAAATTGCTAGCACTTCAACTGCTGCCTTTTCAGTTGGTAGACTCGGCCCCTTTCCGTGAGTTTGTGCAATGTGCGGTTCCTCAGTGGCAGGTTCCCAAACGCCACTTTTTCTCACGGAAGGCGATTCTGGCTCTCTACTGGCATGTGGAAGGCAATGTCCATGCCTCGCTGGACAGGGCGGTCAGCGGTAAGTTATATTACCGCTGACTCATAGTCCAGCAGGCATGGACAGGGACGTTACCTTTCTTTCACGGCCCATTGGGTCACTCTTTTGGCAGCTGGGAAGGATGGAGGACAAGGTGCAGTAGTGTTGGAGGTTGTTCCGCCGCCACGCCTCCAAAATGCTACTACTGGTTGTGACACACCTCTCTCCTCCACCCCCTGCTCTTCTTCTTCCTCCATGGCCTCTTCATGTGCTTTGTCCTCGGAACCAGCAGTGCTCCGTAGGCGTTCAAGGGGCTACGCAAGTACGCAGGCAAAAGATGCCATGCCGTGCTTGCGCTGGTGTGTTTGGGGGACAGGAGCCACACTGGGGCAGAGGTTCTGTCAGCTCTGCAGGGGCAGGCCGAGAGGTGGTTGACGCTACGCCAGCTTAAGCCAGGAATGGTGGTTTGCGACAATGGCACAAACCTCCTCTCCGCCCTCTGACAGGGACAACTGACCCATGTGCCCTGTTTGGCTCACGTCCTTAACCTGGTGGTGCAGCGGTTCTTGGGCAGGTACCCGGGCTTACAGGATGTCCTGAGGCAGGCCAGGAAAGTCTGTGTGCATTTCCGCAGATCATATAATGCCAGTGCTCGGCTGGCTGAGCTGCAAAAGGAGTTGAACCTGCCCAAGAACTGCCTTATATGTGACATGCCCACCAGGTGGAACTCAACATTGGCCATGCTGCAGCGGCTGCACACGCAGCAGAGGGCCATCAATGAGTACCTGTGCGACTACGGCACCAGGACAGGGTCAGGGGAGCTCGGGTTTTTTTCACCACGCCAGTGGGGCATGATCAGGGATGCATGCACTGTCCTGGCACCATTTGAGGAGGCCACGAGGATGGTGAGCAGTGACAGTGCATGTATCAGTGACACTGTACCTCTTGTCCACCTGTTGGAGCATACGCTGCGTGGAATAATGGACAGGGCACTTGAGGCAGAACAGAGGCAGGAAGAAGAGGACTTCCTTGCCTCTCAAGGCCCACTTTACCCAGACAGTGTTCCTTGTGTCCCACCCATCACACAGGAAGAGGACGAGGAGGAGGAGGAGGATTGTGTCAGCATGGAGGTGGAGCATGGCACTCAGCATCAACAGCAGCAGTCTTTTAGGGATGATTTACAGTCCAAACAAACCCGTGGACTTGTACGTGGCTGGGAGGAGGTGGCTGCGGATCATGTCGTCCTTAGTGACCCAGAGGACTTCGGACTGAATGCCTCAGCTAACCTACGCTGCATGGCCTCCCTGATCCTGCAAAGTCTGCGGAAGGATCCTTGTATTCTTCGGATCAAGGAGAGGGACCATAACTGGCTGGCCACTCTCCTTGATCCACGGTACAAGGGTAAGGTTGCGGACCTTATCTTGCCATTGCAGAGGGAGCAGAGGATGAGACAACTCCGGGAGGCCTTGCAGAAAGGTCTGTGCAATGCGTTCCCAGAGACTGGGAGGTTACAAACTCCTGGTCCTGGACAACGAGTTGCTGAGGCTTCGGTCAGTAGCAGAAGGAGCGGTGGAGAAGGTGGCCGTCTGACTGATGCGTTCAGACAATTTTTTAGTCCGCAGCCCCAAGGTATGATCGGTTCCAGCAACCATCGCCAGCGTCTGATATACATGGTGCAGGAATACCTAGGGGCAAGGTTAGACTTGGACACCTTTCCCACCGAAATTCCTCTCGCTTACTGGGTCTTGAGGATGGATCACTGGCCAGAGCTTGCACAGTATGCAATTGAGCTACTGGCCTGTCCTGCATCCAGCGTTCTTTCGGAACGCACATTCAGTGCTGCTGGAGGCTTTGTCATGGATCACAGGGTGCGCCTGTCCACTGACTCGGTTGATCGACTGACCTTTATAAAGATGAACCAGTCTTGGATTGCCACCAGCTACCAAGCACCTGAAGCTGATATAACAGAATAATTTATTTTGAAATGTCACATCCCTTCAAGACTGCCTATGCTGATGCTGAGTGACTGTCCTGTTATGTTGACTGACTATCCTCCTCCTCCTTAATGATCCGATTCATGATGATAGCTTGGAAGAACATTTTTGTTTCTGGGTGCCGCCACCAGTGGCTAAGGCCCAATTTTTCAGCCCCTGTTTAACAGGGGCATGTAATT
The DNA here is from genome assembly GCA_029206835.1 of Rana muscosa. NCBI lineage: Eukaryota > Metazoa > Chordata > Amphibia > Anura > Ranidae > Rana > Rana muscosa. The sequence continues at coordinate 709,322,578 of CM055118.1, forward strand.
AAAAAAATGTATGCAATGCTTTGCAGCAGGGCTCATTCCTGCACTCCAACTAGAGTATCTGTGAGGGGTTGCAGTGTCGTGGCACCAGCACCAGTGCCTAAGGCCCAATTTTTCAGCCCCTGTTTAACAGGGGCGTGTAATTACAATTTTTGATGCAATACTTTGCAACAGGGCTCATTGCTGTGCTCCAAGTACAGTATCTGTGAGGGGTTGCAGTGTTGTGGCACCATTGCCTGAGGCCCAATTTTTCAGCCCCTGTTTAACAGGGGCGTGTAATTAAAATTTTTGATGCAATACTTTGCAACAGGGCTCATTGCTGTGCTCCAAGTACAGTATCTGTGAGGGGTTGCAGTGTTGTGGCACCAGTGCCTAAGGCCCAATTTTTCAGCCCCTGTTTAACAGGGGCGTGTAATTACAATTTTTGATGCAATACTTTGCAACAGGGCTCATTGCTGTGCTCCAAGTACAGTATCTGTGAGGGGTTGCAGTGTTGTGGCACCAGTGCCTAAGGCCCAATTTTTCTGCCCCTGTTCAACAGGGGCATGTAATTACAATTCTTGATCTAATAATTCTCAGCAGGGCCCATTCCTGTGCCCACCAAGAGTAACTGTGAGGGCTTACAGTGTTGTGGCAACACCACCACCACCACCAAAGGCCCAATTTTTCTGCCCCTCTTCAACAGGGGCATGCAATTACAATTCTTGATCTAATAATTTACAGTAGGGCCCATTCATACGCACACCAAGAGTAACTGTGAGGGCTGACAGTGCTGTAGCACCAGCACCACCACCAAAGGCCCAATTTTTACTACCACTGTTCAACAATGGCATGTTATTACAATTCCTGATATAATAGTTCACAGCAGGGCGTTCCAGCACCCACCAAGAGTAACTGTGAGGGCTCACAGTGTTGTGGCAACGCCAACATGTAGGGGCAAATTTCAGCAGAGTATATACGGCAGGCCCCTACTTTCAAACATCCAACTTACAAACGACTTCTACTTGCAAATGGAAGGAGACAACAGGAAGTGAGAGGAAATCTACCCCTAGGAAGGGAAATTCTCTCCTGTAAGAGTTAATATGGGAAAAAGGTGTCTCCTCTCTACTGATGCTTTATCACCAATCCTTGTTCAAAAACATTTGTCATTGGGAAGGAAAGTGAGGTGAAATGTTCTGAACAGGTGCACAGACAGCAAAACAAATGTTACTTGTGTGATAACCCTTCCCTATGTTTTCCAAAAAGCTTAAAAATAGATTTTTTGGCGGGAGCTACACTTAAACAATGTACCTGTTCAAAATTACAAACAGATTCTACTTAAGAACAAACCTACAGTCCCTGTCTTGTTTGCACCGCCTGTATACTGCTGTTCAGAGTATATATTTTTTTATTTTGGGTGTGGGGTTCCCCTTAATATCCATACAAGACCCAAAGGGGCTGGTAATGGGCTGCGGTGGGGGGGGGGGGGGTGATGGGGTAGCCATGCCATTTTTCTCAAAGATTTTCATCCATATTACCGGGACCAGACATTACATTAAAGCCGCAAGCAGTTTTAAATTGCTTTTTTTCCTTTACAAATGTCATTTTGTGCAGGGACAGTTCTAAACACGGGAAGCACATGCCACTTCAAAGGCATACTTTAGACACCCCCCAGGTATTATATTTAAAGGAATATTTCACTTTTTTTTTCACTTTATGCATCATTAAAATTACTGCTCCCGAAAAACGGCCGTTTTTAAAACTTCCTTTTGCATTGATACATGTCCCCTGGGGCAGAACCCAGGTCCCCAAAGCCTTTTTAGGACAATAACATGCATTTTAGTCGTTATAATTAGCACTTTAGATTTCGAACGTTCGCGTCCATTGTATTTAATAGGGTTCTAACGTTCCCGCGAACTTTCAGTCCGTTCGAAGGTTCTGGTGCGAACCGAACCGGGGGGTGTTCGGCTCATCCCTAGTCAGCAATAAACAGTGCATTAAAGCATTAACTGCAATGTGAATAATACTATTATAACTAGTCTAGAGTGCCCTCTAAAAGAATGGCTAGGATATGGAGTATTGTCCCCAGAGAGGTACCTCTTAGCATAAGCAATAGATAAAGGTCTCTGTGCAGCAGCTGTAAAGGGGCAGTCTTTAGACCTAACTCTTCAGCTGGCTAGCGTTGGGGCCCAGTTGTATCATTGGTACACATTAGAATAGCTCCAGTAGAGCTTTCAAGCAGCAATAATGCTACTGGATGGCTGTATGGTTAGTTCCTAAATGGCTCAGTCTCTCTAGCAGCAGATAGTAAATCCCCACAGCAGCAGCTCACCAGTCCCAGCGATATTACAGCTCACCATCGGGTCACACACAGAGATTAGTCTGCTCTCTGCTCTGCACACAGGTGACTCTGGCTGTTGGCACACCTGGACTCAGCACTCCAGATCCTGCTCAGGCCACCATTATGCAGCAGTGTGGTGCACACTGGACAGTAATGTGCACTCTCCAGGATCTCTCATGGCAAGATGGGAAGCTCTGCCCTCTACAACTTGAAAAAAATGCAGCTCTTTCCCTTCCTCCTGGAAATCTCCCTCTGGAAAATTCAGTTTAAAAGCTCTTGATTCCAATAGTCTCTTTCCTCTGGACTACAACCCCCACAGTGCAGTGTAGCCCGACTCAGTCTATTAAACTTTCCCTGCTCAGCAGCTCCCTCTACTTGCTGATATGGCTGCTAATCAGTTCGGCGCCACAAGGCAGCAGCTACAGAGGCAGGATGAACCACAAGAGTTAACAAAACACAAGCCCATGTTCGCTGATGTGAACCTCTTTTCTTACATAATTATGGGTGCTAGTTGTCACTATTATATACTGTATAATGAAACATATAGAGATTTTTTTAATTATTTAGTTAGAAATAAATTTATGAAATAGATCTGGAAAAACTTTTTTGGGTAATTTTCTCTTCTAAATTGTAATGCCAATTTTGTTGAGAAATAAAAAAAGTTGTGGATTTCTAAAACTGTATAAAATGCAAAGTTGCTGGCTTGCCATATGCTAACCTAGGGGCACTTGGCACAGAGCTCCCCCACAGATTTCCTTCCTGCTTGTGTGATTGGCTGGATACATTACCCAGAAATCTGCATTGATCTACAAGTCACATTTCAAACATCCTGCAAATTTAGTAAGGCTCAGCAATAGCTCAATAGCTAATTGGATGGAGATACTTAGGAGTCTATTTATAAAACATTTCTCTGGAAGAATGTCACAAGCATTCCTTTGGGCTGCACACATTTTCCCTGTATTTCCCTGTGTAATACTATGACTTCCAATAATTGCCAGCTCCATCTTATGGCCAAAATTAGATATTTTTTATGAATGAGTCATTTCAGAAAAATATACCACATTTTAGCCACTAGATGGAGCTGATAATCATAGGAAGTCACGGTATTAGAAAAACATGAGGACAATTTTTGCAGCCTGAATGAATGATTATGATGACATTTGTTCAATTAAAGTATTATAAATAGGCCCCTTAAATTGTATTTAAACCCAGGAAAAATAGTTTAATATATTGCACACTATTTTTCTCTTTTCAAGTATTTGTTTTTTTTTTTTATAGTTATTTGGTGATCCTGGCAGTACTACACTAATTTTACTAGATTTTTATTAGATTTGATCCTGCCAGAAACACACTTCCTGTTCTAAGGCCACAATGCTCACTTGTTGTACTGTATCTGTGGAGGAACAGCATTGTTACCCTAGGACAGGAAGAATGTTAGCACTAAAGATACCTTTTTGAAACACCAAGATTGTTTGGGTGGGTATAATAAAGGCACATCTTTATATTTAGCATTGAGTTTTAGGTTGGAAATGGATGTCCAGGATGGAAAATGATCATATAGGATAGAGGGCCTGAATGGACACAAAAGAGAATGTACACAGAGGGATGGGGAGTGAGTATGGATACTGTAAATGATGAGGTTTGGAAATCAGATATGGATAAAGGAGAAAGATCATAGAGGGGAGAATAAAAGACAAAGATTGATTAGAAAGAGAACGACCAAAGAGAAAATGCAGATGAAGTTCAGGAGGATGATCAGAGAGGGAAGACGGATGTATATGTATAGAGATACAGTGGATCTAAATAAAGAAATGTTAAAATGTCAGTTTCTGTGATGTAAAAAAATTTGACAGAGATAAATAATTTGAGAACTTTTTTCACCTTTAATGTGACCTATAAACTATACAAATCAGCTGAAATCTTTTTAGTTGGAGGGAAGTTTAAAAATAAAAATAAAATAATATGGTTGCATAAGTGTGCACACCCTTAAACTAATACTGTACTTTGTTGAAGCACCTATTGATTTTATTACAGCACTCAGTCTTTTTGGGTATGAGTCTATCAGAATGGCACATCTTGACATGATAATATTTGCCCACTCTTCTTTACATAAACATTCCAAATCTGTCAGATTGTGAGGATATCTCCTGTGCACAGTCCTCTTCAGATCACCTCACAGATTTTCAATGGGATTCAGGTCTGGGTCCTGGCTGGGCCATTCCAAAACTTTAATCCTCTTCTGGAGAAGCCATTCCTTTGTGGATTTGGATGTATGCTTTGGGTCGTTGTCATGCTGAAAGATGAATTTCCTCTTCATGTTCAGCTTTCTAGCAGAAGCCTGAAAGTTTTGTGCGTATATTGACTGGTATTTGGAACTGTTCATAATTCCCTCTACTTTGACTAAGGCCCCTGTTCCAGCTGAAGAAAAACAGCCCCAAAGCATGATGCTGCCACCACCATGCTTCACTGTGGGTATGGTGTTCTTTTGGTGATATGCAGTGTTGTTTTTGCGCCAAACATATCTTTTAGAATTATTGCCAAGTTCAGCCTTGGTTTCATCAGATCATAACACATTTTCCCTCATGCTTTTGGGAGACTTCAGATGTTTTTTTGCAAAATTTAGCCAGGCTTGGAGGTTTTTCTTCATAAGTAAAGGCTTCCAACTTGCCATTCTATAGCCCAGCCATATGAAGAATACGGGAGATTGTTGTTGTCACATGCACCACACAGCCAGTACTTGCCAGATATTCCAGCAGCTCTTTTAATATGGCTGTAGGCCTCTTGGTAGCCTCCCTTTCCCATCTTTTCATCAATTTTGGATGGAGTCCAGTTCTTGGTAATGTTACTGTTGTGCCATATTTTCTCCACTTGATGATGACTGTCTTCACTGTGTTCCATGGTATATCTAATGCCTTGGAAATTCTTTTTTTTACCTGTAGCGGCCTCCCCCCCCCCCCCCTCTCCACTTTATCATCAGCTCGTCTTTCTCTTGTCTAGGGGCACCTTATGGAGAGAGAGCGGGGTCACCACGCCAAGCCTTCACCACAGATAGTTGTGTGGTGTGAGCAAAGTTCTTGTTTTTACCTTCGGGTCGGTGTTCTGCACCTGGAGCCTCCTCCTCCTTTGAACAATGTCTGCCAGAAAATGAGCCCCACACCATTAAAGTCCAACACTCCTTTATTCTTCCGATAACAGAGTAATGCACAGACAGTTGGACTCCCTCAATGAGTAGAACAGACAGAGGGGTGTGGATGCGAGTAGGCCCAGACACAATGAACTCTCCACCTTCCTTCCTGAAAGTGGGTTGCGGTCTCCGAGCGAGGGGGGATTTCCTTCCAGGCGGTCTCTGATGGAAGGCTCACCTGTCACTGGCAATATGCTGCACCAGGTCCTCAAGCAAGTATCTCCCACTGGTCCATTACGCCCTCCGGATTCGGGTACCCACTCCCGGGGTCCCCTAGGATCTCCTTCCCTCGCGGAACTCAGTGTTGGGCACTGAACTCCAGACCTTCATCCGAGTACCTCACCCCAGGCTAAAGGTGTCTGGGATGGAACACGACCTCCGAACGTCCTCTAGGCCTAGACCGCCTAGGAGCTGGTCTGACCACCGCCCTCAGGCTGAAGGTGCCTGGGACTTCGACCCTGTGACAAAGATGGCCGGCCCCTTTAAACCCTCTCCCAGCAAGCACGGCGGGTTCCCCGCCCCACCATACCGCTGCCGAGGGAGGACAAAAAGGGAGCACGGCACACAGCAATGGTTTAACCCCAGCCCAAGGCGACAGCGCCACCCGCTGGGCTGCAGGGAACTGCACATCACTGGTGTCTCTGCCAGTTTTAAATACACAGGAAAGTGTATACTCGCTACATACCCTTCTCCTGACTGATACCTTTTAACAATGAGATCCCTCTGATGCTTTGGAAGCTCTCGGCGGACCATGGCTTTTGCTGTAGGATGCGACTAACAAAAATTTCAGGAAAGACCTACTAGATCAGCTGAACTTTATTTGGTGTTAATCAGAGGCACTTTAAGGCTGGATTCACACCTATGCATTTTTAGTGCTTTTTGCATTTTTCAGATTTGCACTATAGAACGTGTTCCATAGGAAACTATGTTAAAGAACTGTAGTGCAAATCTGTAGTGCAAAGTTGCAAAATGCAAAAAGCACTAAAAATGCATAGGTGTGAATCCAGCCTAAATGATTGCAGAAGTGCACTGTTCTGTCAGCGCGATGCTGCTGTTAACCCGCGGCGCTGTCTCCTTTCAGTTACAGAGGGGGGGGCGAGCAGGTAGTGGCTTTGGGGGGGGGGGGGTGCGAGCACATCTGGGACCGGCGCAACGATCCCCTTCTCTCAAGGCTCTGATCAGTCTCGGGCAGCAGCTGTCAGCCGAGCACTATGAAGCCACCTCCCACTTACTGTGTGCTCTATTGGTCACGATGAGTGAGATCTGCAGGACTTCCACACACAGCAAACCCTATCCCATCCCCATCCCATCCCATCCCCATCCCATCCTATCCTACCCCTCCCCATCCCATCCAATCCTACACCTCCCCATCTCATCCTACACCTCCCCATCCCATCCCATCCTACACCTCCCCATCCCATCCTACACCTCCCCATCCCATCCTACCCCTCCCCATCCCATCCCATCCTACACCTCCCCATCCCATCCTATACCTCCCCATCCCATCCTACCCCTCTCCATCCTATCCTACCCCATCCCATCCCATCCTACACCTCCCCATCCCATCCCATCCTACACCTCCCCATCCCATCCCATCCTACACCTCCCCATCCCATCCTACCCCTCCCCATCCCATCCCATCCTACCCCTCCCCATCCCATCCTACACCTCCCCATCCCATCCTACCCCTCCTCATCCCATCCCATCCTACCCCCCCCATCCCATCCCATCCTACACCTCCCCATCCCATCCTACACCTCCCCATCCCATCCTACCCCTCCCCATCCCATACCACCCTCCCCATCCCATCCCATCCTACCCCTCCCCATCCTACACCTCCCCATCCCATCCTACACCTCCCCATCCCATCCTACCCCTCCCCATCCCATACCACCCTCCCCATCCCATCCCATCCTACCCCTCCCCATCCTACACCTCCCCATTCCATCCCATCCTACACCTCCCCATCCCATCCCATCCTACCCCATCCCATCCTACCCTTCCCCATCCCATACCATCCTACCCCTCCCCCTCCCCATCCCATCCTACACCTCCCCCTCCCCTCCCCATCCCATCCCATCCTACCCCTCCCCATCCCATCCTACCCCTCCCCATCCCATCCCATCCTACCCCTCCCCTTCGATGTGCTGAGGGTGTTGCAATGTGCTGTGGGCCCATGCGATTCAATGTGCTGGGGATGTTGAAATGTGCTGTGGGCCCATGCGATTCGATGTGCTGGGGGTGTTGCAATGTGCTGTGGGCCCATGCGATTCGATGTGCTGGGGGTTATGCAATGTTCTGTGGCCCATGCGATTCGATGTGCTGGGGGTGTTGCAATGTGCTGTGGGCCCATGCGATTCGATGTGATGGGGGGGTTGAAATGTGCTGTGGGCCCATGCGATTCGATGTGCTGGGGGTGTTGCAATGTTCTGTGGCCCATGCGATTCGATGTGCTGGGGGTGTTGCAATGTGCTGTGGGCCCAATGCGATTCGATGTGCTGGGGGTGTTGCAATGTGCTGTGGGCCCATGCGATTCAATGTGCTGGGGGTGTTGCAATGTGCTGTGGGCCCATGCGATTCGATGTGCTGGGGGTGTTGCAATGTTCTGTGGCCCATGCGATTCGATGTGCTGGGGGTGTTGCAATGTGCTGTGGGCCCATGCGATTCGATGTGCTGGGGTGATGCAATGTGCTGTGGGCCCATGCGATTCGATGTGCTGGGGGTGTTGCAATGTGCTGTGGGCCCATGCGATTCGATGTGCTGGGGGTGTTGCAATGTGCTGTGGGCCCATGCGATTCGATGTGCTGGGGGTGTTGAAATGTGCTGTGGGCCCATGCGATTCGATGTGCTGGGGGTGTTGCAATGTGCTGTGGGCCCATGCGATTCGATGTGCTGGGGGTTTTGCAATGTTCTGTGGGCCCATGCGATTCGATGTGCTGGGGGTTATGCAATGTTCTGTGGCCCATGCGATTCGATGTGCTGGGGGTGTTGCAATGTGCTGTGGGCCCATGCGATTCGATGTGCTGGGGGTGTTGCAATGTGCTGTGGGCCCATGCGATTCGATGTGCTGGGGTGATGCAATGTGCTGTGGGCCCATGCGATTCGATGTGCTGGGGGTGTTGCAATGTGCTGTGGGCCCATGCGATTCGATGTGCTGGGGGTGTTGCAATGTGCTGTGGGCCCATGCGATTCGATGTGCTGGGGGTGTTGAAATGTGCTGTGGGCCCATGCGATTCGATTTGCTGGGGGTGTTGCAATGTGCTGTGGGCCCATGCGATTCGATGTGCTGGGGGTGTTGCAATGTTCTGTGGGCCCATGCGATTCGATGTGCTGGGGGTTATGCAATGTTCTGTGGCCCATGCGATTCGATGTGCTGGGGGTGTTGCAATGTGCTGTGGGCCCATGCGATTCGATGTGCTGGGGGTGTTGAAATGTGCTGTGGGCCCATGCGATTCGATGTGCTGGGGGTGTTGCAATGTTCTGTGGGCCCATGCGATTCGATGTGCTGGGGGTTATGCAATGTTCTGTGGCCCATGCGATTCGATGTGCTGGGGGTGTTGCAATGTGCTGTGGGCCCATGCGATTCGATGTGCTGGGGGTTATGCAATGTTCTGTGGCCCATGCGATTCGATGTGCTGGGGGTGTTGCAATGTGCTGTGGGCCCATGTGATTCGATGTGCTGGGGTGATGCAATGTGCTGTGGGCCCATGCGATTCGATGTGCTGGGGGTGTTGCAATGTGCTGTGGGCCCATGCGATTCGATGTGCTGGGGGTGTTGCAATGTGCTGTGGGCCCATGCGATTCAAAGTGCTGGGTGTTGCAATGTGCTGTGGGCCCATGCAATTCGATGTGCTGGGGGTTATGCAATGTTCTGTGGCCCATGCGATTCGTTGTGCTGGGGGTGTTGCAATGTGCTGTGGGCCCATGCGATTCGATGTGCTGGGGGTGTTGAAATGTGCTGTGGGCCGATGCGATTCGATGTGCTGGGGGTGTTGCAATGTTCTGTGGCCCATGCGATTCGATGTGCTGGGGGTGTTGCAATGTGCTGTGGGTCCAATGCGATTCGATGTGCTGGGGGTGTTGCAATGTGCTGTGGGCCCATGCAATTCGATGTGCTGGGGGTGATGCAATGTGCTGTGATTGATACACACACATACCCCTCATCCCTCACCTTCGGCCTTCTCGTCCCTCATCCCTCATCTTCAAATACAGAAATCTGTTGCGAAGGGTAAGAGCTTTAAAAATGTCCTAATTGTAAACTAAATCATTTGTTTCTGTGCAGATATATCTACATAATAAGATTATATATATATATATATATATATATATATATATATATATATATATAATGTAGATATATCTGCACAGAAACAAATGATTTTGTTTACTATTATGAATTTTTTAAAGCTCTTACCTTTAGCAACAGATTTCTGTATTTCTAGAATATTATTGCTTGTACATACTGGAGGGGAGGAGGGGAGGAGATGTTTACATAAATAGGGGGCGGCAACTTGCTATGAAACTGGAGAGAAAGAGTAACATGAAACTGAAACCGATTACACTGCTTGTGATATCCAGGAAGACATATGCTGTCTGGCTTCAGATGCCCACAACTAAAATGGCCACGGCCTATTTCTAGTTTATACACTATCTAAATGCTGTAATAACCTAACAAAACAGACCTTAGTTTACAGACTAACTTTACTAGAATACATTGAAATTGTGTATTCTAGGGGTATTTTTATTTAAAAAGTGTAATTTCGGCCGGAACACCACTTTAATTCTGAACACAGCTACATCCCCAGTTATAAGTGAGTGTGCACACTTATGCAACCACATTATCTTAGTTTTTCTTTTTACCCCCCCCCCCCCCATAAAAAAAAATCTGTTTGTTTCTCAATTGAGTTGTACAGCTTATAGGTCACATTAAAGGTGGACAAAGTTCTGAAATGATTTATTTTTGTCTCATTTTTTTTACATCACAGAAACCTGACATTTTAACAGGGGTGTGTGAACTTTTTATATCCGCTGTACAGATAAAGAAAATAAATACATCAGTACATAGGGGTTGATTTACTAAAACTCAAGAGTGCAAAATCTGGTGCAGCTGTGCATGGTAGCCAAAGCTTTGACAAAAAAAAAAAAAAAAAAAACTGGAAGCTTATTGGTTTCTATACAGTTTTAGTAAATCCCTCTCACAATGTCTGGAGTCTTCCTTCTGATTTGATTGAAATAGCCAGATCAAGCAACTCTCACTTTATAGCTATGTACTGCCTAATGCTGGTGTAGCGGGGTCTCTAAATTTAGGTGGGATACACCTGGGTGGTAAAGTATGGGAGTAATTTGACCATTTGTATTCGTGGAGGATTGGGCGGTGTAATAATCTCCTTGGCCTGTGGGTGGCAGGTGCCCGCAGGCTCAAGGTAGATTTGCCGCCACAGTGCTGTCCTTTATGTCCCTTCTCGGAGATGGTACGGCGAGGGCGGGGAACCTGCCGTGTCGTCATTGGAGGGGATAAAAGGGGGAGACGCCCTAGTCACGAGGTCTTGCTCTTCTGGAGGTCGATCATCACGCGCCCAGGCACCTTAGGCCTGGGTGCGGGCGGTTCTAAATTCCGGCTCAGGTGCCCTAGGCCTGACCGGAATGGAGTTGGAGTCCATCCCAGGCACCTTCAGCCTGGGGTGAGGTACTAAACCAGGAGGCCTGGGGCCCGGTGACTTCGACTGGGTCCCGCGAGGGTGGAGAAGTCCGAGGGTCCCTGAAGTGGATGGGGCCCATGTCTGAGGTGAGGAGGCCGGGGAGGTTACCCATTCGGAGAGTCTGGAGCAGCATCAACCCAGTGACGGATGGGCCTCTGGTAACTCCCTTGGAGGGACATCTTCCCCTGACAGGGGCCACAACGCAGCGAAGGTACTCCTATCTACGTTCTCTTGAGTCGCTGGTAGAGACTCTCAAGTTCTAAGTCCTTTCTAGCCAAGGCTATAGTAACCGCTGGTGAGATCACAGTGGTTTAGTTGACAATCAGGATAGTGCCTCGACCTGCTCATCCCCTTGTATCAAACTGTTATCGAGTCCCAACCAGTTGGCTACTGAAGCACTGTTTATTGTGAGTTATGCAATAAAACAAGAGTTGGACTGTGATCGGTGTGTGGAACTCTGGTTAATGGGAGCAGAGGGAAGTGTTGGCATAGCAGGACTTAATTCTAGACAGAAGCACACAGGCCCGAGGAAATATCTGGTACTGGCCTTCACCTCACCCACAGCTATGGGGAGGACATGGGCCGTAGCGAATCTCACACTGTCGTGTGTGATACCCCTAGAAGAAATAGATGGGGTGAGGTCGCTACACTGGGTACACCAGGGCTGAAAATCATCTGAAAATGGTCAGTTTGGCAGGAACCAGATGACTTTCAGCTCATGTGTACAGCTTTTCATCTGACAGAAGCTGGTCGTGAGACAAACGAGCATGCTGGAAAAACAGCATCCGATCAGCAGCCAATGGATGCAAGCACTGATCACTGTGTTCTGGCAGGAGGCTGTCCCCTGTCAGAACACAATCGCTCAGCGGGGTACATTGCATAGTTAGTACGGCGACCTCTCAGTTTTTTTTAGTTTAGCCCACTGGGTTGAATTAAAAAAAAAAACGAACGTGTGTACCAGGCTTAACCTCCCTAGCGGTAATCCCGTGTCAGGCTCGGGGTGAGTTTTTGCTACCAAAAGTGGTAACCCTGAGCCAGACTCGGGCTGCATCACAGTATCCAGGGGGAGTTACTTACCTTGTTCCCTGGATCCTGCAATGTCTCCCAACAGTGTGTGTGAGCCGTGTCTCGCTCGATTCACACTGTCGAGTGCCGAGCTCCGTTCCCTGCGAGGTTGCGACGCACATGGACGGAGTTCGGTGCCAAATTCAAAAAGTGAAAAACACAGTATAGATACAGTACACTGTAATCTTACAGATTACAGTACTGTATAAAAAAAATTACACATCCCCTTTGTCCCTACTGGTCTGTCCAGTGCCCTGCATGCACTTTTATATTATAAAAACTGTTCTTTCTGCCTGGAAACTGGAGATTGTCCATAGCAACCAAAAAGTGTCCCTTTATGCCAAAAGTGGTTTTAGACCAGCTAGAAAACAGCGATAATAAATTAGAATCACTCGCAGAATTGAGCGATAGCGATTTGTGGGGAAATTCGTCATCAAACACTGAAAGTAATGACAGTGAAAATTCTGCAACTGAGCAAATTTCAGTGTTTTTGATTTGATTATATTATTGAATAATTTTTATTATTATTATTATTATTATTATTATTATTATATTATTATTTGTTATAATTAATTATAGTTATTTATTATGTTATAATTTATGATTTTGTGTTTTAAACTTTATCATACCCGGGATGTCTACTCAGGGGCGGATCCAGAGTCTAGTCTCGGGAGGGGCACTTCCAGAAAATATTTTTTTTTTTGGCAATTTTTCGGAGAAATGGCTGGTGTTGGAGCTTCAATCATCCCGGCACCAAGGTTGTTATGGTGTCAGAATAATTGAAACACATTTTTTCTATTATTACATTGTTATATAAAATGAAATGGTTCAACTCACCATAATGCAGAATCAGTGGGAGCCCCGAGTGTGTTACTTGCCACCGCCGCCTGCCACGCATTGCCATTTGCCACGTCGCCTGACACATTGCGGATTGTCACTTGCCACCTCACCTGCCACATGTTTGTCACTTGCCTGTCTGTCACACGTTGCGGATTGTCACTGCTCCAATTGTCCCATGCTATGTCCCAGAGTTAGGCAGCAGAGAGATAATGTAGTCTTTCTGCTGCCCGCGGCTGCCTACACATTGAGGGCAGAAGTGCAGGGTGGGCGGTGAGAGATGATGTCATCTCTCTGCTCCCCCACTTGCTCACACTCACCAAGCCGCCTGGCCCGCATGCTCTCTCTCCCGCCAGCGGAGCTGCCCGCGCTTTTAGTTCCCAGGCTGCACGCTCTCTCACCCGTTTGCTCCCTTACCAGCCTGCCGAGCTGCCCGGCCCACTCGCTCTCATTCTCACCCGCGGAGCTATCGGATCCGCGCTTCAATCCAGGCAGCTGCTGTCACTAGTCACCGTCACATTACAGGAGATGGTCAGAGACTGCGGACATACTACAAGGAGATGGTCAGAGACTGCGGACATACTACAAGGAGATGGTCAGAGACTGCGGACATACTACAGGAGATGTTCAGAGACTGCGGACATACTACAGGAGATGGTCAGAGACTGCGGACATACTACAGGAGATGGTCAGAGACTGCGGACATACTACAGGAGATGGTCAGAGACTGCGGACATACTACAGGAGATGGTCAGAGACTGCGGACATACTACAGGAGATGGTCAGAGACTGCGGACATACTACAGGAGATGGTCAGAGACTGCGGACATACTACAGGAGATGGTCAGAGACTGCGGACATACTACAAGAGATGATCAGAGACTGCGGACATACTACAAGAGATGATCAGAGACTGCGGACATACTACAAGAGATGATCAGAGACTGCGGACATACTACAAGAGATGATCAGAGACTGCGGACATACTACAAGAGATGATCAGAGACTGCGGACATACTACAGGAGATGATCAGAGACTGCGGACATACTACAGGAGATGGTCAGAGACTGCGGACATACTACAGGAGATGGTCAGAGACTGCGGACATACTACAGGAGATGGTCAGAGACTGCGGACATACTACAGGAGATGGTCAGAGACTGTGGACACACTACAGGAGATGGTCAGAGACTGTGGACACACTACAGGAGATGGTCAGAGACTGTGGACACACTACAGGAGATGGTCAGAGACTGTGGACACACTACAGGAGATGGTCAGAGACTGCGTTTATGGCTGAACCCAGTGTAACAGTATATAGTATTGCAGGGTTGCTCCACTCCATTTAAACCAGCTCTGCAAAGATCAAGTTGGTAATCTTCCTTTGAAAGTACACCCATGTGACAGAAGACAGAAGACAACAGCACATCCCAATTTCCAAAATACAAATTGTTATACAGTGATCTGCTCAGGATTAGTGGAGGGCAGTAAACAGTTAATTGGTCTGTGAAGTTCTAGCCTGAACTAGCAGTTAATCCTTCCAAAAAACATCACACAAACCATGCAGCACACACGCAGACAGAGCTCTGAAATAGTTAACAGCCAGCCATGTGTCACAAGGTCACTGGACACAGAATGTGAGCAGGACCTTATCAGTGTGCAGGATAAGCAGCTATAAAAAAAAAAAAAAAGTAGGAGTGAGGGGACTGACCTGCACACTGCCTAGATTTCTGGAAGACACTGCAGCCAGTGTACATGTGAGATCATGATGTGACATGAGTCCTGATGATCTGTGTGCTGCAGATCTAGCTATCCTGTAGCTGTGGTCATACCTTCTTGTGTCTGTCTGCACCCGGGCAGTCAAATGTGGCGGGCTGAAGAGGGGGAGGTTTACACTGGCTGCTGACTGGCTGTGGATGTGTGGGAGGAGCAGAGCAAGTCCTCGCTTATACACAGGACTGTCAGCGGAGCGCAGAGACTCAGGGCTCAGGGCTGTCACTGAAAATCAGCCCACTGAGGGATCCATCCCTGACGACGAGTATCTCTCTCGCTGATCGGCTGATGTGAGAGAGAGACTCAGAGAGGCAGCCGCAGATAATGCAGTTTAAAAAAATCTTAAAAAAAAAAAAAAATCTTAAAAAAAAAAAAAACAGAGCTAGCGAGCGAATGTGACATGATTGTCTCGGGGGGGGGGCAATTGCCCTGTTGCCCCCCCCCCCTGGATCCGCCATTGTGTCTACTAGACTCTTGTTTGGACAGATTTAAGTGAGTTATTCCTAAGAATTACAGGCCTACAATATAAAACGACAAATTTCCATGCAAAATAATTGTACCGCTTTCAGCACCTAAAATCTGACAGAATCATACCGCCAGGGAGGTTAAAGAACACCTACTGTACATCATACAGGAATCTAGAATTATTCTGTCTTTTCCCTGTCCTTTTAGTACACACAGTCTTAAAATTAGATGATTAAGGCTCCATGTACACTGAAGCTGATAAACTGCAGTTTATTGGCGTTTTTGGCATTTTTTTAAAAAGCCCATTAACTGCACTCTATGTTAGCCTATGTGTTCATGTACACATAGCGTTTTTTTAGCATTAATGAGCAGTGGAGTCAATGGGCTTTTTTCTGAACGCAAGAAATTTGCGTTCAAAGTGCCGTTTTTTGGCGGGAAAAAATGCAAAAAAACACAAAATGCTCAAAAACGCTAATAAACGCTCAAAAACGCTCAAAAACGCTGGTCACCAGTGTTTTTTAGCGTTTTTTGATCCATTGAAAAAAAAAAAGCTAACAAACGCTACACTGAAAAACGCTAATAAACGCTAGTACAAAATGCTGATAAAAGCTATATTTTAAAGCAGCTTTTTCTGCCAGAAATCTGGCATTTAAAACGACCATTTTTGAGCTTCTGTGTACATGGAGCCTAACACTCTCATATTTTTCTTGCACACTTTAAAGTTGCTCTAGATTTCTGCAAATCTTTTTGCCTGGAAGTTCTTGAAGAGGCACAACAGCGACACTCCAGGTGCTGATATGTACCCTAAATTTACCAGATCGCGGTCAACAATAGTCATTAAAAAAAAAATGTGACAAAGGGGCTATAAAGCAGAATCACTGAAATCACAGAGGTACTGTTAGTAGAGTTGAGCGGGTAGCTGGATATTCGGGTCCGGCGGGTTCGGCCGAACTTCAGAAAAAAGTTCGGATTCGGGACCGAACTTTAACCCGAACCCGGACCCGGACCCGGACCCCATTGAAGTCAATGGGGACCCGGACTTCTGACGACTAAAAAGGCTCTAAAAAAGTAATGGAAAGGGCTAGAGGGCTGCAAATGGCAGCAAGATGTTGTTAAGAACATGGCAAGTGCTCTGCAAACAAATGTGGATAGGAAATAACTTAAAAGAACATAAAAAAAATTAAAAAATTAAAAAATATGCTGGAGGCCCCCTTTTCAGCAGAAGAGGTACAGGAAGTCATTAAGAACCTCAGAAACTCAACGGCACGATGCCACACATATGGTGGGAATGCCCCAGAATACGCCCTTTCTGGAATAAATTATTTAATTTAATGGATAAGCTAGTGGGAAAATAAAATACTTTGAAATAAAAATGTAGCGGGGTGCTAAATTTAAGGAAAGTGTTTGAGTGGTAAATAGGCTCAAATACCCTAATTCTGTAGGATTCATGGACCATTTTGTCCTCGGGGGACAGTATTGGTGTGCAGTTCCCTGCGGCCTACAGGTGGCGCCTTTTGTGTCCCCTCTTGGCAGTAGTACAGCGGGGCGGGGAACCTGCTGTGCATGCCGGGAGAGCATATAAAAGGGGCAGACCTTTGGCCTGGGGGCTGATGTCCAGTGGGGCCCGCGCCCAGGTGCCTTCGGCCTGGGTGCATGTGTTCCTGTTCCATCTCGGGCACCTTTAGCCCGGGGTGAGGTACTATCCTGGAGTTCTTGCTGCCCTGGGTATGGAGGCCTAGGGGCGGGAGTAAAGCCTGGAGTCCAGAGCCGCCTCGTGTAGGGGACCCTGTTCCAGGGAAGGGAGGACCATTCTGATGGACCGATGCGGGAGTCACGGTGAAGGAATGGTCTGTTGACTCCCTGGAGAGATGTCTTCCCCTTGATATGGGCTAGGTTCGTAGAAGGAGAAGCTCAAGGTCACCTTGACTGTATCAGAGGCCTTATTCAACCGGCCCGTGGCAGGGGCCTTATACACCCTGGTCTGTGGCTGAGACCAAAGTTCTCCAGGCCCGTGGCAGGGGCCTTGTACACCCGGTCTGTGGCAGAGACCAACCTCAATGTCTGTGGCAGAGACCGTGCGCCAAAAACTGTTTGAGAAACCTAAGCAGTGAAGTGAATGTGCTACGTTTGTGCCTGGACCTCCTCCACACCTTAAGCTGTCCTGTTTCTTTGCTCTAACCTTTTCTATCTGAGTACAGTTTATTTTGCCATGAGAGAATAAGAGTTGGAGTTTCAGCTGGTGTGGACATTGACTTTACTGGCAATTAAAGGACTTGCCTCTACCTACAGTAGAGGTGAGAATCATCCTCTGGAGGAGTTTTGACTCCGGCTGTGGACACGGCCCGTCAAGTACACCGCTCAACCTCTTTATATAGGAGGATACGGGCTGGTAGTGCGGTGTGCCTTTCTCCCTCCTGCGAAGAGCCAACAACATAAAGGCAGGTAAGGGGGAAAGGATCTGTGCGCTACAAAAAAATAAAATAAAAATTTTAATCTTGGCCTAGCAGGACGAGGTCCATATGGAGTAGGAGGTTGAGGTGGCGGTGGATGTGGCTGTGTAGGTGGAAGCGGCGGTGGAGGAGGACGAGGTAGCCAACACTGGTTCAAAAATACAACAATGGCTGGGTAAGGCCGGTGATGTGTCGAATTCTGTCCCCTGTCGAATAGTGTCCGCCCTGTACTGCGCTTGCTGAGTATGTAGGACAAGGGGATTTCAAAAATCTCCCAAGACTAACGGCGCCTGCGTGTTGAGTTCAGGTGAAGGCCACACCATCCGTGGTTCAAGCCGAGCCAAGCAAGGCCGAGATCGAAGCGAGCCCGTGAGGGGCCCTGTTACTATGTGCTACCGTATGTCCTCTTGGATGGTGGGGCTTGAACCTGCACTCACAGTGCAGGCGCCGTTCATCTTCGGAGATTTTGTGAATCTCCTTGTCCTCTGTACTGCGCAAGCGCTGCGCCTGCGCAGTACGGGCCGGGCACAATCCGATGGCCGGACAGTTTTTGTCACAACACCGGTATACATGTCTATTCTGCACAAGGTACGGACAAGTCCTGTGGGATCCATGCCTGGTTCATTTTAATGAACGTGAGCTTGTCCACATTGGCTCTGGACAGGCGGCTGCGCTTGTCTGTGATAACGCCCCCTGCCGTGCTAAATACACGTTCAGATAATACACTGGCTGCAGGGCAGGCCAGCACCTCCAAGGCATAAACGGCAAGCTCAGGCCATGTGCCCAATTTGGAGACCCAGAAGTTAAAGGGGGCAGACCCGTCATCCAGTACGTGTAGGCCTGTGGACACATACTGCTCAACCATGTTGGTGAAATGCTGCCTCCTGCTAAGACGTTCCATCTCAGCTGGTGGTGCTGGTTGTTGTGGCGTGCTGACAAAGCTTTTCCACATTTCGGCCATGCTAACCCTGCCTTCTGAGGTGCTGCCGGTGCCCCGGCTGCGTTGGCGACCTCTTCCTCCTCCTCTGCCTTCGCCTTGTGCTTCCACCGTACGCCCGCTGTCAGGTGGGAATGCCACCAGCAGCGCGTCTACCAGCGTGCGCTTGTACTCGCGCATCTTACGATCCCGCTCCAGTGAGGGAATTAAGGACGTTACGTTGTCCTTGTAACGGGGATCCAGCAGGGTGGCCACCCAGTAATCAGCACCAGTTAAAATGTGGGCAACTCGGCTGTCGTTGCGGAAACTCTGCAGCATGTAATCGCTCATGTGTGCCAGGCTGCCCAGAGGCAAAGAAAAGCTGTCCTCTATGGGAGGTGTATCGTCTGTGTCCTCTGTATCCCCCCAGCCACGCACCAGTAATGGCCACGAGCTGGTCTGAGTGCCACCCTGCTGTGAACATGGCTCCTCCTCCTCCTCCTCCTCCATCTCCTCCTCCACCTCGTCATCCTCCAGAACTGTGCCCTTTCTGCCGGACAATTGTGTACCTGGCGTTTGTTGGTGCAGGAACCCACCCTCGTAGCCACTTGTGAAAGACTGCCCTGAAAGCCTTTGAAATGATCCCGCTTCCTCCTCCTCCTCCTCATCCTCCTGTGCCACATCCTCTTCCATCATCGCACGAAGCGTTTTTTCAAGGAGGCATAGAACTGGGATAGTAACGCTGAGAAGGGCGTCATTGGCACTGGCCATGTTGGTGGAGTACTCGAAACAGCGCAACAAGGCACACAGGTCTCGCATGGAGGCCCAGTTATTGGTGGTGAAGTGGTGCTGTTCCGCAGAGCGACTCACGCGTGATTGCTGCAGCTGAAACTCCACTATTGCCTGCTGCTGCTCGCACAGTCTGGCCAGCATGTGCAAGGTGGAGTTCCACCTTGTGGGCACGTCACATATGAGGCGGTGAGCGGGAAGGCCGAAGTTACGCTGCAGCCCTGACAGGCGAGCAGCAGCAGGGTGAGAACGCCGAAAGTGCGCACAGACAGCCCGCACTTTCTGCAGCAGCTCTGGCATATTGGGGTAATTTTTAAGGAACCTCTGGACCACCAAGTTCAGCACATGCGCCAGGCAAGGGATGTGCGTCAAACCGGCTAGACCCAGAGCTGCTACGAGATTTCGCCCATTATCGCACACCACCAGGCCGGGCTTGAGGCTCACTGACAGCAACCACTCATCGGTCTGTTGTTCCATGTCCCTCCACAACTCCTGCGCGGTGTGGGGATTTTCCCCCAAACAGGAAAGTTTTAAAACTGCCTGCTGTCGTTTACCCCTGGCTGTGCTGAAGTTGGTGGTGAAGGTGTTACGCTGAATGGATGAGGAGGCGGTAGAGGATGAGGAAGCGGAGAAGGAGGAGTTAGCAACAGGAGGCAAACTGAAGCGCCCTGCAATCCTCGGTGGTGGAAGGACATGCGCCAAACCGCTATCTGCCTCAGGCCCAGCCGCCACTGCATTTACCCAGTGTGCTGTTAGGGAGATATAACGTCCCTGACCGTGCTTACTGGTCCACGCATCCGTAGTTAGGTGGACCTTGCCACAGATGGCGTTGCGCAGTGCACACCTGATTTTGTCCCCCACCTGGTTGTGCAGGGAAGGGATGGCTCGCCTGGAAAAGTAGTGGCGGCTGGGCACGACGTACTGCGGGACAGCCAATGCCATTAGGCTTTTAAAACTCTGCGTCTCCACCAGACGGAATGACAGCATTTCAAAGGCCAGGAATTTTGAAATGCTGGCATTCAGGGCCAGGGATCGCGGGTGGCTAGGGGGGTACTTCCTCTTCCGCTCCAATGTTTGGGAGATAGAGAGCTGAACGCTTCCATGGGACATTGTGGAGATGGTTGGTGACCCAGGTGGTAGTGTTGCTGGCAGATCCTCTGTTTGCGGGGTGACAGGTGCCACTGTCACTACAGAGGTGGATGAAGAGGCCGAGACTGCAGCAGAAGAGGAAGCAGGAGGAGCCAGAGACCTTTCTTGGTTTTTGAGGTGTCTACTCCACTGCAGCTCGTGCTTTGCACTTAGATGCCTGGTCATGCAGCTTGTGCTCAGGTTGAGAATGTTTATGCCTCGCTTCAGGCTCTGATTGCACAGCGTGCAAACCACTCGTGTCTTGTCATCAACACACTGTGTGAAGAACTGCCACGCTAGGGAAGTCCTTGGACCTGGCTTTGGTGTGCTCGGTCCCTTGCTGCGTTGGGCAGTAGCAGATGTACTGTCTAGGGGACGAATGCTCCGTTTTTGCACCCTGCTCCCTCTTCTGCTGTGCTGGTGGCTCTGTGCGACCACCGCCTCTTCCTCCGAACTACACTGGTCACCTGCATAACGTTCATTCCATGTGGGGTCGAGGACCTCATCGTCCTCCACATCATCTTCCACCCAGTCTTCACCCCTGCCCTCCATGTCTGTCTGCACAATTGCGAAAGCAGCAGCAGTTGGCACCTGTGTTTCGTCATCATCCGAGACGTGCTGCGATGGTCCTCCCATGTACCCATCATGAAACATAAGTGGTTGGGCATCGGTGCACTCAATCTCTTCCACTTCTGGGGCAGGGCTAGGTGGATGGCCCTGGGAAACCCTGCTAACAGAGTCATCGAAAAGCAGAAGAGACTGCTGCATGATTTGGGGCTCAGACTGCTTGGCTGATTTGCAAGGGGGTGAGGTGAAAGACTGATGGACATGGGCTTCAGGTGCCAACTCTGATCTTTCATCAGAAGAGTGGGTGGGAGACAATGTGAAGGAACCCGAGGCACTGTCAGCAACCCAATCTACTATCGCCTGTACTTGTCCTGGCCTAAACATTGGTACAGCCTCATTAGGCACGACAAAATACCGCCGCAGGCTCGGTCGCCTACTCGCACCTGAGGAAGGTGTTTCACTTGTGCGTGTAGCTGGCACAGATCCACC
Organism: Rana muscosa; assembly: GCA_029206835.1. Taxonomy (NCBI): domain Eukaryota; kingdom Metazoa; phylum Chordata; class Amphibia; order Anura; family Ranidae; genus Rana; species Rana muscosa. The sequence continues at coordinate 709,344,258 of CM055118.1, forward strand.
ACGTCCTCTCCCTGCAACAGGAGCTCCACCAGCAGCACCACGACCGGGGCCACCACGTCCCTTTGACCTTCCCCTCATATTTTCCAAATTTAGGATCTTGCCCTAAATGGCGTTTTTTGGAAGACCACAACACACCCACAGTACGTAATGGCTGAAACGCACAGCTACAGAACTGCAGAAAATGCTATTCAAAAAAAAAAAAGGTTGTTTTTTTAGTATAGCACAGTACAAGGAAAATATATAGAAATTGTTTATTTCACACACCTCCAGATGTGTATTTCACACTGCAAAATATTTTCTGTGGCCCTAAATGGCGTTTTTTGGAAGAGCACAACACAACCACAGTATTTAACCACTGAATCGCACAGCTATAGAAGTGCAGAGAATGCTATTCAAAAAAAATGTTGTTTTTTTTAGTATAGCACTGTACAATATATAGAAATTGTTTATTTTACACACCTCCAGATGTGTATTTCACACTGCAAAATATTTTCTGTGGCCCTAAATGGCGTTTTTTGCCAGACCACAACACACCCACAGCACATAACCGCTGAATCGCACAGCTACAGAAAATGCTATTCAAAAAAAAAGGTTGTTTTTTTTAGTATAGCACTGTACAAGAAGAATATATAGAAATTGTTTATTTTACACACCTCCAGATGTGTATTTCACACTGCAAAATATTTTCTGTGGCCCTAAATGGCATTTTTTGCCAGACCACAACACACCCACAGCACGTAACCGCTGAATCGCACAGCTACAGAAAATGCTATTAAAAAAAAAAGGTTGTTTTTTTTAGTATAGCACTGTACAAGAAGAATATATAGAAATTGTTTATTTTACACACCTCCAGATGTGTATTTCACACTGCAAAATATTTTCTGTGGCCCTAAATGGCGTTTTTTGGAAGAGCACAACACACCCACAGTATTTAACCACTGAATCGCACAGCTATAGAAGTGCAGAGAATGCTATTCAAAAAAAATGTTGGTTTTTTTTAGTATAGCACTGTACAATATATAGAAATTGTTTATTTTACACACCTCCACATGTGTATTTCACACTGCAATTTATTTTCTGTGGCCCTAAATGGCGTTTTTTGGAAGAGCACAACAACCCCAACAGTATATAACCGCTGAATCGCACAGCTGCAGAGGCCAGAGAATGCTATTCAAAAATAATGTTGTTTTTTCACACACCTCCAGATGTGTATTTCACACTGCAAAATATTTTCTGTGGCCCTAAATGGCGTTTTTTGCAAGAGCACAACAACCCCAACAGTATATAACCGCTGAATCGCACAGCTGCAGAGGCCAGAGAATGCTATTCAAAAATAATGTTGTTTTTTCACACACCTCCAGATGTGTATTTCACACTGCAAAATATTTTCTGTGGCCCTAAATGGCGTTTTTTGCAAGAGCACAACAACCCCAACAGTATATAACCGCTGAATCGCACAGCTGCAGAGGCCAGAGAATGCTTTTTAAAAATAATGTTGTTTTTTCACACACCTCCAGATGTGTATTTCACACTGCAAAATATTTTCTGTGGCCCTAAATGGCGTTTTTTGGAAGAGCACAACACAGCCACAGTATTTAACCACTGAATCGCACAGCTATAGAAGTGCAGAGAATGCTATTCAAAAAAAATTTTGTTTTTTTTAGTATAGCACTGTACAATATATAGAAATTGTTTATTTTACACACCTCCACATGTGTATTTCACACTGCAATTTATTTTTTGTGGCCCTAAATGGCGTTTTTTTGAAGAGCACAACAACCCCAACAGTATATAACCGCTGAATCGCACAGCTGCAGAGGCCAGAGAATGCTATTCAAAAATAATGTTGTTTTTTCACACACCTCCAGATGTGTATTTCACACTGCAAAATATTTTCTGTGGCCCTAAATGGCGTTTTTTGGAAGAGCACAACACACCCACAGTATATAACCGCTGAATCGCACAGCTGCAGAGAATGCTATTCAAAAAAAAGTTTTTTTTTTTTTTTTAGTATAGCATAGTACAAGAAAAATATATAGAAATTGGTTATTTCACACAACTAGAGATATACACTGCAAAATATTTTTTTTGCCCAAAAATAGGTCTTTTGCGCACAACAAAGTGCTTTTTTTTTTTTTGCAACAGCACAATAAAGTGCCTTTTTTTTTTTTGGGGGCCCAAAAATGGGTCTTTTTAGCAAAAGCACAATAAAGTGCCTTTTTTTTTTTTTTTTTTTTCTGCCCGAAATGGGTCTTTTAGCAAGAGCACAATACAGCCACAGTATGGAATAGGTGTATCACTCAACGTAATGCAGTGCTGGTGCACTGAGCTTGCAACACAAACAGATAAACCTATGCAGATCGCTGAGCTATTATATCTCTCAATCTGGACTCCTATCTAAATCTCTCTCCCTGAAAGCACAAACAGGATCCTGCCCCTACACTACACTACACTGTCTCTCTATCTTTTCTATCAGTAGATTGCAGAATCAGGACTAACTCCTATCATATAATTCTCTCCCTCACAGCAACAGCAGCCAGGATCCTTTCCCTACACTGTCTAAAAGCAGAGTGACGATCTGTGCTGTGTGCCTCTTGCTTATATAGAAGCTGGTCACATGCTGGGTCACATGTTGCACTGACCAATCACAGCCATGCCATTAGTAGGCATGGCTATGATGGCTTCTAAGGGCACACCAGCTAATCAAATGGTGATTGGCTGGCCCCTGAAGCATTTCTAACTGCGCCATTAAATTCCCGAATCCGGACCCGAACCCGGACTTTAGCGCAAAATCCGGGTCCGGGTCCGGGGTCGGGAAAACGCCAAAATTCGGTACGGACCCGAACTTTACAGTTCGGGTCCGCTCAACACTAACTGTTAGTAAGCATGTTAGCATGCAACAACAACCAGGGCACTGTGTCCGAGGACCTACTTGCGTTCAGATCCTCCGACACATAGGACACGTGAGACACAGCACTTCCCAGTCTCCAAGATGACATAGCCTCTCGGGCTCAGAAGGGAAGTCCTGTGTAAAGAGTGTCAGGTGCCTGTGTTCTGTCAGAATCGGGGACCCGTCAGATTAGGTAATGGAATATCAGGGACAGAGAAGAAGGAGGAGAAAAGAAAGGGGGGGGGGGAAGAGGGGAAGTAAAGATTGAAAAGAAAGGGGCACGCTATTGGAGGATGTACCATCGCTAAAGTAACCTTACAGTCCGCAGGGTTGGCTTAAAGGCTCTTAGACTGTAATGCTGGATATCCGGGTACTAAAATCCTGTGGCAGAGGATAATTGAATGGTTCAACTTAACCGTCTTAAAGGTCTGTGGCAGAGACTGTTCTTTCTTATTCGTTCGTGCATCATTCCGGCTGCTAGGCCAAGTGAGAGGGGCCTATCCGGGTGAGCAATACCCACTCGAAGGAGAGTGGTGAGTGAGATTCGAAGGAGAGTGGTGAGTGAGACTTTGTATCTTAGGAGTTTTCCCCAGTGATCTGCTGTGTGTGCCTGAACCTTCCCCTGATCCTCCATCCCTCTACCTATACAAGTTTATTTGGAAATAAAGCCTGGAGAAAAAGGATTCATAACTTGTGTGGACATTGAACTTACTATAGACTCTCATCCCCTAGACAACGAATGTTGAGGTAATGTGCAAGGCCCAAATCTAAACCAGCAGCTCCTACGGGGGTGTGCTACATTAGTATTTATTTTTTCATCATATATATATATATTCTTTACACTACTGTACAGACATTTATTTGTACAAAACCCTTGATAGATTGTATCAATATATTTTCTACTTGTCAGTTTTCCAATAACTACAGTATATAACTGAATAACATTTATATGTTATTTTTAATGTAATTGAAACCTCTTATTGTACCATAATTTAACCTCAATAGAAGTTTGTAAACAAAAAAAAAGAAAAGAAAAGAGCGCTGCTTATTAAAGATACAGGAGCATGAAAGGTATTTGTCAGTTAAGACTCCTGCACTCCTTCTGAGGATGGAGCTCAGGATCACCTCCGGGTTCTCTGATCGTGGAGGGGGATTTCTCCATGCAGATGACATCCCTTGGTGACCCGCCGGCCAAGAAGAAGTTGGAGCCAATTGGGTACTTGAATGGGGTCGGTCTCCAAGAAGGCCAAGAGAGCAGTGAGATCACCAGGTGTGTGGAGCGTGAAGGATTGTGTGCCTATTAGTGATGAGCCGAACACCCCCGGGTTCGGTTCGCACCAGAACCCGCGAACGGACCGAAAGTTCGTACGAACATTAGAACCCTATTAAATACAATGGATGCGAACGTTCGAATTCTAAAGTGCTAATTATAACAACTATTATGCATGTTATTGTCCTAAAAAGGGTTTGGGAACCCGGGTTCTGCACCAGGGGACATGTATCAATGCAAAAAGAAGTTTTAAAAACGGTCGTTTTTCGGGAGCAGTCATTTTAATGATGCATAAAGTGAAAAAAAAAAAGTCAAATATTCCTTTAAATATCGTACCTGGGGGGTGTCTAAAGTATGCCTGTGAAGTGCCACGTGTTTCCCGTGTTTAGAACTGTCCCTGCACAAAATGACACTTCTAAAGGAAAAAAAAGCCATTTAAAACTGCTTGCGGCTTTAATGTAATGTCTGGTCCCGGTAATATGGATGAAAATCTTTAAGAAAAATGGCATAGCTACCCCATGACCCCCCCCCCCTACCCCAGCCCATTACCAGCCCCTTTGGGTCTTGTATGGATATTAAGGGGAACCCCGCACATAAAATAAAAAAGGCCCTATATACTCTGAACAGCCGTATACAGGCGGTGCATACAAGACAGGGACTGTAGGTTTGTTCTTATGTAGAATCTGTTTGTAATTTTGAACAGGTACATTGTTTAAGTGTAGCTCCAGCCCAAAAATCTATTTTTAAACTTTTTGGAAAACATAGGTAAGGGTTATCACCCCTGTAACATTTGTTTTGCTGTCTGTGCCCCTGTTCAGAACATTTCACCTCACTTTCCGTCCCAATGACAACTGTTTTTGAAATGTGGTGTTTTTCTTGAAACAAGGATTGCTGATAAAGCATCAGTACAGAGGAGACACCTTTCTCCCATATTAATTCTTACAGGAGAGAATTTTCCTTCCTAGGGGTAGATTTCCTCTCACTTCCTGTTGTCTTCTTGCGTTTGCAAGTAGGAGTCGTTTGTAAGTTGGATGTTTGAAAGTAGGGACCTGCCGTAGATACTCTGCAGAAATAGGCCCCTTAGTTGTTGGTGTTGGCACAACACTGTAAGCACTCACAGTTACTCTTGGTTGGTGCTGGAACGCCCTGCTGTCAACTATTATATCAGGAATTGTAATTACATATAATTGTTGAACAGTGGTAGTAAAAATTGGGCCTTTGATGGTGGTGCTGGTGCCACAACACTGTAAGCCCTGACAGTTACTCTTGGTGGGTGCAGCAATGGGCCCTGCTGTGAATTATTAGATCAAGAATTGTAATTGCATGCCCCTGTTGAACAGGGGCTGAAAAATTGGGCCTTTGGTGGTGGTGGTGGTGTTGACACAACACTGTAAGCCCTCAGAGTTACTCTTGGTGGGTGCAGGAATGGGCCCTGCTGTGAATTATTAGATCAAGAATTGTAATTACATGCCCCTGTTGAACAGGGGCTGAAAAATTGGGCCTTAGGCACTGGTGGCACAACACTACAACCCCTCACAGATACTGTACTTGGAGCACAGCAATGAGCCCTGTTGCAAAGTATTGCTTCAAAAATTGTAATGACACGCCCCTGTTAAACAGGGGCTGAAAAATTGGACCTTAGGCACTGGTGCCACAACACTCCAACCCCTCACAGATACTGTACTTGGAGCACAGCAATGAGCCCTATGGCAAATTATTGCTAAAAAAATTGTAATTACACGCCCCTGTAAAACAGGGGCTGAAAAATTGGGCCTTAGCCACTGGTGGCGGCACCCATAAACAAAAATGATCTTCCAAGCTATCATCATCAATCGTATCATTGAGGACTCGGAGGAGGAGGATAGCCAGTCAACATAACAGCACAGACACTCAGCATCAGCATCAGTCTTGAAGGGATGTGACATGTTAAAATCAATTAGTCTGTTATATCAGCATCAGGTGTGTGGTAGCTGGTGGTGATCCAAGACTGGTTCATCTTGATGAAAGTCAGTTGATCAACCGAGTCGGTGGACAGGCGCACCATGTGATCCGTGACAAATCCTCCAGCAGCACTGAATGTGCGTTCCGAAAGAACGCTGGATGCAGGACAGGCCAGTAGCTCAATTGCATACTGTGCAAGCTCTGGCCAGTGATCCATCCTCAAGACCCAGTAAGCCAGAGGATTTTCGGTGGGGAAGGTGTCCAAGTCTGACCTTGCCCCTAGATATTCCTGCACCATGTTTATCAGACGCTGGCGATGGTTGCTGGAACCAATCATACTTTGGGGCTGCGGACTAAAGAATTGTCTGAACGCATCGGTCAGACGGCCACCTTCCCCACCGCTCCTTCTTTGACTGGCCGAAGCCTCAGCAACTCGTTGTCCTGGACCAGGAGTTTTTAACCTCCCAGTCTCTGGGAACGCGTTGCACAGACCTTTCTGCAAGGCCTCCCGGAGTTGTCTCATCCTCTGCTCCCTCTGCGACGGTAACATAAGGTCCGCAACCTTACCCTTGTACCGTGGATCAAGGAGAGTGGCCAGCCAGTAATGGTCCCTCTCCTTGATCCGAAGAATACGAGGATCCTTCCGCAGACTTTGCAGGATCAGGGAGGCCATGCAGCGTAGGTTTGCTGAGGCATTCGCTCCGGAGTCCTCTGGGTCACTAAGGACGACATGATCCGCAGTCACCTCCTCCCAGCCACGTACAAGTCCACTGGTTTCTTGGGACTGTAAATCATCCCTAAAAGACTGCTGCTGATGATGCTGAGTGCCAGCCTCCACCTCCATGCTGACACAATCCTCCTCCTCCTCCTCCTCCTCCTCCTCTTCCTCTTCCTGTGCGATGGGTGGGACAGAAGGAACACTGTCTGGGTAAAGGGGGCCTTGAGAGGCAAGGAAGTCCTCCTCTTCCTGCCTCTGTTCTGCCTCAAGTGCCCTGTCCATTATTCCACGCAGCGTGTGCTCCAACAGGTGGACAAGAGGTACAGTGTCACTGATGCATGCACTGTCACTGCTCACCATCCTCGTGGCCTCCTCAAATGGTGCCAGGACAGTGCATGCATCCCTGATCATGCCCCACTGGCGTGGAGAAAAAAAACCAAGCTCCCCTGACCCTGTCCTGGTGCCGTAGTCGCACAGGTACTCATTGATGGCCCTCTGCTGCGTGTGCAGCCGCTGCAGCATGGCCAACGTTGAGTTCCACCTGGTGGGCATGTCACATATAAGGCGGTTCTTGGGCAGGTTCAACTCCTTTTGCAGCTCAGCCAGGCGAGCACTGGCATTATAAGATCTGCGGAAATGCACACAGACTTTCCTGGCCTGCCTCAGGACATCCTGTAAGCCCGGGTACCTGCCCAAGAACCGCTGCACCACCAGGTTAAGGACGTGAGCCACACAGGGCACATGGGTCAGTTGTCCCTGTCGGAGGGCGGAGAGGAGGTTGGTGCCATTGTCGCAAACCACCATTCCTGGCTTAAGCTGGCGTGGCGTCAACCACCTCTCGGCCTGGCCCTGCAGAGCAGACAGGACCTCTGCCCCAGTGTGGCTTCTGTCCCCCAAACACACCAGCGCAAGCACGGCATGGCATCTTTTTGCCTGCGTACTTGCGTAGCCCCGTGAACGGCTACGGAGCACCGCTGGTTCATAGGACAAACCACAGGAAGAGGCCATGGAGGAAGAAGAAGAGGAGGGGGTGGAGGAGAGAGGTGTGTCACAACCAGTAGTAGCATTTTGGAGGCGTGGCGGTGGGACAGCCTCCAACACTACTGCACCTTGTCCTGCATCCTTCCCAGCTGCCAAAAGAGTGACCCAATGGGCCGTGAAAGAAAGGTAACGTCCCTGTCCATGCCTGCTGGACCATGAGTCAGCGGTAATATGCACCTTACCGCTGACCGCCCTGTCCAGCGAGGCCAAGACATTGCCTTCCACATGCCGGTAGAGAGCCGGAATAGCCTTCCGTGAGAAAAAGTGGCGTTTGGGAACCTGCCACTGAGGAACCGCACATTGCACAAACTCACGGAAGGGGGCCGAGTCTACCAACTGAAAAGGCAGCAGTTGAAGCGCTAGCAATTTAGCCAAGCTAGCATTCAACCGCTGGGCATGTGGATGGCTGGGAGTGAACTTCTTTAGACGGTCCAGCAGCTGGGGCAGGGAAATTTGCCTGCTAGAATCGGACGTCGGTGTACTGCTAGCAGAGTGGCCGCAAGTACTTGGCTGTGACACACCTAATTCTACACCTTCATTCCTCTCAGTGCATGTTTCAGAGAGGACTGAAGTTATAGTGGGGTTGGAAATCCCAGCTGATGCGGTGCAAGGAGAGGTCCGCTTTGTTCTTTGGTGTGGGTCTTTGAGGTAGGCTTGCCAACGAGCTGCATGGCAGGTCAACATATGTCTGGTCAGGCATGTGGTACCCAAGCGGCTGATGTTTTGGCCACGCGATATACGCTTGAGACATATGTTGCAAACAGCAGCTGTGCGATCTGATGCACTAGCCTCAAAAAAGGCCCACACCAAGGAACTTTTTGAATGATGGGCAGAGGCAGCGCCCTGCACAGGCGGAGCTCTGCGGTGTGATTCCGTCGGTGTACTGCCCTTACGCTGGCCACCAAAGGGCATCCTGTCTCGTTGGAGATGTGCCTCCTCCTCATCCTCCTCCTCCTCTCTCCTATTAGGCACCCACGTGGAGTCAGTGACCTCATCATCCCCTCCCTCCTCATCACTGGAGCCAATCTGGCAGTATGCTGCAGCTGCTGGAACATGACTGCCAGATTGGTGTCCTTCTTGAGCATCCCCTCTGTCTGCTCTCACCCTACTGCCTTCCTGTAGCTGGGTTTCATCATCAGACCCTTCGAAACGCTGGGCATCCTCCTGGAGCATGTACCCAACACTGTGCTCAAACAGTTCAGGGGACTCCTCAGGAGGAGGACATGGTGGGTCTAGGGAAGGAGTGACTGATGATGAGTCTGACATTGATACCAGGGAAGAGGACGCTTTGGCAGCTGCTTTGCCAGTACCCTGAGCCTGGGTGAGAGAGGATGAGGAGGAGGAGGAGGGCTTGGTCATCCACTCTACCAAGTCTTCGGCATGATGTGGCTCAACATGTCCAGCTGCGGAAAAGAAGGACAAGCGTGTCCCATGGCCATGTGCTGATGACAATGCACCGCGTCCACGACCAGCACTGTTGCCCCCAGACACAGAGCCTGCTTGCCCTCTTTTATTGCCTCCTGACTGTCTGCCTCTCCTTGTTTGCCTTCCAGACATTCTAATAGATGGCCTGCAGGGAGATGGGAAAAAAGCAATAAGGGCTACCTTCAGGTGTCCTTCTCTGTCCCTTGAAACAAGGACTTGCACAGTGAAAGAAACTGACACTCTCCCTACCTACAGTTTTCTGTCCCTAGAAAAAATGTTTTTTTTAAGCACAATATAGCACAAGGAGAATTCACTCACTGTCCTTCCAGGTCCCTAGAAACAAGGACTTGCACAGTGAAAGAAACTGACACTCTCCCTACCTACAGTTTTCTGTCCCTAGAAAAAATGTTTTTTTTTAAGCACAATATAGCACAAGGAGAATTCACTCACTGTCCTTCCAGGTCCCTAGAAACAAGGACTTGCACAGTGAAAGAAACTGACACTCTCCCTACCTACAGTTTTCTGTCCCTAGAAAAAATGTTTGTTTTAAGCACAATATAGCACAAGGAGAATTTACTCACTGTCCTTCCAGGTCCCTAGAAACAAGGACTTGCACAGTGAAAGAAACTGACACTCTCCCTACCTACAGTTTTCTGTCCCTAGAAAAAATGTTTTTTTTAAGCACAATATAGCACAAGGAGAATTCACTCACTGTCCTTCCAGGTCCCTAGAAACAAGGACTTACACAGTGAAAGAAACTGACACTCTCCCTACCTACAGTTTTCTGTCCCTAGAAAAAATGTTTTTTTTAAGCACAATATAGCACAAGGAGAATTCACTCACTGTCCTTCCAGGTCCCTGGAAACAAGGACTTGCACAGTGAAAGAAACTGACACTCTCCCTACCTACAGTTTTCTGTCCCTAGAAAAAATGTTTTTTTTAAGCACAATATAGCACAAGGAGAATTCACTCACTGTCCTTCCAGGTCCCTGGAAACAAGGACTTGCACAGTGAAAGAAACTGACACTCTCCCTACCTACAGTTTTCTGTCCCTAGAAAAAATGTTTTTTTTAAGCACAATATAGCACAAGGAGAATTCACTCACTGTCCTTCCAGGTCCCTAGAAACAAGGACTTACACAGTGAAAGAAACTGACACTCTCCCTACCTACAGTTTTCTGTCCCTAGAAAAAATGTTTTTTTAAGCACAATATAGCACAAGGAGAATTCACTCACTGTCCTTCCAGGTCCCTAGAAACAAGGACTTGCACAGTGAAAGAAACTGACACTCTCCCTACCTACAGTTTTCTGTCCCTAGAAAAAATGTTTTTTTTAAGCACAATATAGCACAAGGAGAATTCACTCACTGTCCTTCCAGGTCCCTAGAAACAAGGACTTGCACAGTGAAAGAAACTGACACTCTCCCTATCTACAGTTTTCTGTCCCTAGAAAAAATGTTTTTTTTAAGCACAATATAGCACAAGGAGAATTCACTCACTGTCCTTCCAGGTCCCTAGAAACAAGGACTTGCACAGTGAAAGAAACTGACACTCTCCCTACCTACAGTTTTCTGTCCCTAGAAAAAATGTTTGTTTTAAGCACAATATAGCACAAGGAGAATTCACTCACTGTCCTTCCAGGTCCCTAGAAACAAGGACTTGCACAGTGAAAGAAACTGACACTCTCCCTACCTACAGTTTTCTGTCCCTAGAAAAAATGTTTTTTTTAAGCACAATATAGCACAAGGAGAATTCACTCACTGTCCTTCCAGGTCCCTAGAAACAAGGACTTACACAGTGAAAGAAACTGACACTCTCCCTACCTACAGTTTTCTGTCCCTAGAAAAAATGTTTTTTTTAAGCACAATATAGCACAAGGAGAATTCACTCACTGTCCTTCCAGGTCCCTAGAAACAAGGACTTGCACAGTGAAAGAAACTGACACTCTCCCTACCTACAGTTTTCTGTCCCTAGAAAAAATGTTTTTTTTAAGCACAATATAGCACAAGGAGAATTCACTCACTGTCCTTCCAGGTCCCTAGAAACAAGGACTTTCACAGTGAAAGAAACTGACACTCTCCCTACCTACAGTTTTCTGTCCCTAGAAAAAATGTTTTTTTTAAGCACAATATAGCACAAGGAGAATTCACTCACTGTCCTTCCAGGTCCCTGGAAACAAGGACTTGCACAGTGAAAGAAACTGACACTCTCCCTACCTACAGTTTTCTGTCCCTAGAAAAAATGTTTTTTTTAAGCACAATATAGCACAAGGAGAATTCACTCACTGTCCTTCCAGGTCCCTAGAAACAAGGACTTACACAGTGAAAGAAACTGACACTCTCCCTACCTACAGTTTTCTGTCCCTAGAAAAAATGTTTTTTTTAAGCACAATATAGCACAAGGAGAATTCACTCACTGTCCTTCCAGGTCCCTAGAAACAAGGACTTACACAGTGAAAGAAACTGACACTCTCCCTACCTACAGTTTTCTGTCCCTAGAAAAAATGTTTTTTTTAAGCACAATATAGCACAAGGAGAATTCACTCACTGTCCTTCCAGGTCCCTAGAAACAAGGACTTGCACAGTGAAAGAAACTGACACTCTCCCTACCTACAGTTTTCTGTCCCTAGAAAAAATGTTTTTTTTAAGCACAATATAGCACAAGGAGAATTCACTCACTGTCCTTCCAGGTCCCTAGAAACAAGGACTTGCACAGTGAAAGAAACTGACACTCTCCCTACCTACAGTTTTCTGTCCCTAGAAAAAATGTTTTTTTTAAGCACACTATAGCACAAGCACAAAACACACTGACACTCTCCCTACCTATCCTTCTCTTTCCCTAAACTAAAGGAATCCAGGTTAAGCAAGAAAGAAATAAAAGTCACTGTCCCTGCCTATGCTGCTCTATCCCTGCTCCGGAACACACTACACTAGGCCGCCGTGCTGGCGGCCTTTTATAGTGTGGGGCGTGTACTAAACACCCTCAGCAATAATTGGCCACAGGCATCCTGCCTGTGGCCAATCATTGCTCTCCTCGCTGCCGGCGCTGTGATTGGCCAAGCATGCGGGGTCACAGTGCATGCTTGGCCAATCACAGCGCCTGGATGACACTGCGATGGCGTAGTGCATTGTGGGCCGTTCGCGTCACTCGAATTTGGCGCGAACGGCCCAAATCGTTCGATCTTCGTCGAACGATCGAACAGCCGATGTTCGAGTCGAACGTATGTTCGATTCGAACACGAAGCTCATCCCTAGTGCCTATGCGGAATGTGGTGGAGAGAGGAAAGCCCCAGCAGTAAGTGAAACCAAGCTGGCGAGCCAACTCCAGGATAGGCCATAGCAGGGCTCGACACTGCAGAGTAGCCCTGGAGAGGTCCGGGAGAATTTTAACATCCACCCCATCCAAGTCTATAGATGTAATATTCTTATCCTGTAATGTTTTTATCTCTCCACTGGGACTCCGACATCTCCACCAACTCTGTGTAATGTTCTTATCCTGTAATGTTCTTATCTCTCCACTGGGGGCTCCGACATCACCACTAACTCCGTTGCAGATAGATGAAGTCACAGCGACATCACCCGGCTCCTCCTCTTATCCCTACTTAAACAACTGCCGCCATTTGCTTGACGTTCGTGCTAGGAACCTGATGCCAGACAAATACCTCCATCAGAAGACTGCCGTCTTCACTCACTATTGGGCCAGTCAGAGCCCCGACTTCCATCTCTCTATTGGGCTGGACAGAGCCCTGACTGCCATCTCTCTTTTTGGGCTGGACAGAGCCCCAACTGCCTCCTCGCTTTTGGGCCGGACAGAGCCCCTCCAACTTCCAGCTTTTGGGCCGGTCAGAGCCCATTCCTCACTGGTAGTCAGAGGCTCTCCACTGACCTACCCTCAGTCAGCCTACTCTGCTGGAAGAACTCCCTACCTATACCACTACAATAGGAGACCAGTATATCTCTCCAGAAGCCACTGGGTGACACCAACACCAGAAGTCCACTCACAGCAAGTATCCTTTCGCTTACTATAAACTGTATTCCTGTGTACTGCTACTACACTCAAAATACCTCTGGTGCTCCCCCTTATGGCTGTGTATTACCACACTAAATAAAACCACTTGATTGTCCAATTTATCTGAGTCTTCCTTCCTGATGTCTGTCAAAGTGAAGTTAACTGTTTAGTATACCATATTCATAGACTTCCGAAGCTGTGATCCACGCCAACCATTATAGGTACACTGCCTGAAGCATTACAATAGAGTCGGTCTCCCATGCCCTGCTGAGGATGTTTTCTTTGTGGGTGTAGCGATGTAGCCTGCAGATAACATTGCGTTTGCCCGAACAGGGTCTGTGGAGCGGGGTCCCAGGGGCCCGTGGATTCGATCGAAGTACAGATTATGGGGGGTGAATCACCCAAGACTTTATGAAAGATGGCAATAGCCATTACCGATAAATCCTCAGTACCAGTAGCCTCTGTGAGTCCCTAAAGCCGTAAGTTGTTGTGGTGGCTCCAGTTTTCCAGGTCCTCCAAATGCAACTGCAGGGCCACTGCCGTGTCCACATGAGATTCGTGTATGGATTCCAAGGAGCGCCCTGAGCTCGTTGTCCGCCCACAACGTCAAGGGGGACTGAGAAGAACCCTGCATGTCTGTCCTTAAAGCTGCCGGTGTCTCTGAGTAGACATCCGAGGCTGTGGAGGGAGCAGGGGAGGCTGGAGGATCAGGCATATCAGGAGCCTCATGTTGAGAGCCACGTGATTCCGCCATCTTGGAGTCAGGGGAGGCCGACCGGGAACTCAGGGAAAAAAATGTGTATTTCCCCTCCAGATTTCGATGTACGGGTTGTCTTAGCATTGTTTTTCGTCGCTTTGCTGAGGGCATGTCATGAGAATTTGAGCAGAATAAGCCAGAATCGGTAGGAAAGGGTCAGGAACTCACAAAACTTCTTTAAAGATATCCATTACCCTGCATATTTGGATATGCAGCAGTTCATGGTCTTTTAGGGTTTGCAATAACAAAATTCTAAATTCATTGTGGTGTTGCATTTTGAATAATTATCTGCATTGTCCAGAACTTCCAACTCTATACAGTTATTTAATACAGAATTGGAGATTTTAATAAAACAATTCAAACTACAAGTTTACCTTGTATATTGAATTAAATGCATGCCAGAAATCTTTGTATAAGTTATTTCTGTTTACATTAACAGCACACAAAATTATAAAAGATACTATGCAATCTTCTAAGCTGTCAAAACATCTTGTTAGAAAATTATACTAACTGACTGTGGGAGTGTATTGCTCAGAAATCTGTAACCATATATTATTAATTAAACTGTTTAAATCCACAAAGGTTATGTCAGCAGCCTTGGATGCAGAAAAAAGTGTCGCTATAGCAACGGTAGCCCATATGGTTGTTACAGGGTCCATTATCATACAGAACCAGGAGTTTTACATGAGTACTTGCTGTTAGTGAATAAATGTATCATAATATAGCTGAATAAGTCCACAAAATGTGCTTTCAGTAGATTCCACTGTCAAAAAACAATTCAAGAGAGATTCCAACAAACATATATTGATTACATACTTGCAGTAAATTCATACGCTCTCTTTCCTTAAACCAGTATCAAAACAAGAGATGTATTGTGCTAATAAAAAATGCCAGTGTCTATATAAATAATACTAATAGATTGACCATCCAATGTAATGGTTTTAAATAAAAAATCAATCCTCTATAAAGGAGGTCACCATAGTGTACAATCTTCAAACTTTTACTAACCACTTCAGCCCCGGACCATTTGGCAGCTTAAAGCGGAGCTCCGCCGTGAAAAAAATATTAAAAGCCAGAAGCTACAAATACTGCAGCTGCTGACTTTTAATATTAGGACACTTACCTGTCCTGGAGTCCAGCGACGTCGGCAGCAGAAGACGAGCGATTGATTGTCTCTCAGCTGCCCCACCGCCATCATAGGTGAGGGAATTAGGAAGTGAAGCGCTGCGGCTTCACTTCCCGGTTCCCTACTGCGCATGCACGAGCAGCGCTGCGCATTTTTCATTGGTCACCGTTGTGTTCTGGGAGCTGTGTGTTTCCCAGAACACAACGGGGGGGGGGGCGGGAAGTGACGCACTACCCGCAGTCTACCCGCAGACTGTATGCACGGAAGTGGGTGCAAATACCTGTCTTAGACCCCTCCCCCCTGAAAGGTGCCAAATGTGACAACAGAGGGGGAGGGTTCCGATGAGCGAAAGTTCCACTTTAGGGTGGAGCTCTGCTTTAAAGACCAGAGGTCTTTTTAAAATTTGGCACTGCGCTGCTTTAACTGGTAATTGCGCGGTCATGCAATGTTGTACCCAAACAAAATTTCAGTCCTTTTTTTCCCACAAATAGAGCTTTCTTTCGATGGTATTTGATTGCCTCTGCAATTTTAATTTTTTACGATATAAACGGAAAAAGACCGAAAATTTTGAAAAAAATTATATTTTCTAATTTTTGTTATAAGAAACATCTAATAAAAACTCAATTTTAGTCATACATTTAGGCCAAAATGGATTCAGCCACATGTCTTTGGTAAAAAAAATGTCAATAAGCGTATTGGTTTGTGCAAAAGTTATAGCGTCTACAAACTAGGGTACATTTTCTGGAATTTACACAGCTTTTAGTTTATGACTGCCTATCTCATTTCTTGAGGTGCGAAAATGGCAGGGCAGTACAACCCCCCCCCCCCCAAATGACCCCATTTTGGAAAGTAGACACCCCAAGCTATTTGCTGAGAGGCATGTTGAGTCCATTGAATATTACATTTTTTTGTCCCAAGTGATTGAATAATGACAAAAAAAAATAATATTTTTTTTTTACAAAAAATTGTCACTAAATTATATATTGCTCACACATGCCATAGTTATATGTGGAATTGCACCCCAAAATACATTTTGCTGCTTCTCCTGAGTACGGGGAAACCACATGTGTGGGACTTTTTGGGACCCTAGCCGCGTCACTACCTATCACTACATATAACAGTTTTAAAGGCCATAAAATGCCAAGATGGCACAACCCCCCCCCCCCAAAATGACCCCATTTTGGAAAGCAGACACCCCAAGCTATTTTCTGAGAGGCATGTTGAGTCCATGGAATATTTTATATTTTGTCACAAGTTGCGGGAATATGACAAACTTTTTTCTTTTTTTTGCACAAAGTTGTCACTAAATGATATATTGCTCAAACATGCCATGGGCATATGTGGAATTACACCGCAAAATACATTTTGCCGCTTCTCCTGAGTACGGGGATACCACATGTGTGGGACTTTTTGGGAGCCTAGCTGCGTACGGGACCCCGAAAACCAATCACCGCCTTCAGCCTTTCTAAGGGTGTAAATTTTTGATTTCACTCCTCACTACCTATGACAGTTTTGAAGGCCATAAAATGCCAAGATTGCACAAAACCCCCCCAAATGACCCCATTTGGAAAGTAGACACCCCAAGCTATTTTGAGAGGCATGGTGAGTATTTTACAGCTCTCATTTGTTTTTAAAAATGAAGAAAGAAAATAATTTTCTTTTTTTTCTTTTTTCAATTTTCAAAACTTTGTGACAAAAAGCGAGATCTGCAAAATACTCACCATACCTCTCAGCAAATAGCTTGGGGTGTCTACTTTCCAAAATAAGGTCATTTGGGGGGATTTTGTGCCATCTGGGCATTCCCTGGCCTCCGAAATTGTGATAGGCAGTGAGGAGTGAAATCAAAAATTTACACCCTTAGAGAGCCTGAAGGTGGTGCTTGGTTTTTGGGGTCCCATACGCGGCTAGGCTCCCAAAATATCTCACACATGTGGTATCCCCGTACTCAGGAGAAGTAACAGAATGTATTTTGGGGTGTAATTCCACATATGCCCATGGCATGTTTGAGCAATATATCATTTAGTGACAACTTTGTGCAAACAAAAATAAAAAATTTGTCTTTTTCCCGCAACTTGTGTCAAAATATAAAATATTCCATGGACTCGACATGCCTCTCAGCAAATAGCTTGGAGTGTCTACTTTCCAAAATGGGGTAATTTGGGGGGGGGGGGTTTTGAACTGTCCTGGCATTTTATGCACAACATTTAGAAGCTTATGTCACACATCACCCACTCTTCTAACCACTTGAAGACAAAGCCCTTTCTGACACTTTTTGTTTACATGAAAACATATTTATTTTTTTTGCAAGAAAATTACGTTGAACCCCCAAACATTATATATTTTTTTAAAGCAAAGGCCCTACAGATTAAAATGATGGGTGTTGCATTTTTTTTTACACACAGTATTTGCGCAGCGATTTTTCAAAAGCATTTTTTGGGGAAAAAATACACTTTTTTTTATTTTAATGCACGAAAACACAACTATATTCCCCAAATGTTTGATGAAATAAAAAAGATGATCTTAGGCCGAGTACATAGATACCAAACACGACATGCTTTAAAATTGCGCACAAATGCGCAGTGGCGACAAACTACATACATTTTTGAAAGCCTTTGAAAGCCTTTACAGGTTACCACATTAGATTTACAAAGGAGGTCTACTGCTAAAATTACTGCCCTCGATCTGACCTATGCGGTGATACCTCACATGCATGGTGCAATTGTTGTTTACATATGATGCCAGACCGACGCTTGCGTTAGTCTTTGCGCGAGAGCAGGGGGGACAGGGGTGCTTTTTTTTTTAAATTATATATTTTGCTTTTTTATTTTATTTTTAAACTGTTCCTTCCATTTTATTTTATTTTTTATCATTTTTATTGATTTCTCAGGGAATGTAAATATCCCCTATGATAGCAATAGGTAGTGATAGGTACTCTTTTTTGAAAAAAATGGGGTCTATTAGACCCCAGATCTCTCCTCTGCCCTCAAAGCATCTGTCCACACCAAGATCGGTGTGATAAAATGCTTTCCCAATTTCCCAATGACGCTGTTTATATCCGGGGGGGACATTCCCTCCCACTGCTTGAAAAAGCAGTCTAGAGGCTGATTATCTGCTAGAATTGCTTTTACATTAAAGCCGACCGCTGGCTGAAAAGAATGATACCAAGATCATATCCA
This sequence comes from Rana muscosa, assembly GCA_029206835.1. Lineage (NCBI taxonomy): Eukaryota > Metazoa > Chordata > Amphibia > Anura > Ranidae > Rana > Rana muscosa. Next base: position 709,362,608 of record CM055118.1, read on the forward strand.
AACCCGCAGGCATCATTCTGGTATAACCATTCAAAGTCCAGCAACATACCAGTACGTTGCTGGTCCTTGTTGGACATACAGTCAGGTCCATAAATATTGGAACATCGACACAATTCTAATCTTTTTGGCTCTATACACCACCACAATGGATTTGAAATGAAACTAATACGATGTGCTTTAACTGCAGACTTTCAGCTTTAATTTGAGGGTATTTACATCCAAATCAGGTGAACGGTGTAGGAATTACAACAGTTTGTATATGTGCCTCCCACTTTTTAAGGGACCAAAAGTAATGGGACAATTGGCTGCTCAGCTGTTCCATGGCCAGGTGTGTGTTATTCCCTCATTATCCCATTCACAAGGAGCAGATAAAAGGTCCAGAGTTCATTTCAAGTGTGCTATTTGCATTTGGAATCTATTGCTGTCAACTCTCAATATGAGATCCAAAGAGCTGTCACTATCAGTGAAGCGAGCCATCATTAGGCTGAAAAAACAAAACAAACCCATCAGAGAGATAGCAAAAACATTAGGTGTGGCCAAATCAACTGTTTGGAACATCCTTAAAGCGGAGCCCCACCCTAAAGTGGAACTTCCACTCATCTGAACCCTCCCCCCCCCCGGTGTCACAATTGACACCTTTCAGGGGGGAGGGGGGTGCAGATACCTGTCTAAGACAGGTATTTGCACCCACTTATGGGAGTCCTCTCTGTGGGAAATCTGCGGGAAGTACGTCACTTCCCGCAGAATACCTGTTGTGTTCTGGGAGACACTCGGCTCCCAGAACACAGGGGGACCAGTCAGAACGGCGCAGCGCGACTTGCACATGCGCCGTAGGAAACCGGGCAGTGAAGCCGCAAGGCTTCACTGCCTGGTTCTCTCACCGAGGATGGTGGTGGTGGCAGCAGAGTGACGAGCGATTGCTCGTCCTCTGCTGCGGACGTCGCTGGACTCCAGGACAGGTAAGTGTCCTAATATTAAAAGTCAGCAGCTGCTGTAGCTGTAGTTGCTGGTTTTTAATATTTTTTTTTCTGCGGAGCTCCGCTTTAAAAAGAAAGAACGCACCGGTGAGCTCAGCAACACCAAAAGACACGGAAGACCACGGAAAACAACTGTGGTGGATGACCGAAGAATTCTTTCCCTGGGGAAGAAAACACCCTTTACAACAGTTGGCCAGATCAAGAATACTCTCCAGGAGGTATTTGTATGTGTGTCAAAGTCAACAATCAAGAGAAGACTTCACCAGAGTGAATACAGAGGGTTCACCACAAGATGTAAACCATTTGTGAGCCTCAAAAACAGGAAGGCCAGATTAGAGTTTGCAAAACAACATCTAAAAAAGCCTTCACAGTTCTGGAACAACATCCTATTGACAGATGAGACTAAGATCAACTTGTACCAGAGTGATGGGAAGAGAAGAGTATGGAGAAGGAAAGGAACTGCTCATGATCCAAAGCATACCACCTCATCAGTGATGCATGGTGGTGGTAGTGTCATGGCTTGGGCATGTATGGCTGCCAATGGAACTGGTTCTCTTGTATTTATTGATGATGTGACTGCTGACAAAAGCAGCAGGATGAATTCTGAAGTGTTTCGGGCAATATTATCTGCTCATATTCAGCCAAATGCTTCAGAACTCATTGGACGGCGCTTCACAGTGCAGATGGACAATGACCCGAAGCATACTACGAAAGTAATCAAATCGTTTTTTAGGAGAAAGGCCTCGTACACACGGCCGAGATTCTCGTTGAAAAAAACATGTCGTTTTTTTCGACGAGATTCTTGGACAAGAAACTTGTCCCGGCCGAGTGTACACACGCTCGTTTCAAAGAACCCGCGGTTCTTTGAAAGGAGTGTATGCGGTGACGTCATCGACTACGTCGAGCATGCGCTCGTCACATTCGATGCCGTCGCCGCCATCTTGGTATACCCTACGTATGCCTAGGAAGCTACCGCGCATGCGTCGAATTCATTTCGAACATGCGCGGGCTTCCGGGAGGACAGGTAAGTGTACACACACTCACTTTTCTCGTCGAGAAACATGCCGAGGAGAATCTCGACGAGAAAATAGAGAGCAGGTTCTCTATTTTCTCGTCGAGGTTTCTTGTCGGTTTTCTCGACGAGAAACCCGATAGCAGCGTACACACGACCGATTTACTCGGCAAGACCTCTCTGCCAGCAAGTTTCTTGCTGGTTCTTGCCGAGAAAATCGGTCGTGTGTACGAGGCCAAAGAAGTGAAATGTTATGCAATGGCCAAGTCAATCACCTGAACTGAATCGGATTAAGCATGCATTTCACTTGCTGAAGGCAAAACTGAAGGGAAAATGCCCCAAGAACAAGCAGGAATGGAAGACATCAGCAGTAGAGGCCTGGCAGAGCATCACAAGGGATGAAACACAGCATCTGGTGATGTCTATGCGTTCCAGACTTCAGGCTGTAATTGACTGCAAAGGATTTGCAACCAAGTATTAAAAAGTGAAAGTTTGCTTTATGATTGTTAATCTGTTCCATTACTTTTGGTCCCTTAAATAGTGGGAGGCACATATACAAACGGTTGTAATTCCTACACCGTTCACCTGATTTGGATGTAAATACTCTCAAATTAAATCTGAAAGTCTGCAGTTAAAGCACATCTTATTTGTTTTATTTCAAATCCATTGTGGTGGTGATCAGAGACAAAAAGATTAGAATTGTGTCGATGTCCCAATATTTATGGACCTGACTGTATATTGTAATCTTTTTTTTCATACAGCCTGTTGGCTGAATGAAAAAAAGAGATTGATCGGTGGGTATGCCCACCATTAGAAAACCTCCCTTCATCCACCCACTTCTAATGATAGGCACACATGCACAATTTATATATGCCGAAGCATGGGGGCATCCTCCCACAAAAGTTATGCCGCGTACACACGGTCTGACTTTTCCACGGGCAAGCCTCCATCGGAATTTCGACCCTATGTATGCCGCATTAGGAGCAAACCGCTCCTCCGCCCCTGCTACCCCTATGCTTCGGCATATATGTCTTTTTGTTTAACTGTGGTGGTGAAATCACCTCCTACAGCGTTGGAGTCACAGCTTTATGTATCGTAGGAGCAAACGCTGTTGCTGTCAAGATAAATAAATCCACGCTGCAACTGAATGGCGTAACTGCTAAGCAAATGATGGTTAACATTAAAACAAAGTAACATTACAGTATAACAGTAAGACCTTACCATACCTGCAAAGCAAATACCAAAAAAAAAACATAGTAAATAATAAAACATTTTTAACGCAACCTGTGCCTGAAATATATATATATATGCCGAAGCATGGGGGCATCCTCCCGCAAAAATTATGCCGCGTCGCGCGGTCTGACTTTTCCACAGGCAAGCCTCCGTCGGAATTTCGACCGTATGTACGCAGCATTAGGAGCAAATCGCTCCTCCGCCCCTGTTGCCCCCATGCTTCGGCATATATGCTCTTTTTTTTAACTGTGGTGGTGAAATCACCTCCTACAGCACTGGAGTCACGTCTTTATGTATCGGGTGAGCAAACGCTGTTGCTGTCAAGATAAATAAATCCGTGCTGCAGCTGAATGGCGTACCTGAAAACAAAAAAATGGTTAACAATAAAACACAGTAAACAGTAAAGTATAAATAAATTACATACCTGAAAGCAAGCATGATAAAACATAATAACAATAAAACATTGCAGAATAGAATACAGTAAAAAAGAGCAGAACAATAGAGAGAGAATAGAGAGAGAGAGAACAATAAAATGACAACAATTTTTTATTTTTTTATTTTTATTTTTTGTGTTTTTATTTTTTTACTTATTTTTTTTTAACACTTTTTTTTTAACTGTAACTGTTCAACTGTTCGGTTCCAGGTTTGGGTCTTTCAAAATGCGATGGCATCTTGGGAGACCCTGTGTCAGTGTGTCCTATTCTGTGCATTGCTGTATGTACCCTACGCTAATACTCCACTAGTGTATGGTAGCGTTCAAAACATTCACCAATGCAAAGACCAGGATTGTCAGGACAGCGTGGACAATAATAGCGGGTCTCACGCCTAAATCCGCGCTTTCTACAGACACAACATTTTCTTTGGGGGGCTCGTTGGGTAGGGGTACTCGGGAGGACATACAGAAAATGTCTCTCATGCAGCCGGAACTCTGCATTTGGTTGGGATGGTGAGGTGCAGCACCGCCTGGATACAGGAGGGCTAGGACAATATCTTCCTGGAATTTACGGAAAGATCCAGTCTGTCCTGAAGCTTTGTATAGCACAAAAGCATTCAGCAAAGCCAATTGAAATAAATATACAGACACTTTTTTGTACCAGCATCTGGCCTTACGGGCAACTAGATACGGTGCCAACAACTGGTCATTGAGGTCCACCCCTCCCATATTTTGGTTATATTCGTGAACACAGAGGGGTTTCTCCACAACACCAGTCGCCGTACGAATTTGGACTGTCGTATCTGCACAAAGGGAGGTAAGAACGAAAACATTCTTATTATCCCTCCACTTCACAGCGAGCAATTTATTACACTTCAAGCAGGCTCTCTCCCCCAGCCTAAGACGGGAATCTACAAGCCCCTGGGGAAAACCCCGGCGATTAGGTCGCACGGTGCCACATGCGCAAATTTGCTGATCAAACAAGTGACTAAAAAGTGGCACGCTAGTGTAATAATTGTCCACATACAAGTGGTACCCCTTTCCGAATAAGGGTGACACCAAGTTCCACACTGTCTTACCAGTGCTCTCTATGTAATCTGGGCAGTTCTCCGGCTCTACCTGACTATCTTTTCCCTCATAAACCATAAAGTGACATGCATAGCCTGTTACCCTGTCACAGAACTTATAGAGCTTGACCCCGTATCTGGCACACTTGCTGGTAAGGTACGGTTTGAAATACAGATAGAAAAAAATCAAGCTGCGCAACAACATAAAATGAATATATGAACAATAAGTCCAATCTCTGGTGCGAACAAAATCCTGCACCTAAGAGGAGAAGTTTTATATCCAACAAGTGGAAGTAAGGGCAATGAACCCCAAAATAAATTATCCTATTACACCAAAACTCATGGGAGATTTAAACAATATACATAATGCCCATGGAGCAGTTCATGTATAAAATCATTAAACTGGAGTATTAACGCTGAAAGTTGTTAGTGGGGATATCAATCTTCTTAGCATGCACCAGTGACATCAAATATGAACACCCGAGAACAGTGCTGTTATCCTGACAGAAAAGAGTCCACCACCTCCAATATAGCTACCGCTTACCAGAGATACTGATCCCTGAAAGAGATCAGTCTAAACATACGGCTGTTACCCCTGCCAGGGTCTCTGAAAGGCTCAATCAGCTGTCTCCACTCATCTGATGCATATGCTTCCAATCTCTCTCATAGTGTCAGATGGATCATGGCAGAATGAAAGAGAAAGCCACCATAGCGTAATACAGTAAGAACTATTTAATATAACATAAAAAAGAATTACACCTACAAAGTAGTATAGATATATAGGGGCACCTGGACGATGACAATTGTGTCGAAACGACGTAGGGAGGAGCGGCGTGCTGACGTCACCACAATACCAACGCAGAGTCCCGGAAGGAACAGGCTGTGAGAGCCGGCCGGCTACAAGATTACACACACACTTTTATATCTATACTACTTTGTAAGTGTAATTCTTTTTTATGTTATATTAAATAGTTCTTACTGTATTACGCTATGGTGGCTTTCTCTTTCATTCTGCCATGATCCATCTGACACTATGAGAGAGATTGGAAGCATATGCATCAGATGAGTGGAGACAGCTGATTGAGCCTTTCAGAGACCCTGGCAGGGGTAACAGCCGTATGTTTAGACTAATCTCTTTCAGGGATCAGTATCTCTGGTAAGCGGTAGCTATATTGGAGGTGGTGGACTCTTTTCTGTCAGGATAACAGCACTGTTCTCGGGTGTTCATATTTGATGTCACTGATGCATGCTAAGAAGATTGATATCTCCACTAACAACTTTCAGCGTTAAAACTCCAGTTTAATGATTTTATACATGAACTGCTCCATGGACATTATGTATATTGTTTAAATCTCCCATGAGTTTTGGTGTAATAGGAGAATTTATTTTGGGGTTCATTGCCCTTACTTCCACTTGTTGGATACAAAACTTCTCCTCTTAGGTGCAGGATTTAGTTCGCACCAGAGATTGGACTTATTGTTCATATATTTGTAGCACTACCCTCTCCTCTTAGGGGAAAGAAGAGGCACCCATGCCACAAGCCCATGTCCTCTAGTTTAGAGGTCAGGCGGTGTATATGTATTTGGGTCCCGCAGCGAGTTACCTCCTTCCACTGGTTCCCATCTCCAGAATGTAGAGACGAGTCTGTACTTTCCCCTCTTTAATAAAGTCAATGTCCAAACCACTTAAACTCCAACATTCAGTTTATTTTGTATCTTTGCTTGATAGGTAAGAGAGAGTAGATGAGAGAGATAATAGTTAAACCAAAGCAGATTCAGGCACAGAACTCCCAGATTTATCACCACTCGGTCCCGAGTGGGTACAGCTCACCCGGATAGTCCCTCAATGGTCCTAGCAGCCGATGTGGAGCTCAAAAAAGCAATTTAAATCCTCCAAGGACAAGTTCAGTATGTCCTCAAAGAGCAGCAGCACTCCGCAGGGTCAGTTCTGCTGAGCATAGGATCCTTCTCTCCGACAGGTCACTAGGCCTTTCCAGAGACAGCAATCTAACTATCACTCATCTCCTGTTATGGGACCGATCCTCCCTTGGCTTCCTCTTGGTCAGAGCGGATACCCTCACCCGGGCATCCTAGGACTCCAAAGTTCTGCCTGTAGACCCAGTTGAAGGTACTGGGCCTACCCGGAACGTTGCGGTCTCGGGCTGAAGGTGCCCGAGACTCATCAGTCGGTGTACGCGCCCCCCTCCTTAGGGGGCACACTCCTCCGGGTACTTGTCCCCGGGTCTCTCCCCCTGAATAAATGGCGTCTGCCTCTTTTATATCCTCTCCCGGCATGAACAGCAGGCAGAACCAGCCCACTGCATGGTAGCCGCGAGAGGACATCCAATCGTGCCAATGCAACCTATGGTTCAACCCTGACCCAACATGGCAGCGCCACCTGCAGGCCACAGGGAACTCTACATAGGCACACAGCAACAAAGCAGAGTCCAGCACAATTAGAAGGCCCGAGCCATATTAGTGCTTGGGTCATCCCCCTAAATTTGGACATAAAGACCCCCTAAATTTGGAGTACCCGCCACATATTCATTTTATGTTGTTGCGCAGCTTGATTTTTTCTATGTATACTTTTTTGTGTGTGTCTCACATACTTAAGTTGCAGCACATATATTTTGCTTCACCAGTGTTTTTGTTTAGGATTCACATATAGACAGCGCAGTATACACCCTTTATTACTGTTTGAAAGACAAGCGGCCAGAAAATTTAATCAGGCACTCATCAATGCAGACAACTTGATGGGGAGTATACAAGGCTGCAAAACGTTTGTTGAAGTGGTTTATGAGGGGCCGAATTTTGTAGAGCTGATCGAATTCAGGGTCTCCACGAGGACGACAAAGTTCATTGTCGTTGAAGTGCATGAACCGCAAGATCTGCTCATATCGTTTCCTGGCCATGGAGGCAGAGAACACGGGCACATGGTAAGCTGGGCACATTGACCAATATAATAGCAGCTCACTCAATTTAACTATGCCCATGTCGAGGGAAAGGCCCAGAAAGTCTTAAATTCGGAAACCCTAATTGGTTTCCATTCTCTGGCAAGGGCGGACTGGGGATTAGCGGCGATGTATTGACCAGCATACAAATTAGTTTGGTCCACAATAGATCTATAGAGATCTTCCGTGAAAAACAGCGAATAAAAATCAAGTGCCGTAAAATCAACTGTTTCCACCTGAATTCCGGGTTGGTCAGTGAATGGGAGAAGTACGGGTTCTGCAGAAGTGGTGGGCACCCAATCAGGATTGGCGAATTCTGCTGGAAGGACACTATGGGCATGACGGGCCTGTCTTTGTCTTCTTCTTGGTGGCAGCGGGACACGACTTGTGCTTGCCACCTCGCCAGCTTGAACTGCACTTATGGGACTCGCCACGTCACCAAGTGTTACTGCAGTGCTGGATGTACGACCAGGGTGTACTAGGCCGCTGGTGCTTGCCAGTTCACCAGAAGGATGAGCGGCACTAATACCTCTCTGCTCCATACGAGAGCCCTGCGGTTCTTGCACCTCAACAACAGCAGAAGAATGGGGTCGAGTACGCCTGACCTTGGCAGGGACCTCAACTTCATTGCCAGAGCTATCTGTCATGGAACCGCTGTCATCTACAGGATCGTATTCTGAGCCTGAATCTGACAGATGAGTGACCTCCTCTTCACTATCTGTCATGCTCAGAAACGTGTAGGCCTCTTCACTAGTGTACCTTCGATTTGCCATTTTGGGCTCTACATTTACTGGTACAACTAGTAAGATTCACAGGTAAAAAAGCACCTGACTGTCAGCAACTGTATCAAACGCTACCAAAAAAACTGTTAGCGATCGCAGGGATCAGGCCTGACTCTGCGAATGCTGCAGTTATGTGTTTAGTGTTTTGTAACTGACAGTGATCGATCGATACTGCACTTGGGTGGGCTGGGCTGGGCTGGGCGGAGAGGCAAAACGCAGGTGCTAGCAGGTATCTGGGCTGATCCCACTAACAATGCGTTTTTTGGAACCCTAAACTGCTGAGGACGCTAGTATAGATCTGTTTAGATCAGATATTGATCTGTTCAGATACTATACCACTAAGGGAGGTGTATGCTGCGTGCGTGGGTGTTAGCGCTACTGGCACTAACGTGACGCTGCCTGGGGCGACGCAGACCCTATCTGACACTAAACCTAATTGATATCACCCGCTGGGCGATTGGGTAATAAATGGTGGGTGCTTTGACACTATAAAAAGCAAAATAACTAACCAGCGTCACCCGTAACACTTATACAGTGATAAATGGTGAAAGGGTTAACTAGGGGGCAATCAGGGGGTTAAAACCTTTATTAGGTAATATATGGAGGGACCTGATGCTATAAAAACCTGGCGGTGAACCTAAATAACTAACTGGCTACCTAGCGTCACCAGCAACACTAGTACGGCGATCAGAAAAAAGATTTCTTAGTGACACTGGCGGTAGGGGGTGAAAGGGTTACCTGGGGGGCGATCAAGGGGTTAAACCTTTATTAGGGGGGGTTAGGGGGTACCCTGGACCTAAAGGGGCCTAAAGCTAACTGCCCTGACACTTTTTACTGTCACAAATGACACTGCATGCAGTGATCAGTAAAAAAATGACCACTGCAATCAGTGACACTGTGACTGGGGGTGCAGGGGGTGATCTGGGAGGTGATTTGTGTGCCTACGTGTACTGGTGTCAGTGTACTGTTGGTGCATTTACTTGATGTCTTCTCTCCTCTGTGCTCCGGACTAAAAGACCGCCGCGAGGAGAGATGACATCACTTCCTCCTGCCTGTGTTTACATTTGACAGGCAGGGGAAGCTTCTCATTCGTCAGGAGCGATCGTGAGGGGAGGTGGCGGGCGACTACATGACCCTCCAGATTGCTCCACAGTTTCCTGACATTTCTGGCCATGCAACTGCCCACTCAATTTTTAAGCGGTAACTATATCACCATACCATACTTGTACTGTGATGTATGATTATATATTTTTCCAATATTTGAAGTTATTTTATATGTCTCTTAGAGTCAACGATCCCCCTAAAGAGGACCAGCGAATGGTCGAAACGCGTCAGATATTTACACCCACATATATTTGTTATGCAATCTTGTTTCACGTTTTGCATGTATGGTAATATTGGATTATGCAGGAATTTATCTGGCCAGACTGTTTTACGTGTTTTATTTATTGTAACCCGATTGTGTCTTTTGACAACTTTCAAATAAATATGTTTTATACTTTCAATTCGACATACTATATTGCTGTCCAAAGCTCCATGGCGGAAAACGTCCATTATCATATATACCGGGGTTTGCAGCGCTCACATCTCTATCATGTGTGTTTCCATTTTCCGATCGTGAGGGGGTGGCCAGAAATCAATGGCCGCCCCCTCATCATGGATCGCTCCTGAAGCGATACCGACTGCCGCGGGCAATGGGGGGGAGCTCGATCGAGCCCCCCACCCGCTGGAAGGCAGGGACATACCTGTACGCCAATGTGCCTGCCCGTGCCATTCTGCCGATGTACATCGGCGTGCGGCGGTCGGCAAGTGGTTAAAGTAATAACATAAGTAATCCTACTCACATTCAGTGGTGCTATGCCTGGCAAAAAGGAGAATTCACATATTAAAATCTCTCAGTTTACATATTACTCCTAATGTTTCCTCTCTGTCCTGGGTGTACATGCTTGCCACTTCCAGGTGTAGGTTGCTTTATGACGCTACTTCTGATTATTTCCGACGTGCTTTGTCACACCAACATTCTAAAGCAGTGATTCTCAACCAGGGTTCCGTGGAACCCTAGGGTTCCTCCAGAGGTTGCTAGGGGTTACTTCAGCATTGGGCAATTTTGGCCTCAGATAAGTTCCCACTGACACCATTGATCTTTTTAGCTATCTGTAAGGAGGCAATTCTTACCAATGACCACAAGTTTAAGGACCATTCTTCCCATTGACCATCACACTAATGTATCATGAGTTGTAGATTTCTGATTTTTAGCAGGGGTTCCCTGAGACCGGAGAACTATTTCAAGGGTTCCTCTGTGTTGAAAAGGTTGAGAAAGGCTGTTCTAAATAGACGCCTCTTTGGTGAAGATTCCCACACAACTTGAAGATTTTTGTATGCACATCACAATAGCACTTTATGGTGTTTATTATGCACTAATAAGGCACTATTACAATGTATGGACACTTTATAGAGGATTGATTTTTAATGAAAATACATTACATTGGATGGTCACTTTTTGCCAGGGACCACAAGATCTCCCTGCTCATCAGTGGTGGCCGCTCATGCAGGGCGCAGGGGCATCACCCCCCCTAATCCATGCGCCTGGCCCATAATCTACATGCAGGGCGTTGGACGCATGGTTTCCAAATGGTCTTTTTTTTTTTTAGACGCATTATTAGAGCCTGAGGCTCTAATTGGCTTAAAAAAGGGTGGGCTCGGGGGGGGGGGGAAGCACTGCACTGCACCCGGTGCCCACCCAGTTGTGTGAAATAAGCAAAGCGAGTGATGCGTCGATCAAGCAACGGGGGGAAACAACGTTTGATCAAGCGAGCGAGCTAATGCCGGGGGGTGGTTGATTGGCTGGCTGGGGGGCCGCCCCCCTAAGAAAATTGAGCACTAGCTGCCACTGCTGCTTACATAGGAGTACTGAGAGGCTGCTGGCCAACCCTGTATTACACCTTGCTAAAGGAGGAACAGAGTTGTCTGTAAGCAATACAGTGCCTGCATCAGTTCTTAAAGGGACATTACCTACACCTCCAATAGTTGGGCTCCAAAGAGCTGGCCAGCAGAAGGAATAGGGAAGCATACTAATGACTGCTAAACTGTTATTGTGGTATTTATTTACATCTCACCCCCCCCCCCCCCCCTGTACAGGGTTCAGGAGGGGTTGTGTTTTCTGTTTCAATATTTTTATTGAAGTATTTTCACAAAAGAGAATACAAAGGTTATAACAAAGAACGCAGATCTTCCACAGTGTAAAATACATACAGATTGGGTAACAGTCCTAAAAATGTGTTAACATAAAACAGCATAGAAAAGGCGTTCCCCAAAATGAAAAAATTTGAAACTTCACAGTCAGTATAAAATGCACTGTCCATGTGGGGCAACCCCAAGACATGTTCAAAACTCCAAGTAATGCATTAACACAACACATCCTTGGCCTACCATGCCCCAGAGGACAGAACTACTACATGTACACGAGGGGGGGAGACTTTGAGTGAAGCACATAGGTGGAACAATGAATTTGTTGAAGAAAGTACATTTTATTAAAATCACATTGGTTATACATATATCTTGGCCAAAAGGCTCCATGTAAAGACATAAGTTAACGAGAATACTTCAAGACAATTAAACAACATGTTGTAATAACATAATGCATCTAGGAGAGCCAAGGGTACTGAAAGGCTCGTTGGCTCGACGGGTTTGGCGGCTAATCGCCTCGTCAGGAGCAGATGCATTTAGTCTGAAAAAATAAAATAAAAATGAGGACCGATAACTGGTTCTTGGAACAATGGGATAAAAAACAAAATAGGGAAGTAGACATAGGGAAGTGGGGAGGGGGGAATATGGAAGAAGGGAAGGGGGTTAACCCTTCTACTTACATGTAGCAAAAATCAAGTGACCCCACCGGGAGCTGAGGGGACGAACAGCCCCTGGGAGACCAGGCGGCAAAACCAGGCCCCTAGCCCGATATGGTGCCCACACTGACACTGGCGGTGATGATAACCTGGGGATTGTCTGGAAAAAAGAAAAAATGTGGGGAATGGTGAAGGAGGAAATGGAGGGGCTAATCAAGGGCGGATCCAGAGTCTTTTCTCGGGAGGGGCACTGCCAAAAAATGTTTTTTTTTGTGGGAAATTTATCGGGGAAATGGTTGGTGTCGGCGCTTCAATCATCCCGACACCATGGTTGTTATGGTGTCAGGATGATTGAAGCGCATTATTTCTATTATTACATTGTAATATGAAATTAAATAGTTCAATGCAGAATCAGTGGGAGCCCCAAGTGTGTCACTTGCCACCGTCGCCTGCAATTAGTGGGAGCCCTGAGCGTGTCACTTGCCACACGTTGCGGATTGTCACTTGCCACGTCACCTGCCACATCTTGTGGATTGTCACTTGCCACACCTTGTGGATTGTCACTTGCCACATCACCTGCCACACCTTGCGGATTGTCACTAGCCACACCTTGCGGATTGTCACTTGCCACGTCACCTGCCACACCTTGCTGATTGTCACTTGCCTGCCACCAGATGCAGATTGTCATTTGCCATGTCACCTGACACAATTTGCGGATTGTCACTTGCCACGTCGCCTGCCACACCTTGCGGATTGTCACTAACTTGCCTGCCTTGCCCACGAACCGCGCCGCCCCCTGACAACAAACCGCGCCGCAAGCGGAGCCGCACGCTATCGCACCTGCCTGCAGAGCGGCCTGACATGACTCACTGACGTCACTCGTTGCTAGACGCCAAGCGGCCCAGGCGTTAGCAACGAGTGCAGGGAAGAGACTCCACCCACCTCCTTCTCCGCTCCTGGTATTGTGTCAGTGCGCCACGTAACTACATTAGACGAGTCTCTCTCTTGACGCAGCTGATCGGCTGATGTGAGAAACTGAGAGAGAGACTCAGAGAGGCAGCGGCAGCCGCAGAACAAGTACTGTATATACTTGAGTATAAGCCGACCCGAATATAAGCCGAGGCACCTAATTTTACCCCAAAAAACTGGGAAAACTTATTGACTCAAGTATAAGCCTAGGGTGTCCATCTGCATGCCTCACTGTGCCCATGCCTCACTTTGCCTCACTGTGCTCATGCCTCACTGTGCCCATGACTAGACTGATGTTTAAAGTGGTTGTAAACCCACTTTTTAAACAAAGACCTACAGGTAAGCCTAGATTAAGGCTTACCTGTAGGTGCATGAAATATCTCCTTAACCTACACGGTTAAGGAGATATTTGTATGTAAATGCGGCGACGCTGACGTCACCCCATTCACAAATTCGGCTAGGTCGCAACATTCGACGATGTAGCCGAATTCGACAGCTCACGCGCGCATGCGCGGAATCACATATTCGCCGCTCCGACCAATCACAGCGCCGAAGCGGCGCTGTGATTGGCTGCAGCGGCGATACCCGGAAGTAACATTCCGGCTATCGCCGCAGCGATGGATGCGGCTAGAGGAGGGACACGGACGACTTTGGGGGCCCCGATCGAAGGTAAGTGGTACATAATGAGCTAGTATGCTAGTCATACTAGCTCATTATAGCTTTGTCTTGCAAGTTAGTAAAAAAAAAAAAAAAAAGGGTTTACAACCACTTTAACATAGGAGTCTATGGAAGGAGTGCCCGGCTTTGAAAAATCGGTTCTCCCCGGCCCTAGGTCTCCCAGACACCAAACTTTTCAAACTTATAGAGGAGACATGGGGCTACATGTGTGCCAAGTTTGGGGTCCAGAAGACCTACGACCGGCCGGTACCGGGTCCGCAAATTCACTGGAGAAATTACCGTTTAACATTGGAGTCTATGGAAGGGGTGCCCGGTTTTAAAAATTCAGTGCTCCCCGGCCGTAGGTCCCCCATACACCAAACTTTGCACACTTGTAGAGAAGACATTGGGCTACATGTGTGCCATGTTTGGTGTCCAAGGGACCTACCACTGGCCTGTACCGGGTCCGCAAATTAACCAGAGAAATTACTGTTTAACATTGGAGTCTATGGCAGGGGTGCCCGGTTTAAAAAAAATCAGTGCTCCCCGGCCGTAGGTCCTCCAGACACCAAACTTTGCACACTTGTAGAGGAGACATGGGGCTACATGTGTGCCACGTTTGGAATCCAGGAGACCAACGGCCGGCCGGTACCGGGTCCCCAAAGTTCGGGAGATCAGGCGCAAAAAGCAAGTGAGTGTGACAGATGGTCTGGGGGGGGGGCAATTGCCCTGTTGCCCCCCCCTGGATCCGCCCCTGGGGCTAATGGTAATAAACATAGGGATAGAGAAGTGAAGGAGAGTGAAAATAGCTAGAAGTGAAAAGCTGAAAAGAGTGAGAGAATGAGAAAAAGTGAGGAGAAAATGGTGAAAATAGAAAAAGTGAAAATGAGAATGGGGTACAAGGTGAGGCTGGAAGACAAAAAGAGGGAATGGAAAGGGAGGGAGCAAGAGGCACCGACTGGGGTCACTGTGTTAACGTAGTATGTGTGAGTGAAAAAATCCATGATGTGGTGAAAATTAGAAAAAGTGAAAATAAGAATGGGACACAAGTTGAGGATGGAGGACAAGAAAAGGGATGGGAAAGGGGGGAGCGTGAGGCTCCGACTGGGGTCACTGTGTTTACCTGGTATATGTGAGTGAAAAAATCCATGATATGTGCGGGGAGCACAACTGGCGCCAGCGACCAGCCAGGACGCCCATAACACGCGGGGAGCCGGGAGGGAGGCCCAAGCGAACCTAGGGATACATTCATTGTTCCACCTATGTGCTTCACTCAAAGTCTCAAACTTCTCCACCCCTCGTGTACACATTGACTAGGGAAGGAGACATTTATCTAGGGTGTCTCATATAAAGTCCCGCAGTTCCCTTTCCCCCAATTTCCCCCTCTTTACTAGAACTACTACATATTGCTCTTCCGAGCTTAAGGTCAGCCCATGGACCACAATAGCTTAGAAATACGTCTGTTATAAACTGTATGCATTCAAAGAAGGGGACCTTTACCTCCAGGGAAAGGAGGCCGCACCCCTCGTCACACAAAAACAGGCCTTAACCCTGAGTTAGCAGTGGCTTCTCGAAATTTTGAAGAAATAGGCAAGAAGACCTAAGAGATATAACATCAAAGACTGAGAAGAGAAAAGGAAAAGAGGGGGAATGTTGAGGGAAAGTAGGGTATGACCTCGCACTCTGAATCCCACCGTCCTGAAACTACCTTAATCAGGTATAGATCTGGGATCACCAGTCAGGTACTTGACCAATAGATCCCACACTTTCTCAAACATCCGGATTTTATCATTCAAGATCGCTGACATGTGCTCGTTAATCATAATCTAGGAAAGTTTGAGTTGGAGCTGTTCAAGTGGTAAAACAGCCAACTTCCAAGATTTTACAATTATTATTTTTGCTGATATGAATATGAAGGCTATGAGGTCTCGAAGCTGGCTCCACCTTGCAGCTCAGCAGGGCTTGTCTTGGGGAATTGGGAAGGTTTACTTGCGTGAGAATGTAGATGAGGTTGTACACCCTAATCCAGAAATGTCTCACCTTAGGACACTGCCACCATATATGGTACATCGTCCTTTCGTGTCCCTAGGCTGCCAACCTAGCTGGTATCATATACCATCTCAGTACCACTTTATAATTCGCTTAGATAATAGATGTATTAATGAGAGACCTCAAGGCCTCCTGGGCTATGGAGAACCACTCGTCTAGCTCAACAGTGTCCTGATGGTCCAGCTCCCATTTTTTCACGTAATTCTGTTTAACAGAGGTATTATTCAGGATAGTATAGATTTCTGAAATGTGCCCCCTGATTTTATCGAAATTCTGACACAGATATTCCATAGAAGACATGGTTACTATGTCTAGTTACATGATAATGTATTCAAGAAATGTGTTATCTGAGCATAACGAAATAATTCAGAGCCCGGCAGTTGAGGTTTCTCTATTAGAACCTTTTTTTGTCAATATCCCCCTGTGGTCACATAAATCGGCTATGCACAGAAAGCCCTTATTAGACCACTAGTCAAAAGTTCTGAGGGTGAGGCCCAGGGTTATTTCCAAGAAGAGGGGCCAAAGGGGTGTGCTGGAATTTAAATTGTTGAGATTTAGATAGTCTATCCCAAATTTCCATTAAGAAAGAAAGTGATGGTTATAAAATTGGAGGCCGTTCCTTAAGTGACAACCATAGGATATGAGAGATCAGTTTATCCAGACATGCGTACGCCTCCACTTGCATCCAAATTGGATGGGGATGAGTGGAATGAAATTTGGCTAGCTGGGCCAACTTTGCCACGTAAATATATTTAAGCAAATCTGGTACCCCCAGCCCACCTCCCCTCTTGGGAGTGAATAAGGTGCCCTTGTTCACCCTAGGCCTCTTGTCGCCCCAAATAAATGATAAAGGTTTCTTTTGAAATGTTCACGAATCAGATCAGACTAGTGCCACCTGCAAAGTGCAAAATAAGTACAAGACTTTGGAAGGATGTTCATCTTCAAAGAGTGTAGTCTGTCAGACCACGATGGAGGGTGGAGCAACCATCTAGCCATGTCAGATGTTTAAATAGTGTAGGATGATTCTGGGAATATAAAGTGAGCAAGGAAGGAGTGAGATTAATGCCCAAATACGGGAGGGCCTCAGAGTGCCAAACAAAATGATAAGACTGTTTAAGATCTGAGAGTGTGCTTTCCTCTAGGGCAGTGGTTCTTAACTCCAGTCCTCAGGGCCCACCAACAGGCCAGGTTTGCAAGATAACTGAAATGCATCACAGGTGATATAATTTGCTGCTCAGGAATTGCAGTATTCTAGTCTGCATCTCACCAAGGTAATACTTAAAATCTGGCCTGTTAGTGGGTCCTGAGGACTGGAGTTGAGAACCACTGCTCTAGGGAGATAGTCATGACCTGAGACTTGTCATGATTTATTCTAAGACCTGAAATCGTTGAAAAAGTATTGCGTAGAGGTTGGGGAGAGTAGTGATAAGCGATGAAACCATTATCAAGATGTCATCTGCAAAGAGGACACATTTATGCTCCCTATTTCCACATTCTACACCCCGAATATTAACACAATTGTGAATTTTAACTGCAAGCGGTTCCAGGGCCAGGAAAAATAATAATGGAGATAGTGGACAGCCCTGGCGAGTAAATCTCTGGATAGAAAGGGGGCTCGAGAAATTTCCCTTTATCATTAAAGACGCAGTAGGGGAGCTACATAAAACTAAGAGTACTGATAACAATCGCGACCCAAATCCAAAGTGAGATAGTATATAAAAGAGATATTCCCAAGACAAGGAATCAAAAGCATTGTGTATATCCAAGGATAATAACATTCTCCACCTAGGTCCCCTCCCATCCCAGTCAGACTACATCGCCGAAATGATGTCTATGACCCTTCTAGTTTGATCTGATGCTTGAGGGGTTGTGTTTTATTACAATTATTGTTGCTGCAGCATATTACTCCTGTAGCGGGTGGTTACATTTAGGGGGAAGCAGTGGTAACTAGGCTCAGATGCACTAATTGTTAGGTCTCATGGACCATTTCTATCCCTGGGAGATGGTACTGGTGTGTAAGTTCACTGGGGCCTATGGGTGGCGCTGTTGCCATGGGCCCGGGTTGAACTGCAGTACAAGGTTGTGTCCTTTTTGTCCCCTCTCGGCAGCAGTGCAGCGGGGCGGGGAACATGCTGTGCCTGTTGGGAGAGGATATAAAAGGGGCGGCCATCTTCCAGAGGGGTCGTCGGTTCCGCACTCAGGCACCTTAGGCCTGGGTGCGTGTGTGTCGCCTCCGGGTGCCCTAGGCCCGGAGGCCTGGTCTGGTTGTCTCTAGGTGCCCTAGGCCCAGAGATGAAGCTGCTGTTCCATCTCAGACACCTGTAGTCTGGGGTGAGGTACTTTGGAGAAAGGCCCGGAACGCCCAGCAGCCTTCGGCTGGGATCCGCCGGGGACCGAGACTCCCAGGGATTTGCCTTGCGAGGGGACCCGTATACACGTGGGGGCTCGTCCGGGATGTGTTTGCGGTCACGGAGTGAAAACCCCCCCAGAAGCTGAACTTTTTTTCCCCGGTGAAGTTCCGTGGAGGTCGGCCATGTTTGGAACTGTGCCACGAGGAGAACCCTGACTGCGTAGTTCGTGGGCGGGTCTATTCAGAAAAGCCTGCGAGCGATGTAGGAGATGGGAGGAGTCTGACCATGTATGAAGTTGCACGTGGGGACTTTGGCGCGAAACGGTCAGTGCGCGATGGAGCAGCAGATGGTCAGCATGTCGTCTCATGCATCATGGGTTCCAGCTTCTACAACCGTGAAAATTACTTAATTCGCTGCTTCGATTACGGATACAGGGATTCGGCTCAAGCCCCGGGGAAGATTTGCCCTCTATGTGTGCAAGGACATGGAGGCCCTCGGTGTGATTTGTCCCGGCTGCTCGGGACTGGTGGTTCACCTGAAGCCATTCAGGCGATGCGAGAGCTGTAAGGAGTTTCTGTTCGAGGTGGAGCAACCTACAGAGAGGCCTCGGGCCTTCCACCTCAATTGCCTTACAGGCACCACCACTCTGAAAGAAGGAATCGACGCTTGTACAGCCACCCCTGCACGCACTGATGAGACTTCGGAGGAAGTCACAGAGGAGATCGCTGTAGCGAGTGAAAAACCGGAGGATGCTGCCTCGGTAACGACAGAGTCTTTTCTCCCACCGCCCAAGAGGAAGATGGGTCTTGTAAAGGCTTCCCGCGGCCTTGGTGGAGCAACACCCCAGCGCTTACCCGGACTGGATGTCTCTAAAGGGAAAAGTCCCAGACGTCCGAGTCCTTCTTCAAGCCGAGGTAAGCCAGGGGGAGAGACTTTGTTACAGGCCCCTAGCCCTGGGGATTCACTTGCTAGTGAGTTGGTCAGAGGGGGTGAATCGTCCTTCACCAGGAATTACTTCCCTGCGGAGGAGTACGATACCTCTGACCTAGAGTCCGTCTCAGATGCGGGTGATGATGCCGTGATTGACGAACTGTTTGAGAGAAAGGGATGGGGTAAGATGCCCCTGTCCTTGTTCCGTAGGCCTAGGAACCCGCCCATGTCTACTGGGGAAAGTACACCCCGGGTGGTGGCCACTGAGCCTGAGGAGGGATTTGTCCCCTTGCCTGTCCTTCCACCGTCGGGAGCACCTGCTTCCGCCACTACCACTACTGCTAGACTGGTGTCACTGCGGGCCCCTGCAACTGGCCCAGAGGCAGTTAAAGTGCCTCAACACCCGGATGCTGTTGTTTTGCCTGGCGCAGGAGACCGCGCCACTATGCCACCATTGTCCCGCTTACAGAGACTCTTTAACCAGAAGGTTGCCAGTGAATATGGGTGGGAGTACCTGTACCTACCCAAAGAACTTTTGTTTGAGGTTGAGGCCTGTAGAGATCGGTGGTACTCGGAGTTTGTGTGGACACACATTAAGGTACCCCAAGCCGGAAGGTACTTTTCATGTTCACCTGCCGCCACTCTGCGGTTCAAAGATTGCAAAGCTGCTTGGATGTTAGGTCGGCACATTCATGCGGACAAAGTGCTTATCTGCAGAAAGGATAAGGACGATGTGGAGTATCACATAGATACCTTCGATAGACATTGGAAGCCGTTGGTATTGCCCGATCCACATTACTATTTGTGAGAGACCAGACTCTTGTGTTTGCGCTTGAACTTTTTTTTCTCTTCAGGAACTTTGCCCCATGTTAAAGGTATTTTACTCTTTGGAGGAGCGGGATCTGTTGCTGTTGTTGTTCTCCCTTCTCTTCTCACCACAAAGATAACCAGGACTTTGGGGTTGTAGTTAGTTGAGGGCCACAGTTCACAGAGAAGAGAATTTCCTTGTCATGAACAGGTGTTCTGACCGCAGCACTACCACTAGGTGGCGGTGTTGCGCAACGGTTACATTGAAAAGCCTTACATTGCACTTACTGTTAGAGCGAGCAGGTTTTTCTCTAGGGAGGAACTTGTTCATTCTAAATTACATATTGTTGGATTATGTGTTTTCTTCTTCCTCTGCAGGTGAACGACAAGCAAGACTGCTGAGTATGGGGTGGGTCTTAGCGAGTTCTGCGGGAGGGAATTGTAAATTTTACTGTGAAATTTGAGTGATCTTAAAATGTTTTATATACATGTACACCCTCATTCCCATCTGTGTTTTTCCTCTCCCATGTTAGGTTCCAGCACAAACGAACGAAATTTTAAATTGTCATTTTTTTTTAGTTTGTCTCTGGATCTGGCTTTAGGTTGAGGAGGCATAAATTGGTTTCAGACACTGGGGACCAGTGTTCACAAGTGGGGGTTTGTGTAGCGGGTGGTTACATTTAGGGGGAAGCATCTGAGTGGTAACTAGGCTCAGATGCACTAATTGTTAGGTCTCATGGACCATTTCTATCCCTGGGAGATGGTACTGGTGTGTAAGTTCACTGGGGCCTATGGGTGGCGCTGTTGCCATGGGCCCGGGTTGAACTGCAGTACAAGGTTGTGTCCTTTTTGTCCCCTCTCGGCAGCAGTGCGGCGGGGCGGGGAACCTGCTGTGCCTGTTGGGAGAAGATATAAAAGGGGGCGGCCATCTTCCAGAGAGGTCGTCGGTTCCGCGCTCAGGCACCTTAGGCCTGGGTGCGTGTGTGTCGCCTCCGGGTGCCCTAGGCCCGGAAACCTGGTCGGGTTATCTCTGGGTGCCCTAGGCCCAGAGACGGAGCTGCTGTTCCATCTCAGACACCTTCAGTCTGGGATAAGGTACTTTGGAGAAAGGCCCGGAGCCCAGCAGACTTCGGCTGGGATCCGCCGGGAACCGAGACTCCCAGGGATCTGCCTTGCAAAGGAACCCATATCCAGGACGAGGAGGCCAGGGAGGTGACCCTTTCTGAAGACCCAGCGCAAAGTCGTGGTGACAGATGGGGCCTCTGGTAACTCTCCGGAGGGATGTTCTTGTCCTATAAGGGCTAATTCACTAACGGAAGGAAGTGCGTGTTCTTTAAATCACAGTGGCAGTGATACTACGCACCCAAGGTCAGTAGCAGTGACTTTCATATTTATTCACCCGGTCAGTGGCAATGACCAACCTCATGGTCTGTGGCAGAGACCGTGTGCCAAGCCTGATCGTGCTGATCAGAGCAGGAGAAACCCAAATTCAAGTTTGTGCCTGGACCTCCACCCACCTTATCTGACCTGTGTTTGTCCCACCCCGTCTGCTCTTAAAGAGACTGTTTATTGTGCAAGAAGGAATAAATAAGTGTTGGACCTTTCACTTGGTGTGGACAGTTGCTTACTGGGGAGAATTAAAGACTTGTTTCTGACTACTGCAGAAACTAGGTCAGCACTGGAGGCTTTTTGACACCGGCTGCAAGCAGACCCGAGAAACTAACACCGCTCAACCTCCCTATTCAGGAAGGGTACGGGCTTGTGGTGCGGTGTGCCTCATTCTTTTCCTGCGGAGGAGCCAAGCAGAAGAAAAGCAGGTAAAGATTGGGGTTGGTGCGCTACACTCCTATTGCTTAATTATTGCAGTATATTTATCTTACTGTTTAACCACTGCAGTATGATTCCCCTAACATTTATTCATTATAGTGCCCGGTAGTAGGAATGAGGAGGAGAGCCTCGTAAGATTCTATGATATTTCTGCTTTATACAAGACGATTATTATGTGAGTGGGCAATTGTTAATTTTAAATAAATACATTTCTATATACAATTTTGCTGGAGAAACTCCAGAGAATATCCTGTGCTTTTCATCAAAGAAGCTGTTAAGAGACCAAACGCAGCAGCGTTTCCTCGCCAGGAACATCTAAGTTAATTCAGCTTAAAGGCACGACTAGACCCATTGGGGTTGCTCCCTAAGGTGAGCGGGTAATTCACCTGGTGAAGGTGGTGTACATTGGGTTACAGTGTTGGCCAGCACCACAGAGGAAAAAGATTTGGGGGTACTTATTTCAGATGATTGAAAAATTTGCAAAAACTGTGGCTAGGCAGGGGGAAAAGCAAATAGAATTCTAGGATGCATTACTTTAGAGGTCACCAGTAGGAGGAAAGAGGTCCTGATTCCCCTATATAGATTATGTAGCGGCCTCCTCACTCCCCTCTTTCTCTCGTCTCGTCTTTCTCTTGTCTAGGGGCATCTTAAAGGGGAGGGAGCGGGGACACCATGCCTGGCTTCCACCACATGTGTCAGTGCGGTATAAGCAACGTTCTTGTATTACCTTCGGGTCAGTGCTGTGCACCTGGATCCTCCCTTCAAGAGTCACCTTGAACAATGTCTGTCAGGAAATGAGCTCCACACCATTAAAGTTCAACACTCCTTTATTCTTCTGCGAATGAACACCATCAGTTGAACTCCCTTGATAGAAACAGAACAGGAAAGGAGGTGTGGATGTGAATAGGCCCAGACACAATGTAGTTCTCCACTTTCCTTCCTGAAAGTGGGTTGCGGTCTCTGCACGAGGAAGAATTTCCTTCCAGGCGGTCTCCGACGAGAGACTCACTTGTCACCGGCAATATGCTGCACCGGGTCTTCAAATGAGGAGCTCCCCCCGGTCCATTGCGCCTTCCGGATTCGGGTACCCACTCCCGGGGTTCCCTAGGATCTTCTTCCCTCGTGGAACTCAGTGTCGGGCACTGAGCTCCGGACCTCCATCCGAGTACCTCACCCCAGGCTAAAGGTACCTGGGATGGAACACGACCTCTGATGGTCCTCTAGGCCTAGGCCACCCAGAGGACCGTCACGAACCACTGTCCACAAGCTGAAGGTGCCTGGGACTCGACCCCGTGACAAAGATGGCCGGCCCCTTTATACCCTCTCCCAGCAAGCACGGCGGGTTCCCCGCCCCATCATACCGCTGCCGAGGGAGGACAAAAAGAAGGCACAGCACACAGCAATGATTCAACCCCAGCCCAGGGCGACAGCGCCACCCACCGGGCTGCAGGGAATTACACATCACTGATGTCTCTGCCAAGTTCAAATTTACACCCGGGAAAGTACATACCCACTACAATTATACTGTAGATCTTTAGTTAGACCTTATTTAGAATACTGTGTCCAGTTCTAGAAAAAGCAAAAAGATATTGATAAGATAGAATGGGTCCAGAGAAGGGTAACAAAAATGGTGAAAGGTCTGAGGGACAAAATATATGAAGAGAGACTTCAGGAACTTAACCACTTAAAGACAGAGCCCCCTTTTTGAGATTTGGTGTTTACAAGTTAAAAACTGTTTTTTTTTTGCTAGAAAATTACTTAGAACCCCGATACACATTATATATATTTTTTTCTAACACCCTAGAGAATAAAATAGCGGTTGTTGCAATACTTTTTGTCACACCGTATTTGTGCAGCGGTCTTACAAGCGCACTTTTTTGGGAAAAAAAATACAATTTTTTTAATAAAAAAATAAGACAACAGTAACGTTAGCCCAATTTTTTTTTCTATTGTGAAAGATAATGTTACGCCGATTAAATTGATACCCAACATGTCACGCTTCAAAGTTGCACCCGCTTGTGGAATAGCAACAAACTTTTACACTTAAAAATCTCCATAGGCGACGTTTAAAAAAATTCTACAGGTTGCATATTTTTAACCACTTAACGACTGCCCACTGTAATTATACGTCGGCAGAATGGCACGGACAGGCACAATCACGTGCCGGTGCGTGACTGCCTTCGTATAGTTAGGGGGTCCTGCTGGACCCCCCTTCTATACAGTGAGCGGTGGTTATTTGTTCGGGAGCGATCCGTGATGAGGGGACGGCCGTTCGATTCCGGCCACCCCCACGCGATCGCTCCCGGCGAATGAAAACCTTCCTCTGCCTGTGTAATGTAAACACAGGCAGAGGAAGTGATGTCATCTCTCCTCGTGGCGGTCTTTTCGATCCGTCGCAAGGAGAGAAGACATCTCACAGTAAGTGCACCAACAGCCCACTGACACCAGTACACGTAGGCACACTTTTCACCCCCCAGTCACCCCCAGATCACCCCCCAGATCACCCCCAGTACCCCCAGTCACAGTGCACCGTTTGCAGTGGTCATTTTTTTACTGATCACTGCAATCAGTGTCATTTGTGACAGTAAAAAGTTGCAGGGCAGTTAGGTTTAGGCCCCTTTAGGTCCAGGGTAGCCCCCTAACCCCCCCTAATAAAGGTTTAACCCATTGATCGCCCCCCAGGTAACCCTTTCACCCCCTAACGCCAGCGTCACTAAGCGATCGTATTTCCGATCGCTGTATTTAGTGCCGGTGGTGCCCTAGATAGCCAGTTATTTATTTTTAGTTTTGCCGCAGGTTTTTATAGCGTCAGGTACCCCCATATATTATTTTAACCCCCTGATTGCCCCTAGAGTTAACCCTTTCACCAGTGATCACCGTATAAGTTTTACTGGTGACACTGGTTAGCCAGTTAGTTATTTAGTTATTTAGGTTACCCGTCAGGTTTTTATATAGCGTCAGGTACCCCCATATATAACCTAATAAAGGTTTTAACCCCCTGATTGCCCCTAGTTAACCCTTTCACCAGTGATCACCATATAAGTTTTACGGGTGACGCTGGTTGGTTAGTTTGCTTTTTATAGCATCAGGGCACCCGCTGTATATAACCCAATAAAGGTTTAACCCCCTAATCGCCTGGCGGCTGATATCAATTCGGTTTTAGCGCCAGAGAGGGTCTGCGTCGCCACAGGCAGCGTTAGGTTAGTTCCAGTAATGCTAACACCCACGCGCAAAGCATACACCTCCCTTAGTGGTATAGTATCTGAACAGATCAATATCTGATCTGATCAGATCTATACTAGCGTCCCCAGCGGTTTAGGGTTCCCAAAAACGCAGTGTTAGCGGGATTAGCCCAGATACCTGCTAGCACCTGCGTTTAGTCCCTCCGCCCAGCCCAGCCCAGCCCAGCCCACCCAAGTGCAGTATCGATCGATCACTGTCACTTACCAAACACAACACACATAACTGCAGCGTTCGCAGAGACAGTCCTGATCCCTGCAATCGCTAACAGTTTTTTTTTGAAGCGTTTGATACATTTGCTGACAGTCAGGTGCTTTTTTACCTGTGAATCTTACTAGTATACCCCTAAAATGGCAAGACGAAGGTACACTAGTAAAGAGGCCTACGAGATTCTGAGCATGACAGATAGTGAAGAGGAGGTCACGCATCTGTCAGATTCAGGCTCAGAATATCTTCCCGTAGAAGACAGTGAAGTCAGCGGCTCCATGTCAGATAGCTCTGACGACGAAGATGAGGTCCCTGCTAAGGTCAGGCGTGCCCGATCCCGATCTTCTGAGGTTGTTGAGGAGCAAGAACCGCAGGTCTCTCGATTCATGGAGCAGAGTAGTACTAGCGCCGCTATTCCTTCTGGTGAATTGGCAAGCACCAGCGGCCTAGTACAGCCTGGGCGTACATCCAGCACTGCAGTATCACGTGGTGACGTGGCGAGTCCCATAAATGCAGTTCAAGCTGGCGAGGTGGCAAGCACAAGTAGTGTCCCGCTGCCACCAAGAAGACAAAGGCAGGCCCGTCGTGCCCATAGTGCCCTTCCTGCAGAATTCGCCTATCCTGATTGGGTCCCCACCACTTCTGCAGAACCCGTACTTCCCCCATTCACTGCCCAACCCGGTATTCAGGTGGAAACAGGTGATTTTATGCCAATTGATTTTTATTCGCTGTTTTTCACGGAAGATCTCTATAGATCTATTGTGGACGAGATTAATTTATATGCTGGTCAATTCATCCCTGCTAGTCCCCAGTTGCCTTCCATTGCCAAAGATTGGAAACCAATTACGGTTTCCGAATTTAAGACCTTTCTGGGCCTTTCCCTCAACATGGGCACACATAAATTCCCGTCATTGCGTGCTTATTGGTCCACGCACCCAATTGACCACATGCCCATGTTCTCTGCCTCCATGCCCAGGAAACGATAATGAACTTTGTCGTCCACGTGGAGACCCTGAATACGACCGGCTCTACAAAATTCGGCCCCTCATAAACCACTTCAACGAACGTTTTGCAGCCTTATTTATTCCCGATCAAGTTGTCTGCGTTGATGAGTCCCTGATTAAATTTTCTGGCCGCTTGTCTTTCAAGCAGTACCTTCCCAGCAAGCGTGCCAGATACGGGGTCAAGCTCTATAAGTTCTGTGACAGGGCAACAGGCTATGTATGGAGCTTTACGGTTTATGAGGGAAAAGATAGTCAGGTTGAGCCGGTCAACTGCCCGGATTACATAGGGAGCGCTGGCAAGATAGTGTGGAACTTGGTGTCACCCTTATTCGCAAAGGGGTACCACTTGTATGTGGACAATTATTACACAAGCGTTTTCTCTCTATTGTTCTGCTCTTTTTCACTGTATTCTATTCTGTAATGTTTTATCATGCTTGCTTTTCAGGTATGTATGTATGTAATTTTTTGTTTTCAGGTGTGCCATTCAGCTGCAGCGCGGATTTATTTATCTTGACAGCAACAGCGTTTGCTCCCACGATACATAAAGCCGTGACTCCAGTGCTGTAGGAGGTGATTTCACCACCACAGTTAAAAAAAAGAGCATATATGCCGAAGCATGGGGGCAGCAGGGGCGGAGGAGCGATTTTGCTCCTAATGCCGCAGACATACGGTCGAAATTCCGACGGAGGCTTGCCCGTGGAAAAGTAAGACCATGTGTACGCGGCATAACCTTTTATGCCACGTACATACGGTCGAAATTCCGACAGAGGCTTGCCCGTGGAAAAGTACGACCGTGTGTACGCGGTGTGACAGCAGGAAGGTAAAGTCACCTGGTTGCATCCAGGGGGGTAGATATATTTCTCCCAGATTCAGGCTTTATGCCGACTTATACAACTAGGGAGTTGATGAAGCCCAGCTGAGGCTAGTGGGCTCATGGATGACTCATACCTCTAGGGAGAGTGTGGGGCGTCGTGCAGACAGGGAGTTGATGAGACCAGCTGAAGCTTGTCAGCTCATTTAGGCCTCTATAAGAACTCCCAGCTTCATTAGATGTTAGCTCATGCCTGGACCCAGACCTGTGTGGACTGTCTAGGGAGAGTGAACCCCTGTGCGGTGAGAAAAAGCCTGTGTGGCTATTTGTTTGGACATTTACTAAACCAGGGACTTAGGGACTAGGACAGCACCAGGCTGATCCCAGTTGTTAGTTTAGGAAACCTGCATGTTTAGTCAGAGGTCAAACTGACCAGGATTTATTTTGTTTATGTTTCTTTTTGGCTTTGCTGTGTTTTTGTCACTGTACATAGAGAAATAAACCGCACCTTTTGATTTTGAAAACCACAACCTCCGTCTGCTGGCCCTGTTTTTGTGTGGGGAGCCCAACCAGGGGGTCACACACACCCGCTACCGAGTTAACCCCCTCACAGTTGGTGGAGAACCAGTGGCAGTTTTTTTTTAAGCCAGCATGGAGGAGATACTGAAACAGCTGGCTCTAGCAAATGCCAATCAACAGCAGACAAATGCAGGTTTGCAAAGGAGCCTTGCAGCCCAGCAGCAAGCTCATCAACAAGCCCAGCAGCAATCTGAGGCCCGCTTCATAGACCTGTTACAGAAGCAAGAGCAGAGACTACAACAAATGGAAGCAGTAATGCAGCAACGTCCGCAGACCAGTGAGGAAAGCCGTCCCACTAATACCGCATCCTTTGGGGTGAGTCGTTTATTGACAAAAATGACTGGAGAGGATGATCCAGAGGTATTTTTGACCACATTTGAAAGGACTGCTGAAAGAGAAAAGTGGCCTGAGGAGCAGTGGGCTGGACTGGTGGCTCCTCTGTTAACTGGTGAATCGCAGAAGGCTTACTATGACCTAGAGCCTGACCAAGCAAAAGACTATGTGATGCTAAAAGCTGAAATATTGGCAAGGCTGGGTGTCACCCTGGCTGTCCGGGCTCAGCGTGTGCATAACTGGACTTTCCAGCTTGGAAAACCCCCCAGGTCTCAAATGTATGATCTCATTCACCTGAGCAGGAAGTGGCTACAGCCAGAGACTTTGTCCGCACCAGAGATTGTGGAACGTGTTGTAATGGATCGGTTTTTGAGAGCTCTTCCTACTGCCATCCAAAAGTGGGTAAGCCATGGAGACCCAGAGACGGCCGGTGGTCTTGTGGATCGTGTAGAGAAATACTTGGCTACAGAGAACCTGACGGCCTCTTCCAGAGACTCTCGGACTTTCCACCCTAAGACCAGACCATCCCCAGGGGCGGATAAGAGGATTCCAAGGGGTGAGGGTGGAGAGAGTGAGAGGGTGGGAGCTCTACCCAAAGTTTGGCGAGAACAGCCTGGGAAGTCAGGGGCTCAAGAGGCAGCCAAATGGATTGTTTGCTACCGCTGCCGGCAAGCGGGACATATTGCAGCAAATTGCCCGGTTGTGGAGGAACCCATGCAATGTGACTTTCTGATGGACAGACGTCAGTCGCTGTGTGCGACAGTCGCATGCACTGCCATTCGGGGAACTGAGAAACATTTATGCAAAATGTGTATTAATGGTAGAAATGTTGTGGTATTACTGGATTCAGGTAGCCTTGTGACCCTGATAAAGGCTGAATTAGTTAAAACAGAGGTTTCTGGGAATAGCAAGGTAGCTGTTATTTGTGTGCATGGGGACACCCGAGAGTATCCAGTGACTACAGTGTGTTTCGAGACCCCCAAAGGTACCCTCTCTCATCCAGTGGGGTTAGTATCTCAATTACCGCATGATGCCATTGTGGGAAGGGATTTTCCGAAGTTCTGGGAACTGTGGGATGATCCTGAGCCCCCCACTGGTGCCCCTATGTACCAGGAATGTGATAGCCAGAACTCCTCTGAGAGTGGTGAGGACTCTCCAGAATTTCCCTTGTCAGTATTGGCAGGGGAGACTCAAGAAACTGGAGAGGAGCCCACCTCCTCAGACGAAAACCTACCGTCTGTGGAGTTTTCTGATCTGGAGGTTCACAGGGAAAATTTTGCCACAGAACAGTTAAAAGACCCCGCCCTAATAAAGGCACGGGAAAACGTAGTGGAAATAGATGGCGAGTTAGTGAACCCAGATAATACCTGCACTTACCCATACTTCAGCGTAGAGAAGGACCTACTGTATCGGGTGGCAAAAAGGGCAGAAGAAACCGTTGAGCAGCTTGTGGTGCCCAAACCTTACAGGAAGTTGGTGTTGGAGTTGGCCCATGGGCACATTCTTGGAGGTCATCTGGGGACAGAGAAAACCCGAGAGAGGGTATTACAGAGATTCTATTGGCCTGGGGTGATGAAGGACATAGAAAATTATTGTTCCTCCTGCCCTGTGTGTCAGAGGTCGGCCCCGATGCCACATTTCCGTAGCCCGCTGGTCCCTCTACCCATCATTGAGGTCCCGTTTGAGAGAATCGAAATGGATTTGGTAGGTCCTATAATCAAGTCCGCTAGGGGGCACCAGTACATATTGGTTATAATGGACTATGCCACCCGTTATCCAGAAGCGATCCCTCTCAGAAATACCTCGGCCAAAACCATAGCCAAAGAGCTATCTCTTGTTTTTAGCCGGGTGGGTATTTGTAAAGAACTGCTTACGGACCAAGGTACACCCTTTATGTCCCGGGTTATGAAAGAGCTGTGTAAATTGCTCAAAGTGACGCAATTGCGTACATCTGTGTATCACCCCCAAACCGATGGGCTGGTTGAAAGATTCAACAAAACCCTAAAACAAATGTTGAAGAAAGTGGTGGATAGAGATGGAAAGGATTGGGACTGTCTACTTCCTTATTTGATGTTTGCTATTAGGGAGGTGCCCCAATCCTCTACGGGATTCTCCCCCTTTGAGTTACTGTATGGGAGACACCCAAGAGGGCTGTTGGATATTGCCAAGGAAACTTGGGAAAGTGAGAGTTCTCCCCACAGGAGTGTGATTGAGCATGTCGCCCTGATGCAAGATCGAATTGCACAGGTAATGCCCATCGTGAAGGAACATTTGGCCCAAGCGCAGTTGGCACAGCAGAGAGTGTACAACCGTGGAGCAAAGACCCGTACCTTTTCCCCGGGGGATAGGATATTGGTACTTGTCCCTACGGTTGAAAGTAAATTCCTTGCCAAATGGCAAGGCCCCTACGAGATAATGGAAAAAGTGAGCGAAGTGAATTACAAGGTCAGACAACCAGGAAGGCGAAAGCCCGAACAGATATATCACGTTAATCTGTTGAAAGCCTGGAGGGATAGAGAGTCCCTAGTCGCAGAAACTTGGTCACCAGCTCAAACTGGTTGCGTGATTCCGGAGGTTGGAATAGCAGCCACCTTGTCACAACCCCAACAACAGGAGGTTAAGGAGTTTGTGCTTCGCAACAAGGAGGTGTTCTCTGAGCTGCCGGGACAAACATCTGGGGTAGAGCATGATATTATTACCCCGCCCGGTGAAAGGGTGAAGTTAAAACCCTATCGGATCCCAGAGGCCCGACGGGAGGCAATACGGGAGGAAGTACAGAAAATGCTGAACTTAGGGGTGATAGAGGAGTCCCAAAGTGATTGGTCTAGTCCCATTGTGTTGGTGCCTAAACCGGATGGGAGCTGGCGATTTTGTAACGATTTTCGTCAGTTGAACAAAGTTACAAAATTTGACACCTACCCCATGCCACGTATAGATGAGTTGATCGACCGGCTGGGAACAGCCCGATACATGACGACTCTTGACCTCACAAAAGGGTATTGGCAAATTCCCCTGGCCAAGTCGGCCAAAGAGAAAACCGCATTTGTAACCCCAGACGGGGCGTTCCAATATAAGAGAATGCCGTTCGGGTTACAGAATGCGCCGGCCACATTCCAGCGGAAAATGGACCAGATACTGAGGCCCCATCGGAAGTATGCTGCGGCTTACCTGGATGACGTAATTGTCCATAGCACAGATTGGGCCTCACATCTGCCAAAAGTGCAAGCAGTCCTAGACTCTATCCGGGAAGCGGGGTTTACGGCTAACCCCAAGAAGTGTACCATTGGGCAGGAGGAGGCCAAATATCTTGGGTACACCATTGGCAGGGGAGTGATAAAACCCCAACTCAACAAAGTCGAGGCCATCCAGAGTTGGCCACGTCCCAACAGCAAGAAGCAGGTACGAGCCTTTCTGGGAATCGCTGGGTATTATCGGCGATTCATTCCCCACTTTGCTTCTAAGGCTGTGCCCCTAACCAACCTGACGAAGGGGAAAGGGTCGGTCATGATTAAATGGACCCCCGAGGCTGAGGCAGCATTCCAATTCTTGAAACAAGCCTTATGTAGCCAGCCAGTGTTGTACTCACCCGACTTCTCTAAAGACTTTGTCGTACAAAGTGATGCGTCAGATGTGGGGTTAGGAGCAGTATTGTCCCAGGTCTGGAACGGGGAAGAGCACCCAGTCATTTACCTCAGCAGGAAGTTGAAGTCCCATGAGGTAAATTACGCCACCGTTGAAAAGGAGTGTTTAGCGGTGAAGTGGGCTCTAGATTCCCTTCGGTACTACCTGCTAGGTAGGCACTTTGACATGGTTACGGATCACGCTCCGTTAAAGTGGATGGCTCAAAACAAGGAAACAAATAGAAGAGTGAATAGGTGGTTCCTGGCCCTCCAGGAATTCAACTTCACAGTAAAGCATCGCCCTGGCGTTCAAATGGGGAATGTGGATGCTTTGTCTCGAGTACATGAATGCCTGATTGCTGGTGTTCCAACCCCAAGGTTAAAACAAGAGGGGGGGTATGTGACAGCAGGAAGGTAAAGTCACCTGGTTGCATCCAGGGGGGTAGATATATTTCTCCCAGATTCAGGCTTTATGCCGACTTATACAACTAGGGAGTTGATGAAGCCCAGCTGAGGCTAGTGGGCTCATGGATGACTCATACCTCTAGGGAGAGTGTGGGGCGTCGTGCAGACAGGGAGTTGATGAGACCAGCTGAAGCTTGTCAGCTCATTTAGGCCTCTATAAGAACTCCCAGCTTCATTAGATGTTAGCTCATGCCTGGACCCAGACCTGTGTGGACTGTCTAGGGAGAGTGAACCCCTGTGCGGTGAGAAAAAGCCTGTGTGGCTATTTGTTTGGACATTTACTAAACCAGGGACTTAGGGACTAGGACAGCACCAGGCTGATCCCAGTTGTTAGTTTAGGAAACCTGCATGTTTAGTCAGAGGTCAAACTGACCAGGATTTATTTTGTTTATGTTTCTTTTTGGCTTTGCTGTGTTTTTGTCACTGTACATAGAGAAATAAACCGCACCTTTTGATTTTGAAAACCACAACCTCCGTCTGCTGGCCCTGTTTTTGTGTGGGGAGCCCAACCAGGGGGTCACACACACCCGCTACCGAGTTAACCCCCTCACAGCGGCATAACTTTTTTGCGGGAGGATGCCCCCATGCTTCGGCATATATATATTTTAGGCACAGGTTGCGTTAAAAAAATGTTTTATCTTTTACAATTTTTTGTTTTTTGGTATTTGCTTTGCAGGTATGGTATGGTAAGGTCTTACTGTTGTACTGTAATGTTACTTTGTTTTAATGTTAACCATCATTTGCTTAGCAGGTACGCCATTCAGTTGCAGTGCGGATCTATTTATCTTGACAGCAACAGCTTTTGCTCCCACGATACATAAAGCCGTGACTCCAACGCTGTAGGAGGTGATTTCACCACCACAGTTAAAAAAAAGAGCATATATGCCGAAGCATGGGGGCAGCAGGGGCAGAGGAGCGATTTTGCTCCTAATGCCCCGTACATACGGTCGAAATTCCGACGGAGGCTTGCCCGTGGAAAAGTCAGACCGTGTGTACGCGGCATAACCTTTTATGCCGCGTACATACGGTCGAAATTCCGACGGAGGCTTGCCCGTGGAAAAGTCCGACCGTGTGTACGCGGCATAACTTTTTTGCGGGAGGATGCCCCCATGCTTCGGCATATATAAATGGTGCATGTATGCCCATCATTAGAAGTGGGTGGATGAAGGGAGGTATTCTAATG
This sequence comes from Rana muscosa, assembly GCA_029206835.1. Classification (NCBI taxonomy): domain Eukaryota; kingdom Metazoa; phylum Chordata; class Amphibia; order Anura; family Ranidae; genus Rana; species Rana muscosa. The sequence continues at coordinate 709,395,936 of CM055118.1, forward strand.
GTGGGCATACCCACCGATCAATCTCTTTTTTTCGTTCAGCCAACAGTCTGCATGAAAAAAAAGATTACAATACATGTCCAACAAGGACCAGCAACGTACTGGTATGTTGCTGGACTTTGAATGGTTATACCAGATTGATGCCTGTGGGTTTAGGTATCATCTTGGTATCATTCTTTTCAGCCAGCGGCCGGCTTTCATGTAAAAGCAATCCTAGCAGATAATTAGCCTCTAGACTGCTTTTACAAGCAGTGGGAGGGAATGCCCCCCCCGGATATAAACGGCGCCATTGGGAAAGCATTTTATCACACCGATCTTGGTGTGGTCAGATGCTTTGAGGGCAGAGGAAAGATCTAGGGTCTAACCCCCCAATTTTTTTTTTAAAAAGAGTACCTGTCACTACTAGAGGTGTGCATCTTCACTGGCCTCACAATTCGATTCGATTACGATTATCAGGTCAACGATTCGTTTCGATTCCGCGATGCATCACGATTACAGCGCAAGTGCGCATGGTTTTCATCAAAAAAATTCAAGCAGTCAGGAGATCTCCATTTTTTTTATTATATCTGTTCTTTTAAAAAAAAGACAACACTCCCTGCATGTAGCAAAGTCTAAACAAAGCAGACAACAACTTGTACATAGTACAGGAGATGGTCGGTGACTGCGGACATGCTACAGGAGATGGTCGGTGACTGCGGACATGCTACATGAGATGGTCAGTGACTGCGGACATGCTACAGGAGATGGTCAGAGAGACTGCGGACATGCTACAGGAGATGGTCAGAGAGACTGCGGACATGCTACAGGAGATGGTCAGAGAGACTGCGGACATGCTACAAGAGATGGTCAGAGAGACTGCGGACATGCTACAGGAGATGGTCAGAGAGACTGCGGACATGCTACAGGAGATGGTCAGAGAGACTGCGGACATGCTACAAGAGATGGTCAGAGAGACTGCAGACATGCTACAGGAGATGGTCAGAGAGACTGCGGACATGCTACAGGAGATGGTCAGAGAGACTGTGGACATGCTACAGGAGATGGTCAGAGAGACTGCGGACATGCTACAGGAGATGGTCGGTGACTGCGGACATGCTACAGGAGATAGTCGGTGACTGCGGACATGCTACAGGAGATGGTTGGTGACTGCGGACATGCTACAGGAGATGGTCGGTGACTGCGGACATGCTACAGGAGATAGTCGGTGACTGCGGACATGCTACAGGAGATAGTCGGTGACTGCGGACATGCTACAGGAGATGGTCAGTGACTGCGGACATGCTACAGGAGATGGTTGGTGACTGCGGACATGCTACAGGAGATAGTCGGTGACTGCGGAATGCTACAGGAGATGGTTGGTGACTGCGGACATGCTACAGGAGATAGTCGGTGACTGCGGACATGCTACAGGAGATGGTTGGTGACTGCGGACATGCTACAGAAGATCAGTAGGTAAGTATAATATCCGTTTTAAAAAAACAATAAAAAAATAAAAACAAAAAAATAATAATACTGGCACTTTAATGAACTTTTTTCACACTTCTTTACCCTATTCTAATCCCTAACCTAACTCCTAATTTCAAACTAACCTTTTCTGAAGTAGTGAGAAGAACTTTCCTGTTGTGCCGAGAATGGTTCCCTCGCCGGATTCTGTTCCCCTGGCTCTCGGGTCCTATCGGAACTCCGCCCCCCCACTCCCAGCCCTGTACATTGCCGCTCCCTCCTCCTACGAATGCTAATGCTAATGCTCCTAATACCGCCCCGCCCCGCCTCTCCAGCCCTCTGCTCATTAGCATTCGTTAAACAGTAGCCGAGGGCTGGAGAGGCGGGGCGGGGCGGTATTAGGAGCATTAGCATTCGTAGGAGGAGGGAGCGGCAATGTACAGGGCTGGGAGTGGGGGGACGGAGTTCCGATAGGACCCGAGAGCCAGGGGAACAGAATCCGGCGGGGGAACAGTGAGTGTATATGACGCGCTCATGTGACTGCCCTCTCTCCTCTCTGCTTTCACGTCTCTCCTGGCGTACGTGAGACGTGAAAGCAGAGAGCCGGGCCGGGCAATCACATGAGCTCGTCATAGGAAAAAATTAACAAATGAGGAAACGGCTCTCCCGGGAATGAAGGGGCGGGGCTAGACATCAGGGATAATCGATTAATAGGTTTCCCCGCATCGGTGCCGCATCGGTGCCGCATCGGGGACGCCCGAATCGCGATGCAACGATTAAATTCCGCACCCCTAGTCACTACCTATTGCTATCATAGGGGATATTTACATTCCCTAAGATAACAATAAAAATGGTAAAAAAAAAAAAATATGGAAGGAACAGTTTAAAAATAAAATAAAAAAGCAAAATAAATAATAAAAAAAATAAAAAAGCACCCATGTCCCCCCCTGCTCTTGCGCAAAGGCGAATGCAAGCGTCGGTCTAGCGTCATATGTAAACAGCAATTGCACCATGCATGTGAGGTATCACCGCAAAGGTCAGATCGAGGGCAGTAATTTTAGCAGTAGACCTCCTCTGTAAATCTAATGTGGTAACCTGTAAAGGCTTTTAAAGGCTTTTAAAAATGTATGTAGTTTGTCGCCGCTGCGCGTTTGTGCGCAATTTTAAAGCATGTCATGTTTGGTATCCATGTACTCGGCCTAAGATCATCTTTTTTATTTAATCAAACATTTGGGCAATATAGTGTGTTTTAGTGCATTAAAAATAAAAAAAGTGTGTTTTTTCCCCAAAAAATGCGTTTGAAAAATCGCTGCGCAAATACTGTGTGGAAAAAAAAAATGCAACACCCACTATTTTAATCTGTAGGGCCTTTGCTTTAAAAAAATATATAATGTTTGGGGGTTCAACGTAATTTTCTTGCAAAAAAAAAAAAAAAGGTTTTCATGTAAACAAAAAGTGTCAGAAAGGGCTTTGTCTTCAAGTGGTTAGAAGAGTGGATGATGTGTGACATAAGCTTCCTAATGTTGTGCATAAAATGCCAGGACAGTTCAACCCCCCCCCCCCACACAAATGACCCCATTTTGGAAAGTAGACACCCCAAGCTATTTGCTGAGAGGCATGTTGAGCCCATTGAATTTTTTTTTTTTTTTGTCCCAAAATGATATATTGCTCACACATGCCATGGGCATATGTGAAATTACACCCCAAAATACATTCTGCTGCTTCTCCTGAGTACGGGAATACCACGTGTGGGACTTTTTGGAAGCCTAGCCGCGTACGGGACACCAAAAACCAAGCAACGTCTTCAAGATTTCTAAGGGCATAAATTTTTGATTTCACTCCTCACTACCTATCACAGTTTTGAAGGACATAAAATGCCAAGATAGCACAAAACCCCCCCATGTGGTATCCCCGTACTCAGGAGAAGCAGCAGAATGTATTTTGGGGTGTAATTTCACATATTCCCATGGCATGTGTGAGCAATATATCATTTAGTGACAACTTTGTGCAAAAAAAAAAAAAAGTTTGTCATATTCCCGCAACTTGTGGCAAAATATAAAATATTCCATGGACTCAACATGCCTCTCAGTAAATAGCTTGGGGTGTCTACTTTCCAAAATGGGGTCATTTGGGGGGGTTTTGTGCTATTTTGGCATTTTATGGTCTTCGAAACTGTGATAGGTAGTGAGGAGTGAAATCAAAAATTTGCGCCCTTAGAAATCCTGAAGGCGGTGCTTGGTTTTGGGGGGCCTGTACGCGGCTAGGCTCCTAAAAAGTCCCACACGTGGTATCCCCGTACTCAGGAGAAGCAGCAAAATGTATTTTGGGGTGCAATTCCACATATAACTATGGCATGTTTGAGCAATATATCATTTAGTGACAACTTTTTGTACATTTTTTTTTGTTGTCATTATTCAATCATTTGGGACAAAAAAAAAATATTCAATGGGCTCAACATGCCTCTCAGCAAATAGCTTGGGGTGTCTACTTTCCTAAATGGGGTCATTTGGGGGGGTTTTGTGCCATCTTGGCATTTTATGGCCTTCAAAACTGTGATAGGTAGTGATAGGTAGTGAGTAGGGATGAGCTTCGAGTTCGAGTCGAACTCATGTTCGACTCGAACATTGCCTGTTCGCCCGTTCGCCGAACAACAAACAATTTGGGGTGTTCGCGGCAAATTCGAAAAGTCTATGGGAGAAATCTAAAGTGCTAATTATAAAGGCTTATATGCAAGTTATTGTCCTAAAAAGTGTTTGGGGACCTGGGTCCTGCCCCAGGGGACATGTATCAATGCAAAAAAAAAGTTTTAAAAACTGCAGTTTTTTTAGGAGCAGTGATTTTAATAATGCTTAAAGTGAAACAATAAAACTGAAATATTCCTTTAATTTTCATACCTGGGGGGTGTGTATGATATGCATGTAAAGTGGCACATGTTTCCCGTGCTTAGAACTGTTCCTGGACAAAGTGTCATTTTTGAAGGAAAAAAAGTCATTTAAAACTCACTTGCGGCTATAATGAATTGTCAGCTTTTATCAATACATAGAAAAGTCATTGATAAAAAAAAAAAAAGCGTGGGGGTTCCCCCAAATTCAATTACCAGGCCCATTAGGTCTGGAATGGATATTAAGGGGAACCCCACCGCAAATTTAAAAAAAAATGGCGTGGGGTTCCCCCTAAATATCCATACCAGGCCCTTGAGATCTGGCATGGATTTTAAGGGGAACTCCACCCCAAATTTAAAAAAAAATGGCGTGGAGTCCCCCCAAAAATCCATACCAGACCCTTATCCGAGCACGCAACCTGGCCGGCCACAGGGGAAGAGGGGGGGACAAGAGAGCGGCCCCCCCTCCCTCCTGAACCGTACCAGGCCACATGCCCTCAACATGGGGAGGATGTCCCCATGTTGATGGGGACAAGGGCCTCATCCCCACAACCCTTGCCCGGTGGTTGTGGGGGTCTGCGGGCAGGGGGCTTATCGGAATCTGGAAGACCCCTTTAACAAAGGGGACCCCCAGATCCCATCCCCCCCCTATGTGAATTGGTAAGGGGTACTTTGTACCCCTACCATTTCACGAAGAAAGTGTCAAAAAATGTAAATAAAAACACAAACACCTTGAAAAAGTCCTTTATTAAAAAAATAATAATAATAATAATAATAAACATTCCAGCGATGAAATCCAGTGTCCCGCGGCGATCCCGATGTCCAGCGCTGTCCGTCATTGGTTGTGCCTAGGCAGGCCTGAGGGGGAACTTCCTCCGCTGTGTTTTAAATGTATAGACCCGCCCCTTCTAAAGTTCCCCATCAGGTCCGCTCAGCGGACCAAATGCGGAATGAGAGAAGGGGCGGGTCTATTCATGTATTACACAGCGAACTAAGTTCCCCATCAGGTCCGCCCCCTCGGTATGTCGGACCCCGCCTACGTCATTGGCCTGAGCGGGGAACTTCCTTCACTGTGTAATTTAAATTTACACAGTGAAGGAAGTTTCCCGCTCAGGCCAATGACGTAGGCGGGGTCGGACATACCGAGGGGGCGGACCTGATGGGGAACTTCTCTCACTTTGTAATACATGTATAGACCCGCCCCTTCTAAAGTTCCCCATCAGGTCCGCTCAGCGGACCAGATGCGGAACGAGAGAAGGGGCGGGTCTATTCATGTATTACACAGCGAACAAAGTTCCCCATCAGGTCTGCCCCCTCGGTATGTCGGACCCCGCCTACGTCATTGGCCTGAGCGGGGAACTTCCTTCACTGTGTAAATTTAAATTACACAGTGAAGGAAGTTCCCCACTCAGGCCAATGACGTAGGCGGGGTCCGACATACTGAGGGGGCGGACCTGATGGGGAACTTTGTTCGCTGTGTAATACATGTATAGACCCGCCCCTTCTCATGTTCCGCATCTGGTCCGCTGAGCGGACCTGATGGGGAACTTTAGAAGGGGCGGGTCTATACATTTAAAACACAGCGGAGGAAGTTCTCTCTCGTCCCCCCTCTTCCCCTGCGGCCGGCCAGGTTGCGTGCTCGGATAAGGGTCTGGTATGGATTTTTGGGGGGACTCCACGCCATTTTTTTTTTATTTGGGGTGGAGTTCCCCTTAAAATCCATGCCAGATCTCAAGGGCCTGGTATGGATATTTAGGGGGAACCCCACGCCATTTTTTTTTAAATTTGCGGCGGGGTTCCCCTTAATATCCATTCCAGACCTAAAGGGCCTGGTAATTGAATTTGGGGGAACCCCCACGCTTTTTTTTTTTTTTTTTTTTAATCAATGACTTTTCTATGTATTGATAAAACCTGACAATTCATTAATAGCCGCGAGTGAGTTTTAAATGACTTTTTTTCCTTCAAAAATTACACTTTGTCCAGGGACAGTCCTAAGCACGGGAAACATGCGCCACTTTACATGCATATCATACACACCCCCCAGGTACGAAATTTAAAGGAATATTTCACTTTTATTTTTTCATTTTAAGCATTATTAAAATCACCGCTCCCGTAAAAACGTCTATTTTTAAACCTTTTTTTGCATTGATACATGTCCCCTGGGGCAGGACCCGGGTCCCCAAACACTTTTTAGGACAATAACTTGCATATTAGCCTTTATAATTAGCACTTTAGATTTCGAACGTTCGAGTCCATTGTATTTAATAGGGTTCTAAAGTTCGCGCGAACATTCTGTCTGTTCGCAGGTTCTGGTGCAAACCGAACAGGGGGGTGTTCGGCTCATCCCTGGTAGTGAGGAGTGAAATCAAAAATTTATGCCTTTAGAAATCTTGAAGGCGGTGCTTGGTTTTTGGGGCCCCGTACGCGGCTAGGCTGCGAAAAAGTCCTACACATGTGGTATCCCGGTACTCAGGAGAAGCAGCAGAATGTATTTTGGGGTGTAATTTCACATATGCCCATGGCATGTGTGAGCAATATATCATTTAGTGACAACTTTGTGCAAAAAAAAAAAGTTTGTCACATGCCTCTCAGTAAATAGCTTGGGGTGTCTACTTTCCAAAATTAAGTCATTTGGGGGGGGGGGGTTGTGCTATTTTGGCATTTTATGGCCTTCGAAACTGTGATAGGTAGTGAGGAGTGAAATCAAAAATTTGCGCCCTTAGAAATCCCGAAGGCGGTGCTTGGTTTTCGGGGGCCCGTACGCGGCTAGGCTCCTAAAAAGACCCACACATGTGGTATCCCCGTACTCAGGAGAAGCAGCAAAATGTATTTTGGGTTGTAATTCCACATATAACCATGGCATGTGTGAGCAATATATCATTTAGTGACAACTTTTTCTAATTTTTTTTTGTCATTATTCAATCACTTGGGGCAAAAATAAAATATTCAATGAGCTCAACATGCCTCTCAGCAATTTCCTTGGGGTGTCTACTTTCCTAAATGGGGTCATTTGGGGGGGGTTTTGTACTGCTCTGCCATTTTAGCACCTCAAGAAATGAGATAGGCAGTCATAAATTAAAAGCTGTGTAAATTCCAGAAAATGTACCCTAGTTTGTAGACACTATAACTTTTGCGCAAACCAATAAATATACGCTTATTGACTTTTTTTTACTAAAGACATGTGGCTGAATACATTTTGGCCTAAATGTATGACTAAAATTGAGTTTATTCGATTTTTCTTATAACAAAAGTAGAAAATATCATTTTTTTTCAAAATTTTCAGTCTTTTTCCGTTTATATCGCCAAAAAAAAAAATCGCAGAGGCAATCAAATACCCTTAAAAGAAAGCTCTATTTGTGGGAAGAAAAGGACGCAAATTTCGTTTGGGTACAACATTGCATGTCCGCCCAATTTCCAGTTAAAGCAGCGCCAAATTCTGAAAACCTTTAGCTACAAAATGGTCCGGGGCTTAAGTGGTTAATTACAGAGAAGGCCTAGGGCTAGAATTATTGCTCTCGCTCTACCAATCATGGCGATACCTCACATGTGTGGTTTGAACGCCGTTTTAATATGCGGGCGCTGCTCACGTATGCTCGTCGGGACGGGGCGCTTTAAAAAAAATATATATATATTTTTTATTTAACTTAAATATTTTTATTTTGACACTGTGTTTAAGAAAAAAAAAATTTGGGTCACTTTTATTCCTATTACAAGGAATGTAAACATCCCTTGTAATAGAAAAAAGCATGACAGGTCCTCTTAAAGTGGAGGTCCACCCTGAAAAAATCTTCACACTAAAAAATCAAAAAAATAAATAAAAAATTTATAGAAATGTAGCGCTACCCCCAGTTAAGAGAGCTGCTGGTTTGTTTTCTCGGGCCCTGTGTACAGCACCGCCAACCCCCGGCAATCTGACTCGACCCACTCTGGCACAGTTAGTCTAGGGTTAACTTCTTATCACTCTCTGGTGTATAATACTCAACAGTTTCTAAATAGGCAGACAACACTCTGAAGCAAGAGTATAAATAAGTAATAGCTTTACTGTAAAATGGTGGCATAAAACATGGCATGTAACACATACATGGGCCTGCAGAGCCCTGCATTAATCAGCGTATCAGAAGCAGCACTATAATATGGCGCCGCGCAGTATCCACCACGCGGAGCTATTATGGTGTGCGCGCCCTATGGCAAAGTAACACAAACTTTATAACTTTCCCCCACCTATGTCAGGCCTGACAGTGTATGAGATAGTCCCCTTTCCCTAAGGAAGTAAGGTTTTCTTCACCGGTCAGCTTTCGTTGGTGCGCTTGGAGAAAATGACCAAATTGTAATCCAAAGGGTGGTAACTTGTAGCAACAGTATGCAAACGGGGGGGGGGGGGGGTAGGCACTTCAGCTCTGTCCCAACTACCGGACCCCCTAAGGAAACACGGGTGAGCGAACAGTGGGCCTAGGCAGTCTACAGGCCTGAATACAGCTCAGTCTATGGATATGGGCAGGTGCCCGCTCACCGCTCCAGGCGCGATCCCAGCCTGGGTCTTCCACCGCGTGTGTCCGTCGCACACGGCGTCTGCAACCGATCGGGTCCCCGATCCAACTGGAGTCCCACACCGACGATCCAGGATCCACCCAGGCTCCGCAGGATGGTGGAAGGCTCTTCAGACTTCAGGTAAGGCCTAAGGCTTCAGGCCTTACCCCGCAGCAGATCCGCGCAGGATGACTGGTTGCTTGAAGCGCGGCGTCCAAAGAGAGCGAGCTCCGCCTCGCCTCTCGCTTAAATAGGCCCTCCCATAAGTCTTTGCGGCGAAACTTCCACCCTGGGGCTGAATGGGGTTCTGGGTAACGTAGTCCTGGGGCCTTAAGAGAGACCCCACTACACACTCCCCCCACTTGAACTCTTTGGTCCCCAAAGATAACATAACTTAAATTACAGCTCTGACCACATCTACCAATTCTTCATATGATGTCGGCAGAGGAAATTCCCACCAAAAACGAGGCAGTGAACTCCTCTGCCCACAGGACACATAAACATCAGCATCCTGCCTAACTGTGCCAGAGAGTGAGCTGGGGTTGCCTCCCACCAAATGAACAGTGGGAGGATCATGGTCTTCCATACTCCTTCTGGCAGTAAGAACAGTGTCTTCCGCACTTTCACCCATCTGTGGGTAGGTTAATCTCCTGGGAGGTTTTATTGCCCTCCGCTTCCTCTGTCCTCTCAGGCTTTCTGTTGGAGCAGACTCTTCTTCTGTTTCTAACTCAGGATTTCCCCCTTCCTCTGGAACATCCGGCTCCGGAGCAGGAAGATACATGGCTTCTCTTAGATCTTCCTCTACAGATGGTTCACTGGCACTTTTCCAAGCAAACAACCAAGGACAGGAAGGGATAAACTCTGTCGCTTCTGCATTCAGTGTGTTATCCTCGGTGTCTTCGTCAGGCGGAAGATCAATAGCAGAAGTCGTTGGTTCCTGGGGAGGCCAAAGCCAGCCAATTTCCTCTCCCTCATCTTCACTTATTTCCGAATCCTCTGTATCCCCCTTTTGAGGGGTCTGAGACCGAGTGTTGGGTCTAGGGGTGTCTAGAATAGACATGGGTTCAGGGAAATCCATACTAGGAGGTAACCGAACCGCTTCAGCCAGAGGAAGTAGGTGGTTCCGATGCCAAGTCTTCAATGGCCCCAACTTTCCCTCAGGTTTAAGTCTGTAAACGGGTAGGCCGGGTAGTTTTTTGCAAACGACATAAGGTTCAGGTCTCCATCTATCCGCAAGCTTATGTTTTCCAGGGACTCCCAGGTTCCGCAGCAACACTCTGTCTCCTGGTTGCAAGTCTTGGATCCTAACCTTTAGGTCAAAATTTCTCTTATTGCGAGCCCCCCGTTGATCCGAGGCTGCCTGGGCTTGCTCATAGGCCATCTTCAGATTGCGCCTAAGTCTATCCACATATCCCTTGTGGGAAGCAGCAGAACAATGGTCTATGGAAGTGCCGAAGGCCAGATCCACTGGCAATCTAGCTTCCCTCCCGAACATGAGTCTGTAAGGGGAATACCCTGTAGCGTCGCTGACAGTGCTGTTGTAAGCATGCACAAGGGCCGCTATATGATTACTCCAATGTTGCTTCCTTTCGCTACTTAAAGTTCCCAGCATGTTGAGCAGGGTTCGGTTGAACCTCTCCGGTTGAGCATCACCTTGTGGGTGATAAGGGGTAGTCCTGGTTTTCTTGATTCCCAAGGCATCCAGGAGCTTCCGTATGAGTTTACTCTCAAAGTCCCTGCCCTGGTCTGAATGAAGCCTTTTTGGCAATCCGTAATGGATAAAGTATTTCTCCACGAGTGTTTTGGCCACAGTGGAGGCCTTCTGGTCTTTGGTAGGAAAGGCTTGTGCATATCGGGTGAAATGGTCGTTTACCACCAGAACATTTCCTTGTCCACTCAGGTCGGGTTCGAGGCAGAGGAAATCATAACATACCAGGTCAAGCGGACCTTCACTTTGTAAATGGCCCATTGGGGCCGCTTGATGGGTTAGTGTCTTTCTCTGTATGCACCGTGCACAGGAATGGCAGTATTCTTCAACTTCAGCCCTCATGCAAGGCCAATAGAAACGGTCTCTAACAAGTTGGAAAGTCCTTTCCACTCCTAGGTGTCCATGGTTGTCGTGTAGAGCAATCATGACAGTTTCTCTGTGTTTCTCCGGCAGGAACAACTGCCACTTGTCTTCTTGGTCATCAGAGGGTCCCCTTCGGTAGGCCACTCCTTGACTCACCAACAGTCTGTCCCACTCTTTCTTAAGTAGGCATATCATTTTATACTCACCCTAAATGCCTGTTGCTATGCGTAAGTCCCCTAATCTGCCGCTAATGTTGCTCTTCTCTGTCCGCAGTGGCTCTCCTTCCGCTTCCTCTTCTTGTGAATGGGCCGCGCTGCCTTCTGGGAACTGTGTGTATCCCAGGAGGCAAGCCGCCCATTCACAAAGCGCCGTGCGAGTGGCGCATGCGCAGTAGGAAACGGGCAGTGAAGCCTTACGGCTTCACAGCCTGTTTCCCCTACTCAGAATGGAGGAGTCGGGAGCCTGCCAGCAGCGATCGATGGCCGCGGCAGGACCGACATCGCGGGAGAGTAGGACAGGTAAGTGTCCTTATTAAAAGTCAGCAGCTACACTGTTAGTAGCTGCTGACTTTTTTTTTTTCCTGCACCACCGCTTTAAATATGAGATCTGGGGTCAAAAAGACCTCAGATCTCATATTTAGACTAGTATGCAAAAAAAGAAAGTGTCCCTTTAAGAGCTATGAGGGGGAAGTGAAGTTTTGAGGTCGCTCCCGCCCTGCAAGGATATGGAGATGGGTGGGGGCCATCTTCCCCTCACTCGTCTCCATACCCAGCCAGGGACAACATCCGATCGCCTCCGCCGCTGCCGACGACTCAGGTAAGCGGCGGTAGGCACCGGAGAGCGGCAGGAGGGGGGCCTCTCCCGCCGCCGATAAAAGTGATCTTGTGTCGAATCCGTCGCAGAGACCACTTTTATCTGAAAGCGAGCCACCCGCTCTTGAAGAGCTAGCTGCTACCATGACAACGGTATTCCTCTTCAAAGTAGCGACGTATTCCTGCGGGCATCGCATACTAGCACATTATGTCATGGCACTCGCTCGTGAAGAAACGGCGCAAAACACAGTAATTATCTTCTAAACAGCACACATTTAGAAGATATTTACAGTATTTATAGGCAAGCCTTATTCTAAGCTTACCTATAGGTACAACTTCCACAGAGAGGTTTACAACCTCTTTAAAACAGTATGTACAGTCTGGAGGAAAGAAGGCAAAGGGATGATATGCAAGCAGAAAATACCCAAGCTCAGCCGTACAATTGGAAAATACTTGCTGAGATTCTGTGCTCGGGCACCCCCATCCCCACTCCCCTGTTCAATTTCCAAAGCAGAAATTAAGCCAGCAAATTAATAACTCCTTGGTATTATCCTTTATTTGACTAGCTCATATACACAGGATCAATGCTGACATGTTTTAGCTATTACAGCCTTACTCATAGCCAGGGCAGGACTGGCCTACCGGGAGATTTCCCGGTAGGCCGTCTGCCCTGGGGCCGCTTTGAGTTGCGGCTACAGTGCTCCCCTCTCTTCTGCTCCTGAGTATCACGGAGCTGGCTGGGTCTGTGTTCGGCTTCGGCGGTGACGCTGTAGCATGATCCCGCCCCCCTAGACCGGCTTGTGTGATAGTAGATAGAATCAGTGCTCAGCCTATCACATGAGCCGGTCTAGGGGGGCGGGACCGTGTTACAGCGTCACCGCCGAAGCCGAACACATACCCAGCCAGCTCCGTGATACACAGGAGGAGATGTTCGCCGTACGGTACAGCCCGCCCTACAGCCCGCCCTGTGTGCCTGGATGGGAGGATCAGCAGGGGGGCCACATATAGAGGCATTGAGCTTTCTATATTCCTCCATACAGCCGCTGAATGCTTGCAGGAGGGAGAGGAGGAGAATCAAGCATTCCGCGGCTGTATGGAGGAATATAGAAAGCTCAATTGCTCTATATGTAGCCGCCCCTGCTTCTCCTCCTATCCAACTTCTTTTGCTGGCCTCTCCCAGTTCTCCTTGTGGCTCCCCCTCCCCAGTGCTCTCCTCCCCACCACACTCTCCAGCCCCCCCCCCATAGTTCTCTCCACACCTGTTATTTCTGCCCCCCCCTGCTCTCCAGCTCTCCCCATCCTTCTCCAGCCACCATCCCAGTGCTCGCCACCCCTGTTCTTTGTTCCCCACCCCAGTGCTCTCCAGCCCCCCCGTGCACCCCACCCTTGTTCTTTCTCCCCCCAGTGCTCTCCAGCCCCCACCCAGTGCTCTCAAGCCCCCCAATGTTCTCCAGCTCTCCCCATCACTGCCCAGCCCCCACCCCAGTGCTCTCCAGCCCCCAACCCAGTGCTCTCCAGCCCCCCGTGCTCCCCACCCCTGTTCTTTCTCCCCCCAGTGCTCTCCAGCCCCCACCCCAGTGCTCTCCAGCCTCCCATGCTCCCCACCCCCTGTTATTTCTCCCCCCCCCCAGTGCTCTACAGCCCCCACCCCAGTGCTCTCCAGCCTCCCATGCTCCCCACCCCTGTTATTTCTCCCCCCCAGTGCTCTCCAGCCCCCACCCCAGTGCTCTCCAGCCCCCCGTGCTCCCCAGCCCTGTTCTTTCTCCCCCCCAGTGCTCTCCAGCCCCCACCCCAGTGCTCTCCAGCCCCCCGTGCTCCCCACCCCTGTTCTTTCTCTCCAGCCCCAGTGCTCTCCAGCCCCCACCCCAGTACTCTCAAGCCCCCCAATGTTCTCCAGCTCTCCCCATCACTCTCCAGCCCCCACCCCAGTGCTCTCCAGCCCCCACCCCAGTGCTCTCCAGCCCCCCCTGCTCTCCACCCCTGTTCTTTCTCCCCCCCAGTGCTCTCCAGCCCCCACCCCAGTGCTCTCCAGCCTCCCGTGCTCCCCACCCCTGTTATTTCTCCCCCCCAGTGCTCTCCAGCCCCCACCCCAGTGCTCTCCAGACCCCCGTACTCCCCACCGCTGTTCTTTCTCCCCCCCCCAGTGCTCTCCAGCCCCCACCCCAGTGCTCTCCAGTCCCTGTGCTCCCCACCCCTGTTCTTTCTCCCCCCAGTGCTCTCCAGCCCCCACCCCAGTGCTCTCCAGCCCCCCGTGCTCCCCACCCCTGTTCTTTCTCCCCAGCCCCAGTGCTCTCCAGCCCCCACCCCAGTGCTCTCCAGCCCCCGTGCTCCCCACCCCTGTTCTTTCTCCCCCCAGTGCTCTCCAGCCCCCACCCCAGTGCTCTCAAGCCCCCCAATGTTCTCCAGCTCTCCCCATCACTCTCCAGCCCCCACCCCAGTGCTCGCCAGCCCCCACCCCAGTGCTCTCCAGCCCCCAGTGCTCCCCACCCCTGTTCTTTCTCCCCAGCCCCAGTGCTCTCCAGCCCCCACCCCAGTGCTCTCAAGCCCCCCAATGTTCTCCAGCTCTCCCCATCACTCTCCAGCCCCCACCCCAGTGCTCGCCAGCCCCCACCCCAGTGCTCTCCAGCCCCCAGTGCTCCCCACCCCTGTTCTTTCTCCCCAGCCCCAGTGCTCTCCAGCCCCCACCCCAGTACTCTCAAGCCCCCCAATGTTCTCCAGCTCCCCCATCACTCTCCAGCCCCCACCCCAGTGCTCTCCAGCCCCCCGTGCTCCCCACCCCTGTTCTTTCTCCCCAGCCCCAGTGCTCTCCAGCCCCCACCCCAGTACTCTCAAGCCCCCCAATGTTCTCCAGCTCTCCCCATCACTCTCTAGCCCCCACCCCAGTGCTCTCCAGCCCCCACCCCAGTGCTCTCCAGCCCCCCGTGCTCCCCACCCCTGTTCTTTCTCCCCCCAGTGCTCTCCAGCCCCCACCCCAGTGCTCTCCAGCCCCCCTGCTCTCCACCCCTGTTCTTTCTCCCCCCAGTGCTCTCCAGCCCCCACCCCAGTGCTCTCCAGCCCCCACCCCAGTGCTCTCCAGCCCAACGTGCTCCCCACCCCTGTTCTTTCTCCCCAGCCCCAGTGCTCTCCAGCCCCCACCCCAGTACTCTCAAGCCCCCCAATGTTCTCCAGCTCTCCCCATCACTCTCCAGCCCCCACCCCAGTGCTCTCCAGCCCCCCTGCTCTCCACCCCTGTTCTTTCTCCCCCCCAGTGCTCTCCAGCCCCCACCCCAGTGCTCTCCAGCCCCCCGTGCTTCCCACCCCTGTTTTTTCTCCCCAGCCCCAGTGCTCTCCAGCCCCCACCCCAGTGCTCTCCAGCCCCCCGTGCTCCCCACCCCGGTTCTTTCCCCCCAGTGCTCTCCAGCCCCCACCCCAGTGCTCTCCAGCCCCCCAGTGCTCTCCAGCTCTCCCCATCACTCTCCAGCCCTCACCCAGGTGCTTTCCAGCCCCCTGTGCTCCCCACCCCGGTTCTTTCTCGCCCCCAGTGCTCTCCAGCCCCCACTTCAGTGTTCTCCAGCCCCCACCCCAGTGCTCTCCAGCCCCCCATGCTCCCCACCCCTTTTCTTTCTCCCCCAAGTGCTCTCCAGCCCCCACCTCAGTGTTCTCCAGCCCCCACACCAGTGCTCTCCAGCCCCCACCCCAGTGCCCTCCACCCCCCCGTGCTCCCCACCCCTGTTCTTTCTCCCCCCCACAGTGCTCTCCAGCTCTCCCCATCACTCTCCAGCCTCCACCCCAGTGCTCTCCAGCCCCCCGTGCTCCCCACCCCTGTTTTTTCTTCCCCACCCCAGTGCTCTCCAGCCCCCGTGCTCCCCCACCCCTGTTCTTTTTCCCCCCAGTGCTCTACAGCCCCCACCCCAGTGCTCCCCACCCCTGTTCTTTCCCCCCCCCCCCAGTGCTCTCCAACTCTCCCCATCACTCTCCAGCCCCCACCCCAGTGCTCTCCAGCCTCCCGTGCTCCCCACCCCTGTTATTTCTTCCCCCAGTGCTCTCCAGCCCCCACCTCAGTGCTCTCCAGCCCCCCGTGCTCCCCACCCCTGTTCTTTCTCTCAACCCCAGTGCTCTCCAGCCCCCCGTGCTCCCCACCCCTGTTCTTTCTCCCCCCCAGTGCTCTCAAGCCCCCACCCCAGTGTTCTCCAGCCCCCACCCCAGTGCTCTGCAGCCCCCGTGCTCCCCACCCCTGTTCTTTTTCCCCCCAAGTGCTCTCCAGCTCTCCCCATCACTCTCCAGCCCCCACCTCAGTGCTCTCCTGCCCCCCGTGCTCCACACCCCTGTTCTTCCCCCCCCCCTGTGCTCTCCAGCTCTCCCCATCACTCTCCAGCCCCCACCTCAGTGCTCTCCAGCCCCCGTGCTCTCCACCCCTGTTCTTCCCCCCCCAGTGCTCTCCAGCCCCCACCCAACTGCTCTCCAGCCCCCACTCCAGTGCTCTCCAGCCCCCCGTGCTCCCCACCCCTGTTTTTTCTCCCACCCCGTGCTCTCCAGCCCCCACCCAAGTGCTCTTCAGCCCTTCGTGCTTCCCACCCCTTTTTTTCCCCCCCAGTGCTCTCCAGCCCCCACTCCAGTGCTCTCCAGCCCCCCATGCTCCTCACCCCTGTTCTTTCTCCCCAGCCCCCGTGCTCCCCACCCCTGTTCTTTCTCCCCCAGTGCTCTCCAGCTCTCCCCATCACTCTCCAGCCCCCACCCCAGTGCTCTCCAGCCTCCCGTGCTCCCCACCCCTGTTATTTCTCCCCCCCCAGTGCTCTCCAGCCCCCATCCAAGTGATCTCAAGCCCCCCATGCTCCCCACCCCTGTTCTTTCTTCCCCACCCCAGTGCTCTCCAGCCCCCATGCTCCCCACCCCTGTTCTTTCTCCCCCCAGTGCTCTCCAGCCCCCACCCCAGTGCTCTCCAGCCCCCGTGCTCCCCACCCCTGTTCTTTCTCCCCCCAGTGCTCTCCAGCTCTCCCCATCACTCTCCAGCCCCCACCCCAGTGCTCTCCAGCCCCCCGTGCTCCCCACCCTTGTTCTTTCCCCCCCAGCCCCCCGTGCTCCCCACCCCTATTCGTTCTTCCCCACCCCAGTGCTCTCCAGCCCCCCGTGCTCCCCACCCCTGTTCTTTCTCCTCCCCTAGTGCTCTCCAGCCCCCACCCCAGTGCTCTCCAGCCCCCAGTGCAATCCAGCTCTTCCCATCACTCTCCAGCACCCATCCCAGTGCTCTCCATCCCCCACCCAGTGCTCTCCAGCCCCCCGTGCTCCCCACCCCTGTTCTTTCTCCCCCATGCTCTCCAGCCCCCACCCCGTGCTCTCCAGCCCCCCGTGCTCCCCACCCCTGTTCTTTCCCCCCTGTGCTCTCCAGCCCCCACCCCGTGCTCTCCAGCCCCCCGTGCTCCCCACCCCTGTTCTTTCGCCCCCGTGCTCTCCAGCCCCCACCCCGTGCTCTCCAGCCCCCCCGTGCTCCCCACCCCTGTTCTTTCTCCCTTCCAGTGCTCTCCAGCCCCCACCCCAGTTCTCTCCAGTCCCCGTGCTCCCCATCCCTGTTCTTTCTGGCCCCCTAGTGCTCTCAAGCTCCACCCATCCCTCTCCAGCCCCCTAGTGCTCTCTGCCCCCAATGCTCTTCACCCCTTTTCTTTTTGGCTCCCCCCAACACTCTCCACTCCCCACCCCTGTACTCTCCACTCCACCTTGCATTTTGCCCCCACCCATGTGCTCTACAAACCACGCCAGTGCTCTCTGCCCCCCATAGTGCTCTCCAGCCCCCCGTACTTTCCACCCCTGTTCTTTCTGGCCCCCACTGGTGCTCTCAAGCTCCCCCATTTCTCTCCACCCCCCAGTGCTCTCCACTCCCCCCTGCTCCTTGTACCCCCCAGTGCTCGACAGACCCCCGTGCTCCCCACCCCTGTTCTTTCTGGCCCCCCCAGTGCTCTCAAGCTCCACCCATCGCTCTCCAGCCCCCCCCAGTGCTCTCCGCCCCCCATGCTCTCCACCCCTGTTCTTTTTGGCTCCCCCCTCCAGTGCTCTCCGCTCCCCACCCCTGTACTCTCCACTCCTCCCTGCATTTTTCCCCCACCCATGTGCTCTCCAACCCCGCCAGTGCTCTCCACCCCCCATAGTGCTCTCCAGCCCCCCCTACTTTCCACCTATGTTCTTTCTGGCCCCCACTGGTGCTCTCAATCTCCCCCATTGCCCTCCCCCCCCCAGTGCTCTCCACTCCCCCCTGCTCTTTGTACCCCCCAGTGCTCTCCAGCCCCCGTGCTCTCCACCCCTGTTCTTTCTGCCCCCCCAGTGCTCTCAAGCTCCCCCTCAGTGCTCCTCTGCCCCCACACTCTTACCCCCCACAGTGCTCTCCAGCCCCCCCTCTCAGCCTCCCATGCTCTCCACCCCTGTTCTTTTTGGCTCCCCCCCAGTGCGCTCAAATTCCCCCCAGCGCTCCCCACCCCTGTGATCTCCACTCCCCCTGCTCTTTGCCCCCATCCATGTGCTCTTCAACCCCGCCAGTGCTCTCCGCTCCCCCTTCTCTCCAGCTCCCACTAAGTGCTCTCACTTCCCCAGGACAGGCTGACTGGGGCCGGAAAATGAGGATGGCTGAAGGTGCAGGTGGCCAGGGACCACTCCATCTCTAAGCAAACAGATCCCCGGGAAGGAGCACTGTCCCCATCCAAAATGAGAACAGACCCTGCCTGCTGCTGGCGATCATGGATATCCTGCTGGCATGGAAGGTACCGTACCGGGCATCAATAACACACCTTCCCACAGACAGGGACTGCAGACTGGGACATGGGGCATAGGAGGGGCTGCAATGATGGGCAAAGTGAGGCTAAATTTGTGGGCACAGTGAGACTGCATTCATGGGCACAGTAAAGCTGCATTTGATGGGCACAGTGATGCTGCATTTATGGGCACAGTGAGGCTGCAATGATGGGAACAGTGAGGCTGCAATGGTGGGCACAGTGAGGCTGCAATGGTGGGCACAGTGAGGCTGCAATGGTGGGCACAGTGAGGCTGCAATGGTGGGCACAGTGAGGCTGCATTCATGGGTATAGTGAAGCTGCATTTGATGAGCACAGTGAGGCTGCATTTATGGGCACAGTGAGGCTGCATTTATGGACACAGTGAGGCTCCAATGGTGGGCACAGTGAGGCTCCAATGGTGGGCACAGTGAGGCTTCAATGGTGGGCACAGTGAGGCTCCAAGGGTGGGCACAGTGAGGCTCCAAGGGTGGGCACAGTGAGGCTCCAAGGGTGGGCACAGTGAGGCTCCAAGGGTGGGCACAGTGAGACTGCATTGATGGGCACAGTGAGACTGCATTGATAGGCACAGTGAGGCTGCATTTTATGGGCACTGGTGAGGCTGCATTGAGCTCTTGTATCATGTCTGCAGCCTCTGACCATCTCCTGTATCATGTCTGCAGTCACTGAGGGAGTCTGGAGAGGAGTCAAGAGTGGGAGCTCCGCCAGGATGGGGGTCATGGGAGAAGTCAGATGTGTGTGGACTGTGGAGAGGAGACTATATAGGATAAAACCAGAGCCACCAAGCTGGAGCCGACTGACTGAGCCCTGCACGGTGCACCTGAGAGGAGGTCAGTGACAGCACCGCAAGGCCAGTCTAAGGGGGGGTCACTGATGTAAGAGGGGAGTGAATATGATAATGTAAGGAGGTACTAAATTAAAGGTTTCCCCCTCATATCAGTAACCCACCCCCCTTACCTTAGTGTATTCTTTCTGCAGAAGGTGGTTTCCAACCCCCCCCCCCCCTCCCACGTTTTGAGTTCCTGGGGTCCCCCTTGATGATTGACCACTTTTACCACTTTCAACTGGAATTTGCTTTTATATAGATAAAGCCCTATGTGCTTTCATAACTGTCTTCTCTATATATAATACACTCTTCAAATGTGCTTTAAAATGTATGGTTTTCCCTTTCATGAACAAGAAAATAATGACGTTATGCTGTTACGCTGGTATAATAATGCTATGGGGCAGGCTCATAGCATGCTTTGAGTTATACCGCGTACACACGATCTAAGCTACCACCTCCTGGACTGAGGTCTTTTCTGGGGTTTTGCTTCTATTATCGGCAATTCATAGAGGGATTTGTCAAAATAGCCTGACCCCTCAATGCTCTGCTGAAGAGTGAGAATGAAGATGACTAATGCCGCGTACACACGATCGTTTTTAATGTCATTGAAAAAAACGGCATTTTTCTGGACATGATTTTTCGTGTTTCCTCTCAAGCCTGCCTTGCCTACACACTATCGTGGAAAAAAAATGTTTGTGTAAAGCGCGGTGACGTACAACGCGTATGACGGCACTATAAAGGGGAAGTTCCATTCGGATGGCGCCACCCATCATATTAGTAAAGTTTGTTGAGAGACAATTCGCGCTTTTCAGCCTCGTGCTTTTCAGTCCGTTACAGCGTGACGAATGTGCTATCTCCATTACAAACGCTAGTTTTACCAGAACGAGCGCTCCCGTCTCATACTTCATTCTGAGCATGTGCATTTTTTGTTCACGTCGTTAAAGCCCACACGTGGCCGTTTTTTTATGACGAGAAAAACGACGATGTAAAAAACGACGTGAAAAATTAGAGCATGTTCCAATTTTTCTCGTTGTGATTCTCAGCGTTTTTCTCGTCGGGAAAAATGCTGGAAAGCCCACACACGATCATTTTTAATGACCATTTTAAAAAATAAAAATTTTCTCGTCATTAAAAACAATCGTGTGTACGCAGCATTAGAATTGCTGAGACCAACCAGTCAAACCAAAAGACACAGAAAGCCCAGAGAATCGATACAGAATGCATGGACTGATTGATGTGGGCAGGCCTTTCACCCATTGAAGATGAGTTTGACCAGTGCTCTTTTTTTGCCCTACGCTAATCTGGCTGCATCTTATGAGTTACATTTTGATGCTAGCCAAGATGGGCTAGGTGGGATGTTGTATCAAGAACGTGATAGGCACTGACTGCTGGATCTATTAGGTGTTTAGAAAATCTAGAATAACCCCCTATCATCCACAAGGGGATAAACTGCACCATTCTGGACATACACTGTACTTTGGACACTTACAACAGAGAAGAAACAACACTCGAGCAGGCACATTTCAGCAATTTAAAGCTAATATTGTTTTAACGTAAGCGCCATGAATAGTCCTACTTAAATCTTGGCATCCTTTGTTTTTTTTCCAGATCTGTGCAGTAATCCATTGTGAAACTTTGCTATGTGCATAACCTTTGTTTAAAAAGACAAGTATTTTCTGCTCTCTCTCCTTTTGCAGGGTGACTGGTTTTGTTTCTGCCTCAGGTGAGCCAGCACAGGGGAGGATAGAAGGGCATGTAAGGCAGCATGAAAAGCCAGGCTAGGATTTTCACCAAGTGATACATATTAGAGAATTAACAGAATATGAATTTAATCCAGATCTGAACTGCATGGTTCTAGTGTGCTCAGATTCTCATTTAACCCTCTTTTGCTGGATAACATTTTACTGTAGGATTGCTTAGGAATACACCTTGGTACCAGAAATATAGTTGTGAACTTGACACAGTGATCCACACTGCTTTTTTCTTCTAGTTTTCTTTTACTGTAAATTTACTTTTTTTCTAAAGTCTGATATCAGATAAATTCCTTCTTACACCCCCTACTTCATAAAACACAATTATATAGAACAGCGTGACACATTTTCTTCTATCTCAATAAATTTTAATATCTCAGAAAGCAATTAATTTTGTGCTGTCTTATCTTTAGTACAAATTGTTTTTTTTTTTCCTAACGGATAAAATATTGCCCAATT
Organism: Rana muscosa; assembly: GCA_029206835.1. NCBI lineage: Eukaryota > Metazoa > Chordata > Amphibia > Anura > Ranidae > Rana > Rana muscosa. The sequence continues at coordinate 709,417,458 of CM055118.1, forward strand.
CAGCAAAGATCTGTCATTTTTATCTAAAGTATAACTTTTCCTGATTTTCAACTGTATCAATGAAATCCTATCATCTAAAGGGATTATATGTTTGTTATCTAGGTGATATGGATGCCTATGAATGAAATGGAGTTAATGTTTGGAGTGTGTACAGCAGCACCTCTCCAGGTTGGTAAGCACTACAGGGACAAGGGTAGTCTAATGTTAAGATCATCATTTCACCAGTATTCATGTTTGTCTTCACAGCTGCTGGAATGCTTTGAAAAAAAATTGAGTCATAAACCTTAAGGGGGTTGTAAAGGTTTGTTATTTATTTTCGAAATAGGTTCCTTTAAGCTAGTGCATTGTTGGTTCACTTACCTTTTCCTTCGATTTACCTTCTAAATGTTTGTCTGAATGTCTCACTTCCTGTTTCTCCTCAGTAAACTTCACACCATCACCTGAGTGGTGTTTAGTCAGCCAGAACAGCTTACTGAACAGCTTACTGAGGAGGAACAGGAAGTGAGAAATTCAGACAAAGAAAACAAAGAAAAAAAACATTTAGAAGGGAAATCGAACTAAAGGTAAGTGAACCAACAATGCACTAGCTTAAAGGAACCTATGTCTTTTTAGTAAATATCTCCTAAACCGTGTAGGTTTAGGAGATATTTCTTGCACCTACAGGTAAGCCTTAATCTAGGCTTACCTGTAGGTGCAAGTTGAAAAAGTGGGTTTACAACCACTTTAACCACTTAACGACCGCCCACTGTAATTATACGTCGGCAGAATGGCACCGACAGGCAGAATCACGTATATGTACGTGATCACCTTTGTATAGTTGGGGGGTCCGATCGGACCCCCCTTCTGTACAGTGAGCGGTGGTTAAGTGTTCGGGAGCGATCCGGCATGAGGGGACGGCCGTTCGATTCCGGCCACCCCCTCTCGATCGCTCCCGGCGAATGAGAGAGCTTCCCCTGCCTGTAATGTAAACACAGGCAGGAGGAAGTGATGTCATCTCTCCTCGTGTCGGTCTTTTCGATCCGGCGCGAGGAGAGAAGACATCTCACAGTAAGTGCACCAACAGCCCACTGACACCAGTACACGTAGGCACACAAATCACCCCCCAGTCACCCCAGATCACCCCCCAGATCACCCCCAGTACCCCCAGTCACAGTGCACCGTTTGCAGTGATCATTTTTTTTACTGATCACTGCAATCAGTGTCATTTGTGACTGTAAAAAGTTGCAGGGCAGTTAGGATTAGGCCCCTTTAGGTCCAAGGTAGCCCCCTAACCCCCCTAATAAAGGTTTAACCCCTTGATCGCCCCCCAGGTAACCCTTTCACCCCCTAACGCCAGCGTCACTAAGCGATCATTTTTCCAATCGCTTTTTTCTTGTCGCTGGTGTCCTAGATAGCCAGTTAATTATTTTTAGGTTCGCCGCAGGTTTTTATTAGCGTCAGGTACCCCCATATATTATTTTAACCCCCTGATTGCCCATAGAGTTAACCCTTTCACCAGTGATCACTGTATAAGCGTCACTGGTGACACTGGTTACCCAGTGAGTTATTTCGTTATTTAGGTAACCCGTCAGGTTTTTATATAGCGTCGGGTACCCCCATATTTAACCTAATAAAGGTTTTAACCCCCTGATTGCCCCTAGTTAACCCTTTCACCAGTGATCACCATATAAAGGTTACAGGTGACGCTGGTTGGTTAGTTTTCTTTTTATAGCATCAGGGCACCCGCCGTATATAACCCAATAAAGGTTTAACCCCCTGATCGCCCGGTGGGTGATATCAATTAGGTTTTAGCGCCAGAGAGGGTCTGCGTCGCCCCAGGCAGCTTTAGGTTAGTGCCAGTAACGCTAACACCCACGCGCAAAGCATACACCTCCCTTAGTGGTATAGTATCTGATCAGATCTATACTAGCGTCCCCAGCGGTTTAGGGTTCCCAAAAACGCAGTGATAGCGGGATCAGCCCAGATACCTGCTAGTACCTGCGTTTAGCCCCTCCGCCCAGCCCAGCCCAGCCCAGCCCACCCAAGTGCAGTATCGATCGATCACTGTCACTTACCAAACACAACACACATAACTGCAGCGTTCGCAGAGACAGTCCTGATCCCTGCAATCGCTAACAGTTTTTTTTTGGTAGCGTTTGATACATTTGGTGACAGTCAGGTGCTTTTTTTACCTGTGAATCTTACTAGTGTACCCCTAAATTTAGAGCCCAAAATGGCAAGTCGAAGGTACACTAGTAAAGAGGCCTACGAGATTCTGAGCATGACAGATAGTGAAGAGGAGGTCACGTATCTGTCAGATTCAGGCTGAGAATATCTTCCCGTAGAAGACAGTGACGTCAGCGGCCCCACGTCAGATAGCTCTGACGACGAAGTTGAGGTCTCTGCTAAGGTCAGGCGTACCCGATCCCGATCTTCTGAGGTTGTTGAGGGGCAAAAACCGCAGGGCTCTCGTATCATGGAGCAGAGTAGTACTAGCGCCGCTATTCCTTCTGGTGAATTGGCAAGCACCAGCGGCCTAGTACAGCCTGGGCGTACATCCAGCACTGCAGTATCACGTGGTGACGTGGCGAGTCCCATAAGTGCAGTTCAAGCTGGCGAGGTGGCAAGCACAAGTAGTGTCCCGCTGCCACCAAGAAGACAAAGGCAGGCCCGTCGTGCCCATAGTGCCCTTCCTGCAGAATTCGCCTATCCTGATTGGGTCCCCACCACTTCTGCAGAACCCGTACTTCCCCCATTCACTGCCCAACCCGGTATTCAGGTGGAAACAGCTGATTTTATGCCAATCGATTATTATTCGCTGTTTTTCACGGAAGATCTTTATAGATCTATTGTGGACCAGAGTAATTTGTATGCTGGTCAATTCATCGCCGCTAACCCCCAGTTGCCTAAAATTGCCAAAGATTGGAAACCAATTACGGTTTCCGAATTTAAGACCTTTCTGGGCCTTTCCCTCAACATGGGCACACATAAATTCCCGTCATTGCGTGCTTATTGGTCCACGCACCCAATTGACCACATGCCCGTGTTCTCTGCCTCCATGCCCAGGACACGATACGAGCAGATTTTGCGGTTCATGCACTTAAACGACAATGAACTTTGTCGTCCACATGGGGACCCTGAGTACGACCGGCTCTATAAAATTCGGCCCCTCATAAACCACTTCAACGAACGTTTTGCAGCCTTGTTTATTCCCGATCAAGTTGTCTGCGTTGATGAGTCCCTGATTAAATTTTCTGGCCGCTTGGCTTTCAAGCAGTACCTTCCCAGCAAGCGTGCCAGATACGGGGTCAAGCTCTATAAGTTCTGTGACAGGGCAACAGGCTATGTATGGAGCTTTATGGTTTATGAGGGAAAAGATAGTCAGGTTGAGCCGGTCAACTGCCCGGATTACATAGGGAGCGCTGGCAAGATAGTGTGGAAATTGGTGTCACCCTTATTCGGAAAGGGGTACCACTTGTATGTGGACAATTATTACACGAGCGTGCCACTGTTTAGTCACTTGTTTGATCATCAGATTGGAGCATGTGGCACCGTGCGACCTAATCGCCGGGGCTTTCCCCAGCGGCTTGTAGATGCCCGTCTTAGGCTGGGGGAGAGAGCCTGCGTGAAGTGTAATAACTTGCTCGCTGTGAAGTGGAGGGACAATAAGAATGTTTTCCTTCTTACCTCCCTTCATGCAGACACGACAGTCCAAATTCGTACGGCGACTGGTGTTGTGGAGAAACCCCTCTGTGTCCACGAATATAACAAAAATATGGGAGGGGTGGACCTCAACGACCAGTTGATGGCGCCGTATCTAATTGACCGTAAGGCGAGACGCTGGTACAAAAAAGTGTCTCTATCCTTATTCCAATTGGCTTTGCTGAACGCTCATGTGCTATACAGAGCTTCAGGCAGGACGTTAACTCTTCTAAAATTCCAGAATGAGATAGTCACAGAACTCCTGTATCCAGGCGGTTCTGCACCTCACCATCCCCTACCAAATGCAGTAAGCCGGCTGCATGAGAGGCATTATCCGTATGCCCTCCCGAGTACCCCTACCCAACGAACCCCCCAAAAAAGATGTCGTGTCTGTAGCAAGCGCGGATTTAGGCGTGACACCCGTGTTTTTTGTCCACTCTGTCCTGACAAACCTGGTCTTTGCCTTGGTGAATGTTTTGATCGCTACCACTCAAAAGTGAAGTTTTAGCGTAGGGTACAGCATTTCACAGACTAGGACACACTTACACAGGGTCTCCCAAGATGCCATTACATTTTGAGTGACCCGGACCATTACAGTTGGTAAAGTTACAAAAAAAAGTGTAAAAAAGAAAAAAAAAAAACGTAAAAAACAAAACACAAAAAAAATATAAAATAAAAAATAAAAAATAGTTGTCGTTTTATTGTTCTCTCTCTCTCTCTATTTTCTCTCTATTGTTCTGCTCTTTTTTACTGTATTCTATTCTGCAATGTCTTATCATGCTTGCTTTTCAGGTATGTAATTTTTTGTTTTCAGGTACGCCATTCAGTTGCAGCGCGGATCTATTTATCTTGACAGCAACCGCGTTTGCTCCCACGATACATAAAGCCGTGACTCCAACGCTGTAGGAGGTGATTTCACCATCACAGTTTAAAAAAAGAGCATATATGCCGAAGCATGGGGGCAGCAGGGGCGGAGGAGCGATTTTGCTCCTAATGCCGCGTATATACGGTCGAAATTCCGACGGAGGCTTGCCCGTGGAAAAGTCCGACCGTGTGTACGCGGCATAACTTTTTTGCGGGAGGATGCCCCCATGCTTCGGCATATATATATTTTAGGCACAGGTTGCGTTAAAAAAAGTGTTTTATTTTTTACTAGGTTTTGTTTTGGTATTTGCTTTGCAGGTATGGTATGGTCTTACTGTTGTACTGTAATGTTACTTTGTTTTAATGTTAACCATCATTTGCTTAGCAGGTACGCCATTCAGTTGCATCGCGGATTTATTTATCTTGACAGCAACAGCGTTTGCTCCCATGATACATAAAGCCGTGACTCCAACGCTGTAGGAGGTGATTTCACCACCACAGTTAAAAAAAGAGCATATATGCCGAAGCATGGGGGCAGCAGGGGTGGAGGAGCGATTTTGCTCCTAATGCCGCGTATATACGGTCGAAATTCCGACGGAGGCTTGCCCGTGGAAAAGTCCGACTGTGTGTACGCGGCATAACCTTTTATGCCTTGTACATACGGTCGAAATTTCGACAAAGGCTTGCCCGTGGAAAAGTCCGACCGTGTGTACGCGGCATAACTTTTTTGCGGGAGGATGCCCCCATGCTTCGGCATATATATATTTTAGGCACAGGTTGCGTTAAAAAAATGTTTTATTTTTTACTAGGTTTTGTTTTGGTATTTGCTTTGCAGGTATGGTATGGTAAGGTCTTACTGTTGTACTGTAATGTTACTTTGTTTTAATGTTAACCATCATTTGCTTAGCAGGTACGCCATTCAGTTGCATCGCGGATTTATTTATTTTGACAGCAACAGCGTTTGCTCCCACGATACATAAAGCCGTGACTCCAACGCTGTAGGAGGTGATTTCACCACCACAGTTAAAAAAAGAGCATATATGCTGAAGCATGGGGGCAGCAGGGGCGGAGGAGCGATTTTGCTCCTAATGCCGCGTATATACGGTCGAAATTCCGAGGGAGGCTTGCCCGTGGAAAAGTTTGACCGTGTGTACGCGGCATAACCTTTTATGCCGCGTACATACGGTCGAAATTCCGACGAAGGCTTGCCCGTGGAAAAGTCCGACCGTGTGTACGCGGCATAACTTTTTTGCGGGAGGATGCCCCCATGCTTCGGCATATATGCCCATCATTAGAAGTGGGTGGATGAAGGGGGGTATTCTAATGGTGGGCATACCCACCGATCAATCTCTTTTTTTCGTTCAGCCAACAGGCTGCATGAAAAAAAAGATTACAATACATGTCCAACAAGGACCAGCAATGTACTGGTATGTTGCTGGACTTTGAATGGTTATACCAGATTGATGCCTGCGGGTATCATTCTTTTCAGCCAGCGGCCGGCTTTCATGTAAAAGCAATCCTAGTGGCTAATTAGCCTCTGGACTGCTTTTACAAGCAGTGGGAGGGAATGCCCCCCCCCCCCGGATATAAACAGCGCCATTGGGAAATTGGGAAAGCATTTTATCACACCGATCTTGGTGTGGTCAGATGCTTTGAGGGCAGAGGAAAGATCTAGGGTCTAACCCCCCATTTTTTTTTCAAAAAAAGAGTACCTGTCACTACTTATTGCTATCATAGGGGATATTTATATTCCCTGAGATAACAATAAAAATGATAAAAAAAAAAAAATATGGAAGGAACAATTTAAAAATAAAATAAAAAAGCAAAATAAATAATAATAAAAAAAAAAAAGCACCGCTGTCCCCCCCTGCTCTTGCGCAAAGGCGAACGCAAGCGTCGGTCTAGCGTCATATGTAAATAGCAATTGCATCATGCATGTGAGGTATCACTGCAAAGGTCAGATCGAGGGCAGTAATTTTAGCAGTAGACCTCCTCTGTAAATCTAACGTGGTAACCTGTAAAGGCTTTTAAATGCTTTTAAAAATGAATGTAGTTTCTCGCCGCTGCGCGTTTGTGCGCAATTTTAAAGCATGTCGTGTTTGGTATCCATGTACTCGGCCTAAGATCATCTTTTTTATTTCATCAAACATTTGGGCAATATAGTGTTTTTTAGTGCATTAAAAATAAAAAAAAGTGTGTTTTCCCCCCAAAAAATGCGTTTGAAAAATCGCTGCGCAAATACTGTGTGGAAAAAAAAATGCAACACCCACTATTTTAATCTGTAGGGCCTTTACTTTAAAAATATATATAATGTTTGGGGGTTCAACATAATTTTCTTGCAAAAAAAAAAATGTTTTCATGTAAACAAAAAGTGTCAGAAAGGGCTTTGTCTTCAAGTGGTTAGAAGAGTGGATGATGTGTGACATAAGCTTCCTAATGTTGTGCATAAAATGCCAGGACAGTTCAAAACCCCCCCAAATGACCCCATTTTGGAAAGTAGACACCTCAAGCTATTTGCTGAGAGGCATGTTGAGCCCATTGAATATTTTTTTTTTTTGTCCCAAGTGATTGAATAATGACAAAAAGAAAAAAAAATTAAAAATTACAAAAAGTTGTCACTAAATTATATATTGCTCAAACATGCCATGGTTATATGTGGAATTGCACCCCAAAATACATTCTGTTGCTTCTCCTGAGTACGGGGATACCACATGTGTGAGACATTTTGGGAGCCTAGCCGCGTACAGGACCCCGAAAACCAAGCACCGCCTTCAGGATTTCTATGGGTGTAAATTTTTGATTTCACTCCTCACTGCCTATCACAGTTTCGGAGGCCATGGAATGCCCAGATGGCACAAAAACCCCCCAAATGACCCCATTTTGGAAAGTAGACACCCCAAGCTATTTGCTGAGAGGTATGTTGAGTATTTTGCAGATCTCGCTTTTTGTCACAAAGTTTTAAAAATTGAAAAAATAAAAAAAAGTAAAAAAATATGTCTTTCTTCATTTTCAAAAACAAATGAGAGCTGTAAAATACTCACCATGCCTCTCGGCAAATAGCTTGGGGTGTCTACTTTCCAAAATGGGGTCATTTGTGGGGGTTTTGGGCTATCTTGGCATTTTATGGCCTTCAAAACTGTGATAGGTAGTGAGGAGTGAAATCAAAAATTTGTGCCCTTAGAAATCCTGAAGGCGGTGCTTGGTTTTCGGGGGCCCGTACGCGGCTAGGCTCTCAAAAAGTCCCACACATGTGGTATCCCCGTACTCAGGAGAAGCAACCAAATGTATTTTGGGGTGCAATTCCGCATATAACCATGGCATGTTTAAGCAATATATCATTTAGTGACAACTTTTTGTACATTTTTTTTTCTTTTTGTCATTATTCAATCACTTGGGACAAAAAAATAATATTCAATGGGCTCAACATGCCTCTCAGCAATTTCCTTGGGGTGTCTACTTTCCAAAATGGGGTCATTTTGGGGTGTTTTGTGCTATCTTGGCATTTTATGGCCTTCAAAACTGTGATAGGTAGTGAGGAGTGAAATCAAAAATTTATGCCCTTAGAAACCTTGAAGGCTGTGCTTGGTTTTTGGGGTCCCGTACGCGGCTAGGCTCCCAAAAAGTCCCACACATGTGGTATCCCCGTACTCAGGAGAAGCAGCAGAATGTATTTTGGGGTGTCATTTCACATATGCCCATGGCATGTGTGAGCAATATATCATTTAGTGACAACTTTGTGCAAAAAAAACAAAGTTTGTCATATTCCCGCAACTTGTGGCAAAATATAAAATATTCCATGGACTGAACATGCCTCTCAGTAAATAGCTTGGGGTGTCTACTTTCCAAAATGGGGTCATTTGGGGGGTTTTGTGCTATTTTGGCATTTTATGGCCTTCGAAACTGTGATAGGTAGTGAGGAGTGAAATCAAAAATTTACGCCCTTAGAAAGCCTGAAGGCGGTGCTTGGTTTTTGGGGCCCCGTACCCGGCTAGGCTCCCAAAAAGTCCCACACATGTGGTATCCCCGTACTCAGGAGAAGCAGCAGAATGTATTTTGTGGTGCAATTCCACATATAACCATGGCATGTGTGAGCAATATATCATTTAGTGACAACTTTTTGTACATTTTTTCTTTTTTTTTTTCTTTTTGTCATTATTCAATCATTTGGGACAAAAAAAAATATTCAATGGGCTCAACATGCCTCTCAGCAAATAGCTTGGGGTGTCTATTTTCCAAAATGGGGTCATTTGGGGGGGTTTTGTGCCATCTTGGCATTTTATGGCCTTCAAAACTGTGATAGGTAGTGATAGGTAGTGAGTGAAATCAAAAATTTATGCCCTTAGAAACCTTGAAGGCGGTGCTTGGTTTTTGGGGTCCCGTACGCGGCTAGGCTCTCAAAAAGTCCCACACATGTGGTATCCCCATACTCAGGAGAAGCAGCAGAATGTATTTTGGGGTGTAATTTCACATATGCCCATGGCATGTGTGAGCAATATATCATTTAGTGACAACTTTGTGCAAAAAAAATAAAGTTTGTCATATTCCCGCAACTTGTGGCAAAATATAAAATATTCCATGGACTAATCATGCCTCTCAGTAAAAAGCTTGGGGTGTCTACTTTCCAAAATGGGGTCATTTGGGGGGTTTTGTGCTATTTTGGCATTTTATGGCCTTCGAAACTGTGATAGGTAGTGAGGAGTGAAATCAAAAATTTGCGCCCTTAGAAATCCTGAAGGCGGTGCTTGGTTTCCGGGGTCCCGTACGTGGCTAGGCTCCTAAAAAGTCCCACACATGTGGTATCCCCGTACTCAGGAGAAGCAGCAGAATGTATTTTGGGGTGCAATTCCACATATAACCATGGCATGTGTGAGCAATATATCATTTAGTGACAACTTTTTGTAATTTTTTTTTTTGTCATTATTCAATCACTTGGGACAAAAAAAAAATATTCAATGGGCTCAACATGCCTCTCAGCAATTTCCCTGGGGTGTCTACTTTCCAAAATGGGGTCATTTGGGGGGGTTTTGTACTGCCCTGCCATTTTAGCACCTCAAGAAATGAGATAGGCAGTCATAAATTAAAAGCTGTGTAAATTCCAGAAAATGTACCCTAGTTTGTAGACGCTATAACTTTTGCGCAAACCAATAAATATACGCTTATTGACATTTTTTTTACTAAAGACATGTGGCTGAATACATTTTGGCCTAAGTGTATGACTAAAATTGAGTTTATTCGATTTTTCTTATAACAAAAAGTAGAAAATATCATTTTTTTTCAAAATTTTCGGTCTTTTTCCGTTTATATCGCAAAAAATAAAAATCGCAGAGGCAATCAAATACCATTAAAAGAAAGCTCTATTTGTGGGAAGAAAAGGACGCAAATTTAGTTTCAGTACAACATTGCATGTCCGCACAATTTACAGTTAAAGCAGCGCAGTGCAAAATTCTGAATTCACCTCTGGTCCTTTAGCTACCAAATGGTCCGGGGCTTAAGTGGTTAAACATGTGTGCAAAAAATGCTAAATTGACTCTGGCAGCGAAGTGTAAATAGTATACTTGGGGATATCCTAAACCTGCCTGCGAAGTGGCACATCTGTAGGAAGTACACAAACAATAGTGACATTTACAAAGAAAAAAGATTACTAGCAACTAAACAACATTTCCAGTTTGTACACAAATCAGCTGGGAATTCCCATCCTCTATACCAGTGGTTTCCAAACTGTGGCCCAGGGGCCAGATGCCTCCCCCGCAAACACCAAAGATGGGGCACAATTCCTCCCAATGGCACCAACAATTGGGCCCAATGACACCAACGATGGGGCACAACTCCTACCACTGACACCAATGATAGCTCTGTACAGTTTACTATACTTCAGTTATGATAACTAGACATGTGCACTGCCGAAAAATTCGTTGTTTTTTTTTCGTTTCATTCTTTTTTTGCTTTTTTTGGAAATTCGGGAAATTCGAAAATTCGGAATTCCGAATTTCCAAATTCCGAACTTCCGAATTCCAAATTTCGAAATTTCGAATTCCGAATTTCGGAAATTCGAAAAATTCGGAAATTCGAAAAATCGGAAATTCGGAAATTGAACTTTCCAAATTTCCCATTTTCGAATTTTAGATTTTCGAATTTTAGATTTTCGAATTTTGCAATTTCGAATTTTCAAATCTTGAAATTTCTAATTTTCGAATTTTCTAATTATCGAATTTCCGAATTTCTGAAATTCCGAATTTCCAAAATTCCGAAATTTCGGAAGTTCGGAAATTCAAAAATTCGGAAACTCGAAAATTCGGAAACTCGAAAATTCGGAAACTCGAAAATTCGGAAATTCGAAATTTCGGAAATTTGAAAATCCGAAAATTCGGAAATTGAAAAATTTGGAAATTTGGAAATTTCGGAATTAACTAATTTGTCAAAATTCGTTAAAAAACTAATTCGGAACTTAACGAATTGCACATGTCTAATGATAACTGACTCTGTCCATTCAGAACAGGAAGGGTCCCGTAAATGACATATACCAGCCCCTTCCCCACTTCTCTGTCCTGACACATCCCCCGCAGCAGCTGGCATGAGGGCCAGGGGAGCACACATGAGCCCAGGTACAGAAGAGTCATCTGGATAGGAGGGGCCATGGAGGCTGATCCCCTCAATTTTTTAATTTTTGCCGTGTTTTTGATGCGTTTTCCATTCATTTCAATGGGAAGGTGCATTTTGGTGTGTTTTTCTTACTGCACAAAACATGCACCAAAAATTCAGCAAGCAGGACTTTTAAAAACACAACTGACCTGCAACTGACTGGTGTGAAGAGTTCCATAGAATATAATGGTCATGCATTTTTCTCCTGCTTTTTGTAAGAAAAAACGGAAGAAAAAAAATCAATGTGAAAAAGCCCTTACAACAAAGACTGTTTTCCTTTAGTGTAACTTTTTTAACTCCACAGAGGTTACTTAGTAGCAGCTCTATTCCCCCTAGATCAGTGTCAGACAGCAAGCTGCATGACAAATATTGCAGCTTAAAGGAGAAGTACAGCCAAAGCTAGTTTGGCTGTACTTCTCCTGTGGATAACAGGAGTGAAGTTTGGGCTGAAGGTCGCTGTCTACTGACATCACAGAGCCGGTCCAGGCCCGGGCAAGATTGTGACAATAGGATCGTGAGCCGCTGGGAGCCTGACCCAGCCGCTCCCACCCCCTCCCAGCGCCCAAGGGAGTGTGTGGGGGCAGAGCAAAGAGCTGATGACTGACATTCACCAGCTCTCTGTATAGGGGGGGTTGGAGAACGGAGCAATCGGCAGTGTTAGATCGCTCGGTTCTCAGTCCTAGAGGCTCCAAGGTACAGATACAGAATCCACCCATGTAAGTATGATTATTAAATAAAAAAATACTCGTTTAACCACTTGCCACCCGCCATATAGCAAAACGATGTCAGCAAAGTGGTTCTGTTATCCTGATCGGACGTCATATGACGTCCGCAGAATAACAAGCCGCTGCACGCCCCCAGTGTCAGTCTGATACACCACAACCCCAATCTAGGTAAGGGCTCTTTCACACGGAGGTCCGTTCAGGTCCGCCTGTCAGTTTTTTAGGCGGACCTGAAATGGATCCTCCATGCACCCCTATGGAAGCACGGATGTCAGCGGTGACATGTCCGCTGACTTCCGCTCCGCTCCGAAAAAGTGTGACGGAGGAAAATCCTATTTTTCCTTCCGTCTGCGGAGCGGATCGGATGACAACGGACTCTACGGTCCGTCGTCATCCGATTCCCCATAGGGGAGAGCGGCGCTCTGACAGGGCGGTCCCTGCACAGTGTGCGGGGACCGCCCAGTCATCCGTCGGCTCAGCGGGGATCAACGGAGCGATCCCCGCTGAGCAAGCGGAGCTTCACGGGGCGGATCTTCACGGATCCGCCCCGTGTGAAAGAGGCCTAAAGAGTCTCTGACGGAGACTCTTAACCACGTGATCAGCCGTGTCCAATCACAGCTGATCACAATGTAAATAGGAAGAGCTGTTTATCGGCTTTTCCTCACTTGCGTCTGATAGACACGAGTAGAGGAGAGCCGATCGGCTGCTCTCCTGACAGAGGGGGTCTGTGCTGATTGTTTATCAGTGTAGCCCCCCTCAGATGCCCACCCAGGACCACCAGGATGCCGCCAGGACCACCAGGGATGGGCACCCACACTGGACCACCAGGTATGCCACCCTAGACCACCAGGGATATGCCAATCAGTGCCCAAGCAGCTGTCAATCTGTGCTTATCCACAATGCTTGCCAATGCCAGTGCTACCAGGGATGCCTATCAGTGCCCAGCAGTGCTGCCTATCAGTGCCACCCATCAGTGCAGCCTTTCAGTGCCCAGTGCCGCCTATCAGTGCCCACCAGTGCCGCCTATCAATGCCCATCAGTGCCGCCTATCAATGCCCATCAGTGCCGCCTATCAGTGCCACCCATCAGTGCCGCCTATCAGTGCCGCCTCATTGGTGCCACCTCATCAGTGCCGCCTTATCAGTGCCCATCAGTTAAGGAGAAAACTTACTTATTTACAACATTTTATAACAGTCTTTTTTTATTTGTTTAGCAAAAAATAAAAACTGCAGAGGTGATCAGATACCACCAAAAGAAAGCTCTATTTGTGGGAACAAAATCATAACACTTTTGTTTGGGTACAGTGTAGCATGACCACGCAATTGTCATTAATTTAGTGACAGCGCTAAAAGCTGAAAATTGGCTTGGGCAGAAAGGGGGCTAAGTGCCCTGTATTTAAGTGGTTAAAGTTGTTGTAGAGGTAAATAGTGGTAAAATGTTCTTAATTTTTTTTTTATCACGGCATCAAGGTAAAAGTGGTGGTACCCCCCCCTAAATACTCACCTGAATCCAATCTTGATCTAGGACTGTGTACAACTCTTCTCCCTTCTCCCTGCTCTCACAGGCTTGGCTGAGATCAGTGGGCATCATCAGCTCCAGCTGCTTTCAGTCAAAACCTGACAAAGGTGTTTGACAGGCACCCACAACCATGTGCATTTCATTCGGTTACATGTTCATCAGTGGTGTCACCTGCTGAAAGTGACATGTTGTTTATTTTTTACTGTAGCCATGGCATGTGTACAGCCCTGAGTGGCTGCATGTCCTCGTTCAGTCAGATGGTCAGGGATGGTAAAACTATGGCTCAGCTGCCCTATAGCTGCTCATATGAACAAGGCCTTACTTGCAATAGTGTTTGTCAGCGATTCTTGTGACACACACATAACTTTGCTAGTTAGTGAAATCTCCCTGCTACTTCCTAGTTTAATAAAAGGTACTTGTTTACACTTGCAGTGCCCCCTGAAGATTATTTTGGGGTGGATCACTCTTCAGAGGGCATTTGACAAGTAGTAAGAAGGCTTTATGTCTCCTCCTTACTGTCTGTATTAACCCTAATAATGTGGTTGTAGTGCAGCGGTAGTAAACTGCAAAAAAAATTCCTCTGCTGACAGGGCTTCCATCTTTACCTGGTCTTTCTTCGGGGTTTGCAGGCTTTGGTTGTTTGATTGGCCGAGCCGCGATTCAATGACGTCACTGGCTGATACTATAATAAATATCTCCTAAACAATGCACGTTTAGGAGATATTTACTTTACTTACAAGTAAGCCTTACTTTAGGTACAAGTAAACAGTGGGGACTTTACTACCACTTTATGGAAGAGCAGTTGGGATAAAAACACAGATCAACCATGCGTTTTACTACCCCGAACTGCAAGTGTAAGCAAAGCCTTACTGCTCACTGGATAGAAGTGATAATGTGGATGAGTGCACATTGGTGAGACTTATGCCCTGTACACGCGGTCGGAATTTCCGATGGAAAAAGTCCGATGGGAGCTTTTCATTGGATATTCCGACCGTGTGTATGCCCAATCGGACATTTTCCGCCTGAAATTCCGACCGACTTAGATAGAGAACATGTTCTCAAATTTTTCCGACGGAAAAAATTCCTATCAGAAAATCCATTCGTTTGTATGCAATTCCGACGCACTAAAAACCATGCATGCTCAGAATCAAGTCCACGCATGCTCGGAAGCATTGAACTTTATTTTCTCGGCTCGTCGTAGTGTTGTACGTCACCACGTTCTTGACGGTCAGAATTTGGTGTGACCGTGTGTATGCAAGCCAAGCTTGAGCGGAATTCCATCTGAAAAAAACATCCGATTTTTTTTCCAACGAAAAATCTGACCGTGTGTACAAGTCATAAGTCAAGCAATTTAAAGTGCTTGTAAACCTCAGACATGAAATATGAACAATGCATATCCCTCTATAGTGTGTACTTCTCAATTAAAGTGGTTGTAAACCCTGTAAAAAAATTTTTTTTAAAACAACCTGCAAGACAAAGGCATAATGACCTAGTATGAGTAGCATACTAGCTCATTATGCATCACTTACCTTAGATTGGGGCCCCCGAATCCATCCTTGTCTCCCTATTCAGCCGCAGCCATCGCTGCGGCGATAGCCGGAAGGTTACTTCTGGGTATCACCGCTCCAGCCAATCACAGCGCCGGAGCGGCGCTGTGATTGGCCAGAGCTGCGAAGACGTGACTCCGCGCATGCGCGTGGGAGCCGTCAAATCCGGCTAAGCCGGATTTGTGAATGGGATTAATCCTATGAATGCGCCGCTGCCTACGGCGCGCATGCGCCATAGACACCGATGCATGTCATTTTTAGCAAATATCTCCTAAACCGTGTAGGTTTAGGAGATATTTCTTGCACCTACAGGTAAGCCTTAATCTAGGCTTACCTGTAGGTGCAAGTTGCATAAGTGGGTTTACAACCACTTTAAAACCACTAAGTGTAATTTCTGTTTGCTGCTTCCTTCCTCTAATATCAGCATGAATCACTTCTGACAAGTTTCCTGACACCAAGAGAAAAATGGTGACAGAGGAGGGACCTCCAGATTGACAGCCTCATCTCTGTTCCTGTGTGAAGAGGGGTGTGTCCCTTCCCTCCAATCAGCTCTCAGAACTCTTCTCACTGAGCTCTGCAGAGTATAACTTTAGCTCTCCGTCCCTTTTTTCTGAACTCTCAGACAAGCTTATAAATTTTGCACTTTGAACGGATGTAGAGAAGAACAGATAAAGAGGTACAACTTATGTAGGAGGATTTGTTTAATCTCTGTGTATCACCTAAGGATTGTCCCTTTACTGGGTTTTACAACCACTTTAATAAACTATTTGATTATGTTTTTTCATGTATGTACCCTTGTTAGGCAATTGAATGCTATTTTTATTAAGCAGCTTTTTTTTTCTGAAAATTTGCAAAAGTTTTCCTGATCTTGCATTATGTTTCAGCTTTAGGAAATATATTGACGTATACAGTGTGAAGCTATTGTGGTTTCTGTTTCACTGAACAATCATTTCTATATTTTTAACAAGGACAACATGTGGCCTTTATATGAACAAAGGAAAAAAAGTGGAACTTTTTTGATTGTCCTTGTTAGGTCTCTGAAAGAAAGCATTCCTGAGAAAAATGTCATGGCTGTCACTGCTGTCTTTATATTCTGGAAAACCCTAAATAAAGAGCAGGCCAAAAAAACCCCCCACATGAAATTGCTTCATTATTCTAAAGCCTAGCTGTAATCATTCATGTCCCCCAATCCTGCAGTGATTTTCTTCTGATGCATCTGTTTTGATCATGAGTTACTATCCTTCTGTGCTGTAGGGGGATCGGTTCTGGACTCTGCGCCCACTTTCATCTGCCGTCAGACCCCCCTGTGTGCCCCCACTTCCCTGCTGGCTTCCCTCCTCTCCTCTACTGCCAGGAACAGCTGCTGGCACACAGGGGGGATTATTTCAGGATGGAGAGAACCTATTTACCAGCCCTTCCTTTGCTGAATGCTTCCTATTCATTTATCTATGCAGCTGAGGCTGCAGAGAAAGGGACTGATGAATCTGTCCTTAGTCCCTTTTCTCTGTCCCAAAAGTTGAAAAAGCCCCCCAACAGGACTGTTAAAAAAAAATAATGTAAAAACGCTCAAATTCTAGAAAATTATAAAAAAAAAAAATTAAGGGCTCATTCACATGCACTTTGCTCTCTGAAGAGCAATAAGCATTTGGATTGCTCTTCTGCTTTGCATACGATTGCAGTGCGCTTGCAGAGGAGTTGCTGTTTACATGAACGAGTCTTGTTTGACGGGGGTATAATTTCTGTGACGGCTGCAAAGCACAGCACTGTGGCCATGGCATTTTAGCAAAAATATAATTTGATATTTTGTTTGGATAGCAGGCATAGAATAGAATGCATGGAATGCATTAAGGAAAAAAAAAAACTTCTGCCTTTAGAACCACTTTTTGTGAAAATAAAATATAGCATTTAAAATTGGTACATAAGCCATTTTGTACTTTAAAGTGGTTGTAAACCCACTTTTTTTTTTTTGGCCCACCTGCAAGAGAAAGGCATAATGAGCTATTATGACTAGCATAATAGCTCATTATGTTCCACTTACCTTAGATCGGGGCCCCCAAAGCCGTCCTCGTCCCTCTGTCCAGCCGCAGACATCACTGCGGCGATAGCCGGAATGTTACTTCCGGGTATCGCCGCACCAGCCAATCACAGCGCCGCTCCGGCGCTGTGATTGGCCGGAGCGGCGGAGACGTCACTCTGCGCATGCGCGCGGGAGGCGTCCCACTCGGCTACGCCCAGCTATTGCTGGGAAGTAGCCGAGTATGTGAATGGGATTAACCCCATAAATGCGCCGTTGTCTACGGCGCGCATGCGCCATAGATAGCGGCGCTTGACATTTTAGTAAATATCTCCTAAACCGTGTAGGTTTAGGAGATATTTCTTGCACCTACAGGTAAGCCTTAATCTAGGCTTACCTGTAGGTGCAAGTTGAAAAAGTGGGTTTACAACCACTTAACTTCTTCAGACCCGAGCCATGTACAAATGACGGCCACAAGGTGGCTCTGGAAATCAGGGAGGCTGTCAATAGACGGCCTCGGCTCCTCCGGCCACTGGGGGGCGCGCACGCGTGCCCGACGCGTCACTGAGATGCAGATGCGCGTGCCTGGCGGCCGCGATGTCCGCCAGGTACCCGCGATTGGCCGGTACACAGACAAGGACGTGGATCTGTGTGTGTAAACATAGAGATCCACGTCCTGTCAGGGAGAGGAGACCGATGCTGTGTCCCTTGTACATAGGGACACAGATCGGTCACCTCCCCCAGTCACTCCCCTCCCCCCCACAGTAACAGTCACTCCCAGGGAACACATTTAACCCCTTCCTCGCCCCCTAGTGTTAACCCCTTCCCTGCCAGTCACATTTATACAGTAATCAGTGCATATTTATAGCACTGATCGCTGTATAAATGTGAATGGTCCCAAAAATGTGTCAAAAGTGTCCGATGTGTCTGCCATAATGTCGCACTCCCAATAAAAATCGCAGATCGCCGACACTACTAGTAAAAAGAAAATAATACAAAAAAATGTCATAATTCTATCCCCTATTTTGTAGGCGCTATAACTTTTGCGCAAACCAATCACTATACGCTTATTGCGATTTTTTTTTACCAAAAATATGTAGAAGAATACGTATCGGCCTAAACTTAGAAGAAAAAAAAGTTTAAAAAAAAAAAAAAAATTGGGATATTTATTATAGCAAAAAGTAAAAAATATTGTGTTTTTTCAAAATTGTCGCTTTTTTTTGTTTATAGCGCAAAAAATAAAAACCGCACAGGTGATCAAATACCACCAAAAGAAAGATCTATTTGTGGGAAAAAAAGGACGTCAATTTTGTTTGGGAGCCACGTCGCACGACCGCGCAATTGTCAGTTAAAGCGACGCAGTGCCGAAAGCTGAAATTTCGCCTGGGCAGGAAGGGGGTATATGTGCCCAGTAAGCAAGTGGTTAATATGCAAATGTTTTTATTGAAAATGACCTTTCCATTTAATCCATCAGCAACCATTGTCTTTTTCTAAAACTGTCTAAAATTAAATGCAATATGGCAACCTAAGGGGCATTCTTTACACCTCTGCTGTACAGAAGGCCTCCAGAAACGTAATTTTTTGCTTGTGTTATTGGCTCACTGATTTGCTTGTGCGTCTGCACTGAGATACAAATTTTAGGCATCCCTTGCAATAGTATTTTCATTTTTGGCAAGATACTGCTCTTTCAAAAGAGAAGCATCGGGGGTTGTCAGAAATGCTTTATCATGGTGGGGGAGCTCACTTTGCGTTTATCATGGCACTAGCAGGGATCCTCACACTACGGCCCTCCAGCTGTTGCGGAACTACAAATCTCATGAGGCATTGTAAAACTCTGACATTCACAGACATGACTAAGCATGATGGGAATTGTAGTTCCTGAACACCTGGAGGGCGTAGTTTGAAGACCCCTGCACTATGCAGTTTTTAAAATAATAAAAACCTTTTGGACGTAATTGGAACGATCCTTGGTGTGCTGGCGAATATGGTCGATTGTTGATGTTTCCAGGACCCATCTGGTGATCGCTGCAGCACCCATTATCTTATAAGAGCCGCTTGCCCAGGAACGTGTGCAAGTGGAATATTGAGTAGTACCCTGCACTATGGTCACATCACTCATTGCACACTTTTTTTACACCTGCCTCCTGGGCTAAGCTTTTTGGCTGGGACTGGAGGAATTTTCATACCGGCCAAAAGACCAGCCATTGTATTACACGCTGGCACTGAAGCACTTTTCCTTTTCCCCTTCCCTTTTTTATGTTGCCTTGTGTTGTTTTTTTGTTTTTTTTGCATGTACATACTCCACTGGCACTTTACTCACTCCTGACTAGAAGGGTGTAGGTCCTCTGACTTGCCCTGAAAGTCTTTAGGAGGGAGGGCAGGTGGCCTTTTGGCCAGGTTCTCCCCCTCCCATGGCGTTTGGGTGAGCCCCACCGAATACTTGGGAAGGCTTCAGCAGGTTTTCCGAAGGAAGGGGTGCCACGGGGTTGCCACCTCATCCCTTTAAACCCGAACACATATGAATTACACAGGTTTTGAGGCTAATTTAATGCAGATAAAGCACCAAGGGAATTTAATTACCACCTTAACCCTTTCCCGCCGAGCAGACGCAGATATGCGTCCTCGGCTTTCGGGGGTTATACCGGGATGATGCCTGCAGCCGCAGGCATCACCCCAGTACAATTTTTTAGAGCCGGCGATTGGCTTTCCAGGGATAACAACCGATGCGGCTAAAAGCCGCTCAATGGTTATCCCGGAGAAGCGGGAGGGGACAATCCCCCCCTCCCGCCGCCTCCGCTGCTCTTACTGGGCCTCCCGTCCCACCGGGAGACCCGATCTACGATGCGCCACCTCCGGCGCCTAGAGAGACACTGAAACAAAGCCGCAAACAGCTTTGATTCAGTCTCTTCACTGTAACCACGGAAACGACGTCATGACGTCACGTCTGGGTTACTCGGCTGCCAATGGCACCGGATTTAAAAAATACACAGTATTCAGAATCGCAGTTTTCGGCGATCCGAATACTTTGAAGTACAAAGGAGGGATTGGGGGTCTTTTAGACCCCCGATCCCTCCATAAAGAGTACCTGTCACCACTTATTACTGTCACAAGGGATGTTTACATTCCTTGTGACAGCAATAAAAGTGATCAAAATTTTTTTCTTTTAAAAACACTATTTTTTATTATAAAAATAAATAAAATAAATAAGAAAAAAAAATAAAAAAATCTTAAAGCGCCCGATGTCCCCGCGAGCTCGCTCAGCAAAGAAAACGCATACGGAAGTCGCGCCCGCATATGTAAACGGTGTTTAAATCACACATGTCAGGTATCGCCGCGATCGCTAGAGCGAGAGCAATAATTCTAGCTATAGACCTCCTCTGTACCTCTAACCTGGTAACCGTAATAAAAATTTAAAGCGTCGCCTATGGAGATTTTTAGGTACCGTAGTTTGTCGCCATTCCACGGGTGCGTGCAATTATAAAGCGTGACATGTTTGGTATCTATTTACTCGGCGTAACATCATCTTTCACATTATACAAAAAAATTGGGCTAACTTTACTTTTTAATTTTTTTAAAATTCATGAAAGTTAATTTTTCCAAAAAAGTTGCGTTTAAAACACTGCTGCTCAAATACCGTGTGATATAAAATATTGCAACAATCGCCATTTTATTCTCTAGATTCTCTGCTAAAAAAATATATATATATAATGTTTGGGGTTTCTAAGTAATTTTCTAGCAAAAAATACGCATTTTAACTTGTAAACACCAAATGTCAGAAATGGGCTTAGTCATGAAAGGGCAGAACCTGTGTAATTAATGTGTGTTCGGGTAAAGGGATGAGGTGAAAACTAGCAAGGTGTACCACAAGAACCCCAGTCCCTGGCAGGAGTCTTGTGCCCCTGGGGGATCAGGGCCAGGGTCCTTTCTCTTTGGAGGAGGACCATGTGTACACCCTGTGCCCTTTTTTTGTGTGTTTCACCTTTGTGTGCTCACTTTTGTTTTTGCACCTGGTGTTTAGATTTGACTGTGTGCACTGCACGTTGGAGCTTCAAGAGAAAAATGAGTAACTTGGGCTTTGCTACGGCTTAAAAGTTATAATTTAGATAAGGAACTGTTGCTACCATGACGTAATACAAAGGGGACCCTGAGCTGGAAACTAATCTCCCTTCACTTCTTATGGAAATATAGAAAATAGTCTTCGCTAGCTCATCGTGTCCAGTTCTTCATAAAATATGGCATCCCAGCATCCTTCTAGATGCACAAGGCATTTGCACCTCCTCTAGTTCACAATATCACAATTAACCCCAATGAGACAGCCGACAATTAGTTACATAAAGCAACATTATTAAGTGCCGGTTCACACTGCTGCGCTGTGAATTTGTTCTGTTTTTTCAGTCCATTCTGAGGTGCGAATTTACCGCGTTTTTACCGCGATTTAAATGCAAATTTCAGGAGTGGGACATGGCTGCGATTAATGTTCTAGCCAATAGAATCATAATGTAAAAAAAAAAAAAGGTGTTAACTTCCTGGTTTTTGTGGAGAATAGTGTGGTGGAATTCGCACATATGTGAACCATCAAATGCGATTCCAGAACGATTTACATTGATGTCTATGGAGACTAAATTCGCAACGCAGCGCTCTAAACTCGCACAAGACCCTTTTTTTTCATCGCATCGCATTCGGAGAGGAATCGCAATGCATAGATGTGAACCACCATCATTGAAAACAATTACTTTTTGGATGACATGCGAATCTAGTTTGTGTTTAACGCATCGCATTCGGTATCAAGTCGCACAAGTGTGAACCGGCACTAAGCCCATGTTCACACTGGGCTGCGGGAGTGAAGCCGTGCGAGTTCAGCTGCACGATTTCACTCTCGCTGGCATTCCCGATTTCAGCCGCGATTAAAAAGACATCTGACACAGATGTCAATGTAAATCGCAGCCGAAATCGCAAAAAGTAGTACAGAAACGACTTTTTGAAATCGGTGCAGCGCCGCAAATGCGGCGTCGCACCGATTAGAACGGTGCCATTGCCGGCAATTTGCGGCAAATATCGCCGTTTTGACATGCGATTTGACATATCAAATCGCATGTCAAATCGCACCAGTGTGAACCAGGGCTTAAGGGTAGTAAAGTTATTTTCAGTTAGTATACATTTCATGTGAAATAATTCAGTCCAGCTTAGTTTGGAGACCACCGATTTAGAGCATGCAATGTTTATATTTAGCAGGAAAAGCAATCTTATCTGACAATTTGGGCAGCAGAAACCAGAGCAAATGTGCAGCTATTGTCCATAGTGACCAGCTAGTTTCCATATTCTGAAGAATGAACCTTGTGTTCCGATCTGATTCGTTTTTTTTTATAGATGAGCCCATATATTTATTTATTATAGCTAAAGTTTAGTAAACATTTTTTGGGGGGCTTACAGCACTAGTGTAATAATGTTTCCTCGGATTTTCCGTGGACAAAGCGTAGGACTTTTGTCCGAAAGGCGCTGGCCGTGAACTTGTATTGCATACAAACGGCAAAGAATTGTCGGCCAACAAACACAAATCTACGTGGTTTTTAAGCTCTTTAGTGCCACCCTTTGGGCAACTTCTGCTAATGTTGTGCTATGGTTAGCATTGCTTTTGAGCGTGCGTGTTTGTACTTTGGATTTTTTTTCAGAAAGACTTCTGTACACACGATCGGATAATCCAACAGCACACATTTGTTGTCGGAAAATTTTAAAGCATGCTATCCAACAATTGTTGTCGGAAAATCCGACAACAATTGTCCGATGGCGTATACAAACGGTCGGATTTTCCGACAAAAGCCTGCCAGCACACAATTCCCCTCGGAAAATCTGATCGTGTGTACGGGCCTTAATAATCCACCTCTCAGAGCCCGATTACACCCATGCGTTATAAAACACACTTTTTTTTTTTAAACGCATGTTGCATTTTTATCGCTTTTTTTTTTTTGTGTTGTGTTACAATCAACACAACGCATAGTGTGTTTTATATGCCTTTTTCATGTATTTTCCTCCCTCAGTGACCTGGGTAAAATGGAAACGTAACTCAAAAAACTCACTAATAAAACGCAAGTTCCCTTTTTAGTGTGTTACCATTGACTAAAAATGGAAGGTGCGTTTTTCACAAAATGTGCTAAAGATGCAGCAAGCAGGACTTTTTAAAAGTGCTGCGCACTGTAGAAAAACGCAGCGCACGGATGCAAACTGGACATGTGTGATTTGTTTTGTTACAAAATTAAATTCAGATGAAACGTGTGTTATTTGGAGATTCGGATGTATTCGGATAGTAAGGAATTTTAATGAATCTGAAATAAATTATAATAAAAAGAAAAAATGAATTTGTATAAATTTGTTTAATTTGGATGATAGGATACGATAGTTTGGGCCTTTTGTTAATGTTTGAAGCATCCAAAATAACGTAACAACATAACGAATGATCGAAATTGATTTGGATCCATTTGTTTTTAT
The DNA here is from genome assembly GCA_029206835.1 of Rana muscosa. Taxonomy (NCBI): domain Eukaryota; kingdom Metazoa; phylum Chordata; class Amphibia; order Anura; family Ranidae; genus Rana; species Rana muscosa. The sequence goes on from CM055118.1 coordinate 709,440,926, forward strand.
TCTATTTTTGTAACACACTGTTTAGTTATAATTGGCCAAAGCCAAAGTCGCAAAACATGAAAGTCACATGACAGTCGTATCAAATTGCAATGTAACGTTACACTGTTAAGCCTCGTACACACGCTCCGACTTCCATCGGACTTCTCCGTGGATTTTTGTCCGAACGGAGTTGGCCGGGCACACCCATAGCATACACACCACAGGACTTTTCTGCAAACTTTCCCAAAACTTTTTCCAACACCACGTGGTTTTTCTGCTCTTTACCGCCACCCTTTGGTCAACTACTGCTATTGTTGGTTAATTTTAACATTATTTGTTTTGTCCATCGGACAAAAGTCCGATGGTTTTCTTTACACACGGTCGGACTTTGCTCCATCGGACTTTTGTTGGCCAAAAGTTTGTCCGTTTGCAGACCGAACTTTTGTCATATAAAAACCAAAAAAGTTTGTCCGATGGAGCGTACACACGGTCGGATTTTTTGATCGTGTGTACGAGGCTTTAGTCACATGACTTTGGGATTGCAGCAGTGTGAACCGAGCCTAAGGCCTCATGCCCACGGACGTTTTTACAGCCGCGTTTTTGAGCATTTTTTACAGCTTAAAAACGCCTGTCCATGTTAGTCTATAGCTTCATGCCCACCTAGACGTTTTTGAGCTGCAAATAGCATAGACGTTTTTAACCACTTAACGACCGCCCACTGTAAATATACGTCGGCAGAATGGCACGGACAGGCACAATCACGTACCTGTACGTGCCTGCCTTCGTATGGGTGGGGGGTCCAATCGGACCCCCTCCGGTACAGTGGGCGGCCGGGATCGCTTCGGGAGCGATCCGTGATGAGGGGGCCGCCATTCGATTCTGGCCACCCCCTCGCGATCGTTCCCGGTGAATCAAATGCTTCCTCTGCCTGTGTAATGTTTACACAGGCAGGAGGAAGTGATGTCATCCCTCCTGCGGCGCTCACATTTACCAAGCGCCGCATGAGAGAAGACACAGAGGTTAGTGCACAAGCACTACACTAACACCAGCACACATAGGCACATGATCGCCCCCCCAGGCCCCCCCAGATCACCCCCCAGCCCCCAGTCACAGTTTCACTGATTGCAGTGACCATTTATTTACTGATCACTGCAATCAGTGACATTTGTGACTGTAAAAGTGTCAGGGCAGTTAGTTTTAGGTCCAGTGTAGCCCCCTAACCCCCCCAATAAAGGTTTAACCCCTTGATCGCCCCCCAGGTAACCCTTTCACCACCTAGCACCGCAGTCACTAAGCGATCGTTTTTCTGATCGCTGTTTTAGTGTCGGTGATGCCGATCGGTAGCCAGTTATTTTTTTTAGGTTCGCCCCAGGTTTTTATAGTGTCGGGTACCCCCATATATTACCTAATAAAGTTTTAACCCCTTGATCGCCCCCCAGGTAACCCTTTCACCCCCTAGTACCGCTGTCACTAAGCGATCATTTTTCTGATCGCTGTTTTAGTGTCGGTGATGCCGATAGGTAGCCAGTTATTTTTTTTTAGGTTTGCCGCAGGTTTTTATAGCGTCGGGTACCCCCATATATTACCTAATAAAGGTTTAACCCCTTGATCGCCCCCCAGGTAACCCTTTCACCCCCTAGCACCGCTGCCACTAAGCGATCATTTTTCTGATCGCTGTCTTAGTGTCGGTGATGTCGATAGGTAGCCAGTTATTTTTTTTAGGTTCGCCGCAGGTTTTTATAGCGTCGGGTACCCCCATATATTACCTAATAAAGGTTTAACCCCTTGATGGCCCCCCCAGGTAACCCTTTCACCCCCTTTTGCCAGTGTCACTAAGCAATCGTTTTTCTGATCGCTGTCTTAGTGTCGGTGATGTCGATAGGTAGCCAGTTATTTTTTTTAGGTTCACCGCAGGTTTTTATAGCGTCGGGTACCCCCATATATTACCTAATAAAGGTTTAACCCCCTGATTGCCCCTAGTTAACCCTTTCACCAGTGATCACCATATAAGTGTTACGGGTGACGCTGATTAGTTAGTTTGCTTTTTATAGTGTCAGGGCACCCGCCGTATATAACCCAATAAAGGTTTAACCCCCTGATCGCCCGGCGGGTGATATCAATTAGGTTTTAGCGTCAGAGAGGGTCTGCGTCACACCCCAGGCAGCGTCAGGTTAGTGCCAGTAACGCTAACACCCACGCGTGAAGCATACACCTCCCTTAGTGGTATAGTATCTGAACAGATCAATATCTGATCTGATCAGATCTATACTAGTGTCCCCAGCAATTTAGGGTTCCCAAAAACGCAGTGTTAGCAGGATCAGCCCAGATACCTGCTAGCACCTGCGTTTTGCCCCTCCGTCCAGCCCAGGCCACCCAAGTGCAGTATCGATCGATCACTGTCACTTACAATACACAACACACATAACTGCAGCGTTCACAGAGACAGGCCTGAACCCTGCGACTCCAGTGCTGTAGGAGGTGATTTCACCACCACAGTTAAAAAAAAAAGCATATATGCCGAAGCATTGGGGCAGCAGGGGCGGAGGAGCGGAGGAGCGATTTTGCTCCTAATGCCGCGTACATACGGTCGAAATTCCGACGGAGGCTTGCCCGTGGAAAAGTCCGACCATGTGTGTGCGGCATAACTTTTGCGGGAGGATGCCCCCATGCTTCGGCATATATAAATGGTGCATGTATGCCCATCATTAGAAGTGGGTGGATGAAGGGCGGTATTCTAATGGTGGGCATACCCACCGATCAATCTCTTTTTTCGTTCAGCCAACAGGCTGCATGAAAAAAAAGATTACAATACATGTCCAACAAGGACCAGCAACGTACTGGTATGTTGCTGGACTTTGAATGGTTATACCAGATTGATGCCTGCGGGTTTAGGTATCATCTTGGTATCATTCTTTTCAGCCAGCGGCCGGCTTTCATGTAAAAGCAATCCTAGTGGCTAATTAGCCTCTGGACTGCTTTTACAAGCAGTGGGAAGGAATGTCCCCCCCCCCCCCCGGATATAAAAAGCGCCATTGGGAAATTGGGAAAGCATTTTATCACACCGATCTTGGTGTGGTCAGATGCTTTGAGGGCAGAGGAAAGATCTAGGGTCTAATAGACCCCAGTTTTTTCAAAAAAAGAGTACCTGTCACTACCTATTGCTATCATAGGGGATATTTACATTCCCTAAGATAACAATAAAAATGATAAAAAAAAAAAATATATGGAAGGAACAGTTTAAAAATAAAATAAAAAAACAAAATTAATAATAAAAAAAAAAAAAAAAGCACCCCTGTCCTGCCCTGCTCTTGCACAATGGCGAACGCAAGCGTCGGTCTGGCGTCATATGTAAACAGCAATTGCACCATGCATGTGAGGTATCACCGTGAAGGTCAGATCGAGGGCAGTAATTTTAGCAGTAGACCTCCTCTGTAAATCTAACGTGGTAACCTGTAAAGGCTTTTAAAGGCTTTTAAAAATGTATGTAGTTTGTCGCCAATGCGCGTTTGTGCGAAATTTTAAAGCATGTCGTGTTTGGTATCTATGGACTCGGCCTAAGATCATCTTTTTTATTTCATCAAACATTTGGGCAATATAGTGTGTTTCAGTGCATTAAAATTAAAAAAAGTGTATTTTTTCCCCAAAAAATGTGTGTGGAAAAATAAAATGCAACACCCACCATTTTAATCTGTAGGGCCTTTGCTTTAAAAAAATGTATAATGTTTGGGGGTTCAACATAATTTTCTTGCAAAAAAAATAATAATGTTTTCATGTAAACAAAAAGTGTCAGAAAGGGCTTTAAGGTCTATAAGTGGTTAGTTAGAAGAGTGGATGTAAGCTTCCTAATGTTGTGTATAAAATGCCAGAACAGTTCAAAACCCCCCCAAATGACCCCATTTTGGAAAGTAGACACCCCAAGCTATATACTGAGAGGCATGTTGAGTCCATTGAATATTTTATATGTTGACACAAGTTGCGGAAAAAAGACAATTTTTTTTTTTTTTTGCACAAAGTTGTCACTAAATGATATATTGCTCAAACATGCCATGGGCATATGTGGAATTACACCCCAAAATACATTCTATTGCTTCTCCTGAGCACGGGGATACCACATGTGTGAGACTTTTTGGGAGCCTAGCCGCGTACGGGACCCCAAAAACCAAGCACCGCCTTCAGGCTTTCTAAGGGTGTAAATTTTTGATTTCACTCCTCACTGCCTATCACAGTTTCGCAAAAATGCCGCAATCGCGTTTTTTAGCTCCAACGGTTTTTTTTTTTTTAAATAATCTTTTTTACAATAACATGGACAGGCATTTTTAAGCTGTAAAAAACGCAGCTGTAAAAACCTCCGTGGGCATGAGGCCTAAAAGTGAAATAAGGTATTGTTTTTGGGTTGGACAGAGTTGGATCCATCAGAATCTCGGAATCATAACATAACAAATAAATCCGAATCTTCTAAAAGTAACTTCAGAAAATACCAATCAATTCGGAACAACGAATATATGAAACAAATCTGAATATACAAAACAAATTTTGAAAACAAATCATTCTAACAACAAATATGACAAAAGGGATTTATTCACTTAAAGTGGTTGTAAACCCTTCCATATACCCAGTGAAGTGACTGGCCTCAGGTGATACACAGGGATGAAACAAATCCTCCTACCTAAAGCGGAGTTTCACCCAAAAGTGGAACTCTCGCTTTTTGCTTCCTCCTCCCCTCTGGCGCCCCATTTGGCACCTTTCAGGAGGGAGGGGGGAATGTTTTTGCAAGGGCCCCTTCCCCACTTCTGGAGACGGGCCACGGGCCGATCTCCCGGGAAGTTCGGCCCCCTTCTCCTTCGCTCGCGCATGCACAGTAGGGAACCCGCTGGGAAGCCAAAAGGATTTCACTGGCGGCGGCAGCACCTGGGAGTCGATCCGAAGATCGGCTGGGGTGCTGACATCCCGGGCTCCCTGTACAGGTAAGCACCCTAGTATTAAAAGTCAGCAGCTGCAGTATTTGTAGCTGCTGACTTTTAATTTTTTTCACCCAGACTGGACCTCGTCTGTAAGTTGTACCTGTCTATCTACAGCTATCTTTCCCCTACATCCATTCAAAGTGTAGAGTTTACACAGGATCTCTCAGCTCAGAAAAGCAGGGGGCGGAAAGCTGAAGTTAGATCAGTGAGGAGAGCTCTGAGAGCTGATTGGAGGGAAGGGACACATCTGTCTTCACACAACACACAGGAACAAAGTGGACCTTCAGTCATTTTTTTTTTACTTTCCATCTATTAAATCTTCTGCCCTTGTTGTTTTTGCCTCCTTCTACATCGCTGCACTGCAGGGACTGGTTTGAGAACTCCCTGCCCATAGTTCACACTGCTAGTAGGGACTAGGGATGAGCTTCGTGTTCGAGTCGAACATACGTTCGACTCGAACATCGGCTGTTCGATCGTTCGACGAAGATCGAACGATTTGGGCCGTTCGCGCCAAATTCGAGTGACGCGAACGGCCCACAATGCACTACGCCATCGCAGTGTCATCCAGGCGCTGTGATTGGCCAAGCATGCACTGTGACCCCGCATGCTTGGCCAATCACAGCGCCGGCAGCGAGGAGAGCAATGATTGGCCACAGGCAGGATGCCTGTGGCCAATTATTGCTGAGGGTGTTTAGTACACGCCCCACACTATAAAAGGCCGCCAGCACGGCGGCCTAGTGTAGTGTGTTCCGGAGCAGGGAAAGACAAGCATAGGCAGGGACAGTGACATTTCTTTCTTTCTTGCTTAACCTGGATTCCTTTAGTTTAGGGAAAGAGAAGGATAGGTAGGGAGAGTGTCAGTGTGTTTTACTGTGCGAGTCCTTGTTTCTAGGGACAAAGAAGGAAAGTGAGGGGAATTCTCCTTGTGCTATAGTGTGCTTTAAAAAAACATTTTTTCTAGGGACAGAAAACTGTAGGTAGGGAGAGTGTCAGTTTCTTTCACTGTGCCAGTCCTTGTTTCTAGGGACAAAGAAGGAAAGTGAGGGGAATTCTCCTTGTGCTATAGTGTGCTTTAAAAAAACATTTTTTCTAGGGACAGAAAACTGTAGGTAGGGAGAGTGTCAGTTTCTTTCACTGTGCCAGTCCTTGTTTCTAGGGACAAAGAAGGAAAGTGAGGGGAATTCTCCTTGTGCTATAGTGTGCTTTAAAAAAACATTTTTTCTAGGGACAGAAAACTGTAGGTAGGGAGAGTGTCAGTTTCTTTCACTGTGCCAGTCCTTGTTTCTAGGGACAAAGAAGGAAAGTGAGGGGAATTCTCCTTGTGCTATAGTGTGCTTTAAAAAAACATTTTTTCTAGGGACAGAAAACTGTAGGTAGGGAGAGTGTCAGTTTCTTTCACTGTGCCAGTCCTTGTTTCTAGGGACAAAGAAGGAAAGTGAGGGGAATTCTCCTTGTGCTATAGTGTGCTTTAAAAAAACATTTTTTCTAGGGACAGAAAACTGTAGGTAGGGAGAGTGTCAGTTTCTTTCACTGTGCCAGTCCTTGTTTCTAGGGACAAAGAAGGAAAGTGAGGGGAATTCTCCTTGTGCTATAGTGTGCTTTAAAAAAACATTTTTTTCTAGGGACAGAAAACTGTAGGTAGGGAGAGTGTCAGTTTCTTTCACTGTGCCAGTCCTTGTTTCTAGGGACAAAGAATGAAAGTGAGGGGAATTCTCCTTGTGCTATAGTGTGCTTTAAAAAAACATTTTTTCTAGGGACAGAAAACTGTAGGTAGGGAGAGTGTCAGTTTCTTTCACTGTGCCAGTCCTTGTTTCTAGGGACAAAGAAGGAAAGTGAGGGGAATTCTCCTTGTGCTATAGTGTGCTTTAAAAAAACATTTTTTCTAGGGACAGAAAACTGTAGGTAGGGAGAGTGTCAGTTTCTTTCACTGTGCCAGTCCTTGTTTCTAGGGACAAAGAAGGAAAGTGAGGGGAATTCTCCTTGTGCTATAGTGTGCCAAAGCATTCCTCATCAACCATCTTTGAAATCCTTGTTTTTTGGACAGTCAGGGAAATTGTCGTTGTGCTATTCTGTGCAAAAGCAATAATCCTCAACCATATTTAGAAATCCTTAAGTAAAGGGACAGAGAAGGACACCTGAAGGTAGCCCTTATTGCTTTTTTCCCATCTCCCTGCAGGCCATCTATTAGAATGTCTGGAAGGCAAACAAGGAGAGGCAGACAGTCAGGAGGCAATAAAAGAGGGCAAGCAGGCTCTGTGTCTGGGGGCAACAGTGCTGGTCGTGGACGCGGTGCATTGTCATCAGCACATGGCCATGGGACACGCTTGTCCTTCTTTTCGGCAGCTGGACATGTTGAGCCACATCATGCCGAAGACTTGGTAGAGTGGATGACCAAGCCCTCCTCCTCCTCCTCATCCTCTCTCACCCAGGCTCAGGGTACTGGCAAAGCAGCTGCCAAAGCGTCCTCTTCCCTGGTATCAATGTCAGACTCATCATCAGTCGCTCCTTCCCTAGACCCACCATGTCCTCCTCCTGAGGAGTCCCCCGAACTGTTTGAGCACAGTGTTGGGTACATGCTCCAGGAGGATGCCCAGCGTTTCGAAGGGTCTGATGATGAAACCCAGCTACAGGAAGGCAGTAGCGTGAGAGCAGACAGAGGGGATGCTCAAGAAGGACACCAATCTGGCAGTCATGTTCCAGCAGCTGCAGCATACTGCCAGATTGGCTCCAGTGATGAGGAGGGAGGGGATGATGAGGTCACTGACTCCACGTGGGTGCCTAATAGGAGAGAGGAGGAGGAGGAGGATGAGGAGGAGGCACATCTCCAACGAGGCAGGATGCCCTTTGGTGGCCAGCGTAAGGGCAGTACACCGACGGAATCACACCGCAGAGCTCCGCCTGTGCAGGGCGCAGCCTCTGCCCGTCATTCAAAAAGTTCCTTGGTGTGGGCCTTTTTTGAGGCTAGTGCATCAGATCGCACAGCTGCTGTTTGCAACATATGTCTCAAGCGTATATCGCGTGGCCAAAACATCAGCCGCTTGGGTACCACATGCCTGACCAGACATATGTTGACCTGCCATGCAGCTCGTTGGCAAGCCTACCTCAAAGACCCACACCAAAGAACAAAGCGGACCTCTCCTTGCACCGCATCAGCTGGGATCTCCAACCCCACTATAACTTCAGTCCTCTCTGAAACATGCACTGAGAGGAATGAAGGTGTAGAATTAGGTGTGTCACAGCCAAGTACTTGCGGCCACTCTGCTAGCAGTACACCGACGTCCGATTCTAGCAGGCAAATTTCCCTGCCCCAGCTGCTGGACCGTCAAAAGAAGTTCACTCCCAGCCATCCACATGCCCAGCGGTTGAATGCTAGCTTGGCTAAATTGCTAGCGCTTCAACTGCTGCCTTTTCAGTTGGTAGACTCGGCCCCCTTCCGTGAGTTTGTGCAATGTGCGGTTCCTCAGTGGCAGGTTCCCAAACGCCACTTTTTCTCACGGAAGGCTATTCCGGCTCTCTACCGGCATGTGGAAGGCAATGTCTTGGCCTCGCTGGACAGGGCGGTCAGCGGTAAGGTGCATATTACCGCTGACTCATGGTCCAGCAGGCATGGACAGGGACGTTACCTTTCTTTCACGGCCCATTGGGTCACTCTTTTGGCAGCTGGGAAGGATGCAGGACAAGGTGCAGTAGTGTTGGAGGTTGTTCCACCGCCACGCCTCCAAAATGCTACTACTGGTTGTGACACACCTCTCTCCTCCACCCCCTCCTCTTCTTCTTCCTCCATGGCCTCTTCCTGTGGTTTGTCCTATGAACCAGCGGTGCTCCGTAGCCGTTCACGAGGCTACGCAAGTACGCAGGCAAAAAGATGCCATGCCGTGCTTGCGCTGGTGTGTTTGGGGGACAGAAGCCACACTGGGGCAGAGGTCCTGTCTGCTCTGCAGGGCCAGGCCGAGAGGTGGTTGACGCCACGCCAGCTTAAGCCAGGAATGGTGGTTTGCGACAATGGCACCAACCTCCTCTCCGCCCTCCGACAGGGACAACTGACCCATGTGCCCTGTGTGGCTCACGTCCTTAACCTGGTGGTGCAGCGGTTCTTGGGCAGGTACCCGGGCTTACAGGATGTCCTGAGGCAGGCCAGGAAAGTCTGTGTGCATTTCCGCAGATCTTATAATGCCAGTGCTCGCCTGGCTGAGCTGCAAAAGGAGTTGAACCTGCCCAAGAACCGGCTTATATGTGACATGCCCACCAGGTGGAACTCAACGTTGGCCATGCTGCAGTGGCTGCACACGCAGCAGAGGGCCATCAATGAGTACCTGTGCGACTACGGCACCAGGACAGGGTCAGGGGAGCTTGTTTTTTTTTCTCCACGCCAGTGGGGCATGATCAGGGATGCATGCACTGTCCTGGCACCATTTGAGGAGGCCACGAGGATGGTGAGCAGTGACAGTGCATGCATCAGTGACACTGTACCTCTTGTCCACCTGTTGGAGCACACGCTGCGTGGAATAATGGACAGGGCACTTGAGGCAGAACAGAGGCAGGAAGAGGAGGACTTCCTTGCCTCTCAAGGCCCCCTTTACCCAGACAGTGTTCCTTCTGTCCCACCCATCGCACAGGAAGAGGAAGAGGAGGAGGAGGAGGAGGAGGAGGATTGTGTCAGCATGGAGGTGGAGGCTGGCACTCAGCATCATCAGCAGCAGTCTTTTAGGGATGATTTACAGTCCCAAGAAACCAGTGGACTTGTACGTGGCTGGGAGGAGGTGGCTGCGGATCATGTCGTCCTTAGTGACCCAGAGGACTCCGGAGCGAATGCCTCAGCAAACCTACGCTGCATGGCCTCCCTGATCCTGCAAAGTCTGCGGAAGGATCCTCGTATTCTTCGGATCAAGGAGAGGGACCATTACTGGCTGGCCACTCTCCTTGATCCACGGTACAAGGGTAAGGTTGCGGACCTTATGTTACCTTCGCAGAGGGAGCAGAGGATGAGACAACTCCGGGAGGCCTTGCAGAAAGGTCTGTGCAACGCGTTCCCAGAGACTGGGAGGTTACAAACTCCTGGTCCTGGACAACGAGTTGCTGAGGCTTCGGCCAGTCAAAGAAGGAGCGGTGGGGAAGGTGGCCGTCTGACCGATGCGTTCAGACAATTCTTTAGTCCGCAGCCCCAAAGTATGATCGGTTCCAGCAACCATCGCCAGCGTCTGATAAACATGGTGCAGGAATATCTAGGGGCAAGGTCAGACTTGGACACCTTCCCCACCGAAAATCCTCTGGCTTACTGGGTCTTGAGGATGGATCACTGGCCAGAGCTTGCACAGTATGCAATTGAGCTACTGGCCTGTCCTGCATCCAGCGTTCTTTCGGAACGCACATTCAGTGCTGCTGGAGGATTTGTCACGGATCACAGGGTGCGCCTGTCCACCGACTCGGTTGATCGACTGACTTTCATCAAGATGAACCAGTCTTGGATCACCACCAGCTACCACACACCTGATGCTGATATAACAGACTAATTGATTTTAACATGTCACATCCCTTCAAGACTGATGCTGATGCTGAGTGCCTGTGCTGCTATGTTGACTGGCTATCCTCCTCCTCCGAGTCCTCAATGATACGATTGATGATGATAGCTTGGAAGATCATTTTTGTTTATGGGTGCCACCACCAGTGCCTTACGCCCAATTTTTCAGCCCCTGTTTAACAGGGGCGTGTAATTACAATTTTTGAAGCAATACTTTGCAACAGGGCTCATTGCTGTGCTCCAAGTACAGTATCTGTGAGGGGTTGCAGTGTTGTGCCACCAGTGCCTAAGGCCCAATTTTTCAGCCCCTGTTCAACAGGGGCATGCAATTACAATTCTTGATCTAATAATTCACAGCAGGGCCCATTGCTGCACCCACCAAGAGTAACTGTCAGGGCTTACAGTGTTGTGGCACCAGCACCACCATCAAAGGCCCAATTTTTACTACCACTGTTCAACAATTATATGTAATTAAAATTCCTGATATAATAGTTGACAGCAGGGCGTTCCAGCACCAACCAAGAGTAACTGTGAGTGCTTACAGTGTTGTGCCAACACCAACAACTAAGGGGCCTATTTCTGCAGAGTATATACGGCAGGTCCCTACTTTCAAACATCCAACTTACAAACGACTCCTACTTGCAAACGCAAGAAGACAACAGGAAGTGAGAGGAAATCTACCCCTAGGAAGGAAAATTCTCTCCTGTAAGAATTAATATGGGAGAAAGGTGTCTCCTCTGTACTGATGCTTTATCACCAATCCTTGTTTCAAGAAAAACACCACATTTCAAAAACAGTTGTCATTGGGACGGAAAGTGAGGTGAAATGTTCTGAACAGGGGCACAGACAGCAAAACAAATGTTACAGGGGTGATAACCCTTACCTATGTTTTCCAAAAAGTTTAAAAATAGATTTTTGGGCTGGAGCTACACTTAAACAATGTACCTGTTCAAAATTACAAACAGATTCTACATAAGAACAAACCTACAGTCCCTGTCTTGTATGCACCGCCTGTATACGGCTGTTCAGAGTATATAGGGCCTTTTTTATTTTATGTGCGGGGTTCCCCTTAATATCCATACAAGACCCAAAGGGGCTGGTAATGGGCTGGGGTAGGGGGGGGGGGTCATGGGGTAGCTATGCCATTTTTCTTAAAGATTTTCATCCATATTACCGGGACCAGACATTACATTAAAGCCGCAAGCAGTTTTAAATGGCTTTTTTTTCCTTTAGAAGTGTCATTTTGTGCAGGGACAGTTCTAAACACGGGAAACACGTGGCACTTCACAGGCATACTTTAGACACCCCCCAGGTACGATATTTAAAGGAATATTTGCCTTTTTTTTTTCACTTTATGCATCATTAAAATGACTGCTCCCGAAAAACGACCGTTTTTAAAACTTCTTTTTGCATTGATACATGTCCCCTGGTGCAGAACCCGGGTTCCCAAACCCTTTTTAGGACAATAACATGCATAATAGTTGTTATAATTAGCACTTTAGAATTCGAACGTTCGCATCCATTGTATTTAATAGGGTTCTAATGTTCGTACGAACTTTCGGTCCGTTCGCGGGTTCTGGTGCGAACCGAACCCGGGGGTGTTCGGCTCATCACTAGTAGGGACTGAGTTACTGGAGGCAGGACATTAAAGGGGTTGTAAAGCTTTGCGGTTTTTCACCTTAATGCATCCTAGGACGAGAGGATGGTGTCAGCAGAGCAGAGGATGGTGTCAGCAGAGAAGAGGATGGTGTCAGCAGGCAGAGGATGGTGTCAGCAGAGCAGAGGATGGTGTCAGCAGAGCAGAGGATGGTGTCAGCAGGGCAGAGGATGGTGTCAGCAGGGCAGAGAATGGTGTCAGCAGAGCAGAGGATGGTGTCAGCAGAGCAGAGGATGGTGTCAGCAGGGCAGAGGATGGTGTCAGCAGAGCAGAGGATGGTGTCAGCAGAGCAGAGGATGGTGTCAGCAGAGCAGAGGATGGTGTCAGCAGGGCAGAGGATGGTGTCAGCAGGCAGAGGATGGTGTCAGCAGAGCAGAGGATGGTGTCAGCAGAGCAGAGGATGGTGTCAGCAGGGCAGAGGATGGTGTCAGCAGGGCAGAGAATGGTGTCAGCAGAGCAGAGGATGGTGTCAGCAGAGCAGAGGATGGTGTCAGCAGGGCAGAGGATGGTGTCAGCAGAGCAGAGGATGGTGTCAGCAGGGCAGAGGATGGTGTCAGCAGGGCAGAGGATGGTGTCAGCAGGGCAGCAGATGATGTCAGCAGGGCAGAGGATGGTGTCAGCAGAGCAGAGGATGGTGTCAGCAGAGCAGAGGATGGTGTCAGCAGGCAGAGGATGGTGTCAGCAGAGCAGAGGATGGTGTCAGCAGAGCAGAGGATGGTGTCAGCAGGGCAGAGGATGGTGTCAGCAGGGCAGAGAATGGTGTCAGCAGAGCAGAGGATGGTGTCAGCAGAGCAGAGGATGGTGTCAGCAGGGCAGAGGATGGTGTCAGCAGAGCAGAGGATGGTGTCAGCAGAGCAGAGGATGGTGTCAGCAGAGCAGAGGATGGTGTCAGCAGAGCAGAGGATGGTGTCAGCAGGGCAGAGGATGGTGTCAGCAGAGCAGAGGATGGTGTCAGCAGAGCAGAGGATGGTGTCAGCAGGGCAGAGGATTGTGTCAGCAGGGCAGAGGATGGTGTCAGCAGAGCAGAGGATGGTGTCAGCAGGGCAGAGGATGGTGTCAGCAGGGCAGAGGATGGTGTCAGCAGAGCAGAGGATGGTGTCAGCAGAGCAGAGGATGGTGACAGCAGGGCAGCAGATGATGTCAGCAGGGCAGAGGATGGTGTCAGCAGAGCAGAGGATGGTGTCAGCAGGGCAGAGGATGGTGTCAGCAGAGCAGAGGATGGTGTCAGCAGGGCAGCAGATGATGTCAGCAGGGCAGAGGATGGTGTCAGCAGGGCAGAGGATGGTGTCAGCAGGGCAGAGGATGGTGTCAGCAGGGCAGAGGATGGTGTCAGCAGAGCAGAGGATGGTGTCAGCAGAGCAGAGGATGGTGTCAGCAGAGCAGAGGATGGTGTCAGCAGAGCAGAGGATGGTGTCAGCAGGGCAGCAGATGATGTCAGTCAGAAGAGCAGTGCACAGTGTCAGTAGTGTGAGGGATGGTGTCAGTAAGGCAGTGGACAGTGTCAGTAGAGCAGAGGTTGATGCCAGTAGAGCAGTGGACAGTGTAAATAATTTTATTTATTTTTATTATTATTTTTTTACTATTTTTAAAAATATTTATTTTACATTTTTTTAGGAGCCCCGTTGGGGTTTTTTGATAAAATATCATGGGTATAAACAGATCCTGATGTCTCACTTTGGAGACAGAGAAAAGGAATGAGGACAGAGATTCCCTAATCCCTTCCCTTAGGCCCCTTTCACTTGTGTCAACCTGTCAGTTTTTGCTGGACCTGAACGTGCGCTCCATAGAGGTCTATGGAGCGATGGATGTCAGCGGTGACTCTACGGTCCGTCGTCATCCGATCCCCCATAGAGGACAGTGCCGCTCTGACAGGTTGGTCCCTGCACAGTGTGCAGAGACTGACCTGTTATCTGCCTGCTCAGCGGGGATCGACGGAGCGATCCCCGCTGAGCAAAACGGAGCCCGTACACGGACACGTCCGTGTGAAAGGGCACTGATCCCTTTCTCTGCAGTCTCAGCTGCACTGGACGGTGAATGAATGGGAAGTGCTCTGTGTTGAGGTTCCTACCTATCACTCACTGTGTTCATTCAGAAAAGGAAGAGCCAGTAAATGACATATTTACTTGTCCCTGCCCCCGCATCCTGAAACTCTCCTACACAGCAGCCAGCACGAGGAAGGAAGCTGGCACAGCTTTGTGGGGGTAGGGGCAGGACAGGGGGTTAGCAGAAAGTAGAACCTGGACAATAGGGGCAGCATTTACTAGAACTGATCGGCTGTATTTTGCTTCTGTAGCTGCTGAATGCCGGCGGGGGAAAGGAAGAATGATGGCTTTTAGCTGCTGCGGCCAATCCGTTCTAGTAAATGCCACCCCTCCTGTGCAGGTGTTACAGGGAGGACTCATGGGCCAGCTGGAGCATGGGGACGTTGGTACGCCTCTCAATGTAGCCCCCGGGGGCTTTCCCCCCAATGTGGCCCATGCCCCCCAATGTAGCCCATGCCCCCCCAATGTAGCCCACGGGACATATGCCCCCCAATATAGCCCATGGGGCACATGTCCCCCCAATGTAGCCAATGGAACACATGCCCCCAAATGTAGCCCACGGGACACATGCCACCCCAATATAGCCCATGGGGCACATGCCCCCCCA